>CM048648.1:27741361-30141361 GCA_026413185.1 Pueraria montana var. lobata | reverse complement strand
ATAAATGCCACCAAAATGACCTTAGGCTTCCTTTGCTCCTAATAAAATATAACCTTCTCCATCCCAAAAACTTTTAGTGTTAGAGAAAGGGTATGTGTCTCACATATTAAACCAAATATGGTTTATATCTTTACAACAATTCATGCATATGTTGATGACTCTGCTTGCTAGTGAGCTTCAAACATTCCAAGATAAAATTGAGAAATTGAAAGGCAATCATTAAAATTTGACAAATAATGTAACAAACCAACAATCAAGAATCTAAGTTATTAGAGTTTCTAACATTATCTCATTTATTTCCTTCACATCTTCCATCATATGTGTATTGCGTTTGATGTTCCCATTCTCACTTAGGAGGTAAGGTCGGACGACTTTGGATCCTCTAGTATCATTAGTTTGTTAGAAGCAAGAACCTGGACATTCATTGTAGTCATGATGCCATGTGCAAGAGGAAAAACAACTTGTTAACATAGGGGAACATGACTATCAATATGGCTTGGGAAATAATAGGACTCGTCTATTATAAGACTTTAGGTGTTAGTAGGTTTGGTAGGATACATTGCCTTAGATGAGGACTCCATAATAAGGTTATACATGTCATAATTAATAATGTTTTCCCTAATCTTTGATCGTTACAAACCTTTTTTTTTTTTTTTCCTTTTCTTGACTTTCATGCCATCTTTTGGCTCCAAAAAGGTAGCAAACTTCTCCAAATTTAAATTTGGTGGGCTTACTTGCATATTACAATCATACTTTTTAAGGCATGAATTTAATTACTATCCTCAATTGGTTTCCTAAAATTCCATCTCTCCTTTATTTCCTCCACTATTCTTTTGTCTTGATTTAATTGACCTTTTTCCTTTAGTAACCACAAGCCATTCCTCATTCAGATTAGTTGCCCCATGATTTACGTTAATTGTCATTTTTCCATTAGGGTTTGCATGTCAAACAACTTTGTGCATATGTGCTTCTCCTTCTACTGTAGGGTTAGGGACATTTGCCATCAACAATTATAAAACCTCCTGTTTTGAATAGTTTCTCACCGTATGGCCACATAAGCCATATATCTTACACAATACATGCAACCTTCATATTCAAGAATAAATTACGGATTTTGTGAACTAAAAGAAAAAGAAAAAAGTACACAAAAAACCCAGTGATTTCTAAACCATACTCTTCCCATCACTAGCTAATCAAGGTTGATTTCAACACATACTGATCTAGTACACTTTCCCCTTGATGCATCAGCATATATCAACCTTCATTGGTTTTCCACCAGCTAAAGCCAATGCTAAGAGGACACTTGCATCATAGTATCCTATACCTAAACTTGAAAAATTTATCTAGACCAAGATTTTGTCAATCCTAACATTCGATGACACCAAGTTTGGAATCCATGGACAAACTACGAGGTAGTGATAGAAAATCATCTGAAGTCCCCTCGACTAATGACTTTTTCTCTATCCTTTATTATATTAGACTTCACCATGTAAAATCAATTCCCTACATCTACCATGTCAATGCCCGCAATGGTCTCCGAATGGACTTTAGTTGGTCTTTCATTTTGTGAAACCCAATTATTCTCCCCTAAATCTTGAAAATCACTACATCCTTCCATGATAACCATAATTCTTGAATCATCAATATAATATTTTTTCTTCAACCTATCACCCTTATTGTGCTCAATCTTGAATAGATTTTTTCCAATTAAATCCACGTGGTCTTTCCTTGGCAATGGAGTTTGCGAACCTAGTAACTTGTGAAAGGCAGAGGAGTGGACTCAAATTCTTACTCTTAAATGAAGTCATTCTCGATTTGTCTCTAATTAACACTTACTTTTTTTTTATTTAAATATTTTATATATATTAAAAATGCTGTCTCAAAATTAAATAAGACAACAAAAATGGTCTAAGTTTAATTGTAATAAAATATTTTCCGATCCATTTGGTAGATGCATAACTTCTCCTTAATTACTTTTGAATATGATTGAATAGGTATTCATTTGTTTGGTAGGTGCTTTTTTAGACGATCCTCTACTTTATCTAAAAAGGTATAAATTAAATTAGCGTTATTATAATAAATTTATGATAAAGACTATTTTTTTTTAAAAGTTAGAGGGATGATTACAAATTTATATGAAATAAATTAAAAATAATTACATATATAAAAAAATAAAGTTTTTAATTTACTATAAAGATATCATATTTTATATTAATTTAATTTTAAATAAATATGAGAAATTCTATACAGGATTTCATGATAAATACTAATCCACGGCGGGGGCTTTATAAATAAATAAATTCAATTAAAACGAATATGAATTTTATTTTATATTTGATATATATTAAAAATAAAATAAAAGGAGACATAAAATTCAATAAGTGATATATTTTTTATTTTACTGAAAAAATTAAATATAACAAAACAAATTACTTCATTGCGTGATATACACTACATACTTAAGTTATGCCAATAAATGGTTTTTATCCCCCAACTATTGGTTGCATTTAAGCATTTGAATCCACTCAACTCTTATCTCCTTGTACTTCTTCCATTATTATTTGTTGATCTTTATACTCTTAACACATTTCATTTAATATTTTTTATTATCAATTAAGTTTATTAAATATTATAAAATCTTGAACAGAAGTTCATTAATAAAAAATGAGACATACATAATTTTGTAATTTTAAATAAATAATAGACAATAATAGAAATTATATTTAAAGAGTGTGTTTTTTAAGAGATATTTAAAGAGTGTGTTAAAAAAATAAATTCTTAACATGAGTTTAATTTACATGTATTATAAAGATTACGTGGTCATAAGATAAATTCTTATTCAATGATATTGTATAAAAGTTTCACAGTAATAATAAATATAAATTAAATTCTACTAACATTGGTATTGGTATGTTGTAACGGTATAAATTGGCAAAAAAGGAAGACAAATTTTCTCTTTTAACTGTGCGTATCATTTTAGGTCATGTTAATTAGCGCAACAATTTTTTTTTTGTCTTAAAAGCTTTTTAAAGAATTAAAATTTAAAATAAGAGCTTTAAAAATAATAGAACGTATTTGATGGTTTTTTTTTTTTTTAAATTTTAAAGTTCCTTATAAACTAAAAGTAATTTAGTAAAAAAAATTAAATTTATTGAAAATTAATTACCTCACTCAATAGAAGATCAATATATATATATATATATATATATATATATATATATTGATAAAAATTAAAAATATCATTTAAAATTAATTTAATTAACATAAATTTATTTTAATGATAAAACAACACATAAAAGTATTAAAATATGAGTTAAAGGCACTTAATAATGAATTAAAAGAAGAAAATATTTATTATAAAAATTATAGGAAATCGTAAAAATAATTTTGAAAAGTGCAATTTTACGCATGTTAATAATTTTTTTTCTTCTATTTTTAGTTCCTTAAACAGTATCCTTAGAACATTTTTCTTAAAATATATACATTTAAAATCGTCAAAAATCATTTTAATGATTAAAAATTAATTTTAAAGATGATTTATAAATATTTTCTAAATATAATACTATTAATTAAATAAATTTAAATATTAATTACAAAAGATAAAATATTTAAAAACTTCCATATATTATTTACCAATATTTTTAAAAGATAAATAATAATTTCTTTAAAAATAATAATTCATTAGTATCGATAAGGTCAAAAAAATTGGCTAAACACAATGACACACTCTTGGTCTTACTTCTTAGTTCTTACCAAAAGAGTAGTAGTAATTTGACGAGCAACGGCGCGTGCGAGAGGCGCGTGGTTTTTAGGAATAAAAAAGTACAGTATAGAAGAAAAATTCCAAAACTGTACTTTACCTTGGCATTGTTCGATTACGATACGATACGATACAAAACGGCACGTCACTTGGATCCGCTTTTTGACACGCACGTCAAAGGCCAAATCCCTTTGGCATCATTTTTCTTTTCCGTACACACCGCAATCGATGCTGTCTCGCCACGCTTAAAATCTCCATTTTCATTTTCTTCATCATCATTCTCTCTCTCGGGATTTTCGCTTCACGTACATAACACTGTAACTGTAACTGTTGCTTTGCTTTGCTTCTTCTTTAGTACTACCACCACGCTTGCTTACTCTCTACTTCCACTTCCGTTGCACTTGCACCTTCTGTCGTGTCTGTGTTTCATTGAGACATCGTCAATATTCTTTCTCCCCTCTCTAAGAAAACTCTTAAATTATTATTTTCATTATAAAATTTAGATTAGATGCACCTCGTTACTTAGAATTCCATGTACATAACGATTTTATTGTAAACTTTTTGAATATACAGATACGTTAAATACTCGGACAGAGAGAATTTTGTTATTCATAATAGTCTTATTTCGTTAGAGTAGAATTGTTTTATGTAAAGAATGTCTTATCTGGAAAAAAAAAAAAACAAAATTTAAGTATTTAGTTTTACCTTTGTTTTATACTTTTTCCTTATGTCTAATTTCTTATTTGTTTTGTTTACGCTTTCTTCTTCGATGAGTCACGTGAAAGACAATTCAATTTTTAGGTTCTTTTGAGCTCAATTTGCTTATTGTAAGTGCCATTTCTTTTTTTCTTATGCAAGGAGATTGTAATTCACAGATTGTTCATTTCACCATTGTGTGGTGATTGCTTAGGCTTTTATGCCAGTTGAGTGGAATGGATGATGAGATGAGCCATTCAGTTACGGCAAGTTTGAGATTTTTGAAATTCCCCTTACGGGAAGTCTTTTGCATTGTGGGGTTCTATCTCCCTCTTCCACTTTTTTGGAGTAGATTTATAGTTTGCAAAATCTTCCTTGATAGAAAGCAGTTGAGAAGTGGGAACTGGTGCACCAAAATGTCTCTTGCAATTTTCTCCCCCTAAGAAATAATGAGTTTTAATTGCAGTTGCTCCCAATCTTTGACATTGCGGGAAATTACAGACAAATGCGGCTAATGCAACCACAATCGTGGTCATAGAGATCCCAAGATTGTGTGTAAAATTGCGGTCATGGACTGTTTTTTAAAACCTTAAATGAATCTATTGAAAGTTTGACATGAGTATTTCAGAAATGTTAGTTAGGAAAACTGATTTATAACTCTAAACAATGCCTGTTGATACTTGATACAATATTATGTAGCTGTTGGTTTTCCCTTGTTATCTAATGATAGAAACAAAGTGTGCTCTGGAGGATGTTTTTTCTGTTATTTAGTGAGCAAGGTAGTTGGGTGGCTCTTATTAGTTTTGTGATTTTCAGGTACAAGGGCAGACACTGAAGTAGCAAGAATATATTCTCAGTTTTCATGAGATGAACTGGCCTACCTTGACTTTCATAATAGGAATTTGCATAGGCTTTGTGGTTGGGGTATGTTTGGCATTATCAATTGTATTCTGCATCATATGTGGAAGGAAGCGCACAAAGATTGATAGGAGCAGTTCTCACAGTGCAGTGACCATTCCTGTTAATGTCCAAGGGGTTGATTCTAACTCAGCATTATCAGAGGGTCAGGAATCACCCAGAACATCTGAGTGGAGTAACACTCCTTTATGGTTGGAAACACTTAGGAGGAAGAGTGCAGTGTCAGCATGTGGAATTCCCAAGTATTCTTACAAGTATGTCTACTTTTGTTGCACTGTTGTTTCCTGCTTTTGTAGACTGACAGATACTGTAAATTAGTGTACAGTTACTAGAATCTCTTAGTTAAGCTTTTTGAACCCTACCATTAATTTATTAATCTTTATGCTTTTCTTAATAGGGAGATGTTTGTGCAAAAATAATATTTCTGGCTATATGCTTTTCTACTTTGGACTTCTGAAAGCAAATAAGTCCAACAATTGTGTTTGATAGACATAATTAAGGTAATATGTGGTAACTCAAAGTGAGGAGGGAAAAAAATGTCAGATTAAATGCTGGGCTGGCTTCAATCAAGGTTTTAAATTGTGGGAAATTGCGGGCAACTGTGGTCGATGCGGCCGCAATTAAGATCACGAAGACCAAAAACCTTCGCATAGTGTTTGAAATAGCAGTCGCAGACCATTTTTTAAAACCTTGGCTTCAATTAAGAGAAACAGAGAGCATAATAAAATTGTCTAGATATTATAAATGGTGAGAATGTAATGATGCTAATTCTCTGGCGCAAAAGAGAGAAAATCTAACCAGGAATGAAAAAGGATTAAGATATGCAACATGATTGATAAGGAAATATATAATTCAGCGTGGGGATTGTGAAAGAAAAGCACAGTGGGGGGTTGAAACCAACTTCTTTAGAATATTTTTTAGTTTTAGGTTTTTGGATTGAATATATCTGGTCTTGTATATATTTATTAGTAGCTTAGTGGCTGAAGTTGGGAAACATCTCTCTATTTTCCTTTTAATTGTTGCCATTAGTGCTGCGTATTTGCTCATGTTTTAAATCTTTTTGTTTCTGTGATCTTGTGACACCTTTTCCAGAGATATACAAAAGGCTACTTCTAATTTCACAACCATCATAGGCAATGGAGCATTTGGTCCTGTTTATAAAGCACAGATGGATACAGGTGAGACAGTTGCAGTTAAAGTCCTTGGTACTAATTCAAGACAAGGAGAACAGGAATTTTTAACTGAGGTAATATTTGATAATATATGCTTAGGTTTCTATTGATGTGTCTGCATCCGCATGTCTGTATAAATTGCTTTGTAAGTATGCTTTTGCATTGAATGAGGAATTTTTTTTATGGCAATGTTGATTCTTTACCTTAGAAATCACAATAAGATATAGCTTCCCAATAGGATCCTCTGCAGTGTGAATGTTACTTATTCTTTACCTTAGAAAAATACATTGGGGAATAGAAAACTAAATATTACATTTCATTAAAAGTCAATTTGGGTCAAAAGCTCATGGTGTTATTGTATCTTTCTTTTCCCATTTATTGGAGGGTCCTATTTTACTAATCTTTCACTCATTACACACACACACACACACACACACACACTGTAGAATACCACTTTACCAAACTAATTGATCCTTGATATTTTCTAGAAATTCTACTTCAAACACGTTATAATGTGTGGGAGGATAATGAGTTTGGGCATACTGCATTTTCTTAATTTTTTACAGTATGGAAATTTACTTTAACTTTCAACAAAAATATCTCTGTATAAATTTCAAAGGTATTTTGTAGTACGTAATTATACTGTTATCTTCATTTTTTTCCCCTTTCAAATCTTCTGAATTTTAAACTGGTAAAAAATTTCCAGATCACTTCCAGACTGGCAACTTAGTTGTGCTAATACAGGGTGTAATATGTGCAAGACTACAATTTTTCACACACATTAATGCAATGATATGTCCTATAGTAGTTCTTGTACATTATTTTCTTGTAGCAATGATGGTGGGAGCTTACTGTTACTCAGCTACTCTACTGCTACCTCCCTTTAATTTGCAACAAGATACTCTCAAACTGTTATTTACAGTTACAGCTATCTTTTCCAGGGATTTACAAATTGTCTGATGATTAATACTTTCAAAGTTTCCTTTCCTGTTAGCAGGTTTTATTACTTGGGAGATTACATCACAAAAACCTTGTGGATTTGGTGGGATATGTGGCAGAAAGAGGAAAGCATATGCTTCTTTACATTTACATGAGCAATGGCAGTCTTGCTTCCCATTTGTATGGTTAGAAAGAGATCAACTTTTTTCTTGTCATTTTATACTAGTAGGCAAAATTTGTTTGTATATTGCCAGATGGAGTAGATGCTCTCAGTGTCTAATGGCTTCATTCTTTCTTCCTTAAAAAAATAGTTTGACCTGAATATTTTGTCTAAATTCAGGGAAGCATATGTATTTGCTTTGTCTTGTGTCAATGATATATCAGTGAACTTATCTAACTCAATAATTTGAAAATCTGAGTTGTTTTGACTTTTTTCTTTTGGAAAATAGAACATTTGATTATCCTCAGACTGAACTTCGTATTTACTTTCTTGGTAGTGCAATATCATGCTTATATAGTATGTGATGTCCTGCTGTTCAGGATGCAGTTCTTTATTTTCCTTTCCCTTTATTATAGCTTGAAAACACTATGGAATTTTTACGGATAAAATTAAAACCACATATATGAGATGATAAAATTAATCTGGTTATTGAATGAAAGATACTTCTAGGAAACACAAATTTTCATATTTTCTTCTAGAACTTAGAAGAATTTTTACTTGTACTCTTCTTGTTCTCTATTTACTTACCTTTCTTTGTGTAGCTGATTTGGGAAAAAATCATGAGCCATTGAGCTGGGATTTGAGGCTTAGCATAGCCCTAGATGTTGCAAGGGGACTGGAATATCTACATCATGGGGTATATAGGATACTCAAATCTTACTAATTAAATTGGAAAACTTACACATGGAGTGGAATAAGTTTACCTTTGCTTTCTTCTTATTTTTTAAAAACAACTCATTACAGGCTTCTCCACCTGTTGTGCACCGTGACATCAAATCTTGCAACATTCTGTTGGACCAGTCTATGATAGCCAAGGTAACCTTTTCACATTTAGTTCGCACAAAGATGAAGAGGGATGTTGATGATACTTTAAAACATTCATTGGTGCATTATTAATTCTGGGAAATCTTGGGATGTTTTATGTTCTCTTGTTTTTTGTTCTTTCATTTCTACATTGCATTTTCCACATTCTCCTTTTCTATATATTCATCAAAATGATACTATCTTATCTCTACTTTCTTGAAAATGTTGTTAGGAAGAATTGAACTCTCTTAGTTTTCTTGATTCAAGGGAAGCTTTTCTGAAAATGATACCTTTCTTTTATGTAGATGATGCAGCAGTTTTCCTTTTTCATCACATCCCTTCACTTTTTCTGTCTATATTGAAGCTTAAAACCTCTTTTTTTTTATTTTATTATTTTAGTTTAACATATATATATTTTACTGAGCAGGTCACTGACTTTGGGCTTTCCAGACCAGAGCTGATCAAACCTCGCACATCAAATGTCAGAGGAACTTTCGGATATGTTGATCCTGAGTATTTGTCTACAAGAACCTTCACCAAGAAAAGTGATGTTTATAGTTTTGGTGTGCTACTGTTTGAGCTTATCACTGGCAGGAATCCACAGCAAGGGCTCATGGAATATGTAAAACTAGTAAGAACAGTATCTGCTTGTGGGTTTCTATGTGTGTGCTTGTGCTGTGGTGCATGTGTGTATCTTGATGATGCATTTGAAAATATATGTGAGTAAATACTTAAGATTGACACAGCATTTTTCTGGTTATGATTAGGCAGCCATGGAAGGTGAGGGTAAGGTTGGATGGGAAGAAATTGTAGACTCACAATTAAATGGAAAATATGATGTGCATAATCTTCATGACATGGCTTCAATTGCATTCAAATGTGTTAATGAAGTCTCCAAAAGCCGACTTTCGATGTGCGAAATTGTTCAAGAATTATCTCAGCTTTGTAAGAGACATAGTAAAAATCATGGTCAAACATCTCCTGCTGCATCAAAGGAAGTGTCCATTGAAGTGGACAAGCTTGATACTCGTGACTTTTCATCAATTGAGAGTTCACAGATGCTGCGCAGATTGCATAGCCGATGATCTTTGTGACTCTGCTAGTGCTTTTGGATGTGTATTACTTAGTCAACAATATAACTTCTTTACCATACTGGAATTATGAAATAGATGATTGCATAGCCGATTAATCTTTGTGAATCTGCTAGTGCTTTTGGATGCGTAAATATCTGCTTTCTATTTTGTTTACTTAGTTTACTATTTGACTTCTTTACCATACTAGAATTATGAAATAGATGGGGTATAATATCTTGAATTTGTTAGGGGAATCCTACACACAAGTTTAATGAGTAAAAAGTATAGGCAGTGAATATGAGGGTAAAAAAAAGTATGTTTAGTAAACTTCATGGTTTGTGAACATTGAAAAAATTGCGACTTAATTTGCATTGTTCGTAACTTTTCCACCTCATTTCGACCCTATCCCGGGGACAGTATAATCATTTGTAAGAATGTTAATTTGCATAGAGTGATTACCTATATGATAGTTGTTAGTTATAAAAACAGGCTTTAATTAAAAAAAAAAAAGACTGATTATTTTCTTTCTCTTTCGTACAAGTTCAGTTCAGATTCGAAGATCTATGTTGATACTTGATAGGAATCTGGTTCCTATTGTATTGTTGAATTCAAACAGTATAAGTTTTACAAAAAAACAGCGGGATGCTCCCAGCTAAGGGTGAATTTCCCTTAACCCCAATCTAATCTAATGTCAAACAATCCAACATGGGAGATGCCCCACATGATTTCCTTCCCTCTTTCTCTCTCCTCTGACTAACTTTCCTCCTAAATCCTTCTTTTGGGCCTTTGAGAATATACTAACATGAGCTTTGTATTCTCACCTCCATTTTGTTAAGTTCACACACCAACTTTTTCAATTTTTTTAAATACCTTTAATGGAAACATGTTTCTGTTACGTATGTATGTGATTCAATAGAATACTTTTAATCAAATTGGATTGAACCGGATATGATATTATATTTGAACTAATTCAAATTGCATCCTAAGTTATTTTTATTTGTCGAATCAGATGATTTTAAGCCTAAAAACTGATCCAAATCAAACCATGAAAATCCTACGACCTAATAAATGTCTTGATTAGCAGTTTGATTATTCAAGCACTTATTATCCGTGCTTGTAGTTAAAAACATTGACAGAAAATTTGAACAACACACAAACAAATTCAAACTTAGCAATAAAGTTATTGAGCTATCTTTTCAACAAAGTGGGAATATCATAGTTTGTAATTTAAAGATGGTAATACAGTAGCGGATTGAGATAGATAATTGAACCTACTACTCCCCTTTATTAATTATTCGTAAACTGCTACTACATAACAAGCGGAGAGTTTGCTAGAGCATTAGAATTTTGAAAATTCATTTCTTAAGGGCCCCTTTGCTCTTCAAGTACTCCAGAGTCTGATCATAAATTTCTTCAATCCCATACTTGAAACTGAATCCTTCTTTGACAAGCTTTTCAGAAGAGATTGTTAACTTTGCCTTTGAGGGACAATCATGGAATCTGCAAATAGAAAATGACACTACTTTCCTTAAAAACAACTGAAAAGGGACAACTCAAAAAAGTAACATCAAGGGTTCAAAACATAAGTGCAATATGAAGTAACTTTCAAGCCAAATCAACACAATGCAGATACTAAGAAATGTATGCCCATAAAATTGGTCTGCATAAATGATTCGATATGTAGCCTTACATAAGTTTAACTAAGGGTGAACTTCGGATTAGCTGAAACCAATACAAATGAAGAGAAATTCTTCACAGATAGATATTGACATATTGTATACCATATATAAATAATTCACTTTAAAAATAGAAAGCCAAAACACCAGAAATAATGGCTTCTTATTTATTTGACTTGATTCTCACACCAAAGAATTTATCTATTTTTTTGGTACAACCAAAGCATTTATCTATAACTAATGAAAGGGATTCCTTGAATAAAAAAGAAAAAGGCATTTCACACCAAATGTATGGTTATAAGCTTACTCAGTTGGAATTTTATACTGAGGGTATCGCTTGCTAAGAAACTTTGCAAGCTCAGGAACACTAGTATTGTGAGCACAGCAAATGTATCGACCAGAAGCCGATTCTTTCTCCGCCACAAATATGTGTGCTTGGCAAATATCCTCCACATGAGTGATGGATATTGAACCTGATAGAAACTGCATGCCTTTCAGAGCGTTTATGAGGAAATCATTGCCTGCAAAGTACAAAGAAAAATGCCATTGAAACATGTCATTCACTATGGTCCTTAAAAAGTACAATTATTTGACACATCTAGAAGGTCCTTAAACCAGTAGATTTGGCAGTTTTGAACCTGTTATAAGGGATGTGGCGAGGCCAACACTTGAAGGGATGTCAGGAGTGAGAGAAGGACCAGTTGTGAGAGTAGGTATCACAGTGATGAGATCAATGTGATTTTCTTCAGCAAATTTCCATGCAGCCTTCTCTGCTAGTGCTTTGGAGACAGGATAACCCTGCATGTTTGGATGAACAGTCTACTTTAGAGTCTTTCCAATGAGTAACAATCTTTTCCATCTAGGAATGGCAACGAGGTAAGGCAGTGTGAAGAGCCATTCCTCATCCCCATCCTCAGTTCTCATTGCATGTTTGGATTCATGTTGAATTATCCAAAATCATATTAAAATAACAGTTATCATGATTTTAGATAAATGTTCACACATTTGGTCCTGCGCTAAAAAATGATTCTGGCTCCAAAATTGATTTTGAATTGAAACAACTTTAGCTAGCTTTTTAGTTGAATAAAAACTTTCATATTGAGTTTTACTACCAAGTTACTTTTAGAATAAAATCATCTAAACATAAATCATTTAACTTAAAAATCAATTTTGCAAATGCTGATCCAAATATGTGCTAAATAAGGTTTGACTTTTACCCAAGTGGGTGGCTTTGCAGTGGTCAAGTACTCAACATCAGTCCAATTGCTTTCATCCATAACCAGATCTGTCCCCTTGAGTTGGTTTATGGTCACAGCAGCTGCTGAAGATGTTAAGATGACTCGTTTGACTCCTTTTGCTCGTGCACATGCTTTCAACACATTCAATACGCCCGAGATTGCAGGCTTGATCATGTCATTCTGAAAAGTAATTTCAAAAGAATTTCCTCATTAGTCTTTTTCTTCAACACAAGTATGTGTAAAAGCATTCAATTTGGTTGTTAAAATTATAAATTTATAATATGCAGTTTCTAGTTCAGTGTCCAATCTACCTCAGGATCTTCAGAAGCAAAGTTCACAGGTGTAGCAAGCTGGAAGACAAGTTCACAACCTGCTATGGGGGCATCAAAATCTTTTTCACCTGTTAAATCTGCTCCAAATATGTTCAATTCGCCCAAACTTTGCAGTGCCAAAAGGTGAGGTATTTTTTTAGTATTGTCTGCACAAAATACCAATATAAGAACTTCTGTTCATGATAAAATTATATTTGGATTCTCTATTCTTCAATAAACTTTACAAGGGTGATTGGCCTAGTACTTCTTGTTATGGACTAACCAACTAGTCTTTAAGTTCCAATTTCGTTGGTTTTGTTTTCATTCTTCAGACGGATTGTGTTTTGGGTTGGTACTAACAAAAAAGCTATTAAAAAACTATAGACAATAATATATCACACTTGTTGGAAAAAGGCAAATTGATACATATGCAACTTTGTCTTTCGGTTAAAATAGCACTAGTAAAATTTTACACCAGCAAATTAAACATTTTTTCCGATGAATTTGTACCTTAAGTACTTAACTGGCACCAACACAATTTCCTTATATTTTTAGTGGGATGTTAACAAGAAGGCTACCATGTCACCTTTTTTTATTTAATAACCGTCTGTTCTGTTTGGTTCGCACATGCGAATGGGAGGGGAAGGAAAAGAAATTTTCTAACACCTTATTTAATTTATAAGAAAAGTAGTGTACCTTTAAAAATTAAAATGCATAATTTTTTTTTTTTATTAAAGTATCGTTTTCAAATTTTTACTATTTTTTCATTTTTTTTGTATCACTCGTGTCTCTTTTCGATTATGGTATAGAGAAAAACATATGTTCAAGTTGGACTTATCTAACAAATAAGTCTCACCTAAATCATGTCTTTCTCTCTAGTGTACCTGTTAAAAATTAAAATTTAAAGAAAATTTAATTCCCTTTTCTCCTCCTTTAATTTTTTTTTTCAAAAAATATATAGAAACTCGTTTTCCATTCTCCAACCAAACATTATACAAGTGTTTGCCCTTTAAATAAATAAACAGTTTTTTTGTTAACAAAATAAACAAACAATTTTACAATGACATAATTGCACAGAGAGAGGAACCTGGGTCTCTAACAGTGGTATTGACAGCATAACCCTTCTCAAGCAACTGCTTGATCAACAAAGACGCCATAAATCCACTCCCACCGATCACACAAACCTTCTTTCCAATTGGCTTGATAGTGGCCATGTTTTCACTCTCTCACAGGATGAAATGAAACTTACACTTGGACAGTTTTTTAATCCTCCCTCAGGGGAGAAGCTTCTTAAATAGTACTAAGCTTTCAGTTACTTAATCTAACACACCGTTTCATCTGAGTATTGCAAATTTAAGGTGAGCACGTGATGGTGTTAGGTGGTGTAGTGTTACACCAGAGACTCAACATCAACAAGTCTTGGGTACAAAAAGAACCTTTCACCTTTCATTAATGTCCTATTGCTACTATTTTCTTCACAATTAAACATTCCGCCTCATCTATGCTATCTATCTAACATTCAATCCTGGAACCACACTAGTGTTGTGAAGTCATAGTTTCTAATTTGGCAACCATTATATATATAAAAAAAAAATTAACATTTAATCCTATATCAAAAGCACGTACGAATAGGATAATATAGAAATTTAATTATTGTCACTATTATTTGGCTCGAGATTGGTCACATTCATTCATCAGTATTGGCCAAATGGTGAAAAAATATTTGGAGTTTGAATTTCAAATGCATATGTAAGGACAGTCATCACAATCCCACGTATTACATCCACCTATGATCGAATCAACCAAATAATAATTATCACACATTTACTTTCTCTTATATTATATTTCTATTCCATATTTCATTTTTTATCACATTATTTATCACATTTATTGCCTTTTCTTTCTTCTTTTTCTTTTTCTTCCATTCATATAATCCGAAAATGAGATGTACATTCACCATTTTAGATATTAAAATCACTTGGTTGAAATGAGGGGCAGATTGTACATAAGGGGATTTCACAAAACACTTCTATTTATCATATAATCTACGGGAATTTAAGAAAAAAATTTACATGGAAAAAACTGTTGATTGTATTTTATATCTTTTTTAGTATTTGCATGTCATCTAAAGTAGAATATATTTTTTAGTTTTTTTTTTTAAACATTAGCCTTTTATCCACATATGAGCATTTTTTTTTATTATAATCAGTAGATCTAATTATTGGACAATTCTAACAATTTCCCACCTCAACTTTTAGTCTTAAGATTATTTAATCTAAATAAATGATTTTTTATCAGTATCTAAATAAAGGATTTAATATCCTTTTTAGTAATTTGTTGCATAAAAATTATTTTTTATACAATCCAAACAGCTAGATATAATTTTAAAACCATTTTGTTATTTACTGCATTTGAAACATCACATTGATTTTATTATCACTAATTTTAAAGAAAATCAATTAGTTATTATAATATCCCCACATACCTAGTCTAATTCATATCTTTTCAATAGTTTGTCCGGTTTAGATAAATTTTTCTGTAAGTATTTATAAAAGAAGGAAATAATAATATCAAATAAATTAAATTTCTCTCATAAGAGAAAATCAATTTATATATTTTAGTTTTCAAAAAAGTCAAATGATTTTTTTTTAAAAAAAAAAAGTTAAGTGTATAAATTAATTTTAACCTACGAAAAAATCTCATGATTTTTAAAATTAGACCGGACCGACCGATTCAACCGCTTTAACCGTGAACCGGTACCTCATACAGTCCAAATAGCACTAAAAACCGTCTTACTTGGGACCATTCTTCAACCGGAGAAACCGGACAAAAACCGGTAAAAACCGGCAGTTTAACGATTTTCAGCGGTTTTGAAAAAATACATTAAATACATGAAACTTATTGCGGTACCAACTGTGTTAGTTTTAATAACTATTATGTTTTATTTTTATCTAAATTTCAGGTTCAATTTAATAATTGGTTTAACTTAATATAAATATATTTAAAAATATAAATATAATATTATGTTATGAAATAGATATTACATTATTTTTAATAATATTTTATATATTATATTAAAAAATATTATTTAATTATTACTGGTTCAACCTCCATTAAGCCATTGAATCTTGAACCAGTGTGTCACTGATTCAATGATCGGTCCGATTTTGAAAACATTGAAAAATCTTATTTCATTTACATGTCTGTAGGGAGGCGAATCTTCTTGTTGATGGTCTCGCTAATATGGCTCACACCCTGCCTTGGGTACTGCATTATCTGATTTATCTCTACTCTCTTTCTGTTTCCTTTCTTTGCTTTTTTTTTTTTTTTTAACGTGAGAACATGAGGATTCAGACCCCATGTCTTGTTAGGTTGTTGCTTCCTACACTAAAAATTGTTTCCTGCATCTTTTGACTTCTAGATTGGACAATAAAAAAATATTTTGGAAAGGTGCAGGAAACAATTTCTGAAATGCAGGAAGCAAGAGTCATCTTATTAATACTCCTAGCTACAGTCTGATGTTTGGGCCCTCCTTTTAAACAAAAAAGAAAATAATTATACAAGTAACACATTAAATATCAAACATTTCTGGGATACGAAACGTACATAAATTTAAATGGCCAACCATGTCTTATTTCAACTCAAGTTTTTTTTTTTGGTTTTTTTTACCGAGGGGGTTGAGGAGGGTGTGTGAATTGTAAACCCCTCCCTGATATATCTTCAATTCCTACGAATAAAAAAAACTCAAGCTTTTTTTTTTTTTTTTTGATTTTTCAACTCAAGCTGAAGCTATTCCAATTAAAGAAATTTTGGGTTAGTTATTCTCTGAAATAAATAAGCTGTTGCTGTTGCATCAGTAGTCCTCCACTTCCAAAGATACATGTGGGCCTCAAAGTGGGATTAGTGAAAATCCATATAAATTCGATAGACTGAAGATTTTCGTGAAAGGTTTTCTCTTTCCTCTTTTCTTGTCAAAATAGTATTAAGACTTTTTTTATAGGAACAAAAGTTGATGTTATACACCTACACTTACTGTCTATATGAAGGAATGGTAGTTTAATTATATTCGAGACTTAATTTATTAAGTTGTACGTGAAAACATTGGTTATGAATATATAAATTTGATTTCTCATAATGCAATTTCTTTCTTTCTCATTCTTTTATCTCCTCTTTTCTTCGCCTTTGTAAGATAAGCGGAGACGATCTCTTATCACATAACATTCTGTACCCCTGATTTGAAGTTATTCGCTTATTTATCACACATTTACACTCAACTAGATGATGTGAATTGCTATTGTTCCTTCCCTCTTGTGATAAGTATTGTATTAGGTTTTTTACCCAGACTAAGAAAACCTAGTAAGTAGATAAAAGAGTGTAACAATTGTATAAAATTAACCTTGTGTTTAATCTTCTTTGCTGGAAATGATGCAACACAATAACAACATTAATATTATAAAGAGTATAAATGGAAAAAAGTAACTAATATTATATTGAAAAACTAAAATAACACTTATTTTGAATTTTTCTTTTCTAACATGACACTTATTATAACATGGAAGAAGTTCGTAACAAGCGGGGAGAGTCTGTGCAAGAACATCAAAATTTAGTTGATCAGGGCCCCCTTACTTCTTAAGTACTCCACACTCTGGTAAAAAATTTCTTCAATCCCATACTTGAAACTGAACCCTTCTTTGATAAGCTTCTCTGAAGAGATGACTAACTTTGCCTTGGAAGGGATATCATCGAATCTGCAATTACATAATGATACTTGGCTTCAATAGAATGTAAGACATGTTTCTACCATGTGAGAAAGGGAGGCTATTAACAATACTATTATCAAGGCATCGAAATAAAAGAGCAATATGAAGTAATTTTCAAGCCAAATCTACACAATGAAATTTCTTCATAAGAATCATAAATTCATGGATTGCATAAAAGATTCCCTAGTCTTGCACAAGTACTTTAATTAAGGGGGTGACCGTATTGGTTAAAACTTGGAGCTAACACTATTGAAAAGAATTTCTCAGACAAAAAAGATACTATTATTGTCTGCTATGTGTCCCTTCAAAAATCAAAATTTTAAAATACAATTTCTTGAGTTTCTACGTTATAAACATTTCACACCAAATTTGAGGTTAGAAGCTTACTCAGTTGGAATTTCATACTGAGGGTATCTTTTGCTAAGAAACTTTGCAAGCTCAGGAACACTGGTATTGGAAGCACAGACAATGTATCGACCAGAAGCTGATTCTTTCTCTGCCACAAATATATGTGCTCGGCAAATATCCTCCACATGAGTGATAGATATTGAACCTGACAGCAACTGCATATCTCTGAAATCCTTAATGAAGAAATCATTCCCTGCAAGGTGCCAACAAAATGCCATCAAAACACTCATGAGTCAATTGGTATGGTGCTTAAAAATGTGGCACGGGTAAAAGTGTTAAATTCATTGGATATGGAAGTTTGTGAACCTATTATAAGGGACGTGGCCAACACAACACTAGTTGGGATGTCTCTAGTGATAGAAGGACCAGCTGTCAGGGTTGGTATCACAGTGATGAGATCAATGTGATTTTCTTCAGCAAATTTCCATGCAGCCTTCTCTGCCAGTGTTTTGGAGGCAGGATATCCCTACACAAAATATACTTGAACTTTAGTTTCATAATAAGGTCTTCTTACTTTTTTGTTAAGAAAATTGTTTTTTAAACAATTCCACATTACTCAGCAATCAATTTCTCATCTAAAATATATCAAGTTTTGAAAATTGTTTCCAAAAATAAGTATTTTAAAAACCAATAAACAGAAACAATTAGAAGATCTTTTCTCATCCTCTTATTTTGTTTTCTTCAAGAGTCAAACTTCTAGAAAAGAGAAATATGCTTAGGGGACAAAAATTTTCAAATGTGCTAAGGCAACAAACAAATTTTATAAAACAAAAACCTGTTTTTAAAAATAGTAAACAAACAAGGCCTTAATCTTTTTCAGTTAGGAATGACACTAAATGATGCAGGGCATTGTGGAGGGTCATTACAAAAGCCCATCTTAAGTTTTGATTACTTACCCAACCATGTGGCTTTGCAGTGGTCAAGTACTCAACATCAGTCCAATTGCTTTCATCCATAACAAGACCTGTCCCATTGAGTTGGTTAATAGTCACAGCAGCTGTTGAAGATGTTAGGATGACTCGTTTGACTTCTTTTGCTCGAGCACATGCTTTTAACACATTCAATACGCCTTCGATTGCTGGCTTGATCATGTCATTCTGAATGGTAGTTTGCAGAAGCATTTTTGGATTAATTTTTTCATCAACTCACACACAGATATAAAAGCGTCCAATTTAGTGAAAAAAATTATAATGCAGGATCAGGGTTCAATCTACCTCAGGATCTTCAGCAGCAAAGTTCTCAGGTGTAGCAAATTGGAATACAAGTTCACAGCCTGATATAGGGGCATCAAAATCTCCTTCAACTGTTAAATCTGCTCCGAATATTTTCAATTCGCCCAAGCTTTTCAGTTCCAAAAGGTGAGCTATTTTATTGGGAATACCTGCAGTATATACATGAAATTTTTGTTCACAGAAAATCTTAGTAGGAATCTCTAATCTCAACTCTTCAATGCAACTCCATGGGGGAGATAGGCCTAGTACTTGTTTGCAGGGACGGATCCAGAAACCTATTAAAGGGGGCTGGATTTTTTTTTCCTTCCTTTATAATTGTTTAAATTTTAATAAATAATAATTTTTAAAAAATATTTACTATTTTTACACGTAAATTTGAAATTATTTTTTATTTTAAATGATAATAACCTTAATCGTTACCATAATAACAACCAACACACAACTAGTTTTACATAATTTTACACTAGTTATCATCTTAACTATTACAATAATAACAACAAATATAACTAGTTTTACATAATTTTACACTAATTAACCTTAACTAGTATTATAATAACAACAAACATAATTAATTTTATAAAATTTTACACTAACTAATTTAAAATATATGTATATACATGAAAAATGCCGACAGAGGGGGGTCTCCCGCCCGCCTCCCTCTAGATCCGTCCCTGCTTGTTTGATTTCAGCTAACCAACCAGTTTTTCATGTACCTTTGTGTTTTTATAGGAACCAAATTAATAATTAAACCTTGCAACTATTATTCTTTCGGTTTTTTTTATTAATCATGTTTTAGAACTTCTTGTTATTCTTTTATATAAGAAGAAAATCTGATTTATAGCCATAAAATATAAATGGTGTGACAACAATCCACCAGTTTGGAATTATTAAGTATACGTGAAGTGGAGAATAGTAAGAGAGAGATAGAGAGAGGAATTGACCTGGGTCTCTAACAGTGGTATTAACAACATAATCCTTCTCAAGCAACTGCTTTATCAACAAAGACGCCATAAATCCACTCCCACCGATCACACATGCCTTCTTTCCGATTTGCTTGATATTGGCCATCTTTACACACTCACTTCAAAGGAGGGAAAATTACACTAGAAAGTGGAAGAATAATGATTTCACTCAAAATTGATTGTACGTGGTTGTGAATGAAATATATATAGAAATCTTAAGATAAAATAAGATATGTACAATTTCAATTCAAGTAAATCTTAAGATGAGAAATTTATCTATATCAAAAAAAAAAAAAAAAGATAAGAAATTTATCTAATTCTTAAGATAAGATATCTATAATTTGAATTTATGTAAATCCTAAACTAGGATATTTATTATACCTTAAGTTAATATAAGATATCTAGAATTTAAATTTAAGTAAATTCAAATATAACATATCTACAATTTACGGAAAAAAACACACTTTACCCAAAAATAATATAATGAACTAAATTAAATAAAGAGATGTTAGAGAAAATCTTTATTTCAAACAATAGCTTAAATGATTGAATTAAATAAAAAGGGCTGAATGACTAAATTAAAACCAAAATAAAATTTAAAACAAAAGTTAGAATTTTACCTATCTTAAAATATTTATCTGGATTTATGAAAGAAGAGAAGAAGAAAGATGTCAGTTGATTTATTTATTTAACGTTGTTGATTTTATTTAATATATCCAAATCGTGTAAATTAAGAATATGCTCAGTTCAATAGTTTAATTAAAATTTATTTAATAAATTCATATCATAAAAAATCTTATATTATAAAATTTATTATAAAACTTATTGAAATACATAAAAAATTATATTTTAATAAAATTTATTAACCAATTATTATAATATAGAGTAAAATATGTTTTTGATCCCTCATTTTATCTTGATTTCTATTTTTAGTTCCTCATAAGTTGTTCTTTTTTGTTTTTAATCTCTGCATTAATTTCAATGGTTAAGTAATGACATGGCGGACATAAACTGTGTGTGAAAATTTCTTGATTAAGTTTCTATTGACTTTTAACCGCTACAATTTTTTGGCGGTAAAAAATGTTTATTTTTGTAACATTTCTTGTGGTTTCAGAAAATCTGGTGTTCGAGATTTTGATTTTTTATTATTTTTTAAATATTTTTGACGGTTTTAGTTTGCTAAAAAATTTTCAACAGTTAAAAACTGTTAGAAACTTAAACATAAATTTTTCAAGTGCAAATTCTACTTGCCACAACTTCACTTAACAATGAAAATCAATGTTAGGACTAAAAACAAGATGAAACAATTTTTAAGGGACTAAAAACAGTGCAAAAATTTATAAGGGACTAAAAATAGAAATCAAGATAAAATGATGGACCAAAAACATATTTTACCCTAAAATATAATAAAAAAAACTAACAACCACAAGCAATTTTTTAAATACAAATAAGTTTCACAAAAACTTCTTTAAGGAGGTGTTTGGTAGGGGAGAAGTTTTTTCATACCCAGGAATGATGATTCCTGGGAAAGTCAATTCCTGGGAATCATGGTTCTTGAGAATGGTTAAAATATGTTTGGTTAGTCATAGTATGTTTCTTGGGAATTAAAATTTCCTATGTTTGGTTACAGTAGAACTTTCCTGGGTATATAAGAAAGTTTTACAAATATACCCTTTATTAAAATAACTTCATTAAATATTTTTTCACTCAAATTTTATTACAAATATGACACTTACCTAATTTAATTACAAGATTTAAATAAATTTATATATGAAAAAACATTTACAAAAGAAAATCGAACAAAACTAATTTCAAAATAATTTTTTTACAAATATTAATTATTTAATTTAATTATGACATTGTTTTAGTTGGTTGAAATATTATTATGACTTACTATCATATTAGAGGTTGAATTATAATATTATAATATAATAATACAAATGATGAAATAATAAATAATGAGATAAACTTAGATAATAAAGTAGTTGGGATCTATGTTTAAAAAAAAAGATAAAGATAAAAAATTACAAATTTTAAAATTAATATTTTTTTTCAAAATTAAAGAAAGATAGAATCACGTGGATAAGTGTAACATTCAAAGCCCATATGGAAAATTACAGAACTAACATCAGCTAGTAAAGGGTTGGTGAGAATGTAGAGCGAGACAGGGAGACAACGAGAGGGAGGAAAAAACCAAGGAGCGAACGGTAATCAGATAGGGATTACAAGTTACTATTTTTCAAACTTCTCGGAGACTCACAAAGCATATGATCTATGGAACATCTTTCGGAGATGGGGGAAGGTTGGAAAAGTGTTCGTGGTTCCTAGAAGAAACAAGTTGGGTAAGAGATTTGGGTTTGTAAGGTTTCGAGATGTCCATGATCCTATTAGGTTGGAAAGACAACTCGACAATGTTTTTATTGGTGATATGAAGCTCAACGTTAACTTTCCTAGATTTGCCAAAGAAGGAGTAACTGCCAAGAGTTACAAAGGGAGTACAGGTAAGGGCATTGCTAAAGGTGAGGAAACAAAGCACAAGTATACTGGAAAATACCAAGCAACTTGTAGGGGGGATAAGTCATATGCCTAGGCAGTCACAGAAAGGAGGAAAACTTGGCAAAGGAAAGGACTAGAGGTTGGTGCAAGCGAGAATGAGCAATGGAAAGGACAAGTTATTTCAGTTGAAGAATGCAACATGGATTGGTTACGGAAGAGCAAGGTTGCTAGGCTACACAAACCAGAAAATATACAAAACTTACAGGAACTGTTCCTAGTGGAAGGCTACCAATCCATTCAACTAAGACACTTGGGAGACAACATGTTGCTTCTTACTGCGGTCGACGGTACGGATTTAGAGGAAGCTTTGAAAAGCTCCGAAGATTGGCTTTCTGAACTGTTTGAATCTATAGTCCAGTGGACTCCAAGCAAGAGCTCTAGATATAGATTAACTTGGCTAAGAATTACAGGAGTGCCCCTAAACGCATGGCGAAAGGAATGGTTTGAGCAAGTTGTAGGTGTGGTTGGAAGTTACTTCTCATGTGATGAAAACACAGAGTCATTTTTAAGGCTGGATTATGCCTGTATTCTGGTGCGCGCCACTTCCATGGAAGTGGTAAATAGAAATCAGAAGATTATGATTAATGACACACTTTGTTGTATCAGAATGGTGGAGGAGCTGAGTTATCATGAAAGCTGTCACCAGTGCGAAATGGAATGAAAATTGTCAGCTTCGGAGGATGGGTCTTCAGTCTTGGAGTACGATATGGAAGTTGCTTCAAGCAATTCAGAATGTTCTGGCGAGGAAGGGGAATGGGTTGGTGTAAACACGGAGTATGATGACTTCGTTCTGGCAACACTCATCGAAACTCCTCAACGGCTCAATTCAAATATGGTGGGAGAAGGAACTTTGAAAAGTCAAAAGGAGGCAATTAATGTGGAGGGGACTGAAGCAGTGGTGATAGAGACATGTGATAAAAATTTGGGTGGTGGGGGTGACAGAGGAGCAGAAAAAGATACTTTACTTAGTGAAAAAGGGGATATGGGTACAAAAGGTTACGTGGGAGAAGAGGTAGAACAGAACAAAAAATCAGAGGATATCAGCGTGTTGGGGGAGAGTCACCTACTATGGAGCAACAAAAAGATGTTAAGCAATCTAGACTACAGAACAAAAGTGAAGACATGGGACCCACAAAGGAACATGAAGATGGCTATAAAAAAAAGGTACAAACATAGAAAAGGAAAGTGGTTTGAGTTTGGGCCCAACAAGCAAGCCCAGGTACAACTATCGGGGTGTGCAAGGATGAAAGGAAATGGATCAGGTGAGACAACCTTTTTCTCCATACAAAAGTAGACACTCACACGTAAAACACAATTAACCAAGGCCCAACACTTAAACTCATTACTCACAGGGAAAAGTCAAATGGGGAACAACTGTGACGGGGATCCATAGAAGACAGAAAAGGGAATGCGACCAAGGACACGTGTGGAGATTTAACCATTGATGTAGGGGTAATTCAATTAAGTCAAGGAAACAAGCATACGAAGGAGGCTAATGAAGAATTTCAGGGCCGCATGATGAAGGACAACACGGAAGAACTCGAGGATGACATGCAGAAAGAGCAACAAGTTATCTCAATGAATTTGAATATAGAAATAGGTGAGGGCAGCATTGCTTATAGGAAAACAAGGCCGACAAGGTCAGACAAAATGAAGTTGGCAACAAAGTCAAAAAATAGAAAAGAGGTAAGACAGACGTGCCATTCATTGAGCATTTCTTCATCTGGAAGTCAAATCAGATAGGGCAATAGACTAGTGTTGTCTAAGAATGAAGAAGAGGAAGCAAGGAGTATTTGGGAACTTGGTCAAAAGTTAGGGGTAACATTTCCGGGGGAGGATGAAAAACTGATAAAAAGAATTGCAGAGATGGAGGAGAGAGATAAAAAGAAAAAAAATAAAAAAGAGATGAAGGAGGGGAAGGGGAAAAATAAGGTGGTCCAATGATTATACTAAGTCACAATGTGAGGGGGTTAGGGACAAAAATAAAAAAGAAGGCTATAAGGAATATGATAGCATCTGAAGGGATGGAGCTAGCATGTTTGCAGGAAACCAAAATAGAAAAAGTATCAAGAAATATGTGTCAGGCTATATGGGGGAATCATGAAGTTGAGTGGGAAGAACTTCCAGCGATTAATGCGGTGGGTGGTCTACTTTGCATTTAGAAGAAAGGGGTTATGGTTGTTGATGAAGTATTCATAGGAAGAGGCTTCTTGGGGCTTAAGGGGGTATGGAGGGAAGGGAGTGTGCCATGTGTTATAGTGAATATATATGCAGCTTGTGACATGGAAGACAAAAGGAGGTTATGGGAGGATCTATTATCCTTGAAGAGTCAAAATAGGGGAATGGCATGGTGTTTGCTTGGAGATTTCAATTATGTCAGAAGGTTAGAGGATAGAAGAGATACGAGAAATGAACCTGTTGGTGGAAGAGAGATGCAAGAATTTAACCAATTCATCTATGATATGGAGGTGGAGAATATTCCTTTGGTAGGGAGAAAATATATGTGGTATAGGACAAATGGGCACTCGAAGAGTAGACTTGATAGAGTTCTTGTAGCAAGTAAGTGGGTGGATGTGTGGCCAGGGAGTACCCAGTATGTCTTAAATAAAAGCTTCTTGGACCATTGTCCCATTGTATTGAAGAATTCCAATTTTGATTCGGGACCAAAATCGTTCAAGGTCCTCAATTGTTGGTTCATGCAAGATGGGTTCCTAGAGGAGGTAGAGAAATGTGGAAAACTTATGAGACTAGAGGGAGGGCAGCTTTTGTTCTAAAGGAAAAATTGAAGTTACTAAAAAAGTATTTGAGGAAATGGAATGTTGAGAGTTTTGGGGACTTGACTAAACAATGCAATGAGGTGGTATCCAAAATAAGCACATTGGATCTAAAAGATGAGGAGGAAGGATTGGAGGAGGAAGAGCTACAAACAAGAAGAATCCTTGTGGGGGAGTTTTGGAGAATTTCTAAAAGGCATGAATCGTTCCTACAACAAAAATCTAGATCCAAATGGATAAAGGAAGGGGATGGAAACACAAAATACTTTCACTCATTAGTAAAATGGAGGAGGAGAACAAATGGAGTGAAGGGCTTGATGGTGGAAGGTTTGTGGGAGGAGGAACCTAGCAAAGTGAAGAAAGGAATCAAGGAATTCTTTCAAAAAAGATTCCAAGAGACTAATGATGGAAGGCCAAAATTAGATGGAATACAATTTGAGAAAATAGGATTAGAGGAAAATACAAGGTTGTGTGAGAAATTCACGGAGGTGGAAATTAGGGAGGCAGTGTGGGAGTGTGATGGGGATAAAAGCCCGAGTCCTGATGGTTTCAATTTTAACTTCATAAAAAAAATGTTAGGAAACATTGAAAGTGAACTTTGTGAGAATGATGGAGGAGTTTTTGGAGAATGATGTCATTCAGAGAGGAGGCAATTCGTCTTTTATCACTTTGATACCTAAAAAGGATAATCCCCACGGTTTTGATGAGTTCAGACCAATTTCCTTGATAGGATGCTTGTATAAGGTCATAGCAAAAGTTTTGGCTAAGCGGTTGAGGTCTGTTTTGAGCAAACTTATTGATACTAGGCGATGTGCTTTTCTGGGAGGGAGATATATGTTGGATAGAGTTTTTATTGCCAATGAAGTGGTGGATGATGCGAAGAGAAAGAATAAGGATTGTCTTATCTTCAAAGTGGATTTTGATAAAGCCTATGACTCAATATGTTGGGAGTTCATGTTCTATATGATGAGGAGAATGGGATTTTGTGAAAAGTGGGTTGGGTGGATAAGAGAGAGCTTGAGATAATGCACAATGTCTATACTTATGAATGGAAGTCCTACGGAGGAGTTTGTCACACAAAAAGGACTTAGACAAGGTGATCCCATTGCACCATTCTTGTTTCTAATAGCTACAGAAGGTCTTAGCGGGTTGATGAGGCAAGCAGCAAGGAGTGGCAACTACTCAGGTTACAAAGTTAGGAAGGAACATGTGGATGTATCTCTTTTGCAATTTGCGGATGATACATTATTCTTTGCAAATTCATCTATTCAGAATATTACGTGTATTAAGGCCATCTTGAGGTGCTTTGAGCTTGTTTCGGGGTTGAAGGTCAACTTTTACAAAAGTTGTTTGGTGGGAATTGGGGTTGAAGATTTAACTCCGTGGAGGTTTGCTAGTTTGCTAAATTGCAAATTGATGCAAATGCCTTTTGTGTATCTTGGCATTCCTATTGGAGCAAACCCTAGGAAAGAATCTACTTAGGAACCGGCGGCTATGAAGATGAGGAGGAAGTTAGCTATGTGGAAGCAAAAAACTCTCTCCATGGGAGGTAGGATCACTCTCATCAACTCGGTTCTTTCCTCATTGCCTTTATTCTTTCTATCTTTTTCAAGATGCCTCAATGTGTTATTAGAAAGATTGTTAGAATTCAAAGGAACTTCTTGTGGAAGGGGGGGGGGGGGGTGAGGAGGATAGGGGGAAGATACCTTGGGTTAAGTGGGATGAGGTGTGTTTACCTAAAGAAAAAGGGGGTTTGGGGATAAAAAAACATCAAATTGTTAATAACCAAAGAGCTTTGTGGTGCTTGGTTTTGAGATCAAAATATGGGGGAGATAATCAAATACATGTGAGGAAGGTGTCGAGTCATGATTCTTTTTGGTGGAGGGATCTAGTGGAAGTTTGTGAGCAAGGAAGGGAAGGTTCATGGTTTGATAAAAATATTGTGTGGAAAATGGGCAATGGTAGAAAAGTGAAGTTGTGGCACCAACCTTGGGTAGGTGTGAGTGTTTTGCTAATAAATTTAAAAGGATTTTCATGAACTCGGAGCAAAAAAATTCGGTTGTGGGGGAAGTAGGCAAATGGGTAAATGGGAGGTGGGAATGGGACCTTATTTGGAGGAGAGATTGGTTTGTGTGGGAGTTAGACATGGTGAATAATTTCTTGAGGGAGTTGGAAGGAGTGGTGTTAAAACAAGAAGAAGAAGATATTTTGATGTGGAAAAACTCACCAACAGGGCAATATTCGGTGAAGGAGGCTTATAGCCTCTTAACATCTAGCAATAGTCTTGTTGATGCATTTTTCTATAAATGCTTGTGGAAACTACATACTCCTGGTAATGTGACTGCCTTCACTTGGCGTCTCCTTAAGAATAGGTTGCCCACAAAAGCAAACTTGAAGAGGCGTAACATTGCTATACAAGACATGGACTACTCTTGCTCTTTTTGCCAATTGGAGGAAGAGAATATGGAACATTTACTGTTCAATTGTTGTTTCTCCTTCTCTGTTTGGTACCATTGTTATCATTGGCTAGGTGTGTCTTGGGTTCAACACTCAGATCCAAAGCAACACTTTTCTCAACATGTATGCCCTTGGTTGGGCAAAGGGAAATCAAAGTTTTGGAGAGCTGTATGGTGTGCAATAGTGTGGTCACTATGGTGTCATAGAAATAATATTATTTTCAAGGATGAGAGGAGGGATTTTGATGCAACTACTGAGATTATCAAATTTAGAGCTTGGGCTTGGCTTTCTGCAAAGCTGAAGAAGTTTACTTATTCTTTTTATGAGTGGTACACAAACCCAGCTCTCTGTTTGAAAAATCTGTAATGCTCTATGCATAGCAATGCATGGGTAGTATGATGGGTGAACTAAGGGTCGGTCTGGTTGATGGAATGGTTTTCTTGCGGATATTGCGGATCATTAAACCTTGCATGGAGGGTCATGGAGTTTGATTACGGTGCTTTAAGTAACCTGTTAGTCATTCGTATTCGCTCGAAGTCATTAATGCAGTTTCAAAGAAATGCTTGCAGCTTCGTATTAAAATGTTTCGACTTGGGTTGCTATACGTGGGACTACGAATTTTTGGGACAACAAAATACCTGAGTGGGCGATCAATCAATTCAACTGGGGAATAGTTATTGTTTCAATTAATTTGATTGTGCCAAGTGATGTTGGCAAAGCTGGGAGGCTTTTGGATCTGCTAGTTGGACTACATGTAATTCATGATGGTACATATTCATGCAACAACGGTATTGGAATTTATGGTGGGTACGAGAAAAGTTATTGGTCATTGATTTTGGCAGGATTCGGGAGTCAGTAGGAATTTATGGTGATCACATTATTAATGCTAAAGGTGGGATTGGTGTTCACGTGCAAATTAGATGCCTTTTTGTAGCCTGGGTTATTCTACATTTACATGGCTTTTAATATATTTAAAGTTAGTATAACCTATGGCATGTTTTAGGCTCTCATGGGATATACAAATTGTTGTATATGGGTTTAGGTACCCCTTGTACCTATTATTAATACACTTTTATTTTGTGAATAAAAAAAAAAAGTGTAACGTTCAACAATGGAGATAAACTTATAGATAAAGATGAACTAAAGATGAACCCTAGGTGATGATATTTTGTACTTAAAAAAGGGGGTAATGTAGTCTTTCATATCATTAAAACTTCCCTCTAGTCGAGAAAGTTAGATTCTCACCTCCCCTATGGAAAAGTTTTCGTGGGAAACTGATTAAAATATATTACCAAGAAACATCATTTCCCATGAATCTTATTATTTTTTTTTTTTTAAATAGAAACCAAACATGTGAAACTAACATTCCCAATCTAACATTCTTGAACATCTAAAAATTTCTCCTCTACCAAACACCTCCTAAATGTCCCTAATTAAATACGAAAATTATATATAATACCATTTGGTAATAGCGATCATTTTTTTTTATTGGAAGGTTCTATTTTTATTTATCATTCATTCAAATATCTGCACATTGTTTGGTACAGTCTTAGCATAATGGGTTAAGATAATTTTTAATATAAATATCATTAAAATAGTTTTTACCATATCTTTAAAGTTATATAATAACGATTATGAAATAAATAAATTGTTTGTAATTTTTAATTTTAAATCACTAATAGTTTAGGTCGTGCATTACATGAGTTAAATTCAATACCTAAATTTTTTATAATGAGATGTGATACATATACAATAATTCATATAATAATTTGTACAATATTATTTTTTGTGTCTGTCTCTTTCTATCACCATATTATTTATTACATTTCAAATTCAAAATTTTTGCTCTTTTCTCTCTTTTGGTTGTACACTTTCTTGTATATAATTTTATAATTTATTACCGTATCTCTTTTGGTTGAATTTATAATTTTATAATTTATAATTTTTAATGTATTTTTATTTTTTATTTTTTTTATATATGTATGTGTTAGTATGTATATGTAAAAGATATATAAAAATAATTATGAATATTGATATATATTTAAATAATTTTATATTTACACATGTCTTATATCATTTTAATTTATATAAACATTTGTTTTAGAACACTATTATCTTTATAAAGATATTTGCATTTATATATTATTTAAATATATACATAATTTTAATAAAAATATTAATGATAAAAAAATTATAATATATTTTGTAATTATTAATTTTTCTTTAAAAAAAATATTTTCACCATAAAGAAGATAAATGTCTAATGTTAATTATAAAAAAAAAAAAAAGATTTGTGGGCAATTGAACTTATAGATAAGTAGATTACAATAAAAATATTAATGATCAATACAAAAATAAGATAATGCATATAATGATATTTTAATCATATTTTATTTAGGCTAATAATTAGGAGACTGTAAAATTGTATTTAGTAATTTCAAGTAGGCATGACAAAGAACCTCGAACCCGTGGGTACCGACCTAAATCCGACTCGACTTTGACGGGAATAACCACTTGGAGTCTTTGACTAGGCATAGATACGGGTACATATTATCCGAAGTTTTTAATTGGAGATGGGGGTGAATATCTAACTATCCTCGTATCCGCCACCGTTATATATTTTTTGTCACAACATATATATACATTTAACTATAATTTTATTGTTATAATTTTATTTTTTAATAATAATTAAATAACAAATTTAAAATTATACATTTAACTAAAAACATAATTTAATTCTTAATTCTTTATTTTTAATTTCCTTGTTATTCATTATTTTTTTATATATTGTTTAAATTAAAATATAATTAATAACTTAATATATAATTCATTTAAAAATATATAAGTAAATTAAAATTATAAAAATGGTATAGCAGGTTACTTGCAGGTATCCTTGAACCCGATAAAACCCATGGAGATGGGATGGACACTAAAATTTTAAACATGTCTCTTTTATACTCGAACACACCCCACCTTTTGTGAGGATGGTGATGGGGAGCGTCAAACCCGTCCCCGACCCCTCCCATTGCCATGCCTAATTCCAAGTTGATTTAGTTCATTTTTAGTTTTACTTTGATGCAACATTATTATCCTTATGTATAGAAAATAATTAGGTTATTGAAGTTCGTTAGTTATAATTCAATTCATGATCATATGCATGAAAGTAAAAGTTGATAAATACCTACTCAATGTATCATTATGGGCATAACCAACAGTGAACTATAACACATTATTAAATGGCACATGTATACATTTGAATCAAAATATATGTTTATGTAGTAATTATATTTCTTATAAAGTATAATATTTCTCTTTAAAGACAATATGTTCGTAATATATTAAAAATAAATTAAAAATATGTAATGTTATCTTTATTTAAATTATAATTACAAATTAATAAATGTAAATATTAAAATATAATGTTTTAAAACATATAAAATAGATTTTTCGCACCTAAATAAATTAACATATTAGATATATCTTTTAAGATTCATTTAATTAAATTATTGTGCCCTAAATAAAAAAAAATATTCATATTAATTATATGATGTTGATTATTTAGGGAAATTTGATCTATTTTGATCGGTGAGTTATGAGGAGAAGAATATTTAAAATAATTTAATCGACTCAATTATGTAGACATTAAATAAAATTGAGAAGTTTAAATAAAAGAAATTTGATGGAGAAAAATCAAATTTACTTAATTTTCACAAATAAAAGGAATCAATTAACTTGAAAAAATTGAAAGATTAAAATTGTACCTAGAGACATAAAATAGACTCTAAGGATAAAAGGTAAATATAAACTTATTTTTAATTTTGAATTTTGAATATTCCTCAACACATTCTGAAATGAATCTTAACATTTGTCTCACATCCACGTGTATCTAATAAAAGTCCTAATAAAAACATAAGATATGAGAGAATAATTCATATTCATAAATATTGTAATAAATTAATGGTAAAGATTGATCTACTTAAATTTAATTTAAATTATTCATTTTAATGACATAATTATAATATTGTAACAAAATAATGATAAAGATTGATCATTGATCTACTAAAATAAATCTCGCAATATTTTTAAATTTAAATTTACTTTAAATTTGAAACAAAATATATAATAGTGTTATTAATTAATTTGAACCAAAATATATTGCATTACAAAATTATGAAATAAAAATAAATCTAATTGCAAAATTTGAATAAGAATATAATTGTGTTATCAATTTCAATTTTTAAATTATATTGATTAGAATTACCTTAATTAATATAATTATGTATTTTTTATGAATTAAAAATAAAAAAACTATTTGTATTTCAAGTAGAAATTCTTTTCAAGATGCATCTGCCTAAAATGAATCTCACGAGATTTTTAAATTTAAATTTAAATTTAAATTTAATTTAAATTTAAATTTAATTTAAATTTGAATCAATATATATTAGTAATATTAATTAATTTGACTTAGAATATATAATTTTATTATCAATTAGAATGTTTAAATTGTGAATTATTAATTAAATAATCACCTTAATTACTATAATTGATGTATTTTTATGAATTAAAAAATAGAAAAAAATTGTATTTCATAATCAAACAATCATCTTAATTACCATAAATTTATATTCATGAATTAAAAATAAAATAAATTATTAAATGACATTTTGGAGGAGAAAAATGAATGTGGTGTTGTCACGTATCATCTACCTACGTGTTAAACCATTATTTTTTGATATATAATTGATATTTGATATAATAATAATAATAATAATTTATGTATTATTATTATTATTATTATTATTATTATTTACGGTAAATCATAAAAACACGATAATAAAAAATATTTCATAATTATAAAATAAAATCCATAAAACTTAATAATTAATTACCAAATTATATAAAATCAAAATCTATTTAAGATTTTAATGATTTAATTGATTAATTTAATCAGAATATCAAATTATATATACAGTCATTGTAATGATTTTAATTACTATATTTGATATAATTAAGAGAATATATGAATTAAAAAATAGGAAAAAATATACTTCATCAATTGTCTTGTAGGTGGATATATTTAAAATGTCATCTCTCAATGAATATGCTTGCTCTTTAAGCTGCAAATTTGAATTGAAATTAGAATTGAATGGTTTAGACGTGTGTGCTTATAATATTTATAATAATAGTTTATATTTTAAATGGAAATTTGAATTTAAATTAGTGTTATCAATTAATAAAAATTAAACAATTTAAAATTTTAAATCATAAATATCTTAAAATACTGATCACATTCAAATTTGAATATGAATATGAATTTAAATTAGTGTTATCAATTAATATGAATTAAACAATTTAAAATTTAAAATTACCATAAAAATAAAATCGTCTTCATTTCGGCGCAAAAAGAATCAATATGGTGTTGCCACGTGGCATCAACCTACGTAGCAAAAACCTTTTTTTATATAATATAATTGATTGATTTGTTGTATAAGTATTATTTCTCTTTTATGATTATAATTATGAGAAATACTAATGACACTCTCTTTTTGATACTTTATATGTGATTGGTTGACATTCATTAAAAATTACCAATTTTGATGGATCTCACATCTCATTTAATGATTTTCCATCCTAGTTTAGATGTAAGATAAGGGGGTGTAGTTCATCACCTTTGCTTTACTTGAGAGTAGAAAATTTAAATAGCTATTTTAATTTATAGATATAAAATATTTTGTTATAGTTTTTCTTTTTTTGTTGGTGCAGTATACTTTTTCATTTACCAAATTCAAGTGTCAAGTGTCAGCTAGACTCCCTTGTATACTTTTTCATTCCTATGGATGTTTTGGAATTTTTTTTTACAATAGTCATACTGAAGTTTGAACCTATGACCTCATAGGTACTACCCCCAACTTCCCACTACTAGGTCGACCCTAGTGGTTTTTGCTTTAGAATTTTTTAAACTGACAAAATAAAACAAGTCCCCAATCTCCAAAATATTAATTTTATATTAAATAATATGTTTAACTTAATCTTTTAGAAGAGAAAAAATCACATTTTCCAAAAGAATTAAAAAAAAAGATTATATGTAGATTACAAACTAAACCAATTTGGATTTTGTTCTTTATAACTAATCTCCCTATGCGTAGAACAATTGCAAAATATAGCGTGACTAAAAAACTACAAGTAAAAAAAAATTATATATGAATGAGAATAAAACAGATTAAGACAAGTAAATTACGTGCATTTCCTACTTAATTGTATAGACATTTAATTTTGCGGAATGATGATATAAAAAACAAACTAAAAGATAACAATTGTTGATAAAATAAACGTCAAACTCAATCAAAACATTTTACTAGGCAAATCAGATCGATATGCCACCCAGAAGCTGACAAAAAGTGTGATAAACGTCAAACTCAAACTCAATCAAAACATTCTACTAGACTAATATCCTAAACCCTCAAATACCGTTGTGGTTATATTCCAATCCAACGAGTACATCACGTGGCAGAGGAATCTCTGATAATCTCTTTTCCATCGCATCAAAAGCAATAATTACGCAATCATTGGATTTAAGGACTAACCAATGAAGAGCCCCATTCAAGAACAACCCGCCTCTGGATCCAGATGAATGTCCAAGATTATAATACGGGACATTACCCTTAATGCAGCTCCATGAATTAGTTCTCAAAGAGAACCAACGGATCTCCCTGCAAAACAGTTTACTTCTTCGGTGTTGTGGCAATGCTAAAATTACTACACGTAGTCATCAGTTGATGAGTCATACCCAATGCCACGTAGATATACATGCATCATGTTCTTACCGAGTTTTGGTAAGCTCTCTGGTGCGGTGGTTCCACTGGGATCTCCTCCGAGACTAATGGAGGGTGTACATGCACGCTCAAGTTAGAGGCGCAGAGGTAAGAGACAAGTATCACAATGGGATTAGAATTTCATACCTTTGTGAGTTGGATTGTTGCTGTATTTATAGGAGGTGAAAGGGAGATTAAATAAGACTATTTTCCTATCAAATCTCCTCAAATCTCATGATTTATGATAGAGATTGTTCTATCTTCTATCATTATCTTATAACTTGATCTTTCTTTATCTTATCTTATTGTAAGATATGCTTTCCGTTATTACTTCCTTGGTCCGAGTAAGAGGTATCTATTTGGCCAGATTGGCTACTCAGTGAAGTCCGAATCCGAGTAGTACACATGTCCCCCAAACTCTGAAGTCATGTAGGAGCTTAAGTGGTGGTTTTGCCGAATGCGGATTCTATTTGACCGAGCTGAGTTTTACTCGTCTCGCCTAGCTGGATCCGAGTTTGGTTCTCGAGGCATCGTGTCATTAGGTGATGGCGTTGCTTCAAACCTATTAAAGTTGTAATGCTTCCCAAGGGCGGCGACAATGATTGTTTTTGAATTTTGAAACGTTCTAGGGATACCCAAAGGTCTCAAGCCCCCCAACCGTTGATTTGGTCTGGTGATGGGTCTTGATCCAACGGTTCGGACCGCTTCGCCTTTTCGTATTCGAAACGCTTGGGACCCTATATAAGGGTCATTATTCTCGTCGATTTTTCACTTTCCTTTTGCGAGTTTCATTTCTCCAATGTCTTTTTCCTTTTTTCTGCCATTTCTTCCTCCTCCTTGCTTTTTCTTCTTTTTTCTTCATCCAGGTACACCTTTTTCCTCTCCGATATTGTTCTTTGTTATCTAGAATGTCTTCCTCTTTTGGGGAATCGGGACATTCCGACGGCGGTCGCATGCTTGTGCCGGAGGTTCACCTCATCGGAGAGGGCTTCGGTTATGGTTCTCCCTTGCACCGCTCTAACTCAGGCGGAGTTAGTGATGGTGCGTCAGCGGCGAATGTCGCTATTGAGGTGGTTCGCCCATCTGTCGACCTCACACAAGTGCCTCTGGCAATTCCTGCTGGGGGTAGTAGTCTTAGACGATTCTGAGGCTATTGAGGATCGTCCTCTCGAGACTCGGCGTGCTCGGCCTCTTCTCCCCCTCCCATTCTCTCTCAACCTATAGAGTCTAGGGGTTTGAGGAAGGTTTATCCTCTTGTTGCCGCTCCTGGTTATTCCTGGGTAGCTGGTGAGGTGGGTGCTTATTCCTCTCGGTATCAGACCGAGGAGGCTTTGTCTTCCCTTCTTTAAGAAATTGATATGTGCCACTCGGAAAGGCCGGGTATGGTCTATGCCAAACCCTGTGGGCCTGGTGAGTGTGTCTTCCTTTCTGCTGTTCCCTGTCAATCTCATTTTAGTTAAGTATATGAGGCTTTGTTTTCGGTTCTCGGCATCACGGTACCGTTTGACCAATTTGAAGCTGATGTTCTTCGGGAGTTGAACGTCGCTCCTACTCAGTTGCATCCGAATGCCCAGGCTTCGCTTCAGGCTTTCCAGGTGTTCTGCAGTAAATTTTTTATCACTCCTACTGCTCCTAAGTTCTTATACCAATATAAAGTTAAGGAGAGTCAGAAGGGTGGTTGGGTCTCCCTGACCGGGATCCCTGGCCGATCTATTCTTGGTCCTTATACCTCCTCTTGGAAGAATTTCAAGAGTGGTTTCTTTCGTGTTCGGTCGGGTCCGGAAGGGGAGATCGACTTTTTTGATAGTCGTGGGAGGTCCAGGTTTCCTCTTTATTGGACTCGTTCTCCAAACAAGCGATCGTCTTGGCAGGTCGTGAACATGTCTCCCGAGGATCAGGATGACATGGTTACCCTATGCAAGTTACCGCGTTCCCTACATTGCAAGACGATTGTGGGGATCCCTGCTTCTCGGACTCCGAGAGAGGATTGAGACTGTGAGTATCTTCTTTTATTTAGCCTTCTTTCTTTTTTATTTTGTTTTTACTAATGTTTGCTTCTTCTGCAGCCGTAATAGGGAAATTCGACTTCAAGACGACCAAGAAGCAGAGGCTTGAGAAATTAAAGAACAAGGATATTGCCGCTGAGAGGGTCCGAGTTGCTTCTCCCATTCCTTCTCATCCTCCTCCTCCACCTCCTCCTTCTTCACCAAAAAGGAAACAAGAGGTTGTTCAGGGAGGAGATGGTCCCTCCAAGAAGTCAAAACCGTGTCCACCCGGTGCTCAAGCTGCAGGTTCTTCCATTGAGAGGCACCCGACCTTTTTATCTATGAAAGATGGGCGAACTTCGCTCTGGGGGAAGGACTTTAATCCCTAGGCTCTCATCTGTGCCGACAATCTCGGTCAAGCTGATCAAGATATGTTAAGGGATGTCGGGCCACTACCTTCGATGGAGGCTATCTGTCGCTTCCAGGCTCACTCATGGGCTATTGCCCAATACTGGGCAGAGAAGTTCGAGCACGGTCACCGGGAGCTGGTTATGGTGAAGGAGGCTACTGCGCGGGTGAAGATGGAGGCCGCTAATTCTGAGGCCAAACTTAAGGCCGATTTGGGCGAGGCCCTAGATGAGGTCATTTTGACCCACGAGGCCGGGTTCAAAAAGGCGATTAGCCAAGTTCGTTATGTTCTCAAGGACGCCGAAACCTCTCTTTTTGATGTTGATAAAGATATCAACAAGGAGGGGCAGTTGGTGGACGAGTCTTCCCTTAAGGGTGAAGATGCTCCTGGTGACTCCACTCAGCCTGCCGCTTAGTTTTTAGGAGTTTTTGTATCTTTAATTGTAAAGGCTTGTGCCCGGCCTATCGAATAGGGTGCTTATCTTAATGAAATTCATTTTTCTCTTAAGTATTGCCCCTTTTTATTTTCTTCATATTTTGTGGCCGATTAGGGCTTATTTTTGTATCCTTTATAGGTCTATTCGGTTTCTTATCTTCACTCGCTTTTTGTATCCTTATAAAGATCTACGCGGTTTTTTATGTTAACTCGCTTTTTGTATCCTTTTTTAGGTCTACGCGGCTTTTTAGCTTAGCTCATTTTTCGTATCCTTTTTTAAAGGTCTACACGGCTAGCTTATTGAATAATAATCAGAGTTCAGTCATTCTCCTTTCGGGATGCCGAGTGTCGCTCACTAAGTGGCGTTTTATGCCGGTATCCGATTGGTCTACTCGATCAAATAGATAATGAGTAAAAAGGAGTTTCATTAATAAAGGAAGTCGGGTGTGCCTCATTAAAACCTCTTTGACAAAAAACCTCTTGGGAAAAATGTCAAAGTAGGAAAAAGAGTACATCACCGTTTATAGTTTTCTAGCTGTAATAAAACTTCAACTGCGTCGTGTTCCAAGTACGAGGGATGGCTTTGCCGGATGGATGCTCTAGTCGGTAGGCTCCATTTCCCAGTGACTCGGTTACTTTGAAGGGGCCTTCCCAGTTGGCTGCTAGATTGCCCTCTCATGTTACTTTTCTTGCTTCTCCGCATGTTCTCCAAACCAGATCTCCGACTTCAAAGTTTCTTCATTTGACCTTGTTGTTATACCTCTTCTCAGCTCTTCTTTTACAGGCCTCTGTTCTGATTTGAACCTCGATAAGGGTCTCTTCGGTCATGTCGAGTGCATGCCTTCACGATTGATCGTTGTTCTATTGGATGAAATTTGCTCTTCGCAAGGAGGGTTCTTCGACTTCTACTGGTATCATGGCGTCTGATCCATATGAGAGTCTAAAAGGTGTTTTCCTGGTTGTGGACTGTAGCATGCAACGATATGCCCAAAGGATTGCGGGAAGCTCTTCGGCCCAACTTCCTTTGGCGTTGCCTACTTGCTTCTTTACTTCTCCTAGTATCACCTTGTTTGCTGCTTCAGTTTGCCCATTGGTCTGTGGGTGTTCTACTGAAGTCACTCGGTGCTGAATCCCGAGGTTTTTGAAGAACTCTTCAAGGTTCTTTTCGGTGAACTATTTGCCGTTGTCGGATATTACAGAGTGGGGGATGCCGAATCGGCATATTATAATCTTCCATATGAACTTTTTCATATTGTTGGCGCTGATGGTAGCCAAAGGTTCGGCTTCGATCCACTTTGTGAAGTAGTCGATTCCGACCAGGAGGAATTTGACTTGTCCTTTAGCAAGTGGGAATGGGCCTGAAATGTCCACTCCCCACATGGCGAAGGGCCATGGTGATGTGACGTTACGTAATTCTTCCGCTGGTAGGTGGGATATGTTGTCGTATTCCTGGAATTCTTCACACTTTTTCACGTATTCGGCACAGTCGCAGCGTATTGTCGGCCAATAGTACCCGACTCGTAGGATTTAGGCTGCCATGACCTTTCCTCCTGAGTGCATTCCGCATATTCCTTTATGCATCTCATTTATCACGTATTCAGCCTGCATCTTCATAACGCACTTCAGTAGTGGTGTAGTGAAGCCTCTCCGGTAAAGATCCTCTCCTTCTATGACATAGTAACTAGCCCTTCTTCTGACTTTTCTGGCTTCCTCTCGATTTTCTGGGAGGGTGCCTTCTCTCAGAAAGTTCCATACCTCGGTCATCCACTCTCAGTTTGTCGGGTTGATACTAAAGATGACTCTGTCAATACTTAGAGTGGATACTATCTCTTGTATGACAGTTCGGTGTTGACCTTTCATCTTTGTGCTTGCCAATTTTGATAGCAAGTCGGCTCTTTCATTCTACTCTCTTAGAATGTGGTTGAGTTCAAACTCCGTGAAATCGTCCTTCAACTGGGAGGCTAGGTGATAGTACCTTGTCATCTGGGGGTCATTTATTCGATAGGATCTATTCCCTGTGACTAACTTTGAGTCGCTCCAGCATCTAAGGTACTTTGCCCCTACTTCTTTAGCGAGTTTCCATCCTGCTAGCAGGGCTTCGTACTCGGCTTGGTTGTTGGATGCATCGAAGTCGAATCTGAGTGATTGTTCCAAGATAATCCCTTCAGGACTTTCGATTATGACTCCTGCTCCTCTACCTTTAACGTTCGAGGAACCATCCACGTAGAGGGTCCACCATGGGGAAGGTGCCTCTTCTACTGGTGCTAGCTCTGTGATGAAGTGGGCTAAACATTGTGCTTTGATAGGTCCTCCCGATTCATACTTGATGTCGAACTCGGATAACTCAACTGACCATGCTACCATTCTTCCGGCTAATTTTGACTTCCTCAGTACTTGTCGTATTGGGTGGTCTATTCGCACAACCACTTGATGGCTCTGAAAGTATGGTCGTAGCCGTTGTGCTGAAGTGACCAGGGCTAGTGCTAGTTTTTCTATCATCTGGTATCTGATTTCGGCATCTTTTAGCACTCGGCTTATTTAGTAGACTAGTTTTTGTGTTTGATTTTCCTCTTGAATGATGACCGAGCTGATTGCATCCCCCGAGAGTATTAGATACAACACTAAGTCCTTGCCGGGTTTAGGTCGCATTAGGATTGGTGGTGATGAGAGTAGCATTTTCAACTGTAGAAAGTTTATTTCACACTCTTCATTCCATTCAAACATCTGTTGCTTCTTGAGGAATTGGAAAAAGGGTCTGGCTACCTCTGCTGCTTTTAGCAAGAAACGGGACAGGGATGCCAGCCTTCCAATTAACCTTTGTACTTCTTTTATGTTACTCGGGCTTCTCATGTTTATGATAGTTGCACATTTCTACGGATTGGCTTCTATGCTTCTATGTGTGAGCATGAAGCCTAAGAATTTTTCGTCGTGTACCCCGAATACACATTTATCAGGGTTTAGCCTTATGTTATGTTTTCTAATCTCGCCAAAAATTTTGCCTAAGTCTCCCCGAATGTGAATTCGGGTCTCGACTTTTGACCACCATATCGTCGACGTAGACTTCTAGATTCCGTCCGAGTTGGTCTGCAAAAATCTTGTCCATCAGACGCTGGTATGTTGCTCCCGCATTTTTTAATCCGAATGACATTATCGTGTATCAGTAGTTAGCCGTGTCGGTTGTAAACGCTATTTTTCTTCATCTGGTGGAAACATGGGTATCTGGTTGTACTCGGAATATGCATCCAAAAAGCTTAGGATCGGATAATCGGCTGCTCCGTCTACCAGGTTGTCGATACTCGGCAACGGGTATGAGTCGTTTGGACACGCTTTGTTAAGGTCTATGTAGTCAGTACACATCCTTCATTTGCCGTTTGCTTTCTTTACCATCACGGCATTTGCAAGCCATGTGGTGTATTGCACTTCTCTTATGAAGCCGGCGCTGAGTAGTTTTTCAGTTTCTTCTTTGACCGTTTTTCCTCTTTCGGCTCCGAGCTTTCTTTTCTTTTGGGAGATTGGTTTGGCCTCTAAACAGATGGCAAGCTTGTGACAGTGGAAGCTCGTGTCGATTCCGGGCATGTCGGCGGCTGACCATGCGAACAGGTCGGCGTTGTCTAACAAGACTCTGGCAATTGCGTTCTCGGTTTCGCTTGCTAGCTGAGTCCCGAGTTTTGTGCATTGCCTTGCTTCTTTTCCTATTTGGAAGGATTTTACCTCCTCTGTAGGTTATGCTCTCGGCTCAGCCTCCCTGGGGTCGAGATCGGCTTCCTCTATTGGTTGTGTCGCAAGCGAGATGCATGCTACATGCTTTACTCTCGGTTTTGGGACCTTTTGGCCGCTAGCTATCCTTAGACTTTCTAAGTAACATTCGCGGGTTATTTCCTGATCAGCTTTTATTGTCACTATTTTCCCTTCCGAATCAGGGAATTTCATCGCCAGGTGCGGGGTTGAGATTACTACCCCTAGTTCATTGAGTGATGGCCTACCTATGAGGATGTTGTATGAAGTAAGGGCGTTGACTAAGAGGTACCTGACTGTGATAGTCTTGGACCCCTTTTCCTCATCTCCGAAGGTAGTGAGGAGGTCAATGTAGCCTCTGGTATTGACTTTTTCGCCTGCAAAACCGACTAGCTATTCGGTGTGCGGCTGTATCTTGCTTTCTGGGATGTCCAGCTGTTGGAAGGTGGACCAATACAAGATGTCCATCGAGCTGCCTTGGTCGACTAGGACCTTACATACTAACCAATTTGTGACCTCAATCTTGACCACTACTGGGTCGTCATGGTTGGGTTCTACGCCCTCAAAATACGCATCAATGAAAGTTATAGGCGGTATATTTCTCTGTATTCTGGGGCTTATTGAAGCCGAGTTGATTGACCGAGGTTACGTAGGTGCCTTTTCCTTGTCGAGCTCGAGCTTCCCCCTTCAGTGAATCCTTTTGCTATTGTGTTGATGACGACTCGGAGTCGAGTCTCGGGAGGTTTATTTGGTTGCTCCTGGCGGGGTTCTTCCGTTTGTTTGGATTTTCTGTCGTGATCCTCTTCCCGGTCCAGGGTTCGTTCTCGCTCAGACTTTCGATTGTCATCTCGGATGAAATGTTGAAGTTTGCCCTGTTGGATAAGTTTTTCAATCTTATCCTTTAGGGTGGTGCAATCTTCAGTGGCGTGTTCGTGCACTCGATGGTACCTGGAAAACTTGGACCTATCTGCTTTTTCCGTGGAGCGGTTCCAAGTAGGCAGGCTTCTTCTAGAACCCATGCTCTGCTTTCTGTTAGAGGGGTGTAATGGGTAAACCTTGCGCGAGGCGGTCTATCGGCTCTAGATCTACTACTCCGCTCTCGACTTGTTCCCGATTTCTCGCGTTCCTCATGCCTCTTAAGGGATTCGCCTCTGACTCGTTCTCTGAACTTAGTCATTTCTTCCATTTGAATGTATATTGTTGCTCTTGCTCTGAGCTCGTCCATGTCATGGGGTGGCTTCTTGTAGAGACTATCCGAGAAGGGTCTGAATTTCAGTGCCATCAGCATGGTGGTTAGGGCTACTTGAAGATTCAGGTCTCGGATCTTGACGGAGACTTCGACGAATCTCTCCATGAAGTCCCTGAGGGACTCGTTGTCCTCCTGTGGAATGTTGGCTAACGCCACTGCTGTCAAGTGGTGGGGTCGACTCGTAGTGTATTGAGCTCCGAAACGGGTGACCAATGTGGCAAAGGAGTCAATCGAGTAAGGGGGAAGGCGCGTGTACCAGTTCAACGCTGCTCCCTTAAGAGTTGTTGGGAAGACGCAGCACATGATGGTGTCATCGTTCGTGTACAAGTTCACTTGCGTGACGAATGTGTCGATGTGTTTGTCCGGGTCAGTCAGGTCGTCATAACTGTCCATGGACATGGGCTTCCACCCAGCTGGTAGTGGAGTTTCCATAATACCATCTACGAACGAGTGTCTTCTTGTGGTTTCGGGTATTGCGTTTCACCTCGGAGCTGCGTGCGAAAGAGAGGCGGGTCTGGACTCCAAGTGAGTCGTTGCTCGGTCTGCCTCTCTCCAGGTAGTGTCGTCCTGCTCTGTTTGGTCAGGACGTCCGTTGGCGGTTGCGTGGGAAGCCGAGACTCCGTTGGCGGTTGCGTGGGCCGCTGAGTGCTCATTCCGGTCCTCTTGCAGTTTCTGGTACTGCTCTCGGAGTGTGGCGTTCTCCTTGTGGAGATCCTCTATCTCTTTTGCACTGTTCTGCTTCAGCGTGTTGACTTCCCTGTGCAGGACTTGGATCAGCGGGTGATTCTCAAGCGCCTGACACAGGAAGGGCACCACGTTATTGGGGTTACCTCCCTGGGTATTCCCTGGAGGCAGTGTGCCCTGGGTTTAGGTGTCTGCCCCCTGTGGTCGCTTTTCGTGATTCGCTGTTTTGCCCTGGGTTGTTGCCATTGCGATTGCGTCGTATTGATCGGTGTGGCTGGGAATAGTTTCACCGAGCCCCACGGTGGGAGCCAAATGTTCTTATCGAGTTTTTGTAAGCTCTTTGGTACAGTGGTTCCTCTGGGATCTCCTCCAGGACTGATGAGGGTGTACCTGTAAGGACACTCCGACGCTCAAGTTAGAGGAGCAGAGGTAAGAGACAGGTATCACAATGGGATTAGAATTTCGTACCTTGGTGGGTTGGATTGTTGCTGTATTTATAGGAGGTGAAAGGGAGATTAGATAAGGCTATTTTCCTATCAAATCTCCTCAAATCTCGTGATTTATGGTAGAGATTATTCTATCTTCTATCATTATCTTATAACTTCATCTTTCTTTATCTTATCTTATTGTAAGATATGCTTTCCGTTATTACTTCCCTGGTCCGAGTAAGAGGTATCTATTCGGCCAGATTGGCTACTTGGTGAAGTCCGAGTCCGAGTAGTACACATCAATCTCGGAAGCTAATGATGCAAGTAGAACGGTAAAGACTACTTTTTCTGAATTGTTGTGAAATAGTGCATCCATGTCTACGGAATTAACTTTAAAAACATTCACGGATCTCACAAGCAGTCAATGGGTGGGTGCAGTAGCTATGTCAAAGTAGGATTTGGCAAATTCGGGATCGGAAATGAGAGAAAACCATGACTTACACACGCATTTCAAACACAATAGAGATCTCACCGACAATCTCAAAAAATTTCTAGGATCAAATCTTCAGGGAGGCTAGGGAGAGTGGCGTTCATCTTTTTTGCCAACTACTGACCAATATAATGAGTATATATACCGTGAATGCAACCAAAAATATAAATAAGGAAAATCTTAGAGGGATAATAAAAGATTTAAAATTATGAATGATATTATATTTGCATAACTAGTGCGTATATCCCGGGATAAATTTTTTGGTGAGAGATAGAGTAAATTTTTTAATTTGTATGTAACAATATATAAATAAATTTATATATTTAGTTTAAAAATATTTTATATATGAATCACATTTTAATTAAGAAATTGTTTATTAATAATACAATTTTATAATTATTAATTTAACTTCAACTATTTCCATTTTCAAAAAGTATTTATAATAATTTTAAAGTTTAAAATTTCAACAACTAAGTGATAACAAATTTTAAATAATTAAATTAGTAAATGCAAATTTAATTATTTAATTACTAATTTCTTTCTTTGAATATTATTTTCTGAGTTTAACATATATATAAATGAGTTTAATATATATTATTAATTTTTTATATTTACTAATTGTATTTAAATGATAATTAAAAATCCATTTTTTACTTTCATTTAATTTTATTTTGAATTTTTGTGACTGTTTTAATTTACTGAAAATTACCAAATTGACCTTTAAACTTTGGGGGGGGGGGGGGGGGGGGGGGGGGGGGGGGGATTTTTATCAACAATATATATTCCTTTAAGTAATATGTCCTACTCGTCATCCCCATGCAGCAATTGTGCAGAAGATTCTTGAGTTCAGGAACAGTGACTGGCATATTTCGTTTTCTCATGTTGGCAGAGATGCTAACTGCATAGCTCATTCCTTAGCTACTATAAGAGTTCCCCAACTTCATAGTTTTTGTATTTGGGATTCCCTTCCGCCCTCTATCAACGCTATGCTCCTTAGAGATAGTGTTGGTTAGGCTCTTGCAGTAATTTTTCCACCGAAGCCAAAAAAAAAAAAAAAAAGGAAGGATAAAGGATTACTATTGATATCAATAAATGCTAAAATATCAATATTAGGTAATCATGAATGAATTTTAAAAAATAGTTATTTTATAAATTTATTGTAAGATATGAATGATGTTGAATAAATAGGAAGCAATTAGAGGAGCAAATAGTTGGTTACTTGCAGCTACCACTAAGATCACACCAACAAATTAAACAACCCATTTTGAAATCACAACTCTGCCTATAAAAGGTTAGCAAGAAGAATGACCACTATATATATTAATGTCGAAGTGATCTTCACCCTGTGAGACCTGAAATTAATACAATGACATAAATCTAATTAAATTTCAAACTATTAGCTAAAAGCAAACATATTTTTAACTGTTATGCTTGAATACATATGCATTGCCATAAACATTTTTATTTACCCCTACCCCTAAAAATTGATTGAGTAATTTTATCCATTTTTATATGTTGGAAAAAAAATCTTACCAGTTACAAAAAAAATATAAAAAAATAAAGCACAGTGAGAAAAAAGAAAATTCAGAAAGCATGTCAATAAACCAATTAATAGTCAATTTTGGATAAAAGTATAATCATACATGTACCTTATAATTTTGCTGTTATATCATACTCTACACCACACAACATTTTTGTGAGCAATTATATCAAAGCATAAATATTTTATTTTACAGATTACAATTGTATTTGAGAAGGACGAGCATTTACTGTTTCGAATTTGTTCACTGAGCAGGACAGCACCGATACTCATTGTCGTATAATTTCTTTTTGCAAAAGTTGCCTTTTCATTGCAAGTGATCTTCTCTTACCTACAATGTCCATAAACATAATTCTACAATTAGTTTCAATTTCTCTTACCTACATTCTTTTGAAAATCATCATCTGATTTTCAGTTTCAGCCCCAGCCTTTCCTGTTCCACAAATATCCTCAAGAATATTTAGTTTGGTCACCCAAAAATCCAAAAGCATACACCAATGTTACTCACGACAAAATCCAAATGAAAAAAGGGAAAAGAAATGTAAGAGATTGCATGTACCTGAAAGTTGAAAGTGGGGAATATGAATTCTACAATTAATAACAAATTATTTGAAATTTAAATTTGATTAGCGAATTAATGTTGATAAGAGAGAGAAATGGAAGATGAAAGTAATTAGCGTAAATTGTGCAAGCATAAACGAAGCGCACAATAAATTCAGGAAAAGAGTGAAAATTCAAAAACATGCAGCTGAGGAGGATTTTTTTGGATCCGGTGTTCTCTCCAACACAAACATGAGCCATTAGATTAATTCAACATTCTGATTTTAAAAGAAAAAAAACAACTTGCAAACATGGAAATTGAATGCAGGCTCACGCTTTTTTTGAATTTTTTTTTTATTCATTCACTTTTTTTTATTCATTTTTTTTCACATTTATATTTTAATCAATATTAATACAGAAAATATAAGGCTGATTAGAATTATGAACTCCATAATAAAAATATTTAAAATTAAATTTCATCATCAAATAATAATGGATAAAAATACTATGAATTGATGTAAATTAAAAAATATATTAAAGAGTTAAAAAAACTGAGAAAAAAAATGAAAAGTGAACTTGTTAACTATACTAATTTAAATTTTAAATATAATTTTGAAAATTAAATGGTATTTATGGAATCTATCAGTCAATTTTTTTTTGGTAATAAGCTAATTTAGATTAAATGGTATTTTTTTAAATGGTAATAGAATTCAAATTTAAAAATTTTCTATACATTTAATTCATTTTAATTATGTTAACCTTTTTTTTAGAATGTGAAATTACTTTTTTATCCTTGAACTTTTTGGGGGGAAAATCTGACTGCTAGGTGTATATTTCTTTAAGTAATAAAGAATATGAATATGAATTATTTATAATTGTTACCTCATTAGAAAAAATTACTACTACTATTTTAGCAATGGGAATTAGGTGTAGCTAAAGGAACTAGCCAATCACAATTAACGTAACAAACCAGGGTTCAAATCTACCTAGAAGAAATACTATTTTTAAATTTATTTTCAAATTTAATTTGATAAAAATTTTATATCTTAATATACTATATCAATTTGACGAAATTTATATATTTGATGTTCTTGACAACCTATCCTTTTGAATCTACTTTTTCTTATCTTTATCTCTAAATTGAATTTAAATTTTTTTTTTTTAAAATTGCCAATAATTAAAATAAACATATCACAATTTAAATTTTACATTTTTAATCTAAAATATAATTTATATATTTCTAAAAAATATCTATCTATCTATCTATCTATCTATATCTATCTCTCTATATATTATATAAAACACAGTTGCTGACTAGGACTAATTGTCCATGTGTCACTTAATAACACTTATATATACTTTTGATTTAATTTCTTAAAAATAATTCAAATTCAAATTTAAAATCTCCCAAGATTTATTTTAGGTAAAATCTCCCGAGATTTATTTTAGGCAAATATATCTCAGGAAATTTTCTAGATGAAATACAATTTTTTTTTAATTCGTAAAAATACATAATTATAGTAATATCAATAATCAAATATATATTATAAAATAGGTTTCAATTATCTATATCTATCTATATCTATATATTATATAAAACACAGTTGCTGACTAGGACTGATTGTCTACGTGTCACGTTTTAGTGACATTTTAATTATGTATTCTAATCCAAGTTAATTAATAACAATAATATATACTTTTGATTTAATTTTTTAAAATAATTCAAATTTAAATTTAAAAATCTCTCAAGATTTATTTTAGGCAAATACATCTCAAAAACTTTTCTAGATGAAATATAATTTTTTTAATTCATAAAAATACATAATTATAGTAATATCAATATTCATTTAGATATTATAAAATAGATTTCAAATATTATAAAAGAAGGATTATAATAATTATATATTTTACGGATAAAAAACAGATAAAAAATAATAACTATATATTTTGATTAAACTACTCAATTAAATCGTTAAATCAATAAATCTTAAATAATATTTTATTTTATCTAGCTAAATAATAATTTATTAAATTTTATGAAATATTATTTATAATTATATTAACTTTTTTTTATTATCATAATTTTAAAATAACTTCATGTAAATATTAATATTATCGTAAAGAATAATAATTGATATTATCTTAAATACTAATTGATTCACACCAAAAAAAATACTAATTAATTGGTTACATGATAATAAATAAAAAATAATCATTCTATTTTTCATTTAGATTTATAATAAAAAAAAAATATGTATATTCTTTTAACGATTATATTAGTATTTGAGATAAAATTGATTTAAGTTTATGATTACATGTTAATAAATAAAAATAAACAAATTCGTTCTATTATTCAATTATTGATTATTGAAATACTGAATTAAGTTGATTTTGATAAATTATATATTATGATGCAAAGCTAATTACAAGACATTCAAATTAAGGTAATAAGAAATATTTATGATTTGAAATTTTAGTAATTTTCTTTTTTAAATTTCTAATTATTATTATAAATATTTTACAGAGTCAACATCAGACCTTACACAAACTTCTTCCTTTACGCTAATGTGTCTTCTAATCAGTGTTCAAGATTACTCAGTGCTCGCATCAAAACTTTAGACCTTTTATTTTTATTGATTTTACTTATTATTATTGATTTTTGTTTTGTTTTATAGCTTAATCTTCTTTTTGTCTTCTTTCGTGGATGTAAGTTTCTCCCTTTTTCTTCATTCTCTTGAATTTTTTTAAAATATTTGTCATTTAACATTTACATGCTGATATTATTTGTTTATTGTACATAATCCTTTTTTTTTATTTCTAATTATTTTTATAAATATTTTACAAAGTCAACATCAAACCTTGCGCAAACTTCTTCCTCTACGCTAATGTGTCTTCACATCAGTGTTCAAGATTACTCTGTGCTCGCATCAAAACTTTAGAGCTTTTATTTTTATTGATTTTACTTGCTTCATAATTTTATTATTATTGATTTTTTTTATAGCTTAATCTTCTTTTTGTCTTCTTTCTTAGAGGTAAGTTTCTACCTTTTTCTTCATTCTCTTAAATTTTTTTTTTAATATTTGTCATTTAACATTTACATGCTTATATTATTTGTTTATTTCTACATAACTCAATTTGGTATATTATAGATGGCATAAATTGGGAGTAATTGGTAGTAGCTGCTAAAGGTTTTGGAGAAGTAGAAGTATAGGCACGCATGCTGATAGTTGCCAAGAAAGGATAAAAAATATTAAAAAAAAATATGTTCGAAAGGAGTTACTACATAATTGAAGGAACAAAATTATATAGTGATGGTGGTATGAAACATATGTAATATGGTAAAAAAAATTACAAAAGGTTTTTCATTATTTATTTTAGTGTAAAACACAAGTTTTTATATGTATTTTAGGGACATTGAATACATAATCAGCACAAGTACTATTATAATTTAAAAGATTGTATTGTCTTTAAGGAGATTGAATACATAATCAACACGGGTATTATCTAAATTTAAAAGATTGTATTGCCTTTAAGGAGATTGAATACAAACATAATGAAAAAACCTCTTATGTTGTTATGAAAATAGATATTAATATTCGGTGAGTATTTTTTATACCTTAGTCATTTCAATTTGCTTTCTAACAAGCAACGTTTTATTTATTTGCAGAAAAAGGAGAAAATCTAAAACAAACTTTGCATGAAGATAATGAAAATTAAGTGTTACAGTGCATTGATGAAAATTTTGATAAATTAATAGTGTTGGTTTAATATAAATTTATTTTCAATTTTCTTTCTCAAGTAATAAAAAAAACAAAAACTTAAATCACATTAAAATGCTAATTAAAATGGTTCATATTAAAAATATCTAAATGAAATTATAAAGCTTACGTAAACAGTAATAAGACAATAAATAAAAAATAACAATTAAATTAATATGAATATGATATTGTACTAACTTTTAATTATTTATTATGTGTTATTAAATTTACATTTTTTTCATTCATTCACTTAATTTTGTTTTCAATATATTTTTTACAAGATAATCTTCATTAAAGTGATTATAATAGAATAATTTATGAGTTATTTTCAATAAAATATTTTTATTATTATTTTTATTTGAGTTTTGTTATGCAGTTTCATTTGTTTATACATACTTTTTTGACTTCAGGAGAGCAATATTATCAAAATTAAATTTATAGTTGTATTAAAAAATAATCACATTCAATTATCTTTTATTATTTCTTATTAATAAATAAGTTCTATATTGTGGACATTTGAATTGATTTAGATTTTTTCAATAATATAAAAAATTAATAAAATTATCAATATAATTTTTATACAATCCAAAAATTTCTCCCTAAAATTTACCCGTGCATCGCACGGGTACTATCTAGTATAATATAAAAGAAGTTTTATAATAATTATATATTTTGATTAAACTACTCAATTAAATCAATAAATCATTAGATCTTAAATAACATTTTATTTTATATAACTAGATAATAATTTATTAAATTTTATGAAATATTATTTATAATTATAGTAAATTTTTTTATTATCATAATTCTAAAAATAACTTAATGTAAATATTAATATTATCGTAAAGAATAATAATTGATATTATCTTAAATACTAATTGATTCAACAAAAAAATACTAATTAATTGGTTACATGTTATCTATCTATCTATCTATCTATCTATCTATCTTTTGGTTCTGGGTCATAGGCCACGGGTGTCCCCAAACCCACTGGGTCAAAGACTAATCCCGCTCATGGTGCGTGGCTGCCGCTGGCCCAAGGAAATTTTGCACACAAAAGGAATCGAGCACGAGTTCTCCCACTAAATAGATCGTTCCCCCTCATGTGAACGCAACGGGGCCTTACACCATTGCGTCAACCCTTTGGGTTATCTATCTATCTATCTAATATATACTTTTGATTAAATTTTTTAAAAATAATTCAAATTCATATTTAAAATCTCCTGAGATTTATTTTAGGCAAATATATCTCAGGAAATTTTCTAGATGAAATACAATTTTTTTAATTCATAAAAATACATAATTATAGTAATATCAATAATCAATAATCAATTATGTATTATAAAATAGGTTTTAATTATATATTATAAAAGAAGGTTTATAATAATTATATATTTTTATTAAACTACTAAATTAAATCACTAAATCATTAGATCTTAAATAATATTTTATTTTATATAACTAGATAATAATTTATTAAATTTTATGAAATATTATTTATAATTATAGTAACTTTTTTTTATTATCATAATTATAAAATAACTTAATGTAAATATTAATATTATCGTAAAGAATAATAATTGATATTATCTTAAATACTAATTGGTTCAACAAAAAATACTAATTAATTGGTTACATGTTAATAAATAAAAAATAATCATTCTATTTTTCATTTAGATTTATAAAAAAAAAATGTATATTATTTTAATGATTATATTAGTATTTAAGATAAAATTGATTTAAGTTTATGATTAAATAAAAATAAACAAATTCGTTCTATTATTCAATTATTGATTATTGAAATATTGAATTAGGTTGATTTTGATAAATTATATATTCTTATGCAAAGCTAATTACAAGACATTCAAATTAAGGTAATAAGAAATAAGAAATAAGAAATATTTATGATTTTAATTTCCTTTTTAAAATTTCTAATTATTATTATAAATATTTGACTTTTTAACCAAAATAGGAAGAAGAAAAAAAGTAAATACCAAAAAGGTATTCTTTGAAAACAATTTACATGGCATGGGTTGTTTTTGTCACGTCAGACTAACAGAAGGCGCCACACTGTGTGTCTCCTTCTGTTGCTTTTTTTTAACACAGGAGGCGCCACATTGCGTGTCTCCTTCTGTTGCTTTTTTCGAAACCGGTGGCGCCACACCTTATGTCTTCTCCTGTTGCTGACACGCTGCAGACAACGCAGTGCAGGAGGCGCCAGCCAGCCAGGCTTCTCCTGTGCATTGTTTGTTTGCTTTAAAATATATTACAATTATTTTTAGAGTGGTGTAAGCTCCGCTGTGTTTACACGTGGAGAATGATCTATTTAACAGGAGAACTCATGTTCGATTCTTTCCGTGAGTAAAATTCTCTTGGACCAGCAACAGCCATACACCCCAAGCAAAATTAGTCTCTCACCCAGTGAGTTGAGGGACACCCGTGGTCTCTAACATAGGATAAATCAAAGAGTTTAATTTCTCTGTCTTATCAATGTAAAAAATTCTATACTTTCAAGATCATGTCATTTGGTGTTTATTATGTTTTTAAATGTTGTTAAGTAGCGAATGACAAACAATATGTATGTATATGTATATAAAAGAAAGAGAATTCACAAAAAAAAAAAAAATAGAATTTTGGTCCCGTCATTTTAATTTAAAGTCGCTGCTGGTCTAAGATAATTTTGCACACGGAAAGAATCGAACACGAGTTCTCCTGTTAAATAGATCATTCTCCACGTGTAAACGCAGCAAAGCTTACACCACTCTAAAAATAATTGTAATATATTTTAAAGTAAACAAACAATGCACAGGAGATGCCTAGCTGGCTGGCACCTTCTGCACTGCGTTGTCTGCAACGTGTCAGTAATAAGAGAAGACACACGGTGTGGCGCCACCTGTTTCGAAAAAAGCAACAGAATGAGACACACAGTGTGGCGCCTTCTGTGTTAAAAAAAGCAACAGAAGGAGACACATAGTGTGGTGCCTCCTGTGTTAAAAAATTCGAAATGCATGAGGAGTCACACGGTGTGGCGCCTTCTGTTATTCTGACATGGCAAAAACAACTCATGCCATGTAAATTGTTTTCAAAGAATACCTTTTTGGTATTTACTTTTTTTTCTACCTATTTTGGTTAAAAAGTCTAAATATTTTACAGAGTCAACATCAGACCTTGCGCAAACTTCTTCCTCTATGCTAATGTGTCTTCACGTTAGTGTTGCTTGCATAAAAACTTTAGAGCTTTTATTTTAATTGATTTTACTTGCTTCATAATTTTATTATTATTGATTTTTTTTTGTTTTTTTTTTTTTTTGCTTTATAGCTTAATCTTCTTTTTGTCTTCTTTCTTTGAGGTAAGTTTCTACCTTTTTCTTCATTCTCTTGAATTTTTTTTTAATATTTGTCATTTAACATTTACATGCTAATATTATTTGTTTATTTCTACATAACTCAATTTGGTTTTGGTATATTTTAGATGACATAAATTGGGGTAAATGGCGGTAGCTGCAGGAGGTTTTGGAGAAGCAGAAGTATAGGCACACTGATACTTGCTTCATAATTTTATTATTATTGAATTTTTTTTTGTTTTATAGCTTAATCTTCTTTATGTCTTCTTTCTTTGAGGTAAGTTTCTACTTTTTTCTTCATTCTCTTGAATTTTTTTTAATATTTGTCATTTAACATTTACATGCTGATATTGTTTATTTATTTCTACTTAACTCAATTTGGTTTTGGTATGAAAATCTTTTTTATGTTAAAAATTTAGATGCGAAAAAAGACAGAATTTGAAAATTTGAGTTATACGAAGGAAAGGGCAAAAGAAAGTTCGAAAAAAGAGGAGGAAAGAAAAAGGAAAATGAGGAAAGAAAACGTAAAGAAATATTTTTACAAGATATTAAATTAATGAACTCCATAAAAAATATTTTAATGCAACAATATGTGAGTTCTTTTAGTTAAAATTAATTTTTTTATTATTTTCATTTTATTTTTGTTATATAGTTTTATTTGTCTATATATAAAAAAAATTACTTCAAGAAAGTGGCATTGTAAAATTTAAATTTATAGTTGTATTATATATATATATATATATATATTAAATGAGTTGTATTATGAAATTAACACATCTAACTATCTTTTCTAGTTTTTATTAAATAATAAGTTTCTTATTATGGAAATTTGAATTAGTTTTAGATTTTTTTTAAGTAATATAACAAATTAACATCATTATCAACATACTTTATATATACAAAAAAATTCATTTTCTTCTCAATAAATCCGTGCATCGCACGAGTACTATCTAATCATTTATTATAAATATAAAAATAAACATTCATTATGTGCAATATATAGACTAAAATATGGAAGAAGTCATCATGATCATGTATCTTAATGAAAATAAGAATAATTACTAAAAATGATTTCATTCAAAAATAAAAATTCAAATTTGTAACATAGAAATAGATAAGAATATATCAACAAGTATTCCATGCATCTTACAAAATCTCTAAAACTTTAAAAATATCAATTAAAAAAAAAACTACACAACAAAATGGTGGATTAGCTAGATTTTTTTTTTAAAGAAAAAGATAAAGATTAGATGTTTAAATTAAAAGTTAAGGATTATAATTAACAGGATAATAATTTTTAATATAGTTTATATTTCAATCTATAAGGATCAACCTAGTGGTAGGGAATTTGAATAGTTTACATAGAGTCTTATGCTCAAACCTCATTATTGCTTTACGTAAAAAATAATTTATATAATTAAATAGGATTATGAGATAAAATGAATGATGTGTTGAAATAATAAATTTCAAATGAGAATAATATTAATCATTTTAGAAAACCTCAACAGCTAGTAGTTTTGAATTTCAAATTAAAAAAAACATTCAAGAGTAATCTTTTTTCACAAATAATTAAAGAAAGAGTGACGCTATATAGACACGCCTTCATATTATCACATATTATACACTTAATTAACTTCTATTATTTTTCTTTACCTCTCTTTTATCGCATCATATCACCTATTATTATTATATTTTTTTCCTCTTTCTTTCTCTAGGTGTTAACTATCTATTGCTATCCACCTATCTTTTTTCCTTAAATATGAATTAAAAATGCAAATATCAAGCGCCCTACATGGCTACATACACAAAAGATAAAATGTTTAAAAATTTCTACTACAAAGATATTCTTTTTTTAAATGGCAGGCAATTTATTGTAAATGGATTGCTATAAAAGTACGTCTGTCTTGTAAAATGTTTTGCTTGTCAGCTTAGTGAATGTTATAAAGCACTTCTTATTGTATAGGAAATAAAAGGCTTAAAGAGACAAAATGATTAATAGCGTGTTTGAATTCACGTTGGATGATCTATAATCACATCGAAATATCAATTATTGTAATTTTAGGTAAATGTTCACATGTTTAGTTCTATATTTGATTTTAAGTTGAAGCAGCTTTAGACCAATTTTGCATTGGATAAAAAAAACTATACTAAGTTTTACTGCTAACTAAACATAAATCACATCACTTTAAAATTAATTTTGACCAAAATCAATTTCATTAAAAATCCATTTTGTAAGCACTCATCCAAACACACACAATTGGGCATGAGCTTATATGTATTCATTAGTTAAAAGACAACGAAACCTTGATGCCTAATTTGATTGAGTTTGGACAATTAGTAATATATTGCCCAATTATGATACAAGGATTCACTATCCTCGTGAAACATATCCAATAATCATGAAAACAAATGTACAAGTTATCGACTTATGCTGTCACGAGGCTAGGGGACGCTTCTAACAATGATATATGTATTATTTTCTGATTCACCAATTGAGAAATCAAATCAAGATAGATTTCTGTGTGGTGTGTGCCATGCTCGTTTCATGCTTAATTGTTTTCAATACTTGCCTTCACTAATATAGGATTTCCTTTTCCACATCAACATAATGCATCAAACAGATTGTCTCCTATTTAAAATTAATTTCTCAAATGGATGGTGTCCAGTGCTAATTTCCCTCTCCTGTTCTAATTTCATCCAGATCATTCATAACACGCCTCTTTCTTACTCAGCCTTTCAATTAAAACATTACCAATCACGGTGAATCCAATACTAAGCTTTTTCCAAGCAAGATCAACATGGAATTTCATTTATTCATCCAACAAAACAAACATACAACAAGGAGACAGTGACTAATAATATAAACAAACAAAATAACTATTGTTCATGAAGTAATCATTAACGTCAAACTCAATCAATAAACGCCAGTAGGCAAATCATCACTGCCCAGAAACTTTTTGTTCTTTCTTCTTAAATTGGTAGAGGGGTACGATGATGAAGTATTTTCAAAATGTTGGATTTGTTGCATCTATTAGCTACTGAAGAAGGTGATGCTATACTTTACTAATTAAGGAGATAATAAATTTTAGACTCTTCACAATTTTTCAACTTGTACGCCAAGGCACATCACATGCACTGCCATAAGATCTCGTTGCCTGTTCTCCATGGCTTCCCTTCCCCATTCCAAATTTCCAATGCAACAAGCTAACAAGGCCACGGTTAACAATGACTGAATCAATATACAGATCAATGTTGACACATCTATCATAAGCATACAAATTACAATATTTATTTAAAATTAAAAACATATATCAAGATTGGTGTTATCATTAGAAATCGCATGCCGTAATTTTAATATATGCAGACGTTGAAGAACAAAATAACAAAAAAAAATTGATGAGTCGACAATTTGAACTAAGCACAGGTATGCAATATGACAATACGAAAAAGTCTGTAACACAAAATAACTGTCAACATATTGATAATATTAAGAGGAAAATGAGGAAAAAATATATTGATGCTAAATAGTATGTACTAACTCCAATCAGAATTTGCTAATTTATACTATTGACAAGGAAGAGGGGAATATAGGATATAGACTAAGAAAACAACTCATGTATCATGCATTCTGCGTATAACTTCACATTTTCCATTATGCACGGTGAAAAAGGTTGGAGAGCTACATAAATGAATTCTTCTTTTGTTTTTCATCTTCACTTGGTTACTCAAAGTCCCCGGGGAGTGATAGCAAACTTTCTCTATACACGACAGAATGTACCATACCAAATGCGTCCATCTCGTGACCATGTGCGTGAAGCTCGAGCACCTCGCCTTTGTCATTAAGTCTCACTAATCTTTTAGGGGCCATTTGTGTTAGAGAACAATTCAAATTTCAAAAGAATGAAGCTAATGGAAATTGAAGAGCAGTTTTTTTTAGGAATTTGTTATGTTTCAAATCTTTAGGATATTATTTAGATTTAAATATTTTATTAATTTGTTTTGAATTATTTTAGGGATTTGTTTCTTTTGTAAAGATTAGGATGATGATAATATTTGAATTTTGTATTACAATTTAGCTCTATATATAGAGCCAAGAAATAAAAACCTAATGTGTGTTTCGTCTAAGATCCCTTGGGTGTGTGGGTAATTCCATTGTGTGCAGAGGAATTTTTTTTCCCAACAATGGTATCAGAGCTATGGCAAAGAACACAGAAAAGTTTGAAATCCCGTTGTTTGATGGGAAAACAAATTTTATGATTTGACAGTCTACCATTCAAGACCTTTTAGTGCAGTAAGGTCTTGATCTGGCTTTAGAAGATGAAAAGCCGACTGCTATAAGTGAAAGGGAATGGGTTCAGATCCAAAGGAAGGTCGTGAGCAAGATTTGGTTAGCTCTTACTCCCGAGATCAAGAACAACGTGTTGAAGGAGACAACACCGAAAGCCATGTGGGAGAAGCTCGAGAGCATTTATGCGTCCAAGTCATTGACCAATCGTTTATGTTTGAAGATGGAGTTGTATCAACTAAAAATGGAGATGAGAGGTCATCTCCATGACCACATCAACAATTTTAATCAACTAATATGCCAATTGTTGAATGTAGATGAAAAAATATCCGATGAGGAGCAGGCAGTGTTATTGTTGGCTTCACTACCAAGGTCCTACAAACCTTTGGTTCAAACATTGCATGTAGGGAGAACAACGTTGAAGTTGGATGAGGTGACCGTTAGAGTTATCATTTTGGCCCTAGGCCCTAGGGCCAGCCCCACTTGGCCCATCATAATGGCCCTAGGGGCTATTGGCCCTTCTAATGAGGACCCTAAAAGGCCCTAACCCACAAAGCCCCACTTAATATAGGGTCAGGGCCAGGGCTTAAGGAGTTAGCCCCACAAGTCATGTTATTCGTTCGCTCTAGAGCAGAGCATGTAGACCTCGACCGAGGCTATTTTTGACCGACTTTAGCAAAGATATTTTCGGTTGACTTCAGTCAGGGTTGTTTTCAATGACCTCGGCTAGGGTTATTTTAGGCTTATTTCGGCCAGGACAATTTTTAACTAACCTCAATCGCGATTGTTTTTGGCCGACCTTGGTTATCGTTGTTTTTTGTGACCTCGACTAGGGTTATTTTTGGCCGATTTCGGCCAAGACAGTTTTTGATCGACCTTGACCAGGGCTGTTTTCGACCAACCTTTGTCATTGTTGTTTTTTGGTGACCTCGACTAGGATAATTTTAGGCCGACCTCAACCGGGACTATTTTCGACCGACATCGGCTAGGATTATTTTTGGCCTACCTCGGTTAGGGTTATTTGCGGCCGACATCGGCTAAAGTTATTTTTCAGCCGATGTTGGACGAAGCATTTTTCGGTCGACTTGACCGGGGTTGTTTTCGACCGAACTTAGCTAGGGTTATTTTCGATCGACCTTGGTCGGGGAAGTTTTTGGCCGACCTTGGAAGGAACAATTTTCGGCTGGCCACAAGCTGAACTATTTTTGGCTGACCTCGACCAGGGCTGTTTTCGAACAACCTCGACTAGGGTTAATTTTGGCCAACCTCAACTAGGGTTATTTTTGGCGACCTCGGTTGGGGCATTTTCAATCAACAATTAGTCGTGGCAATTTTCGGCCGACCTTGGCTAAAACTGTTTTCATCCTACCTCGACCAGGGCTGTTTTCAGCTGACCTCGGCCTAAATTATTTCAGGCAACCTCGGCTAGGATTTATTTTGGTCGACCTCGGCTAGGGTTATTTTCGGTCTATCTCAACCAAGGCATTTTCTGTTAACCTTTGCTGAGACAGTTTTCGACTAACCTCTGTCGGGACAGTTTTCAGCCGACTTGACCGAAACTGTTTTCGGCCAACCTCTGTCAAGGCTGTTTTTGGCCGACCTCAATTAGGATTGTTTTCGGCTGACCTTGACTTGAGTATTAAAAAAAGTATGTCATAATATTGAAACTTAAGGCTCATGGGCTAGCCCTAGCCCACAGGGCTTTGTGGGCTTTTTGGCCCTGCAGACTTTTTAATGCGGGTTGTTTGGCCCTACGGGCTTTTTTAGCCATGACCCATGCGGGCCAAGGTCGGGCCGGGCCATTTTGACGGCTCTAGTGACTATAGCTCTAAGAGAAAATGAGAGAATGATGAAAGATGAAAATACTGATAATTAAGGTCATGTATTAGCTGTGCAGCAGTCTGAGCGAGGGAGAAGTCATTCATGGAGACAAGATGGACAAAAAAGAAGATCAAAATTACCATGGCATCTAGAACGAGATATAAGTAACGTGGAGTGTTATTACTACAAAAAGAAAGGTCATATGCGAACAATGTGCCTAGAAATGAGAGAGGACTTGAAAAAAATTGAGAGTTATGAAGACAGATGATAACAAGTCTCAGACTAATGTGGTCCAAAACTTTGAAGATGGAGATCTGTATTTGGCAACTACTGAGGAGGTTGCTAAATCAAAATGGGTAATGGATTTTGCTGCTTCGAAGCACATTTGTAGAGACCAAGCAATGTTCGACACTTTGAAAACTAATGGGGAGTTCTGTCATTTCAAGTTAGGAAATGGTGAGAAAATGAAGGTTGAAGGCATTAGGACTGTGAGAATGAAACTCCACAATGGCGTCATCCAAACTTTTCAAAATGTGAGCTTTGTACCTTCTTCTACTGCTAATATTATTTCATTGGGGGAGATGACATCACAAGGGTACAAATATGTTGGTTTTAAATTGGTGATGCAAGGTGTACAACGGGAGGCACTTGGTGTTGCGAGGGCACAAAAATTGGAGAAATCTTTGCTACTTGGAAGGGCAAGCTTTGAGAAGATAAATTTTTCTAATGGGGTGATTATTTGGAAATTTTAATTGAGGGAGGATTTGTTAGAGAACAAGTCAAATTTCAAAAAAACGAAGCTGGTGGAAATTGAAGAGCAGTTTTTTTAGAAATTTGTTATGTTTCAAATCTTTAGGATATTATTTAGATTCAAATATTTTATCAATTTGTTTTGAATTATTTTAGGGATTTGTTTCTTTTTTAAAGATTAGGATGATGATAATATTTGAATTTTGTATTACAATTTAGCTCTATATATAGAGCCAAGAAATAAAAAAAACTAGTGTGTATTCCGTCTAAGATCCCTTGGGCGTGTGGGTAATTCCTTTATGTGCAGAGGAATTTTTTTTCCCAACAGCCATTTGATCCCAAAATTTCACCATTTTTGGTGAGGCATATTGGGAAAAAAAAGACGGGGAAAACAATAACAATTAGTAGACCGAACAAAATCAACAAGTGACTTGGTCTAGGATGACTGCACTTTGTATTCTTTTATCAACAAGAAATGTTGTCATTACCGACGGCCAAAATCCGTCGGTAACCACGAAAATCCGTCGGTAAATAAGAATTTCCGACGGACAAATTTGAGTCAATAATATTGGCGTTGGAAAACCATTACCGACGGATTTTTTATTCCGTCGATAATTTCCAACGGATTTATCCGTGGAAAGATATGTCGGTAATTACAGACGGTAATTACCAACAGACATATCCGTTGGTAATGGTCAACTAATGTACCGATGGATATGTCCGTCAGTAATTACTGACAGATCTTTCCACGGATAAATCCATTGGAAATTACCGACAATATAAAAAAATCGTTGGCAATTTTTTCCTCATAGATAGCGCTTTTTTCCGTATTAGATAGCGCTTTTGACGCTCTATGTATCAGGCTACTATCTATAGGCTGGAGTATAGATAGCGTTTCTTAAAATAAGCGCTATCTAAGTGATTATTTAAAACAAAAAAGAAATTTATTGACATCCTCTCCAGCATCTCTTACCTGCCTCCCCAGTCATCTTCTGCAAACAGTATATTCATTTTGCATTTCAAGCCATTTCACATTTGCACTTGAATAATAGCTACATTGTAATAACCATTAACATGTCTCACCAAATACACTTGAATATATAAGCCCTATTAATATAAATAATAATATGCTTACACATGCATTAGGCTAATATAGGGCACATTAATGTAACCAATTTAAGGCATATCAATATAACCCATTCAAGGCCAATAATATAATGCTAAATAATGTTAGATAAGAATTTAGAAATCCAGAACAACAAACACAACAAATGTATTTTATATAGAATCAAAGTACACAAATTTTTTTTTATAGCAATCAATTAGTACAAAAAATAAATATAACAAAGGAGTTTAGAAAAAGTCTGGGTTGAAGCACGCAATGCGCTATCCTTAGAGAGAAAACGCCCCACTGCACTGGTATTTGAAATTGATGCGCTCCTCTCCCAAGATACGACAACCCGTTAGATCAATCTTGTGCAGAGAAGGATCCCCGAACCAAACACACCAATGCTCCAAAATATATTTTTTAATAGTAGAAGAATTTTATAAAAGTAAAAGAAAGAATTAAAGGAAAGTTGCTGCTGCATTAATTTATTTTTACAAGAACAGCAGAGTATGTTTTTGTGTTGTGTATTCTCAATAGGCACCAACACTATATATAGGAAAAGCCATGAGTGCTGCCCACTAAAAACATCCCAACGTGCAGCAACGTTACAAAAGTAACAAACTAAAACTGAAACAATAAGAGGAAATATCCAATGTGTAGCAACAAGAAAATCGGGAGAGAAAAAAAAACTGCTACTTTGGAACGTTATATATGTTCTCTAAACGTGGAGCAACACTTGACTCGGTCAATATAATCCCAACAAATTAAAACTAACTTAAAGGATAAGAGAGGAGATATATTTTTACAACTGATTCTGAAAAAGAAAATATTTTTTACTTTAATTTTAAATTATGAGGAAAATATTTTCCAACAAATAAGCCATATTAATATAACTTATTCAAGTTAATATAAGGCAATGCAAGCACGTGGATGGATGAACATACCTGAACCCCATCAATTTCACATCTATCTCCCACATGAAATGGGACAAATAAGAAAATAATTGTTTCACATATGGTCTTGAAGGTGTTTCCAAATATAAATGCAACCACGATAAGGCAATGCAAGCACGTGGATGGATGAACATTACCTGAACCCCATCAATTTCACATCTATCTCCCACATGAAATGGGACAGATAAGAAAATAATTGTTTCACATATGGTCTTGAAGGTGTTTCCAAATATAAATGCAACCACGACAATCTGCGAACTCACAAAGAGAAGAAATTTGGTGGTGGCAAGTTCTAATATCAAAAGCCAAATAACCAGTATAATAATTGCAACTATAAAATTGAGCATTCGATGATGTTTGTTCACTGCCATTCTGGTGTCATTCAATGTCAAAGCAAGTGCTCTTCTTTCCCTGAAGGCATTGACTTGGGAAGTTAAATGCAAGATACTGCTTAAATTCTATAAAAGCAAACACAAACAGTTGCATGTAAAAAATACAATAAAATAATACTCAGGTGGCAATAAAAAGAATTTACCTAGCAAGGATTTGCTTTCTTTAATACTTCCACTGCAGACTAAGTCAACAATAGTAGCTACTAAGAGCAGAGCAATTTTGAGAAAATAATAACTCATTAATAACTCTTAAAGTTATAATAAGCAACAATAAAAATCATACTGTGTTCTAGCTAAATGGAGCTCTAAGAGCCAATTGATCAAAGGTAAGGTATTCACACCAACCTGTGAGAGAGTAGAAATTAAAAAATAAATTATTATATATATTTATCAATTTACTTGAATTTTTATATATTATATTCATATATTTATTTAAATTTTTCTATTTTTAAATATATTTTATTTACCTTTTTAATCAATAATAAGAATAACTAAAATTTTAATATATATATAATCATCTTTAACAACGTTAAGCATGCAAATCTGTGTGGGTATTTAAGGATTTTATTGGCCTTTTTTATTTGTTGGCATCGCCAAATGGGATTGTTCTCTTTCTTTCTCTTTTTTCATTTTATAGTTACTGACGGATTTTATTACCGACGGAAAATCCGTCGGTAATTTCTGTCGGTAAATTTACATTATTGACGGATATAAATCTGTCGGTAATATAAATTTACCTACGGATTATTTTTCTGTCGGTAATATAAATTTACCTATGGCTTCTTTTTCCGTTGGTAATATCCGTTGGTAAATTTATATTTCCGACAGATTTAGATCCGTCGGTAATTAGCCTTTTTCTTGTAGTACAGACATCCTCCCATCACTCTCAAATTATATGTTTCAGATCTTGGTAAATCATGTGGCACTGGAATCTCTGATAATCTCCTTTCCATCAAATAAATTGCAATAATTACATGACGATTATTGATAAACCAATATTTGTCTGTGTTTTAGGGAGAGTTTTAGTCTTGAATTGCTTTAATTTTGAATAATTTTCTTGACAAAACTCATGACTAGGTGTTAAGTGTGAAATAGACAAGGCACAGCTGGAAAATGTGAAAAAAAGCTAAAATAAGCCAAAAAAGAGATAGAAAAGAGCACCATTGTGGAGAACGGTCGTGCTCCATTTAGCACGACCGTGCTGATGTTATGAGAGGATAACGACCTGTCTAAAATTTGGAGAGGACATGCTCTGATTTTCGTATTTTGGCAACCAGTGTCAAAAAAATTCGAGAACGGTCGTGCTCCTCTAGAGAACGACCATGCTCTCAATTGCTAAAAGAAGCCAACTCTATCAGAGTTTTCCGAGAATGGCCATGCTCCCCAGAGCATGGCCATGCTCCACTCAGAATTCGAATTTGAATTTTGCCTGCTCAAAGAGAACGTTCGTGCTCCCAAATAGCATGGCCATGCTACTTCCCTCGTGTCAGTTACATTTTGAGTATTATAAATAGAAAGTGGGACGTGAGAGTTAGGGTATCTTTTGTTCTGTTTCCTAATTGAGGGGTTCTGAGTGAAACTATGTTCTTGTAAGGAGCTCTTTGTTGATAGGAAGGATAGAGATCATCATTAGGGTTCTTCTCTGTAAGGTTTTGATCCCTTTTGTAATTTTTATGCCTTCTATGGAGATTGTTTGCTATTATCTAGTGGCTAGTTTTCTCAAAGCCTAGACTGTGATGTAACTGTATCTTGTCCTCCTTGGTTCTGTTTAATAAAATTCCTTGATGAATTCAGTTAATTGTGTTCATTTACTATTTCTATTGATAATTAGAACTGATCAATCTAAATTCTTGTTAATCACTTGTCAGTGATAATCTATTTGTGGCTAACCGATCTGTAAAGGAACTGAAGTAATATAATCTGAATGATCAAACTGGTGATGTTATTTTCCAACAGATTAATTCCTTTTAATCAATCTCTTGTGCTTAAACATTCTCTCTGAATGAGTTTGTCTATGATCAATTGCAAATAAATTTAGAGATAATAGATTATTCAGACCTTGGCCATAGGCTGTCTAATAATTTTAGAGAATTGTCAATTACAAAATCATTAAAGGTTTTTCTTTAAATAAGAACTAAGGAAAATTTGGATACAGTGAAGTCACAATCTTGGGTTATTTAATTGAAATTGTTCTTGATAAAATACTTTTTACTTATTTTCTTCTTCTTTTAGCACGAAATATTTGATATCTTCTCTCAATTGACGATTACTTTGAATTGTTTAGTTTTTATAAAATCAAATTATTTTGGGAACTCCTCTAGTCCTTTGGGTACAATATATGGAATTAGGTCCACTGTTACTACGCCTAGGATACGCTTGCCCTTTTACAATCATATTTTTACGCAGCAATTATCATAAGAGTGAACCAACCAATGAAGAGCCCTGTTCAAGGGCAACCCATGGCTGAATCCATGCCCAAGATGATGATAATAATCATCATGCTGGATAGTACCGGACAATACCCTCAATGCAGCTCCATGAATTGGTTCTCAAAGAAAAACAATGGACCTCAATGCAAAATCGTTCAAGGAATAGTGAAAATGTTACAATCATTACTACGAAGTCATCAGTTGATGAGTCGTACCCAATGCCACATAGATTTGCGTGCGAAATCCATGTTGACACATTGTTAATTCATTTATGGAAACCGGTTGACGGATTCCGTATGATGAAATCAAAGAAATCCCAATGCTTACTTAAGAGTATAAATCCTCTAGAAGAACCGACAATATCTAGTCAACATCTATATATGTCAGCGGGTGAAGGAAGTGGAATGTTAAAGACTACTTGCATAGAACCAACATCGTTAAGTGGTGCATCTATGTCTATGGAATTAACTTTAGAATCATTAGAGAATCTGAGAAAAAGTTGATGGGTGGGTGCAGCGGCTAAATTATAATAGGATTTGGCAAATTGAGGATCGGAAATGAGAGAAAGTCATACCTTACACATGCACTTGAAACGCAATAGAGATCTCACAGGCAACCTCAACAGAATTTCCTCAATCAAATCATCTTGGAGGGTGAGAGGGAGAGTGGCGTTCCTCTTCATCTTCTTTGCCAAGGCTTAGCAATGGAATGAGTATATATGGTTAGTTAGAAACAAAAATATACATAAGAGAAAACTTCAAGAGATAATGTGGTTCAGTGGAAAGGACCTAGTCTAACGTAATGTGGTAAACCAAGTTTAAAATTTAAAAATTCTATTATAAGAGATGTCCACGTCTAGTATTTTGAATAGAATTGTCATGAAGGAAGAAATAAATGGAAAAAAAATATCATTTTTAAATTTATTTTCAATTTAATTTGATATAAATTTTAAATCCTTATATACAATATATCAATTTGAATTTATTTTTTTCTTTTAGATAAATTAAATCTTAAGATTAGTATTATAATCATAACAAATCCTAAAATTTAATAGGAACGCAATACAAAATTCGCTAATATATCAGGAACCCGAAACATATTTAAACCCTCTCACAAAATATCATAAGCAACAGACATCTTCCTAGCATTCCAAGTTTTGAGTGTAAACAGTAATTACTAATTAGTTGTTTTTTACATCAGCTGACATTATAAAGAAATTTACAAAAAAGGCTAGAAAGCATGTATATGAAGCGGGACAAATGATTTCATACTTGGTATGAGAGATTGTCGAATATGATGAACCTACCTCGATTAGCAACACAGATACTTGATAACATAATGAAATTATTAAAAATTCCAACAGATTTCATTAGAATTGATTCACCTAACTATAAAAAATCAGAATTTTTGTAGTTTACATGTGTAGCATCACAAGCATAATGTGAGGCATTTATTGTGGAATGTGCAAATGTGATTTAACCTACAAAAAGAATGACATTAACTACAACCAAATGGAAGCCAGCATGATGACAGAATCATCAAATGTAGCCCATTGAACAAATTAATAGCTAGTTGAACCTGATACTTTGCAAATTTTCTCCACACCTATCATACTTGGTGCACTGGCTTCATTTAATCTTCATTCATTCATGAGCAAAACCAGTAAAACTTGTAAACTAAAACACTTATATCCTCAGAACCACATATCAGCACCATAAACCCATCATAATTAATATCTCAAAATCAGAGCTGCATCTAAACAGAACCATTATCCCATATCAAGTTTTTGCAATATTAGCCTTCTAAATTTGATCCTGGAATTAAGTTCCATCCAACGAAGACAGGTTTCCATATATGATGTGACTTTTATCATGTAAACAATTCATCATAGCCTAGAACAAATTAAAGATTCAAGCGCATGATATGGATAAATTTACTGAGCTTAGTATCTAATGATGACAGCACTAAAACATTAACATTAGCTAAAAACTTCTTGGTTTCTCAAAGTCTCCTGGGAGTGATAGCAAACTTTCTCTATACATGACAGAATGTTGTATTATACCAAATGTTCCCATCTCGTGTCCACATGTGTGAAACTTGAGCAGCTCGCCTTTGTCATTAAGTCTCGCTAATCTTTCAGGATCATCTGATCCCAAAATTTCACCATTTTTTGTGAAGCATAATGGGAAAAAGAAACTGGGAGGAGGACAATCACTGTTAGATAGAACAAATGACTTGGTCCAAGATGACTTGTATTCTTTCATCATCCACATTTCAGGCATTGCAGTATTGCCACCTGCAAAAAAGAGACATAGGCATTCTCCCATCACCCTCAAACCATATCTTTTATATTCTTGTAATTCACGCGGCAGTGGAATCTCTGATAATCTCTTTTCCATCACATCAAAGGCAATAATTACGCGAAAATCATCATGGCATTGAACCAACCAATGAAGAGCCCCATTTAAGAGCAACCCGGGGATGTGGCGGAATCCACTGCCAAGATGATCATAATAATCATCAGGGATGGCAGTACTCTCAGTGCTGCTCCATGAGTTGGTTCTCAAAGAGAAACAACGGAACTTTGTGCACAGTTCAAATCTTTCAGATAGTGGCAATGTTACAACCACTATCACGTAGTCATCAATTGATGAGTCATATCCAAAGCCACATAGATGTGTAGCTTGTGTCGACTTTGACACATTGCTAATTCGTTTATGGAGTCCGGTTGACAAATTCCATATGACAAAATCTACCAAATCCAAGTACACATAATCGGTTAAGAGTATAAATCCTCTACAAGAACCCATAATATCTACCTAGTGGTCATATCTGTGAGCAGGTGGTGGAAGTGGAATGTTAAAGACTACTTGTAACAACCCGCTTTCGCTACATGATAACTAGATGATTAAAAGGCAGAAGACTTTATTTTAATTTATTTTAAACTCTTCAATTAATTTATTTATGAAAATACTTGTTTTCTTTTCAAAAGCCAAAAGCTAAAATCCGTAACTACAATATAAATCACCATATATATATCATAAGCAACTGAATAGAACCACATGTCTTACAACACTTCAACATGCTATTCCAAGGTACAACATCATAACAACTCAACACACGTATATGTATACAGATCTATACAACTCTTAGAAAGGTAAATATCTTAAACACCTAAGCTGGTCGACATTATACGAAAGAAACATATCAAAAAGAAGGAAAAGGGGAAAACACGTCTTCACGTTTGTGCCAACCCATCCGCGATGCTTCCAAAGGAAAGATCCACCTCCTAGCCATCTGCTTCCACAAACACGAAGTTCGAGATCATCACAGTCACAACCACAAGTGTCACAACGCAAGGGTAAGCTTACCAAAGACAAACATACTTAAAACAACTCAAAACCTCAACAAATAACAATTATATAAGTTATATCACCTTTAAATCATGGCATTTGAAAGCAAATAAAATACTAACATTCATTTCACATAAACATGGCATCTCATTTTGAATCATCATGAATCAAGATTAAGAATCAACATCATACATCAACCATCAACCATCATCATCATGAGTATCATATACACCAATCATAAACACCAAAGACAGACTATACTCCATGGAGATTTACACCACATGAGCGATTAACCTAAGTACATCCCTTAACATAGTCGCCTCTCTGACCATTCGAGGAGACCCAGGCTAATCCTGCAAAGAAAGTGTGATTTTATCGAAAATAGATGAGTATGGGTAATGACTTACCTCGATAAGGCTTGCAAAGACCTTAATGGGATTCACCCACCCATCTATTCTATAGGCCTATTTAGCGTTAGTCACCACGAAAACCTCCAGCACTAGGTTGAGGGCCCACCAAGCACCCTCGACTTACGTGCCTACTCACAAACAAAACAACTAAACTTGGATTCCTTGAGGTTTGAGATACGGCACCTCAGTACTCATCATCTCACTCATGGTCTATCTCAAGAAACCAAGTTTCGCCACCAACAGCAATCCATAAAAGCAATCCACAATAACAATCCATTCCCTATACATTAAAAGAGTCACTAAACCTCTTGGAAAGTAGTTCTCAACACTTCGACACGTCATTTGGAGTCAAAGCATAGGGGTGGTACTTGAGAAGATATCCCACTAGGCGAGACCCTTGGGTCGCTTTAGTGGGCTAGAGTTCTAGCGTGAAACTCACCCTCCCAGGTATACCATTTTACAATAAAAACCTTCCTAAAGGACATAGCTAACCTTCCAACATATAGGGGCAGAAACAATACAAGATTATTCATCATCATCATCTCATCAAAACATAAATATATCTCAATCAATAACAAGATAATCTCAACCATAAGGATATTCTTTCAAAGATAAACTTACTACATTTGCTTAAACATTTATAAGATTCATAAGCATCCATATTCCTCTTTTTGTGGTAATACCTCAAACCAAAGAATAATCCTCCTTTAAATATGAAAACATGATACCCTCATGAAAATAACCTTACTCATAGTCACCAAACAATCATAAACATCCAAAGGAAACAAGGAGGAAAGAGAATTAAACCAACATAGGCTTTCAACACACTATGGCTTAGCTAGACTGATACCTTGCTTAGCCAGCACCTGCACCTTCTCAATTTTCACTCTCAGGAAGGTACCTAACTTAGTCACAAGTGTCACTGGCTTAGCCAGCGCATTCAAGACAACTCTAAAGGTTTTCCTAGCTTAGCCATGAGTGTTGCTAGCTTAGCCAACGCCTGCTCTACTTTCAACTTTCCCCGCCTTAGCTTCACGAGACAACCTCTCGCTTAGCCAGCAGCAACTTCTAACTTAGCAAAAATGGTAGCAAAAGGTCATTTTGTTCTAGTGACGGGCTAGCTTAGCCAACACTCCCTTTGGCTTAACCACAAAAATGGCAGAGAGCTCTAAGGACGCTCTGGCTTAGCTAGTTGTCCTTCCGGCTTAGCCACAAAAGCAATAGAGAACTCTAGGAATGCTCTGGCTTAGCTAGCAATGCTGCTGGCTTAGCCAGAGCGCGAACTCTGCAACTTACAAGGGCACGAAATTTGCTAGATTTAGGGTCAACCATGGCTTCCAAGCACTTCAAGATACACAAAACAAACCCTAAACACTTCTATTATATATATAAATGATTAATCTACTCAATCAACTCCCCAATCAAGCTTAATCTTGAAAATCCCCAAATTTCCTAACTTAGGTTTTCAAAAAGGGGGAAAGAGGAAAACAACACAATAATAATCCAACCAATCAATATTTCAATATCACAACACAATAGAGTATATGATAGAGCTTCCCTTACCTATAGGTCTTCAAGCTTTGGTTCTTGAGAAGAGGAAAGAAAGGGGAAACCTTGAGCTCAACAACACCACCTCACCAAACCCACAAAAATATCATCCAAAACAACACTAATGAGAAATTGTACAAATACTCATTATAGGTCAACACATAGAAAGGGGAAAGAGGAGCAAAACGTAACACCCAGGCAAATCACACCGGAATGAGAGGTATCCAGAGGCTGTATAGGTGTGGGACTATACAGTTGAGGATGACTTAAAGGAAATAATTGGTACTACCTATACCAACAAGATGCATCTACTTTTCTGTAACTCATCACTTAAGAACTCCACAGTTAAGCGTGCTTAGCTTGGAGCAATTATGGGATGGGTGCCCTCCTGGGAAGTTTTCCAGGAAGTGTGCGAGTGAGGACAAAGCACGCTGAGAAGTCTCGTGTTGGTTTATGGGGACAGTCAATGATCCTAAAAGCGGCTGGATGTCTTAGAAAGGGCTACCCACGCAGGGTTCTGACCGATGGAGGGTTCTGACCAACGAAGAGTTGAGTGAAGTGTCACCGTGTGAAGTGTTGTGGAGTGGAGCCGCTAAGACGCCGGATCTGAGGGTCGTTACACAAAAGAGGGCTTACCATTCAACAATGGGGTTATGAACTCGAGGAAAATGGAGGATAGCATTTCCTCTTGAAAGGGAAACAAGCCTCATCCTTGAGAGGGAGCTCCTTGTGAGTGGAGGAGAACATGGGAGAATGAGGGTTTTTGAGAGAAGAAAGGAAGAGAGAACTCTTAGAGCTTATAGGAGAAAATGAGCTCTTGGCACAAGAGTGGCGCATAGAAATAGAAAGGAGGGGGAATGGGCCTCTCTCACTAAAGCCCAACCCAACCAAAACCTCACACAACTAGACCCATCTTTCACAACAACATAAAACATCATCCACTTGATTTATATTTTCCAACAATATAAAATAAATTTAATTCTTCTTGTAATTCAATTAAAATCACTTAATCATGCATTAGGAAAATCACAGTGTTACACTACTCGCATAGAGTTAAGTGGTGCCTCTATGTCTATGGAATTAACTTTAGAATCATCTGGTAATTTGAGGAGAAGTCGGTCGGTGGGTGCGACAGCTAAGTTAAAATGGGATTTGGCGAATTCATAATTGGAAATAAGAGAAAGCCATGACTTACAAACACATTTGAAGCACAACAGAGATCTCACTAACAACCTCAAAAGAATGTTTATGATCAAATCATCAGGAAGGGTTAGAGGGAGAGTATTCTTCATCTTCTTTGCAATTGCTCAACAATACAATGAGTATATATAGTTAGTGCAAACAAAAATATAAATAATGAAAGTCTTTGAGGGATAATAAAAGATTTAAAATTATTTTACACTATCAGTCCTTTTTTTCTTAAAATTTTTAACGATATATTTCTATTCTATAATATGATATGCTAAATCCTAAATTTTAAATCTTAATATACTGTATATACTATATATCAATATCAGTTTCTTTTAGATAAATTACATCTTAAGATCAGTATTATAACCTTAATCAATCCTAAAAAAATTATTGCAATCTTAATATTATATGCGAAAATTTAAATTTTAAAATTTAAATCCAAATTAAGATTCTCACAAAAAAAAATTGAAAGGGGTGTATTCAATTAGGATTTTAAAAGACTTTTTTTTTATAAAAAAATCTCGTGAATTGTAAAAGATTTTGTAGGAAGAGAATGACTTTTAAGATACACATAACTTTTTTTTTTAAAAAAAAATCATTTAACTTTTTTAAAAGCTAAAATGCATAAGTTAATTTTAGCTTAGGTGAGAAATTTAATTCATTTGATCTTAGCATTTTCTTCTTTTATAAATACTTACAGAAAAGTTTATCACAAGACCTAATGAAAAGATATGAATTAGACTAGGTACGTGGGGATTTTCTTTAAAATTAATGATAATAAAATCAATGTGATGTTTTAATGCAGTAAATAAGAAAATGGTTTTAAAATTATATGTAGCTGTTTGGATTGTAAAAGAAAAAAAAATCATTTTTATGCAACAAATTACTAAAAAGGATATTAAATCATTTATTTAGGTACTGATAAAAAAATCATTTATTTAGATTAAATAATCTTAAGATTAATAATTGAGGTGGGAAATTGTTAGAAGAGAAATGTTAGCAACACACTTTCTATCAAACTCTTTTGAACACATTCTCCATGATTGGTTAAAATTTATTGGAAACTATAAATTTTTATGTGTCTCACTTGTTATTTAATGACTCTCTCTTATGATCTTGTAGTTTTCAATAAATTTCAACCAATGATAGCGAGTGTGTTGGGAGGAGTGTGTTAAAGAGTGTGTTGCTAGCACTCCTCTTATTAGAATTGTCCAATAATCAGATCTACTGATTATAATAAATAAAAAAATGCTCATATGTGAAAATCATCTTAACCCATTATGCTAAGACTGTACCAAACAACGTGCAGATATTTGAATGAATGATAAATAAAAACATGATCGCTACAATATTGCCAAATGGTATTATATATAATTTTCGTATTTAGGGACATTTAAATAAGTTTTTGTGAAACTTATTTGTATTTAAAAAATAGCTTGTGGTTCTTAGTTTTTTTTTATTATATTTTAATAATTGGATAATAAAATTTACTAAAATATAATTTTTTATGTATTTCAATAAGTTTTATAATAAATTTTATAATATAAGATTTTATATGATATGAATTTATTAAATAAATTTTAATTAAACTATTGAACAGAACATATTCTTAATTTACACGATTTGGATATATTAAATAAAAGCAACACACATTAAATAAATAAATCAATTGACATCTTTCTTCTTCTCTCTCTTTCGTAAATCCAGATAAATATATAATTTTAAGATAAGTAAAATTCTAACTTTTGTTTTAAATTTTATTTAGGTTTTAATTTAGTTTTTCAGCCCTTTTTATTTAATTCAATCATTTAAGTTATTGTTTGAAATAAAGATTTTTTCCAACGTCTCTTTATTTAATTTAGTTCAATATATTATTTTTGGGCAAAGTGTGTTTTTTTTCCTTAAATTGTAGATATGTTATATTTGAATTTACTTATATTTAAATTCTAGATATCTTATATTAGGATTTACACAAATTCAAATTATAGATATCTTATCTTAAGAATTAGAAAAATTTCTTATCTTATTTTTTATATATAGATAAATTTCTTATCTTAAGATTTACTTGAATTCAAACTGTACATATCTTATTTTATCTTAAGATTTCTATATATAAATACAACTTTTGAGTGAAATCATTATTCTTCCACTACTTTCTACAAAAGTGTCATAGTATAATTTTCCCTCCTTTGAAGTGAGTGTGTAAACATGGCCAATATCAAGCAAATCGGAAAGAAGGTTTGTGTGATCGGTGGGAGTGGATTTATGGCGTCTCTGTTGATCAAGCAGTTGCTTGAAAAGGGTTATGCTGTAAATACCACTGTTAGAGACCCAGGTCAATTCCTCTCTCTCTCTCTCTTACTATTCTCCACTTCACGTGGATTGTTGTCACTTGTCACACCATTTAAATTTTATGGCTATAAATCAGATTTTCTCCTTATAAATGTGATTTATAAAAAGGTCAAAACAGAGAGAATAATAGTTGTAACTTGTAAGGTTTAATTATTAATTTGGTCCTTAATCAAACGTTGCTGTTATGACCTTATAAGTAAAAATTGTAAGTTTTAGTCCTTAAGCAAGTATTTCTACTATCAATTATCTTCGAACTCCATTAAAAAAAAAATTCTAGCAAGTTTTAGTCCTTAAACGTACATGAAAACTGGTTGGTATAGCCCAAATCAAACAAGTACTAGGCCTATCTCCCCCATGGAGTTGCATTGAAGAGTAGAGATTAGAGAGTCCTAGTAAGATTTTGCTGTGAACAAAAATTTCATGTATATACTGCAGCTATTCCCAATAAAATAGCTCACCTTTTGGAACTGAAAAGCTTGGGCGAATTGAAAATATTCGGAGCAGATTTAACAGTTGAAGGAGATTTTGATGCCCCTATATCAGGCTGTGAACTTGTATTCCAATTTGCTACACCTGAGAACTTTGCTTCTGAAGATCCTGAGGTAGATTGAACCCTGATCCTGCATTATAATTTTTTTCACTAAATTGGATGCTTTTATATCTGTTTGTGAGTTGATGAAAAAATTAATCCAAAAATGCTTCTGTAAACTACTATTCAGAATGACATGATCAAGCCAGCAATCGAAGGCGTATTGAATGTGCTGAAAGCATATGCTCGAGCAAAAGAAGTCAAACGAGTTATCCTAACATCTTCAACAGCTGCTGTAACTATTAACCAACTCAATGGGACAGGTCTTGTTATGGATGAAAGCAATTGGACTGATGTTGAGTACTTGACCACTGCAAAGCCACATGGTTGGGTACGTAATCAAATCTTAAGATGGGTTTGTGCAATGCCCCTTCACAATGTCCTGCGTGATTCAGTGTCATTCCTAACTGAGAAAGATTAAGGCCTTGATTGTTTACTATATTTAACGACAGTTTTTTGTTTTGTAAAATTTGTTTGTCGCCTGAGCACATTTGAAAATGTTTGTCCCCTAACCATATTTCTGTTTTCTAGAAGTTTGCCTCTTGAGTACAAAAACAGAACACTTGAAGAAAACAAAATAAGAGGATGAGAAAGCATCTTCTAATTGTTTCTGTTTTTTGGTTTTTATAACACTTGTCTTTTAAACAATTTTCATTTAGATGAGAAATTGATTGTTTTTTTTTTTTTTTTTTTTGAAGGAGATGAGAAATTGATTGTTGAGTAATGTGAAATTGTTTAAAAAACAATTTTCTTAACAAAAAAGTAAGAAGACCTTATTATGAAACTAAAGTTCGTGTATATATTCATATTGTGTAGGGATATCCTGCCTCCAAAACACTGGCAGAGAAGGCTGCATGGAAATTTGCTGAAGAAAATCACATTGATCTCATCACTGTGATACCTACCCTCACAGCTGGTCCTTCTATCACTAGAGACATCCCAACCAGTGTTGTGTTGGCCACGTCCCTTATAATAGGTTCACAAACTACCATATCCAATGAATTTAACACTTTTACCCGTGCCACATTTTTAAGCACCATACCAATTGACTCATGAGTGTTTTGATGGCATTTTGTTGGCACCTTGCAGGGAATGATTTCTTCATTAAGGCTTTCAGAGATATGCAGTTGCTGTCAGGTTCAATATCTATCACTCATGTGGAGGATATTTGCCGAGCACATATATTTGTGGCAGAGAAAGAATCAGCTTCTGGTCGATACATTGTCTGTGCTTCCAATACCAGTGTTCCTGAGCTTGCAAAGTTTCTTAGCAAAAGATACCCTCAGTATGAAATTCCAACTGAGTAAGCTTCTAACCTCAAATTTGGTGTGAAATGTTTATTACGTAGAAACTCAAGAAATTGTATTTTAAAATTTTGATTTTTGAAGGGACACATAGCAGACAATATCTTTTTTGTCTGAGAAATTCTTTTTAATTGTTAGTTTTAACTTTTAACCAAAAAGGTCACCCCCTTAGTTAAAGTACTTGTGCAAGACTGGGGAATCTTTTATGCAGTCAAATTTTATGGGCCTGAATTTATGAAGAAACTTCATTGTGTTAAGATTTTGGCTTGAAAATTACTTCATATTGCTCTTTTATATTGATGCCTTGATAATAGTATTGTTAATAGCCTCCCTTTCTCACATGGTAGAAACATGTCTTACATTCTATTGAAGCCAAGTATCATTATGTAATTGCAGATTCGATGATATCCCCTCCAAGGCAAAGTTGGTCATCTCTTCAGAGAAGATTATCAAAGAAGGGTTCAGTTTCAAGTATGGGATTGAAGAAATTTTTTACCAGAGTGTGGAGTACTTAAGGAGTAAGGGAGCCCTGATCAACTAAATTTCGATGTTCTTGCACAGACTCTCCGCTTGTTATGGACTTCTTCCAAGTTCCATGTCATAAATTAAGTGTCATGTTAGAAAATAAATTTGAAAATACGTGTTATTTTAGTTTTTTAATATAATATTAATTATTTTTTTCATTTATACTTTTATTTTTTAGAATGTTGTTATTGTGTTGCATTATTTCTAGCCAAGAAGATTAAACACAAGGTTAATTTTATAAAATTGTTATACTTTTTTGTTTATTTATTAGATTTTCTTAATCTGTATAGAAAAAACTTAAGATGACACTTATTACCGGAGAGAAAGAACAATGCAATCCACATCATCTAGTTGAGTGTAAATGTGTTCAAATCGGGGGTACAGAATGTTACGTGATAAGAGATCATAACCGCTTGTCAAAAAATTGGAAATAGCGGACAAAATTTTCTACCTCATGCAGTGGAAAATTTGAATTTATTACTGATTTGACCATTGTTGTACAATTTGTTGTAAAACTTATTGTACGAATATCATTACTCATTTGCAAGTTAACCTTTCAAGTTTCAGCAATCCAACTAGTAAAGCAGTGTCAGACCATCTACTATCCATTGAAGTATCTTAGACATGATCATAGAGGGACCATGAATCAAGTGACAAAAATTTCATCAGAAGAAAGAACCATGAAAACAAAGTCATTAAAGTTTTAAAAGATTATTAGAAACTCAATGTGCCAAGTCATCCGAATGCAATATTCAAAGTGATGACTGCACAAAACAGAAAATAAAAAAACTCGCTATCTGGGATCTTCAATTTGATATGAACTTTCTTTGGTCTCTAATAGCCTCTTCCTCAAAAATCAAAATCCTAATCATTGACAAAATCAGAAGGCAATACATAATATTTATTTGCACAATTTGATTTTCACTATTCAGGCTCATCCAAATGACCATAAAGTTCTTTCCAGTAGTAAGAAGCTTCTTCCGGTGTCCGAAAAGTCCAGATATGTGACTTTATCTTTGATTTCTGTTGAGTTTCCAGAACTTCCTGCACGCAGGAGTTATAATGTGTTACCCAAAGGAAAAGCCAGATAAACTGTCATGCCAGAACAATTAAGCCATGCAACTGTGCAACGGCACATGGTAACATAATGAATTAAAAAACAAAAAATTATAACTAAAAATTCTTGCTCATTTCATGGTGCTGCGTTGTTCACGATTTATAAAGTGCAAAACGGGTATCAAGTAGAAAAGCAAAAGTAACAATGAAGAAAAATCATTTTTTTTATGGCATATGAAATTAAAGTTGTAAGACAGAGTTGGTAGGGCAGGTTCCTTAATTCTCTAGTCACAAATGTGAAATAATAACATACAACCAAATGTGAAATACACATATACCAGTGTACAAATCATAAGTCAGACTCCTCTTAAGTCTTAATCTCACTACAACACAACACATCAGCTGTTCTATTGAGGTAGAATCCAGCAGCAGAAGTACTTGCAGGCATATTCAAGACTATGCTTAGCACTAATATTTGCACAGCATTGTTCTATGTCACTTTTCCATCATAAAGTAAGGTGGTTCTCCCTTTTTGTGTGTGCCAAAACAGTGTAGAAAGTTCGGTTAAAAAGCAATGTAACATTAGAAATCAAGAAGATGAGCAACTAACATTTTCAGTAAAACCCCACATTGGTAATGAGATTGTAAGCATTAATCACCTTAGTTTCTAACTTTATAAAAGTCTTGTTCAGTCTCAAAACTTTGCAAAAGCCATTCACTTTAGTCTTTTCTAACTTGTTTTTATACTGTCATTAAGGACTAAAGTGATATTACAGAGTTGGAGACTGAAGTGACAGTTTTATTAACTTGGGGAGTAGGGACTAACTACTAAGTGACGAACACTTGGTCGCCTACAATCTCATGAACCAATGATGTGGTGGTTTAGTCCTAACATTCTTGGAAAGGGCTACTCCAGAATGATATGGTATCTGAAATGTGCTTGTTTCAAATTGTAATTGAAATGAATTATATTTAATTATTTATTATTTATATCTTTACTCCCTAAAATTTAAGGATAGGTATAACCTTATATGCTCATTTTAAAAGGAGTTTCTTCCTTTTTTTCACTTCCATAAAATTAGACTTGGGAGGTGAAAATCTCAAAACCCCACCACCCTCTTCAAAAGCCCATAACATAGCCAAAAAGATCATCCATGAAGATAAGATGTTCCAAAATCACAAGTGCAGCACCAACATAATGGAGCATGACAAAAAAAAAAAAAAAATACTAACCCAAACTCTAAAAAAGGTTCTCAGAATATATATAAACAATTGTTGAGAACCCATTAATGAGGAAGAAGAAATAGGGACCAACCTGGATATGAGATTCGGGTTTGGTCTTGAGCATTAAGCAATCAACCATCGCTTTCCATTTGCCGGAACAATTGTCAAGAGTACCAAGCCTGTAATACTGCTGCATTTGATGAACCGGGGCTGCAAAAATTAAAGGCGCAAACTTTATCGTTACTTGGATGACCCAATTGAAAAAGACAAAGGCTTTTTAGGTTTTAGGGCAATGGGTATTACAATAGCAGAACCAAAGAGCGTCGAAGCAAGCAGTGCACGATAATTCGCGATTAGGTTTGGAGCTTGAAGCTTCCTTCTCCGACGACATTGTAGCACCCAACAAAACAAATTCTCCAACAACTCCAAATTTGTAATTGTCTTGCTGAATCACAGGAAAAGCAAATGGGTTATGAACTGATTTGATTTTTGAATCGGGTCGACTACTCAATATGGAGCACCAGAAACAACTGTTGCTCAATGTGTTGACTCATGAATACATAAAGATATTTTTGTCTCCCATAATTATAAGTACTTCATAATAATAACTAAATATTTCTTTTAAAAAAAAAACTAAATATATATAGATCGATTAGTAAGGAACAATTTTAACTTAATTAATAATTTTAAGTCTTGAAAATATAATTACATTAAAATTAGTTAGGAACAAAATTCACTTAATTTTAATGTAAATAAGATTGGTCAAAATTTTAAAATTAATAATTAAAATATAAAATTATTATTATTATTAATTTTTTATTTTCTTGGTAAAATATTTATTTTTATCTTTAATGTTTAATTAATTTATTTCTTCAAATATTATTTATTTTTATCATTAAAAGGGAAAATATTTATCAAAAGTTCAATTTAATTTATCACTAAACCTTTTAAAAATTTCCCAGGTTTTCATGCTTACCATCATCATTTTTCTTTTTAATTGGTAATATAATTTTATTTAGTTCCCTCTAATAAATTTCTCTATATTACAAGTCCTTAATATAAAGATTATGGCTAGATTTAACTCCCTAAGTTAGACTTTTCACTATTTTAGGTTGGTTTGTATTATTAATCCCAGTCGTATTTTTGGTGTTCCTCCTTTCTTTATTTGTAATGCCTTAAGGACTGATAATACTTGTATTACCTTTTTTAGAAGTTTTTCTTCTTGAATAAAATTATTCATTAAACAAAAAAAATGTAGAACTTGTACTTAGTTTTGATTCCGAATAATAAAGTTGATATTGCTTAAAAAAATAACAAAAACAAAACAAAACAATTTTAGGCTGGTTATACTAATTGGGTTTGCTAGTTAGTTAACTAAAATGCTTTTTTTTTTTTTAAGAAAAGATGTGTTAACTACTAAATCATCACTATAGGGATAACATTTCAACTATATTGGCACCCCACATCTTTCTGAACCTATGAATTTTATTAATATTCAAAAGAAAGCGAAACACTTGAGGGGCCCAAACCTTACCCAAGATACCCAAATTAGGTGAACCCATAAGAGGAGAACCTTTGTCTGTATTTAAGGAGCTCATGTGTAATGAAAGAAGATAGTGAATTCCACCATGTATAGCCAAAATTATGTTCCCCAAAAGAGATTAGTTTGTCAGCGCAAGTATTACCTTCATGGTATATGTAACTAATTCTAAAGTTAAAGGAGGAGGAAAACTCTATACAATCCTAAAATTAACTAAGATTTACCTAAGTCAATAGTCAAACACTTGATCCATCCAAAATTTATGCGAAAGATGCTAACATAATTTTTCAGGCCTTTTTACTCTTTTAGAAAAACTTATATAATTATTATAAAAGTTTCTAAATACATTTTTAATTTAAAACTTTGTTCATAAAAAAAAATCAAACAAATAGACTGTAAATATCACAACAACTTCCTTAAAAGCTTTAATTTTAATATGATACATTTTTGAAAGTTTTAGTTTTTAAATTTATTATAGTTAATTTTTTTTATAATGTAAGCACATAATAAACATAACTTAGATTATAATTTTCTACATCTTCAGTAAATTCTTTTTGTATGTACCCAAAAAAAATTGTAATCCATACACATGCATAAGTTAATTTTTATATTTAAAATAATTTTAAATAATAGAATTATTAAGAAATGGTTTTTATATTACCTAACCGGCACTAAGTTATACATGAGCATCATTCTCCCAACTCATTGAGAAGTTATTCAATTTCCTGGTTTGCAACAACGAAAATGATCCATCATGAAAGGGTCCATATTTAAAAATGAACTAACCGTATTACACAGATGAGAAATCTGAAGTTTTGAATTAGCCATAAACATTGTAAAAACTCAAACTTGATTTGGGCTGCTAGGATGCTCAGCGATCTTTATATTAGCCACGAGAAAGCAACCTCCAAAATTAGCAATCAAGAAATTGCTTTCTACATGCATTGTACATTTTGGTTTTGGCTCACAAATACTAAGATGAACAGTATGGATAAATAATACATATTATACTAACATTGAGCCGAAAAATTATATTTCGATTTCATGTCACCTAAAGGAAAAGATAAAAACTCTCCACCATAACTTGTATTGAAATCAGAGATGTCTCAGATTTTTCAGTTTACCATTGGCTACAGAAGCCTTAACATGCTCCATATGACAGGAAGCTTTCTCAGGTCCACTCAACCCAGAGCAGGAGTCATCGCCATCGGCTGCAAATGTAACCGCAAAATATAGATAAATGGTACAGAGGACAGTTAGTAGAGCAAGAGCAGATAAGAGGAACCGGTGCCTCTTCAAGAGTGTTGACCAACTGCCCAGTTCATACTTTGCAAACTGCCTCCTGAAAGATGGTGACCTCAGAGGAGGAGAAGATGACAAAATGGAGTCAAGAACCATGGCTTCTACAATGACTTACTTTGGACTGCTCTGCCTGAATCTGTACAACATGTCAAACATTAGCAAGAGTTTGAGGAAATTCAATGCACAATAGCAACAATAACAATGATAGCCTTATCCTGTTAGGTGAGATCTGCTACATGAATCACACGTCATGAGATTCGATCAAAAAATAGAATTTAAAGTTTATATTGTGGGGGGCTAGAACTAGCAGATACTTTGCAACTAATATTTATAAGGGACACGTCAAGTGAAAGCATAAAAGGAGCTGCTACCAGATAACCATCCATGGAGATGTATGACTAAGATTTAAGATCAGTTCCATTCACGCTCTTACCTAATATGCTCCCTATATGTCTAGATAAAAACCAGAGTCACATTAAATGCAGAACCTAAGAGGAAATTCAGAATGTAGTGAAACGTCTTCCCTCAAACAAAAGGCAGTTTCTCTCATCTTACTCCTCATATTCAATAAGGAATAACTAAATGCTTATGCGTCGTTAAGATGAAAACATTACAGCAGTAAATAAAGCCATAAGTTCACATTTATTTCATCAGATACATAAAGCAAAATGGCAAAATTGTAAAACCTGAAAGTTGCAGTTTCTGTGCTGAATTTATATTCAATCCTCAATTACAACCTGACTAATAAATATCAATGTGTGTCACCTCAATGCAAGAGTGTATGCTGAAAATAATTTCTACAAGTTACACACCCACAGCTTGGGCGAATCCTATACAGAATTAGAGAAATCCAACAAATTGAATAAATGTAAAACTCCCAACTAAATTGCAGCACTTACACCTCAAAACAAAACAAGATGGTGAACGCAGTCTACTTAATCCCAACCAAGACCTAGAAAAAACTCTGATGGGAAGGCATAAACTATCATAACAGCAAAATATCAATTAGAAAACAATCTCTCTACAAAAAAAGAAATTCAGAATTCCATCCAACAAAATGGTAGTGAATAAAAACACAATCAAAAGAGAATAACTCAACATTTAAACAAATGCAACTCTCAAACTTAGAAACGAGAATAGTTTTCCTTCCTTGTATAGGAGTCAAGATATGAGAACTTAAGCTGTGGTTTAGATATGAGAATAGTTTACCTTCCTTGTAAGCCAATATTTTTCATTAAAACAATGTTCAAAATATTGCTTGATTAACATATTAACAAGACAGAGACTTTTGGTACTCCTGAATTCATTAAAATACAGCTAGTAGACATGCAATGTCAGAAGAGAACAGCATCAACCATCCACAACAAATCCTACCATTATTTTCCTGCTATTTCGTTAATTTTCTTTTATCCTAAACCTAGTGCAACAGCCATGATTGCAATAACATGTGCAAAAATAAAATTAACATTCAACAAAATCAAGACACACAACACGAGGAAAATAAAAAGCTTGAAACACTATGCCTCAGCCTGGTTGCATTCCTCTGCATAGTAGATTCAACACAACATCACCCGCTCTCAGAATTACCCTGTAGATAATTCCTAATTATATCAACCCCATTGATCCAATCTACTGAAACTCATACCCCAATCAAACAAGACAATACCCAATTATGCAAAATGCACACAACATGCTCAGAAAATTAAAATGGTGAAGACCACATTGAAAATTAAGCTTTTTTACCTGGTACAATAGAGCACCTATAAATAAAAAAATATACTTGGTTTGGGTAAAATTAATTGCTCCAATACCTGTAGGGGGGAAACACGTTTTTCCCCGTTGGTAATGCATAGATAACAAGATAGAAAGGCTTAATAATAAGACACAGCGAGCGGAAAATCGGCACATAAAAGCTAAGAAGGTTATTGGAGTGAAGAAGTGAGAAGAAAAAAGCGTTACCCTTAACTTCGAAGGTTGTGAAAAAGCGCGTGTTTCATGAACAAGAGCGTTAATGTAACAACCAGAGATGGGAAAAGGGTATGTGTTATTGGTGTGGTGCCATGTGAGAGAGAGAGAGAGAGAGAGAGAGAGGAACCATCCGCATCCAATAACGTCTTCTTCCTTTTTCGGCTTTTTGGTTAAATAAATCAACTGGTAACACAAAAGGAGTGGAAATAAAAGGAAATTAATATAGCAAAATCTAATTTTAAATATAAAAAAAGGTAATTGTCTTATTTATGCATTTTAAGTTTTAGTAGTTCCGCACTTCCACAACTCACAGTATATTTTAAATTAAATTATTAATAAATAGTATAATTTAAAAAATATATCTTAAAGAATTTTTTTCAAATAAAATAAAAAATATAATTCAAAAGGTTGATTTTTGTTTCTTTCTAAATGAGCGAGTTCATTGTTTTAACGTCATAAAGGATTTGAAATTTATTTGAAAGATTTTTGTGGTCCCATCCAAGCTAGATCTACCTAATGAAATTAGTTCAAGGTAAGGTACCCATAGAAACTCTTGTACTATAATTTAATGCATTTAAGTTAGCGCATCTGGACAATAAATTACAGAATGTTATTAAATCACCATTACCAATCATTAGAGTAATTAATATTCCCTCCATCCCAAAATGAGTATCGTATTTGGAAAAAAAAAATTGTCCCAAAATAAGTGTCGTATTTGACTTTTCAATACAATATTAATTGCTTTTTTCCACTAATACCCTTAATAATGTCACTTGTTTTTCAATGCAATGTTAATAATAAGGTTAATTTTAAAAAATTACTTCTCTTTTTTTTCTATTTAATAACTTTTCTTGATCTGTGTAAAAAAATCTAGGACAATACTCATTTTGGGACGGAGGGAGTAGTGTGTTACTAGTAATAATTTATTGACCTAGTACACCAAGTTTAACCGAAATTTTTTCTTGATATGAAAACTTTGTAATTTTATTAAAGAAGTAGAGAACGTCAATTCTATTAAAAAATTCATAAAATACTTGCAGTGTGCCAATTGGTAGCATACTGTTGTGCAAAAATCTTGTGCTTGCAAAATCGATTACAAGTAAAGTCATTCTTATCATTTTTGTTTAGAAATAAATTCGAGTAAGACCTATAACTTTTTTATTCTTTTTCCACCCTATTTTGTAGTATAACCGATTACAAGCAGACTCATTTTTTTTACTCCCTCGTAAAAGTAATTTAATAGGAATGTATTCATAATTTTAAAAATAATTTTAAAAACTACTTAAAATTAACTACCAAAATGTTACGATTCTTTTTTTTATCAGCAAAATGTTATAATTCTAAAGATGCTTCTAATGGAGCTGAGCGAGTAATTTGAGTTATCACGGATCAAGTAATAGGACATCAAGACTCCATCCAGGTTTCTCTTCTTTAGTAAGTAGTAAGAGAAGGCATCCAAGGTACCTTTTCCCCTGACGCAATCTTATCATAAATTTTTTTTTTTTATCCATAAAAATCGAAGATAGATACAGAAAGATTTACAATAACTCACGCACCCTGTTCAACCAACTAACCTAGACCCTCTCAGTAATCCTATCCTAAATTTGTGTGCAATAGAAGTGATGTTTCTTTAACTAATAATAATAATCCAAGACAAATTTAAGAAGGGAAATGAATTCCATGAAAGATATGTTTTCATTTATTTCAGTCTCTCCATTTAAATTTTCCCAATCTTCACTCATTAAAAGAAATATGTAAGTAATGCAACAACACACCAACTGTAACACACAACTCTCAAGTCTTATACTATTGTACACAAACAAATCAATCCCACTTGGTGCTATACGAAAATTCCCACCACTTCAGAACAGGAAATCTGAAGAACCAAGGACAGAAGCAAGATTTCTACCCAAGTTGCGTCCCCTGAGGCACTCCACATCCACCACGTGCGAATGATCAATAAAGAGGTTCACCTGAAATAATGTCAACAAAGCTTTAACATACGTTTCTTATCTTATTTAGTAAAATGGGAAAGTATTAAAATATTTAGTAGAGCATTTACCTTTGGACCATATTGTTTGATGAACCATTCGGATATTCTCTGATTTGATGCTTCAAACATAGTCTTCTCAAGACCAAGGCGCCCTATGATCTTGGCAATAATATCCGCACGCATGTTATCAGCATGTCTGTTGACATCATCAGCATCAATCATTATCATGTCTGCACCTGCTTCTAGACATCTCTCAGCCCTTCTGATCAAAAGATCCACATCTTCTACAAATTCTGTGGAAAAAATTACAAAGCAAGGGTAAAGCAATATATTGTGTTGATTCTACATTTTTCATTGGCAAATGGCAATCAACCTTCACTCCAAAGGATTAGATATACTATATGTACCAGTCATTAATTAGTGCCTGAGAATTTCATAAGCACCATTCAAAACAGAAAATAGTAGCATCTAAAACAATTAATATGTCCAGCATCAATGTCTTTCATATATATAGATACCTCATAGGTGTACTGAACCCCTATCCTCCCCCTCTAGCCATTTGATTCTACATACATTCTCAGCAGATTTATATGAAGTAATAAAGGTGAAGGAATCCATAATAAGCATCTCTTCTACATTCATCCATCTGATTGAGCAATTTATCCAAATTGGATGTCATTGCATGTCATTTGATTGGGAACCAAGCTTCAATTCTAAACATTGCATTGTCGTTCCTTTTAGAAAAGGAAAAAAGTCAAAACCATATCCACATACCATAGTACATTATTAAACAATTATACATCATATCAGGCTTATCAACAACAGATTAGTGAATCTTCTTACTGCATTCAAGAAAATTATATAAGCAAGTAGTATTGTCTGAAACAAAGACATATTTATTATGTCACGTCACTTATATATATTTTTTATTAGTTCTTTTTTTCTAGTGCAATGCAGATTCCAGAATATAACATCTGCCACAAGGCCTAAATATGTTTAATTCCACCTTAAAAGAGAGATATACAGACACATGCAGATAGATGCAGAGAGAGTTAAATATCCTTACCAAATGATCGAGGTGCTGGGGGAATATAAGCCCCATAAGCCCTGTCACCACCTTTGGGAATATCAGACTCATTAAACTTCACTTGAAAATGAGGCTTAGCTTTCAGACCACCACTTTTGACCAAGCGGACAAATCTCAAAAAGGTTTCTTCAGGAATCTCAAGCGAAGCCACATTGAGCTCAATTGTGTCAAACCCCAACTGCTTGCATTCCTGCAACAACACAAAAAACCACACCACCAAATCAGAAACCAAAATTCATCACAAAATAATAGTAGTACTAATATTAATAATCAGGTGGGCAGAGACCTCTACATATTCTGTGAAACCTGATGGACTTTTGCTAATCATGTGCTCTGCCCAATCACCTGTACTAACATACACGTCATGCTGATGGGCCATGTCAATCATTTGCTTGATAGTAGCCTTTGGCATCATGCTGTGAGAACCTCCAGAAAACTTCAACCCATCAACAAAGTCTCCCATAGACTCAAAAATATCCTGCAAAAAACATTCCAACCTAATTAGACCTATGATTCACAAGAAATTATTGTATAGTGCAGGACTTCATCTCGACCAATCTTCACATGACATGTTATTAATTTTCTTACGTAAAATAAATAAAGTTGGTTAAGTGTCACATGTGTGATACGGAATATATAATAATTTCACCGCAATCTACCAGAAATTATTAGGTAATCCAGAAATACTAACTCTTTGTAGTTTTAATCAATATTTATATGACATGTATTTAAGTTTTTCAATTTACGAGAAAAAAAATTATATTCCCTCTAATATTATTTATAAGACCAAATTAAGAATGGTGTTTGATTTTTTCATAAGTCTCGATGCATATTATCCCTTCATTAATTAATTTTATACTAAAATATACCTAATTAAACAAAAAGAAGTTATAATCGCAAACAATTAGGAGAGAGGAGACGGAGGAGTATTAATGATAATGGAAATTTATTAATATCAACTAAATTAAACATTTTTCTGATAATTGAGTTTTATAAATAGAACAGAAAGGAGTAACGTATAATTACATTTCATGTGATTATTAATTAAGGACCATGTAGAACAGAACCTTTTACTTGATCCAGCATGATAATTGATCACTAGTCATTAAAAAAACCTTTTAAGCTCAAGTAACTGGAGACAAAAACAGAGTGGTGAAGTGAAAGGGAAATGGGGTTGGTTACCTGAAGAAGGTTGTGGGAGAAGAGAGTGTAGTGGGGGCTTCCAATCTCAGTGACGCCAAAATGACGAGGCTTGGCGGGGCGATCCTCGTTCTCCTCGAAGCTCTTCCATCGGAACGCCGCCATCGTTAGTTAGGACTTACGAGCGTCGCGATTTTCCCTTTCTTTCTCCCAAACGAGACCTTTCTCCGAATGACCTTAGAATTTAGATAGCTCGGGATAGACTAGAGGGAAAGAGAAGGATGGAGTTGTTTCCAGAAGACGCTGGAAATGCTGTACCAATTCGCTTTTCATCCAACTGTGACGACACGACGCGACGCTGTCTACATTCAACTGCAACACGTGTTTACTTATTTATAGCGGTAGCAAAATAAATACATAAAATCTATATAATAATCTATATGTATTTATATCTGTCTATATAATAGGAAAAGTTGGTCCTTACTATGCTTATGTGAGGATGACTTCTAAATTCTAGAGTAAATTATATGGGTTATTTCTGAATTTTATTTATATTACATCAATAATTTCTATTTTTTTAAATTATATAAAAAATCTTTTATTTGTTAGTTCTAAATTATACGGAATCCTATGAGTTTTATTTATATTATACGGATTCTTCTGAGTTTTACTTATATTACACCGATATCCTGCTTTTTTGAATTACAGGAAGTCAAAAGTAATGTTTAAAAAGACAGAAGGTATCGGTGTAATATATGTAAAACTCAGGGGGATGTAATTTACTCTAAATTCTAATATCAGAATTTTTTTCTAATATACATTTTAATATATATTACATTATTTGTAATTTTTGTCTATTTTATAAAATAAAGAAACATTAATTATTTTAATAATATTTTTATCTATATAATCTATATAATAATAGGAAAATAAACTCCTAAGCTAGACACTTGTCACCATCTTGGAAAAAAAATTATCGCTCAACACACACATCATTAAAGGTGTACTATATGGACTGTGACATTACAAAATGAAATAGGCAGCTCACTATGGCTATGCGTAACGACATAAGACTCCGTTTGGATGGAAGGAAAAAAAATAAAAGAGAAAAAAAAAATTAATTTTTATTTCTCAAAGTTAATATTTCTTTTTTTTTTCTCAAACCAAATAAAAGAAAATACATTATTATTCTTATTTTTTTTCCTTTTTATTTTATTTTCTTCCATCCAAACATAGGACTAATGTCAATTTTTTTCTAATATACATTTTAATATATATTACATTAATAGCAAAATTTTGTCTATTTTATAAAATAAAGTAACTTTAATTATTTTAATAATATTTTTCTTTATTAATATTTCACATAAATATTTAAATAAATTTACAATTACAATTCCACTCTTTTAAAACAAATAACTTTATCAAAAATATTATTTATACTGTAATTAATATATCTTTTTTATAAAAGTGCATATTTAAATTAAAAAATAATATAAAGTTAAGGAAATCTATCTATATAATAGGAAAATAAACTCCTAAGTTGAACACTTGTCACTATCTAAGAAAAAAATTTCCATTCAAAACACACAAACTGTTAAAAGTGTACTGTATGGACTGTGATATTACAAAATGAAATAGGCCGCTCATTATGGCTACACGGGAAGGACATCTAATGTCAAATTTTTTTCTAATTAAATTTTAATATATATTACATTATTTGTAAAATTGATCTATTTTATAAAATAAATAAAACATTAATTATTTTAATAATATTTTTATTTACTAATATTTCACATTTCACATAAATATTTAAATAAATTTATAGTTACATTTCCATTCTTTTAGTACAAATAATTTGATAAAAAATATTATTTCAACTGTAATTAATACATTTTTTTTATAAAACTGTATATTTAAATTAAAAAATAATACGAAGTTAAGGAAATTAAGAAAATATTAATTATTTTTATTTCAACTATAATTCAATTTACTTTTCAATTTTCAAGGTTAATTTAAAAAATTAAAACTACATCATTACATCTTCCCTTATCTTTGTTTTCTTTAAAAAAAATTATAGTTTCTAATTTCTTTTATAATTATATCTTTTTCAAAATTTCTTTCGATGTGCTATATAATTCTTTTTTTTTCAAAGTTTATACTCTCTAATCTTTTGGACTTTTTTTTTAATATTTCTTTTATCTTATTTTCTAACTCTATTTTTTAATTCTGAATATTTCTCTCTTTCATCAATAATTTCAAATCCTTTATTCAATTTACTTTTCAATTTTCAAATTTAATATTAAAAAAATTAAAGTTACATCATTACATATTCCCTTATTTTTTTTCTTTTAAAAAATTATAGTTTCTAATTTCTTTTATAATTATCTCTTTTTCAAAATTTCTTTCGATGTACTATGTAATTTTTTTTTCAAATTTTATACTCTCTAATTTATTATTTTTTTAATACTAGCATAATAATCCGTGCCCTGCACGGATATTAAATATATAATCTATATTTTTTATATTATTGTATTTTTGTGTATTTCTTAATTATTTTTAAATTTTACATAAATATATGTTAGCAAATATGTATTTAATATATAAAAAATATATAAAATAATTATGAATATTGATATATATTAAAATAATTCTATATTTATATATGTCTTATATCATTTCAATATATATATATATATATATATATATATATATATATATATATGTTTGTTTTTAAAAAATCATTATCTTTATAAATGTTTAGGGATGACAATGGGTAGGATCTGGTTAAGGTACTATAGTATTCGTCTTCATACCGTACTTTAAAAAAAATTCTCATATCCAAACCCACACCTTCTGGATAGTGACTTTAATATCCGTATCTTTTTTCGTTGGGTATGTAAATGTATGTACCTGATCCGTACCCATTACCCGTACTTTAATTAATTATGAAAACTTGATAAATAAAATATTGATTAAAAATACAATAGTAATTAAATTAAAATCTCATTCAAAGATTTTTATCAGACATAATAAATATAAGGAAAAAAAAGCAAATAAGGAAGGCAGTTTTTTTTTTAATCAAGAAACATGATCTATATCTAAGTAAATAAAGATCTTCATGATCTATCTCTATAAAAAAATAATATTGTTATTATTTTTGATGAATTAAAGAACGCGATCTATCTCTTAGTAGATAAAGAATGTAAATCTTTTTATTTTTTATTTTTGATGGATTAAGGAACAAATTTAAAATCAAATTTGAATCAAAATATATATTAGTGTTATTAATTAATTTTAATAAGAGTATATAATTAATTTTGAATAAGAGTATATAATTATATTGTTAATAATTAGAATATTCTAGACATGATTGATTACCGTAATTAAGTATTTTATAAATAAACAATCATCTTAATTACCATAAATAAATTTTTATGAATTAAAAATAAAATAGAATTATTTAATGGCATTATGGAGGGAAAAGAATGAATATGATGTTGCCACATGGCATTTGCCTACATGGCAAAATCTTTTTTTATACAATATAAAATAAAATAAAATTGAATTTAATGAATTGATAATTGATAATTTTGTTATTATTATTATAAATCATAAAATTGTGATAATAAAAATAATTTTATAATTAAACAATTTGAATTTAAAAATATTTTATATTTTAAAATGGAAATTTAGACTTAAAAATATTTTATATTTTAAAATGGAAATTTGAATTTAAATTAATGTTATCAATTAATATGAATTAAACAATTTAAAATTTCAAATCATAAATATTTTAAAATATTGATAATGTTCAAATTTTATTATCATCCCACATGTATATATAGATATTATTTAAATTATCAATTATATATTTGCATTATAAAATTATGAGATAAAAAAAAATCTAATTGCACAATTTCTTTATTTTAATTTGTTATAATTTTGAATTTAAATTAGTGTTATCAATTAATATGAATTAAACAAATTATATTTTTAAATCATAAATATCTTAAAATATTGATCATGTTTAAATTTGAATATGAATATGAATTTAAATTAGTATCATCAATTAATATGAATTAAATAATTTAAAATTTTAAATTACTATAAAAATAAAATCGTCTTCATTTCGGTGGGGAAAAAATCAATATGGTGTTGTCGCGTGACATCAACCTACGTAGCAAAACCTTCTTTTATATAATATTTTGATGATTGATTTGTTTTATCAGATTTTCTAACTCTATTTTTTAATTACGAAGATTTCTCTCTTTAATCAATAATTCTAAATCCTTAATTCAATTTACTTTTCAATTTTCAAAGTTAATATTAAAAAAATTAAAGTTACATTGTTACATCTTCCCTTATCTTTTTTTTTAATTTTATAGTTTCTAATTTCTTTTATAATTATCTCTTTTTTAAAATTTCTTTCAATGTGCTATATATATTCTTTGTTTTTTTCTTCAAATTTAACGCACAGGCTAAAACACTAGTATTTAAATAAATATGTAATTACATTTTCACTCTTTTAATACAAATAATTTTAATGAGTTTTATGATTAATATTTTTAATGATAGAAAGTTTTTTTTTTATGGAACTGGAAAGTTATTTCTAACAATTATTTTTTCTAGTTAAAGAAATTATAAAAAAAAAAAAGACTTAATTAATGAGTTTTGTCAAAGCAATTGATTGCATCATAATTGAATTATAATATCAAACAATTTTTATTTATAACATTATAACTTTAAATTTTAGACTGTATGAGTTTAATTGTATATATGTATTTATTTGGAAATAATAGAGTTGTAATTTGAATTTTGTTTTTTTATTCTTAGAGGACACGCTGAATGCTAATGCTGAAAATGAAAATTTTAATGTTGGAACAGTTACTGCTATAAACTTTTAATAGAAAAAATTAACGAAATTAAATATAAGACTTAAAAAGGGAATTTTGATAATTTTAGGGACCAAATGCAATGAAATTATTTTTGGAGGACTAAAACTAATATAGGTCAATATCTGAAGGACCAAAATCATATTTAACATATTAATAATTCACTAGTTTTTTCCATTTAACTATGTGAAATGTTGTATTAGTACAAGCTAGCTAGGTTTCTAGTTAGGAATGTGTATTGTTTAGTTAATAGATTAACGATAAGTTAATGATAGTACACATTGGTTATTATTCTATGAAAATCAATATTATTAAGATCAAACTAATAGATATTGATTTAAGGTTTAATGGTTTATCAACATATTGTTAGTTTGAGTAAACCTGGCTCAGATTTCTTAATCAAGGTCTCGAATTCGATTGTTGTGGATGAAAAAAAAAAGGTTGACAGGGAAAACTCACTAAAGGTGGTCAACTAGGTTCTCCAGCAAAGATTAATCAATGACAAAGCCTGTGAATACTTCAACCAATAACATATGGTGACCCAAAAAAGGGTTTAATAGTTCAACCATAGTTGAATCGTGGACGAATTAGTATTAATAAAATATTAATAATAATTAAATAATAATAAAATAATATTAAATAAATATAATATCATAACTTTATAACACTAAATTAAAATAAAACATTATTTTATAGGTTTTTAATATTCAAAGTACACATAAAAATCCAAATCAAATATATCATAATACATAGGTTTAAATTTTAACAAAATACAACAATGCCCATTAACAATAACAAGTTTACATCTAGAATAAAAAGAACATGACAAATTAATATAATATAAAATTATAAGAAATCAAGATATAAAAAATTATAATTAAATCATATAAATGATTAAATTATATGATTTACAAGAAAAAATAATAATAATTGATAATATAATTATACCTATTTGTAATTCTCATTAAATATATATTTTTATTTATCTTAAAAATGTTTTAGATTGAATTTAAAGAACATATATTTTTTTTTTAAAAATATCTATTTAAATTTATTTTCTGTACTATTTTTTTAACCAATTTTAGACAAGTTTAACTAGTTCTAACCTATTCTAAAATAATACTCCCTTCAATCCTTTTTATAAGAAACAAAATAGTGTTTTTTTTTTCCAATTATAAGAAACATAGACCCACTTTAAGCTGTATTAATTGCTAGTTTTCTTTTTTATCCTTTATCTTGTGAAATCCATTAATGAGACACTTACTCATTTCTCATGCATTTATTGGTCTATTAACCATACAAGTTGAACTTATTGGTGGAGGTGCAGTGTCATTAATATAATCACTAATTAAACCAATCAATCTAAGGGGTACTTTTGAAATAAAATTAAAATTTATGACATTATTAATTATAACTAACTAACTTAGTTATTTTTATTGATCTTGACGATTTAGTTATTTGTTTCTTATATAAAGGACAAGAGGGAGTATGATTTTTTAGGGTTAACAGATTGGTCACCAAAGTAGTTTTCAGTCGAACCAACCGATATAATTCAGTTTTAAAAACATTGGTTAAAACAATACATGCTATTAATTAGTACATCATCGTCTCGTGTAGAAATAGTGTAAGAAATTTGATAGGAAAAAACATTTTTAAATAACTTCACGATCAAAATAATCAAAATAATAATATAAAAATAAGAGTCATTAGAGTTGGGTCATGTCATTAAATAGCAAAGCAAATAATATACAGTGGCATCATATTATGTGCAATAATGCAATTCACTTCTGAACACTTGTGTAATTGCAAATTTAGTCATTTATAATCTCTAAATAAATAAATAAAATGAAAGGATGAGATCCCTTTGATCCATGTAGAAACTGAGATAAAAGTTGTGTATTTTCAAAAGCAAAAATAGTTAGACAATGTTAGGTTTAGAAATAACTCGAAAGAGTGGGGTCAGAAACAGTTTAGGGCCCTCGGGCAATATTTTTATTATGATTATAGATTGCTAAGATGCGGTTGAACTGTAATTGCCAAAGCAGCAGCAGTGATATGATCGTTACTAAAGGAACACGAAATGTACGAATTAAAAACGTGGATAAATATTTTTTAAAATATATCTTAATTTTAAAAAAATAAAAAAGTGTAAAACAAGTTTTGATAATAAATAAATAAATAAATAAAGAGTTCATACAGTGTAAGGAAATTTGTTTCGTGCTGATTAGCATTTTGCTTGCCCAAATTATGGGTAATTGCAATCAGTGCAACTGCAATTATGATATATAAATACAGTTGAAGAGACCTCTCAGAGCATAATATTACAGCTACCAATTATAATTAGGCTGCAAATTAAAATTCTGGACTATACTGGGTACAGAGTATTCTTTCTTGATCTTTTAGTTTTTTTTATTCATTTTTTTTTTTTTGATTCATTCTTAATCTTTTAGTTTACTATGATGAATGATTTATATTATGTCAATTCATTATGATGAAGCAATATTTTGGAGCAGTTTCGGTTGCATTTATCATATTTTGGCTACAATTCCTATGTCCCAATAGCAAAAATAATGAAATTCATTTAACAACCATAATCCAAACCTATGGATGTGACCTTTCCTTGGTGGTGAAACTCTGCTTTCCGTGTCCCTGATGGAAGGAATATTAGAAAGGGAAAGGAAAAACGAAGAATAAAGTAAACTGTGAAGAGGAAAGCAGCTTTTAGCCACAGATCACAGCTAATTTCTCTCATGTATGATAATATGCAGCAAACCTGGCTCAACCTTTATTCTTATTCCTTCATTAGCTCCACTATTAAATTAAGGAGTTATGAACAAGTTACCTAATTAAAATCTTAGCCTCACTGTGTTGCCTCTGAATTTTGTGACAATGGCCAAAAACTATGGCTTCCTTATCTGCATTCTTGTCTTGGTCTTGGATGTTGTTGCTGGCATACTTGGAATTCAAGCAGAAATTGCTCAAAACAAGGTACTCACTCTAAGACCAAACATATATATATCAATATTATTGGTGAGAACATTAATTAATGAGTCTTCTTTTCATGTTTTGGGATGAAAACAGGTTAATGACTTGAAGGTGTGGGCACTTGAGTGTAGGGACCCAAGCTATAAAGCTTTCAAGCTAGGACTTGTTGCTTCCATTTTCTTGGCCTTTGCTCATGCAACTGCTCACTTGCTTGGTGGGTGCATTTGCATGAGGTCCAAAGAAGAATGCCAAAGAGCCACAGCCAATAGACAATTAGCAGTGGCTTTTCTCATTTTGTCATGGTAAGTCTTTTGTGATTGGTGCTTCAAATATACACATGTCATGTCATATGGTACCACAAGTTGCTTCTTCATCAATCAGAATTTGCACTCACCTCCAACATGTGAATGTGTCATTATTTTGGTTAGGTAGCCTTTGTCGTAGATATTCAGATATATTCACCGGTGGTCATACTTATCCAGTAAAGAATAAAATTTAGATATAATTCCTTTTTGATATAATTAAAGAATAAAACTTAGATTGAAGTTTCACTTGAGTAATTTTTATAATAAAAGTGTGTATTAAAGGTTAACATAAATTGTTAAGGTAAAATTCCAATATTAAGGTCTCAATTTCAGTTTTGTAAGTGAAAAAACGTAGTTGAAAATGAGATTTTGCTGAAGTGCTAATTAAGATTTTGGCAGAGATTATTAATTAAGCAAAATCGGTGAATATTTCGCATATATTACATGAGGCTTTATCCTCTTAATTTTGCACTTTGATCCATGTTAATACTCATTGATTAATTCTATCAATTTGGCCTCATGTTGAACTTATTCTTTACCAAATCATCGCATAAATAGAATAAAATTTGATTTGTTAAGTCGGTGAATTGGTGTTCATTGCAGGATATTATTAGGGGTTGCTTTCTCCTTGCTGATTTTAGGCACCTTAGCCAACTCAAGATCAAGAGAATCGTGTGGAATATCAAATCGTCGGTTTCTATCCATTGGAGGGATTTTATGCTTCATACACGGGTTGTTCACCATTGGTTATTATGTTTCTGTAACGGCCACAAAAAGGGAAGAAAAGAAGCAAGGAAACTCCATTGTAGGCCACACTTAATCATCATTCATCTTGTTACCATGACTCAATGATTAATTCGACCAAAGATTTCAACTGCCATTTCAATTGATTAGATAAGAAGTGTACAACTATTTACCTTTCGTTTTTCTTTTTCTCTCATTCTTATTTACTTTTCACAAATTACTTAGCCTTTTGAGATGGAGGCAAATGGGACTATTTGGATATCTAGATGCACGTGATTAATATTTTATTTTATATAATTAAAATTCATAATAGATAAATATTTTTAATATATATTATATTATAATTAAAATTCATAATAAATAAATATTGCTGAATATATAAATTATTTTTGAATTTAAATTGAACAATTTAAATTATAATATAGTTACTTTTAACCATTGACAAATTATTTTAAAAAAAATATATTGAAATTCAATTTAGAAATTAAAATAAAAGAGACTAAATTGAAGGAGATGGATAATTAAAAAGATTAAATATATAGATAAATATAAAAAAAAATATAGTTTAAAATAATTGAGAGAGAAATTGTTCAACTATATATTTACAATGTGTATAGTTTCTCATTGACATACGTTTTAGACATGAAAACGTATGCCTCTCTAGACTTTAGCTCTGAGACTAATTTAGTATCCACCATTCATCCACATGGTAAATGTAAATTGGTTTGTCAATTATAACATATTTTTCAGCTATTGTAGTGCTTGTTTGTTTATGTATTGCATTTTCGTTTAACGTGAAAATCACGCTTTTCAAAGTAAATAAGGTAAAACAAGTATACCTAAGTTTTCGTGGAAACGTGGGTTGCGTTCACTTGACCGTTTATACAAACACGTTAGGCATTTAAGGATTCCTAAGGGTCCAACATGTTATTTTGTAGGCCTCTGGATTTTTTTTATCCATAAGAGATAGGTATCAAATGTTTACTATAACTCACGTACCATATTCAATCAACTGAACTAGACTCTCTCGATTGTAGGCCTCTGAATTGAAAAGGTACTTAAACCCTTTTGGGATATAAAAATCCATCACGTTATCATATATACAGGATGGCCTCAAACTCATTCCGACTCAAGTCCAAGAAGCTTTGGAACTCAAGTTTGATTAAATTAAAATAAATAAATAAATAAATTTCACCCCCTCAACATTTGCTAGCATCCATAGTCACCGAGATCAGTAAATGGATGAGAGGTGTAACTTTTGAAACACTACCAGTGATGCTGTTACACAAGTTACAACGTCACTCCAGTTGCTTAAAGCTTGGAAGTACATGTTGATCTTTTCTACAGCAATGTTGGCTTATGCTTAAGTTGAGTGTGCTTGCAGTGCACATAAAAACCACATGAAAAATAATCACCACTTGTGAAGTGGAGGAAAATACATGATTTAGTGTAGGCTTAATTGTAGATTTTACCACCTAACTTTCATAATTTTACAAATTTTACCACTCAAGTTTTTTTTTGCCAATTTTACCATTCAACTTTCATAATTTTGCGAATTTTACCACCCAAGTTTTTTTTTTACGAATTTTACCATCCAACTTTCATCATTTTGCGAATTTGATCACCTAAGTTTTCAATTTTTGCACATTTTACCACCATAATGTTTCACAATTTTGTTTTTTGAATTCTTTAACTTTTTTTTTGGTAAAATATTATAGTGGTAAAATGTGCAAAAATTGAAAACTTGGGTGGTAAAATTTGTAAAATTAAAACTTGGATGATAAAATTCACAAAATTATGAAAGTTGGGTGGTAAAATTTACAATTAAGCCTTTAGTGTAATCATTAATCAAATTGTTTGCTTGCTACTCAGGATCCTAAACTCTATGGCATTAGCCATTATTAAAGACTTAATTGTAAGGAAGCCAATAGTGGGAGTGGAGTAGCTATTTTATTTTATCTTAAAAAAAAAATAGTGGGAGTGGAGGCTATGATACCCTTTTATTTTATTTGAATTCTAACTTAGTAATTGGTACCGTGTCAACTGTCAAGCTAATTGTGCCCACACCCAGAAAAAGGTAACATGGTCCATGGAGTAGTTATTTTCCGACAAGAAATGGATAGCGTATTCGTTCCTGCGTCTGGTTGAAAGAAAAGAAATGATAGGTGAGAAAAAGTTTTCAAATTTAAATTCTAGAAAAGTTTCAAAAGTTAAATTTTAATTTCTAAAATTAAACTTTTCCCATTTTTTTTCTTTTCACTTTTTGTTTAACTAAACAAAAAATTAATATTTTAATTTGTATAGTGCACAGTATAAATGTTTTTTATATAATTTAAATTTATAATAAAAAATATTTGTTAATATATAAATTATATTTTAATTTTATAATGAATAATTTAAATTGTGATATAATTTTTTTTACCATTGACAATTTCATTTTTTTTAAGAAAACAAACCATTGAAGCGAAACTTTTTATCTGAATATTCAACACAAATGCATACTCAGGCTCAAATTTGAAACTACTGGTTAAGTTAAATAATTATGCACCAATTAATTCATGTGTTTGGTGGTCTTCATGATATTATATTATAATGCAAGATATTAATAAACATTTTTATTTATTAAATTTTATATTTGAGATGAACAATTACACCAACAATTTTTTTTGGGCAATTATAAAAAAAATCTCAATCCAATTTCTTTGCATCACTTACATTAAATTATAATATTATTAGGTTACTATTTTCACTTTTTGAGAAACCGTTCAAAGGTATATTATTTGTGAGAGGCAATACATTAGTACTTATGCACAATACGATATTGTTTTTTTGGAAAGGCCACAATACGATATTATTTGTGAGAGGCAGTAAACTCACTTTCATATTATAGAGAATTTTTACATTGATTCACTTATAAATCACACACACACACACACACATTTTTAAATTAATTTTATAAGAAAATTATAAAATTATATATCTTTTAAATTTTTGGCAATGTAAATAATTTAAAAATTAATGATAAATTATATTTTATTATTATTTTAATTTTAATTTTAATAAATAACAAATCAATGGACTGTTATTTTATTTTAGGTGTAAGTATATTTTTAGTCATTGTAAAAATTGTAAATTTTAATGATAATCTTCTAATATTTTTTTGTTGCTTTTGATTCTTGTAATTTAAAAAAAAAATTATAAAATTAGCCCCTAGCAGTATTTTGCAGTAACGTGCATTTAGACATGTGACATTAACAAGTATATTGACGTGACAAGTAAATTGTAATGTAACAAATAATATTGGACAATGTACATTACACCATAGATATTTTTTGGACGGATGCATTACACCATTGATAAAAGATGATAAAAACTATTTCTAAACATCTTAAAATTTATAAAGATTATGGGTCCGTTTGATTCGCTAAGAAACATGGTACTAGATAGGACAATTATAGTTATTTTATGTTTGTTTTGAAAAAAAGATCATGAGACACACAATTCTAATGGAGAAGGACACGATAGGACAATTTTTTTCTTTTTGTTATTCAATAATTTACGGAACAATTTTTTATTCTCAGTACAACATATTAAAAAAACTTAGGTAGCGTTTGGTTTGAGTGTTTTCTGTTTTCATTTTCAGTGAAAATAGAAAACAAGGTTAGAAATACGCTTGGTTTAATTTTAGAAAACATTTTCTGTGAAAATATTTTCAAAAAGTAGTCTAAAACTAAAAACAAAAAATAGACGTTTTCTATGTTTTCAACCAAAATGAAAACGCGGTGGCACAATTTGTAAATATAATGACAATAGCTTTCTTTCGTGTGAGCTCTCTAATCAGTCTCCACCATCGATAACTTCATCCCCTTGGCTGCCATTACTCATAACCGCTCGTACCCCTGGTCTTTAACTCTTTCTCCCAAATATGGGTACGAGATCAGTATCTCTTGTGTGGGAAAGTGAAGCCAGAGACTCTGTCTGATGGTTTAGAAGGAGATGGTTTTGAAGGAGATGGTTTTGAACGTTGATTTTGGAGAAGGTGTTGCTTGGCTCAAAGATCTGTCATGGAAGCCAAGTGCTTTCATCACCGCATATTCTCAAATGGGTACCACTCCCAAAACGTTTTTGGCCAATGTTCTCATCATATGTATGTCGAAATCAACCTATTGGAAGAAGCACTAATACTATTTGATAAATTGCTTGACAAAAATGTTATTTCGTGGACAGACATATTTGATGGGTTTTAGTTTGTTTTATATATATATATATATATATATATATTCTTTTTAACTTATTTTTTAGGAGTATGATATAAAAGCTCATATCAGATAAAAAAATTCAGAATTTATTATAATGGTTTTCAATATATTTTTACTATTCAAAATTTGTTTGTACATTATAAATTTTATATAAAAAAAATTCATGAATTTTTTTTATTGAAAATAGTTAAACCAATTTTATTAATTTTTGTACATAAATGATAAATGAATATAATATCATTAAGGATATATATTATAAATTTATTTGCAAAATGTTCATTAATGTAAATGAATTAGTATAATTTTTTAATATCGTCAATCATGTTTCATCTTCTATAAATTTATTTATTAATATATATAACAATTTATAGATAATTAGAATTAGTTATAATATATAATTTTTATTTGCAAAATGTTTATTAATAAAAATTTATAAATATATTATTATTTTAAATTATATACACAAAATGTTTTATAATTTTTTTTTATGAAAATTGATTAAACCAAACGTATTTTCAATGTTTTCATTTTTAGAAAATAGAAAATAAAAAGTCAAAAAAAACATATTTTCTAAATCTTGAAAATTGAAAAATGAAAATCGTTTTCAGAAAATGAAAACAGAAAATGAAAATAAAAAATATTTTCTCAAACCAACCATCCCCTTAAATATTCACTTTATTTATTTTTTCTCTCTCCTTATCCCTCTGTCCTCACTCCCACCTTCTCAATGTAACTGTCTAAAACTACTCCTCTACGCACTTGATTATTATTGTTTTTTTTTTCACTTTAACTTCGAAATCGAAACTGCATCTCCATTGCACGGTTGGTTGCTAAAGTAACATTGATTCTTTAATTTGCATCATTTTATTTATTTTTAGGAGAGACGAAATTCATATTAGAGTTTGATTGCAATTTTCAAAATAGTGTTTACGTCCTCTAGAATGTATTAAACTTTGTTGCTGGTTAGTGCTCAGGTTCGCGTAAATATAATAATATATTTTATATTAATAATAAAAAAAATTATATTAAGATAATTAATATAAATTTTATTAATATTCAAAAGGATACTGTGATAAATTTTATATTTTTTTGTCTGTATTGTCCTTTATCCACCAAATAATAAACAGGACAAAAAGTTATTCTGTATCTCACATGTTTATCCTGTACTGTTTTATTTGTTCTGTCATTTGATGTGTATCAAACGCATCCTATAATAGTAAAAATAAAAAAAAAATCTTTAAAAGGACTTGTAAAAAATTCAAACGTATTTACGAGGATTGAGAATTAGAAAATCTTTAAATGGACTTGTAAAAAATTCAAACGTATTTACGAGGAATGAGAATTAGGAATAGGAAGATTTTGTTATCCTTATAAACGAACGTATATGACCGTTGGTTTCAAAAATTTTAATTTGAAAAAGGAGACAGAACTTCCATAACCAACAAGAGGACGGAAGAGAACCTTGGCCGCCAGATCCAAATTCAAAATTCACGCTCCACACTCTCTTCTCCGTCAACCCTAACCTACCTAATCAGTCCAAACTCCACTCTGCAAAACCCCCATTCGAAGCCACACATGGCTTCTCGCAACCACACCAACGTAAGTAACCCTTTCCTTCTTTCATTCATTTTCTCACAATCCAAACGGAGCTTTAATGAGTTCGTTTTCTTCGATTTCAGAAAAAGGTGGGCCCCGAAGAAGCTTCTCTCGACAAGCGCCGCAGGATCCTCGGAGCTGAGAAGATGGAGCGACAACAGGGCGGTAGGGTCAGAACGCCGTTTTCCGTGGTCACCAATAACAACGCAGCAGCAACGAGTGACGCCGCCGCCGAAGGCGCCGTCGTCGTTGATTTCACGAAGGAGGAAGTGGAGGCGTTGCTCAATGAGAAGAAGAAGGGGAATACCTATGATAATAAGGTATTTGTGATGTTCTTGATTTAATCAATTAGGCAATGTGTTTTCTTTTTGGCCTTGTTAAATAAAAGGTCATTTTCTGGTTTGTTTTGCAGAAAAAGATAGAGCAGATGACGGATCTTATTAAGCGCCTTAAGCTCTGCGTTCGGTGGTTCAAAAGGATTGAAGAAGGGTATGTCCAAGAAAAGGAAAAGCTTCAGTCTGAGCTGGAGGCTGCTGAGAAGAAGTGCACTGACACTGGTATGTTATCTCTCTTTGGAGATTTTTTGAGAATAGGTGGAAATGCTAGTGAAAAACATCTTAAATCTGTCTTTTGAAGCTTGCTTGCTGTGATTTGTGTTGTACTTATTGTGTTGAGCAGGAGAAGCTATTTGTGTATTGTTATATTGTATGCTGTGTGGCTTGCAGGTAGGGATTTAGGTGAAGTAGTTTACTCATAAGTAGGGACATTTGTTCATCAGTGTAATGATAATCTGGTGATTGTAATGATTTGGTGATGTAGAAAGCTTTGTAGAAAAAATTGCTCTATTTGAATGACCTAATAGTTTTTATTTTAAACTATTAGGTCATTCACATAGTATCTATTGTCTTTGGTGGACAGTTAAAAAAATTCACGTCGAAAGAACAATTATTTTATTTTATCATCATACATTTCTGTTTTTTCAGAGACTGAGATGAAGAATAAGATTGGGGAGTTGGAAGAGACTGTATCTGATTTGAGGAAGACAATTTCTTCTCTAGAAGAGAGAATTGTGAAGGAAGAATCAGATAAATTGGTAAGGTTGCATGCTAGCTTTGTGATTGAATATCTCAAGAGATGTTACTTTATTGCCTGATGGACTCATTTTTTTGTGGCTTCACAACTAGGAAGCAATTCATTCTTATGGTAAAGAAAAGGAAGCCAGAACTGAAGCTGAGAAAGTTCGGGATGAGAAATCAGCTGAGCTTGAGAAAGTTCGGGATGAGAAAGCAGTTGCTGTGAAGAAGGTGATACTATGTTATATTCTGTATAAGTTAGTTATTGGTAAAATATCGAACTATTTAACTTTACCACCAAGTTATATGAAACTATTGACCCCTTGGGTAAATTCTGCACTAATACTTAAAGATGCTCATGTTTTCTGTTATTTGATTCTTGCAGATTTCCTCATTATCTTTTCCTTTTGAAACTGTTGAGTTTTGTAGGCCATTTCAAATGAGGACTTGTACAAGCGATCACAAGAGTATAACATGAGCCTGCAGCAGTACAATAGTCGTATTCAGTCAGATCTCGAAACAGCTAATGAGGCCCATAAACGGCTTGAAACAGAGAAAGCAACCATTGTGGAGAGCCTTAGCAATGTAAGAGGCCACAATAAGGCATTGCAGGATCAGTTGGTATCTCTTAAAGTAAGTTGTATCAGTATTTTTTTTCCCTCATGTTATGAAGTGTTGAATGATGTTTTGTCGATGGAGAGTGTTGTTTCGTGAATTTTTCCTGTTAATTTTAAGAAATATTTAAAATCAAGTGAAATATGTGAACATTTTGAAAATTATTTTGCTACAATGGGTGTGGAATGGAAGTGAATAACTGGACATTGGTAGCTTACCTTGCTGTCTATTGATGCCAATTTGCTGGCATTCTTCTTCAAGCAAGCACTTTAATTTTAACTTGTTTATAGTTCTTCAAATGTCATAAGTAACCTTGTTGTGAAGAGACTGTCGTATTTTACTATTACTATTTTTATTAGCATTAACTCCCTGTTGTTATTGTAAATATCTTGATAATCTTTCTCTTTTTTGTGTTTGTTGCCTCTGTTTTTTACTTTTCTTTAATCTGTTTTCAGGTTTCACAAGACGAGGCTATAAAGCAGAAAGAAATTTTAGCAAATGAGCTCAAATGCCTTCGTGAAGAGTTAAAACAAATTAGAGATGATCGTGATCGCCAATTGGGTCAAGTACATGCTTTAACTGGAGAAATAGCAAAGTACAAAGAATATACAGGGAAAACATGTGCACAATTGGATACGTTGATGATTAAAACAAATGCTCTTGAGGTTTGTTGTTTTGTTCCTACCTTTTATAATTTTGTTCTTTTATTACATAAATCCACTGATTTATGTAATGTGGGGTTTCTTTATAGGAGACTTGTTCATCTCAAAATGAGCAAATACTTATACTGCAGCAGCAGTTGTTTGCTGAAAAGGAAAAGTTAAAGGTAATGCAGTTGGCTTTTATTCTTAACATGGAGCAGTTGCTTACCATTATTAAATTTTTTTTAGAAATAAATGACAAAATGGTATTCAGTGATTTTTTCTTGCAGTGATTTAATGTTTTTGACAACTAGACCTGACAAAAAAATTTATTTTCTTTCTGTTAGAATGTTGATTTGTCTGCTTCAGAAACAAGGACAATGTTTGAAGAGCAAAAGAGAATTATATGTGAGCTACAGGATCGATTGGCGGATAAAGAATTTCAAGTAATTGAAGGAGAAAAGCTAAGGAAAAAACTGCACAACACTATCCTGGTATTGCTTGCTTCACACACACACTCACACTCACACACACACACACACACACACTCTTGCACACACACACACACGTATATTGGTTGTTATAATCTAAATCTCCACTTACACTATGATGTAAGGCATTATAGGTCAATGGTATCCAATTAATTTCTATTTCCAGGAGCTAAAAGGAAATATTCGCGTGTTCTGCCGTGTGCGGCCGCTCCTACCAGAGGACAGTACAGGAACGGACATGGTTGTTTCTTTCCCTACGTCAACAGAAGCGCTTGGTCAGGGCATTGAATTGGTACAAAGCGGTATAATAGACAAACTTCTTTGCCCCTCTCTCTGCTGCTATTGTATCTTATGAGTTTCATGTAGTTGCATGCTTTGTCAAGTATCATAATCCCATCCTTTAACGGTCAGCAGGGCAGAAGTACAATTTCACATTTGACAAGGTGTTTAATCACGAGGCTTCTCAGCAGGACGTTTTCATAGAGATATCACAGCTGGTACAAAGTGCACTTGATGGCTACAAGGTAATAATTTCTACTTTGCCTCCTTTTGGTTCAGTATGTGTCTGGCAGAACACAATACACAGGAAATAGGTATCAAAATCAAAATGGTTAGCAAGATAATATTGTAGCTCGAAAGATAGAACAAACACTTGCTATTGGTGTTTGGGACAATCACGATGAGTTTCATTTTTAAAATACCATGGATTGATAATAACTCTTGCATTTGCGATCCTACCAAATTTCTTGGGTGCACTTGCGGTAAAACCAAAATTATGTGATTATTAGTTTTGGAATAGTTGTTTTTCGATTTAAATGTATGCAGTGCGTGTGGGATAAGGTTAATGCTGTTATTGTTGTTGTATGTAGTGCCTGTTTTGCCCTTTATTATAGGAAATGATCATTAGTTAATAATTACTTTGGTTGTTGTTAAGTATCCACTGTCCTCTTTATCTCAGTTTCTTTATTGAGTATAGCCTTATCTTTAGAAGTTCAACTATCAATGCTTGATGTTCATATTCTTTAAATTTGTTATTTGTTATGAACTTTAGCCTAGTATGTTGTTCAAATCGACTACTAGGTGGCTTTCTGACTACTTTTGACTTCATGCTTGATATCTTGGATGTTTTTGTGGCTTAAGACAACTCAAACTTGTGTTTATTTCTTGAAAAGTTGTTTCAGTCTTGAGATGCAGAACAGGAATGGAATGGATTATACCATTATAAACATGGCTTGCTGGGGGCTTATCTTTTTGTTTCATATTTTTTCTTGCATTTGTTTGTGTTTGATTTGGGTCCAAAGCATGTCTTGACACAGAGGGCAATGGTTTGTTATGGCAGGTGTGCATCTTTGCATATGGACAGACGGGTTCAGGCAAAACCTATACTATGATGGGTAGGCCTGATGCGCTAGATCTGAAAGGATTGATACCACGTTCTTTAGAACAGATATTCCAGACTAGCCAGTCTCTAAAAGACCAAGGGTGGAAGTACAAAATGCATGTTAGTATACTTCATCCTGATTTTCAATTTTCATGTGGCCACATCTACAAATGGAAACTGAAAAATTTAATTAAATATTTCCAGGTATCAATACTGGAAATATATAATGAGACCATCAGGGATTTGTTATCATCAAATCGGTCAAGTGGGAATGATCATACACGAATAGAAAATAGTGCTCCCACTCCCAGCAAGCAGTACACTATTAAACATGATGCAAATGGAAACACACATGTTTCGGACCTCACCATTGAGGAAGTTTGTAGCGCGGATGAGATTTCCTCCCTCCTACGACAGGCTGCACAAAGCAGGTATATGGTCTTTAGAATTTGGATCCTGCAAATCCTTTCTTGTTTGAAGTTAATGCTTTGAATGAACTTTCTTGACGAATATGTGCAAGAATGCATGTTTTCTTCCATATGAATTTCAGATGACTTACTATTCCTTTTCAACTATCAGTTTAACATGCCAAGTTTCTGTCTATGGTATAACTGGAATAATATTAGTGTACTTGATTCAGTTAGAAAATTTAATACTTAATTTATGATAGACAATGTGCCCTTGTTATTGGTCTACAATCTATATATAACTGGATCATATTCATAATCAAAGAAAATAAGAAATTGTGGAACTAATGTTTTTTCAGGTCAGTGGGAAGAACACAGATGAATGAACAGTCATCCAGAAGCCACTTTGTCTTTACATTGCGTATAAGTGGGAGAAATGAGGTACATGCTTTCGAAATACATTAGCATATTTTGTTACTGTTCTTTTGTCCTCCTGACATTATTTCTTGATGCACTTTTCTCTATTTTGTAGAAAACAGAGCAACAAGTGCAAGGTGTCTTAAACCTGATTGATCTGGCTGGAAGTGAAAGATTGTCAAGGAGTGGGGCAACTGGGGACCGGTTAAAGGAAACTCAGGTATCTATTTGATTTGCATTGCCATGAACTTGAGCTCTCTGTCAATAGTTATACTTTTCTTTTAATAACAGTAATTTTCATTGGCATTGCTGTCACATTCAGGCTATCAACAAAAGTCTCTCGTCTTTGAGCGACGTCATATTTGCTTTGGCAAAGAAAGAGGAGCATGTTCCTTTTAGGAATTCAAAGCTGACATACCTTCTCCAGGTTCGTTTACTGTTAAATTTTCAATATTCATGAATTCAGCAGGTGGTTCTTGTCATTCAAATTAAAAAGTAAAAATGTCTTGATATGGTGGCATTGATATGCTTGATCCAGGGATTTGATTTCTATCAATTGAATAATCAGAAACAGGCATTGTTGGGCAAATTTATAACTTTTTAAGTTGAAGATTTATTAAAAGTTTTGGGTAGTGTATTCTTGAATCATAAAGATTGAGAATAGAGAAACGGAATGAGAAGATTCTGTCTTGTTTTTTGGGTAATAAGAATAAGCAGCTTCTGAAGTTATCTTATTTAAAACACTTTTTATTTTTTAATTAAAAAAAAGCTGTTTTTTTATTTTTTAGAGCTTTTGTAGAATTGTGTTTGGCAAATTCTCCTTAAAGAAGTGCAAAATAATTTACCCAAATATCGTAACCGTGGCCGTAGTTGGCTATCATCTCCCGTAGTGTTCAACATTTGACTCCTGCTGCATATTTGTGAGTTAAATTGAAAGTTGAAATGGGGCCAGATTTGAGTATCATCTTGTTCACACAAAACTCTTAGTATAAGAAAACAACTAAGGTGAATACATTGCCTACTAGGTTTCGATTGTCTCTTTATACGCACAAAAAGCAACAGAATAAAGAATAAATTCATAATCTAAGATTCTAAGTGTCGAGTAACGGGTTGGGCCTGAGCTCAATCTTATCCGGGAGGTATAATATCCTGTACTCTAAGATGATATAAAAGTTTCATTTGGTAAAACCTACGATGGCAGTGTCCTATCATTTCAATTTTTGGTAATGAAGTGAAGGAAAATGCTGCTGTACATATTCTACTCAACTTTATGGGTTTCTTCTATGCTGTACATACTTGTTCTTCTAATGCTCTTTAACTTATATTGTATGCATGGCAGCCATGTCTTGGTGGGAACTCCAAAACGTTGATGTTTGTCAACATCTCACCTGATCAATCTTCAACTGGCGAATCACTATGCTCTCTACGCTTTGCGGCCAGAGTCAATGCCTGTGAAATTGGGATTCCACGGCGTCAGACTCAGACTCAGACATCATCAACACGGTCCTCAGAATCCCGGTTGAGCTATGGTTGAAAGAGAGCTTTGCCAGGCCACACGCTTCATCCATGACCAAAATTAATAGTTTATTTGTCCTACTTTAGCGGCAGAGTGAAAAATATTCTTTTTGCTGCTGTGATAATTGTATGAGTGTAAAATTTTAGAGAATCGAGCTTGTGTAAATTGGTTGTAGAGGCTTGGCTTTAGCCTCCAAGGGTACTGCCAATAATTTGTACCATTTAGATGTGACATGATTGTATTCAATTTATTTTAGCAGCTTGTTGATTCTAAATGAAATGAAACTCCACCGTTTAGTGGATTCTTTGCTCACAAAGCTCTTCCCATAATGTTGACAAATTCCTGGTCCTTTTCTTTCAGCACTAGTTGATTCTAAATGAAATGAAACTCTTCACCGTTTGGTGGATTCTTTGTTCACAAAGCTCTTCCCATAATGTTAACAAATTCCTGGTCATTTTCTTTCAGCACTTGCTGATTCTAAATGAAGTGAAACTCTTCACCTTTTTTGGGATTCTTTGCTCACAAAGCTCTTCCCAAAATGATGCCGAAAACAAAGTTTCAGCCCAAAATAGAGAGGGAAGAAAAGGACCAGGAATTTGTTTACAGTCTGGGAAGAGCTTTGTGAGTAAACAATCCAACCAAATGGTGAAGAGTTTCACTTCATTTAGGGGATGTATTCGATTAAGATTTTAAAAGATTTTTTTTGATAAAAAAGTCTTGTGGTATTCAATCAGGATTTTTAAAGAAGATAAAAAAATCTTATGGTATTCAATCAAGACTTTTAAGATTTTTTTTTTCATGTCAACAAAATCCGGTGATATTTAATCAAGATTTTTTTACAACTTAAAAAAAGTCATCTGGTATTCAAAATCCTATAGATTTCGATGAATTGTTTTGTAAATTAGATTTTGATGGATTTTGTGACTTTTTAATTATATGTATAAATACCACACACATCAAACAATCCTGCCCAAAGATTTTTCTAGCTTCCATTCCAGACTTTTTATTTTTCCATCATCACACGTACTTTTCTCCCTTCCTTGATGGTAGTAAAACTGGTAGAGTAATTGATCATCTCTTTCTTCTAATCCTACACATGCTCTTCATATTATCCTAATAGTGATGTGTTCGTACCGCCAAATCACTACGAATCACCCTACCAGTCTACATCACCTGACCAAGTCCACCATCCCATTCTCCTTTAGGTTCGGAGATTCCTGCTAAAAAATTAAAAGGAGTAGATATGAGCATGGAGGGAATTCTAGCTCATCAGGATCAGCAATCAAGCCAAAGTATTAGAAGATCTTTCTATTGGCATTGAGACTATTGCAGTGAATTTTAAAAAAAAGAAAAGAGAAAGAGATAGAGAAAGATTGAAAAAAATTGTGTTGATTTTATTTTTTTATCCAAATATTTGTTATCTTTTTCATCGACTCTGGTAATTTTGAATGTTTTCTAAAAATTCACGGAATCCTTTAAAATTATAAATCCATAAAATTCTTTCAAATCTTATGAATTCATATTTTATAAATAAATTAAAATCCAAACTACAAAATCCTAATAATAAAAGTCTTTTAAAAAAAATCATAAAAGTCATTACATTCCTACAAAATCTTTTAAAATCTACATGATTTTTTTATACAAAAAAAAGTATGTTAAAATCCTAATTGAATATCAAGAGGCACATAGAAAATTTACCTTGTATGTGTCCATTTAAGGCTATCTTTGGGAATATCAATGAAGACACATTAGAGTGGTTAATAACCGATATATGATTTGCCTAATGTTAATGAGGAATTATTAATTTGACATGGATGAACTTTTTTTTCGTACATATGTAAGGGTTTATATATAATTTATGTTGCTGGTTCAACTTAAAATAATTGGAAAATAAAAGGAACTTGTGTAAATTGAGTCTAAATTTATGAATAATTAATTTTAGGACCACTAATAAGTAGTAATATTTAATTTTAAAGATTGTAAAGATTAAATTACCGCAAAACCCATATTATTTTGTACATGGTCCCAGTTGTAGGATTGTATGCTAACGTGAATTGACACAAGTAATTAAAAATTTAGACTTATCTCCTTATTAGATGAGGGTTCATTCTCCTTTAATGTAATTTAAAATCTGGTTAGGTCTATAAAGTAATTTCTCTAGCAGTCCAAAATTTGAAGGATCAAAACAAAAAGATCACATATTTTGTTTTACCCGGTTTTTCTTTTCTTAATAACTTCTATAGACTATATAGGTTTGAGAAATGTTAGGAACACATTTTCTAACACATTCTTTTGAACATATTTTCTTATTAATTAAAATTATTAAAAATTATAAAATTTTGTGGGTCTCACATCTTATTTAATAAGTCTCTATTATAATTTAAACAAAAAAAGTTTCTATTCTAATTTTGTAGTTTTGAATAAATTCTAGCAAATAAAAGAAAGTGTGTTAGATGGTGTATTCCTAATACTCTTCATAGAGGCTTTTGAAGAGTATTTTACTTTTTGATAATTCCGGTAACATACTGAAGAGCATTGAAAGACTGAAAAGTAGTTATTCAATTTGGATTTGGATGCTGGTTCAATTATAACCTCTTCATTTTACTCATTTTTCTTATTTTTTTTGGTCTTTTAACTCTTTACAGGGATGGTTAGGCACGAAAGTGAGACTCTTTTCAACTGTATTTTTTCCTTGTAGACATAATATAATCTCGTGATGAAACCAAGACCACATGTGTAAGGGATTTGAATCCCTTCTTCAACCAACACTTGTTAGGTTACATTTCTTCTTATTTTGACAAAATATGTCAACAGTTTTTCTTTAAATAATGATGACAACTTTTATTTATCTCTTTTTCTGGAAGTTATTACGTGTTCTTGCACACGACATAAATCTGAGAATATCATAACAGCCAAAAAATGCTAGGCTTCCCTAGTAATGAGTTTTGCATTAAATCCAAAAGGTCCAAAATTTTTACTTGATTATAACTATATACTCTGATGTTTTACACGCGAATTTAGTGAGATAAAGGACTAGAATACAATCAGATACTAATTGAGCAAAATTGTTTCTCAACAGGGTAGTTTGAATCCCATGTATCTCCCTGACATATAGTCTTTCCAAGTTCGAATGGCTCCGAAGCTAGTCATTAGAACAATACTTAAAGTCATCACTATGCTAACCGAAAATACAATTAAGGATGGTCTTCCATAGCTTTGAATTGCTCTCTGCACCACTAATAACCCAATTAGTGATGCAACAAAACATATTATGGCCAAGATGAGGGCAGTCTCTATGTGATCCATGCCCAACAATACGTATTGCAAGGCTGACATGGTGGATGAGAAGAAAACCATGAAAGAACATGTTGCTGCTGTCACCTATACAACAAAATAATTTGATTGCTTAGTCAATACCAGTTTATCAGCCACAAGAACTATAGTGATTACTGAGTTGATGAATTACACTAGCCACTAATGCCTAATTAGCTTATGATCTTCACTCTCTCTAGTCTTGAATATAAGAAAAAAAAATTCATGTATAGTGGTGCAAAATATAAACAAATTTCAACTAATTTCACGTTATTTAATGAAATCATCCCTAAAATATTCTTTATTTAATTCAGATTTTATTTACAATAACTCCTTTGATTCTCGTGATATCAACTGCACGACCTTCAAAATGAAACAAGTTCCCAAAAATTGAAGTTTTCCATCGATTAGCATAAAGGACAGTTTACGAAAGGAAAAAACTTAGATGCAGTACTTTAGGTACAGTACTTTAGTTGTTGTTTGTGCTATTTTCCAATTAGAATACGAGTTTTATCTTGGTAATCTTCAAAATAAAGATTTTCATTAAAGGATTATGTGGATTATTGAGGTGAAACTCCAATTCCGATTGGAGAATAGCGAAAACAACACTCAAGGTACTATATCTAAGTTTTCTCCCTCTAGGAAATAAAGTTCATTTTTTAAATGAGATTAAGAAAATTAAATAAAGTTAATTAACATTCTTAATTAACATGATTTTCTTTTTGTGCTTATATATGAGACCAGAGGAGTATGATAATGGAACTTACCTCTGGAGCTATTCCAACATGCAGAAGAAGTGGACTTATCAGCATTCCACCTCCAATTCCAAAGACACCACCCAATATCCCTGCTAGCAGTGCCATCATTGGAAAAATAAGCTTGTTTGATGGTCCATTTGAGGATAGGCATGGGTCCTGCATTGCATTTGATTGAATGAGGTTCTAACTCTAAGCAACATTCAAGAGTTAGTTTTCAATGCATGATGTTTTACGAACCTCTTGCATGAGATTTTGGTCTTGATGGCTTTCTTTTCTATATACAATCCAAGCAGTGAAAAATAAAGCAAGAGGGACTTGGGCTGATGAAAGAATCCAGTATCCCACACCACATGGCTCCATTGGAATGATACTCTATAATTTCAACAATTGCATTAGTGTCATTCATCAAATGCTATATTATGAGACCACCAAACTTGAGGAGTTAATTACCAATATTGGAAACCTTAAAGAAATTACTCTAGCAGCCATAAAAAAACAATGGTCTACCACTAGATTTTCTGCTACAAGTGCTCCACTAGATTCTACCACAATGAAAGGGACTTAAAATCACAACAAGAAAAGAGGGATAAAAAAAAGTCTATGCTACTTGACAATCAATTTCTCATCTAAAATCTATTAAATTTTGAAAATTATTTTCAAAATAAGTTTTTAAAAATAAAAAAATAGAAACAACTAGGAGATGTTTTCTCATATTTTTCTTATGTTTTCATTTTGTTTAACCTCTCCCTCAATTTCACACCTTGTTTAGTTACATTTTGAAAAAAATAATTTAAAAAATAAAATAAAATAAAAAACACCCTCAATCTTGAACTCAGAGGCACTAATCTTGTACTCCTTCACTTGTTGTTCATGCCTATGAGCCTATCTATAACTTGACATGTTCCATATATTTTTAAGTTCAGTTCTAATATCAGCATGACAAAGCATAGTATGCCAAGTAAATTAAGCATCTGGTTTAATAAATCTATAACATCATATATAGCCATAAAGGAAGAAAAAAAAAATCTAACTCTAACCTGTCCATATTTGTTGCCACGAAGAAGATAGAGGGAGAAGAAAGAGAACCAGACCAAGAGTAAGACCACCAATTTCAACCAAGGGATCCTCACCCTGATTTTTTCTTCTTCAGGAACCTGAACCTGTTCTTCAACACTTTTCACCCCTTCTTTTTCTATGTTCACCTGAACTCCCCCTTCCCTTTCTTCAGAACTCCCATTTTCCAATAGTCCTTTTTCAAGCCCCTCAAATCCATCATTTTTCCTTCTCTCTTCTGATTCAATCTTCCAAAACAGCACTCCACTGTTGCAGGTCTTTGAGGTAGACCAAGTGAGAAAAATAGCAAACAGCATAGTAATCAACCATTCTGGGAACACAAGGTTGCATATGACTCCAACACTCACTCCTAGCAGCATACATGGTTCTGATAGAAGTGTTATGTCATAGTCAATCAATAACTTGCCACCAAATTTAGGACTAGTGGCACACAGATTGCACATGACATTTGCAATTGACCCTCCTGTGACCATGAAAGCTGACAAACTTGAAGCTGTTTTGAGGTCTAGGCCAGCCACAATGGTTAATATGGGAATGAAAAGTCCACCACCACCAATACCACCAGCACTAGATATTGAAGAAGCTATGAAACACAACACTCCTGCCACCACTATAGGGCCTGAAATTTGAATCTGGGCCTCTTGGAACCCTTGTGCTCCATTTCCCCATTCATATACTTTCTCTAGGAAATGGTCAATGCTGCTGAGGGCATTTAAAATAGTTTGTGCTTGTTCTGCATTACAAGGATTGAAGGAGATGAAGATGAGAATCAAACATGTGAGGCTGTGAAAAATCCTCATTTGCTTGAGAGTTTCTAGCAACTGTATAAGGAGTATATGAGTGAATAGCTGAATGGCCTAATGCCTTTATATAAGGATTAAGAGCGAATGCTAACAAAACCTTTTGATGAGCAAAACAAATAGGGTCACATGCACAAGGAAGACAATGATGGGAAAAAAGTTGAACAAAAGAAAGTTGAGATTCTTAAGGGATAACAATGACGTGTTAAGGGCAGGCAGAGGGTGTTGGCTTCTTTTATGTTGTAATTTTTTTTTTAAAGATATATTCTTACTATTAATTATAAGAGAATTACCTTGTTTTCACTATACTTCTTGTTTTTCTTATTTTTTCCATTTTATTCAAAAAATGTTAAGAAGTAGAAACAGAATAAAAATTAACTAGTATATATTTTTATGTCTTAGGAGTGTTCTTTTATAATTGATTAAATTTTATTAGAAATTACAAAATAATGAGTAAAATACGTTACATAATAAGTATTATTTATAAAATTTTGTATCTTTTAATAAATTTTATTGAATAATTATCAGTGTGTTTAAAAGAGTATTAGTATTTCTCTTACGAATAAATAGGTTACAGTAATTAAGTTTTTTTTTTTATAATTTTAATAACAATTTATGAATTTTTCAACAAAGTAGTATCATATAATTTAGTAATAATTAACTTTTTCCCCCCTTTGACCACGATAATACAACTTCTTATATATACCGTATATCCTAAAAGCATAAACTATAAAACAGTGGGTCGACAGAAAAGAAAATTTGCACTTGTGGGGTGTCTCTGCCCGCACGAGTTTGAAGCTGCAATTCTGATGTATACACATTTCATCAGTGTCCACATCTTTTTCGGTTTTTCTATTTCTCTCATTTTCTCTTAAATTAAAAAATCACTCATGATATGTATTACTTGTTCCTTTTTATTTCTTTCTATATTTTTTTATAGGGAAATAAATTTATTGATAAAAGATTGCTTGAAATGAGCACAAGGGTGCCCAAAACAAGATATTTATTTCTTTATATGTCTCTGAGTATTTACACTCCAAAGTCCAAAGTGTCTAATTTAACATTTTGCTTGAAACTGTAGCAAATAATAAATGCGAGTTACCACCGGAGAAAAAAAGGTAAAACAAAAAGAAAGTAGAAATGAATTTTTTTTGGTCCCGACTTAAAGAAGTGATTATTATTATTATTATTTTCCTTTCTTGTGCAGACAAATAGAAGGGAATCTGAGAGTGAACAATACAAGACAAAGAACGTGACAATTACGAGACAAATAATTTGATAAAGATGAAGAGTTGAATTACATAAAGCAAATGATAGGAGACAAGAAAACCTCAGCCAGAGAGAGAGGAAGTACCACTACTATTAGTTTTAGAATTTAATTTACATGCACTCACAATCTAAATTATTTTTACATAATTATTTAATAATAAATTATCATATATGATAATTTTGTTAATTTTATAATAATTACTTATTAATTCATCTTTGGTTATTGAATGAATTTAATGGGTATGCATGGTAGTACATATTAAGAAAAATAATTAATCTATTAATTTACATTAAAATCATTTATAATTTCCTTATGTGTTTTTATTTATCTCATTTATTACTTGACATTTTAAATATTATTATTTCTTTTTTATAAATGTATAATTAAACACTAATAATTAATTGCACAAAAAAACTAATAATTAAAGTTACTTATAATTATTATTTTTTGAGAGAAAGTTACTTATAATTTTAAAATGACAAATAAAAAAATTCTTTAGAAGTGACAAATATTTTTTTATAATGCATTTAGTAATGTTTTGTTATTTTTCATTTTACTTACTAAGATAGTAATGCAGTTATAAATATTAATGTGCTATTAGTGGATGTTAATGTAGAAACATTGACATTATATTAAGAGAAAATAGGCTATGTATTAACAGTGTAAAACTGTTTTACACAGTGTTATCAGACTCGGCTCGGACTAGCCGGGTCGACCCGTTGACCAGGGAACCAGTCACCTAACTGGTCCGAGCCACCAATTGGATCGGCCATGCAACTGACCTGATTTGACTCGGCGGATTTAGAGGTTGAACTGGTGATTCGGCAACCCGGTTGACTCGGTGGGTTATGCAGTTTTGGTTTTTTTTCCCAGGATAACAACACCACTCACATGAGAAAATTCAATTTATATCTTATACTTATGTTATTTATAAATTTTCTTACTTTTTTTTATCAAGCATAACCGCATCTTAGGATTTGAGATAATAAAACTTTCGTCACTTCCAATTTGGCTTTTTTCCCTTGGCTTATATTGTTATCTATGAGTAAAACTTGTATTTATCTTATCTCATCCAATATATACTTACTGGTTTGAAAAATGATTATTCTTCTTTATCAGAGCAATGATGGGATGAATGAAAAATTGTATTCTCTCTCTCTCTCTCTCTCTCTCTCTCTCTCTCTCTCTCTCTCTCTCTCTCTCTATATATATATATATATATATATATATATATATTTGATTGGATTATGTTTGTTAATGTACAACAATGATAGTTTTAATAAATAGATGATAGTGATATATTTTAAATTATAACTTAAAGTTGTGTATATTGAATTCTGAAAAAGTATGCTGCTCAAAATTTTTAAACAAGTTCATAACTATGATTCTAAAAATGTTAAATTTTGTTGAACTTTAAATCTTTAAGTGTATAAATTTACAAGCTACCTTTTCTACACAAAAAAAGTGTACAAGTTTACAGGTTATGAAATTATTTAGAATTTTTTTAATATAAATCGGGTCATGCGGGTCAACTAGTGACTCACTGGGTTGACCCGTGACTCAGTGACCTAGTATCCCAACCGAGTCAATCACCGGTTCGAGTCTGATAACATTGGTTTTACACCATCATCCAATCATAATCCACCATACAGTGGTGGATGCATGCTTTGTTTAGGGGTGCCAATGCACCCCTCATTTTAAAAAAATTTACATATAAATATCTAGAATGTGTATATTTTGTTTCCCCTAATTTTGTATATTTGAACCCTTGCCCCTAATTTTTCACTCTTTTTATGATAATAATTATTAAATTTTATTTTTTAAATAGATTGTCCCTCCCAACTTAGGGTCCTAGAATCGCCACTGCCACCATATATAGTAAGTTTGTTGATTTTTATGATAATTACCTTAAAAGTCATATCAACAGTGATTTGTGATTAAATGACAGTGTAAAACTATTTTACACTATCATTGCATGACCATTAAATTCTTTTTTTTTGTCCTGGGTCAAAGACCACGGGGTGTCCCCCAACCCACTAGGTCAGAGACTAATCCCGCTCGTGGTATGTGACTGCCGCTGGCCCAAGAGAATTTTGCACACTGAGGGAATCGAACATAGATTCTCCCAGTAAATAAATCATTCCCCCTCATGTGAAAGTAGTAGGGCCTTACACCACTACGCCAACCCTTTGGATTACCATTAAATTCTTATATTAAACCTATTAGACACTAATAGAATATTATACATATTAGGTAGTAGTTACTTTAAATTCTTGACTTTTATTTTCGATCAATTATTAGTATAAAATGTTTTAAAATTATTATTCACTTTACTCACAAAAAAATTTATTATTTACTTGTGTTTTTATACTTTATTTATTAAATTTAAGAGAGAAAAATAAACTACGTAATGACAGTATAAAATCATATTATATTGTCATTTCATCACAAATCATTTTGTATAATAAATTTATTAATTTTTATAACATTGCCATAATTTTGTGCTAAAGAGTGCATCAGTAGATCGAATGCTGAGAATCTTTCTCCGAGTAAACAACCAAACCAAACATAGGCTGCTAATGGGTGTATATATAATTTGAAATATTAGGTTAATATAAGACAATTGGGCACTATAAAACTTGCTTGCTTGCTTGCTAAATTAGACCCTTTACCGATAACAAAAATGACCACTATATATACAATTATTACTATCCCTTCTTCACTTTAGTCATAAGGCCAACTCACTTGATTTATCATAATGACTTTAGGGAGTTTTAGCCATCTAATGAGGAGGCTTAAAAGCTCCTAACCCACACATGTCCACTTAATATGGGACCGGGGTTAAGCTAATTTAAAAATGATTTTTTTAACTGTTCAAAAAATATAGTTTCAATTCAGCTTCGATAAGAATAATTTTAACTTGGCCTTGATCATAACAATTTTAACTCAGTCGACCTTAGCTAGGACTATTTTTTACTGACCTCGACCGAAGCATTTTTGGCTGACCTTAGCTAGGACATTTTTGGTTGACCCCGGTTAGAGCATTTTCGACTGACCTCATTTAGGGGTATTTTCAACCAATCTCGACCAGGGCATTTACGAACGGCCTCAGTCACGACTATTTTCGGCCAACCTCGTCCACAACAATTTTTGGCCAACCTTGACTGGGGCTGTTTTTGGCCAATCTCGGTCGGGACTATTTTCGGCTAACCTTAGCTGGCACTATTTTTGACTGACCTCGGTCGACGCTGTTTTTGGCTGCCCTCAACCAAGACAATTTTCAACTGACCTCGACAATGATTGTTTTCGGCCGACCTCAACGATGACTGTAATTGGTCGACCTCGGCCTTTGCTGTTGTTAGTCGACCTTGACTAGAACTGTTTTTGGCTGACCTCGACCAAGGATAGTTTTCGGGTGACCTCAGTTAGGGTCATTTTCAGCTGACCTCGATCAGGACTGTTTTTGGCCAACCTCGATCAAGGTAGTTTTTCACAGACCTCGGTCAGGGGTAGTTTTAGGCCAACCTCAGTTTGGACTATTTTTGGCCAACCTCGATCAAGGTTGTTTTCGGCCAACCTTGGGCAGAGTTATTTTTGGTTGACCTCGAGCCGGGCTGTTTTCGATTGATTTCAACCGAGACTGTTTGTGGCTGACCTCGACCTAAGTATTAGAAAAGTATGCCTTGGCCTACATGGGCTAGGACCAAGTCCTATGGGCTGACCCAAATTGACATCTCTAATTGTGACATGATCCTAAAAGCATAAATATATGAACATATGTGGTTGCCCTCGTGTCCAAAATTCACTGCTTGGATTTTGGATCACACTCGGGATATATATAAAGAAAGAAAGAAAGAAAGAGAGAAAGGATAAACAATTATCAATATTCTAGAAGTATTTATTTTCTTTTAGTTATTTTTTTTATCTTTTCATATTGGGCAGTTTATTTTCTTTATTTTAAATAAATTAAAGGCTTAAATACCTTTTTAGTCTTTGTAATTTAGGACTTTTTTGTTTTTCATCCTTGCAAAATATTTTTTTTGGTTTTGGTCATTGCAAATTATGTTTGTTTTATTTTTCGTCCTTAAAGTGGTTTAAATAGTGCTTTTTTTTACTGTTCAAAGCGCTATCTAAACTACTTTAAGGACGAAAAATAAAACAAACATAATTTGCAAGGACTAAAACAAAAAAAAATAAAAATTGCAAGGACGAAAAGAAAAAAAACGCTAAATTGCAAGGACTAAAAATATATTTAAACCTAAATTAAATTAGGAGAAATACTATACATATTAATTATTAAATGTTTTTCTTTAAAGTTGAGGGAAGGAGAGAGTATGTGATCATAAAAAAAAACTTAATTTTTTGTTTCTATAAAATAGGAGTTTTTTTTTTTTTTTTAGTCCTTTAAAACTTTTGCTTTAATTTTAGTCCTTTAATTTTTTATTTTTTTTTTGTTTTTTTAGTCTATGCTGTCAAGTAATAACATTAAATGATGACGTAACAACGACATTGGTAGGACATTGACTGGCCACGTCATCAAGGAGTCTGACAGGTAGGGGTGCTCAAATTAATTAGTTATAAAACTAGTTAATCATAATTGTAACTAACTAGCTATAAAATACTACCTCTGGTCCTAATTATAAGTAACATAGGACAAATCATCAATACTAAGGAAAGTAATTATTACAACTTTTTTTAATTAATTCTGCCATAAGTTTAATTTTTATTCCAAAGACATCCTTTGCTTTAAGTGGTTGTCATAGTGTATAGGGAATAGAGTAAACAGTAAAGTAATGGCATAAAAGAAAATTATTTTAAAAACTAGTAATTGTTGCTTATAATTAGGACAAAAAAAATCAATTTGTTGCTTATAATTAGGATCAGAGGTAATATCTAGTTAGGTAAAACTAGTTATAAAAATATAACTGTTTTATTGATTAAAACAAAATGTGATTATTTGGTTTTTTTAACTAGTTAAAAATAGTTATAGTTAATAACTAGTTATAACTAGTTATTTGGTTTAGTTTTTTTTTATAGTATCTGAATGTATGCTAAAATTGTTGATTAATGTACGCTGGAGCTTGAGCAGCTGGGCTTTTTTAGGAGAATGGGACTCTAGGTGACATATGGGAAACTGTATCTGGTAGTAATCTTGTGTTGTTGTAATTTCTAGTTCTTCACATATTCCTGCATTGGACAAATATAATTTGAATCTCCTTTTTGTCAATATAAGTAGACAAAATATGTATCTTGTGACCAATGTAAAGATGAGAAAAATACAAGTACATCTGTTCTTTTCCTACTGTCTATTACATAATCCTCATTCTGATATTGTATCTGAGGAGTGTTCACGGCTGTATTCATGACTGAGCTTGGGCATCCTTGTTGCAGTCTTGTTTTTTTTTTTAAACTAACCCTGAACATTACTGGCAGTCATTTTAACAGCAAAAATAGTGAGTGGTTATTCATGTCTATTCTTGTGTCATACATTACATGATCCTAAAACCTTTTTAACTTCTAATGCCAATACTCATGTGGTTATATAATTAGTTTTAGATATAACTGGTTATATAACCGGTTATATATTCATAACCGGTTATATAACTAGTTTTTAAAAATAATAACTAGTTATGCCAAATCATAACTAGTTATAGTTATAGTTATAATAACTATTTACAATTTAGTTATTTAATAGTTATAGTTATAGTTATTGAAATAACTAAACTATGAGCACCCCTACTGGCAGGATAGTCACATGTGATTTTTTTTTGGTAAACTGTATTTTTAAATACTCATCTATTCAAAATAGTTGATACGTTAAACTATTACGTTATCTGTTAACGTTGTTACTTGACAGCATAGACTAAAATAATTTTTTTAAAATTTTTAGAGGACTAAAACTATTTTTTTTTAAATACTAAACATCTATTTTTTTTATAAGGATCAAAAAGTTGTTTAAACTAAAAAAAATATTTTTCGCTACCATAAAAAAAATTATATTGAAAAGTATGTGATCATGTGAATTACATGGCGCAAGAACCATAAGTAATTACAGTGATTACTTTTAACAATTGTATTTATCTGCTGAGTCATTTGCCACGCTGGTCGTGATCGAGTTGGTCGCATTAAACCTTCCGATCTTATCCGCAAGTGCATATATATAGCTAAATATTTTAGATTTAATTAATTACGTATATAATTGCAACTTTGTTAATTAACTAATAAATAAATAAGGTTAATTATAATAAAATATGCACTAGTACTAGTAGATATTTAATTTACTTCATTCATTAGTTGCACATCATATTCATTTTTAAAATTATATATATAATAATATATCAGGGATGACAAAATGTGTGAACTTTTTTTTATGACATCATATTCATTTTTTTCTTTTGACAAAATGTGTGAACTTCATCTGCCAAAAAGGGAAGTCCGGATGGGAGAGAGTGTTAAACCACTTTAATGAAGTGAATTGAAAATTCTAAATCATTGCATTTTGTGGAGGGTTGGTCTATAAAAAAAAGAGTAAGTCAACTAGTCAACCTACTAAAAAAAAAGACATGCTGCAAATACACATTTATACAAACATTATTTATTATAAAAATATTTCTGATTTAGAATGATGAAAAATCATAAAAGACTATTAACATAATAACTGTAAACTAAATAAATCTTAAAAAAGAAAAGTAAGTTGGTGGGTTGATCCACCTCATGTCCTCATCCACCAAATTTGTTTTCTTGGTGGGCCAAGTTGAGCAGAACAAAAAGTTGGTATATTGAAAATTCTAATTTGTCCTAATAATAGGGTTAAACAGATTGATTCGTGTTTTAAGAACTAGATCGGACCAGCTGCTCTGATCGATCAATCGGAATCCGATGGCTTAATCAATTCGGTTTGATGAAATGATTGAAAATGTATCTGACTCGGTACGACCTGGGTTGAACCGGCCGGTTTTTGAAAAAATCGGTGACCAGACAGGTCTTTGGTTGAACCAGATTGTGGTGTAATTTTTTTTTTGAAAAAAAAAGTGCTGAAATGACGTGTTTCAATTTTTTTTTAATTTTGTTTGTGTATGAAACTTATTTATGGATTTGTATTGTCATGACTATTGGTTGTTATTTCTTATTTGGAATATTAGGTACTTTATAATGACAATCATTTTTAATTTGGAGTGTTAAATGATTAAATTATGTTAACTATATTATATTTTTTAAAATTTTTAATATATATCGAGTCAAACCGGTCCGACCAGTGACCCACTGATCCAACCAATGACCCATTAACCCAGTACCTCAGCCGGTTCGATGATTAATCATGTTCTTAAAACATTGGATTGATTCAATGAGTTTAATTCATTTTGCCATCTATAATAATATATTTCCATATAACTCTTTATTACTATTGCTAACAAATACAACAAAGAGAGTTATTATTAATTATTTTAAGTATATTTTTAATAAATGTTTATATAAAAATTTAAAAATTAACCCATCAATAATTTTACTGCTAATAATATAAATTACTTGTAATGTATTTCAATTAAATTAAAGACATAATAGCTAAAATTTAATTAATGCCTTTATTTTTCATATATTCAGTTGAATGTGTGTATAGCTTAAAAGAGAATTAAAAATATGAGGATAAAAGAAAAAGATATGAGAAGTGTTTGTTATGCAATGGCAAGCTTCCAATTATCTATGTTTGCTTTTCTCTACTGTTCTACTATATATTTGGAGGGTATTTTTTAGGTTATGTTTGATTTAATACAACACATAGAATGAAATAAAACAATATTCATTGCTACTTTTAAAATTGTCTCTTGCTTTTTTTTTCTTTTTTTGGCTTTTTTTTTTTCTCTTGGCTTGATCTCAAGTCAAATTTTAATGAAATTCTTTTGCTTATCCAAAAATAAATTGTCACTTTTAAAATTGTTTAGAATCAAATAAAAAAATTAAAAAATCTGTAAAAAAAAAGAAAATCAAATAAAAAATGTAATCCATGGAATGTATTAGTTTCATTTGTATTCAATATTTTTTTCCTCTAAGTTGAGAATACGTATGAAATTAAATGAATTAAAACGAATTTGTTGTTCATTATTTTCTTATCGTTTCATTTATTTATTTTCCAAATGATAGAGTAAAAACTTTATTCCACTGCAATATAAGATATCTAAATAATGTTACAGTAGTTTTATTCATTCTGTGTTAGAATTCAAACATGATTTCAAAGTCTTGAATATTTAACTGTGTTAAATAAATAAATATTTTTATCATCTACAATAATCTTACTCAACTTAAATTCCATGGTATCGTTAAAATAATTAAAATTCAAACATAACCAAAGTTAAATTGTACTTTACCCTCTGACTAAACTAACTATAACTAAAACTCAAAGCAATTTTATGGTGTATTCTTTCAGTTTTCCACTTGATGTAAAGAACCAGACTATATGGCCAAAATTTACAAAAAGAACCAAGTGGACATGTTAAATATATCCAGTTCCATACATCATTTTGTGTCCTATTAGGAGACACGCTGTAATTGCGTATTTATATATGCATGAAAATGGTGCACACGTACGTAGTAGTTATTTTCACGATGATAAAGGTAGCTAATGCTGACAAATTAATGAGTCAAAATTAGGTTTAAGCTTTCACTTGATCTTATTATTATTATTATTATTATTATTATTATTATTATTATTAGTAGTAGTAGTAGTAGTAGTAGTAGTAGTAGATATTCATTAAGAAGATTATATAATGTACAAGTCTAATAAGACTATGATAAGTGTATTAGTCATACAAGTAATAAAAAAGTAAGAGAGTATCATATTCATGAGAATTGTGATTTAATAATGACTCCACTAATCAATTATTCTTTTGATTTGGGAATTAAGAAAATAATTTTTGGGTTTTTGATTTAATTGAAAAGAGAAAGAATGCAATTAGAAGTGTTAGAAAATTCAATTTATGGAAATAGTTATTAGCATCCCTTTGATTCTCTTCTAGGCAATCTCTTTCCCTTCTAAATCCTTTCTTATTGCGTGATTGATATTTAATTTCTCTAATTTAGTTAAATCCTAAATTCCTTGGGTGATGAATTCTTTATTCCTAATTATGAACCCTAATTCCTTATGGAAGCAAAATTAGTAACAAATATTAGGTGTAGGAAATTCACATAGATACATATAATCTATCCTTATTTCTTGGCTCAAGAATCATATGATTATTGAATTAGAACAGTCTAAACCACCATTTCCCAATTGTAATATTAAAATTACAAATCAATTTCTTAATGTGTGTAATTAGAAAAAGCGTTAAGCATGAATTCAATAACTTAATCCACATAAAAAGAAGTAAGAGTCAAAAGGAAAATCAATTACAAGAGGTTCAAAATTCAAATTCAAATAAAGGTTCATCATAAAAAGGAAAAAGAAAACAACTCTATGAAAGAGAGATAAGGATAGTATTGGGGAAATTTTTCTCTACACACAATGGAATTACCCACACATCTAAGGGATCTTAGACGGAACACACACACTAGGTTTTTATTTCTTGGCTCTATATATAGAACTAAATTATAATAAAAAATTCAAATATTATCATCATCCTAATATTTAAAAAAGAAACAAATCCCTAAAATAATTTAAAAACAAATTGATAAAATATTTAAATCTAGATAATATCCTAAAGATTTGAAACATAACAAATTCCTAAAAAAAAACTCCTCTTCAATTTCCACCAGCTTCATTTTTGAAATTTGAATTGTTCTCTAACAGATAGAACCATGAATATTCAAGGATCGATTATTGTCACTTCCTTTAATCATCAACGACGGAGAATGATTCCCAAGCTCTTCCTCCCTTCTGATTCTTAGAGAATTCAAAGAATATCCCCAAACATTTGTCACTATTAATGTTATCCCCAAAACTGTCTGAAATTATCCAACAAAATGTTAATACACGTTAATTTATTGCATCAATTCGCACTTAATTTATCGCACTAATTAGCGGTCCTGCAAAAAGATATTGTAAGCCCTAAAACACATGTTAATAGCGAAGGGCGTTGCTTTGGTACAGGTTGTAAATAACCCACTTCGGAGTAGGTTGATAATTCATCCAATCACTTATTGACATATGATTCTTTTGTCATGTCAGATAATGAACTTCAAATCTAATCAGATATTATCTAATCAATTTTAAATTAATTTAAATAAATATAATAAGATATTATCTAATCATTTTTAAATTAATTAGATTTAAAAAGATACTATCTAGTTGGTTTTGTATTATTCTAATCAAATTTAATAAGATATTATCTAATCAATTTTGAATTAATTTAATAAAATATTACAAGCTAATTATATTTAATAAATAATTGAATTGCTTGCATTAATATATTAATTTTATAATTTCAAAATAAAAATTAAGCTTATAATATATATTACGAAATCAGGTTCATGCATAGTCGTCAATTAAACTTAATCAAATTTAACATACCTACTTACATTTAATGAGAAATTTAATTACTCACATATTTACTATACAATTTGAAAATATTACTAATACAAATTTGAAAAAATATTTCATAAAAAATATTCATTACACAATATTTAAAACCTAAACATGATTAAAAAAAATTATGAACATTATTAAATAAAATTAATTATTCCTAAATTTAATAAATTTAACTAACTATATAAAAAAAATTCTTTATCTTTGTATGTAGTGAAGAAAGGTTGCTAGATCAATTTTTTTTGTCTAAACTAAGGATACATAAGTCATTTCTAATTTTTGTATTTAGTAGAGTTATATTATTCTTTCAAACCTTGTATTAAATTAAAATTATAAAACAAAATTTGTCAATGTTTATTAATGATTACAAATGAATTGCAATGTAAAAAATAATTAATTTTTTATAAAATAAAATTATCTAATAATTATATTTAACAAAGAATTAAATTGCTATATTAATGTTATTTATTATACAATTTTGATAATTATTATATTTTGTAGTTATTAAGAGTAATTTTTAATACTTCCTCTGTCATTTTTTATAAGACTCTTTTCCAAAATTTGTTTGCCTATTTTTATAAGACTTTTTTTAATTGTCTTTTTGCATTAATATTATTTTTTAAAAGTATCCTTAATTTATTAGCAAAATTTTTAGCCAGAAACAATAAATTTTAGAAATTAATGAGATAAACTCTATTTTTCTCTTATTGGAGAAGATGAGTAACAATTAGGTGAGAAGCAATCAAGTGAAAAAAGAGTTGATTAATTTAAACAAAAATTAAGGATAATTTGAGTTTAATGGTGATGTACTGACAGTGTAAAATAGTTTTACACTGTCATCCAATCACAAATCACCGTTTGTATGACTTTTAAGATAATTTTATAAAAGTCAACAAACTGACCATACATGGTGGGTTGTGATTGGATGACTGTGTAAAATTATTTTACACTGTCAGTGCATAGTCCTTTTTCTCGAGTAATATTAGATGAATATTATGAGTTATTTACAAATTTAAGATTACTAACTAAATTATTATCTAATTTTTTAAAGGTTGTGAATTAGTTAAAAGAGTCTTATAAAAATGGATAGATAGAGAGTATTACAAATTATTTCATATGTCCCATAATAAATGTCGTGTAAGAAGAAAAAATAAGTCTAAAAATAAGCGTCTTCTTAGGTTTTTTACAAAAACCATGAAAAATTAATAAATAGATGAAAGAGAGTAATAATTTTACAAAACTAACCTATATTACATTGAAAAGCTAAAGTGATACTTATTAGGCATATTAATAGAAAAAAGTAATTAATATTACATTGAACAATTAAAATGACACTTATTTTAAAACTTATTCTTTCTTCTTACATGACATTTATTATGGGACAGAGTGAGTATAATACTCTCTCCATCCCTTTTATAAGACCATTTCAACTAATTCACACCCTTTTAAGAAAATTAGTTAATTTAGTTAGTAACTTTAAATTTGTCAATAATTTCTAATGTTTTTTCCAAAATTATCCTTATTTTTTTAAAATTAGTTATCTCTATGTTTCCACTTAATTGTCTCTCACCTAATTGTTATTCATCTTTTCCAATCCTAATAAGAGAGAAAAAGATTTTATCTCATTAATTTCAAACATTTATTAATTTTTGGATAAAAAATTGTTAATAAATTAAGGGTACTTTAGGAAAAGAATAATACAACACAATTAGAAAATGATCTTATAAAAATGGACAAACAATTTTATGAAAACGTCTTATAAAAAAGGATGGAGGGGTATTAAAATTGACACTTATTAACTACACAAAAATAATAATGAACAAAATTGTATAATAAATAATATTAATATAGCAATTTAATTCTTTGTTAAATATATGTTAAATTGATATGTAGTTCCTTGTATTTTTACTAAATTTTTAATTAGGTCTCTAAACTTTTTTTTTTTAATTGGGTCCATCCCTGAACTTTTATATTTTTTAATTGGATCCTCCGTCTAATTGTTATTATGAAAAATTAATTGCAAACTCCTAATTAGAGGTGCAAACAGTTGACCGATACTTCTGAACTGTGATGTAAGCAGGGACGGATCTGCGGGGGGCAAGCAGCAGGGGCTAAAAGTCAACAAACTGACCATACATGGTGGGTTGTGATTGGATGACTGTGTAAAATTATTTTACACTGTCAGTGCATAGTCCTTTTTCTCGAGTAATATTAGATGAATATTATGAGTTATTTACAAATTTAAGATTACTAACTAAATTATTATCTAATTTTTTAAAGGTTGTGAATTAGTTAAAAGAGTCTTATAAAAATGGATAGATAGAGAGTATTACAAATTATTTCATATGTCCCATAATAAATGTCGTGTAAGAAGAAAAAATAAGTCTAAAAATAAGCGTCTTCTTAGGTTTTTTACAAAAACCATGAAAAATTAATAAATAGATGAAAGAGAGTAATAATTTTACAAAACTAACCTATATTACATTGAAAAGCTAAAGTGATACTTATTAGGCATATTAATAGAAAAAAGTAATTAATATTACATTGAACAATTAAAATGACACTTATTTTAAAACTTATTCTTTCTTCTTACATGACATTTATTATGGGACAGAGTGAGTATAATACTCTCTCCATCCCTTTTATAAGACCATTTCAACTAATTCACACCCTTTTAAGAAAATTAGTTAATTTAGTTAGTAACTTTAAATTTGTCAATAATTTCTAATGTTTTTTCCAAAATTATCCTTATTTTTTTAAAATTAGTTATCTCTATGTTTCCACTTAATTGTCTCTCACCTAATTGTTATTCATCTTTTCCAATCCTAATAAGAGAGAAAAAGATTTTATCTCATTAATTTCAAACATTTATTAATTTTTGGATAAAAAATTGTTAATAAATTAAGGGTACTTTAGGAAAAGAATAATACAACACAATTAGAAAATGATCTTATAAAAATGGACAAACAATTTTATGAAAACGTCTTATAAAAAAGGATGGAGGGGTATTAAAATTGACACTTATTAACTACACAAAAATAATAATGAACAAAATTGTATAATAAATAATATTAATATAGCAATTTAATTCTTTGTTAAATATATGTTAAATTGATATGTAGTTCCTTGTATTTTTACTAAATTTTTAATTAGGTCTCTAAACTTTTTTTTTTTAATTGGGTCCATCCCTGAACTTTTATATTTTTTAATTGGATCCTCCGTCTAATTGTTATTATGAAAAATTAATTGCAAACTCCTAATTAGAGGTGCAAACAGTTGACCGATACTTCTGAACTGTGATGTAAGCAGGGACGGATCTGCGGGGGGCAAGCAGCAGGGGCTAAAAGTCAACAAACTGACCATACATGGTGGGTTGTGATTGGATGACTGTGTAAAATTATTTTACACTGTCAGTGCATAGTCCTTTTTCTCGAGTAATATTAGATGAATATTATGAGTTATTTACAAATTTAAGATTACTAACTAAATTATTATCTAATTTTTTAAAGGTTGTGAATTAGTTAAAAGAGTCTTATAAAAATGGATAGATAGAGAGTATTACAAATTATTTCATATGTCCCATAATAAATGTCGTGTAAGAAGAAAAAATAAGTCTAAAAATAAGCGTCTTCTTAGGTTTTTTACAAAAACCATGAAAAATTAATAAATAGATGAAAGAGAGTAATAATTTTACAAAACTAACCTATATTACATTGAAAAGCTAAAGTGATACTTATTAGGCATATTAATAGAAAAAAGTAATTAATATTACATTGAACAATTAAAATGACACTTATTTTAAAACTTATTCTTTCTTCTTACATGACATTTATTATGGGACAGAGTGAGTATAATACTCTCTCCATCCCTTTTATAAGACCATTTCAACTAATTCACACCCTTTTAAGAAAATTAGTTAATTTAGTTAGTAACTTTAAATTTGTCAATAATTTCTAATGTTTTTTCCAAAATTATCCTTATTTTTTTAAAATTAGTTATCTCTATGTTTCCACTTAATTGTCTCTCACCTAATTGTTATTCATCTTTTCCAATCCTAATAAGAGAGAAAAAGATTTTATCTCATTAATTTCAAACATTTATTAATTTTTGGATAAAAAATTGTTAATAAATTAAGGGTACTTTAGGAAAAGAATAATACAACACAATTAGAAAATGATCTTATAAAAATGGACAAACAATTTTATGAAAACGTCTTATAAAAAAGGATGGAGGGGTATTAAAATTGACACTTATTAACTACACAAAAATAATAATGAACAAAATTGTATAATAAATAATATTAATATAGCAATTTAATTCTTTGTTAAATATATGTTAAATTGATATGTAGTTCCTTGTATTTTTACTAAATTTTTAATTAGGTCTCTAAACTTTTTTTTTTTAATTGGGTCCATCCCTGAACTTTTATATTTTTTAATTGGATCCTCCGTCTAATTGTTATTATGAAAAATTAATTGCAAACTCCTAATTAGAGGTGCAAACAGTTGACCGATACTTATGAACTGTGATGTAAGCAGGGACGGATCTGCGGGGGGCAAGCAGCAGGGGCTATAGCCCCCCCCCCCCCCCCCCCCCCCCCCCCAAAAAAAACTTCTTTTATATATATATATTATAATAGTAATAATATATTAATTAATAATTAATAATATATACTATTTCCAATAAAAAAATTAAATAATATACACTAATTAATAAATTTGATATATAATATATGTTACCACTGATTATATACTAATCTTTTTAATAATATATATTACAACTAATTATAATCTAACTCAAAGAAATATATATACTAATTAATAGATCTGATAAAAATGACATTTCTATAACTTTCTATCAATTGTTATTATTGAGACTAACTAGTTTTGTGTATTATTATAAGTCTCATTTATCTATCTATATATCTAATTATTATTATTAACATTATATTATAAACATAAACATATTTATATATATTATATATAATTGTTATAAAATTTGATGATTTTTAGTTATTATTATATCTGATGAGTTTATTCTTTTTTTTATTGTGAGATTATTGTTGTGAGTTCTATTTGATTGTTATTGTGCTTGTGAAACCAAAAAGTCTTTCAAAACTTGAAAAAAAAATAGTACGAGTTATAAATATACGTATGTTTTCTTCTTGTATCATTTGAAATAAAAATTAATTTTAGTTTTACATGTAAAATTAATAAATAATTTTATAAAAGTCATTATTTATTAAATATTTATTTGTTAGAAGTTAGATATTTAAATAATTAAAGTAGAAAAAAAATTTAGCCCCCCCTTTGATGGTTTCCTGGATCCGTCCCTGGATGTAAGCACAACTGAATCAATTATAAGTGTTTTTTGTAAAGTTCAACCTTTTGCAGAATCAAATAATTGTGAGAGGCTTGTGAAAGAATAGTTGAGTTGAATAGGTATGCAGAGCTTGAAATTTTGTAGAAATCTCTTACAATTAAGAATTAACCCAATTGTGCTTATAACACACTCCAGAAGCACCAATCCACTATCTACACCTCTAATTAGGTGTTTATGGTTAATTTTGCATAACGATTATTAGACGGGAGGACCCAATTAAAAAATAAATAAAAGTTCAGGTACCCAATTAAAAGAAAAAATGTTCAAGAACTTAATTGAAAATTTGGTAAAAGTACGATGACCCACAAAATAATTAAACCTTAAATATAATTATTAGACAATTTTATTTTTCAAAAACAATTAATTATTTTTTACATCACAATTCATTTGCAATCATTAATAAACATTGACAAAATGTTTTTTTACAATTTTAATTTAATACAAAGTTTGAATGAATAATATAACTCTACTAAATACAAAAATTGGAAATGACTCATGTATCCTAAGTTTAGGCAGAAAAATTGATCTAGCAACATTTCTTCTCTACATATAAAGATAAAGATTATAATAATACTAATGCTCTAAAAAATTAGAATTAAAAATTTAATTTATAATAATTTATTTTAACTAATAATTATGGATAGATATTAAAAATTAATATATTACATGAGTCTTTTTTTTTCTAATTTGGTTACTTTATAATATGCTTTGTATTCAATAATACTTAAAAAAGGATTTTTATATAGTTAGTTAAATTTAGGAACAATTAATTTTATTTAATAACGTTCATAATTTTTTTTAATCATGTTTAGATTTTAAATATTGCTTATGAACATTTTTTATGAAATATTTTAAATATATAAATATTTTTCAAATTTGTATTAGTAATATTTTTTAAATTGTATAATAAATATTGAGTAATTAAATTCCTTATTAAATGTAAGTAGGTATGTTAAATTTGATTAAGTCTAATCAACGACTATGCAGGAAGCAGATTTCATAATATATATTATAAGCTTAATTTTTATTTTTGAAATTATAAAATTAATATATTAATGCAAGTAATTTAATTATTCATTAAATATAATTAGCTCGTAATATTTTATTAAATTAATTCAAAACTAATTAGATAATATCTTATTAAATTTGATTAGATTAATACAAAACCAACTAGATAGTATCTTTTTAAATCTAATTAATTTAAAACTGAATAGATAATATCTTAATTGATTTGTTTAAATTAATTCAAAACTGATTAGATAATATTTGATTACATTTGAAGTTGATTATTTGACATGGTAAAGGAGCCACATGTCAATAAGTGATTGGATGAATTATCAACCTACTCCGAAGTAGGTTATTTACAACCTGTACCAAAGTAATGCCCAATAGCGAAATCAACTTTTCTATCTTATCCGGTAGGAGCAATATCAAATTAAATAAAGCGATGTAATGATCATAGCAATGACAATCAGGGGATGGATAGAGCAAAAGTAATATTAGTTTTTATTGTGTTAGGTCATGATCTCTACGTTTATCCTGCAATATTAGAAAAAAGGGGCAAAAAGTATAATATAAATGACTAAAGTTACTTATTTTTCTTCTTGATCATATCTTTTTTTTTTTGTCCTGGTCATAGATCACGGATGTCTCCTAACTCATTGGATCAGAGACTAATCTCACTCGCAGTATGTGATTGCCGCTGGTTCAAGAAAATTTTATACACGGAGATAATTATATATGGATTCTCTCACTAAATAGATGGTTCCTCATCATGTGAATACGATAATCTATTTGTATAATTGTATTTCCACCTGACTCATATTAAGACAAAAACATCAGTGGCCAAGGCGAACTCATCTGCAGAGTACGCAACTTCCTAGAGATTTCAGGTACCACCGCGGTGGGTGAATATATTTGTTTTATTTTTTTTTAGTAATCTCATGATATAAGTTAGAGATTAATTTTTCGAAGTATTAAAATTTATTTAAAAAGTTAATTTTTCTTAACAAATATTATTTTATATACACAGATTTAAAAACTAAATTCTACTTATATACTTAAAATATATTATTATTTATCAATTATGTCACACTGATCGGGATGGGTGAATGGCTAGCTCTTTGGTGCAGGATAAAGACAAATAACAAATGTCTTTAAAGTGTCCATTTTTTTTTTCAATTATTCAAAAGCTAAACTGATAAAGGAGCCAAAAGCAGGAGACACAGCCCTCCATTATATATGCTTGCTGATTTTTTTAAGCACTTCTAGAAAGCGATATTAATTGCAGAAAGCCTCTTTTTCACTATCAGCATGCTTGTATATTTCCAATAATAAGCCGAAAGTAGGAATAAGTCCTTGATGTAACAAGATTTTTGTTTCACTCCTATGGGCTATATATTAATTTGAAAGAGTTGTAGAAATACGGATTAAAAAATTTGAATGATTTTAACTTCTTGTTCGTTAGGGATTAAACTTGTGTTATTTAATGTTGAAAAGATATAATCAAATATACATATGGCATTTATTTTATCGGAGGAGGATATCTAAGATGACTTTTCGAAGTTTAAGTCCATTAATTAATGCATGTGGATTTTAGAACATACATATTGTTGGATTAAATATTTATCATGAGGCGAAAAACTATAATCAATACTAAAGATATAATTTTATTTTCTAAAATATCCTCAAAGTTGTATCTAATTTAAGGGTTGTGCCTATCACAGACACCTATCCCTATCGACGTCTCATCAATCTTCATTATAAATATCCACTAGTCCGAAATACTTTAATATGACCAGCAAATTTTAACAAGCTTTTTATGGATATAGCCATGTGAACTTGTATATAATAAATTTAGATCTTTTAATTTATTCATATATTTAAATAGATATAGTTTATCTAAGAGAGTTCGCTTCCAGAGTTATGTAATGTGTCTCTTAGCACATATCAAGTGACAAGCAAACACATAAACACCTAGAAGGGATGGGGGGTTTTCAATTTTTAGGATCTAGACAAGATTTTTAACATTATTGGAATTAAATCCACTTACCACGTACCTAATGGGTTGTATAAAAACTATGATAGGCAAGTGGAATAAATTTCGTAGCCGTTTATGTGAGTCAATGCAAAGTTTCAACAATTGGCTGCCACCAACCAGCACTTGGAAGTTGGAACAATGTGGACTTGCACCTAGAACCGACATGCAAATGACAGAATGTTTGTACACTAGCAATGATCATTCATGCATAAAGGAGATAAATAAGCTTTGGCCGAGTTGTGAGCATGGAAATTTTGCGACACTTTTTTTTTATCCGTTGGAATCGAATACGGTATCGGAGGTTTACAATAACTTACGTACTCTGCTCAATCAACTAAGTTAAACCCCCTCGATTTGTGACACTAACTATGAATAAGATTTACAGTATTATTATTTATTGTATATGATTGATTGAACCACACATAAATGAATTGATTAAATAAATGGAAGGACAAAATTTACGTAGAGGTGTTGTTGGTGTTATTTTCTAATTAGATTTGGAGTTTCATCTCAATAATAATACACGTATATTATCGAGATAAAACTCCAAATTCATTAGAGAACCATACTTATGATATTGTATTTAATTTTTATTCTAAATTGAAATCTAGATTTTACTTAGGAGTAACTCTGAATTGACACAATTAGTTTATGACTTTCCACAATTAGGTATTCTTGGCCTTGCTCTAGTGCCCTCTCTTCCAAGAGTATTCTCTCGCTCAATAATTGGAAAACTGATCTCAGACAACAATTTTGAATGCCAGTGAAGGTGTCAAGACTTAAGAGGTTAGTTGCTCACTTTCAGAATAATTATTGGAGACATAAGAAGATGGGAACTTTAAGGATCCAAATGTTTCACGTGGAATATTAATAATGATGGTCAATTTTATTCTAATGTCTCAAATCTTCTAAGTGGTGAGTCCTTCGATTTACTTGGATAAATCTCTTACTTATGAAGTTATTGTCCAATTTAGCTTATTGTCACAATCCATCTTCAAATTCACCAAAACATATATAGTTTCCTTGTCATATATCTAATAAATAACGAAATCAATCTAATGTAGTACTTGCTTTGTACCACAACTGCTAGGAGAGCAAAAAATTGTACAATTGGCAACTTTGTAATTTGATAGTTCTATTTCTTTGATTCTGGACGACTATTGATGAATTTCTCATTCAAATGTCAATGATGTGTAGCTGGAAATGATACAATTCAATTTTTGTTTCTTCTTCAATCGGATTTGGCTTTTCAAAAAAAGTAGTTTCAATAGTGGATGTATTTGTACTGGGAATAGTTTTTTCCCTTTGGCTGTCTGTGCCCTTTTTCTTTTCAATGTTTTTTTTTTCTTTTAGTTTTTTTATTATTGGTTGTTATATTGAGATTTTACTTGCTATCTTTTAAGAAAAATAATTAAATATATATTATTGATTCTTACAAATAGGAAAATGTTCTTTCAACATTTTTTTTTCTCTTTATTTTTTGAAATATTTTATTCAAAATCTCGTATTCTTACTCCTCTAACTTAAGTGCATGCATGTCTATGGGACCTACTACTCACCATGTGCCACCTGTATATAGGGTATTTTCTTAAAGGGGTTAAATATAAAATATAAAATTTTAAAATTAACATTAAATTTAACTAATAACTAAAATATCCATAATAATTGACTCCATATTATGAAAATTATATTTATGGAAAAGGAATTATAAAAAACAAAAGTGTATAAAATCACTGTATATTGAAAAATTATATACACATATATATTTTGAAGGAGGGATCAAATTACTTACAGAATAATCGAGGGGGTCTAGCTCAGTTGGTTGAGCAGGATGCGTGAGTTACTGTAAATCTCTCGGTGCCGTGTTCGATTCCTATGGATAAAAAAAAAAATACTTACAGAATAATTTTAAGAGAATTACTCTTCATTTCATTATTTATTTTTTTAAAATCTAATGATTATAATGAATATTTAATCTTAACTATTGGATTTCAAAAAAATAAATAATAAAGATGAAGAGTAACTTTTTTAAAGTTATTCTTAAAGGTATTTCCTCTTTCTCTTTCTATATATATAAAATAAAAATTTAAAAAATTCGGGGCATGCCCCCCTGCATGGCATGATAGTGTGGCCTATGCCCCTCCACTTCACCTTCGGTTGCCACTTGCCAGGTGTTCCTAATGGTTTACCCACTGAAACGGCTAAAGTGGTCTTGAATTCCATTCCTCCTCCACCTGCTTTCTGCATAGTTTTCTGCATTTACCTTTCTCTCTCATGCTTACACGTGTAATGCCCTATAACCTGATTAGAGTCGGGCATTTGGATTTTGGCCCGCGGGCCGCCCGAATAATCCACAGCCCGTACGGTATATGAGTTTCAATTTTTTGAGCCTATTTAAATTGCGGTCTTTTAGCCCGGTCCGTTTAACCCGCGGGTTAAACGGGCTTGACCGCGGGCTCCGCGGACAGTTCGCGAACTTTTATGCCTTAATTAAAAAAAATGTATTTTTTTATAATTTAGTAAAAGTAAAATAAAAATATAAAGTAAACTAATAAAATAAAAGAATTATAGTCATTATATTTGAAATTAGATACATTTCAAAATAGCCAACACCAAATCAAAACCCATAAAGAATAATTCCCAGACATCTTTAATTGGACTATAAAATGATTAAAAAAAATGATTTTTAATTTGATTTTTAGTCATTTTTTAATTTAATTATTTTAGACAATTGTTTTTAAAAGAATTTGAAAAATGAGTTAAATTTCAAATTTTTAAAACTTGATTTTCTTTTTTTCTTTTTAATTTTTTTGCAGATGTGGACCAACCCGTTTAATCCGGTACGATTGCTGACTCGCTAAAATAGAACCCATTTGAATTACGGATTTTACAAAACAAATTATATGGGTTGTGAATTTTGTAGATACGGGCACAAACGGAGGGACTAACCGTATGCCCAGCTCTACACCTGATGTAAAACACACAAAAATTGTCTATTGTTGAATAAACATTTCAAACGTGCATATTCAGCCTCGTGTGTTGATCAGACCAACTGTACTTGACGACAAGGGAATCACATTCTACGAACTGAAGGGCATAAGGTATGTCAAAAAAAAAAAAAAAAAAAAGGGCACAAGGTATGTTAAATAAGACGAAGGCTAGGGTGGGAAAGCTAACAAGTTTCCCACCATAGAAAAGTTTTTTCTACACCGTTAGATTCCACTACTTTTAAACCTACGGTTGAAATGAATTTTTCTTTTTCATTTTTTTTCTCTTTTTCTTTCATTTTTCCCAATTTGTCCCTTCAACTGTTCAACAACCCCTTTCTCTTCGTCGATCTACCTTCATTCCAACGACCCACCTTCTTCCTTTCCACCTCCTTTCCGGCGACCGACCACATCTCTGACGACTTTCATCGACTGATTTCCTTTCTCCAATCCACACAGTCCACGAGCAACATGATATCAAAGCAACCACCGGGTGGTCACAACATCCAAGAGAGAGAGAGTGAGAGTTGCAAGAAGGGGAGAGAGAAGGGAGGGGTTTCCTGCATTGGGCGTCGATGGAGTCGCGATTCACAACGACGAGCGTAACATAGGGGTTGCTACGCGGCGGCGGAGGAGTCGACGCGCTCGACGAGTTGAACTCCACCACTGTGCACAGTGCGCTCCTCCGAGAGATCTGAATCGCCAAGAAAAAAATCACCAATCCTAAGCCCCTATACCAGATCCAGAACACGATAAAAGGAAAACACATGGCAGAGTGTTGGTGACTTGTGCTATTGGCACCAAGTTTAGATGTTGCTTTTCATTTTTTTATTTTTATTTTTTTGAAAGGGATCAAGAAAAAAATGTAAGCAATTGTGCCTGTGTGTAACAAATTGAAACGAAAGGATCTTATGCATTTCTATATATTTACTTAATTTCACATCTCAAGTTTAGTTGTCTTGAAATCAAAAACATACAACTGGTAGTACTTCAAAAAATGAAGCTTTGTCATGTGAATACGGTGCAGGAGTAGGTGAGAGGGGCAGGGTCGCAGCGAAGTTGCAGGGACATATCGGGGAAGACAAAGAAAAAGAAAAAGAAAAGAAAAAGTAAAAAGAAAAAATCTGAATCCTTTATTTAAAATTTAATAGATCTAACGGTGAAAAAAAAAACTTTTTCATGATGGGAAATTTGTTAGCTTTCTCACCCTAGTCTCCGTCGTTAAATAAAATAATAACACAAAACGGGAATGATGTGGAATTGAAATCAAAAGACAACAGCATGGCTTTACATGCCAGTCAAATGACATGACCACGTTGATATCATTTCCATGCGGAACTTTCCACATTGTTTTTATCAGAGTTTCTTGTGGTATAATCATTGTGATGGCCATGAGTGGGGGAATGAAGACAAAGTTTGTGATGGTCACTAGATGCTATCATGTATAGAACTTTTTATCTAATTCAAAGAATTCAATTTAATTTAGTTCGTAATATTAAATTTATTATTAATTTATATTATTTTTTATAAAATTATTTTTAAATTAGTGGGACTCTTTATTTTACTTTTCACATTTAATTATTTTTTACAATTAATTAATGTTTGTTAGTTTTTTTTTTCAATTTTTATAGAGAATATTTTTATCTTATTAATTTATAGTATTTATTTTTATTAACTGAAAAAATATAAAATAATTAAAATTATTTCAGTCTAAAAGTAATTAGAAAAGAGTCTTAAAAGAGAAAGACAAACAAATTTTTTTTTAAAAAGAATTTATATATTAAAAGGGAGGTAGTATTAGATATTTCTGTTTTTTTTGGTGAATATTAGATATTTCTGTTAATGAATAATGATGAGGTACCATGGGCCACCATTCTATATGCCATGTTCTCCTATCCCAAGTCTCACAAACCCACTTCAAGGTTCATTAGATGAAGCCCAATTTTGTTTTACACAAGATTGACAAGGCTCCATTTTGGGATAACTTCTCATGACCAAAATATAAAATGGATTTAAGGTATAAATGGCGAATTATCTATTTAATTACCTGTCATTACAAGTTCCTGTTTCTGGTCCTGTTCTTCGAGCATTTGACTTGTGTTTAATTTTAAAATTTCAGTATAAAATTTCAGAATATATATATTTGGTATTGGTGATGCGAAAAAATTATTTGATGGAATACTTAATATATAGAGTTGGTTTGCACTTGAGTGATGAGAATAATAGGAGATGATGAAGACTATCTTCTAGAGGTACACGTGTAAATTGTTTTTTTTTTCCTTAAGGCTTGTATGTGGTGGTGCTATTGATACGATAATAGGAATGAAATTTTTTGGATTATTCGTTATTTTGTTTTGGTGGTATTTATGGTTAGAGAAACTATTGAAATGATGAGTGACCTTTGACGTGGCTTTTGTTAATTTAAAAAGGTGGTTTAATTGTTTAGGATTGACCAATCAACTAATATTTTGGTTATTGTGTGTGTAGGCAGGGACCCAGACTCGTGTGAGAGTTTTTTTTTGGGGGGGGGGGGGGCAACCATAAAAAAACTAAAATTTATATAAAATTTCTTTTAAAAAAAAGATTATCGATTTTATAGTTTAAAATAGTAAAGAGATAAAAACAATTATATAATAACTAAAATTAATAAAATATAATCTTCAGATAAGATTTTTTTAGAAAAATATAAAATTAAAATTTAAATAAAATTTCTTAAAAAAAAGATTATTGATTTTATAGTTTAAAATATAAAAACAATTATATAATAACTAAAATTAATAAAATATAATCTTCAGATACGATTTTTTAGAAAAATATAAAATTACTATTAATTTTATAATTTAAAAAAATCAGGGATAAAAATTGATTATATAGTAACTAAAATTTGATAAAATATAATATTTAAATAAGATTTCTTTTTAAAAAAATAAAATTGCTATTGATTTGATAGTTTAGAAGAAAAAAAGTGAAAAGATAAAAACAGATTATATAATAACTAAAATTTAGTCGAATATAATTTTTAGATCAGATTTCTTTTAAAAAATAAATAATAATATATTTTTTATAGGCAAATTGGATGTCAATCCCATGCTGTTCCTCTACTGTGCTTTTATAAATTATTTAAATAATAAATAATAATAAAACAAGATCAATCTTTTTTGAGAGATAAATAAGACCAATCTAGAACAATGCTTACAGTGTGCCTTTGTTGATATTTGAAGTTAGTTCATAAATTTAACGTAGGTAGCAATTTGTTCCGTAAAAACTGGTCACAATATGCTATTGAAATTAAAATTTGGAAAAAAGTTACTGGGGGCCAAGGCTCCCCAATGCTGAACGTCAGTACGCCCCTGTGTGTAGGGGTGGGGGTAGGGGTGGTTAGAACTTAGAAGTGATACTTCATTGCCTTTATGGTGACAATAAAATGGATGTAAGAAAAAAAGGTATGGAAGAGTTAAGTTTCTTTTAACAAAGAGATTAGAAAGAAAGTTTGATTTAATGATGATACATAGGATATAGGCATAAATAAGGAAAAATATACTTAGACATTTCAAATACTATTCAACACATAGTGATAAGAAAGAAAAAAATATATAAGTATAATAAATTATATGATGTGATAAAAAAGAAAACATAAAAAAAAATGAGAAGTATTGATAGAATATTTAAATTAATGAGGTGTTCAAATATCATTGTTCAATAAATAATACCAGCAACTAGCTTTCAATAACAAGCGCAAGCACAAAGATCATTTGCATGTCCATGGACTTTATTTACCTCTTGCAGAGGGGGTTGGTGTGGTTACCTATAATATGGTGGTGGCTTTCTACTTGAAGGCTTTTAGTATTCCTCAGCAAATGAGGCTGCAACGAACACCAATGCAAGCAGTAACACTAAAATGGAGTATTTGGGAGACATTTTGGGCCTAGGGTTGGCTGAAAATCAAAGGATTTGTGTGGTGCAGAAAACAAAGCCTAGCCTTTTATAATGGCCAAATCCAATGTTGTCATGACACTTGTCATCTCTGTAACATGCTATGCTCTGTTAAGTAAAATAGACATAGTTTTTAAATAGGTGAGCCAAATTTCACAAAAATAAATAAATAGGAGAACCAAAAATTAAACCACATACTTTTTTTTCCAAGTTATTTTAGTTAACAACTCGATTGGTTTTATTGTTTTAATTTTTTTGATCCGTAGGAATCGAACACGGTACCGGGGAGTTTATAACACTCACACACACTGTTCAACCAACTGAGCTAGATCCCTTCGGTGGTTTTATTGTTTTAATTGATTTAATGATTTAACACAATTTAGATTGTTTTATGAAAATATTTACTTGGACAACGTTAGATCATCAGATGTCTTCTTCCATCATAAAATTTTACTACTAGGAAGCATTAACTGAAATATTGTATTTAAAGATAAAGTAGCACTTCAGTTTGGTAAAATACAATTCACTTATACTAGGAATAGTACTCATATGCATTAAAAAGAAGAAGGAATAGTACTCATATATAGTCATCACAGCTATTATTATTTTCTTTCGTTTTCAAATCCATTTTCTTCACTAGCAATGGTCCCCCTTCGTTTGACATTAAGTCTATATCCACTTACCTTTTTATAGGAAAACTCCTTCCGTTTCTATTTATAAGACCATTTTAATTAATTTACACCCTTTAAAAAAATAGTTAATTTAGTTAATCATATTAAATTTGTCAATAATATGTACTATACTTCCAAAAGTATCCTTAACTTTTTTTGAAATGAATTATTTCTCTTTACTTAATAGCTTCTTATCTAATTAATTAATTAATGTTTGGAGAGAGAATAATTAAGTAAGGATACTTTAGGAAAAAAAATAATTAATACATCTAAAAATTAGAAAATGATCTTATAAAAAATGACAAACAATTTTCTAGAAAGGATATGATAAATAGGGACCATAATTTTAAAACCCGGCTCGAACCCGGTCCAACCGGGAACAAGACCACTCATCGGTTTGAATTCCTTTTCGGATCGGTTAAACAATTGACTAGGTCAAACCTGGACAAAATCCGGTTTAACCGATATAAAACTACACCTTTTCATGGTTGGGAAACATGTAGTGCAGAAAGCTGGCGAGAAGAATTTGAAATTTTTTCCAAATTTTGGTCTTGCAGGGACTAGAACTAGGGGTGGGTATACGGGCCGGTCCGGTCCGTCTAAGGCCTGGCCCGTGAAGCCCGCATTTTTACGGACCGAACTAAGTCAGCTCCGCAAATTAAACGGACTAAAATTTCAAGTCCGTATCTGGCCCACGAAGCCCACGGATAAACGGGCCGATCCGCGGATCCAAGAAAAATGTTGCAACAAAGTTTTTTTTATAAAAAAAATCATAAATTTGTCCAATAATGGAGGTTTTTTTTTTTAAAAGGTTTTTAATTTGATTTTTAGTCATTTTTTAATTTAATTTTTTTAGACAATTGTTTTTAAAAGAATTTAAAAAATGAGTTAAATTTCAATTTTTTAAAATTTGATTTTTTTTTTTTGTGTGGATGCAGGCCGGTCCGTTTAGTCCGATGTGGTTATAGACTTACTAAAACAGAACCGGTTTAAATTACGGGCTTTACAGAACGAGTTATACAGGTTACAGATTTTACAGATACGAACACAAACGGGCGGGCTATCCGTATACCCACTGCACCTGATGTAAAACACACAAAAATTGTCGATTGTTGAATAAACATTTCAACCGTGCATATTCAGCCTCGTGTGTTGATCAGACCAACTGTACTTGACGACAAGGGAATCACATTCTACGAACTGAAGGGCATAAGGTATGTCAAAAAAAAAAAAAAAAGAAGGGCACAAGGTATGTTAAATAATAATAATAACACAAAACGGGAATGATGTGGAATTGAAATCAAAAGACAACAGCATGGCTTTACATGCCATGTCAAATGACATGACCACGTTGATATCATTTCCATGCGGAACTTTCCACATTGTTTTTATCAGAGTTTCTTGTGGTATAATCATTGTGATGGCCATGAGTGGGGGAATGAAGACAAAGTTTGTGATGGTCACTAGATGCTATCTTGTATAGAACTTTTTATCTAATTCAAAGAATTCAATTTAATTTAGTTCGTAGTATTAAATTTATTATTAATTTATATTATTTTTTTTATAAAATTATTTTTAAATTAGTGGGACTCCTTACTTTACTTTTCACATTTAATTATTTTTTACAATTAATTAATGTGTGTTAGTTTTTTTTTTTTTTATAGAGAATATTTTTATCTTATTAATTTATAGTATTTATTTTTATTAACTGAAAAAAATATAAAATAATTAAAATTATTTCAGTCTAAAAGTAATTAGAAAAGAGTCTTAAAAGAGAAAGACAAACAAATTTTTTTAAAAAAGAATTTATATATTAAAAGGGAGGTAGTATTAGATATTTCTGTTAATGAATAATGATGAGGTACCATGGGCCACCATTCTATATGCCATGTTCTCCTATCCCGAGTCTCACAAACCCACTTCAAGGTTCATTAGATGAAGCCCAATTTTGTTTTACACAAGATTGACAAGGCTCCATTTTGGGATAACTTCTCATGACCAAAATATAAAATGGATTTAAGGTATAAATGGCGAATTATCTATTTAATTACCTGTCATTACAAGTTCCTGTTTCTGGTCCTGTTCTTCGAGCATTTGACTTGTGTTTAATTTTAAAATTTCAGTATAAAATTTCAGAATATATATATTTGGTATTGGTGATGCGAAAAAATTATTTGATGGAATACTTAATATATAGAGTTGGTTTGCACTTGAGTGATGAGAATAATAGGAGATGATGAAGACTATCTTCTAGAGGTACACGTGTAAATTGTTTTTTTTTTTCTTAAGGCTTGTATGTGGTGGTGCTATTGATACGATAATAGGAATGAAATTTTTTGGATTATTCGTTATTTTGTTTTGGTGGTATTTATGGTTAGAGAAACTATTCAAATGATGAGTGACCTTTGATGTGGCTTTTGTTAATTTAAAAAGGTGGTTTAATTGTTTAGGATTGACCAATCAACTAATATTTTGGTTATTGTGTGTGTAGGCAGGGACCCAGACTCGTGTGAGAGTTTTTTTTTTTGGGGGGGGGGGGGGGGGGGGGGGCGGGCAACCATAAAAAAAACTAAAATCTAAATAAAATTTCTTTTAAAAAAAGATTATCGATTTTATAGTTAAAATAGTAAAGAGATAAAAACAATTATATAATAACTAAAATTAATAAAATATAATCTTCAGATAAGTTTTTTTAGAAAAATATAAAATTAAAATTTAAATAAAATTTATTAAAAAAAAAGATTATTGATTTTATAGTTTAAAATATAAAAACAATTATATAATAACTAAAATTAATAAAATATAATCTTCAGATACGATTTTTTAGAAAAATATAAAATTACTATTAATTTTATAATTTAAAAAAGTCAGGGATAAAAATTGATTATATAGTAACTAAAATTTGATAAAATATAATATTTAAATAAGATTTCTTTTTAAAAAAATAAAATTACTATTGATTTGATAGTTTAGAAGAAAAAAAGTGAAAAGATAAAAACAGATTATATAATAACTAAAATTTAGTCGAATATAATTTTTAGATCAGATTTCTTTTAAAAAATAAATAATAATATATTTTTTATAGGCAAATTGGATGTCAATCCCATGCTGTTCCTCTACGGTGCTTTTATAAATTATTTAAATAATAAATAATAATAAAACAAGATCAATCTTTTTTGAGAGATAAATAAGACCAATCTAGAACAATGCTTACAGTGTGCCTTTGTTGATATTTGAAGTTAGTTCATAAATTTAACGTAGGTAGCAATTTGTTCCGTAAAAACTGGTCACAATATGCTATTGAAATTAAAATTTGGAAAAAAGTTACTGGGGGCCAAGGCTCCCCAATGCTGAACGTCAGTACGCCCCTGTGTGTAGGGGTGGGGATAGGGGTGGTTAGAACTTAGAAGTGATACTTCATTGCCTTTATGGTGACAATAAAATGGATGTAAGAAAAAAAGGTATGGAAGAGTTAAGTTTCTTTTAACAAAGAGATTAGAAAGAAAGTTTGATTTAATGATGATACATAGGATATAGGCATAAATAAGGAAAAATATACTTAGACATTTCAAATACTATTCAACACATAGTGATAAGAAAGAAAAAAAAAATATAAGTATAATAAATTATATGATGTGATAAAAAAGAAAAGATAAAAAAAAATGGGAAGTGTTGATAGAATATTTAAATTAATGAGGTGTTCAAATATCATCGTTGAATAAATAATACCAGCAACTAGCTTTCAATAACAAGCGCAAGCACAAAGATCATTTGCATGTCCATGGACTTTATTTACCTCTTGCAGAGGGGGTTGGTGTGGTTACCTATAATATGGTGGTGGCTTTCTACTTGAAGGCTTTTAGTATTCCTCAGCAAATGAGGCTGCAACGAACACCAATGCAAGCAGTAACACTAAAATGGAGTATTTGGGAGACATTTTGGGCCTAGGGTTGGCTGAAAATCAAAGGATTTGTGTGGTGCAGAAAACAAAGCCTAGCCTTTTATAATGGCCAAATCCAATGTTGTCATGACACTTGTCATCTCTGTAACATGCTATGCTCTGTTAAGTAAAATAGACATAGTTTTTAAATAGGTGAGCCAAATTTCACAAAAATAAATAAATAGGAGAACCAAAAATTAAACCACATAATTTTTTTTCCAGTTATTTTAGTTAACAACTCCATTGGTTTTATTGTTTTAATTTTTTTGATCCGTAGGAATCGAACACGGTACTGGAGAGTTTACAACACTCACACACATTGTTCAACCAACTGAGCTAGACCCCTTCGATGGTTTTATTGTTTTAATTGATTTAATGATTTAACACAATTTAGATTGTTTTATGAAAATATTTACTTGGACAACGTTAGATCATCAGATGTCTTCTTCCATCATAAAATTTGACTACTAGGAAGCATTAACTGAATTATTGTATTTAAAGATAAAGTAGCACTTCAGTTTGGTAAAATACAATTCACTTATACTAGGAATAGTACTCATATGCATTAAAAAGAAGAAGGAATAGTACTCATATATATAGTCATCACAGCTATTATTATTTTCTTTCGTTTTCAAATCCATTTTCTTCACTAGCAATGGTCCCCCTCGTTTGACATTAAGTCTATATCCACTTACCTTTTTATATGAAAACTCCTTCCGTTTCTATTTATAAGACCATTTTAATTAATTTATACCCTTTAAAAAAATAGTTAATTTAGTTAATCACATTAAATTTGTCAATAATATGTACTATACTTCCAAAAGTACCCTTAACTTTTTTTGAAATGAATTATTTCTCTTTACTTAATTGCTTCTTATCTAATTAATTAATTAATTAATGTTTGGAGAGAGAATAATTAATTAAGGATACTTTAGGGAAAAAAATAATTAATACATCTAAAAATTAGAAAATGATCTTATAAAAAATGACAAACAATTTTCTAGAAAGGATATGATAAATAGGGACCATAATTTTAAAACCCGGTTCGAACCCGGTCCGACCGGGAACAAGACCACTCACCGGTTTGAATTCCTTTTCGGATCGGTTAAACAATTGATTAGGTCAAACCTGGACAAAATCCGGTTTAACCGATATAAAACTACACCTTTTCATGGTTGGGAAACATGTAGTGCAGAAAGCTGGCGAGAAGAATTTGAAAATTTTTCCAAATTTTGGTCTTGCAGGGACTAGAACTAGGGGTGGGTATACGGGCCGGTCCGGTCCGTTTAAGGCCCAGCCCGTGAAGCCCGCATTTTTACGGACCGAACTAAGCCAGGTCCGCAAATTAAACGGACTAAAATTTCAAGTCCGTATCTGGCCCGCGAATCCCACGGATAAACGGGCCGGTCCGCGGATCCAAGAAAAATGTTGCAAAAAAGTTTTTTTTAAAAAAAAATCATAAATTTGTCCAATAATGGAGGTTTTTTTTTTTTTTTTTTTTTACATTTTTAAGCTAAGGAACAAAATATAAAGAATAAGAATACATTAAAAATACAAATATAAGCATTTAATTAAATATTAAACTTAAACATTCAACTCTAAATAAAATATCAAACATTCCAAAGAGCAATACCTATAATAAATTAGAAAAAATACAAATAAAAAGAAACATTTCTTAAATACGCTATTATATTTCAATAAGAATTGAAGTTTTAAACTTTATATCAAAAAATTAAAATAACGTACGGTGAAAAAAGATTTTTAATTTCAAGCAATAATTTGTTTTAGTTGGAGAAAATATCTATTACCTACTTAATAGTAAGAAAATATTATAAAGGATGATTCATGGTAAGGTTTATATTAATTGATATTTAAAAATTACAATTTGTAAAGGACAAATTAGTATCTAATTAATGCTATATATATGTAGAAAATAAAAAAACATTAAAGTAAGTGCTTACGCGGGCTAGCCCGCGGGCTCCACGGATTAAGCCCGCGAAGTTCGCGGACTTCACGGACAGGGCTTAAAATCCTTTATAATTGGACGGATTCATTTTTTTTTAGGCCCGTATCCGCGCGGGCCGCGGGCTAAACGGACCGGTCCGCGGACTTGAGTCCATATACCCACTCCTAACTAGAACCCTGTTCCCTTTGGAAACTAAAAGGAAAGCTACCACCAGACTAAAGCCACGTTTTGTTACTTATAGAAAACATTTAATTTATATATTACAGAAAATACGAAATTTAAAAAAGAATAACAATAAACATAACAATAAAAAGATATTAATATATAACATGTGTACATCCGTGTGTATATATGAACTGTTACACTTCTTTTATCCTTACCGCCCCGTGTGTATGTATGAACTGTTACACTTCTTTTATCCTTATCCATACCAAACTCACTAATTTCTTTTCTTTTTATTTTTTAAATAGTTATGTTACTTTTTAAATTTATGCCATGATTTTGTTGGTATAATAAATTGAATTTATTAATGATTGGTATTTAAAATAAATAATATTATAATAGAAACTTAGCTTAATAAATAAATAAAATATTTTAAATTATAAATTGACATATTATTATTATTATTATTATTATTATTATTATTATTATTATTATGTTAAAAAATTAACATATTATTTCTTTAGGGTGTGAAATTTTAAATTTTTTTAATAGATACCGGGTCATGTGGTTCAATTAGTGACCCACTGGTTCAATCATTGATCCAATGAACCAATGTCTTGACCGGTTCGATTTTAAAACTATGATAGAGACAAAGCAAGTATATATCGTAAAGATTTGATGAAGTATTCCTGTTTTTGAAAGTATATAGTAGGAGTATTTTTCTACAATCTAAAGGGAAAGGTTACACACACGTTAAAGTAGCATTTGATTTATTTTCCGTTAATATATTTTTATTTGTAATATAATAAAAATGTCACATTTTTATGTATACATTATTTTATGTTTATAAGATATAAAAATAGTAAAATAAGATTTTAATATTTTTTTCCCAAAATCAAAAATCAAAAATATTTTTTATAATAAATTAATAAAATTATATTAACTAAAAATAAATATGTATAAAATATAAGGCAAACACTACTTAATCTTTTCTATGCGGTGGCAAAGAATAAAATGAGAAACCACGAGAAAGGAATATGAACCTAAGAAGTGTTATGTAGTTGGATTATGAACAGGAGGCTCATCAATCAATAAACAATACAATAGAGGATGTTATCTGTTACTATTTATTGTTGAGATTGAGAGAGTCATTTTATTTATTTTTGGTGAGCAATTTTTGTGGAGATTTATTGAGATTGAGAGGATTTTTTGCTTTGTGGAGAAGGCAAGGGAGCGGAAAATCTGGAGTGAAATAAGGAACTATAATCTACTTATTTTGCTAGCAAGATTTGAATTTGAACAATTGTTTACATTTGTGATTTTTTATTTTACTACTATTATTTGGAGGCTATTTTAGATATTAGGTCTGTTTATTACTTGGCCCAATTGTTACGGAATCCTGAGAGTGGTTGTGGCTTGTGGGTGCTTTTGATGCAAAGACCAAAGAGAAGAGTAAGTTAAGAGTTGGTACACGCATTGTCATATGTAGTCACTGTATCTTATGTGGTTTTGAATTAAAAATCCTACTGTTGAAGGAATTGAATGGGCGTTTGGGAGGGAAGATGTGTTTTAGTAAAAAGGGATTTATTATTATTATTATTGTCATCCTTCAAGAGATATTACATTAGACTAAAGGGGTGAGGAATAGTATTGCTGCAGCACCACGAGCCACAGTCCTTGGAAGAGGAGGCGGTCTCATGCCGAGATCCTGGCCGCGATCGAGAGAGATTGCGTCGGCAGTCATCCTTGGAGGCAAAAGTGAAACAGAGATGAAGAAAAGCACAGATAGAAGCTAAGGGAAAGAGAAAGAAGATGAAAGGAAGAGAGAAGAGAAAAGAGGAACAGAAGAAGAAAAGAGGAGTGAGAAAGCGCCACCACCTGCGGTAGCAGAAAATTGCCTTTTCAGTGTCACAAGTTAATTAGTATTGTTGTTGCAAGAGAATGTTACTGCTTGGGCTTGCTTCCATGAAAGGAAAAAGGCTTTCTTGATAGAGTTCTTTTGCTTAAAGGAGGTTTGTATCTCTCTCCTCCTTTCTTCAACAAATTTTATTCATTTTTCCAACTGTGTGGGGATGCGGGTGACTATCCCTTTTGCCATGAATAGTTTAAACTTTAAACGCTATACTTCCATGAAGTAGATTCATTTTTGTTATTTGGTGCTTTGAACCTTGTTGTGTTGTGTAGATGAAAGTAGTTGGAAGCCCATTATATGATTTGTGACTTTATTTTCCTTTTCCCTTGGTTAGTCCATAGTAATCTTGATCTGATTATATCTATGACAGGTTTTAAATCAACTGGAAGGTTTACAACTAAAATTGGTGCAAGATGGCGTCAATTTGGCCTGGCATCAATACCAGGCTCGAGAGAATCCACACCATGTAAATGTATATTTCGATTGCCTCTTTATTTATTTATTTTTTTCAGCATTCTTTTATGTTCTCTCTCTCTTTCTTTTTTTTTTTTTTTTGCATTATGTTTAATTTAACTAAAAGGAATTTCTATCTCCTCCAACTCACTTTTTAAAACAAAACTTTAGGCCTTATGAAACGTCATAATTTGACATGCCAGACATGCATTTCCTATTTATTTACACTTGACAACATACTTGGTTTTGAGTTTGTTCCAATACCTAAAGATCTTCTGACATATCCGGAATTGAATCTTTGAATTTGAATGTCATTGTAAAAAAAATGTAAATCTTGCTTGTGTACAGCAAAAAGCAGAACAAAGATTACATGTCATGGTTATAGATTAAATTCTCTTTTTTGCCATTAATCATTCATCATCCAATGGTCTATTGGTGTCAAAAGCCTTTTTTCCACTTTTTTTTTTTTTAACTTTTTCTTGGCTTGTCAAAGCTTTGCTCCTGTAATAAATGGTTACAACTTCTATCTTTTCAATGCTTTTTAAGGGTAGAATAATTATTATTTTTTTGAATTTGAAAGTTATATCCATTATTCTCATCCAATATTCCAAATTGTTTCAGATTACTCTATTTCTCTTCTCTACTTTTCTTCATTTAATTTTCTTAGATTTTATATTATAGATTAATATTTTTCTTTAAATATTGTCTTTAAAGATGATGGGGATGCTATTTCTTTTAGGAATCAGTCAACCTCTAGCAATTTCCCTACCGATGGATCATAATTGAATGATTATTTGTTAGAGAGGCATGTGCTAGGTGTCAACAAAATAATTATACTTTTATACAATTCCTGTTGCTTGGGAGATGACAAGCTGCACCATTAACATGTAGAAGAAAGTGTAAGAGGTGAATTTTAAGCTTTTTATTTATTTATGTATTAGTAGCATTCACTAATCCTATTTTAGTTTACATACTTGCTTTCATTTGAAGTTTAAGTTGTGAGTGGTAAAATGTGATTTTGAATTCACTTCTCCTATTTTGGTTTACCTAGCATAGTTTTTATTGTATGATCTTGTTGTGATTTCACACTATCTAAGCGGTAACATGAAACCACATAGTTATACGCTTATTAATATTCGTGTTTTTCATGCTCTTGGCGTGTGCATCCTGCATTTAGATTTCTCACATGGAATCCTTTATTGGTTGGTAGTATGAATGTGTTCATATTAATATTCTGTTATTTGAAAGCATGTTCCATAATTAAGAAGCAAGTAAAAGGCGGCATAAGTTAAGAGATATTAAGAAACTTGCTACTGTAATTATACTTTTATACAAAAGGTCTTAGGTAAAGTAAAACTATGCTAGATTTATGTCAACCATACTTTATAGTAGATCTATCGTTATTTATTGGTTTTGTTGTTGATTGCCATGTTGATTGCCAAGTACGTTGATTGTGGTTACATGTCATTTTGGGTTATCTATTCTTATCTTTCAAATATCTCATTACCCTTCCTCTTGCATATTATTTGCATACTTCAATTGAGACAAAATTCTAGTGTTTTACTTTGTAAAGATGATATGCTTTATTAAATTTGCTTAGTCTTTGTGTGATGTTGATAACCCCCATTTTCATACCATATATTACTTTGCAATGTAACAACAAATGATTTGGATAGTTTCCAAGGAAAGACACCCTCTCACAAACCACTTTAATTAGGTTTGATAATTTGATTTGAAGTCATTTGACTTCTGTTGTCATCTTAGGATCAAGAATTGTTGCAATGGATGAATTTATCTTGAAGCTAGAAATGGAAAACAAGCAGAGAGAGAAAGAGCGGAACGAAGCACACAATAAGCTTTTGAAGAATGAAGAAGAAATTGCAGCATTGGTAGAAGGCAAAGGATTCCTTTGAAGATGATAAGTCAAAAATTATAATGATACTGTGGGAGGGCGGCTAATGCTTGTGGACACATGGCAAGATTAGAAAATATTGAACAAGTTGGTCAAATCTGAGGCCAAAATGCAGGTAACTCTTTTGCCATTTTGTTTTGATTTCTTGAATCATGTAGTTCTCTGCTGATTATTATACCGCCAATGGAATTATAGACTGCAAAAATCAATCAGCAAACAACCACAATTGTAGTCTCATACATGTTTACCCAATATTAATATTTATTTTCACTTATGAATCCTCTACTTCTTTTCCATAATGCTTCTATTTTTAGAAGTGATGGTTTTCTGTGATACTTTGGAGAATTTACATGTTCGTGAGTTGCTTGCAAGAATTGTAATTGATGAGTCTCACAATGGGGGCATGATTCTCTTTGTTGTGACATGTGAGAAATGGTTCAATGGAACGTGCGTCAAGATTACCCCTGCAAGGGCTGAGCATATCAAGCAGTACAAATATCCATCTTACAGCAACAAGAGAGATGTCTACCTTGACAATGGCTAGGATGGTGACTATAATCTTGGCAATGTAGAGTTATGATCTATTTAATTTCATAATATTCAGGTTTTTTTTTTGAAAGTTGCTATATTTGGTCCATATATACTGTTTGTCTTTGGATCATGTTTGCTCAGGGAGAAGCTCTGCTTTAAAATCAGACAGTGTGGTACTGGTAAGTCACTAATAGTGTGTGGTGGGAAGTACTAAAAAGTGGAAGTGAGACCTTGAGAATGAATGGATATACATGGAAGCCATGATCCTTGTGATGAGAAACCAAAAGTATGGTATTATTATTCATAGTTCTATAAATATGTACATTTTGTTATGTCAAGCTTAGACTTTTGAATTAATTATGTGCCTTAACTTTATCGTTCTAGCTTTTGGGATAAATATATTATTTTAATTTTCAATTTTTGAAGGGTTGAATTTTGAACTAGGAAGCTACAGGTAGCAAGTCACTTCCATACATGGTGATGTTGGATAACACTATTTTTGCATCTGCTAGTGGGGAACCTTAGTGTATGCAAAAATACTTGGAGCTATCTGCTACATAATACGAAAGAGAAAAGAAGAGCAAGAGGAATCAAGAGACTATTTCTTGGGGTCAGTGTGATGAATGTGAGTTTCTAATGAAGAATAATGCAGCATTGACTTGATGGTAGCAGGGTGGCGTTAAATGTAAAATGGGAGGATGTGGATGACACTGTATTGAGGACCAAATTTATGTGAAATGGCATGTGACACAGTGAGAGGTTTTGCATTATTGACCATGAGAGGATTTGTAAATGAGGGGCTGAGAGACAAAATTGATTGGAGTTTGAAACTTTAGTTTTTGGGGATGAATTTTGTGCATCAGTTAATGAAATTTGGTCTGTAACAAAAAACATTATTTATGTTATTTATGCATCTTTGCTTTTGGGTTTTCTCATATTTACAAATGAGTAGTACTCTTTCTCGACTTCCTTTTTTTCCTTGCAATTGCCACTTGTGAACTTTACTGTCTCCCCAGGTGTATTTTGTATTTTGTGTGAAAAACAATGGTAGTGCTTCTAAAGCTTAATCATAGCAACTTCTGTTACAAACTGACATGTTTTATTCTCTTTCAATCCCGACTAACATCCAACTGTTAAGTAGATGAAGTTTATTGATGATATTGATTCATATTATATGTTGTAGTGCTGTCATTTCAAATGAAGTGAAAAAAGCCAAGGAAAATTAATGGAAGACAATGTAATTAATTTGTCAATGATTAAACTTTTTATTAGTAATTAGCTTAAACTATCAAGAAGGATAATAGTATTATGAGTCAATATCATCATTTTGTATAAAAGAAAAGCTTATATAAAGTTTTTTTTATGCAGTGGAAAAATACAAGCAAGGCTCAGCTTAAACTATCAAGAAGGATAATAGTATTATGTGTTTAGTATTACATGATTGAATTTCTCATATTTAAAAGAAATCAATTAGATATCAGACCCATTTGTTTAAGCTTATTTTTTTTAAAAAGTATTTTTTTAATAAAATAATTTTACTTTTTTTGATGTGTTTGTTTAAACTTTTTTAAATAAAAAATTATTTTCTATTAAGAAAATCCTATCTTTTTTTAAAAAAAAAAAACACTTTAAAATATTAGAGTATACAATTAGTAAGAAATTAGTTACACATGTTTAATCTAAAAACTCTATAAATAGGACTACTTGTAATTCATTTTACATCTTTTAATCAATATGAAATCTCTTGAGAATTATTTTCTGTATTTGGCTCATGTCTATGATCTACATCCCTCTCATCCTCTGATTTCCAACAAAAACACTTTTTTTAAAGTACATTTTTTAAAAGTACATTTTTTTTAAAGTTTAAACAAACTAATAATTACTTATACATTTATCAATAGAGTAATGTTATTTTTTTTAATGATATTACTAATATATTTCTAAACATAAATAAATTTGAAACCCGTGCTTTAAGCACAGGACAAAAGTCTCCTAAACATTCGTCCTTTTCCTTTGGTGGGCCACTGATTTTAACGTGCAATAACTATTTTTTGATAGAATCATCAATGACGACGAAACAAGACAAATTCTACCTGTATATATTTTTTTTGACAGTATTCTACATGTATATTAAGAATCCTCAAAATAAAATAAAAAAATTACATGTATATTAAGGTTTATCTATGCTCCTTACAGTTTAACCCTTCAAATATATTTATATTTTAACTTTTTATTTTTTTTCACATTTTAGTCCTTATGTGGTGATGAGGAAACAATGAGTCAGGCGCTTTTGCGCCTTAATAGGAATCAGAGAATATGAAGGCAGTATTGAGTAAGAGATAATGAGAAAAGAGTTATCAAATTGAGAGGAAATTAAAATGTATTTTTATTGTATGATCCCACCATCACAATTTTGTTGTGTATCTGGTTAGATACATAACCTTTGAATCACAGTTAAAAAAAATTACAATCAAGATTAAAATCCAATAATAAACACATTTTAATGAAACTATCGTCATTATTACACCGCCATCACCACCAACATCATCGCTACCACCACCATTATTGCTTTGCCACCATACGTAAGTTGGCGACTTAACCTTTTATTGTACTTACAATATTATCAATACGTGTAAATAGGTACGTGTACACAATATAAATATAAAAAGACTTAAATATGTTTTAGGTTCCAAATAAATGACCCATTTTTATGTTGGGTCCCTAATATATTTTCTCGTTGCATTGGATTCCTAATATATAAAAACTTTAGTTTTGAGTTCTTATCATCAGTCAAATGATGACGTGACACAATCTCAATGGTTGATATATATTGAGAAGATCTGTTCGTAAGTACCATATTATCGCTTAACTGACAGCAGAGACTAAAAACAAAAGTTTGAATATATCAAGGATCCAATGCAACAACAAAATTTATTAGAGACCCAAAATAAAAATCGGTCACTTACGAGGAACCTAAAACATATTTAAGCCATATAAAAAACAAATTTTGACAGGATTATGTTTAGACATGACAAAAATTTGATAAAACCATATTGTTAAACTTAAATATGAATGTTTGATAAAGATAATAAGAAAGTCTAAGCTATAAACATTTGTTCAGACATATAATCAAGCTCTTTTAAAGTTTCAAAATTGCCTTTACAAGCTTTTCTTTTACTCGATTGTTTTCCTAATACGCTGCTAAGCCATCAAAGTGATAAGCTGAAAATTGAAACTCAGGTTCAACAAGACTCAATTTCTTGATATTCTTAGAAATCTATATGCTTCTAGGGGTTAATTTGTTGACGGAAGAGATAAATTAAGAAGATTATCAGATAACTGTATTAATGTTTCTAAGGTAGCAAACAGATTATTTGTTTTTAGAAGAAAAATTGAAAGAATAATGAATGATAAATACTATAATAGTTAAAGTTGAGTCATGAATTACAATAGAAGACAATGTGATTAATATTGAAACTAAAGATGATCTTTAAAATATAATGGGAGAATCACATATTGATGAATATGGAAAGAGAATAATAGGAAATTGAACCTAGAAATGACAGGTTTTCCAAATGAGAACTAAAGAGAATAACAGATGAACTGACTTGTCATTATAATATGAAAATTGATATGTATCAATGTATGTATTCAACATTGGCCTATCCACCATCTCACATGGCCACTTCCTATTGAGATTGTCAAATAGATGCAATGCATTTACTTTTGTCTTGTTATCAACATGTTTCTTTGCCGATGCCAAGCAGCACAAAATCATTCATCAGTTTCATATCCTTCCCATAACCGTTTTATATTTTTATACACATCAAGCATACTTGGCCTTTGGTGTGGAGACATCTGAATGCAGTCAATTGCAACCTTGACGAGGCAAGAGATTTGTTCATCTAATCCTTTTTCTAAGAGAGATCCATCAATGACATTAGAAAATCCATTCATTTGAATGTACTTCTTTCCCGTAATCAGCTCCAAAAGAACAATTCCAAAATCATACACATCATTCTTCCCTAGGTTCTTGTGGTTTCCTTTGATGAATTTAGCACTTCTTAAATTCCATAATTTGGGCTCAAAATTCTGATCGAGCAAAACATGCTCTGAGCTTATACCAAGATGGAATATCTGCCAATTGCAACTATGCGTGGAGGCCAGATAAACCTCTTGCCAACCCAAGTGCTATTTTAAGCCTTATTGGCCATTCCAATGGAAAGGCTTCATTTTGCAAAGGATGCAACCAATGAGAGAGTTTACCATTTGGCATGAATTCATACACTAGGATCCTTTGCTTTCTTTCTGTGCAAAACCCAAGAAGACCTACTAAATTTCTATGTTTGAATCTCTGCAGAATCATGATTTCTAATGCAAACTTTGTTTCAAATAGTTTAGAATCATATAGTCTCTTCACTGCTACTTGGGAGCCATTAGAAAGCTTGGCCTTGTACACCATCCCTGTCTTTCCCGCCCCAATAACATTGGTCATGTTGAAATAATCAGTTGCCTTACACAGTTCCATGAAGCTCATACTAGATGTTAATTCGTCCAGTACTCTAGAAACCTGTGTATGCATGAAACATTATGTTATACCAAGTAACCAAGCTATTTGTCGTATATATGTGTGTTTGAATTCGGAAATATCAATAATAAAATGACTCATTTCATGTACATAGAAGATTCCAACAAGTATCTTGATGGATTCAGTATAGCAAGTGTTGTCTATGTTATCTAGGATCAAGAACCACAATCTGTAAACATGTATGATCATGATTAAATTAAGTCTGAAACGTGTGAATTTACTCAGGATATACTCTTTACAACAATAATATGGGACAATAGAACTAGCAACCTTCTAGTGAGAATAACCCAGAAACTCTTAGAGAGTAGAAAGGACAAATTAGAGAAAGGTTGGAAGAGTGTTCTATATAAAACTTCTTAGTACAAATATTTATAATAAAAACTACGCTTAACACCATGTTGGAGTTCAAGTGTGAAGGTGAAGTCTCACATTGGGTAGAAATGGATAAGCTCTAAGGCCTAATGGCGGAAAGCATGTTGCTAGTACGGGTCATCATTGAATACTTGTGGATTGAAAAAAGGCTTTTGCTTGAGAGGGGAGTTACCATGTGGAAGAGACTCACACTTGAGTGGGAAATTGTTGGAGTTTAAGTGTGAAGATGTGCAATCTCACATTGGGTAGAAATGAGTAAGTCGAGCAACATATAAGTGAGGAAGACTCATAAACCTGATGCCTTAAGGTTTTGGGTTAAAGGTGGTGTCAAGTTTACTTGTATGTGTGCTCGTGGCCTATTGGTGAATATCTCCTTGGAGTTTTATCCCCCTCGGCTTACTAACATTGGTAGAAAGACTCGCAATCCTAATGCCTTAAGGTTTTGGATTGAAGTATGGTGTCAAGTTCACTTGTGTGGTTTGTTCATGATCCATTGATGAAAATCTCTCCAGTGTTTTATTCCCCTCGATTTCCCAACACACCAAATAAAAATGATGAAGTGAGACTCAGTCTAAAAGATCAAGTCAACAAGACAAATTTAAGTAAAATATTTATTTTTATGAGCACTAAATCAATTTGAGAATGATTTTCTAAATATTTAATTAAATAGCAATGTAAAACTTTTATATCAACACAATATACTTCAGAAAGCAAGTAGGATGGACAACTTACATAACACTAATTGATCTCCGATCTGCTAAAGTAGTCTAATTTTGTTTTGTGTTGGATTCAAAAGAAAAATGCCATGCAACAGTAGTTTTTTTTTTTGTGTGCGTTTTTTTTTAAGCTTCGAACAGAGGACTTGGAGGTTGAGAATTATACTCCAAACCATAAAGTCTCCCGGGAAACTGGCTGCAATGGGTAGACTTGGAGTAGTAGACCTGTAGATGTATATGTGATCTAAAAGGCAGATTTGCAGTGTGACAAAGATGATCAAACTGTTATCTTCTTTCCTTTAATATCAATGCCAAAAGATCTAAGTTTGTTTTCTTGTGGTGTCTAATAAACTGACTTGACAGAGATAGACTTTGTAGAGATTGATCCGAAAGTTTAAAAATGTAAAAACTAAAATAAAAAAAAAGGTGCATTTCATAAGGAATAAAATCATAGTTAAGCTGTAAAATATCTTCCATAATTGAGGTATTATTTGAATAAATATGTGTATATATATGTGGCAACGTTTAAAAAAAGATGAAATTAAAAATAAATAATATGCATATAGAAAGTGTAAAGAATTTTTATTCTATCATTTAATTACAAATCTACTAGGATGAATTTGTTGAGTTTTACATTTACCACCTTAATAGAATTAGAAATTAAACTCGGAAAAAAAAAAAAGAGAACCTCTTGGTTTCCTTTCTCCAGCAACGACAGAGAGAGTAGTTTGGGAACTTGATTTGCGTCTATTGCATGGATCCTACACCTACTGACATTGGAAGATATGAACCTTTTCTTGCTCTTCTTTAGTTGCGCCCAAGGCACACAGAAGCACATAAAAGCAATGGTGACTCCAGTCGCTGAACAAAAATAACCAATAGCAAAACTACACCAAAACTTCTTGTGATCCTCCATAGAGTTCACTGCTGCTACTTGCGTTGCTCATGCTCGAGAAGGCGAGCAATGACCACAAGATGTGTAGAAGAACGCTGAAAACTCTTGTTCTAAAGGCAACTAATTCCATGCTAGCAGAATTAATTTGTACAATTATATGGTTTATTATGAGCCAAAGTGAACAATAGAATTTGTAAATTTTCGTACTCACAGCTATATATTAATAGGTTGATTGCACCATGATACAGAGACCACTCTTTATTATAAACACTCTATCAACATTCATTTTTTTTTTCTCTATCTCTTTCTTTCTATTACATCATAATAAGTACCTATTATACTTACATTTCTCCCTCTTCTATTTCTTTATCTCTTTGAGTAATGTTATATCTTTCTACTTCATCCTCCTACAAACCTCTTATTACCTTTTATGGTAAGTATTAAATGAAAATTAAAAACATTTAATGTATTGAAAGTATAAAATATATTTAAAACTTACTGTAAAAAGGTAATAGGAGGATTTATAAGAGAGAAATGTTAGCAACACATTCTTTATCACATTCTTTTGAACACATTCTCCATGATTAGTTAAAATTTATTGAAAATCACACATTTTTATGGATCCCACTTGTTATTTAATGACACACACTCTCTCTCTCCTAATTTTGTAGTTTTCAATAAATTTCAACCAATGATAGAGTGTGTGTTGATAGAAGTATGTTAGAGAGTATGCTGCTAGCACTCCTCTTTATAAGAAGATTTAAAATTATTCTATATCTTTAGATGTTAAATAGAAAATGAGTGTCCATTAATCATTTTTCTTACTTTATACATTTATATAAGGAATCGAGTTGGCTTGTACACATGTTGGCCCTAAATGATGAAAGTTGTCTCTTTCATCGTTTACATAGAATCGTTGATTTTGGGACCCAGGAAATTTTCACCATTATTTTCCTGCACTCTATTACCTTTGATATAGGATGACCAAGTCATTATAAGGAAAAAAATATTTACATAAATTAATGGTTAAATAACTTCAAAAAAAAAAAAAATGTAACCACCTGTATATCAACACAAGTATCATACTAATTTTTTTTTTATCTGTAGAAATCGAAGACAAGTATAAGGAGATTTACAACAACTCATGCATCCTGTTTAACTAACTGGGCTAGATTTCATCAATATCATACTAATTTGGGATAAAGTTATCGACATAATCCAAATTTCGTCTCTAAATTGTGACATATTAGATATTTTCATCTTGAAATCCATTCTATATCAAAATTGTGACAATAAACCAATTATGTCCCAATTTAACAATTTTTTTTAAAAGTTTGTGACGGAAATGTAACGCAACATGACAAATAATTTTTCCTTTAGGGATGAAAATTTTTTCTGTCATAAAATTTTGTCCAATTTTTTTTTTCTTGTAGTGAATTATGATATTTTTTCTGTTTGTATAATATATACATTTTAATTACTGTTGCACTACACCATCTAATTTTAAATAATATGAATTATTATCTGTCAATCTTCATAAAATTTTTATTTACAATCACAAGTTTTCTTGTTGAACCTAACATCGATGTCATATAAAAAATGCCATCTTCGTAAGTTAAACATTAATCTCTTTGAGTTACATCGCAATTTCCTGGAATATTCCTGACAGCTAGATTCAAAGTTAAACTTTCTCATTTCACATGCTTAATTACGTATTGAGTTGGTCATTTAAAGTTCTTTACCAACAAATTATTTTCTTAGTCATTATGTAGGTACATTAATATTTTAAATATTGTGTGTGTCCGTTGATCAAGTTCATTAATATATGCTCAAACCTTACGGCATTACGACTTTTCTGATACGTTATCTATCTATCTATCTATCTAATATTTGAGACTTTTCCAGTGACAAGTGTCACCTACATCTTGTCTCTCCACTATTTTGCTTTTAAGGACATAATAGATATTAGATATATTGATTAAATTTTAATGATTTATTAACTTTCCTGGTTGTCATGTGTTTCCTTTTTTCGTTGAAGTGTGGCTTACTTCTAAGGGAGATAAGACACGCAATCCCTATATCCATGCACTGAGTTTTCAAATTATGATAATTATAATTAATAATTAACTAGGATATATTATTTCAAAATTTTGATTATTTAATATATGAATGTTTTAATTAAACATAAACTATTAATATCTATCTATATAATATCTGAGACTTTTCCAGTGACAAGTGTCACCTACATCTTGTCTGTCCACTATTTTTGCTTTTAAGGGCATAATAGATATTAGATATATTGATTAAATTTTAATGACTTATTAACTGTCCTGGTTGTCATGTGTTTCCTTTTTTCGTTGAAGTGTGGCTTACTTCTAAGGGAGATAAGACACGCACTCCCTATATCCATGCACCGAGTTTTCAAATTATGATAATTATAATTAATAATTAACTAGGATATATTATTTCAAAATTTTGATTATTTAATATATGAATGTTTTAATTAAACACAAACTATTAATCAAGGACGGATCCAGGAAACTATTAAAGAGGGGCTGGACTTTTTTTTACTTTTATTATTTAAATATTTAACTTCTAACAAATAAATATTTAATAAATAATGACTTTTATAAAATTATTTATTATTTTTACACATAAAACTAAAATTGATTTTTATTTCAAATGATACAAGAAGAAAACATATGTCTTAATTTGTTTCAAAAGATTGTTGCTAAAATTTTTATATTATATAAACTTTACTAATTTTTTGTTTCAAGTTTGAAAAACTTTTTGGTCTTACCAACACAATAACAATCAAATAGGACTCACAATCTCACAATAATAGTTTCACAACAAACTCATGAGATATAATAGTAACTAAAAATCATCAAATTTTATAACAAATATATATAATATTTATAAATATGTTTATAATTATATAGATAGATAGATAAATAAAGACTTATAACAGTACACAAAGCATAGTTAGCCTAGGTAATAACAATTGATGGAAAGCTATAGAAATGTCATTTTTATTATATATATATATATATATATATATATATATATATATATCTTTGGGTTAAATTATAATCAGTGGAAACATATATTATTAAAAAAATTAACATATAATCAGTAGTCACATATATTATCAGATTTATTATAATTAGTATATATTATTATATATATTAATCAGGATATATTATTATATATATTAATCAATAGTAGCATACTATATTTCTTTATACTTCAAAGAAGATTTATTGTTCAATTTTTTTTTTTGCAGATTATCTTGTAAAGATGTCTTCATAGGGAGTTTTGATTTGTTTTTTTTAAGATAGAAGCTATTGCTTATCTGTGTATTTATGACATTGTGCTAAAGCTGAGTCTTATTAATATATTTTGCTTTTTTGCCTTTAAAAAAACATAGTAGCATACTATATAGCAAGAGAAGTCTGAGGGGGGGGGGGGGGGGGGGGGGCGGCAGTATCCGTCCCTGCTATTAATATTATAAATATTTTAAAATTAAAATATATTTTTAGTTTAGGAGAATATGATATTTTTTAAATTAGTCTTTTTTATTTTTATTCATACATTTAAAATAAAAAAATAGTGTATTTTTAATATATCATTGAAATTATTTCAGGAACTAAAAGTAAATATTTTTTTTACCTTTTAATATTTAATAATCACTGATGAAAAAATAAAGATAGATTAATCTTAAAAAATTGAAATAAAAAATAACGTATAAAATTTAAATAACAATAAAAAATCAATTTGAATTTTTTTTTATATTGTCATTTTTTACCTTTTAAATTTTATTGCCCGAGTTAAGTTTTTTTTCTTCAATTTTTTCATTTAATATAAAGATTTGTATTACTTATTTTTTTTAGATATTTGATTGCAAAAGTTTTTATATTATAATTAAGAATACTATTTTTAGGTAATTTGTTTAGTTAGATTCTAATTTTTTAGGAATATTTAAAAAAAATAAAAAGATAAGATAAAAGGTGACAAAGAAAATGATAGTCAATCAATCAATTAGAAAATAAAATCTCCAATTTTTATAAGAACATAAGATTCCCATCCTTCATTATCAAAATAAAAATTAAACAAAACAGGACAATATGTATTACATTTGTCTTTTCTCATGCCTTGATAATATAGCCTTTGACAAATAGAAACAAGTAATAAGATCCAAATTGTAACGCCTAGTTCACGTTTAGTTACTTTCAATTTCTCTCACGCGCTTACTTAAATATTGACCGTGCAAAAAAAGCAGGAAAATTAAATGAGTTTTCTATAGTTTACTTTAATAGGTAACTAGACTTGTCTTTTCTCGTGTAGGGACGGATGGAGAGGGGAGCTAGCAGGGCTCCACCGCTCCAGCCCTCTTCTCTTTCGGAATTTCGTCTATATTCATGTATATATTTTTTTAAATTAATTAGTATAAAATTAAAGATAAAATATATTTTTAGTTTCTTATTTTATCTTATTTCTATTTTTAGTTCTTCATAATTTTTTTTTACTTTTTTAGTCCTTCATAAATTATTTTGTTCTATTTTTAGCTCTTCATAAATTATTTTGTTCTATTTTTAGTCCCTAATGTTAATTTCAACTGTTAAGTGATAACATGATGAACATAAATTGTGTGTGGAAAAAAAATTTGATTAACTTTCTAGTAACTTTTAATCGTTACAATTTTTTTTGGCGATCAGAAATGTTTACTTTAATTTGTAACATTTCTTGTGATGTAGAAAATCTGGTATTTGATGTTCTGATTTATTATTATTATTATTTTAACATTTGGATGTTTTTGGCGGTTTTAGTCTGTCAAAAAATTTGCAGCAATTAAAAACTGCTAGAAATTTAAATAGAAATTTTTTAAGTACAAATTCTGCTCACTACAACATCACTTCAGTTGAAATTAATGTCATGGACTAAAAACAAAATGAAACAATTTTTGAGGGACTAAAAACAAAGAAAAAATTTATAAGAGACTAAAAACAGAAATTTAAATGAAATGAAGGACCAAAAACATATTTTATCCTAAAATTAACTATGTATATTGTTATTATAATACTAGTTAAGGTTAACTAGTGTAAAATTGTGTAAAACTAGTTGTGTTTGTTGTTATTATTGCAATAGTTATGATAATTAGTGTAAAATTATGTAAAACTAGTTATGTGTTTGTTGTTATTATTGTAACGGTTAAGGTTATTATTATTTAAAATAAAAATAATTTCAATTTTAGTGTAAAAATAGTAAATATTTTTTAAAAATTAGTATTTATTAAAAGTTAGAAATTTAAACAATTATAAAGGAAGAAAAAAAAATACAATCCCCCTTTAATAGGTTGTTGGATCTGCCTTGTTCTCATGTATCAAAAAAATATGTAACTAGACTACGGGTATAATATTTTTTAATACTTTTATAATTTTAATAATTTATATATCATTGTAAATTTATATAAAATATTTGCTTTATTTATTTTTATTTTTACAATCTTATTTATGTTAATATTGATAATCTATAATATATATATATATATAATTTATTTTTATATTAATATTAATAATATATAGTATGGTAAAATTATTAATTTTACAATAATTGTCTTTATTATTATTTTAACTTTATAATAATTGTTTGTAATAATTATTTGATTGTTGAATAGTGATTTCACGTTGAATTAGGATCATCTATTGATGAATGTCACATGATATAAGATGTGTCATTTGCTAACTGAGTGTGTGTTTAATTATTTTTTATTTTTAATTGAAATATAATTTAAATTGTTTTTAAGAGTTAATTAATAATTTATTTTATATTGAGTTTATGAAATTTTTTTTTTTAAAAATAAGTATTTGTTTGACAACATGATATTTTTAATTTTCAAATCATTATGTAAAGTTTGTGTGTGATTTTTCTTTTATTCTTTAATTCAAAATGTAAAAGACTAATTTCTTATAATATGGTTAGTATTATTTATATTAAAGTAATTCAAAATGTATAGTTTTGATCTACCAAATACCACAGTTGTGCGCTTTTAGTCATCCAAGTTCCAATTGACTAAATTAAATCCTCTAAGTATCATAATTATACGATTTTGATCCCTTGTCAATTTTTGTTAAAAAGATTAACGGTGTTGTTGTTGTGGCATTAATGGATGACATAACAAATTATATGATATTGATGAATGACATTGATATGATGCCACGGTGTTGATGTAGTAGATGATTTAGATACTGATGTAGCAATAACATGACATGATGATGTAGCATGTGAAAATAGGAAAATAAATTATCAAAATATTAAAGATGATATTATAGCCCCTCATCCTAAATTCTAACAACAATACTTAACCACTATGTTAATAAGTTTCTTTTATATATACAACTTCAATAGGAACCAAAATGGTACATATATTTACTAATACTAAATAAATAAAATTATATTATATACATTAATATTATTAGTATATTAATACATAAATTAATAATTTAATAAATATAAACATATTGAATATAAATACAAATATATTAGAAGAAGGTTAGTTGATAATATATGAATATAAATATTAAGCAATATTATTATTAACCCATATGTAAAAAATAGGAGTATAAATAGATTAGGTTGTTCGATAAGGACTTATGACTTATCCTACATCAGACCCAAGCTACACTAGGCTTTTTAAGAAAATGAACAAGGCAAAAACTTTTATTAAAGTCTATTTAGTAAAAAGGTCAGGTTCTAAGCTATTCAAAAAGCTTTCTATGCCTAACGGTGGCCTATTTAAATAAACATAAATAAGTATTTATTGTTGTTGTTGTTATTATTATTATTATTAAATGTGTTACAATGTATTAAAATCTTATATTTATTTATCTTTTAATATTAAGCATGTTGACCTATGTAAAGAGTTTAGGCTTAAGCTTATATGTTTATTGAAAGATAAATTTATATCATATTTGAAGGTCTTATAGTAAAATATGTTTGTAATTAGTTGTCATGAATATCATATTAGACCTTAAAAATATGTTTTTTTACTACACCTTAAAAATATGTTTATATTATATAAATAAGTTATACTCGATTATGATAAAATTTAATATGCATATTTTTATCTCTTTCTTGATGTCAAATGATCACAAAATAAACCTTTAAACATGCTTGTAGGTTAGGTTAGGACTTTAAAAAAGACTTTTTACAAGTAATTATGTCAGACTCAAACTATATATTCTTAACTAAAGTGAGATTCAAGTCTAATATGATAAAACCTAACCTGACCTAATTAAATGTATTAATCTTTCAAAGGTACCAAAAGGATTATTTGTTTTTAGAAGAAAAATTGAAAAAATAATGAATGATAAATACTATAATAGTAGTTAAAGTTGAGTCATGAATTAAACCTAGAGATGACATGTATTCCAAATTATACACGTGGCAACTAAAGAAAATTATAGAGGAGCTGACAAGTCATTATAATTTTTTTTAAATGAAAAATGTCATTATAATATGAAAATAGATATATATGTATTCACTATTGGCCTATCCATGCACCATCCCACACGGCCACGTTCCTGTTGAGATTGTTAGACAGGTGTAATGCATTTTCTCTTTTCTTCCAATTAACACGTTGCTTTGCCGATGTCAAGCAGCACCAAATCAATCATAAGTTTCATATCCTTCCCTCAACTAGGGATGGATCCAGAGATGTATAAGAGTGAGATGATTTTTTTTTTTATAATTATTTAAATATATAAATTTTAATAAATAAATATTTAAGAAATAGCAACTTTCACAAAAATATTTATTGATTTTACACATAAAACCATTATCTCAAATGGTAAAAATGAAAAAAAATGTAATAAAAATTTCTGTCACAAAAACAAATAAATAAATAATTCATTTTCTTTTTATTTATACATAATAACAAATAAATAAAAGTCTTAATAAATACTGATGGTTAGTCATTAATATTGCCTCGAACAACCTCGAACAAGAAAGTACCACCTCAGGTCAGCAAGAAACCTTGGATCCACCTATACAGCCAAATCAATTTAAACATAACAGATTAAGGAATAAAAAAGAAATCATACATTAAAGTTAAACATACCAGATCACAGTAGCTTATTTAATGTATTTATTTGTGTATTCTGTCCTTGATAATATAGCCTGACATTTGGGAGGTTTTATGTACTATCAGACTTTGGCAAATAGAAACAAGTAAAAATATCCAAATTGTAACGCGTAGTACACGTTCAATATTTGAGATCCAATATCATATGACTAAAATAATATATATAAATGGGAGATAATTTTTATTTTATAAGATTTAATTAAGTCTAAATTTACATTTTAAGATGGTATCAGTGTCTTTTCCAATAACCTGTTATTGGATCTATTATATCACCCGTTATCAGATCATTTACAAATATTCAGTCTTGTAAATTTTAAATTCGAGATGTTCAATTCTCATATTTTAGTATGAGAAAGGAACGCTAGAGATTTCATATCAATTAGTAATATAACTAAAATAATGTATATAAATAAGAAACAATTTTCACTTTATAAATTATTATTGTAAGGTTAAGTTAAATTCAAATTCATAAATAGAGCATTAGTGCAAAATGGCTTAGATTTTTTTATGGTTATATTCGGAGCATGCATCAAATCAAAGTCTTCACATTCTACAACAACCAGCGTCTTTGATTAATTACTTTCCGTTAGAGGTGTATAATATTTAAACTCTTTTAATATTTAAAATTAAAAAAATATTAAAATCTTCTACTATATATATGTATGCTCTGAAGTGAAGTCGAATTGTTCGAATATTTTATTAATTTTTTCCTTCAGTTGTGCGAAAATAAATATAGCACGAGTAAAGTATTCACCCTAGCTATTTTGTGAGGAGTTTGGATTTATCTTATGATGAATTTGAATCTTACCGGTGACCAGAGCAGAGCATTAAATACCACGACAAGACTTGGATGGTTGAAATGAAAGACTATTGAAGAGTTCAATCCACTCACTCCAATTCATTTTTCTTAGAAAGTGTTTGATGGTTTCCATGCGGAGCATGCGTCAAATCAAAGTTTGCTGAATCTATTGAATATTTACATGTGGCAATAGGAGTGAGAGGGTCTACAACACCTTACTCCCAAAGCTTGGTTATAAACGAAAGTAGAAAGAAATAAAGACAGAGTCCATAACACTATTTTAACATTTAAACAAGATCTTACTTATTCACCAAAATAAAGATGTAAGAGGTTACATCTCACCTGGACTAGAGATATAATTAATGAAGTTTTTAATTTTTTATAAATATTCTTATAAGACTTCACAGTCTTCATTTTACAAGTTGATTTGGGGTGATTTAATTTAGCTCTAAATTCAAAAGGTTGATGCAACGATGTAAGATTTCGCTGCATTCACATGTGAAAAAATGATATATTTATTATTTAACGGAAGAATTTATGTTCGATTATCTCCGTGTGCAAAATTTCTTTGGACCAGCGACAACTACGCACTGCGAATGTGATTAGTTTCTGACCCAATAAATTAAAATAATCTCTGACTCAAGAAAAAAAAATTAAGCTCTAAATCCAAGTTTTAAGATGGTAGTAATAAATTTTATTGTAAATCCATTATTGGACTATGCATATTTCTTTATGCGATGAGATCCACAACTAGTATTATATGATTAGTGTAATCCTTATAAAATTTTGATAGTCGTGTAAATGGAAACTTTTTTTTTTCTTTTCTTTTTCATACATTTTACTTGAAATTTAGATGGGTATGTTTCACAGACGCTTGCAAGGAACATTCTGTCCTAGGCCAAAATGCTTTAGAGAAAGTTAAACAAGAAATTCATATAAAATGAAAATTATACAATATATTGGCATATATAATTTTGAATATAAAAAACATGCTGCTATGGATATGCCCTATCTATAAGATATGTTAGGAGACATAATTGTTCAATTTAATTGGATCTATATTAGAATTTAGAGCACCTAAATGTTTTCATAAAATTCTCATTAAATCGCGTATCTCTATAAGACATTTTTTATAGCAATTATTTGATCCCACGCGGAAGCGTACACAAGTGTATACGTCAGGAACAGAAACTTCCTCTTGAACTCTCCCCTTTTACAGACTGACTATTGGATAGAACAATAAGCTGTCAGAGAACGAGAGCCAAGTGATGATCTTACCCTTCTTTAAATAGACAGGTAACCTAACATCTAACTATCATGGATATTAGACTCATTAAGCCTTATACACAAACTCAACACACTTGTCTATTGGACTTAACCCAATAAATAAATACATGGTGATTTCCAAAGTCCAAATTAGATTACTTAATTATTAATTGAGCTCACAAGGATAAATATATTAGGTCATACATTCATCCCATATTTTATTAAAATAAAAATACACCAATCAATAAAATACCAAACAAAAAAAATTCTAACAATAATTGAACCGCAGATGGAAGAAGAGAAAATCATTAAAATGAAATTGATTGAAATTAGAAATATACAAAATAGTGCAGGATGCAAACTCTATTTATAGAATTTATTAGTAACTAAAGAGAAATTAACAAATTATACAATCAAGCTTACTAATAACTAACTACTGATCTTAACAAACTAATAACCTTTATCGAGATAGAGACCAGGGTTCAACAAAGTGTGTGGTCTAGTTTAGAGAAAATTAAGATTGTGACTGCCGATTGAATTACAAGTTAATTCACCTCATTGATTTTGTTTTTTTCAGGCATTCAGGCTAGACATATTCGTCTCTACTTATGGTAGTAGAAACATAATCAAAACCATAGGACTCCGAAGAATCTTCAAAAATCCCATCTCTCTCCCATATGTTGCTCATCTTGCTGTATACTTCAAGCATCGTGGGCCTTTTAGGAGGAAAAGGATGAACACAGTCACATGCAACTCTGAGTAAAGCAGAAACCTCATCTTCAAATTCTATCTCATTTAGAGATTTATCCACGGCATCATAGAAGCCAAAAGGGTCCTCGAATAGACTAGTAGCATATGTGTAAGTTGCGAAAGGACCATTAGTATTGCTAAAATATTTACTTGTTTGACCAAATGTCTTCCCCCTAATCAGCTCAAAAAGCAAAGTTCCAAAGTCGTACACATCCTTCTTATCAAATCCAATTTTTTTGCCTAGATCATAGTTTAAGATTATGGCACTTCCAAAATTGGATATTCTGGGTTCAAAATTGTTTCCCAACAAGATACTCTTGGGACCAATACCGAGATGAATCATGTGCAAGCTATGATGAAGGCAAGATAAACCTCTTGCAACCCCCAATGCAATCCTAATAACCGCAGGCCATCCTAATGTGGTGGTATCTTTCAACCAATCAGAAAGTCTTCCATTTGACATGTAATGATACACCAAAATTCTTTCATTTTTTTCTTCTTCTATGCAGAAACTGATGGGGGCCATTATGTTTCTGTGACTGTACCTGCCCATCATTATTTCTAAATCGAACCTTCTGATAAACAACTCAGAATCATAGAGTCTCTTAACTGCCAGCAACCAACCGTTGGGATCTGTTGCCTTGTACACTGTCCCTGTCCTTCCCAAACCAATGGCACTGTCCTTGCTGAAGTTTTCGGTTGCATCACAGAGTTCTGTGAAACTCGTTGTACAAGTCAACCATCCAATTTCATTGATCTGTTTGTAATTCATTCCCAGAAAAAAAAAAATAAAGGTTGTAGTATATGACTATATGTCAATTCCAACGGAATTAGGGCCTGGTTTTTAGTTACAAGTTTCAAAAAATTTAAACGCAACAATAAGTTTTAGTTATAGTTTAAAAAAATTTAAAAACCAATTTTAAAAATTTCGCTAGTTTTTAGTTTTTTTCTAATTTTTAACTTCAAGACAAACTTATTTTAAAAGTTTTCAATCTTACTAAAATTGGTTTAAAAGTGTGTTTTGTGGTGATGATGATAACAACAACGATTGTGTTAGTGACGGTAGTGACAATATTGGTGATGGTTGTAACAGTGCCAATGGTGGTGGTGCTAATAATGGTGATTGGTGCCAGTAGTAGTGGTAATGTTGGTAGTGTTGGTAGCAATGCTAGTGGTGGTAATGTCGGTGGTCATGACGACTGTTGCGATGCTAGTGGTCGTTGTTGTGTAGGCGGTGGCGATGGCGGTGCTGACGGCAGTGTCGATGGTGGTGGCAACAACAGTGTAATGTTGGTGGTGGTGTTGGTGATTGTATTGTTGGAGGTGGTGGTGCCATGCCAATGATAGTGGTGGTGGTGGCGGTGGCAACGACGACGGTGCAACGTCGAAAGTGATGATGATGGTGAATGGTCATTATCAAATGTAAATAGATTATGCTTTTTTAAAACTAAAAGCCAAATTTACAAACTATTTTTTTTTATTTTGAGAATAAATGTAAAAGTGTTTTGAAATTGAGTTAAAATCATTTTAGCTTTATTTGTGCTAAATGCGTTTTATTTCGAAAAGTTACATTTGAAAACAAAAAAACCAAATATAACTCACAAAAACCCCGAATGGGCACTTATATATTTCCTAGAAATGTATTTATTAACTTGGTAGGATTATTATTGAAAATATCTAATATCAATGAATGTTTAGAAAGATCACGGTAACCTGTATTCTTCTATCTAGCAACTCCACAGGTAGCTCTTGTTGTATCCGTCTGGCTCTCTTTCGTTTCTGTGCATGAATATGCCACAATAGATTATCAATAATGAAAGCGGAGTCTTTCAATATATACCGCAGTTATTTCCGAAACATTTTTTTTTTAATAAAATCTCATAGCTAAAATTACAAGGCGCATATTTAGAATATTTTAGCTCAGCACTAAAATGAACATCTATTTTGTTATATCTATCTTTCTATGTATATAACATGGTTAATTAAGTTTTTAATCCTTAAATTTTTCAAAATTCGGTTTTTAGTCTGTAAATAAAAGTTTGATTGGTTAAAGTCTCTAAATTTTTTCAAAATTCGATTTTTAGTTCCTAAATCGGTTAAAGTTCCTAAACTTTTTAAAAAATCGATTTTTAGTCTCTAAACTTTTTAAAAATTTGATTTTTAGTCCATAAACAAAAGTTTGAATCTCATTATTTTTTTTATTTAATAGGATTTCAGGGACTAAAAATCGAATTTTTAAAAAATTTAAAGACTAAAAATCGAATTTTTAAAAAGTTTAGAAACTTTGACTAGTCAAACATTTATTTAAAAATGAAAAATTAAATTTTTAAAAAATTTAAGAATCTTGATCTATCAAACTTTTATTTAAAAACTAAAAATTAAATTTTAAAAAAATTTAACGACTAAAAATTTAGATAATCCTATATAATATTTCATGCTTCTTTCAAGAACACTATCAGTTTTTCATTCATTGCTTTCCCTTTTCTCTCCACTTTTGTTTTAAGGGTAAAACAGACCATTCCTTTACTGAGAAAGTATAGCCATTCTTTTTGTTTTTATTGACAACGTTAAATATTCCTTTTCTCACATACCTTCTTTCTCCTTTTCACGTTCTCACTCACGGACATTCTTTCTCATTTCTCACTTTCATATTTTTTCAGACAAACCTTCAATTTTTTCTTCTTCGTGTGGTGTTTATCTTCTCTCTGATTTCTCGCTTTCAACTTGTTTTTTTTTCTTCTGATGGACCTTCTTTTCTTCTTCTTCTTATATGGTGTTTAATTACAAATTTAATTGTCATGGTTCAAGAGACCTTAGTATTATAAATAGGGGTTAATTATATTTTTGGTCCTTGAATTTTTTTTAGTTTTCACTTTTAGTCTCTAAACAAAATTTTGACTGGTCTTAGTCCCTGAACTTTTTTTCCTTCAATGTTTTTAGTCTCTCAACTTTTCTCAATTTTTGTTTTTAGTCCCTAAAAAAATGTTTGACCAGCCTTAGTCCCTGAATTTTTTTTCAATTTTGGTTTTTAATCCCTAAACAAATATTTGACCGGTCTTAGTCCCTGAACTTTTTTTCTGTTAATGTTTTTAATCCTTCAGGGACTTTTTATGGTAGGGACTAAAAACATTGAAGGAAAAAAAGTTTAGGGACTAAGACCGGTCAAATATTTGTTTAGGGACTAAAAACAAAAATTGAAAAAATGTTTAGGGACTAACAACATTGAAGGAAAAAAAGTTCAAGGACTAAAATCGGTCAAATATTTGTTTAGGGACTAAAAACAAAAATTGAGAAAAGTTGATGGACTAAAAACATTGAAGGAAAAAAAGTTTAGGGATTAAAACCAGTTAAAATTTTGTTTAGGAACTAAAAATAAAAACTCGAAAAAATTTAAGATCAAAAACATAATTAACCTATAAATAGTGATACTCGTCACTTTCTCAAAAGCATTTTTTTTTTATGAGCAAAAGAAGATATTTATATATATAAAAAGCACAAGAAGTGCGCAAAAGACAAGCACTTTCTCAAAAGCTAATGCTTCCTTCAAAAATAAGTTGACATTGTCACTTGATTTTAACACTGAATGAAGCAAACTAACATTTCTGCATACTGTGCACAATACAATTGAATAAAAAGAATGTGAGGAAAGAGAGACGGAAAGGGACTTACAGCCTCTTTGATTTTTTCTTCTAGTTTCAACTCCTGATGTGCCAATTTACGCTTCTGTTTTGCTTTCCTGTTCTTGACAAGTTGTGCAGCCAATCCAGGTAGCCATAAGGACATACAAATGATTATGACAAAAGTTGCAGTAAAGGCATATCCAGCTGTAAAACCTTCCCTAAACGATTTATGGAATTGTTTGGAGGATTCCATCAAAATAATTACAGAATATTAGGAGTCCACCTCAGAGTACCTTGTTATTTGCATAGTTCACTACAACATCAAACATTAAAGACTTGATCGGTATGTTAAATTCTACAAAATGGATGTACCAAAAAAAAATTATACAAAATGGATATGTCAAAAATATCTACTGAAATTTCACGAGAGAGCTCCTTACTTGAATGATCGCGTGGCTTGGTTGATTGTATCAGAGAAGCAGACGCTATGTGCGATGGAAGATTGGTAGGTACTTTACTTGTTAGTTGTTTCTTATTTATTTATAAACCCTCTCTATCCGCGTTGGCCGTTGGAAATTAAGCAGACGAGAATAGTTTCATTGACTGAACTCATCTCGTGGACCATCTTTTTAGAGTGATAATAATAATAAATAAAAATAGAACTTTTTGGTACGAAGAACATAGTTATATTTAAAATTATTTTGAATTTCATTGACTCAAAGTCAACTCTATTTTTTGCTTAAAAAAAGAGTCAGTTTTATTTTGGAAAAAAAAACAAAACGTTTTTAATTACTAAAAAAGTCAAATGTGAAATTAAGATAAATTTGTGTCTTTAAACTCTCACTATTTTCCAATACCAGGAGATAATTAGATCTCCAATAAACCTTAGCCGTAGATCCAATGCCCAAAAGACAATTTCTACAGTTTTTAGTATTCAAGAAATTCGAGTTTAATTAATTAAATACACAAAATTATGGAACATTAATTACTTTTTTTTTAATGATGGAACATCAATTATCTTATCTATCAAAGACATCAATGTAGTTGAAGTATTTTTTCTAAAAGGAAAAAAAAATCAAAGAAATAAATATTCTTGCTCACATGCTAATAAACTTTATACTTCCCCCATTTCTTTTTATTTGTAGTTTAAAGTTTATTTTTAGAAACCAAGAAATGCATTAAATTTTCTTGATTCTAATAAAGTAATTTTAGGATTTTCTATTTTACTCTCTTTTCATTTCTACTTTAGAATAAATGCATGTGTAAATTCATTAAAGATTGATTAGGAGAGAAGTAAAAGTATAATTGATAAAAGAATAATTAATGTGATCTTGAACTTTGCAAACGACAAATAAATAGACACAAAAAAATTTCAAAAATCTGACACTTAAAAAGAAACGGAGGAAGTAATATTTTATTATTAGATTACGTTTAACAAAAACATATAGGTAGAGAGTTTAAAAGTTAGCTAAAAATTAAAAAGTTATTTTTTAACCAAAAGTTGTTAGTTAAAAGTTGAAAATGATTGAGTTTGCTAATTTATAAAATTAACTATAATCATTGAGTGCATTGGTATAGAGTTCCCACTTCAGAGTTTTTAAAGCTTATATTTGAGAAAATCCTTTTTGAAAACTTATTGACTCTTTTATAATGACTAGTTGGGAAGCAATTGATTTGTATTCTTTGAGGAGGAATCTATCAAGTAATAGATAGCTTTGCTGTGGCTCTTCACTGCTGAAATAATTTATTACCTGGTGAAATAATTGAATATTCTAGAAAAGCGGAAAAATTGCTTTTTTTTTTTTTTAAGTAGTATCAATTACTTGAAGAACTAATAATTATCTGATTTGATTATATGGTAAAGTATTCAATTAGCACTAAGACTAAGCTTGTATTTTTTTTTTTTTTTGAAAACCTGTAATAGGTTTTCAATTATTTGGCTAAGTAAAATTCTTTGTGCAACCTTGTAAACCCTTATCTCTCCTATTTTCATTATTTACACTATTTAGATAAATAATTATTTAATTCTTGAATATATTGAATTGAATTTATCAAGATTAATGATAATTTGATATTTGGTATTGTAATTGATAAATTGGACATTGGGTATTGGACTGTTAACTATTATATTGTTGTGCACTACTGAAATTGATCATTCATAGCACTTCATAACATCATTAAAAGACATATGCATTGGTTTGAGTCACATTCGATCATAATTGGATTAGAATTTGGTTTTAGAGGTTAGAATCATATCATATTCATATCCTTCAATAACCTAAAAAAAAAATCATTACATGATCTTTTAGAAAGTGAGACAAAGATTTTAAACTAATATGTGAAAACGATTTTCTTTAATTCTAGTTTAACAGATAATAAAAAAAATAGAGTAAATTATACTCTAATAATTGCTTGAAATACTTAATTAATTGTTGAATGATTTTTAAGATAATTATCTCACTTTCATCCTTATTTAGAGGAATGTGTAACTCAATTGGGTTTAGTTTTGTAAATAGTTATTCAAAAAAAAAAAGTTTTGTAAATAGTTAATTTTTTAGTTTAGTTATTTAGTTTCATTGTTGCATCTTATTATTTTCTCTACATTTTATGTAGAAATGGAGATTGGAGATGTAGATAACAATTTGGAGCTTAGTTTTTGAAGCTTTGAAGTCTTGAAGAACATAATATATCATTTTGATCCATTACGTTTTGAGTTTAATGGTGATGCATTGACAGTGTAAAAAATAATTTTATATTGGCATCCAATTACAAATCATTGTTGCTATGACTTTTACGATAATTTTATAAAAGTCAATAAACTTACCATACATGATGGGTTGTAATTGGATGACATTGTAAAACTATTTTACATTGTCGGTATATAACCCTTTTTCTCTTATGTTTTTGCGTTTTCCCACTTTAGTCTTTTATGTTTTAAAATTCTCGATTTCATCTTTTATGTTTTTAAAGAGACTCATTAATTTAGTCTTGAACTTGATGAAATGACTAAAATGGGCCTCTTTAAAAACATAAAGAACGAATTAAAATTTTTTAATACATAAAGGACTAAAGTAGGAAAACACAAAAACGTAAAAGAGCAAAATGATATTTTAACCAAGACTTTAATTTTCATTTTGAGTTCAATAAACATGTTTTGTCAATGTAGAAGTTTTTATATTATTAATTAATTGAAAGTCTCATTTGACACGATTTTTAAAATAGTTATTATATATAAACGTTAATAAACTTATTATATATAGAGAGAGAGATGAGGGATTAAATGATACCGGTGTAACTTACATCAATTATTACACCATTTAATAACTTGATGTTGGATGATGTTTTCTTAAAACCCACTGTTGGATTGATAGTTTCTTCCACATAGATCATGCATACAAAAATTCATATTAATCCAAAATTATTTGATACCTCATTCATATAAATTAAAATCGATGTAATATAAACTTTTCAAAATATACTAAAATACGGATCATTTGATCACCTTCTTATTGTTGTTCAATTTTGACAAAATTTGACATAGACAATCTTGGTAATATGTAGATACAATTCAACGGTTGGATCGATAAAAATCATATTCTATATTAAGTTATTGAATGGTGTAACAATTGGTATAAGTTATACCGGGTGTCATTTGATCCCTCCTTATATATATATATATATATATATATATATATATATATATATATATATATTATGAGAGGAAGACATTTTATATGAGAATGAGAGGGTTAAATCTGGACCGTATAACCATATATAGAGGGTTCAGATTTAATGTTATGTGACTACTTAAAAAAGTCATGTGCCTTTTAAAAAAACTCACATGACCTAGTGTGTTTTAATCTTAACCATTCAAACAAGATCTAGTGGTCAATATTTGTTCATCTTACTCTCATATAAGATGAGCCCTCTCACTATATATATATATATATTATGTAACTGGATTGACAGTGTACATGCATTATTTATTTTTATTTTTTTCCTTCAAATAATTACAGCACGAGTAGAGTATTCACCCTATTTGAGGGGAGTTTGGATTTTATGATGGGTTAACAGGATATGACTTGGAAATTGGAAGGTAGAAATACGAAATCATAGACTATTTAAGAGTTCTACCCATAGTTGTGAAAATCGGACCTGATCGATCGGTCGGACCGGTTCGACCAGAAACCGGTGCTCTAACCGGTTCGATTCGACTATTGGACTAGTCACACAATCGACTCGGTTTGACTCGGATCAAACTGGTTTGACCCGGCCGGATATGTTAAAAATCGGTGACTCGAACCCGTTGACGGTTCGGTTTGAGTTTTTTTTTTACAATTCTTGTAAGACGGATTCTAGGATGCAAGAGGCAAGTAGGTGTTGTACCGTGCAAGAGTATAGTTAGAGGAATGATGACCGTTGGATATTATAAGTGAAGATTTGACGGTGATGGTTTTAGTTGTTATAATGCACCCATAAGTGCCTGAACAGGGATTATTTTAAACCAAAATCAATGCTTCACGTGCCCTTTGCTTCAGTTGCACGGGTCGGGTTGTCATCTTACCTGTTGCCTTTCGTAGCACCATTAATTTTGGTTAGGGTTTTTTGGTTCACAAATCGTATTGCTCTTGGTGGGTGTTGCCAATTCGTGGTGCTGTCGAGCCTCCGCTCTTGCCCTAGTCCTGTACCGTTTCTTCCCCCTTGTCTTCGCATTCAGATTACATTCGAAACAGTGGTTGTATGGTCGTGTTGTCTCCGGTCGTTGTCGCTGCCGTTGGTGTAAGTCGCATCTCCGATGTAGCCGAACCTATTAGTAGATCCAGAATTTGTTTACTGACACTTATTTTATTTTATTTTTGTATTTTGTTTGAGTCAAATTGATATGTTGTTTTATGGTAGTAATATTATTATTCCAACTTTCTAATATTGCAGAAGCTTAGTCCCAATTAAGCTGTTATTTATTACTTGTATGTTGCCCCCTATCATGAACCAAAGAAATTAAAAAAATCTGTATACTGAATAATGAGTTAGTCAACCCATGGTTCCCCCTTCTATTGATAACATTTGTATGTTGATTAATGAATTAGTTAACGAGTAGGCTCCCTCAAGTTGATAAAATTTGTCTGTTGATTAATGAATTAGTCAATTAGTGGTCCCATTGGCCTTGATGCAAATGAGGATATGCTTTATAGTGGAAGCTTATAAGGGGACTTAGGGGTTGCCTTTGATAGCTGACTTGCTGTTAAGAGAGTTTATATTATTAAAAAAGAGAGAGTGACAGTTGGAAATAACCTTCCAACTAACCGAATGCAAGTGAAAGAGATAGTTAGGTCGTGACTATATGTAGGGAGCAACTGGCCAGGAGAGGGAGTACTTTTAGAGTAGTAAGTCTTGTGATTTGAGTTCAGGGCTTCTCAACCTGGCAGTCATTTTATTGTTTTCAATCCCAGTACTTAGTCGTAACGGATTGGGTCTAGTGAATAAAGTCATTTATCTCTCTGTTGTGCATATATTACATTTTGTTTTGTTCCTTTTGCTATCTGCCGAATGATTCCAATCAGCTTGATGTTGTAGTATGGTCCAATACATGCATGAAGTCTAAATTGTAGCATAATTTTGTTGCCAACTTGGCCTGCCATGTTACGTATTTGCATTGGGTACTTGAAAATGTTGGTCATAGGTTTCAATTGTTGAAAAATTGTTGGATTGGTTTGGAGCTTATTCTGTTTTCAGACTGACTCAATTTTATTTGTATATCCTTCGATTGTTAAGACCTGATACTTGCCTGCATATACATCAGGGTATACTCTGACTATTGTGTTTTTCTATATTTTTGTAGAGTGTTGTAAATGATGCTGCATATGTTCCCTTTAATACAGAAAAGTATCTCCTTGGAAGCCTCATAACTGCCATTGACAATGGTTATGATGCATGTCCTGAAATAGTTTGCTGAAAATACTCTTTTGAGTATCCCCTTGTAGCGACATCATGTTGGATTTTTTTGCATTTCTTATACAAAATTTTGATAACTACTGCACATGGATACAATCTGGTTTTTTCATGGATTGGGTATGTGTTGGAAATGTTTAATATTTTAGTTAGAGTACAAAGTTTAATATTGAATTGAATCCTAATATTTGAATTATTTTTATATATTTTGATTCTCTATGTTTGGATCCTTACCTTAAAAAAATGTAAAATGAACATAAAAGAAATTTTTGTTAGTTGACAAATTTAAGTTTTAATTGAATATAAAATAAATTTTTTATAGGGTTTGGTGGCCGGCCTGTTTAAGTGGGCCTTTTGCGGTCCAGACACCAATATGAAATGTAAGACCATTTTATTCGTCGAGTGGACTTATCCCAATTCGTTAAAAGTGGGGTTTTGCAAGCTGGGTTGGGCTGTATACCCAGGCCTGTGACGGTGTTCCTTCAATTACTCATTCCAAATTGCAAAAAGGGCATACTCGAGTGTGGGGATATATAGAGACAGACCATAGAAAAAACTAGAAAGGTATCCGTGCAATGCACGGGTTATTATATTTTTTGTATGTTCAAAATAAATGTGTTTATTAAATTAAATGTTTTTATTAAAATAAACATAATTAACTAATTAAATTCTAAAAAATGACAAAAAAAAGTGAGAAAATGTATTTAAGTAGAAAATATATATTTGATTACAGTATCATATATATTTTTATTTTATTTAAAACATTTATAAATTTGTATGAGAAATTTATTATATATAAAATTTTAAAAGGATTTAACTTTTGCTAAATTTAATTAATTTTTAATTTTAAAATGTGAAATGTTAAAATAATTCAATTATTTTTCAACTATATTTGTAAATAAAAAATATTAAATTTATAATATTATAATTTATAGTCTTTAATATTATCTTCGTCGTGTGAGAAGAAAACGTATTAAGTTACTGACTATTAAGTTATCTAATGTAGGTATTTTTCTCTCCTTAATTAACATAATCATACAATATTAACTAATTATAGCAAAGTATATTTGTTGTACCAAATACTTAAAAGAGTAATTTTTAATTTCTAAATTGACAGAATTTCTAAAAATAAATATTGTTGAGTCTTTGATATACAGTTGTGATAAATACTCAGAGAAAGAGTTTTGTCGTCTGTAATGGTGTCGAGCAAGATTTGTTCCTTGTGAATGATATTCGCGGTCTCTATCATAAAAAAAAATTTAATTTATGATATTATTGAATAAGTAATTTAAAACTATTTTGTAGTAAAAAGTATATTTAATAAATTAATTTCAATATATTTATTATATATTTATGTAAAAAAATGTTAACATTATATTTTAAATATTAATTGACAAAATTTCTTTATAAGAAGTTATTAAACATAGAGTCAAAATATTATTTTGTAATAAATATATAAACTGGTTACATTTAAATTAATTTATAGTATAAAAAATTCAAATCTATATACATTTTATTAAAATATTTAGTGAAAATTTAAATCTCCTGTAATGTAAAAATGAAAAATATTGTTGAAGTGTATTTATACAATGTATGGAGCAATTATATATTATATATAAAATATTATATTTAGTATGTTAGCAAAGAAATAAATTAATTTTTTTTATAATAGAAATATAATTAAAATTTATTTTACTCATGTAAGTTTAAAAAGTAAAATATCTTATTGAAAATATTATGTGAAGAACATATCTTATTAAAAATTACGTGTGCTTGAATTTATAAATACTTTTAAAAAATTATTTTGAATGTTAAAGAAGTAGCTTAAAAATATTTGTAATGAAAATATATTTAATAAATTATCATATAAATATTAATGAATAAAATATTCACATATAAAGTTATTAAATATAGAATCTAAATATTATTATGTAATAAATATATATTAAATTATAATTAATTTGAATAAGTAATTACTTAAATTTATCATTCATTTAATATAAATAATAACATATTTTTATGTTAAATTAATGATATTATTATATTAAATATTTCAAGAATATAATTTTTTATAAACAAAAGATATAAAACAGTAATATCATAAAATATAAATAATATAATAATATAAGAGTTTAATGGTGATGCACTGATAGTGTAAAATAATTTTATACGGTTATCCAATCACAAATCACCGTTGATATGATTTTTAAGATAATTTTGTAAAAATCAACAAACTTATCATACATGATGAGTTGTGATTTGATGACAATGTAAAATTATTTACACTCTTAGTGCATAAATATATAAAAAGTACAAAACAATTCACGTTAAAAAATGATGATCTTTTGTGGTCCCCCAAAAGGTTAATCATCCACCGGTAAACTACTTGGACCAGCTACATCTTCTTCGGAGGCTTTCGTGCATGACCGTTTATTGTGTCCCTGTTGACCACAATTACCACAAGTTTGTGTTCTCCGACGTCTTCCCAACTGAGTGTTTTCAGATGAACCACATCCTTTGTGTCTAACGCATTGCGGATCTAACACATCGTCTGAAACTTCTGTAGCAGCATCAATTTCCTCCTCAGCAACAGCATCTGCAGAAGTTTTTTTCATCTTTAATCTACAAACATGACCATTGAATAATTCAACCATATTATGATAGTCTTCATCATCGCGGTAAACAAGGTTACATAGCTCTCTTGAAATATGAACTAATTTCACATATCTGGCAATTAATTGTGAATCCCAATACGTAGAACCAAGACCAAAAGTATCACGAATTTCATCATTCGCCCGCTTTTCCCACCTATCAAGGATTAAGCTATCAGGCAGTTCAGACAAACCAACATCCAAGATAATAGTCAAAATGTGGTCACATGGTAGACCAATAAACTCCATCCATTGACATGAACACTTAAATTCATCTAATGTGGGACAAAATGACACATGCCATATATGGCCAGAGCCATACTTTTTCACCGTGTAAATTGAGCACATAGTCATTTCCTGACATTCAACCACCCTCAACATTGAAGTCTTTTTAAGATACAATTGAAAACGTTGAAACAAATCCTTAGTGAAGTGACTTGCTGCAGACCTTTCAATAGAATGAAAATTCGTTTCCAGCACATAATTTCCAAATCATAATTGAAGTCAGCTTCAAACTCTCTATGACGAAAATAAGAAATGCACCTATGAAACTGTTCCAGAAAATCTCTCAACTTTATCCTAGAATCAACATATTTTGCAAGAGGTCCATGGAATGCTTCGCATCGGGATGCAGTCCTGATACCTGCAAAAAAACTTCCCCGTATATGAGCTGTTAACCACATAGACCTTTTCATATATAATTCAGCAACCCAATTATTATCTTGAAGCCCAAAACTTGACACCATCTCATTCCATTTGTCTTCAAAATGAGCAACGTTATAGTCTCCTAGCATACATTTTTTTAGATATGGCAGAAAATCAAGATTCTTGACATTGCTAGTTGCATTGCGCAACAAATGCCATGCACACAGCCTATGATGAGCATTTGGAAACACCTTTCTTATTGCATTCCTCATAGCAATGTCACCATCAGTGATGATCGAACATGGAGCTTTTCCATCCATTGCCTCCAAAAATTGCTCCAACAATCATATGTAGGTGTCTTCTGTCTCATTGCTTACCATAGTTGCACCAAATACAATTGTTTGGTTATGATTATTTACACTTGATAGCACCACCAATGGACAGAGATACTTGTTCTTCTTATAAGTCGCATCAAAAGCCAACACATCACCATATACCTTAAACTTCATCTGGCTTTCACCATCACACCAAAAGAGATGTTGGAGCCTATTTTCATCATCAACAGTATACGTTACAAACATCATCGGGTCTTTCGCACACAACTGCCGCAAGTATTTCAACGCAGTACTAGCATCAAATGAATGTTGACGCCTCTATCTAGCCACTTGATTATAAATGTCTTTTCTAATATATCCCACCTTGTGATAACCACCAGATGTGTTGGCAAAGGCAGCATACATTTGGGGAGGCCGAATGCCTACCTTTTTGAAATTTTCAATTTCCATTAAATCAGTCGCTGTCATTTTCCTATGTGTTGGAAGCATTCCACAATAATCTTCATCCAAAAGGCTGTGATTGTGATCAAAATAAAATACTGTTATATACCAACGACCAGTATAAATGTCCACATGAACACGAAACATTGCCTCGCAGCCACACCTTGTTTCATTCTTCCATTTACGCTTTCTCTTTCCTAAACTAGTTTTTATATAGCCAGCCCAAGAACATACAAATGTCTGTTGCACAGTCTCCCCTTTTGTAGTTCTTAGTATATTGCTTTTGCGTACTGAAAAACCTTTCATTCTACCATACCAACAATAGAAATGGTAAGCAGTATCCAGATCAACAAAATCTAACCTTTCCAAGTCTTTAAACGTTAAATTGTGCATGTTAATTGAGTATATGTCATCCAGACCATTTATGCTTATATTGTTTTCAACATACCCAAAACTTCCTTCAACTTCATCTACATATTCTATCTGCTCCTCCACTACTTCATCATCGTCCTCTTCAATTTCCAAACCATCTGTATCGCTCACAGAATTTACATCCTCTAATGGAACTCTGTCATCTGTTTCATTCTCTTGCTCAATTGCATTTCCATCCTCATGACAATATATGTTGTCATTGTTGTCAACCGTTAAGCTAATATCCTCCAAACCCTGGTGACAAAGACAAAATAAAAATTATTTATATGTATGTAAAAAAAAAAAACACAATTTCGACATTCAACTACCAAATTCAATCTTACTTCTGAATGTGTATCCATATCCTGCCACAAAAATCAGCACAATAGCTCTGTTGCAATTTCAGCTTATACCTGCAAGTGCAATAAAAATTGTCATCATAACTGCCCATAACCCCATAATGAACCACACAAAGCCTCCACCATTCAAAGAAATTAACATTTTCTTCCACAACTGTCGAAATTCATCAATTATTACAAGCAACAGTACATCAAATTCACTCTACCTATCAACACAAAAACCATCTGCCACAATTATAACTATCTAAAACAACTTAAATTTCACATAATGTCCAACAAATTTAAATAAATTACCTTTCTCACCTCACCAACTGCACACGTACCTCTGCCGACACTGAATGTTCAAGTTCGTAATTTACTAGCAAATGCCTCAACAACAAAATTGCACTATATACTCTATGCTCAGTCTTAGTCGGGCAAATGAATAGGTTCGGCTACATCGGAGATGTGACTTACACCAACGACAGCGACAACGATCGGAGACAACACGACCATACAACCACTGTTTCAAATGTAATCCGAATGCGGAGACAAGGGGGAAGAAACGGTACAGGACTAGGGCAAGAGCGGAGGCTCGACAGCACCACGAATTGGCAACACCCACCAAGAGCAATACGATTTATGAACCAAAAACCCCTAACCAAAATTAATGGTGCTACAAAAGGCAACAGGTAAGATGACAACCCGACCCATGCAACTGAAGCAAAGGGCACGTGAAGCATTGATTTTGGTTTAAAATAATCCCTGTTCAGGCACTTATGGGTGCACTATAACAACTAAAACCATCACTGTCAGATCGTCACTTATAATATCCAACTGTCATCATTCCTCTAACTATACTCTTGCACGGTACAACACCTACTTGCCTCTTGCATCCTAGAATCCGTCTTCTTGTAATTACATAGTTATTTGGAATTTTTTCCATAGTACCATTTGAAATTTGAAACCATGACAAAAGCTAATTGCTAAATAGTATATAATATAATATAATAATGTGATCTTATAACATTTTAATTAAATTGTTAATAGATAATTGCTTAATATTATATAATAATATGCTCCTATAATATTATTTTTATGTTGACAATAATATATAATAGCTAATTATTATTATCTTGATCTTGATATGATTTCATATTTATGTGCTTTATACATCTTCAGCATACTTGTTCATGGCCCTCCGACAATTTTTATACTTAGATGTGAAAAATAACAAGAGTTTCATTAGTAATTTAATGATAATACCCAACAAAATAATTTATAGTAATAAATGATTATGTAATACTTATAGTTTAATCATATTTGATTTTAATTTTAGAGTATGAATTATGGATTGATCACATTTTGTTAGTTATATTATATATATATTTTTAATTTTTTAATATATATCAGATCAAACCGGATCAATTAGTGACCCATCGATTTAACACCACTGACCCATTAATCCAGTGCCTCGACCGGATCGATGACCGATCCAGTTTTCAGAACACTGGTTCTACCCACTTACTCCACTTCATTTTTCTTAGAAATTGATGTTTTACGGTTACTATGCGGAGCATGCATCAAATAAAAGTCTCCACTTTCACACAATAATCACTGTCGTTGGTCGCATGCTCCCCGTTGATCAAACCTAAGTGCATTACGACTTTTCTGCTACATCATTTCACTAACACACTGTACAAGTTTGATGAATCTATTGAGTATTTACATGTGGCAATAGGAGTGAGGGTCTACAAAGCTTTGGTTATAAATGAAAGTAAACAGAAACAAAGACCGAGTCCATAAAACTGTTTTAACATTTCACCTTACCCCAAGGCTTGATTATAAATGAAAGTAAACAGAAATAAAAGACCGATAAAACTATTTTAACATTTCAAAATAACCTTACTTGTTCAGCAAAAGCAAGACGTAAGAGGACCTATGTTCTTATGAAAAAGGGTCAAATATATTTTTCGTCTTCATAAAATTAGAAATGTATATTTTTCGTTTTTGTAAAATTTTTAATACGTTTTTCGTTCTCGTAAAATTAAAATTTGTCAAATTTTGGCCCAGAGTAAGGTTTGGGTAAATCCAAACCTACATGAGAATTTTTTAATGTTAAAAATCGTCACAAATTGCAAAAAAATTGCTACAAATAGCAAAAAAAATGCAATTTGTGACCTTTTTTTCCTTCAATTTATGACGATTTTTTTTGCAATTTGTAGCGGTTTTTAACCTCTAAAAACCAACCGCCACAAATTGCAAAAAAAAAAAGGCCACAAATTGCAGAATGTAGGTTCAAATATATCCAAACCTAGCTCTAGGCATAAATTTGACACATTTCAATTTTATAAGAATGAAAAACATATTAAAAATTTTGTAGGGACGAAAAATGTTCATTTCCAATTTTATGAGGACGAAAAATATTTTAGCCTTCTGAAAATTATGTAAACCATGCAATGAGCGGAAACTTTTCTTTTTCTTTTGGCTTAAATATGTTTTAGGTCCTTAATAAATGATCGATTTTTTTTTGTCCCTAATAAAATTTTTCGTTGCATTGGATTCCTGATATATCAAAACTTTTTGTTTCGAGTCTCTGTCGTCAGTTAAGTGATGACGTGACACCATTTCAACGGTTGATATAAATTTGGAAGATATGTTCGCAAGGTGCCATGTCATCATTTAACTGACGAAAGAGATTCAAAACCAAAGTTTTGATATATTAAGGATCCAATGCAACGAAAAAATTTATTAAGGATCCAAAACAAAAATAGATCATTTATCAGGGACCTAAAACATATTTAAGCATTTTCTTGTTCATACATTTTACTTGAACTTTAGATAGATATGTTCCCCGGAGAGTAGTAATACATAGACACCTCTCCATTATAAACACCCTATTAACACTCATTTTTCTCTTAATCTCTCTTTCTATCACATCATAATACCTATTATACCTATACTTTTCTCTCTTCGATCTCTATATCTTCTATGTGTTAAATAGCATATGGCTATTTATTAATCTTTTTTTCATTCCCCATACGCTTTCAGGAACATTTTGTCCTATGTTGAATTATTTAAGAGAAATTACTAGTAACCTCTATCTAAAACTCTCTTTCTAACATTCTCTTTATTATTGACTCAAATTTATTAAAAATTACTAATTTTAGTGAGTCTCACTTCTCATTTGATAACACATTCTTTCTTAATTTATAAATGAGACCCACTAAAATTAATAATTAGATAGTATCACGGACATTTCTCATTAGTTATTTATTTATTTGGAATGAATATGTATTAAAACGTGTAGAAATCTCTCTAGAAGTACAAATAGGGGCAAAATTAGACATTAAAACATTAGAAATGAAAGAGGGAGCTGCGTCAAAACAAAAAGACAAATAGGAACTTGGAGGTCCATCCCTATTTAGCCAACGCATCATCCGCAACTTGATTTACTTTGCAAAAGACACGAATCCAACAAGTTTGACCCTCGAACTGATGAATATTGTGAATAGCACTAACTAAATTATAACACGAATGATAATGCAACATTTTACTACTTGCTATCTAAGAATCGAATAAACCGTGATTCTACGAAAGCCCTGTTCCACACCAACCTTAAACCATGTAGAATTCCCCGTAACTCAAGTTCCAAATTGAACACACCCCCAATTTAGCAGCAAATTCAGAAATAAAACTACCATTCTCGTCCCTTAAAAAACCCCACCGCAAGACACCTCAATGGAGGTGAGCTGCATTAACTGAAACATCACAGTTTAATGCTACTTCCCCAAGGAGACTTCCACCTAATCTCACGACACTTCCTCCCCACCGAATGTATTGTTGCACGTTCAAAAAACGCTCCCAGCTGCCCATTTAATTGCATCCACCATAAAACTAATAATCTTCGACAGCACTTTCGCACCAGACCAAGTACACCTATGGAACACACTCTTTTAAATATACATTTTATCATGATTATATAAAAACTAGCATAATACTCATGTATTTGCACGAATTATGTTGAATTCTATTCAATTGTGTTTATATAACTAAAGTAATCTATTATTATATATATTTTTAAATGATATATTTTTAAGTTTAAAATAATTAGTCTAAATATGATCTAAAAACTAAATAGTACTAATGTAAAACATTAGACAATACTAATGCAAATCAAACAAGTATATTAATAAATTGTTGTACGGAATACTAAGGAAATTTAGTTTAGTGTTGAGCAGGGTGTGTGAGTGTTGTAAATTTTCCTTGGTACTATCTTTTATTCCTATCGATTAAAAAAAAACTATGTAAGGAATTAGATCACAAGCTGTGAAATAACCACCCCAATCAGTAAAAAAATTAGTATTAATGTAATAACTAACACATCTTAAGTAGTTTATATGAGATTGACTATATGTAAAGATACTTACATTAGTCTCAACAAATGACTTGTTACTTTGAATGAGAATAATCTTCAACACTTTACTAATTTAGAATGTCATGGTTACCTAGATAGTCACTTAATTTGTTTATTATTCATAATTTAATAGTTTTTTATAGACCACAAGTAGGTAATCGTAGGATTGTTCACTGGTTGGATGAGTTTGGATTAAGGTTAAATCAAATTTGAACTATCATATTTAATTGATTGAGTTTAGTTTGGGTTATGAAATTTTTTATGTCTAATCCAAACCGAACCAATTTGATTAAATCAGGTTGGTTTAGTTCAAATCACTGGGTTATGATAAAAAAAAAATTATTATGGTTTTTTTTAGATTTTATCTCTAACTATTGTCTATTTTATAAAAAGTTGATTTTATATTAATGTAAGGTAAAAATATTTATTGTTCTTTAATAACTAAATATTTATTTATTTATTTATTTAATATTTAGTTCTTTCTATAATTATCAATGTATAGGCTTAAATATGTTTTAGGTCCTTGATAAATTAGCGAATTTTGTTTTGGATCACTAATAAAAAATTTCTTTGCATTGAATCCCCAATAAAACAAAAATTTTGTTTTTGATTCTTGTTATTTTGTTTGAGCCCTTCTAATATGTCTATTTTTTCATTTGTGTCCTTATAATATTTTGTTCATTTTGTATTTAGTCCCTGTGAAAAATATTTGATAGGGGACTTATAGCAAATGATCTACATATTTTAGGGACAAAAATGGAAAAAAAATATAGATATATTAAAAGGACTAAAATAAAATAACAAGGACCAAAAATAAAATTTTTATTTAATAAGGACTCAACGCAAAGAAAAAATTTATTAGGGACCCAAAATAAAATTCGCTAATTTATTAAGGACTCAAAACATATTTAAGCACAATGTATATATCTCATTAATTTCTTTACTCAAAATGTGATAAAAAAAATAACAATAAATATGATCAAATTAAGATACACTTAATAATACTTTATAAGAGTAATAAAATGAATGAAGGAAACAAAGATAAAACTAAAAGAAAATTTCATGTACCAAATAAGATATATCAATCTAAAATTAAAAACAATTGATCAGGTTATCAGATTGGTTCAAATTGCAAAAAAGATATATTTGATAACCAAACTAATTATAATTGGTTTCGTTTGGTTTGGATTGTCAGGTTCATCAAGTAAAATATGATTTGATGAACACCCCCCAGGTAATCTTGATTAAGTCAAGTAGAACCACTCTGGGCAATAGAACTCTTTTCAAGTTTTTTAATGTAATTATATATCCAGGACTCAAACTTGAGACCATTGGTTATGTTAAAACAAATTCACATAAGTTAATTCACTTACTCAGTGGTCCTAACTAAAATATTGAATTATTTCCTTCATGTATGTAAAAATTATTATATTTTCATCACAAACTTATAACCCCTATAATGTAAAACAAAAACAATTGTGGAAATGTATTTATACAATGCAATAAGTAATTAGAAAATATTTTATCTAAGATGTTATTGAAAACATTTAAGATTGTTTTACAATAAAATATATTTAATAAATTATTACTTTACTCAACCAATTTTGAAAAAAATTTAAAAATATTACACAAACGAATGTAACTATTATAAATAAAATCTAGTTGTTCAAAAATAATATGTATGTATATATATATATATATATATATATATATATATATATATATATATATATATGTAAGAGTTACACCATTTTAATAACTTGATATATAATGAAATTTTTATCGATCCAACCGTTGAATTATATCTACATATTATCAAGATTGTTTGTGTCAAAATTGAACAACAATAAGAAAGTAATCAAATGATCCATATTTTAGTATATTTTAAAAAGTTTATATTATGTCGATTTTAATCTATATGAATGAAGTAGCAAATGATTTTGGATTAATTTGAAATTTTGTATACATGATCTATGTAAAATGAACTTTCAATCCAACAGTGGATTTTAAGAAAACACCATCCAGTTGAAAGTTATTAAATGGTGTAATAGTTGTTTAAGTTATATCGGTGTAATTTGATCCCTCCTCATATATATATATATATATATATATATATATATATATATATATATATATATATTTAACATTCTTATATATTTTCATAAAAATAATAATTTAATTTTATAACATCATGAAAAAGTTAAATACTATTGATAGATGATATTACATGTAAATGATGTTTAATTAATTTTATAATTTATACATAAATTATTTTCCCACTAAAATGCTGATATTAATCTTTTAAATAATAAAAATTAGATGTCCTTGATTTAAAAGTATTCTTAAAACAAATATTTTAATAAAATATTATTTCTTAATTTATTTTATTATATGATCTATCTAGAAGAGGTTAATTATGAAACGTTCTGATTTTTTTAATATATGATTAAGTGATTTAATTAAATGGAAAGAGAAATTTAAATTTAGTTTTTTTGTGTTGAAAAATATAATTAAGATAAATATTTCAAGTTATGTTGTTAAGTGAGTTGTGGAGTTTGAGATTCTTGTGGGTCTTAAGAGAAGGTTAGTAATGGGTGAGAGTTTTAGAGGGTTTTAGAGATAGGCCTTAGGGTTTGATAAGAAAAATCCATTTCTTTCCTTTCCTTCCCATACTTGGTGGCCACCCTCTCATTTCTCTTATTATCCAAGAGCTTTCTTTACCTCTCTTCTCTCAAAGTTCCTTCATTCTCTCATTTTCTCCTCCACCCACAAGGAATTTCCTCACTCACGCTCAAGGATGGAGCTTGAATCCCCTTTATGACAAGTTGTTCCCCCTCTCTTTTCTTGAGCTTGTAGCCATTGTTGGATGGTAAGCCTTCTCTTCCTCTTCTTTCTCCCCTTTTTTATGAGTTGACCCATAGTGGGTATTTGTGCAAACTCTCCTTAGTGTTGGTTTTGGGCTATGTTTCATGGGTTATGGTGAGGTGGTGTTGTTGTTGAAGAAAGCTTCTTTTGTTGAGCTCAAGACCTCTCCTTTCTCTCTTCTCCTAAAAAACCTAAGCTTGGAAATCCTTAGGTAAGAGAAGCTTAACCTTACTTTTGAATCCTTTGATTGTCTAATTGCTTGTGTATGACTTGTGGATTGTGTGAAAAGTGTGTTTTTAACAAAATTGATGTTTTGAGGTGTTTGAGGATTATTTGGAAACCAAAAATGGCTTAGGGATGAATTCTAGCTTAAGTAAAAGGGGAAAAATTGTAGAATTTTGTTTTAGCTTAAGCAATAGTGTATTCTAGCTTAAGTGAGCTTGTTGCTTAAGCGAAAATTGACTCTAGCTTAAGCGAGCTGCTAGCTTAAGCGAGAATGAACTCTAGTTTAGTGAGCAGAGTACTAGAGGATGAGTGTAAGCCCTTGCTTAAGCTAAATGGACCATTAACTTAAGTGAAAAATGACACAGAGATTGAATAAACCTATATATTTTGACTTTGCTTATGTGAGTGGGTACTCCCGCTAAGCGAGAAAAGATCTAAAGGGGTGGTGACAAAGGGGTAGCTCCTCGCTTAAAATTAATAAGTTGAAAATTAAAAATTCATAGGTTCAACAAGACTCAATTTTTTGATATTCTTTCAAATCTATATACTTCCAAGGTTTAGTTTGTTGAGAGAGGAGATAAGTTTTTTTTTTTTTGTTGATAGAGGAGATAAGTTAAGAAGATTATAAACTATCCGTATTAATGTTCCAAAGGTAGAAAAAAGGATAATTTTTTTTTAGAAGAAATTGAAAGAATAATAAATGATAAATACTATAATAGTTAAAGTACATTCATGAATTATACAATAAAAGACAATGTGTTGCAAGATGAAATTTAAAATTTAGCAAGATAATCATACTTTGATGAATACGGAAGGAGAACAATCATAAATTAAACCTAGAAATGACACTTTTTTCAAAATACACGTCTCAATTAAAGGAACTACAGAAGAGCTGATATGTCATTATAATATGAAAAATAGATTTGTATATATGTATTCACTATTAGTCTATCCACCTTGCCACCGTTCCTATTGAGATTGTAAGGTAGATGCAATGCATTTTTTCTTGTCTTCCTATCAACACATTAGCAACCAAATCAATCACCAGTTTCATATCTTTCCCATAACCTTTCTATATTTTTATTATACACATCAAGCATACTTGGTCTCTGGTGTGGAGACACCATGAAAACAAGTTTCTATAGTAGTGAGAAAAGGCAGTATATATGAAACTTGACAAACATAAAAGGAGACACGCCATGAAAATAAATCATGTGATAAGGAGGACACTCATGAATATTAGATGAGTATGCCTGTTAAATTCTTTTATAGCTCAACAATTTCGTCTATACTAGTAGAAGAAACAGAAACGTTGAGTGCGTCAAAATCATCACTAAAATTGTGTTGCTCCCCCCATATATCGATCATATAGTTATAAACTTCAAGCATTGTTGGCCTTTGATCTGGGAAAGGTTCAACACACTTACATGCAACTTTGATGAGAGTGTAGAACTCATTTTCAAAACCTTCCCCAATGAGAGATTCCTCAATTGCATTATAAAAATTAGAAGGGTTGCCAGATAGGTTACTAGCATTGGATGAACGCGACAACTCCTTAAATGTTTTCCCTGTGATTAGCTCAAAAAGCAAACAACCAAAGTCATAGACATCCTTCTTCCCATCGCTTACATAAAATATCATGCTTGCACCATCCTCAATGTTGGGATTCATAAATTTGGCCTGTCCAAAATTGGATATTTTGGGTTCAAAATTCTTATCTAGCAAGACACACTCCGAACTTATATTAAGATGCACAACATGCAAATTGCATATATGATGGAAGCCAGGATAAGCCTCTTGCCACCCCAAGTGCTATTTTGATCCTCAGAGGCCATTTCAATGTAACTTCACTTTTTAAAGGACGTAACCATTTTGAAAGCCTTCCATTTGACATGTATTGGTATACCAAAATCCTTTCATTTCTTTCTACGCAGAACCCATGCAAGGGAACTATATTTCTGTGTCTGTACTTACCCAGAATCCTTATATTGTTTAGAATCGAATAGTCTCTTAATGGCAAGGTTCCAACCATTGGGTAGCCTTCCCTCATACATTATTCCCATTTTTCCCATCCCAATCGCATTGTCTATAGAAAAGCAGTCAGTTGCATCTCTGATTTCGTTGAACTTCATTGTGGACTTCATTCTTTCCGTTGCTACAGAAATCTGTTGATGCCAACACAACTATTAGTCGTTGCTAGAACTTAATTAAAAATACTATCTTTTTCCCATTTATTTTGATGTCAAAGGTTATTGCACATGAATTAAGAAATATTTAATGGAACTAAAAATTGTTATATTTAGACTAAAATGTTCTTATTTAATATTTGATCTTTAATACTTGCACCAATAGTGGATATTAAATAAGGATAAATTTGAGAAAAAAACATTAATTAGACTTTGAAATTCTGAAAGATAAATTGTTCTGGAAAAAATAAAAAGCTAAAACTTCAAAAGAAATGGGAAGAAGATATTACATTAAAACTACAATTTATTTCATGGACATTCAACTATCATTTTTTTCTCACTCCATTTCTTCCATTACTAAAGTTTTGGAGAAATAAATAAAATGGACATGATATAAATTAAATGGAGAGTACCATTTATTTTTTGATAACCATAAGAAAGAATGAAATGGAGAGGATCTTTTTTCCAACTAGTTACTCCTTTTTTTTTTTATTGATTAAAGGTGGAAAACTTTACATATCATATATTTCCTCTGTCTCTTTTTATAAGACTTTTTTCAGAAAATTGTTTATCTTTTTTATAGGACCCATTTTATTTGTCTGTTGCATTAATTATTTTTGCTAAAGTATCCTTAATTAATTAAAAATTTTTTTTTGTAAAAAATAATAAATTCTATAAATTAATGAGATAAAATCTTTTTCTCTCTTATTTAGAATTTGAGAATATGAGTAATAATTAGGTGAGAAGAAAGAGCGATGGTTAATTTTTTTAAAAAAAAAACTAAGGATAATTCTTTTGGAAGAACATTACAAATTATTGACAAATTTAATGTCATTAACTAAATTAATCAATTTTATTAAAGTGTGTGAATTAGTTGAAAGTATCTTATAAAAAAGGACAGAGGAAGTATACTTCATTAAAAGTTACTTCATTTGTCCCTATTTATAAAACCTTTTTCAATTAATTCACACCCCTTAAAAAAAGTAGTTAATTTAGTTAATCACATTAAATTTGTCAATAATGTATAATGTTCTTCCAAAAGTACCTTAACTTTTTTTGAAATTCATCATCTCTCCACCTAATTGCTTCTCATCTAATTAATTAATGTTTGGAGAGAAAATAATTAATGCATCTAGAAATTAAAAAGTGGTCTTATAAAAAGGAACAAACAATTTTTTAAAGGGTCTTATTACTACTATTTTCTCTATCATCTTTTTATCCCATCAACTCATTTATTATAGTGATAACTAGGCTAAAATGCATTTTTTATCCCCTATAATTCTTAATCCTCAATTTTAGTTATTGTATTTTAAAATCAAGATATTTAGTCCTCTAATTTTTCAAAATCAGCAATTTTAGTCCTATTTTAAAATCATACCATTTAGTCCCTAAATTTTCAAAATCATCAATTTTAGTCAGTCCTTAGGTTGATGTGGCACCTATAAACTGTTGACATGGTACTTATGTGGTAAGGAATTAAATAGTATGAAAAAAAGGTGTCCTAGTGAGAATTGAAGCCAAGACCACTTTCACAAAAATTGAACAATAAACCAACAGGCTACAAAGTTTCTTTAATTAATATTGTAAACAATATTTTTTATATATCATTAATGCATGAGTTATTAATTTTTCCTTATTTTATTTTTATTATAAAAATTAATTAAACTACGTAAATTAGTATGTAAATTATTTACATAAATTATTTTATGTAATTTACACAAATTACATAAATTTATATCAATATGTAGTTTTGTTTGTTTTTCTTACTGCACCCAAAAAAATTATAAAAAATATTAAAATTTTATTAATTTGTATAATTTGAATAAAAAAATTTACATAAAAATAAATTAATGTAATTTGTGTAAATTACCTAAAATGATTTATATAAATGTTTTATATATTAATTTTTGTAATTATATTGATTTATATTTATATAATTAGAATAAAAATAATTTATAAATTAAATATTTTTATTTTATTTATACAAATTTTTCAATAATTTACACATTATAATTGTACAAAATTATTTTGAATAATTTACATATTTTAATTACACAAATTTATTTAACGTATTAATATATATTTTAGTTAGAAATTTTAATTAATATATAAGTTATTTTTATTCTAGAATTGTATAATTAAAATAATTTACATATTTATTATATTTTTATAATTAATATATATATATATATATATATATATATATATATATTGATATGTAAAACAAATTTGTATAAATAAAATAAGTGAATTACTCAAAATAATTTTTTATAATGATAATATGTAAATTATTAAAAAAATTTGTATAAATAACATAAAAATATTTGATTTATTTCATGTATAAGTTATTTTTATTCTAATTATATAAATCAATATAATTACATAAATTAATATGTAAAATATTTATATAAATAATTTTATGTAATTTATACAAATTACATAAATTTGTTTTTATGTAAATTATTTTTATTCAAATTATACAAATTAATAAAATTTTATTTTTTTATAATGTACATATTAATATAAATTTATGTAAATTACATATAATAGTTTATGTAAATAATTTACATAATTTAATTAATTTTAGTAGTTAGAATAAAATAAGAAAAATAATAAAAACTCATCTAGTTGTGATATATGATAATTATTGTTTACAATATTAACCAAAGAAACTATATAACTTAGTGGTTCATTGTGTAATTTTTTTATAAAAGGTCTTGGGTTCAATCCCTACTAGAACACTTTATTTTTAATACTATTTAATCTCTTGTCATATAAGTGCCAAAAGTGCATTTTAGCCTTATAACTATTGTGTTGTCTCTCTTTTCCTATCTAAGTGTTAAGTCTACGAATTGAAATTAGAAAAATATACAATTAAATTTGACATAATATTGTGTGAGTGTGTTTTTACAAAAATAAAAAATATCATTTTTCTTCAAAAATTAGATAAAAAGAGGGAGACAATTAAAAAGATAATATGAATATCTTCTAAACTATTAAATGATCAGACAAAAAAAATTGTTCTCAACAAAAAAAAAAGAAATATTAATTTATAGGCACTCCAATATTACAAACATTTATTTTTATCTTTCTCTTCTTACCAAATCATATTACCAATTACATATATAACATTTTTTTCTGCTTTTTTTTTTCTTTCTATTTTATGTATTTATTATAAAAAATAGAGAAATAGTAGTAAAACTTATTAAGAAACTAAAAATAATTTTATTCAAATAAATTCTGTTGAAAACAAAAGAAACTTGAATCCAGAGATGGAGGTAGGGGATAGACTGTAGAGTACCTCTTTGATAGCTTTGTCTTGCAATTGCAGAGGTTGCAATTGGTGTGTGGTTTGAGCTTCTGTTGGTGTCTTCCTTCCAGCGATGGAACAAAAATATTTGCGGAATAATTCTTTAGCCTTGTTCCGGTGCTGGTTTGATTGTTGCCAAGGTGCACAGTAGGACATATAAATGACAATAACAGAGGTCACTGAAAAAGCATAGCCAACAACAAGGCCCTTCTTGAATGATTGAGTGAAATTGCTTGACCTGTCCAATGGGCAGGGTGGTAAATGCCCTCCACAAAGTTTGCTATTATTCACATAATTTTCAACCACGCCATCGTGGAACGCAGGCAGCGGACCTGATAAATGATTGTTGGCAACAGAAAATACTTTAAGCCTGTGAAGCTGCGCAAGTTGTTGTGGGATATGACCGCTTAACATGTTGTTATCAAGTTTAAGAGAAGTCAGGTAACTGCAGTTACCCAAACTTGCAGGAATTTCCCCATTAAAATTGTTACTTGAGAGATCAATGGTGGTAACATAAGGGAGTAACGTGGATATATCAGATGGGATGGGTCCTGTGAGCTTGTTGAGTGAAAGGTCCAAGCCTGTCAATGAAGAGCAATTCTGAATGCCACGTGGAAACTGACCCTTGAGCCCCATGTTTGATAGTTTGAGATTTAGCACTCTATTCTCGTCATAATGCCAGCATTCAACGCCAGTAAATTTACATATGAAACCTTCGGTTTTGTTGTTGAAGTTCCAATTTGATAAGTAGTTAAACGGGTCTTCCAAGGAATTCTTAATGGATCTTAGGCAGAAGATATCAGTTTCAGTACCGTGACTTACCATTAAAACACTGAGCAAGGAACACAAGAAGCTCTGGATCACAATATCCCTTTCTATTTGGAAAGCCATTTCCCTGCACATACACATACACATAAATTGAGCCTACATGAGTATGGAGAATAAATATTAGATAAGAAGTGGAAGAATGAAAGGAGAGAAGGACAGAAGAAAACCGAACATCAAAGATTTAAATAATAAAAGCAGCACAAGGCAATAAAAAAGTTTTTGAATTTTCTTTTATTTCTTACTAATATCAAAGTTTCATCCTAAGAAAAGTTGAAAATTTCACTTGTAGCAAAAATTAATGGGCTTCTTGATGAAATTGAAAATATATACAGAGCACAGAGCTTAGGATCATAAGAAAAGGGTGAAATATGACAGAAATGCACAACCTCGAACAAGAAAGTACCACCTCAGGTCAGCAAGAAACTTTGATCCACCTATAAAGCCAAATCACTGTTAAACATAACAGATTAAGGAATAAAAAAGAAATCAAACATTAAAGTTAAACATACCAGATCACAGTAGCTTATTTAAAGTATTTATTTGTGTATTCTCAGGCCTTGATAATAAGCCTGACATTTGGGAGGTTTTATGTACTATCAGACTTTGGCAAATAGAAACAAGTAATAAATTGTAACGCGTAGTTCACGTTTAGGTACTTTCAATTTCTTTCACGCGCTTACTTAAATATTAACCGTGCAAAAGAAGGAGGAAAATGAAATGAGTTTTCTATAGTTTACTTTTATGACGCGTGCTAGTGTAAGTGACGTATGCATATGTTTTGCTGTGTGAGGGTGTGGTTTTCTGGTGTTTTATGGTTCCTTTTTCGTGAGACATGCATGTTTGGTGTATGTTGCACGTTGCAACATTATCCTTGACCATCCGATGATTGTCTCTTGATCTGACGGTTTTGATTGTATTTTATTGTTCAGTTCTGAATTCGGTACTTTAATGGTATTTTTTTAAAAATTTATTCCCCGTGTGTTTATTGAAATTGGGTGGAGTCACAGTTGGACTCCCGAACCTGAAACTCTCTTTTAACCATGGTTAATTATGTAATTTTTTTTTCAAATTTTATACTCTCTAATCTATTAATTTTTTTTAGTATTTCTTTTATTAGATTTTCTAACTCTTTTTTAATTCCAAAGATTTCTGTCTTTCATCAATAATTTCAAATCCTTAATTTAATTTACTTTTCAATTTTCAATTTTCAATTTTAATATTCAAAAAAATTAAAGTTACATTATTACATCTTCTCTTATTTATTTTCTTTTAAAAAAATTATAGTTTCTAATTTCTTTTATAATTATCTCTTTTCAAAATTTCTTTTGATGTACTATATAATTTTTTTTTTCAAATTTTATACTCTTTAATCTATTGGGTTTTCTTTAATATTTCTTTTATCAATTTTTCTAGCTCTATTTTTTAATTCCGAAGATTTCTCTCTTTAGTCAATAATTCTAAATCCTTAATTCAATTTACTTTTCAATTTTCGAAGTTAATATTAAAAAATTAAAGTTACATTGTTACATCTTCTCTTATTTTTTTTTTAATTTTATAGTTTCTAATTTCTTTTATAATTATCACTTTTTTAAAATTTCTTTCAATGTGCTATATAATTCTTTGTTTTTTTTTTCAATTTTCTTTTTATTAACTATATAAATAAGGTAGTGAAAATTTTAATAAGTCTGTGCATTGCATTGGCTAAAACACTAGTTATATATAAACAAAACGGATCCAAGTCAACCACTATAATATTCAAACAAGGGTACATGGTTACACAATAATGTCTGCCTACACAACCATTTTTTTTATCTGTAGGAATCAAAAACAGTACCGATAGATTTACAACAATCACACACCATGTTCAATTAACTGAACTACACCCCTTCGTCTACACAACCATTTAAAGTAGTCACACATATAACAATTATAGAAATCATTATACCAACTTATAATTTGGCTAATTAACTTAATCAACCTCACAAAACAAAGAACCAAAAAATTTTACAAACTTAGTCTCATTAATGTTAATTATTGACGCCGCCCCCCCCCAAAAAAAAACCTTAACACGACAACCTTTTTTACCAAATATTTGAATGACATCAGTACGACTACCTCCAAGTACATACTTTCATTATGGGTTTTTCGCCTTGCCTTATATAAATATGACGCGTGCTAATATATGCGACCTGTGCATGCTGTGCCATGCGGGGGTATGTTTTGTGGGGTTTTGTAGGCAACTTACGGTACGAAAGGATGTAAAACTGGTATTATGTTGGGTGCGAAAAGAAGTTGGACCATTACATAAGATGTTGTTGATCGACGGCTTTCAAATCAGTAATGTCATCCGGTTATGAAAATGGGCATTTATGTAAAATTTTAATCCACATGTTTTCACCGAATGACATGGATTCACTAATCGGCTCCCGAACCTGAAGCGAGTGTTTACCCATGGTTAGCACGGGTAATGGAGAGGGGACTGATAGGGACGGATCCAGAAACTTATTAAAGGGGGGGCTAGATTTTTTTTTCTTCCTTTATAATTGTTTAAATTTTTAAATTTTAATAAATGATAATTTAAAAAAATATTTACTATTTTTACACGTAAAATTGAAATTAATTTTTATTTTAAATGATAATAATCTTAACCATTACCATAATAACAATAAACACAACAAGTTTTACATAATTTTACACTAGTTATCATCTTAACTATTGCAATAATAACAATAAATATAACTAATTTTATATAATTTTACACTAGTTAACCTTAACTAGTTACATAATAATAACATACATAATTAATTTTATATAATTTTACACTAACTAATTTAAAAATATATATGTACACAAAAAATCGCGAAGGGAGGGGGGGGGGGGGGGGGGGGGGGTGGCGCCCTGCCCGCCCCCCCTTGTATCCGTCCCTGGGGATTGATGTCATTCAAATATTTGGTAAAAAAGGTTGTCGTGTTAAGTTTTTTTTTGGGGGGGGGGGGGGGCGTCGTCAATAATTAACATTAATGGGACTAAGTTTGTAAAATTTTTTGGTTCTTGGTTTTGTGAGGTTGATTAAGTTAATTAGCCAAATTATAAGTTGGTATAATGATTTCTATAATTTTTATATGTGTGACTACTTAAAATGGTTGTGTAGACGAAGGAGGTGTAGCTCAGTTAATTGAACATGGTGTGTGATTGTTTTAAATCTGTCGGTACTGTCTTCGATTCCTACAGATAAAAAAAAATGGTTGTGTAGGCAAACATTATTGTGTAATCATGTACCCTTGTTTGAATATTATAGTGGTTGACTTGGATCCATTTTGTTTATATATAACTAGTGTTTTAGCCCATGCAATGCACATACTTATTAAAATTTTCACTACCTTATTTATATAGTTAATAAAAAGAAAATTGGAAGAAAAAAAACAAAGAATTATATAGCACATTGAAAGAAATTTTAAAAAAGTGATAATTATAAAAGAAATTAAAAACTATAAAATTAAAAAAATAATGATAAGAGAAGATGTAACAATGTAACTTTAATTTTTTAATATTAACTTCGAAAATTGAAAAGTAAATTGAATTAAGGATTTAGAATTATTGACTAAAGAGAGAAATCTTCGGAATTAAAAAATAGAGCTAGAAAAATTGATAAAAGAAATATTAAAGAAAACTCAATAGATTAGAGATTATAAAATTTGAAAAAAAAATTATATAGTACATCAAAAGAAATTTGAAAAAGAGATAATTATAAAAGAAATTAGAAACTATAATTTTTTTAAAAGAGAAAAAATAAGGGAAGATGTAATAATGTAACTTTAATTTTTTGAATATTAAAATTGAAAATTGAAAAGTAAATTGAATTAAGGATTTGAAATTATTGATGAAAGACAGAAATCTTTGGAATTAAAAAATAGAATTAGAAAATTTAATAAAAGAAATATTAAAAAAAATCAATAGATTAGAGAGTATAAAATTTGAAAAAAAAAAACTACATAATTAACCATGGTTAAAAGAGAGTTTCAGGTTCGGGAGTCCAACTGTGACTCCACCCAATTTCAATAAACACACGTGGAATAAATTTTTAAAAAAATACCATTAAAGTACCGAATTCGGAACCGGACAACAAAATGCAATCAAAGCCGTCAGATCAAGAGACAATCATCGGACGGTCAAGGATAATATTGCAACGTGCAACATACACCAAACATACATGTCGCACGGAAAAGGACCCATATAACACCAGAAAACCACATGCCCTCGCACGACACAACATATGCGTAGGTCACGTACACTAGCACGCGTCTTACTTTTATATATGTCACTAGAATGCAGCCCGTGCAAAGCACGGTGAAAAAAAAAAAAGGAAAGAGAAAGTAAAAAAGAAGAAGTAATATATATATACTAGATAGTATCCGTGTGATGCACGAGTTTATTGAGGAGAGAATAATTTTTTTGTATGTATGAAGTATGTTGACAATGTTATTAATTTGTTATATTACTTAAAAAAGATATAAAACTAATTTAAATTTCCTCAATAAGGAACTTATTCATTAATAAAATTAATAAAATATAATTAGATGTGTTTATTTTATAATACAATTCATTTAAAAAAATTATAATACAACTATAAATTTAAACTTTACACTTCCACTTTCTTGAAGTAAAAATTTTTCTATATATAGACAAATAAAACTATATAACAAAAATAAGAAGAAAATAATAAGAAAAATAATTTTAACTAAAAGAACTCGCGTATTGTTCCATTAAAATATTTTTTTTATAGAATTCATTATTTTAACATCCTATAAAAATATTGGAAATAAAATTAAGCGAATAAATAAAACAATATAAATTTAAGAACACATATTTAAATGATTACATATAAACATAATGTCATATATCACATTCATTTATTTGATATGATATTGTAATATTTTATGTTTGTGGACAACCAATCTAGTCAACAACTATATTTTATATAATATATAGATAGAATATATTAAGATCCTTTCTTTTATACATTAGGATGCTTTGAATTCTACATAATTTTTTGTATCCATGCTTTGTTTTTTGGTACATATATTAGTTTTTTAGTACATATATCTGTGCTTTGTTTAACATGTACTTGTTTAACATGCTAATTTTATATAATATTGCATTATCCTTTCTTTTATATAATATTGAGTCTTAAAATATACTTGTGTAACATGCTAATTTTCATAAGATGATTATAGTGTATACTATTGGCAGTTTTTGTTATAGGATATTAGAAATATATAGTTTATTTAAAATCATGTAAAAAATTATTTACAATTATAATTTTAAATCATAAACATAAAATAATTTATAATTTAATTTGGATGTATTTATCGAAGTAAACAATCAAGAGATAAAATACAAAATTTAATATACTAATTAGTTTTTTTAAAAAAGTAAGCAACAAATATATTCTTTTGTCCCTAATTAATCAATATTATTTGGTCCCTAATTAAATATAAATTAATTAAGTATAAAATGATATATTTTGCTAGACAAAAAATATTATTAATAAATTTTAAATTTCCTTATTTTTTTGGAAATGATAAAATTTCCTTATATAAAAAAAGTTCAAAATATTAGGAAAAAAAACAAAGTGAGTGAAAAAAAATGTAATGTATAAAAGTAACACATAAAAAATATAAAACTATTCCAAAACAAAACCAAAATGAGTGAAGTAAGTGGAAAGATATACTAATTTAAGATTTTGTTTTTCTTAGAAAGATTTACGACGAAATATGTTAATATTAATAGATATATAACATATTCAACAACCAATATAAATTAACACCTAACTCTATAACGGATGTGAAGCAAATGGCACAAAATTCAAAGACAATGAAAAAAAATTAAAATACAAAATAAGTTATAACTATAATAAAAATCAAAGTAATATAAACTGTATGGTGATAATTATAATTAGAATTAAAGCAGTAATAAAATCTTCTATCATTAATTATTTTTTTAAAGGAACCCATATTAATGAAAAATACTAGCAAATTCTATATGCTCTCAATGATAAATAAGTGAGAATTAAAATTAGATTAAAAGTAGTAAAATCTTCTATTGTTAATTTATTTTTAAAAAAATAAAGAACATTCCTTATTTGCCATTTGATAAATAAATGAGAACAACACTAACAAATTATAATGGGTGTCAGTAATAAATAAGTGAGAATAACAACATATCTAAGTAAGAAATTATTCAATATATCAATGGTAATTACTACAATTAACGACAATCGTCGATAAAAAATGATAATTAAATGAAACAACACTAGCAAATAAAAAATTATATCTACCAATTCTATATATATTAACAATATTTACATTGTAACTTGAAAATTTAAGTAATAAACTATTGTCCTTCTTGAATCTAGTAGTACAAAATTTATTCCAATGATGATAACTTTCAGTAGTCCTTTGAATCCTGCCACAAAACAAAAAAGAATAATTCATTTGTATTTTATTCACACCACATAACAAATGAATAAAAAAATGTAAAACTTGGTACGGAGGAAAAAAAATCCAAATACATAGCATTTGGTTGAAAAAATGAAACAAAAAAATTAAAATAATATATGATGATATATAATGCAATGAATTGAATTGAATAAGATGTTGTGCTAAAACTTAGCAATTGACTTCATGATATAATAAGAATGTAAAATAACCAAGGTCATCTAAATCATACAAAGAATAAGAGAGAAAAAAAATGGTCCATAAACAATACTCACCTAATGGGAAGAATATAAGCTGCTTACTGTGGAGGCACCTAATGGGGAGAGGGAGAATATAAACACTTGTTGTGGAGACAGTTCTTCAATATGTTTGAAGAAGAGGGATAGAAGAAAGCTGCAATCTGATTGTTGTAATTTATAGTACAATGAAAGAATTGTTGTGAAATCGTGCATTTAATACAAATTGTGTCGTTTTAAAAAAAAGGAAATTGTGTCATTTTAAAGGGGAAAGATTTCAATTAATTTCAAATTATGTATAAATTTCAGTAGGGAGTGTGTCATTTTAAAAGATTTCAATTAAAGGATTTCAATTTCGATTAATTAATGCATATCCATAAGTTAAAAAGGGAACTATATGATTTTATTTGAGAATATTTAAAAAGGCTAATGTTAGTTTTTAAAAATATTATTTTATAATTTTATTTAAGAATATTAAAATCAAAGATGTTGGTCATGTTAATTTTAAAAAAATATAATTTTATTATATTTAAAATTTGAAACTTTTTAAAATATTCAGTATTTAGCAACTGTGCTTTATACCCAAAATTGAATTCGAATTTATATTAGTACTATCAATTAATTTGAATCATATCATATAATATATATTTGTGTTTTTTTTAATATAATATTAATTTGAATGTTTAAATTATAAAATCATTAAGATCACAATTACCTTAATTACTACAATTATATATTTTTATTTTAAATGTCACCAGAATGTGACACTGTGGACAACCAATCATAGTGTGTTTTATATAATAAAAATAGATAGATAGATATATAGTACGACTTTTGTGAGAACACCTTCTTATGTGAGAACATGAGAACAACTAATAACAACATATCAAGATTAAAAATAATAGACGATTGAGATTAAAATATTTAAAATTCAAATTAAAATATAATATAACCATCAAATCTCTAAAAGATTCACTAAACAGAAATTAAATCTCTAAAATATCTTAATTAACATTTTCTAAAATATCTCAATTAGTCCATCACCATCACCACCGTAACTGTCGTTGTCACTGCCATGACCACCGCTGCAGCCACCACCATGATTGTCATTGCTGCCATCGCCACCGCCATGACCGTTGTTGCACACAACCACCACCATGACCACCACCACCTCTGCCGCCATGACCTTCGTCGCCGTCGTCGCTACCATTGTCGGTGGCGGCGGCGGCGACAATAGAGGTGGTGGCGGTGATGGTGATCGTGACAATTGAGATATTTTAGGACGTGATAAGATTTGATTTTTATTTGGTAAATTTTTTAGAGATTTAATAGTTATATTAGATTTTAATTTGAATTTTAAATATTTTAATATCAACCGCCTATTATTTTTAATCTTGATCTAATGGTTGTTATTAGTTGTTCTTATGTTCTCACATAAGAAAGTATTCTCATAGGAGTCAAACTCCATATATATATATACACACTAGTGCGTGTTCCCATGCGATGCACGAGACAAATTATTTGTAGGAGAGTGATAAGTTTTATTATTTAAAAAATTAAAATTTGAAAAGATTAAAAAAATACCCCCTCCGGTCCTTTATATAAGAAACAAATAACTAAATCGTTAAGACCAATAACAATAGTTAAGTTAGTTAGTTATAATTAATAATGTCATAAATTTTAATTTTATTCCAAAAGTACCCCTTAAATTGATTGGTTTAAGTAGTGGTTACATTAATGACACTACACCTCCACCAATAAGTGTAACTTATATTGTTAATAGACCAATAAATACATGAGAAATGAGTAGGTATCTCATTAATGAATTTTACAAGATGAAGGATAAAAAACAAAACTAGCAATTTATACATCTTAAAATGGGTCTATGTTTCTTATAATTAGAACAAAAAAAGAACATCATTTTGTTTATTATAAAAAGGACCGGAGGGAGTATATCTTATAAAAATTAAGATGACATGACAACATAAATTTATTTTAACTTGTTATCATAGTAAAAAATCTCAAAGTTATGACACACATTGATAAGCTATTTATATAATTTCATATCTTAATATGTTGAATTACCTTTTGTCCTACCAATCATAATAATCAACTTTTGAAGTTAATTAAAAAATTTCAATAATCTTTTCATATTAATCAAAGAAAGTGATTATCAATATATCTTATATGTGAAAACAAACAATAAAATAGATATTTAGCGTTAAGTGTCTTGAATTTACATAGCCACAAATTGGCAATGACACAACAGCACAAAATAGATATCTGTCCATCTCATAAGCAAAAACACCCTCAAAGTGTTCAAATTAATACTATTCACTGGATTGGAGGCTATGTGGGTTTCTGTGGTGTCTCACTTAATATGAATGCTGAATTGCAGGCTATTCTCAAAGGTCTTCAATTTGCTTGGTCTAAAGGTATACGTGTTTTAGTTTGTGAGTCTAACTCCAAAACAACCATTCATTTTATCCAGCATGGAGTTGCGGCGTCTCACCATTTTGCACCTTCAGGGAAGGCAACTTCGTTGCAGACAGTTTGGCAAAGATGGGAACTTCGTTGCAGACTCAATCTGCTTCCTCTGCCAAAATGTGAACTTGATTAATTAACATTAACATTGATCGTTTGCAAAAAGGAAAATACATTTAAGAGATAAGAAATACGTATGTTTTTATAAAATGCAAATTCAGATAAAGTATATTCACCAAGAAAGAGGAAGCAAAAGGATTTTGAGTAGATCGAATTCTTCCAATTTGTTCATCTTTCAAGTGCTTCAATGCTATGTAATTGGTTGGCATCGTAGCTGAAGGTTGGGTAAGAGATTGTAGGATTGGGCATTAACAAAGAAAAGATGTTGGGAAGAAGATTGAGAACAGAAGAAAAATTAAAAGAGCCATGGCAATTTCTAGAACAGAAGATCAAAAGATTGAATTGAATTTCATTTTTCAATTTGATGGGAGATGGTTCAGAGTAGTGGGGTAATTTTATAGACGGGATAAAAGGATTTTAAAAAATAAATAGATAAAAGTGCAGCTAATCAATTACGTACTGTTCGCGGTTACCACCAATAATTAATATATAATTACACATGATTGTCAATTAAATTAAATGCTAATAATTTTCAGTCATTTAATCAAAATTACGTTATTATCCCTTGACTTTGAGCAGGAATTTTTTTCCCCAAATGTATATTCCTTTAAGTAATAACGAATATATATATATATATCAATGTTATGAAAATTGGACCGGACCGGCCGGTTGAACTGGGAACCGGTTGTCTGTTCGATTCGTATGAACCTCAAAACCGGTGTGTAATTGAACCAGTCAAAAACCGGATGAACCGGTCGAGAACCGGTGAAACCGGCAAAAATTGACGGTTGGACCAGTTTGAGCGGTTCAACGAAAATCATAATTTAAAAAAAAAAAGACTAAACGACATCGTTTTAGTTGTGGTGATGAGACTTTTACTTCTTGATTGCATGAAGATATGGCATCAAACCTTCCATAATTGCTTGATTGCTTAACTTGCTCTTCCTCTCTTCTTAATTTCTCTCACAAATACAACCTTTGACTATGAATATTGTTGAAAGTCTTGACACACACAGATTGTTTCGTGTTTTTTGTATAGTAGAATGTTACATAGAAGGACATATTTATATTGCTTTAGTGTGCTATGAGCTTATTAGAAATTTTGACGCGCACTAATTTGTAAATTCACTGGATGTACCAATGACTAATTATGATTGTCCATTTTAGTGTTTCTAGTGTGCTTTTTACATGTTTTCCATACATATTGATGTACAATTAATCAATTATGGTTTTTTTAATATTACTTAGTATATTATATTAAAATATTTTAAAAAATATTATTTTATTGAAACTAGTTCAACCGGTTCAACCACATGGTTGAACCATTGAACCGTGAATCAGTGTCTTCACTGGTTCAATGACCGGTCCAGCTCTCTCTCTCTATATATATATATAGTTTAGATTAAGATGAGAATTTTTTACAATGGAATTTAAGTGGAAATAGAGCGTACTGGACTAATTTCAATGGCATTGTAACAGTGACAACAATTGCAGACCCTTTGTAGCAGAAAGAGATGTGGGAAAGAGAAAATGGGATTTGAAGTTATTTTAAAAAAAAATAAAAAATCAAATTTCTTAACTGTCCGTTGTTTTATGCTGATCTAAGTAAAAAAGAATGATTATTTTGTCCGAATAAAAAGGTGTTGATTGTTAACTCATACCTTCTAATTTTTAAGTGAATCTATGTTAGCAGCCCCATACATAAATTATATATATATATATATATATATATATATATATATATATATATATATATAACTTGTCCATAAAAACGACTTTAACTCTTTTCACTCCTTTCTGTCGTGTTTACCACAAGAAAAAACACAAAGATTTTTAATATTCAAAATTGATTGAAAAGAAAATTCAAGTCCTCTACTATATGTTTCGAACTCTAATTGTTCAAAGTTACTTATTATTTTGAGTTTAATATAAACAATTACTATCAGTATCTGTTAGTGTAAAAGTTTTTACATTGTTAATTAATCAAACATCCTATTTGACATGATTTTTATTTTTAAGATAGTTATTATAAAAGTTAATAAATTTATCATATTATAATTAGATTACAGTGTACATGCATCAATTTATTTATTTTTTTAAAATTTTTTTCCTTCAATTGTGCCGTGCGAAAATAAATATAGCACGAGTAGAGTATCCGGTATTTAGCCTATTTGTGGGGAGTTTGGATTACTCTTATCATGATGGACTTGAATCTTTCCTTTGACCGGAGCAGCATTAACACGATATGATTTGGAAGGTAGAAATCATAGACTATTCAAGAGTCCTACACCCACTCACTCCATTTCATTTTTCTTAGAAATTGATGTGTTACGCGGTTACATATATAGCATGCATAAAATCAAAGTCTCCACATTCACACAATAATCAGTTAATCACCGTCGTTGGTCGTATACTCCCCGTTGATCAAGTTCATTAATTAGGATATGCTCAAACCTTTCGGCATTACGAATTTTCTGCTACAATTTCACTAAAATTAACACATTTAACAATTTTGATGAATCTATTGAATATTTACATGTGGCAATAGGAGTGAGGGTCTACAACACCTTACCCCAAAACTTGGTTATAAATGATGGGTATGTTGCACAGACGCTTCCAGGGAACATTCTGTCCTAGGCTGAAATGCTTCAGAGAAAATTAAGCAATAAATTCATAAAAAAAAAAAATTAAAATTATCCAATATGTTGGTCAATTTAATTTTGAATATCAGAAACATGCTATGCCTATGCCCAATCTATAAGATATGTTAGGAGACATAATTGAACCGCAGATAGAAGAAGAGAAAATCATTAAAATGGAACTGATTGAAATTAGAAATATACAAAATAATGTAGGATACATCATGCTCTATTTATAGAATTTATTATTAGTAACTAACAACTAACAAATTACTAATCAAGCTAACTAACCAACTAACTACTCTTATCTATCTAATAACTTCTAACAAGATAGAGACCAAGCATCAACAAAGTGAGGTCTGGTTTAGAGAAAAGATTGTGACTGCCAATCGAGTTCCAAGTGACTAGGTGCCATTAATTTTTTATTTTTTATTTTCTTTTAAGCTGCTAGACATATTAGTAGAAACATAATCAAAACACTAGGATATCAAACAATCTTCAAAAATCCCATCTCTCTCCCATATGTTGCTCATCTTGTTGTACACTTCAAGCATTGTGGGCCTTTTACAAGGAAAAGGATGAACACAGTCACATGCAACTCTGAGTAAAGCAGAAACCTCATCTTCGAAATCTATCTCATTTAGAGATTTATCCACGGCATCATAGAAGCCAAAAGGGTCCTCGAACATATTAGTAGCATATGTGTAAGTTGCAAAAGGACCTTTAGTATTAGTATTGCTAAAACATTTATGCTTTTGGCCAAATGTCTTCCCCCTAATCAGCTCAAAAAGCAAAGTTCCAAAGTCGTACACATCCTTCTTATCAAATCCAATTTTTTTGCCTAGATCAAAGTTTAAGATTATGGCACTTCCAAAATTGGATATTCTGGGTTCAAAATTGTTTCCTAACAAGATACTCTTGGGACCAATACCGAGATGAATCACGTGCAAGCTATGATGAAGGCAAGACAAACCTCTTGCAACACCTAATGCAATCCTAATAACCGCAGGCCATCCTAATGTGGTGGTATCATTCAACCAATCCGAAAGTCTTCCATTTGACATGTAATGTAATGATACACCAAAATTCTTTCATTTTTTTCTTCTATGCAGAAACTGATGGGGGCCATTATGTTTCTGTGACTGTACCTGCCCATCATTATTTCTAAATCGAACCTTTTGATAAACAACTCAGAATCATAGAGTCTCTTAACTGCTAGGAACCAACCGTTGGGAATTGTTGCCTTGTACATTGTCCCAGTCCTTCCCTCACCAATGGCACTGTCCTCGCTGAAGTGTTCGGTTGCATCAGAGTTCTGTGAAACTCGTTGTACAAGTCAACCATCCAATTTCACTGATCTGTTTGTAATTCATTCCCAGAAAAAAAAAATTTAAGGTAGTAGTATATGACTATATTCCAACGGAATTATATATTTCCTAGAAATGTATTTAATTTGGTAGGATTATAATTGAACATGTCTAATATCAATGAATGTTTAGAAAGATCACGATAACCTGTATTCTTCTCTCTAGCAACTCCACAGGTAGCTCTTTTTTCATCCGTCTGGCGTTCTTTCGTTTCTGTGCATGAATATGCCACAATAGATTATCAATAATGAAAGCGAAATCTTTCAATATATACCGCAGTTATTTCGTAAACATTTATTTAATGAAATCTCATAGCCAAAATTACAAGGCGCACAATTAGAATATTTTAGCTCAACACTAACATGAACATCTATTTCGTTATAGAAAAAAATGATTATGCACTGATAATGTAAAATAATTTTACACTGTCATCCAATCACAACCCACCATGTATGGTAAAATAATTTTACACTGTCAGTACATCACCATTAAACTCTTTGTTATGTAGTATTATAAATAGTGATAGTGTGATACTCATCACTTTCTCAAAAGCATTATCTGGATAAGCTTATTAAGAAGAACTTTTAGGAGAAAAAAAATGAGATGAGTTTTTCCATAAGCTAAAATTAGCTTATGCATAAGTTATTTTGTAGAACTTCTTTCATATAACTTCTCTAAAAGATGGGAGAACTTTTATATATTAACCTTACATATAAGTTAATTTGAGCTTATGGAGAAGTTTGTTTTATTTTTTCCTTCTTCTGAAAGTTCTTCTGGATAAGTTTACCTAAACAGACTCTAAACTGATGTGTGCTGAAAATTGTGCAAAAGAGTGATTGTAACACTGAATGAAGCAAACTAACATTTCTGCATACTGTCAACAATCTAATTGAATAAAAAAAATGTGAGGAAAGAGAGATGCAAAAGGACTTACAGCCTCTTTGATTTTTTCTTGTTTCAACTCCTGATGTGGCAATTTACGCTTCTGTTTTGCTTTCCTGTTCTTGACAAGTTGTGCAGCCAATCCAGGTAGCCATAAGGACATACAAATGATTATGACAAAAGTTGCACTAAAGGCATATCCAGCTGTAAAACCTTCCCTAAATGATTCATGGAATTGTTTGGAGCATTCCATCAAATTAATTACAGAATATTAAGAGTCCACCTCAGAGTACCTCGTTATTTGCATAGTTCACTACAAACATTAAACATTAAAGACTTGTTAGGTAAGTTAAATTCTACAAAATGGATGTACTAATATATATATATATATATATATATATATATATATATATATATATATACACAAAATGGAGATGTCAAAAATATCTACTGGAATTTCACGAGAGAACTCTTTACTTAAATGATCAGAGAAGCAGATCCTACGTGCAATGGAAAATTGGTAAGTACTTGTTAGTTGTTTCTTATTTATTATAAACCCTCTCTATCCGCGTTGGGTATGCTCTTTGACATTTGGCCATTGGAAATTAAGCAGATGAGAATAGTTTCATTGACTGAACTCATCTCGTGGACCATCTTTTTAGAGTGATAATAATAATAATAAAAAAAAAAAATAGAACTTTTTGGTACGAAGAACATAGTTATATTTAAAATTATTTTGAATTTGATTGACTCAAAGTCAACTCTATTTTTGGCTTAAAAAAAAAAGAGTCAGTTTTATTTTGGAAAAAAAACAAAACGTTTTTAATTACTAAAAAAGTCAAATGTGAAATTAAGATAAATTTGTGTCTTTAAACTCTCACTATTTTCTAATACCAGGAGATAATTAGATCTCCAATAAACCTTAGCCGTAGATCCAATGCCCAAAAGACAATTTCTACAGTTTTTAGTATTCAAGAAATTCGAGTTTAATTAATTAAATACACAAAATTATGGAACATCAATTACCTTATCTATCAAAGACATCAATGTAGTTGAAGTATTTTTTCTAAAAGGAAAAAAAATCAAAGAAATAAATATTCTTGCTCACATGCTAATAAACTTTATAATATTTTATTATTAGATTACGTTTAACAAAAATATATAGGTAGAAAGTTTAAAAGTTAGCTAAAAATTAAAAAGTTATTTTTTAACCAAAAGTTGTTAGTTAAAAGTTGAAAATGATTGAGTTGTCTAATTTATAAAATTAACTATAATCATTGAGTGCATTGGTATATAGTTCCCACTTCAGAGTTTTTAAAGCTTATATTTGAGAAAATCCTTTTTGAAAACTTATTGACTCTTTTATAATGACTTGTTGGGAAGCAATTGATTAGTATTCTTTGAGGAGGAATCTATCAAGTAATAGATAACTTTGCTGTGGCTCTTCACTGCTGAAATAATGTATTACCTGGTGAAATAATTGAATATTCTAGAAAAGCGGTAAAATTGCTTTTTTTTATTTTTTTTTATTTTTAAAGTAGTATCAATTACTTGAAGAACTAATAATTATCTGATTTGATTATATGGTAAAGTATTCAATTAGCACTAAGACTAAGCTTGTATTTTTTTTTTTTTTTAAAACCTGTAATAGGTTTTCAATTATTTGGCTAAGTAAAATTCTTTGTGCAATCTTGTAAACCCTTATCTCTCCTATTTTCATTATTTACACTATTTAGATCAGTAATTCTTTAATTCTTGAATATATTGAATTGAATTTATCAAGATTAATGATAATTTGATATTTGGTATTGTAATTGATAAATTGGACACTGGGTATTGGACTGTTAACTATTATATTGTTGTGCACTACTGAAATTGATCATTCATAGCACTTCATAACATCATTAAAAGACATATGCATTGGTTTGAGTCACATTCGATCATAATTGGATTAGAATTTGGTTTTAGAGGTTAGAATCATATCATATTCATGATCATATCCTTCAATAACCTAAAAAAAAAAAAAATCATTACATGATCTTTTAGAAAGTGAGACAAAGATTTTAAACTAATATGTGAAAACGATTTTCTTTAATTCTAGTTTAACAGATAAAACAAATAGAGTAAATTATACTCTAATAATTGCTTGAAATACTTAATTAATTGTTGAATGACTTTTAAGATAATTATCTCACTTTCTTCCTTATTTAGAGGAATGTGTAACTCAATTGGGTTTAGTTTTGTAAATATAGTTATTCAGCAAAAAAAAAAAAAAGTTTTGTAAATAGTTAATTTTTTAGTTTAGTTATTTAGTTTCATGGTTGCCTCTTATTATTTTCTCTACATTTTATGTAGAAATGGAGATTGGAGATGTAGATAACAATTTGGAGCTTAGTTTTTGAAGCTTTGAAGTCTTGAAGAACATAATATATCATTTTGATCCATTACGTTTTAAGTTTAATGGTAATGCACTGACAGTGTATAAAATAGTTATACATTGTCATCCAATTACAAATCATCGTTACTATAACTTTTACGATAATTTTATAAAAGTCAATAAACTTATCATACATGATGGGTTGTGATTGGATGACAGTGTAAAACTATTTTACATTGTCGGTGTATAGTCCTTTTTCTCTTATGTTTTTGTGTTTTCCTACTTTAGTCTTTTATGTTTTAAAATTCTCGATTTCATCTTTTATGTTTTTAAAGAGAATCATTTAGTCTTGAACTTGATGAAATGACTAAAATGGGTCTCTTTAAAAACATAAAGAATGAAATAAAAAATTTTAATACATAAAGGACTAAAGTAGGAAAACACAAAAACGTAAAATAGCAAAATGATATTTTAACCAAGACTTTAACATGTTTTGTCAATGTAGAAGTTTTTATATTATTAATTAATTGAAAGTCTCATTTGACACGATTTTTAAAATAGTTATTATATATAAATGTTAATAAACTTATTATATAGAGAGAGAGGAGGGATTAAATGACACCAGTGTAACTTACACCAATTATTACATCATTCAATAATTTGATATTAATTGAATGATGTTTTCTTAAAACCCATCGTTGAATTGATAGTTTCTTCCACATAGATCATGTATACAAAATTTCATATTAATCTAAAATTATTTGCTACCTCATTCATATAAATTAAAATCGATGTAATATAAAAATTTCAAAATATACTAAAATACGGATCATTTGATCACCTTTTTATTGTTGTTCAATTTTGACAAAATTTGACACAGACAATCTTGATAATATATAGATATAATTCAACGATTGGATCGATAAAAATCATATTCTATATCAAGTTATTGAATGATATAACAATTGGTATAAGTTATACAAATGTCATTTGACCCCTCTTTATATATATATATATATATATATATATATATATATATATATATATAACTGGATTGACAGTGTACATGCATTATTTATTTTTATTTTTTTCCTTCAATTGTGAGAAAATAATTATAGCACGAGTAGAGTATTCACCCTATTTGAGGGGAGTTTGGATGTTATGATGGGTTAACATGATATGACTTGGAAATTGGAAGGTAGAAATACGAAATCATAGACTATTTAAGAGTTCTACCCACTTACTCCACTTCATTTTTCTTAGAAATTGATGTTTTACAGTTACTATGCGGAGCATGCATCAAATAAAAGTCTCCACATTCACACAATAATCACTGTCGTTGGTCGCATGCTCCCCATTGATCAAACCTAACTACATTTCGACTTTTCTGCTACATCTTTTCACTAACACACTGTACAAGTTTGATGAATCTATTGAGTATTTACATGTGGCAATAGGAGTGAGGGTCTACAAAGCTTTGGTTATAAATGAAAGTAAACAGAAACAAAGACCGAGTCCATAAAACTGTTTTAACATTTCACCTTACCCCAAAGCTTGATTATAAATGAAAGTAAACAGAAATAAAAGACCGATAAAACTATTTTAACATTTCAAAATAACCTTACTTGTTCAGCAAAAGGAAGACGTAAGAGGACCTATGTTCTTCTGAAAAAGATAAAATATGTTTTTCGTCATCATAAAATTAGAAATCTATATTTTTCATTCTTGAAAAATTTTTAATACGTTTTTTGCCCTCGTAAAATTGAAATTTGTCAAATTTTATCCCAAAACAAGGTTTGGATAAATCCAAACCTACATGAGAAGTTTTTAAGGTTAAAAAATCATCACAAATTGCAGAAAAATCGCTACAAATAACAAAAAAATTAAATAAATACAATTTGTGGCGATTTTTCTATAATTTGTGACGTTTTTTTTTTTTTTTTCAATTTATGGCAATTTTTCTACAATTTGTAGCGGTTTTTAACCTCCAAAAACCAATCGCCACAAATTGCAAAATGTAGGTTTAGATATATCCAAACCAAGCTCTATGCATAAATTTGACACATTTCAATTTTATGAGGATGAAAAACATACTAAAATTTTTGCATGGACGAAAAACGTTCATTTCCAATTTGATGAGGACGAAAAACATTTTAGCCTTCTGAAAATTATGTAAACCGTGCAATAAGCAGAAACTTTTCTTTTTCTTTTGGCTTAAATATGTTTTAGGTCCTTAATAAATGATCGATTTTTGTTTTTGGTCCCTAATAAATTTTTTCGTTGCATTGGATCCCTGATATATCAAAACTTTTTGTTTCGAGTCTTTGCCGTCAGTTAAATGATGACGTGACACCATCTCAACGGTTGATATAAATTTGGAAGATATGTTCGCAAGGTGCCATGTCATCACTTAACTGACGACAGGGACTAAAAATAAAAGTTTTGATATATTATGGATCCAATGCAACGAAAAAATTTATTAAGGACCCAAAACAAAAATCGATCATTTATCAAGGACCTAAAACATATTTAAGCCTTTTCTTTTTCATACATTTTACTTGAATTTTAGATAGATATGTTCCCCAGAGAGTAGTGACTACAAGAATTCTCGCTATTACAGTAGGCTTTTAGCCCACTGTAATCCAAAAAACCCACTATAAAGTGACGGCTTACTGACGATTAGTGATCTGTCTGTAAAAACCTCATCGGTATTTTTTTATCGACGGCCCCGAAAGCCCTCGATAGTATAGTGGGCTAAGCTGTCTGTAACTCGACGATAATATAGTGGGTTCCGATGTCAGTAATTTGACCATCTATAATACCGAGGAAAAAACCGTTGATAATTTATGAGTAAACGTACATGCATAAACAATTACAGTGGGCTAAGTCATCTGTATTACAGTGGATTTTATCCATTGTATGAAACCCACTATAATACAGAGGGTTTGGCCTTCGGTAATGATCTATTTTTAAAAAATATATATATTTATCAAATTATCAATACCTAGATATATTAATTAATTTCAAACATAATTTAAAAATAGTACATGTCTATACATAAAATTAAACCATAACATAAAATATTTCACTTTCATAGCTTAGATTATTCAAAACGTAATATATTCATATAACCATGAGTCAAACAAAAAATAAAAATGGAAACAAACATGACATAAAATTTGTACATCATATTTACTAAAATCATATATCAATATTACCTATAATTAGAAGTTACAAATTCCTAAGGGAAATTGTTGTAAATACATTGTATACAAGCCAAAAAGATAAAGGATGAAAAGAGTTCGTTGAGGGATCAAACAATATTTTGGTCATTTACCAAAGACTAAAAGTTACCAGCCTATGCATATTAAACACCAAATTACATAAAAGAGGTTAAGAAAAATAAGTCTCAAGAATATGGAAGAGAGGCAGGGGAAAACATAATTTATAGTTGAAAATTTTAGCACTATTTACCAAAGGCTAAACATTAAATATTCTTTACAACTAGGAACTCATTAATATGTTCACTAGGAGGCAGTTCAACAGTTTCCCTCATCAATATGGCATCAATGGGTTTTTGAAGTTGAGCATCATGCATTTTCATAACCAAAATGCATATAAGGCTAAATTGATTGAATATAAACATAAAGAAAACAAAATAAGAAAAAGGAGAGACAAAATTATCATGTCATCATGTATTGAAAAAAAGTACTTTCTCTTAACACAACAAAAAATGCTAAGTAAATTATGATAGAATTTGCTGGCTGACCTAGCGACTGTGGCAATCAGCAAGTTGAGACATAGCTTTGAATTCCCAAATTTCAAGATACCTATATTTTATTAGTTAGTTCAACCTTGTCCATTTATTTAATAGGCCATTCGGCCAAGCTAATTAAATTAGCTAAATCTCAATAAAATATTATTTTGTTGGTTAATCTAATTTACTTATACAACATTAATAAATTAAATATTAATTGCTAGCATAAAATTAACAAAGGTATACATATATCTAACTTATAGGCCTCACGGCCAAACTAATTAATTTTACTAACTTCTCTTTCTTTTTTTTATTCTTACTAATTACTTAATATTTTTAACACCAACACTGGACCAATTTGTGGACCAATTCACCTTCTTTAATTTATTTGTTTCATCTACATTATGTTCCAATTAAGTTAATTTATTAATTACTCTATCTAAATAAATCCTTAATAAGCTTTACCATTTTATTACCTTAGCTTCCTAACACTAATATTTTTTTTATTGGCTCCTAAGACTAATAGTTAAATTAACTAGAATTTTATCTAACACTAAAAGTCATAAAACATACTGGGCGTGACCTTTAGTACCTTATGGCTACTTTTATTTTATTTTTAAACTCCCCCTGGAAGTAAACCATGAATATCTAAAGGTTCCTGAGGTGCAAATGCCAAAACCAATTGGTTCTAAATTCGAAAAAGAGAAAAAAAAAAAGAATGACAACTCTGTGCGCATTAACGTGATGAATAACTCAAATCTACTTCATGAATTTATTCCCAATGATTCAGGGCATTGCACTTGATTACCACAACGAATATAATACTGCATTGCAAGGCTTAAGTAAATGATAACATCTCATAGTACATGACCAACAGAATAACATGTCTTGCAGACCTAGAGACAGTTATATCAGTTACAAATAAAAGCATTTGGCAGAGTATTAAAGCAAAATTGTAGCTTTTATAACAACTTCAATTTATCACAAATGAGCACACGGTGCTATCTTACACGAATAACTTGCAAAACATACAAAACCACAAACTAGTACTACCAATCTATAAATCAGGTTAATTTAACATCCAAAACCACAAAAGCATCAGATAAGCATACCAATGTCTCCCTATGGAGCTACCAGCAAAGGAAGTCTATCACTTTAGCACATTTATCAATTCCTACTATTTGCCATATCAAATATATATAAAATTCATTTTCACTTAAGGGGTAAGAATAAATATTGTCATATAATTAATTAAGCTCAATAAATTTTTGGAAGTATTGCTTAAAATAATGATTTCCAGACTTGAGTTTAAATTTTTTTTGAGTTTAAATTTTTTTTGAGTTTAATGTAATGCTCCTCAAACCTGCATTTTACTTTCTTTCATTTTTTTTGCTATAGGAAGGAAAGAAAACCTGCATTTTTCATGTGTGAGAAATGTGTATATATTTATACCAGCAACAAGCACAAAGAAGCCATACAGATAAAAAGAGTTTGCACTCTTCTTTCCCCACTATCAACACTAAGTTATATCTAGTATTTTCCAATCAATGATTATCATGCTCTTCAAACCACTTGCTTTCCCTTAAATACTAACCAACCGCAACAAGCTATGGCATGAGTCCTCGAGTCACCATAGCAATCAGCAAACCAATTCAAGCAAGAGCTAGCAAGAACAGAGAACACACCCTCACCCCCCTAATTTTAGGCAATCAATAAGTAGTATTATGCTTAGTCTCAATTCACTTCACAGAATTGGATAAAACGAGCCAAAGAAAAGAAATTTTATAAAAAGCCAACACCAGAGGAGCAGCTTAATACCAAATATTCCAACCAATACCCATTGAACCCCTCAATACCGTCAAAGCCCGTAAGTGGAGCAACAGGGCAGAATATCCAAAATAGTTATTTTTTCCATAAGCTATTTGAACGCTTCAACACCGAAATAACAGTTCATTAGACAAGATTAAGGGAGATACATTAAGGGAGTCCCAATGGCATTCAACATCGACCTTGCTGTAGCTTAATTAGAACAGAAATTAGAACACTAACAACACATCATAGCTTCATTAGACCATAAATTAATCTATCCAGTAACCTGATTAGGCAATGACAGGGTACAAGATCGCTGATGGTGGGCGCTTCACCGGCGGCACCAATATGGGGCGAAATAGCTTCCTGTCACACTGGGATGGAGCAACTTCCCTTTCATCAGAATGCCATTGCAGATCTGACGCCAGAGATGCTTCCCCTCACGTTCTGTGCAACAGTTTAGAGGTCAGCGTGTGCAAGGGTTCTGAGGTTAAGTGTGTTGGCGGTGACTGAGTGAGGTTGCGAAAGAATGATGGTTTTGAGTTTTAGGTTTCTTAATTACAGTGGATTTTTACCCACTGTAACCTTTATTTTAATTACAGTGGGCTAAACACACTAAAACTAAAAAAAAAATGTGTTCATTGATTTTATTGAATTAAAAAATAAATTACAATGAGTTTAATCTACTGTAACCTTTATTTTCATTACAGTGGGCCAAGACCATTGTAATTTCTATTGTATTACTATCTAAAAAGCCATCTGTAATGACTTTGGCCAACGAAAAAATTAATTAATAATTCGTAATTGGTAAACAAAGATGGCAAAGCCCAGTGTAATTTTATAGACGGCTAAACCCATTGTACTCTATTGTTATTACCGACAGAAAAGCCGTATATAATGTATCGACGGCCAAATCCACTGTAATTTATCTGTATTACAGACAAACCCGTGGCCCACTATAACAAACCCACTGTAATAGCGAACATTCTTGTAGCATAGACACCTCTCGATTATAAACAACCCATTAACACTCATTTTTCTCTCCATCTTTCTTTCTATCACATCATAATACCTATTATACCTACACTTTTTTCTCTTCGACCTCTATATCTTTCTATGTGTTAAATAGCATATGGGTATTTATTAATCATTTTTCGTTCCCTAGACGCTTTTAGGAACATTCTGTCCTATGTTGAATTATTTATGAGAAATACTAGCAACTCTATCTAAAACTCTCTTTCTAACGCTCTCTTTATTATTGACTCAAATTTATCGAAAAATTACTAATTTTAGTGAGTTTCACTTCTCATTTGATAACACATTCTTTCTTAATTTATAAATGAGACCCACTAAAATTAATAATTAGATAATATCACGGACATTTCTCATTATTTATTTATTTATTTGGAATGAATATGTATTAAAACGTGTAGAAATCTCTCTAGAAGTACAAATAGGGGCAAAATTAGACATTAAAACATTAGAAATGAAAGAGGGAGCTGCGTCAAAACAAAAAGACAAATAGGAACTTGGAGGTCCATCCCTATTTAGCCAACGCATCATCCGCAACTTGATTTACTTTGCAAAAGACACGAATCCAACAAGTTTGACCCTCGAACTGATGAATATTGTGAATAGCACTAACTAAATTATAACACGAATGATAATGCAACATTTTACTACTTGCTATCTAAGAATCGGAATAAACCGTGATTCTACGAAAGCCCTGTTCCACACCAACCTTAAACCATGTAGAATTCCCCGTAACTCAAGTTCCAAATTGAACACACCCCCAATTTAGCAGCAAATTCAAAAATAAAACTACCATTCTCGTCCCTTAAAAACCCCACCGCAAGACACCTCAAATGGAGGCGAGCTGCATTAACTGAACCATCACAGTTTAATGCTACTTCCCCAAGGAGACTTCCACCTCATCTCACGACACTTCCTCCCCACCGAATGTATTGTTGCACGTTCAAAAAACGCTCCCAGCTGCCCATTTAATTGCATCCACCATAAAACTAATAATCTTCGACAGCACTTTCACACCAGACAAGTACACCTATGGAACACACTCTTTTAAATATACATTTGATCATGATTATATAAAAACTAGCATAATACTCATGTATTTGCACGAATTATGTTGAATTCTATTCAATTGTGTTTATATAACTAAAGTAATCTATTATTATATATATTTTTAAATGATATATTTTTAAGTTTAAAATAATTAGTCTAAATATGATCTAAAAACTAAATAGTACTAATGTAAAACATTAGACAATACTAATGCAAATCAAACAAGTATATTAATAAATTGTTGTACGGAATACTAAGGAAATTTAGCTTAATTAGTTGAGCAGGGTGTGTGAGTGTTGTAAATTTCTTGGTACTATCTTTTATTCCTATCGATTAAAAAAAGTATATTGTAAGGAATTAGATCACAAGCAGTGAAATAACCACCCCAATCAGTAAAAAAATTAGTATTAATGTAATAACTAACACATCTTAAGTAGTTTATATGAGATTGACTATATGTAAAGATACTTACATTAGTCTCAACAAATGACTTGTTGTTACTTTGAATGAGAATAATCTTCAACACTTTACTAATTTAGAATGTCATGGTTACCTAGATAGTCACTTAATTTGTTTATTATTCATAATTTAATAGTTTTTTATAGACCACAAGTAGGTAATCGTAGGATTGTTCACTGGATGGATGAGTTTGGATTAAGGTTAAATCAAATCTGAACTATCATATTTAATTGATTGAGTTTAGTTTGGGTTATGAAATTTTTTATGTCTAATCCAAACCGAACCAATTTGATTAAATCAGGTTGGTTTAGTTCAAATCACTGGGTTATGATAAAAAAAAATTATTATGGTTTTTTTTAGATTTTATCTCTAACTATTGTCTATTTTATAAAAAGTTGATTTTATATTAATGTAAGGTAAAAATATTTATTGTTCTTTAATAACTAAATATTTATTTATTTATTTATTTAATATTTAGTTCTTTCTATAATTATCAATGTATAGGCTTAAATATGTTTTAGGTCCTTGATAAATTAGCGAATTTTGTTTTGGATCACTAATAAAAAATTTCTTTGCATTGAGTCCCCAATAAAACAAAAATTTTGTTTTTGATTCTTGTTATTTTGTTCGAGTCCTTCTAATATGTCTATTTTTTCATTTGTGTCCTTATAATATTTTGTTCATTTTGTATTTAGTCCCTGTGAAAAATATTTGATAGGGACTTATAGCAAATGATCTACATATTTTAGGGACAAAAATGGAAAAAAAATATAGATATATTAAAAGGACTAAAATAAAATAACAAGGACCAAAAATAAAATTTTTATTTAATAAGGACTCAACGCAAAGAAAAAATTTATTAGGGACCCAAAACAAAATTCGCTAATTTATTATGGACTCAAAACATATTTAAGCACAATGTATATATCTCATTAATTTCTTTACTCAAAATGTGATAAAAAAAAAAAACAATAAATATGATCAAATTAAGATACACTTAATAATACTTTATAAGAGTAATAAAATGAATGAAGGAAACAAAGATAAAACTAAAAGAAAATTTCATGTACCAAATAAAATATATCAATCTAAAATTAAAAACAATTGATCAGGTTATCAGATTGGTTCAAATTGCAAAAAAGATATATTTGATAACCAAACTAATTATAATTGGTTTCGTTTGGTTTGGATTGTCAGGTTCATCAAGTAAAATATGATTTGATGAACACCCCCAGGTAATCTTGATTAAGTCAAGTAGAACCACTCTGGGCAATAGAACTCTTTTCAAGTTTTTTAATGTAATTATATATCCAGGACTCAAACTTGAGACCATTGGTTATGTTAAAACAAATTCACATAAGTTAATTCACTTACTCAGTGGTCCTAACTAAAATATTGAATTATTTCCTTCATGTATGTAAAAATTATTATATTTTCATCACAAACTTATAACCCCTATAATGTAAAACAAAAACAATTGTGGAAATGTATTTATACAATGCAATAAGTAATTAGAAAATATTTTATCTAAGATGTTATTGAAAATATTTAAGATTGTTTTACAATAAAATATATTTAATAAATTATTACTTTACTCAACCAATTTTGAAAAAAATTTAAAAATATTACACAAACGAATGTAACTATTATAAATAAAATCTAGTTGTTCAAAATAATATGTATGTGTATATATATATATATATATATATATATATATATATATATGTAAGAGTTACACCATTTTAATAACTTGATATAGAATGAAATTTTTATCGATCCAACCGTTGAATTATATCTACATATTATCAAGATTGTTTGTGTCAAAATTGAACAACAATAAGAAAGTAATCAAATGATCCATATTTTAGTATATTTTAAAAAGTTTATATTATGTCGATTTTAATCTATATGAATGAAGTAGCAAATGATTTTGGATTAATTTGAAATTTTGTATACATGATCTATGTGAAAGGAACTTTCAATCCAACAGTGGATTTTAAGAAAACACCATCCAGTTGAAAGTTATTAAATGGTGTAATAGTTGTTTAAGTTATATCGGTGTAATTTGATCCCTCCTCATATATATATATATATATATATATATATATATATAACATTCTTATATATTTTCATAAAAATAATAATTTAATTTTATAACATCATGAAAAAGTTAAATACTATTGATAGATGATATTACATGTAAATGATGTTTAATTAATTTTATAATTTATACATAAATTATTTTTCCCACTAAAATGTTGATATTAATCTTTTAAATAATAAAAATTAGATGTCCTTGATTTAAAAGTATTCTTAAAACAAATATTTTAATAAAATATTATTTCTTAATTTATTTTATTATATGATCTATCTAGAAGAGGTTAATTATGAAACGTTCTGATTTTTTTAATATATGATTAAGTGATTTAATTAAATGGAAAGAGAAATTTAAATTTAATTTTTTTGTGTTGAAAAATATAATTAAGATAAATATTTCAAGTTATGTTGTTAAGTGAGTTGTGGAGTTTGAGATTCTTGTGGGTCTTAAGAGAAGGTTAGTAATGGGTGAGAGTTTTAGAGGGTTTTAGAGATAGGCCTTAGGGTTTGATAAGAAAAATCCATTTCTTTCCTTTCCTTCCCATACTTGGTGGCCACCCTCTCATTTCTCTTATTATCCAAGAGCTTTCTTTACCTCTCTTCTCTCAAAGTTCCTTCATTCTCTCATTTTCTCCTCCACCCACAAGGAATTTCCTCACTCACGCTCAAGGATGGAGCTTGAATCCCCTTTATGACAAGTTGTTCCCCTTCTCTTTTCTTGAGCTTGTAGCCATTGTTGGATGGTAAGCCTTCTCTTCCTCTTCTTTCTCCCCTTTTTTATGAGTTGACCCATAGTGGGTATTTGTGCAAACTCTCATTAGTGTTGGTTTTGGGCTATGTTTCATGGGTTATGTTGAGGTGGTGTTGTTATTGAAGAAAGCTTATTTTGTTGAGCTCAAGACCTCTCCTTTCTCTCTTCTCCTATCTCCTTTCTCTCTTCTCCTAAAAAACCTAAGCTTGGAAATCCTTAGGTAAGAGAAGCTTAACCTTACTTTTGAATCCTTTGATTGTCTAATTGCTTGTGTATGACTTGTGGATTGTGTGAAAAGTGTGTTTTTAACAAAATTGATGTTTTGAGGTGTTTGAGGATTATTTGGAAACCAAAAATGGCTTAGGGATGAATTCTAGCTTAAGTAAAAGGGGAAAAATTGTAGAATTTTGTTTTAGCTTAAGCAATAGTGTATTCTAGCTTAAGTGAGCTTGTTGCTTAAGCGAAAATTGACTCTAGCTTAAGCGAGCTGCTAGCTTAAGCGAGAATGAACTCTAGTTTAAGTGAGCAGAGTACTAGAGGATGAGTGTAAGCCCTTGCTTAAGCTAAATGGACCATTAACTTAAGTGAAAAATGACACAGAGATTGAATAAACCTATATATTTTGACTTTGCTTATGTGAGTGGGTACTCCCGCTTAAGCGAGAAAAGATCTAAAGGGGTGGTGACAAAGGGGTAGCTCCTCGCTTAAAATTAATAAGTTGAAAATTAAAATTCATAGGTTCAACAAGACTCAATTTTTTGATATTAATTCTTTCAAATCTATATACTTCCAAGGTTTAGTTTGTTGAGAGAGGAGATAAGTTTTTTTTTGGTTGAGAGAGGAGATAAGTTAAGAAGATTATAAACTATCCGTATTAATGTTCCAAAGGTAGAAAAAAGGATAATTTTTTTTAGAAGAAAATTGAAAGAATAATAAATGATAAATACTATAATAGTTAAAGTACATTCATGAATTATACAATAAAAGACAATGTGTTGCAAGATGAAATTTAAAATTTAGCAAGATAATCATACTTTGATGAATACGGAAGGAGAACAATCATAAATTAAACCTAGAAATGACACTTTTTTCAAAATACACGTCTCAATTAAAGGGAACTACAGAAGAGCTGATATGTCATTATAATATGAAAAATAGATTTGTATATATGTATTCACTATTAGTCTATCCACCTTGCCACCGTTCCTATTGAGATTGTAAGGTAGATGCAATGCATTTTTTCTTGTCTTCCTATCAACACATTAGCAACCAAATCAATCACCAGTTTCATATCTTTCCCATAACCTTTCTATATTTTTATTATACACATCAAGCATACTTGGTCTCTGGTGTGGAGACACCATGAAAACAAGTTTCTATAGTAGTCAGAAAAGGCAGTATATATGAAACTTGACAAACATAAAAGGAGACACGCCATGAAAATAAATCATGTGATAAGGAGGACACTCATGAATATTAGATGAGTATGCCTGTTAAATTCTTTTATAGCTCAACAATTTCGTCTATACTAGTAGAAGAAACAGAAACGTTGAGTGCGTCAAAATCATCACTAAAATTGTGTTGCTCCCCCCATATATCGATCATATAGTTATAAACTTCAAGCATCGTTGGCCTTTGATCTGGGAAAGGTTCAACACACTTACATGCAACTTTGATGAGAGTGTAGAACTCATTTTCAAAACCTTCCCCAATGAGAGATTCCTCAATTGCATTATAAAAATTAGAAGGGTTGCCAGATAGGTTACTAGCATTGGATGAATGCGACAACTCCTTAAATGTTTTCCTTGTGATTAGCTCAAAAAGCAAACTACCAAAGTCATAGACATCCTTCTTCCCATCGCTTACATAAAATATCATGCTTGCACCATCCTCAATGTTGGGATTCATAAATTTGGCCTGTCCAAAATTGGATATTTTGGGTTCAAAATTCTTATCTAGCAAGATACACTCCGAACTTATATTAAGATGCACAACATGCAAATTGCATATATGGTGGAGCCAGGATAAGCCTCTTGCCACCCCAAGTGCTATTTTGATCCTCAGAGGCCATTTCAATGTAACTTCACTTTCTAAAGGACGTAACCATTTTGAAAGCCTGCCATTTGACATGTATTGGTATACCAAAATCCTTTCATTTCTTTCTACGCAGAACCCAAGCAAGGGAACTATATTTATGTGTCTGTACTTACCCAAAATCCTTATTTCCAAAAGAAACTGCCTCTGATATTGTTTAGAATCGAATAGTCTCTTAACGGCAAGGTTCCAACCATTGGGTAGCCTTCCCTCATACATTATTCCCATTTTTCCCATCCCAATGGCATTGTCTATAGAAAAGCAATCAGTTGCATCTCTAACTTCGTTGAACTTCATTGTGGACTTCATTCTTTCTGTTGCTACAGATATCTGTTGATGCCAACACAACTATTAGTTGTTGCTAGAACTTAATTAAAATACTATCTTCTTCCCATTTCTTTTGATGTCAAAGGTTATTGCACATGGATTAAGAAATATTTAATGGAACTAAAAATTGTTATATTTAGACTAAAATGTTCTTATTTAATAATTTGATCTTTAATACTTGCACCAGTAGTGGATATTAAATAAGGATAAATTTGAGAAAAAAAACATTAATTTGACTTTGAAATTCTAAAAGATAAATTGTTTTGGAAAAAAATAAAAAGCTAAAACATCAAAAGAAATGGGAAGGAGATAGTACATTAACACTACAATTTATTACATGGACATTCAACTACCATTTTTTTTCCCACTCCATTTCTTCCATTACTAAAGTTTTGGAGAAATAAATAAAATGGACATGATATACATTAAATGAAGAGTACCATTTATTTTCCCATAACCATAAGAATGAATGAAATGGAGAGGATCTTTTTTCCATCTAGTTACTCCTTATTTATTTATTTATTGATTAAAGGTGGAAAGCTTTACATATCATATATTTCCTCTGTCTCTTTTTATAAGACTTTTTTTAGACAATTGTTTATCCTTTTTATAAGACCATTTTTATTTGTCTGTTGCATTAATTATTTTTTCTAAAGTATCGTTAATTAATTAACAATTTTTTTTTTGTAAAAAATAATAAATGCTAGAAATTAATGAGATAAAATCCTTTTCTCTCTTATTAGAATTTGAGAAGATGAGTAATAATTAGGTGAGAAGAAAGAGAGATGGTTAATTTTTTTAAAAAAAAAACTAAGGATAATTCTTTTGGAAGAACATTACAAATTATTGACAAATTTAATGACACTAACTAAATTAATCAATTTTCTTAAAGTGTGTGAATTAGTTGAAAGTATCTTATAAAAAAGTATACTTCAATAAATATGTAGTTATGTTTATTTTTTTTACCACACCAAAAAAAATTATAAAAAAATATTAAAATTTTATTAATTTGTATAATTTGAATAAAAATAATTTACATAAAAAAATTGATGTAATTTGTATAAATTACCTAAAATGATTTATATAAATATTTTATATATTAATTTTTGTGATTATATTGATTTATATTTATATAATTAGAATAAAAATAATGTATTAATTAAATAAATTAAATATTTTTGTTTTATTTATACAATTTTTTTAATAATTTACACATTATAATTATACAAAATTATTTTGAATAATTTACATATTTTAATTGCACAAATTTATTTAACATATTAATATATATTTTAATTAGAAAATTTAATTAATATATAAATTATTTTTATTCTAGAATTGTATAATTAAAATAATTTACATATTAATTATATTTTTATAATATATATATATATATATATATATATATATATATATATATATATATATATATATATATTGATACGTAAAAAAAATTTGAATAATTAAAATAAGTAAATTACTCAAAATAATTTTTATAATGATAATATGTAAATTATTAAAAAAATTGTATAAATAACATAAAAATATTTGATTTATTTCATGTATAAGTTATTTTTATTCTAATTATATAAATCAATATAATTACATAAATTAATATGTAAAATATTTATATAAATCATTTTATGTAATTTATACAAATTACATAAATTTGTTTTTATGTAAATTATTTTTATTCAAATTATATGAATTAATAATTTTTTTTATAATGTGCATATTAATATAAACTTATGTAAATTACATATAATAATTTACATACTAATTTACGTAATTTAATTAATTTTAATAATTAGAATAAAATAAGAAAAATAATAAAAACTCGTCTAGTTATGATATATGATAATTATTGTTTACAATATTAACTAAAGAAACTATGTAACATAGTGGTTCATTGTGTAATTTTTTTGTAAGAGGTATTGGGTTCAATTTCCACTAGGATACTTTATTTTTAATACTATTTAATCTTTTATCACATAAGCGCCAAGTTAGGATCCTACATGTCATGGATGGTCAACTTTTGGAAGGACCAAAATTGCTAATTTTGAAAAATTGGGGACTAAATGTCTTGATTTTAAAATAGAGAGACTAAAATTACGGATTGAGAATTATAGGGGGACCAAAAGTACATTTTAGCCTTATAACTATTGTGTTGTCTCTCTTTTCCTATCTAAGTGTTAAGTCTACAAATTGAAATTAGAAAAATATACAATTAAATTTGACATAAGATTATGTGTGTGTGTGTGTGTGTGTTTTTACAAAAATAAAAAATATCATTTTTCTTCAAAAATTAGATAAAAAAAGAGGGAGATAATTAAAAAGATAATATTAATATCTTCTAAACTATTAAATGATCAGACAAAAAAAAATTGTTCTCAACAAAAAAAAAAGGAAATATTAATTTATAGGCACTCCAATATTACAAACATTTATTTTTATCTTTCTCTTCTTACCAAATCATATTACCAATTACATATATAACATTTTTTTCTGCTTTTTTTTTTCTTTCTATTTTATGTATTTATTATAAAAAATAGAGAAATAGTAGTAAAAATTATTAAGAAACTAAAAATAATTTTATTCAAATAAATTCTGTTGAAAACAAAAGAAATTTGAATCCAGAGATGGATGGTAGGGGATAGACTGTAGAGTACCTCTTTGATAGCTTTGTCTTGCAATTGCAGAGGTTGCAATTGGTGTGTGGTATGAGCTTCAGTTGGTGTCTTCCTTCCAGCGATGGAACAAAAATATTTGCGGAATAATTCTTTAGCCTTGTTCCGGTGCTGGTTTGATTGTTGCCAAGGTGCACAGTAGGACATATAAATGACAATAACAGAGGTCACTGAAAAAGCATAGCCAACAACAAGGCCCTTCTTGAATGATTGAGTGAAATTGCTTGACCTGTCCAATGGGCAGGGTGGTAAAGGCTCTCCACAAAGTTTGCTATTATTCGCATAACTTTCAGCACTAGCCACGCTATCGCGGAACGCAGGCACCGGACCTGATAAATAATTGTTGGCAACAGAAAATGATTTAAGCCTGGGAAGCTGCGCAAGTTGTTGTGGGATATGACCGCTTAACATGTTATCATCCATTCTAAGAGCATTCAGGACCGAGCAGTTACCAAAAGTTGCTGGAATTTCCCCATTAAAATTGTTACTTGAGAGATCAATGGTGGTAGCAAAAGGGAGTAATGTGGATATATCAGATGGGATGGATCCTGTGAGCTTGTTGAGTGAAAGGTCTAACCCTGTCAAATACGAGCAATTCTGAAGGCCCCGTGGAAACTGACCCTTGAGCCCCATGTTTGATAGTTTGAGATTTAGCACTTTATTCTCGTCAGGATGCCAGCATTCAACGCCAGTAAATTTACATATGAAACCTTCGGTGGTGTTGTCCAAGTCCCAGCTTAATAAGTAATCAAATGGGTCTTCCAAGGAATTCTTAATGGATCTTAGGCAGAAGATATCAGTTTCAGTACCGTAACCTACCATTAAAACACTGAGCAACAAGGAACACAAGAAGCTCTGGATCACAATATCCCTTTCTATTTGGAAAGCCATTTCCCTGCACATACACATAAATTGAGCCTACATAAGTACGGAAAAGAAGAGGATGAATGAAAGGAGAAGGATAGAAGAAAACCGAACATGAAAGATCTAAATAATAAAAGCACCACAAGGAATCAAAAAGTTTTTGAATTTTCCTTTATTTCTTACTAATATCAAAGTATCATCCTAAGAGGGAAAACACCAATTATTTTACGAGATCTACCATTATTCCGATTATTGAATTTGCTTTTATATTTTCCTCTTGACTTTATTAGGTAAATGACAAAGATAAAAGGATTCAAATTCTAGTAAGAAAAAGTCGAAAATTACACTTGTAGCAAAGTTTAATGGGCTTCTTGATGAAAATTGAAAAAAAATATACAGAGCACATAGCTTAGGATCATATGAAAAGGGTGAAATATGGCAGAAATGAACAACCTCGAACAAGAAAGTACCACCTCAGGTCAGCAAGAAACTTTGATCCGCCTATATATAATGCCAAATCACAGTTAAACATACCAGATTAAGGAATAAAAAGCAAATCAAACATTAAAGTTAAACATACCAGATCACGGTAGCTTTTTTAATATTATTTGTATTTTCTCAGGCCTTGATAATTTAGCCTGACATTTTGGGAGGTTTTATGTACTATCAGACATTGGCAAGCAGAAACAAGTTATAAGATCCAAATTGTAAAGCGTAGTTCAGGTTTAGTTACTTCCAATTTCTTTCACGCGCGAAGCTTAACTATTCCAGTTCTTGGGAAATAAAAGATCATGAAAGTGTACAGTGTTGTTACATTAATTTGAATAGTTTCTGAAAATAAAATAAAATAAGTTTCTGAAAATAATAATCTAAAATTCAAAAAACAAATTATTCAATTGATAAATCTATGGACTAAAACTATAGTAAACAGTTATGTTTAAGGACTTAGATGAAACAACTTAATATTTAAGAGACTTATTTAAAATTTTCTTAGTTTCATAAACTAATATGATAGTACGTTACACTTTTAAGAAACAAAATCATAATTTACTCAAAATGAAATATTGAGTTTTCTATAATTTACTTTTATATATAATAACAAGTCTATAAATTAGAAGATTTTCATTTTTCACCCCTTTATGTTTTTTGTTTACCACAGTACAAAAAGGATGATTTTTAATAGTAAAAAATAATAAAAAAAAAAACATTAAAGTCTTCTATTATATGATTAGAAGCCTAACACTTTGTAGGACCAAACTCAGATCCAACCGCATCTCCATACCATGCTCGAACCACAACAGTTGATCGTTCCTTTATTGAAGCAAGTTTGGTTTTCTCATGTTGCCAAAATCAAAGATGTAAGGATTGACCATGTGTTGTTAACTACTTTGATGGAAAGATGGAAAATAAAAGATGTTGAGCTCTAACTAGGATTGTCGGTGAGTGTGACTAGATCAAATTTTTACAATTGGAAATAAATGTGTTACACACATTTGGGTGTTCTTCCTCAAGATCAGATACAAGGTTTTGCCATCAAAATTAAGTTGTTGCAAGATAAAATGATTGATAGATTGTCACTTAAGTTGTACGATTTTTTAAATTTTAAACTAAAATGATTGATAGATTGAACTTTCAGGAACTAATGTAACAACTCCATACATTTTTAGAAACCAAATAGTATTTTACCTGTTTGTATAATTAAGTTAAGCTATGTTTAGATTTTCGTTGGAAATCCATTTGAGGGTGCTAAACATATTTTTGGAGATAAAACTCTAATATATTTTTTACTCTTAACGTACTTTTGTAAGAGTCCAACAGTACTCCGAACATGCAGTAAGGTGGCTGCATTCGGGCATTGGCCATTTCAAAGGCAGCTCTTCCTGCTTTAGTCTTCACACTTTTGATAAAGAAAAAGAAAAAAGAGGAGAAAGAAAGATGCTTTAATGCTAAACGCCATCAACTTTGTTTAAAAAGTATCCACAAATTTTCTTTGGATATATCACGGTTGTTAAGAAGTGAAATACAACACACCCTTTTGTACATACATATATATATATATATTTTTTTATGTTTTTTGTTTTTGAATAAATTGTACGTAAAATTTTGTTAAACACTTTGACTGTTTTTTATTTAATGAAACATATATATAATTAATTAATGAAACTTATTTATAATTAATTAAATAATAAAATTTGTGAAAAAAAAATGTTACTGATTTTCTTTCTGGCGTCCTAGAGTATTCATGTATGAGATTTAACAAGCATGAACAAATCAAATATAATTTAAAGTATACGAAAAAGTAAAAAATCATTTGGCACTCTTTTGTGGCATATATCTTAATCTTATCTTGATATTATAATATATTCAAAAGTAAGAAAAGTTAATGTGAACAATTGCAACAATTTCTTGCTCAAATTAAGGGCACCACGAACATTACATTTGTAAAAAAATGTTATATCTAAATTCTTTTTCTTCTTTAATTACCCTTAATTAAGTTGTAAATTACAATTATTATTTTGAATTTTGTAAGCATCCGATTTAAATGTACTTAGAGAACATATGAATATTGACTAACTATTAAGGAGTGGAATTTTAATATATTTTGATTGGCTGAATATATAGTAAGAGGAATTTTAATATTTTTAAGGCTAAAATATATGAATGGTCCCTTAACTTATTTTTTGGTTCTAAATCGGTCTCCTAATTTTTAAAAGTTCTAAAATAGTGTCTTTACTTGTTTAATTCATGACAAGTTACTCCTTTCAAAAAACTTATCATTTTTTATTTTTGGACATGATTTTGAACTTCTTTTATTGATTCAAGACGTTAAACGTATCTCATTAGATTCATCTACGTAAAAACTATGGAAACCAACTGATATTTGGATAAAAAAGGGACATAAATAAGATGAAAAGTGAGTCCCATTAGCAATTGAAAAACTAAAAAAATCTAATATCATATTCTGTTCTTGTTGCTCATGAGAATCACTTTTCACACAATTTTGACTACATTTATATCCTTTTTTGTTTTGAACATTAGTTGGTTCTATAGATTTCGTGTATGTGAATCTAATTGGATAAGTTTCATGTCTTGAATCAACAAAATCAATATTGTGTCTGAAAATTGAAAACGGTAAATTTTTTAGAAGGACTAACTTGTCATAAATTAAATAAGTAAGGGAATCATTTTAAATTTTTTAAAAATTAACAGACTAATTTAAAATAAAAAGTAAAATAAGAGACCATTCCTATATTTTAGCCGATTTTTAAATTTTGTATTTATTGATAGGTTGACTGTTAAGGAAAAGAATGTTAATATTGAGTGGGTTTTTAATGCAAACTTTATGAAATATTGACTTAAATGTATTTTGGTCTTTAAAGAATTACAATTATTCTATTTTTTATTCCCAGGATTCAATTGTTTGATTTTATTTTATTTTATTTGGATAAGCAAAAAGTTATGTACAAGGAGTATCCAACTATAAGTATTGCCTACCTTTTACACCTCCACTGCCTACTTTTGTTCCCCAACTCCTATGCACCAAAAAACTTGCTAAGAATTCAATATGAAAAATACTTAGAATACACTTTTAATTAAATATATTCTTTTAAATACATTTTTTATTAGTTAAAAATGATTGAAAATGATAAAATTTTGTGAGTCTCACATCAAATTTAATGATTATCTCTCCTGATTTTATACTTCAATCTTTAATAAATTTAAAAGAAAAAAATGTGTTTAAAAGAATGTGTTAAAGAGTGTATTCCTAACACTCTTCATCCAACATAGCATGCATGGTAAGTCACGTGGTGCTACCCAACAACAGTACTGCTACCCAATTATTGCACCCCCGGAAGTTTAATGACAGGATTAATCATCAAGCACCAGCTCCGTAGAAGTTCCACGTTGAATCCCCAAAAGGTTGAGTGACCAGAAATCAAGGGGAATGGTATATCCTCCTACTCCATTTTCCTATAAATTAGGAGTGTTCATCGGTTCGGATCAATCTAACAAACCCGACGATCTGAACCGAACCAATTAAATTGGTTCGGATTTTTTTTTTAGTTCGGATTGGATCCAAACCGAACCAATTGAAATCCGATGTTGATTGGTTTGGGTATCAAATTTACACTTTTCAAACCCGAACCAACCCGAATCAAACCAATTATATTTTTTATTTCTTTAATTCTTAACTTACTTATTATGTTGGTGGATTTGGCTTCTGATGGACAATTTGGTGTATGTTAAACACTTTAGTTTGTGTTGGATAATTTTATTTATTTCCTTTCTATTATTATAGATAGAATTTTATGATTTAATCAATTAATCATGTGTTATTTTTTATAATTTATGTTATTATATAGTTGGTGTAAGTCAATTACACTCAAATATATTGTTTACATTTTTTTATGACAACATTATCTCTCAATTTAGGAACAAAATCATGTTATTTTTAATTTTTTTTCAAAATAGAATTTTTTAAATTTATTTTTTGTTGGATATCCGATGACCTGAACCGAACCAACCCGTTCAACATCGGGTTGGTTTGGTAACGGGTTAGGCAAAAAAGAATTTGAAATCCGAACCAAACCAAACCAATTAAAATCAATTGGTTCGGATTTCATTTTCTCCCAAATTTGAACCAAACCGACCCATGAACATCATTACTACAAATCCTCCTACTACCTTTTATGATAAGTATTGAAAAAAAAGTAAAAGTATTTAATGTCTTGGAAGTATAAAACATATTTAAAACTTATCATCTTTATATATATAAAAGTAGTAGTCATGGACATTCATGTAATTTTAGTTTTCCCGCCTAAAAGAGAGACGTTCATGTAATTTTATTTTTGTCAATCATTAATTATTTGATTAATTTTTGTTTGAAGCTAAATTATTGGATTACATTAAATTGCATTTATGTTTCATGCTTTTCATGCATCAATTTCAAATCTCATTCATTATTTTATGCAAAATCCAATTAACTTAAAGAATTTGAAAGGAGTCTTCTCTTCTATTTAAACATAAGTAGCCCCTGATAAAATATATCTATTAATTTAGTATTTTTAATTAATTTAATATAAACATTATATAAACACTGTATTTAAACTTTAATAAAAAATTGAAAACAAATTTTAATAAATATAAATAATGAATTCATATTATTTTTAATAACATATTTTAATAAATATAAATAACGTATTTACAAATTTATTAGTATAAAATTATGGCTAAAATTGAATCAAATTAAGTGCTATTTTTCACTATATTAGAAACATTAATATAAGGGGGCGTTTGTTTTATGAAATCATCTTGCATTCCCAGTAATCACATCCCGAAAAATTATTGTAGCTATGAATCACATTAATATTGTAGCACGAGTATCCATACAAAGAGTAAATCTATTTGAGTTATTTTTTTTAATATTAGATTTTTTATGTCAAGAGACTCTAAGATATTTATATTTAAGTTTAATATATACAACTTTTATATGAATGATGTTTAAATTTCTTTTTATACCAAAACGTCATTCATTTTTATGTTAATTTTAATATATACAACTTTTTTAATTTTAATATATACTCTATTTAGATTGTGCTAATCCATATTTATATTCATCTGTCACATAGGTAACCATATTAGGACAAATCCATTTGGATCATTATTTTTTTTTATATTCATTAGTTTTTTTATGTCAACAGACTTTGAGATATTTATATTTAAATTTAATATGTACAACTTTTATATGAATGATGTTTAAATTTCATTTTATATCAAAACATCCTTCATTTTTTATTCATTTTTTTTAATTTGAAAGTATAAAAAATTATATATTTTGTAACAATTATATTTTATTTATGTTACGCTAATCCATATTTATATCCATCTGTCGCACGGGTAACCATACTAGGACAAATCCATTTGGGTGATTTTTTTTTTTTTATAATCATTGGTTTTTTAATGTCAAGAAACTCTTAGATATTTATGTTTAAATTAATGTATACAAAATTTATAAGAATGATGTTTATATTTCTTTTTATGTCAAAACATCCTGCATATTTTTAATCTGAAAGTATAAAAGAATATATTTTTTTGAAACAATTATATATGCTACTTATGTTACGTTAATCCATCTTAATATTCATATATTACACAGGTAACCATATTAACGCAAATCTATTTGGGTGATTAATTTTTTTATGATGATTGGTTTTTTAATTTTAAGAGACTCTTAGATATTTATATTTAAATTTAATATATACAACTTTTATGTGAATGATGTTTAAATTTCTTTTTATACCAAAATATCCTTCATTTTTTTAATTTGAAATTATAAAAATTATATATTTTAAACTATTATATATTCTATTTATGTTGTGCTAATCCATATTTATATTTATTTATTGCACGGGTGTCCATACTAAAACAAATCCATTTGGTGATTTTTTTTTTTATAAACAATGGTTTTTCATGTCAAGAGACTCTTAGATATTTATATTTAATTTTAATGTATACAACTTTTATATGAATGATGTTTAATTTTTTTTTTGTATATCAAAACACCCTTCATTTTTTTTTAATTTGAAAGTATAAAAAATTATATATTTTAAAAAATTATATATTCTATTTATGTTGAGCTAATCCATATTTATATCCATCCGTCACACAGGTAACCATATTAGGAGAAATCCATTTGGGTGATTTTTTTTATATTCATTAGTTTTTTTTATGTCAAGAGACTCTGAGATATTTATATTTAAAATTAATGTATACTACTTTTTTTATGAATGATGTTTAAATTATTATTTTTATATCAAAACATCCTTCATTTTTTTTAATTTTTTTAATTTGAAAGTATAAAAAATTATATATTTTTAAACAATTATATATTCTATTTATGTTGAGTTAATCCATATTTATATTCATCTGTCACACAGGTAACCATATTAGGAGAAAGCCATTTGCGTGATTTTTTTTTTATTCATTAGTTTTTTTATGTCAAGAGACTCAGAGATATTTATATTTAAATTTAATGTATACAACTTTTTGATGAATGATGTTTAAATTTTTTTTATATCAAAACATCCTTCACTTTTTTTTTAATTTAAAAGTATAAAAAATTATATATTTTTAACAATTATATTCTATTTATGTTGTGCTAATCCATATTTATATTCATCTGTCGCACGGGTAACCATACTAAGATAAATCCATTTCGGTGATTATTATTTTTTATATAATTATTGGTTTTTTTGATGTCAAGATACTTTTAGATATTTATATTTAAGTTAATGTATACAACTTTCATAAGTATAAAAAATTATATTTTTTAAACAATTATATATGTTATTTATGTTGCGCTAATCCATCTTTCATACGGGTAACCATACTAGGAAAAATCCATTTGGGTGATTTTTTTTTATAATCATTGTTTTTTTTATGTGAAGAGACTCTTAGATATTTATATTTAAATTTAATTTATACAACTTTTACATGAATGATGTTTAAATTTCTTTTTATATCAAAACATCCTTCATTTTTTAATTAGAAATTATAAAAATTATATTTTATAAACTATTATATATTCTATTTATGTTGTGCTAATCCATATTTATATCTCGCACGGGTATCCATACTAGGGCAAATCCATTTGGGTGATTGTTTTTATATATATAATTATTGGCTTTTTGATTTCAAGAATCTCTTAGATATTTATATTTAAATTTAATGTATGCAACTTTTATTTGAATGTTGTTTATATCAAAACATCCTTCATTTTTTTCAATTTGAAAGTATAAAAAAAAATATTTTTAAACTATTATATAATCTATTTATGTTATGCTAATTCATATTTGTATCCATCTATCACAGGGTAATTATACTAGGGTAAATCTATTGCGATGATTATTATTTTTTATAATCATTGGTTTTTTTATGTTAAGAGACTCTTAAATATTTATTTTTAAATTTAATGTATACAACTTTTATATGAATGATGTTTAAATTTCTTTTTATATCAAAATATCCTTCATTTTTTTAATTTGAAAGTATAAAAATTATATTTTTAAACTATTATATATTTTATTTATGTTGCGTTAATCCATATATATATACATCTGTAGCACGGGTATCCATACTAGGACAAATCCATCTTGGTAATTCTTTTGTATAATCATTGATTTTTTTACATTAAGAGACTTTTAGATATTTATATTTAAATTTAAAGTATACAACTTTTATATGAATGATGTTTAAATTTCTTTTTATATAAAAACACTCTTATTTTTTTTATTTTGACAACATAAAAAATTATATTTTTAGACTATTTTATATTCTATTTATATCACGCTACTCCATATTTATATCCGTTCATTGCACGAATAACCATATTATGGCTAATCGATTTTGGTAATCATTCGTTTTTATAATTATAGATTTCTGGAAGTCAAGAGAGTATTCCATTATATCCATGGATGAAAAAAAAAGGCTTAATTACTAATTTCGTCCCACTATTATTTTAAAATATTCAATTTCGTCCCACTATTTTTAAAAGGTTCAATTTCATCCACTATTTTTAAAAATGCGTCAATGTTTTTCCTTCCGTCAGTGTTTAACAGCAACTGTGCATGTGATGTGCACATGACCATTAAACAATTTTTCTTCCTAAATTGTCCCCATCCTCTTCGTGAAAACTTCTATGCTTGGGAGAGAAAAAGTTTTGCAGCCAAGTTCAAATCAAACCAAAACTAAAAGATGAAAAATTTAAAATCATCAAACTCCTATGCTTGGGAGAGAAAAAGTTTTGCAGCCAAATTCAAATCAAACCAAAACTGAAAGATGAAAAATTTAAAATCATCAAATAAAAACCAAGAAGAACTCGATGCTTTGAATATGTAATCAAATAAAAACCGTTCGAAGAACTCAATGCCTTTGAACATATAATCAAATAAAAACCATTTGTTCCCATTAAAGAAAACGAGAGTTTCCACTTTTCATTCCAATTTGAAATCATCATTGCTTCTTCTTCAACTTGTCACTTGCAATGGCGAGTAATACACCCTCTATTGACTCAGATTCAACAAATGAAGTTACTGCAAAAGTCGAGCACAAGCGCTACAAAGGGTTGGTGACTGTGTGAACCAAAGCAATAAAGGGCAAAGGGGTTTGGTGCTCCCTTTGCGGCGTGGTTTTCTCCGCTTTGAATCCTTCACGCCTGAGCATTTAAAACGTGAAACCTGCCCCAATTTCAATTTCGCCGCCAAATCAATCTCCTTCGTGTCCCTCTCGACTGTCGCCACAATGGACATTTTGCAGTCCTATTCTTCGACGAACAACCACCGCAAGCGAACTTCTGCTTCTGATCCAGCTTCGTCTTACTACGCGCCGCCACTGGTGGTGGTAGATCTGTCAGATTCTTCGGGGAGCTGATGTACGGGCCGCCGTAACAACAACTACATTTGGTGTTATCTGGTGGAAAGGACGATTTAGGAGCTTTGGCTATGTGGGAAACAGAGCTTGTACGAAGGGTGAAAAAGCCTCGGTTTGAGAGGATTTGCAGAATGAAGGAAGGGCAATTTTGGATTATCAAAAAAATTAAATTTTATTTGTTTTTCTTTTTTAAAATTAACATGTCAGCCGCACCAGTGCCACGTAGCAACCAACTTAACTCCGTTTGTGACACATTGACGGAAGGGAAAACATTGACGCATTTTTTAAAATTGTGGGACAAAATTGAATCTTTTAAAAATAGTGGGACGAAATTGAACATTTTAAAAGAATAGTGGGACGAAATTAGTAATTAAGCAAAAAAAAAAATCCTAAAGAATTTATTAGCCAAATACAGTCCTAAAAAAAGGTATACTAAAGAATTTATTAGCTAAAATTTGCAAGCCTAAAAAGTAATATTTTTTTTTAAAAATAAAAGTAGTAGTTGTAAGAGTAATTATAAGACAAGTATAGTCAAATACACTCCTTTTATTGGTCAACATTTCAGATGTGCTCCTAAAAATGTGGCAATTTTATAACATGTACAAGGTTTACTTGAGGTTTTGCTTCCGGACATATAAATTTGGACATTTAATCATGGAAATTTTTTGACAAACATCTATGTCCATTTTTACAGTTAAATAAAAAAATAAAATCCAAATAAAAATACTCAAATCCTCTATTTATCTCGTGCATCGTACGGGTCAAAAAACTAGTAAAAGATAATAGGAAGATTTGTAGGAGAATTTAGAATTATTAAGAAATCAATCATCTCGGCACCAATTCCACGTGTGGGAAGCAAATTATCCATTCAGTTCTCATAATATGCCAGATTCGTCACTTCTCCATACAGCAAGCATTTCTCCACAACTCTGAACTGAACTTCTGTCACACCCGCATTGATTCTCATATACCAGGTTCAATTGTGCGAATTGATTTTTTAACTATCACAATTCTTTAGCTATTTGTATCCTTAATTGTTTGTTTTCATTTTAATCCTTGACATAACACTCGGTCCATTCACCTCACTGTCATAGTCCGTATAAAATTATAAAATTTTGATATATACAAATTCCCATTATATTGGAAGATTTTTTTAGTCCATATTATTTAAGCAATATCGACTCTTTTTTTTTTTTCTAATATCTATTAGTCACAATATTATTTAATTAACAAGAAATTCCGACACCAAGAAAATGAAATTAAAATTACAAAGACACAAACAAAAATTAAAATGACTAAAACAAAAAAGCGTGATGCTTATAGGAGCTAAAAAGTTATTGAAGTCTAAATTTTAAAAGGATATAAGACCAATAAATGTATGATACATCAATAATATATATTAATTTTTTGTAGTAATGGATAATATATAATTACTAATGGATCCGGTAATGTGAAAATATTATATATAGTATTGGTCTATTATACGTTATCAATATAATTAAAGTTATAAACTCATAATATTTTAAAAAGTTTAAATATGCTTTTACTCCCTCAAATTTGGGATCTATAATTTTTAGTCTCCCAAATTAAAAATTACATTTTTTTAATCCCTCAAATTTGTGAAATGTTTTTTTTAGTCCCTCCTCAGTAAAAAAAACGGCCACAAATTGTGCATCAAAACCACAAAAAATCAGCTATGAGGGATTAAAAAAAGCATTTCGCGAATTTGAGAGACTAAAAAATGTAAATTTTAATTTGAGAGACTAAAAACATAAGGCAAATGCTAACCAGTGCCCTAAGGGCACTGGTTAAGGAATTAAAAGGAGAAAGTTTTTATTGGGAGGCGAAAAATTGCACTGCCCATGATTTTTTTTGCGCTCTCCTATGAATTTCACACTAAATACTTTCTCCTTTTATCTCCTTAATCAGTGCCCTTAGGGCACTGGTTAGCAAGACCCAAAACATAATTAAGCCTATTTATAATACTCCAGTGGCTAAGATTAGATTTTACTAGACAAAGACTATTCTAATGAGACAAACCTATAGTGGCTAACTTTTTTTTTTGTTAGGTCGTGACATTTTTTCTAATAATAATACACACACATTGAACACAAACACTAGTGTGGTTAATTAAATGTTGCGAAAATGCTTATATGGATTAGTGTTTATTTGTTAGTTCTTATACGATAGCGGCTAAACGAGTGATGTATAAAGATTAAGGATCTGTTTAGATAAACTTATTCAAAAGTCTTTCTAGGAGAAGAAAATAATAAGAAAAAATGAGATAAACTTTTCCATAAGTTAAAATTATTTATGCACAGACTAATATGCAGAAGCTCTATCATCTTTTAGAGAAGTTATATGAGAGAACTTGTACAAATTAGTTTATACATAAACTAATTTTAACTTATAGAGAAGTTCATCTCATTTTTTCTTTATATTTTCTTCTTCTAGAAGGACTTCTACATAAACATACCTAAATAAACCCTAAACTCATAACATTAACAAGCATGAATGGGTAAGACTAGAAGTGTCATATGAGCCAAAGCCTCATCGACACTATCCGTTTTATTTCATCACTATCTATTTTTTATGTAATGCTTCATTGATGCAAAATTAAAAGACATGACACATGCAGTACCACTGAGTAAGGTCTCTAGCCAGGATAGTTGCCTAGGGGATGATAATTGCAACCAATAAATAAATGTGCCTCCATTGTAACACACATCACTTTGGCACACCCGAGGCTGGTTGAGTTTCTCCAAACCACTTGAGTATTGTGAAAGATTGTAATGATGCGTTGCATTTTATATCATTCATGCATAGCATTTTACTTATATTGCATATTCTTACATGTAGGACTCATTTACCTTACATTTGCATTGTTTTTCATTTCTTTTTGGAACTTGTTACGCTTTTGGAATTTTCATGTTTCAAGGCTGTTTCTTAAGCTCTAAGACATCAAATCAAGGAGAAAGATGCATGGTGACTCCAATGATTGAAGCTAGGAGCATAGGGACACTTGAAGATTAGAAGAAAAACACAACTGGGTCACCTGACAGAAGTCATGGCCATGACTTTCAGAGTCATGGTCGTGACTATGTTGATTTCCACATTTTGGGATCCCTGACAGATGTCATGGCCATGACATTCAGAGTCATGGCCGTGACCCAATCTGACCTTCAGCTTTGCATATGACAACAAATTGTCATGACCGTGACATTCAGAGTCATGGTCGTGACCTGCACTAGATTGATAATCTTATCTTTTGCGATTTTGATTGTAATTTGGGCTTAAATTTTTATCTTTTCCTTAGCCCATTCTCTTTAAATAGAGTGTTTTACTTATGATTAGACATACGCTCTAAATTTTAGGATTAGCATACGTTTTGGAGATATAATGGAGGATTCTTCTTCTTCTTCAACTCTTTTTCTGGTTTGTTATGTTTTCCTTTAATTTCATTGTTGTTTCCATGACTATGAGTGAGTAGTCTTTTTGTTCTAGGATTGGGGCTTAGCCCTTGACAACTATTATGCTTATTTGATTTATCTTTATGTTCTTTTGGTTTCTCCTCTTGATTTCTCTTCTATTGCTTTTATCTATAAGAAGCGTTTGGCCACCGTTTTTCATAATCATAGACGCTTAGGGAAGGGAAGAACTGAGAGGTGAACTAATCGTTGGATCCATAGGGGAGGAACTTAGGTATTAAATCACGAAAGTAGGTTTAATCCTTCAAGGAATAAATGAATTAACAAAGAACTTAATGGGTTTAATTGAACTTAATTAACACGAGAGTAGGGGTTAATTCAATTAGATACACCTTTGTATCCTGAGAGGGAACAAAGGTTACCTTAGGTTAACTCACCTTTAAAGAGAACCAATAAAAGATTAAGTTAATAGGAAGTCTTGGTGTGAAACCCAATCCTGGAAGTTTTCTTATCATTGATTTCAATCTTTTCAAATATTTACTCTATCTTATCTTATCTTATTATCTTTCTTTATCTTATCTTTTATCTTAAATTTAATATTTTCAAATATCAAATCTTTTCTTCATCTTTATCTTATCTTATCTTTGTTTTATTTTGAATTTAATCTTTTCAAATCTTTTCTTATCCAATCAAATATTTCCTTTTGTTTAATTTCAATTAAATTGTGAAAATTACAAAGCCAAAAGCGCAGTCCTTAAGGAGACGATAATTTTATTACTTGACGACAACCGTGCGCTTGTGGTAAATCTCACATCAAGTTTTTGGCGCCATTGTCGGGGACTGTGGTCCTTTGGATTTGTGATTTGTTACTTTTTTAATTGAAATTTAGCAAAATCTTCTTCCTTAATTCTTCTTTTATTTTCTTTTCCTTTTCAGTCTTCACGACTTCTACTCTTGTGCAGTACACTTCTTCTTTGTATGCCCAGGTCCCTCCGACTTGGAGAACCCATTGAAGGAGACCCTAAGATAGAAAGAACCTTCCACAAAAGAAAGAAGGAGCAAAGAAAGACAATAGTAGAAACTGTAGAAGAGACAACTCTCATGGCTGAGAATCAAGGAAATCAAAATAGGCCATTGAGGGAATATTCTGCGCCTAGAGCTCGCGGTCTCCCGGCTCGAACTGCAGGAGCTGGAACTACCATACCACCAACACTTATTACCATGTTGAAGCAAAACCAATTTGGTGGTTCATCATCAGAAGACCCCAATGATCATCTTGAAGGGTTCTTGGAAATCTATGAGACCTAAAATTTTGCAGCGGATGTCTCTGATGCAATGAAGCTTCGCTTGTTCTCTCTCACTCTTAGAGACAATGCAAAAAAGTGGTTGAGGACAGCATCTAGGGAAACAGTTGCCATTTGGGCATTATGCCAACAAGCCTTCTTGGAAAAATTCTTCCCACCTTCAAAGACCAAAAAACTAAGGAAGCAAATAACCAACTTCCAACAAGAAGGTGGAGAGTCAATATATGAAGCATGGGAGCGATACAACGGCTACTTAGAAGCATGCCCACAACATGGCTTTGATAGGTGGTTGACAATCTAGTTCTTCTTTGAAGGATTGAACAACCAGAGTGTGATGACTTTAGACTCCGCATTTGGTGGGCCCTTCATGGGCAAGCCGATTGATGAAGCCATGACTATCCTTGAGGTTGTAGTTTCAAACTATAGCCAATGGGGAAGTGAGAGAGAAAGCACTTCAAGAAGAATTGCTCCGGGAAAATATGAAGTGAGCAACATTGACATGATCTTGGCCAAATTTGACGTTTTAAATCAGAAGATTGACAAATTGGAGAAGGCCAAGGTGAACTCTGTGAGTACTCTACCACCTTACTGTGAGCTTTGTGGGATGCAAGGACATTCAGCTATGGATTGTTCAACTATGATGCCTAATGAGCAAGATGAGTAAGTACAAAATGTGGCTTCAACCCAAAATTTCTCCTACTGGAACGGTCAAGGTCAAGGAATTCAAGGTGGTGGACAGCAGCAGCAAAATTTCAGGCAAGCCTCAAACTTCAATAGGGGCCAAGGTAGCCAAGACCACCAGCAACTCTCACACCTCCATCAATCAATGTAAAAGCTGGAAAGTCTTATGGAGAGCTTTGTGATTAGTCAAAAGCAGACAAATGAGTCTGTTAGCAACTCCATCCAAAGTTTGTCGGCAAAGGTGGAACAAATAGCTATCCACAACAAGATGTTGGAAACCCAAATTGCTCAACTCATGCCTAGCTCAACCTGCCTTACAGGTAAGTTTCCAGGTAAAACAGAGACTAATCCAGTTGAGCATTTTAATTTAATGACCTTAAGGAGTGGGAAAGAGTTAGACGATCATGTGTCTAACAAAGAAAGTGAGGAAAAAGAAGAGGTAGAACCCCCTCTCATCATTGAAAAAGAAAAAGTGTCTAAGAAGGAAGTCCCAAAGCCTTACCAACCACCCATCCCATTCCCTCAAAGGTTGGCAAAAGCCAAGTTAGACAAACAGTTTGAAAATTTTCTAGAGATGGTTAAACAACTGTATGTCAACATCCCCTTTGTAAATGCTTTGCAACAAATGCCTACTTATGCAAAGTTTCTCAAAGACATCTTGGCCAATAAGAGAAAGGTTGATGATCATGAGACTATAACTCTAGTTCAAACTTCATTACCTCCTAAGCTTAGAGACCCTGGTAGTTTTTCTATACCATGTCTAATTGGTAACACTAGGTTTGACAAAGCCTTGTGTGATTTGGGGGCTAGTGTTAGTTTGATGCCCCTAGCTATGTATAAGAAGCTTGGTATTGGGGAGCTACAACCCACCAACATGTCCATTCAATTGGCGGATAGATCTATTAAACACCCGTGGGGATTGTAGAGAATGTTACTGTTAAAGTTAGAGACTTATCATTCCCTGTGATTTTGTGGTGTTAGACATAGAAGAGGATGCCAACATCCCCATTATCCTAGGTAGACCCTTCGTAGCCACAACTGATGTAAATATAAGTGTGAAGAAGGATAAGCTTTCCTTGATTGTGGGGGAGAAAACCATTGAGTTTAATTCCTTTAAGGGTAACAAACCTCCAGTTGTTGAGAATTACCATTGAGTTTAATTCCTTTAAGGGTAACAAACCTCCAGTTGTTGAGAATTTTGTGTGCAGGATAGACTCATTGGATCAAATGGTGGAAAAGGAAGCCGTCAAGTTCCCTATCAACCATGTTACAAAGAATAATTCCAAAGAAACATGCATGCCAAAGAGGGAACCTTACATCCCTCCTCACCGGCGTAGATTGGGAAACCTTGAGAGTTCAAACAAGGAAGATCAAAAGAAGAAGGAGGAATTGAAGTTTGAATTGACAAGGAAAACGGATGAGAAGAGGGAGACACTCTCTTCTCCTCACACAATTGTGGGGGATTGAATCTCATAGTGTCGAGCTCATGACGTTAAACGAGCACTTCTTGGGAGGTAACCCAAGCAATCTTGCTCTTTAACATTCTTCTCTTTTTAAATTTTAAGTTTTAATATCAAGTTTAGAATTAGCATAGGCATAGGTTTATTTTAGTTCTTAGTTTCTATTTTTCCTAGATAGATTAGATGCAATTCGATTTATTTCATAGTCTTACTTTTCACTTATCAAGTTTTAGAGTTTCCAGTTTTCAATTCCTGTTTTGAGTTTAGAGGAAGTCTTGTTTTATTTTAACTATGAGACCCTAGCACTAGTTTATTTATTTATTTTTTTCTTCTTCCTTAGTTTAAATATTAGTTTATATTTCTTATTAGGGACTTTGGTTTCTTCCTTAATTTTATTCTCTCGTTCATCACAATTTCATGCTTGATCTTTGCCTTTATAGTCATTATGCAGAATTCAGAAAAATTGTAGTCTGCAATAAAGTCATGCCCGTGCCAATTTTGGTCATGCCCGTGGCTTCATCCGGGGCCTTTCGCTAGCATCAAAGGAATGAGAGTCACTGCGGATCATGCCCATGCCAATAAAAGTCATGATCGTGACTTTGTGCAGGGGCGCCAGCTATTTAATTGCGTCAAATTGGGGAATTGGTTCACGGCCACGTGGTATAAGGTCACACTTGTGACTTCTTCCAAGCCTAATTCGCAACAATTGAAGGTGTAATTGAGGGTAGCGATCCGGTGCTTGTCACAATTTGTACACCAGTGCATAAGAGACCCAATTAAAAGTCATATGCGTGACTGATTTATGCAGCACATGCAATTCATAGCAAGTGCCTTATCACAATTCCAAGCACTCCTTTTGAACCCCATGAGATCGAAGCAGGTGCACCAACCCAGTCACACTCGTGACTTCTTTTTTTTTGCACCCCGTAACCCCTTGCGCATCACATAAAGGCACGCAGAATGGGTTTAATTCCCATGAATCCAATAGCACTTCTTAAATCCACCTCGTGCCATTCCAAGAACATCATCATCACGTGCCTGAATTCTCAATGTCATTATGGTGACTCTGAATCAACAACTCACCAATGAGCATCAAGGGGAGTTGCTGTTTAATCAAGAGTTTATTTTATTCCAAATAAAGCTACCAGTACAACACATAAATAAGGCACCACAAGGGAATTATTTCTAAAAGGTTCCGGGGGTTCAAATTTTTTTCCACATTCCTTTGTCATTCCCACGAGATCTCCGTGCTCTTCAAACCCAACAGGATCCTCCTCTACTCTGCCTTCAATTTGGTAAGTGAAATTCTTTTCCCCCTTTCTTTTAAATTTTTACATTGGGGACAATGTAAATCTTAGGTTTGGGGTTACTAATGCATGCATTGCATTGCATTATTTTCATGTGAATACATATTTAATTTAATATTTGTACATTCATGCTTAGGTTCTCACTTTTTGCTGGAAAAAAAAATTCTTAGCTTTTATTCATTGGCATTCGCATCTAAAGCATGAATAACCCCAATTACTTGTATCTCTGTGAGCCAAAAATTTTGAATATTCATTGAATGAGATGCTTGTGATATTGAATCTTGCAGTAGCATGTATGTATGATGAGATCTTTAGGCAAGTTGAAAAATTAGCATATTCTCCACTTTAATGTTTGCATTGACATGAACTACAAAAGTGAGGAATTTTGAGCCTATCTTTGGGACAGGGGTTTACATTGCATATATATGTGTGTCCCATTTTCTTTGCTTGAGTGTGAACTCCTCATAATTGCATCCTCTAGAACTTGTTTTGGAACCTTTTTGAGGCTAATAACTCTGTTTGCATGAACAAAAGTGATCAAGGCAATTAGGAATTTTGTTTCAAACCCCTGAATTAATTGAAAATATTTCAATTAGTTGACCCTTTGAGCCAAACACTATGAAAATTTTCTTTGGTACCCTGTTATTTATGCTTTTGGATTGTCTTGGTACCTTGAGGGATGCATTGTGGCAACTTCATGAAAAATATTGGGGTAGTAAAGTCACTTTGAGAATTTGTGAAATTGCAAAATTGTGATTCTTGGCATGAATTGGTGAAACGAGAGGAAAATAGAAAAGAAAAAAAGAAAAGAATGAAAAAAAAGAAAAAAGAAATTGAAAAAGAATGAATGGAAAGGTAGTGAAAAGTTTGAATGTGCAAGAAAAGAAAAGAAACAAAGGAAGAAAAGTGAATAAATTGAGATTGTTAAAATGCCCTGTTTCTATAAGTGTTGCTTAAATGTGATCCTTATCAAGGTATCAAGATGGTTATTGAGCCTTTTGCACTTTCCTTCCTTCTATTTCCTTTCCTTATATCTTCACCCTTGGCCCCGTTACATCCCAATGAAAGACCTTGTGATTTGTTCATGTTGATAGAATGCTCTAGTGGTGATGAGATTCCTTACCAAGCCTATGGTTGGATGCTTTTATTGAGTTGAGTTGAGTGAAGTTATCTTGTCCCTAAACACTTGAGTGTGGAGAGGTGAGTGAACCAGTCATTGTGAGCATTAATTTTGGAGAACTAGCCTCTAATTAGACTTGATTGAGATCTCTTGGATACAAAATTTGATCATATGCTACTTGTGTCTTTTTGTTGTGTCTCAATTTGATGAATTCCATAAGCTTAACTTGAATGTCATAGTGATTGCTTGAGGACATGCAAATATTTAGGTTTGGGGTTGTTTGATGCGTTACATTTTATATCATTCATGCATAGCATTTTACGTAGGAAATATTGCATATTCTTACATTTAGGACTCATTTACCTTACATTTGCATTGTTTTTCATTTCTTTTTGGAACTGGTTACGCTTTTGGTATTTTCATGTTTCAAAGTTGTTTCTTAAGCTCTAAGACATCAAATCAAGGAGAAAGATGCATAGTGACTCCAATGATTGAAGCTAGGAGCATAGGGACACTTGAAGATTAGAAGAAAAACATAACTAGGTCACCGGATAGAAGTCATGGCCATGACTTTCAGAGTTATGGTTGTGACTGAGACACCCTTTACCCCAACACGCTTTATTTTAAAAGGATAATGCGAAAATAATAAAATGTTTTAGGAATTCACAGAAGTAAAAGGTTCACATGCACAATCGCTTAAGTCGTCCAATAGTTCACAAAAATACAGAAGGTGCGTCCAATAAGAGGCACACCGAAATACACACACACAGATATATATATATATATATATATATATATATATATATATATATATATATATATATATATATATATATAAAGTAAGATGTTTAACAAACAAAAATAGAAAACGTAAACAGAGTACCCTGCCCCGATGTCACAGCTATAAGAGCACAAGTCTCAACTAACATAAATAAGCATAAGAGGCTAAGCCCCTTCATCCATGTCGTGCTGCATGACTGGACGATCCTCACCTGCAAATGGCAATCAGCCCAAACACAAACATTGGAAACAACAACAGAGGAAAAGAGTGAGAATCATTCGCAATCACAAATAAATTACATGTAAACAATAACTCAGGTTCATATCACGTAACTCTCCCAAGGAGCTTACACACACATACATCACATTGTCTAACAACTGACATCGTCCAGCGACGAATAACCAATGCATGTGTACTGCAACAACCCCCCTTAGACTCTACTCTATATACCATACTGTATCATTTCTACCCCCTTCATTTCTACTACTTGGAATAGTCAAGGAGCACATGTCTAAAGAAGCTCATGACAGTCCGATGCCTTAGGTGTAAACCGCACTACCTAGAATGGTGTCCTCCAGTGGCTAGTCAGGGTCGCCTAGTATTGCAAGAAGGTTCCGACCCATGGGATCAGCAAGGGTCATTGGAACTTTCATACTACGACGCTCAGCACCCTTAAGGTCCAGGCTTAACCTATCATGACCTCCACTATCCAGTCCATATCTATTCCACTCCTTCCTAACTCTCAGACATCACACATTAACACAGATTCTTCATAGATGCTCATTACACTTAAGCGAGCCCATTCTCACCTCTCAAAAGCTAGGTTACTCACAGTCATGATACCACCCAGGCCCATTTTCGCCTCTCACAGGCTAGGTTACCTGTCTCAATGGCATCTGACAAAACCTCTTGTCTTATATCATGCTCTTGCATCATCCATTCACAATTCAAACATACATACACAGTTATACAGTTCACCTCATAAGAAGTCAATCACACCTTGCAGAGAACAATGCATAAGAAATGAATATAATACATTCACATCACATAACAGTACCGAGTCTTGGATACTAAGATTACTGGAAAATGGGTCATTGGACGCTAAGTATTAGTCTACACTGGGTCTCTGAACATTGGTGTCACTGGACACTGTATATGGTCATTGGATGCTAGGTCTCAAGACACTGGGTTACTGGACGCTAGGTTACTTAGCTACGAAGAAAAGTGGTAACTGACTTTCCTGCAGGATTCACGACCAACCAACCTTTCTGCAGGACTCAAGGCCTTTCAAAGGGTTCCAATGCACTCAAGAACATGACTCAAAGCTTTTAGAAACAAAACTAACATTCCCAGACCCATGAAATAGTACAGACCCTCCATAGATTCACAGAAACACAACCTGCAAGACTCAGACCATACAGAAACCATACAGACATACAGAAAACACTACATGCAAGACTAAGAACTCCGAACTCATGGCTACTGCCATACATAACCATAGGAAAGAAACCCACTCCCCTCCTACCTTGAGGTAAGAAAATGTAGCAAAGAGAAGAGGATGCTACAGGGGTGTTTCCTCAGTCCTTCTCTCAGGAACACAGAGCTGATACACGTGATCTCTTGTGGGTACTCTACTGTAGCAACTTGCAGAGGTATTCGACCAGCAAGCAAAGAAAGAGGCAAGAAGAAGCTGTTTGAGATTTTTAGGTCAGGAGACACTAAGGCAATCCTTATATACTATTGGAAAAGGGTCTTAAGGTCTAACTAAAAAATGCTTCAAAAAAAACAAGTTGGTGCTGCACTGTAAAACCAACTTCAAGGCTCTTAAACAGAAAACTTATTCTTATCAACCATATATTCAGTTAATTAATTAAAAGCATTTTCACAACACATATTTACCTACACATATAATAAATAAATATTGGTATGTTACAACTCTCCTCTCCTTACAAGAAATTTCGTCCTCAAAATTTTCCTGAAGCAAATAACTCCGAATACGAGTCCTTCATCTGGTTCTCTAACTCCCAAGTCATGCTCTCTTCTGAAACTCCACTCCAAACAACCTTAACCAAAGGAATTTCCTTTCCTCTTAGCTGTTTCACCATGCGGTCCTCAACTCGCAAGGGCAATGTCTCATAAGTTAAGTTTTCCCTTACTTGGACGTCGTCCAACTCAACCACGTATGATGGATCATGAACATACTTTCTGAGTTGAGACATATGAAAGACATTATGGAGGTTTGAAAGATATGGGGGTAAGGCAATGCGATATGCAACTTCGCCAATCACATTCAAGATTTGGAAAGGACCAATAAAACAAGGAATAAGCTTACGAGATTTCAAAGCGCGTCCAACCCCCGTCCAAGGAGTGACTTTCAAGAATACATGATCACCCACTTGAAACTTAAGATCTTTCTTCCTCTTGTCGTGATAACTCTTTTGCCTACTTTGAGCCACCCTCATCTTCTCCTAAATCATTTTGACCTTTTTAGTGGTCTGCTGCACCACTTCAGGTCCTAACATAAGGTTTTCACCAGTCTCAAACCAACATAGAGGTGTCCTACACCTTCATCCATACAAAACTTCGTATGGTGCCATCCCAATGCTGGAATGGTAGCTGTTGTTATAGGTGAATTCTATAAAGGGTAAAAAGTTATCCCAACTACCACTTTCCTCTAACACACAAGCTCTCAAGAGGTCTTCTAAAGACTGGATGGTCCGCTTAGTCTGACCGTCGGTCTGTGGATGATAAGCTGAACTCAATCTAAGCTTAGTTCCTAAAGCCTTATGTAAACTCTCCTAAAAATCTAAAGGTAAACCTTGGGTCTCTATCAGAAACTATACTAGATGGCATTCCATGCAACCTCATAATCTCACTTACGTACAAGTTGGTCAACTTGTCTAAGCCATACCTGATATTGATTGGAATAAAGTGAGCAAATTTGGTTAACCTGTCCACTATAACCCAAATCGAATCTAAACCTTTGGGGGTTTTAGGCAAACCTACAACAAAGTCCATCGAAATGGTATCCCATTTCCATATAGGAACATCTAAAGGCTACAACTTACCCAAAGGTTTCTGGTGGTCAATCTTAGCCTTCTGACAAACTAGACAAGCATATACAAACTCAGCCACTTCCTTCTTCATACCAGGCCACCAAAACATCTTTTTGAGATCCTGGTACATCTTTGTGGCTCCTGGGTGAACACTCAAACTACTCCTATTACCTTCCGTTAAGATCAACTTCCTAAGCTCAGGAATACTAGGCACACAAATCCTACCTTGGAGTCTCAAAACTCCATCCTCTCCCAAGTTGAAACTACTCTCTTTGCCTTGGGTTATGGCCTCTAGCTGGCGAACCAGGAAGGGATCTACCTTCTGGCCTTTGCGAACATCATCCAATAGGCCACTGGACGCTCTCAGCACACCCAACTTCACACTCCTAGAGTCATCTCACATACTAGGCTCAAGTCTCTAAAGTGCTCTAAGAGGTCTAACATCAAGGCTGAACATGTAAGGATTTCCTACTCAAGGCATCCGCCACTACATTGGCTTTACCTGGGTGATAACTAAGCTCAAAATCATAATCCTTAAGGTATTCTAACCATCTCTTCTGCCTCATGTTCAACTCCTTTTGATCGAACAGATACTTAAGACTCTTGTGGTCACTAAAGACTTCAACTCTAGAACCATACAGGTAATGTCTCCACAACCTTAGTGTAAACACTACCGCAGCCAATTCCAGATCATGAGTAGGATAAGTCCTCTCATGGGTCTTAAGCTGTCTAGAGGCATAAGCCACTACTTGTCCTTTCTGCATAAGCACTCCTCCTAAACCCATATTGGACGCATCAAAGTACACCACAAAGGGTTCACTTGAGCTAGGCAAAACTAAAACTGGTGCAGAGGTCAACCTCATCTTGAGCTCCTGAAAGCTCTCTTCACACTGGTTACTCCACACAAAGGTTTGACCCTTACAAGTCAACTGAGTCAAAGGCATAACTATCTTAGAGAAACCTTCTATGAATCTCCTGTAATACCCTGCCAGACCCAAGAAACTTCTAATCTCAAAAACTGACTTAGGCGTTTCCCATGCTAACACAGCCTCTACCTTAGATGGATCTACAACTATCCCTTCTCTAGATATGACATGTCCTAAGAAACTCACCTCCTCTAGCTAGAACTCACACTTGGACGACTTAGCATAAAGCTGTTTGTCCTTGAGGATCTGCAACACCACTCTTAAATGCTCAGCATGCTCCTCCCTAGTCTTAGAGTATACTAGGATATCATCTATGAAAACTACTACAAAGCTGTCTAGGTAGGGATGAAAGATCCTGTTCATGTAGTCCATGAACACTCCAGGTGCATTGGTCATACCAAAGGGCATAACCAGGTACTCATAGTGACCATAATGGGTTCTAAAAGCAGTCTTGGGAATATCCTTAGATTTCACGCGAATCTGGTGTTACCCTGACCTAAGGTCTATCTTGCTGAACACACAAACTCCCACTAACTGATCCATGAGGTCATCTATTCTAGGAAGAGGGTACTTATTCTTAATTGTCATCTTGTTCAGTTGACGATAGTCCACACACAACCTCATGCTACCATCCTTCTTCTTCACTAACAACACAGGTGCTCCCCATGGTGATACACTAGGTCTCACAAACTGTTTCTCTAGCAACCCTTCAAACTCCTTCTTGAGCTCTACTAACTCTATAGGAGACATCCTATAAGGTGCTATAGATATAGGTCAAGTTCTAGGTACCAGGTCTATCGAGAACTCAATCTCACGCTCAGGGGGTAAACTAGAAATGTCCTCTGAAAACACTTCAGGGAACTCCCGCACTATGGGCTCATCTTCAATCATCACTTCACCCTCGAGTTTCAAGGAAGCTATCATCATGTACACTTGGGCATTCTCTTTCCGAGATGCTTCAGCTTGGTTGGCAGTTATGAATCTCGCATCCTTACTCACAGCAGGTTTGCCAAATACAACAGTTTTATTAAAGCAGTTTAAGAGGATATGGTTGGACGATAACCAGTCCATGCCAAGAATAACGTCCAATTGACTAAGGGGCAAGCAAATCAGGTCAATTAAGAATTTCCTACTAGAAATAGATACAAGACATTGCAAACAGACACTAGACGTAATCACATAACTGCTAGCAGGTGTATCAACAACCAAGTCAAAACTCAAAGGAGAGATAGGCAATTTCATTTGCTTAACACAACCATATGATATGAAGGAATGAGTTGCACCGGAATCAAATAACACAACTAAAGGGTTCTCTTGTATGAGACACGTAACTTGAATCAAGTTATCAGACTTTGAGGCTTCAGCACCACTAAGAGCAAAGACTCTTCCCGTGGTCTTAGGTCTATTACCTTGAGAATTCTGGCCACTTCCACCTCTCTGGCCATCACTACTCCACTGCCTCTTGGAATTAGGACAATCCCGTCCAATGTGCCCTTGCTTCCCACAACTGAAGCAAGTTACCTCTCTGTCCTGACACTTATAGACAACATGTCCAGGCTTACCACATTTTGCACACCGTTGTGGGGTAGAAAGAACTGATCCTCCACTCCCACTACTCCTGGACTGACTGCCAAAGGGCCTCTGGTTCCTATAACGGTTACTATATTGGCCAGGTGGGGTTGAATATGGTTTCCCACGACTTTGGTTTCCAAACCTCCTTTCCTTCACTGGACCCACACTCTTGTGGTGTGCTGCCCTAGCTCTGTTATCCTCATCAAAGATTATGCATTTGTTCACCAGTACAGGAAACTGACGAATCTCTTGATAGTTGATGGCCTGCTTGATCTCTGGATGCAAGCCATTCACAAACTTTACACACTTGGAGTGCTCCCTTCCTGCATGGTTGTAGTGAGGGAAGTACCTCACCAACTCCTCAAACCTGAGTGCATACTCAGCCACAGTCATATCCCCTTGCTTAAGTTCCAAGAACTCCATCTCTTTCTTGTTACGGATATCCTCAGGAAAGTATTTCTCCAAGAACACTCCCTTGAAGTCATTCCATGTAATCTCTCTAGCCTCTGCTATCATGCATTGATGGGTGTTCTCCCACCAATACTCGGCATCTTCAGCTAGCATAAAGGTGCCAAAGGTCACCTTCTGATCGTCTGTGCATGCCATGGCTTGAAAGATCTTCTCAAGTTCCCGAATCCAGTTTTGTGCACCTTCAGGGTCGAACCCTCCCCTGAAAGCTGGTGGATTGTTCCTCTAGAACTTATCTAACCCATGGAACTCAGCAGCTCCACCACCTCCATTCTGATTCCCCATAGCCTGAGCTAAGGCTTGTAGAGCATTAGCTATGGCATGATCATTCCTACCCACCATTACTTCCTACAGGAAGTAATGCACGTAAGTGTCCAAAAGAAGACAACACACCATTCAAGTTCAAAATAAAAGTCACACAAGTCACATAGTACACATAGAAAACATAGCAAGCACATAACACACTTGGCCGGATGAATCGACCTGCTCTGATACCACTAATGAGACACCCTTTATCCCAACACGCTTTATTTTAAAAGGATAATGTGAAAATAATAAAACATTATAGGAATTCACATAAGTAAAAGGTTCACATGCACAATCACTTAAGTCCTCTAATAGTTCACAAAAATACAGAAGGTGCGTCCAATAAGAGGCACATCGAAATACACACACACACACACAAACACACACACACACACGCACACACACACACACACACACACACACACACACACACATATATATATATATATATATATATATATATATATATATATATATATATATATATATATAAAGTAAGATGTTTAACAAACAAAAATAGAAAACGTAAACAGAGAACCCTGCCCCGATGTCACAGCTATCAGAGCACAAGTCCCAACTAACATAACTAAGCATAAGAGGCTAAGTCCCTTCGTCCATGTCGTGCTGCAAGACTGGACGATCCTCACCTGCAAATGGCGATCAGCCCAAACACAAACAATGGAAACAACAACAACAGAGGAAAAGAGTGAGAATCATTCGCAATCACAAATAAATTACATGTAAACAATAACTCAAGTTCATATCACGTAACTCTCCCAAGGAGCTTACACACAGATACATCACATTGTCTAACAACTGACATCGTCCAGCGACGACATCGTCCAATGACGAATAACCAATGCATGTGTACTGCAACAACCCCCCTTAGACTCTACTCTGTATACCATACTGTATCATTTCTCCCCTTCATTTCTACTACTTGGAATAGTCAAGGAGCACATGTCTACCCATAAAGAAGCTCATCACAGTCCGATGCCTTCGGTGTAAACCGCACTACCTAGAATGGTGTCCTCGAGTGGCTAGTCAGGGTCGCCTAGTATTGCAAGAAGGTTCCGACCCATGAGATCAGCAAGGGTCATTGGAACTTTCATACTACGACGCTCAGCACCCTTAAGGTCCAGGCTTAACCTATCGTGACCTCCACTATCCAGTCCATATCTATTCCACTCCTTCCTAACTCTCAGACATCACACATTAACACAGATTCTTCACAGATGCTCATTACACTTAAGCGAGTCCATTCTCGCCTCTCAAAGGCTAGGTTACTCATAGTCATGATACCACCCAGGCCCATTTTCACCTCTCACAGGCTAGGTTACCTATCTCAATGGCATTTGACAAAACCTCTTGTCTCATATCATGCTCTTGCATCATCCATTCACAATTCAAACATACATACACAGTTATACAGTTCACCTCATAAGAAGTCAATCACACCTTGCAGAGAACAATGCATAAGAAACGAATACAACACATTCACATTGCACAACAGTACCGAGTCTTGGATACTAAGATTACTGGAAAATGGGTCATTGGACACTAAGTATTAATCTACACTGGATCTCTGAACATTGGTGCCACTGGACACTATATATGGTCATTGGACGTTGGGTCACTCAACACTGAGTCACTAGACACTGTATATGGTCATTGGATGCTAGGTCTCAAGACACTGGATTACTGGACGCTTAGCTACGAAGAAAAGTGGTAACAGACTTTCCTGCAAGATTCACGACCTAACCAACCTTTCTGCAGGACTCAAGGCCTTTCAAAGGGTTCCAAAACACTCAAGAACATGACTCAAAGCTTTTAGAAACAAAACTAACACTCCCAGATCCATGAAATAGTATAGACCATCCATAGATTCACAGAAACACAACCTATAAGACTCAGACCATACAGAAACCATACAGACATACAGAAAACACTACATGCAAGACTCAGAACTCCGAACTCATGGCTACTGCCATACATAACCATAAGAAAGAAACCCACTCCCCTCCTACCTTGAGGTAAGAAAACGTAGCAAAGAGAAGAGGATGCTACAAGGGTGTTTCCTCAGTCCTTCTCTCAGGAACACAGAGCTGATACACGTGATCTCTTGTGGGTACTCTACTGCAGCAACTTGTAGAGGTATTCGACCAGCAAGCAAAGAAAGAGGCAAGAAGAAGCTATTTGAGATTTTTAGGTCAGGAGACATTAAGGTAGTCCTTATATATTGTTGGAAAAGGGTCTTAAGGTCTAACTAAAAAATGCTTCAAAAAAAACAAGTTGGTGCTGCATTGTAGAACCAACTTCAAGGCTCTTAAGCAGAAAACTTATTCTTATTAACCATATATTCAGTTAATTATTAAAAGCATTTTCACAACACTTATTTACCTACACATATAATAAATAAATATCGGGGTGTTACAGTGACTATGCTGATTTCCATATTTTGGGATCCCTGACAGATGTCATGGCTATGACATTCAGATTCATGGCCGTGACCCAATCTGACCTTCAACTTCGCATATGACAACAAATTGTCATGGCTGTGACATTCAGAGTCATGGTCGTGACTTGCAATAGATTGATAATCTTATCTTTTGCGATTTTAATTGTAATTTGGGCTTAAATCTTTATCTTTTCCTTAGCTCATTCTCTTTAAATAGAGTGTTTGACTTAGAATTAGACACACACTCTGAATTTTAGGATTAGCATACGTTTTGGAGATAGAGTGGAGGATTCTTCTTCTTCTTCAACTCTTTTTTCTGGTTTGTTATGTTTTCCTTTAATTTCATTGTTGTTTCCATGACTATAAGTGAGTAGTCTTTTTGTTCTAGGATTGAGGCTTAGCCCTTGACAACTATTATGCTTATTTGATTTATCTTTATATTCTTTTGGTTTCTCCTCTTAATTTCTCTTCTATTGCTTTTATCAATGCGAAATGTTTGACCACCACTTTTCATAATCATAGACGCTTAGGGAAGATTTGAGAGGTGAACCTAATCGTTGGATCCATAAGGGAGGAACTTAGGTATTAAATCACGAAAGTAGGTTTAATCCTTCGAGGAATCAATGAATTAACAAAGAACTTAATGGGTTTAATTGAACTTAATTAACACGAGAGTAGGGGTTAATTCAATTAGATACACCTTTGTATCCTGAGAGGGAACAAAGGTTACCTTAGGTTAACTCACCTTCAAAGAGAACCAATAAAAGATTAAGTTAATATGAAGTCTTGGTGTGAAACCCAATCCTGGAAGTTTTCTTATCATTGATTTCAATCTTTTCAAATATTTGCTCTATCTTATCTTATCTTATTATCTTTCTTTATCTTTTCTTTTATCTTAAATTTAATATTTTCAAATCTCAAATCTTTTCTTCATCTTTATCTTATCTTATCTTTGTTTTATTTTGAATTTAATCTTTTCAAATATTTTCTTATCCAATCAAATATTTCCTTTTTGTTTAATTTTAATTAAATTGTGAAAATTACAAAGCCAAAAGTGCAGTCCCTGAGGAGACGATAATTTTATTACTTGACGACAATCGTACGCTTGCGATAAATCTCACATCATGTAACTTTTAAGGCCTCATTCTGCGAGAACGTGAAAGCAATGCTAAATTGCAGGTGTTTGTTGAAAAAATGTTAGAGATTTTGTTTGGCATTTATACGAAGTTTCATCGTGTGGAAATTTTGTCTTTGGGTTCATAAGTGAGGATAGAATAATATTTTTCACAAAATCGAAATGTGAATACAAGAGCTTTCAATAATGTATGGGGGGACCCCGGTGAATTGGATTGCTTGGTGCTGAGGTTACGTCTACGTAACCAGTTCCCACGCACGTCTTAATTTCTCACACAAAATTTAATAAATAAGGGAAAGCTTACCTCTACACGCACTTTTTGATCAATCTGTTTTCCTAATAATATATATTAGATTATGTTTGGACGAGTAATTCCAATATAAAATATAAGAAAATTCATGAATTGCATGTCCAACATGCAGGCTTCAAATACGAAAAACATTAATTTGAAGGCGGTATGGTCTTCACATATTCAGTTTGCCACAATTTGGTATTTGTGGATTCGCAGGAGAAATATCTTCTTAAATCAGGACTTTTGTAACTAGGAAAAGGTATTTGAGATGATCCAGATCAATTCTTAGTTATGGCTCAAAGCTATAGATTTGAAGGGGTTCTTTTGTCCTTCTTTTGACTTTTTGAAACTGACACTTTTAGTTGTATTAATTTGCCCTGCATGAACAGTTGAGATTGTATGGATTGGAGTATCCTCGTACTCTAGATAGTAATATTTTTTTGTTAATATAAAGAAAAAAAAAAGAAAATTCAATTGCATATAGTAAGAAGTGGATTTGACTCTTTGAAAGTCGAGAAAAGTAAAGCAAATAAACTCATGATTTGTATGTATATGCGTGTAATATTGTGTGTGTGTGTGTGTGTTGAAATTAGAAATATTCAAAAGCTTCAACAAAGTGAGGTCTAGTTTAGAGAAAAGATTGTGACTGCCAACTGAGTTCGAAGTTACTGGGTGCCATTGATTTTTCTTTTGTCTGTGTGTGTGTGTTGTTCTCTCTTCTGCTCTTTCTCATTAGCATTTATTTTCTAACAGATTGAAATTAGAAATATACAAATGCTTCTACAAAGTGAGGTCTAGTTTAGAGAAAAGATTGTGACCGCCAATTGAGTTCCAAGTTACTGGGTGCCAATGATTTTTTTTTTCTCTCTCTTTAAACCGCTACACATATTAGTAGAAACATATAATCAAAACACTAGGACATCAAAGAATCTTAAAAAATCCCATCTCTCTCCCATATGTTGCTTATCTTGCTGTACACTTCAAGCATCGTGGGCCTTTTAGGAGGAAAAGGATGAACACAGTCACATGCAACTCTGAGTAAAGCAGAAACCTCATCTTCAAAATCTATCCCATTTAGAGATTTATCCACGGCATCATAGAAGCCAAAAGGGTCCTCGAACATATTAGTATCATATGTGTAAGTTGCAAAAGGACCTTTAGTATTGCTAAAACATTTACTCGTTTGGCCAAATGTCTTCCCCCTAATAACCTGAAATAGCAAAGTTCCAAAGTCGTACACATCCTTCTTCTCAAATCCAATGTTTTTGCCTAGATCATAGTTTATGAACATGGCACTTCCAAAATTGGATATTCTGGGCTCAAAATTGTTTCCTAACAAGATACTCTCGGGGCCAATACTGAGATGAACCATATGCAAGCTATGATGAAGGCAAGATAAACCTCTTGCAACACCTAATGCGATCCTTATAACTGCATGCCATCCTAATGTGGTGGTATCATTCAACCAATCGGAAACTCTTCCATTTGACATGTAATGATACACCAAAATTCTTTCATTTTTTTCTTCTTCTATGCAGAAACTGATTGGGGGTATTATGTTTCTGTGACTGTACCTGCCCATCATTATTTCTAAATCGAACCTTTCGATAAACAACTCAGAATCATAGAGTCTCTTAACTGCCAGGAACCAACCGTTGGGAAGTGTTGCCTTGTACATTGTCCCAGTCCTTCCCACACCAATGGCACTGCCGTCACTGAAGTGTTCGGTTGCATCAGAGAGTTCTGTAAAGCTTGTTCTACAAGTCAACCATCCAATTTCATTGATCTGTAGTTGTAATTCATCATAGAAAATCAATAAATTAAACTATTAAAGACAAAGTAGTATATGTGAATGTGAGTTTCAATGGAATTATATATTTCCTAGAAAATAAAATGTATTTAACTTGGTAGGATTGCTATTGAAAATGTCTAATAACAATGAGTTTTTTCAAAGATCAAGGATTCATGGTAACCTGTATTCTTCTCTCTAGCAACTCCACAGGCAGCTCTTTGTATATTTGTCTGGCTCTCTTTCGTTTCTGTTCATATGAATATGCAGCAATAGATTATCAATGACAGATAAATCTTTCAATACTGCAGTTATGTCCTAAACAATTTTTTAAATGAAATCTCATAAGTAAATTTATGTATTTTAATTTTCATACACTGTTTGTATAAAAAAACTTATTCTGTCAATTACCATGGATATGTCTTTTAAAATTATTATGAAAGTCAAGAATCTTATATACATAGTCATCTATAATTGGAAAACAGTGTAAAAAACAGTGCAATCAAATTAAATTCAAAATTACAAGGTGGACACTTAAACTTTTTCTAGCTCAACATAAAACGAACATCTATATCGTTATATATTATAAGCAAGGTTTTAAATTGTGAACGTGATCACAGTTGCAGTTTCGTCAAATTTCTTGATATTGAGAAAAATTACAAATAAATTTGGCCATAATTGTGGTGGCGAACACTCCAAAAACCTTGATATCCTGGCCAAAATTTGCCAAAATCACAATTGCGGACCATTTTTAAAAACCTTGATTATAAGTTGAGATGCTCATCATCATCACTATATCAATCATATTTTAAAACCACTTTCAATATTATCACAACAATTTGCTAAACAAAAAGAATGGTTGTAACACTAGATGAACGATCAAACTGACAATTCTGTATACTGTTTCCGATCCAATTGAATAAAAAGAAAGTGCCGATCGACAGAGAGATGCAAAGGGAAAGACAACCTCTTTGCTTCTTTCTTGTTTCAACTCTTGATGCGGCAATTTACGCTTCTGTGTTGCTTTCTTAAATCCACCCCTTCTACTTTTCCTGTTCTTGAGAAGTTGTGCAGGTAGACAATAGGACATATAAAGTACTATGACAAAAGTTGCAGCAAAGACATATCCAGCTGTAAGACCTTGCCTAAATGATTCATGGAATTGGTTGGAAGATTCCATCAAATTAACTACAGATTATCAAAGTCCACCATAGTGTACCCTGTTATTTGCATAGTTCACTACAACATCAAGCATTAAAACCTTGTTAGCAATGTTAAATTAAAAAAATAAAAGAGATGTCAAAAATATCTGCTGGAATTTCACATGAGAACACCTTACTTGAATGATCGTGTGGCTTGAAACGGAAGCACGTCGAGTGTATCAGAGAAGCAGATGTTATGCAATGGAAAATTGGTAAGTACTTGTTAATTAGTTGTTTCTTATTCTTTTATTTATAAAGCCTCTCTATCCGCGTTGGAATGCTCTTTTAGACGTTTTGACTACTTTTGACCATTGGAAAGCAGACGTTAATAGTTTCCAGCATGATTGGATTCCCAAAACATGGAAACAATATATATCAGCTTCTGCGTATTTCTCATTTTTTGACTTGGATTTGGTGTGAAAACGTGAGTGTTGGAGTCCTCTTGTTGGAGTCATCTAAAAAACAAATCTTTTTGGTACGAAGTATAGTAGTTATATTTAAAATATTTGAATTTGATTGACTCAAAGTTCACTTTATTTTGGAGAAAAAGAAAAAAAAAAAGTTTTTAATTACTAAAAATCAAAAGTTAAACCAAGATAAAATTGTGTCTTTGAACTCTCACTATTTTCCAATACCAGGAGATAATTAGATCTCCAATAAACCTAAGCCGTAGATCCCAATGCCCAAAAGACAATTTCTATAATTTTGAGTGTTCAAGCAATTCGAGCTTAATTATTAATTAAATAGTACTCTCTCCATTCCAGATTATATGACATTTTAGAGAAAAAAATTTGTTCCAAAATAGATGTTTTGCAAAATCAATACTGCATTAAATACCTTTTTTTCCAAGACTATCTTTAATCCATACTTAGTAGGAGTAGTGTATAATGAGTAATTAATTAGATAAATAAATGGTATATTAGAAAGTTACCTAATATTTTATAGAAAATTCAACAAATTAATTACATTTCTTAATACTTGTGTCATAACCGTAAACGTTATATAAACTGGAACGGAGTACAAATTATTGAACATCTATTACCTGTCAAAGATATCAATAGAGTTGAAGTGTTCTTTCTAAATGAAAAAAAAAAAAATATTATTGCTCACATGCTTATAAAATTTATAATTTTGCTTAAATCCACTTTTGATCCACCAAATGTTGCACTTGTGCACTTTTAGTCCTTTAAGGGTGCGTTTGATATCACTGAGGTACAGAACAAGGAGAACAGCACAGCATAAACACTTAAGTTATTGGACAACTTTTTGTCTTGTGCATTGTTTGGTAGCAATGGACAACACAGGTAAAAGAATGTAAAATTCACTAAAATATCCTTTTTATTATTAATTATCTTAATGCAATTCATATTATTATTATTATTATTATTATTATTATTATTATTATTATAAATGTTATATATATATATATATATATATATTGTATACACATGTAATAATATATATTATATATAATATTTTATTATATATATAGTCATATATAATATTATTGTATTATATGAACATAAAAAATATATTATTATATTATACTACTGGCCACATGACCATAACAAATAAAAACTGAGGAATGAGATCAAAGACGTATACAATACGTACAGTTCTGGATGGAAAAAAAGTGACGATTATTGGGAAAAAAAAAACAAACAAAGAGGAAGCATAAGCAAAGTGGGGCGAGATAGTGGCGCGTGAGAGAGAAAAGAGAAGTTAAAAATGGGTATTTTGGTCATTTAAGTAGTTTGTACTGAGGACAAAAAGTTGTCCCATTATTAATCAAGTAATAAATAATAAAAGTTTTGTCCTGTCCATCAGCATTTAAGTTGTGTCGTGCCATGATACTTTTTAAAATTAAACATAGAATAACTAAAGTTGTCGTGTCCAGTACCACATTTTTTTAAAATCAAACGGACCCTAAGTTTCAATTGAGCGTATTAAATATTCCAAATATCTTAATTGTACAATTTTTGCTCCTTTGTCAGTTTTTAATTTAAAAAAGGATAAAATATGTTTTTGCTCCCTCATTTTATCTAAATTTCTGTTTTTAGTCCCTCATAATTTTTTTGTGTTTTTAGTCCCTCAAAAATTATTTTCTTTTGTTTTTAGTCTGTGACATTAATTTTAACTGTTAAGTGATGTCATGACAAACATAATTTGGGCTTGAAAATTTTCTATTCAAGTTTCTAACGGTTTTTAACTACTGCAAATTTTCTGGTAGACTAAAACTGTCAGAAATGTTAAAAAAATAAAATAAAAATCAAAACCTCGAACACTAGATTTTCTGAAATCACAAGAAATGTTACAAAAGTAAACATTTCTGACCACCAAAAAATTTGTAGCTATTAAAAGTCACTAGAAACTTAATTAGAAAATTTTCACGCGCACAGTTTATGTCTGTCTTGTCATCACTTAACAGTTAAAATTAACGTTAGGACTAAAAACAGAACAAAACAATTTATGAGGGACTAAAAACATAATAAAATAATATATGAGGGATTAAAAACAGTAAAAAAATTTATGAGGAACTAGAAATAAAAATCAAGATAAAATAAGAGACCAAAAACATATTTTATCCTTTAAAAAATTAACGATTTTTATTGTCAAGGCATTAACGGATGACATACACAGATGGTATGATGCTGATGAATGACATTGACATGATACCGCGGTATTGAGGTAGCAAATTATGTACATATCGATGTGACGATAACATGACATGATCATATTGTATGTGAAAACAGAAAAATAAATTATTAAAATATTAAAGATGAGGTTATAGCCCCTCATTCTAAATTCTAACAACAATATAACCACTAGGCTAATAAGTTTCTTTGATATATACAACTTCAATAGGAACTAAAATGGTACATATATTTACTAATACTAAATAAATAAAATTATATTATATACATTAGTATTAATAATATTGATAAATTAATATTTAATACTAATAATATTAATAATAATATTATTAATATTATTAGTATATTAATACATAATTAAATTAATAACTTAATAAATATAGATATATTGAATGTAAATACAAATATATTAGAAGAAGGTTAATTGAAAATATATGATATAAATACTAAGCAATTTTATTATTATTATTATTATTATTATTATTATTATTATTATTAGTTTAATAAATATATATTCTTTGATGCATGAATGGAAATTATTATATATAACCCAAATAGGTCAACAATTATATAATTTTGAAATATTATGAAAATAGTAATATATTAATAGACTAATAATATTAATAATATTATTAGCATTAATTTATCAATAATATTTTTGGTTCGTGTGTGTGTATGTGGTTAGAAGTTGAAAATATTTACTTAGCCAATTTATTAAATTAAAAATAGTGTTTAATAAAATTAATTATTAAACTAGCTAATAAATGTAAAATGATATAATTAAAAATACATGTCTATATTACATTATTTGTGTGTATTGAATATTTTTTGCCTTTTAAGTTAATTTGAACTCTTATTTTCAAATGAAATGGTTTAATATAAAACAAAATAAATAAAGTAAAATAGTAAAATAATTTAAAAATTAGTGTAAAATTAAAGTAGGAATTTATTAAAATAAATAATGTCAAGTAAATGAGAAATTGTATTAAAATATTGAAGATAAAAAAAATTAATTTATAAACTATAGGGCATAGGCTCAAACACTAATTCAATTAGTATCTAAAAATGTTAAAAGTTATTGTCAAACATCTCTATTTTGATGAAATAAGTTGATAAGATGGTGAACAAGTTATAAGTTAGCTACATGACTTATCAAATAGCATTTTTAATCATAGTGTTTTATATTTTGTATGTTTCTTTTTTTTTGTCTAGGAATTTTAGTAATTGTTGCATACGAGCCAAAGGCTCAATTTGCATAAGTGGGCTATTTCGGCTCAAAGCGTTGCATCAACTTAAATTATAGGTATTAATTGAAAGATTCTTTGATGCTACATGCACCAAAACAAAGTAATATTATCCTTGAGATGACTTGGGTCTCATTCTAGGAAATCCAACTCATCTCAAACTCTTATAAATACAACTAATGTTATTGTAGCAAATAAGCATTTATTATATATACCAATTTAATGAAATTGTTACTGACTTGAGTGTTAGAGTATCTTTTATAAATATCCACCTCATCAATGACATCTCAACCATGTCAAAGAATAATGATAAAAAAAAAAAAAAAAAACCATGTCAAAGAATTGCACCATCTCTAAGAAATCTTAGACTTTGGTCCACATGGATTTCACTTTAGTCAACATTTCCCCAGAATTTGGTTAAAATCAAGAGTGTTATCTCAAACGCGTCATTGACTTGGAATTACTTTTGTTGTTCATTCAATTTACACTTACATATATTTTCATGCTTAATATTGAATTTGAAAAAATTAAAATAAGCCTTAATTTGCAATTGTAAAATTTAAAATAAAATAAAATTCTAATTAATTTATGGTGTAATTTTAATGAACAAATAATTATTTTTTTTATTGATTTTTGGATAAAAGGTTGTTGTACCCTCCTAAAATTGAAGGCACCGAAGCAATCACCATTAATTTTTCAAAATTACTCTTAAAGTCATTGGGACTTATCATCTCACTCTTTTCACCTTATTACTTTTGACATAATTAATTATTGAACGACCAATAATCCTTTTCAATCTTCATGAGAGATAAAGATATTTATCTATTGATTAAAAAAATTATAAAGTGATTTAAGAATTATTTGATAAAAAATTATTAATGTAAAAGACAATTTAGAAGAAATTTTATTTTAAAGGACTAACAAATTTCTCATATCCAAAATGAATATAATATTACAATTTATACTTAATATAAAATATTTCATACATCACACGAGTAGAAGAATTAGTAATAATATAAAAGTTGAAAGAGAGTCACAAATATTTTCATATTGTATTTGTAGAATTAAGTTAACCCTCGGATTGTTTGGGCATAGTAGTGATTAGACATTCCCTTCCCTTAGTCTATATATGGATATGGATATGGATGGATTTACGTTCATTTTTCACGCAACACGCGTCAAAATCTCTTTGAAAAACTGTTTTTTTTTTCGGCAAAAAAATCTTTATTTATAACAATAAAGGTACCAGTGGTACCAAGTGACCGAAATACATATAATTGGTCACCAAGGTTAATACGTATTTAAACTCAAACTGATTTAAATACTTCTTAACCAAAGATACATCAATAACCAGCCAGTCCACACAATTTAGAGCTACCAACTTTTACAACAAACTAATACCTGTACCCCCACCTAATCGAAACCAACAACCAAACCCTGCTCGTTCATTTTTCTCTTTGAAAAAATGTAAAATCTAGTCTTGAATGCTTCAAGTATGAGACGCGTTAAATGCTCTCTAACGCCAAATTAACCAAACGTTCAATTAATCGCAGTGGCTTGTTGCATTCGCTCATTGGCCTTTCCAAAAGGCCGCGCTTCTGCTTTAGTCTTCACTTTTGATAAAGAAAAAAGAGAAAGAAAGAAACTAAGAAAGATGCTTTAATGCTAAACTCCAATAACTTTGCTTTATTGCTTACAAAATAAAGTATCCACAATTTTTCTTTCGATATATCACAGTCGTTACAACTCATCCTTCTATAAACCTATAATTTATAATTTTTTGTTATTGAAAAAAAAATTCGTAAATTTTATTAAACACTTTATTGGCTTTGTTCTTTATTTAATGAAACTTATATATAATTAATTAAATAATAAAATATGTGTAAAAAATGTTACGGAATCTTCTTTGTGGCGTCCTAAAGTATTCATGTATAAGATTTAACAAGCATGAACAAATCAAATCTACATTTAAGTAATCAAAAAAGAAAAAAGAAAAAAAAAAAAGAGACTGTCTAGCATTCCTTTGTGGCATATATCTTATCTTAATATATATGAAAAGTTGATGTCAACAATTGCAATAATTTCTCTCTTAAATTAGAGACATCATGAACATTACATTTGCAATTTTTTTTTTTTATCTGTAGGAATCGAAGACAATGCCAAGGGATTTACAACACTCACGCATCCTACTCAACTAGCTGAGCTAGACCCCTTTGGTATTTACAAATAATTTGTTTTGATCTAAATTGGTTTTTCTTTAATTAATATTTAAGTTGTAAACTACACTTATTGTTTTGAGTTATGATAGCATGCTCTTTAAATGTACATAGAGAGCATGGGTATTGACTAACTATTTAGGAGTGGAAAATTGATATCTTTTTACTATTAGGGTCCGTTTGGTGGCCAAGATAAAATTGGATAGGATATGATAGGATAATTATCCTATCCTATTATAATCAAGTGTTCGGTGTACCATCAGGATATGATTTGTTTATCCTATTACCTATCTGTTGGTGTAGTGTATTTCTCATCGTGAGGGGGGAGTTGGGTTAGAAAGCAACATGACAGTCTCTTTCTTCTTCCCTCCCTCCCTCCCTCCCCTCACCACCCCCATCGCCACCATCATATTGTTGTCGTCACCGATACTAACCCTATCACCGTCATCATTGCTGCCACCACTACCACCACCATCACTACCACCATGGTCACCACCACCACCATCATTGTTGTCATCACTCCATCATCACCACTGCCACCAAAATCGCCACCATCCCATCACTACTGTCATCGTCATTACCACTGTCACCACCACCACTATCATCGCAACCACCACCATTGTCACCATCACTCCACCATCGCCGCTACCATCCAATCACTGTTGTTGTTGTCAATGCCAGTACCACCGCCACCACCACCACCATCACCTCCATTGCCTCCACCACCGTCACCTCCATTGCCTCCACCACAACCACCACCACCACCATTATTGTCATCATCACTCCACCATTGCTGCCACCACCATTGCCTTCACCGCAACCACCACCACCACTACCATTGTTGCCACCGCCACTAACACCACCATCATCGTCACTACCACTCTTGTGGTTGTCATCACCACCATCACCTCTTATTGTTATCTAGTTCGTATCATGGTGCACAACAAACATTGGATAGGATAGGATTAAGGCTTATCCTGCTCTTATCCTGTCTTCTATCATGTCCGTATATCTTATCATATCCTATCCTATCATGGTGTGTACCAAACATTGAATTTGATTAATTTATATAAAAAGTAAGAAAAGACTATGTTAACAATTGCAACAATTTTCTGCTCAAATTAGGAGCATTATGAACATTACATTTGTAAATAATATTTTGCATCTAAATTAGTTTTTCTTTAATTAACCTCTAAGTTGTAAATTACAACTATTGTTTTGAATTCTGGAAGCATGCTCTATAAATATACATATATGAGTATTGACTAACTATTAAGAGTGAAATTTTAATAGCTTTTGATTGGTTGACAATTAAAAAGTAAAATTTTAATGACATATAATGAAGGGTGTTTTTGTTAACAATAAATAATTAATATAAGAGACATTTTAAATTTATTATAAAAAGAATCACATAATATCTCTAATTTGGCTCTTATAAAAAGAACCAGAGAGTAATATGTTTTTATTGATTGATTATTAAGAAATGGAATTTTAATTTCTTTAAGTTCTAAATTTATTGATTAGTTGACTAAGGAGAGGAATGTTAATAATGAGTGGGTTTTTAATGAAAACTTTTTAAAATATTTTATTTTTCATTTTTTATTTCATTATTAGGAAAAAAAATTATCTATCAAAAAGAAAACAACAAAAATAACACAACTAAGGCCTTAGCCTTATTACAAAATCTAAAGGCGTGGGACAAGTATCCCAACTCCCAATTGACAAGAGTATGATAAGAAAAGGCTCCTTTTTTTGCCAACCATATTTTTCTTTGATCATTACTAGTCTCCCTTTGGTCTCCTTTTTGTTTTCTTAGTGCTTCAAACAGGATATCTTTATCCTCTGATGAAATGTTCTACAAAACCTTACCCGCCTCAAGAACCCTAGCAGACATCGAATTCTCTCATTTATTTCAGTAGTACTTTTATCCAATAGAAAACTTATGGCCCAATAATATACAAATCGCCTTCCATCGTGTTTGTATCCACCCTCAGTTTCAGGACGGCTTCTAGCATGCGCAAGTCAAATAAGTCCTCCACGGTGCGAAAATTTTGTGGACTGTTGGATTTAGTTGTTGCGTAAAAGATGATTGAGTTTCTCTAGCAGTAACCTTACAGGATAACACCTTTTCAATATTATGAAATCAATTTGAAATTTCAGTTGAAAAATAGGTACCGTAGAGGACCCACATGCACAAAGTAACCTTCGATAAAGAAGCCTTTACGCTGTGTCATTTTCTAACCACAGATTATTCCCTAGATTGTCCCCTCCCCTCTTTTACTCTAAAATTAAAATGTATCAATAATATAAGGTATGGCATTAATATAGTTACTAATATATTTTATATGTGCCATATTTTTAAGAAAGTTAATGAATAAAAGAATTTTCCTATTTTTTAGTCTATTTGTTATCTTCAATTTGTTCATGTCAACTACATGAAGGATAATACATTTTGTAATAGTTCGATGTTGACGTAATTAATTAAAGTTTCCCAAAATCAGATAATTACCTGTTATGCTTTTGAAGGTGCAATTAATGTATTTTTTTTAAGTATAATGAATTATTAGACATATTTGCATTATTTAAAAGAAAAAAATACCACAAATATTATTATAGAATAAATTCAATTTTATTAACCCATTTTGGACCAGAATGAGATGAAAAGGAAATTTGGAACATTTTGGAAATTTTAGTAACTTATTTTATGAGGAATAATAAATTAACTGTTTCTTAAAAAAAAAATTAATTAACTGTGTATGATGCGGTGGGTAGCTGCTAATAAAGGTCTCGAAGGAAAAAAGAAATGACGGTGTAATGCGAGACTATAATCGATAAATAATTATTGAAACTTTAATTTGTTGATTATATTCTCTAACAAATATATTGAATGTGAAATACGCAGGGACGGACTCAGGATTCAATGACTGGGGGCCAAAATTAAATAAATATGTAAGCATTAAAATTCATACAATATATATATATATATATATATATATATATATATATATATATATATATATATATATATAAAATGATTTAAAAATATATAATAAAGAATACATTTACATAGAAGATATTAAACATATTTTTAAAGACCCTAAATTACAAATAACAATACCCAATTTCATATGTCACTAAGAACTTTAATGAATTTATAATAAAAATTGATATTTATGTTAACTATATCTTTCTTATGAAAATTCCTATTAAAAATCTACTAAAAAATCTACTAAATTTGAATAAATTATGTTACTCACTAAATTATCTTTTAAGACAATAATAGCTAACAACCATTGAAGAATAACTTACTTTTAGAAAGTTGGAAAATTGAAGAAAAATATTTGTTGTGATCACCAAGGCTATAACTTTGAAAGCAAATTATGACAAACCTTTAGTGCAACTTGATATCTAATTTGCTTTCTTAAGATTTACATAGCACGCAAGTTTGGATTGGTGAACTAAGATCGAAAACACAATAGAACCTTATAATGGTAAGAATTAAAAACAAAGACAAGATAAGAAAAACAAACAGATTATATGAAAATGGTAATAGAAAGATTTAGTGTTTGTTGATGTATTTCAAAATTTAAGTTATCAATCTTATATATAGTGTTTGTAAAGTTTGACCCATTGACAATCATTTTATTACAAACTATAATTATTTATAACTTTTAACATAATAATAATAACATATTATAAAAGAAAAACTATTTGAAAGAAAAATAAATAATACTCAAATATTTTATCTAGAGAGAAAGCAAAAAAATGTAATTATCTCTACAATAAATATTACAAAAGAATAGAATATTTTATTAAAATATAAAAAAGATAAATAGTAGTATTACCTAATATAATAGAATATTTTTTTTTTTTGAACATTACCTAATATAAATAAACTAAATTGAAAAAAATCAAGGGGGGCCAACGCTAGCCGTAGGTCCGCCCCTGGAAATACGTATGTGGCATAGGTGAATAGTTTAAATCGAAAATTTTGTATTTAACTGTATATATTAATAATTATAAATTTAAATTTAAATGTTGCAAATATCATATTCCGAAATAGCTATTCCGGAAATGTATAGGTAATCCGAAAAACCTTTTCCGAAATAGTTATTTCGGAAACAAAAATCATATTTTGGAATAGCTATTCCGGAATAGGGTTTGGTCATATACACCACATTCATGAGGATGGTCTTCAACGTCGAGGATTGCAGACTGTGTCGAGTGATTCTAAAAGGTTGAGGCCCTTGGTTCGAACAATGTGAGTGCTAGTGAAGCGTTTGGAGAGGCGAAGCATGAAGCATGAGGGCGCTACCTAGGGGCCAATGCCTCGGTGACCGTGAAGGAGGTGAAGTTCTCCGACACGATGACCTCAATGCGGCGATGCTTCTCCTTCTCGACAAGGTCGTGGATCTCGAGATCCACATGGGCAAGGGCGTGTTCCACAAACACTCACTTGGTGGGGCACAGTGGTTGGGTAGGGTGAGATGGTGATGGTGTTTGCAGCGGCGCGGTGGTTGGGTGGAGGTGCGATGGTGATGGTGTTTGCAGCAACGCGGCGGTTGGGTGGAGGTGGGGCGCGATGGTGTTGGGTGGCTTTGCATGCGGCGTGGTGGGGCGCAATGGTTGGGTGGAGGTGACACTAAGGTTAGCTACGGAAAGGGATGGGTGATGGTGAGGGGTATTTCGATCTATTTGGGTATTTTTGGTGGATGCAAGAAGCAAAAAGGGGGATGCAGGAAGCAAAAGCCCCAGATAAAAGGAGATTTTAGTAACAGCCCTACTCTTTTTAAGTGGCCAACAACAACAACAATAATAATAATAATAATTATAATAATAATTATAATCATAATAAATAGGATAAAATATGTTTTTGGTTCCTTATTTTATCTTGATTTTTGTTTTTAGTCCCTCAAATTTTTTTAGTATTTTTAGTCCCTCATAAATTGTTCTGTTATATTTTTAGTCCCTCATAAATTGTTTTGTTTTATTTTTAGCCCCTAACGTTAATTTCAACTGTTAAGTGATGACATGATGGACATAAACCGTGTGTGTGAAAATTTCACGTTTAAGTTTCTAATGACTTTTAACCGCTACAAATTTTTTAGCGATCATAAATGTTAGTAACAGGCCCTACTCTTTTTAAGTGGCCAACAACAACAACAACAACAACAACAACAACAATAATAATGATAATAATAATAATAATAATAATAATAATAATAATAATAATAATAATAATAATAAATAGGATAAAATATGTTTTTGGTTCCTTATTTTATCTTGATTTTTGTTTTTAGTCCCTCAAATTTTTTAGTGTTTTTAGTCCCTCATAAATTGTTCTGTTTTATTTTTAGTCCCTGACGTTAATTTCAACTATTAAGTGATGACATAACGGACATAAATTGTGTGCGTGTGAAAATTCCATGATTAAGTTTCTAGTGACTTTTAACCGCTACAAATTTTTTAGCAATCATAAATGTTTACTTTTGTAACATTTCTTGTGGCTTCAGAAAATCTAGTGTTCGAGATTTTTATTTTTTTTTATTATTTTTTTAACATTTCTGAAGATTTTAGTCTACCAGAAAATTTGCAGCAGTTAAAAACTACTAGAAACTTAAACATAAATTTTTCAAGCGCAAATCCTGCTCGCCACGACATATAACTTAACAGTTGAAATTAATGTCAAGATTAAAAACAAAATGAAACAATTTTTTAGGGACTAAAAATAGAGAAAAAAATTATGAGGGATTAAAAACAGAAATCAAGATAAAATGAGGGATCAAAAACATATTTTATCCTAATAAATACTGTAAATAGTGAAAAAGTTAGCGATGCAAATTCCTGGATATTGTAGAAGTTAGAAATTACTCCTAAAATATTTTATTCTAATACTTACTCATTTCATTTCACATGTGTTGTAAATTTATAGGGATCCACTTAGTCCAAAAGTAAGTATAAAAGACTTACTCTTAATCCTTACCATTCATTTTCTTCAAATCTAATTGTTAAGATTAGTTAGTCATTACAACCATTATATTTCAATAAAATGAATGGTAAAGATGAAGAGTAAGTCTCTTGTACTTACTTTTGGAGTAAGTGGATCCCTCCTCATATATATATATATATATATATATATATATATATATATATATATATATATATATATATATATATATATTAGTTTTTACTGCAAATAAATTATTAAAAATCATTGATTCTTCTTTTAGATCATGCAAAAATGAAATCAACAATGATTTACTTAAAAATTGATTATAGACATTAATTTTATTCATATAAAAATTCATAAAAAAATTATTACTATTATTATAGCAATGAGTTACAAAAATTATTTTCACCCTAATAATTTAGATGATAATGTGATTTCAAGTAACTTGTTCTTTCCTGTGAGTTGAGTGTAAATTTTACTACTTGATTTTGCTAAAAAAATGTTATTCCCCATGAATTTGATTTTGCATATAATTTCAAAAAATCACAAAGGGTACCTATGTAATTTACTTCTTCTTTAAGATTGTATAAAAAAGAAATGAACAATGATTTACTTAAAAATTTATTATAGACATTATTTTATTCATATAAAATTTATAAAAAAAAATATTACTTTTATTATAGCAATGAGTTACAAAAATTATTTTCACCCTAATAATTTATATGTTAATATGATTTCAAGTAAATTGTTCTTCCCCGTGAGTTGGGTGTAAATTTTCCAACTTGATTTTGCCAAAAAAATGTTATTTCCCATGAATTTTATTTTGCATATAATTTCAAAAAATCACAAAGGGTGCTTGTGTAATTTACTTCTTCTTTTAGATCATGTAAAAAAGAAATGACCAATGATTTACTTAAAAATTGATTAAAGACATTAATTTTATTCATATAAAAATTTATAAAAAAAAAACTTATTGCTATTATTATAGAAATGAGTTACAAAAAATATTTTCACCCTAACAATTTAGATGTTAATGAGATTTTAAATAAATTGTTCTTCCCCATGAGTTAGTGTAAATTTTCCTACTTGATTTTGTCAAAAAATGTTACTCCCCATGAATTTTCTATTGAATATAATTTTAAAAAATCACAAAGGGTGCTTGTGTAATTTGCTTCTTCTTTTAGATCATGTAAAAAAGAAATGAACAATTATTTTCTTAAAAATTGATTATTGACATCAATTTTATTCATATAAAAAGTTATAAAAAAATTATTACGTACTATTATTATAGCAATGAGTTATACAAATTATTTTCATCCTAATAATTTAGATATTAATGTGATTTCAAGTAAATTGTTCTTTCCCGTGAGTTGAGTGTAAATTTTCGTACATTGATTTTGGAAAAAAAAATTATTTCCCAAGAATTTTATTTTGCATATAATTTCAAAAAATCACAGAGAGAGAGAGTGCTTGTGTAATTTACCTTTGATAATATATTTTCATATAAATGTTCATTTGTACCTCACATATTTTTACTTTTTGTTTATCATATTATTGTTAATATTTACATATATAACCTGGATATTAATGTGTTTGTATAAAAATTGATTCCCATGTGATATTTTAATTTACGTCTAAATTTTAATGGTACATGCCAACTGCATCTTCTTTTTTTTTGTTAAGGCAAAAATAAATACTAAAGAAGAATAATGGAACAACATTTGGAATAAATTATAATTATACAACTCCCAACTTGAAGTGAAAGAATAGAAAAAAAAAAAAAAAAAAAAAAAAAACAGAAGAGAAGCGTGGGAGGGAGGAGGGAGAGGGAGAGAGGTGTGAATTTTTATCCAGGAGAGGGAAAAGAGCGTGAAAGTGGGGTGGGGGTGGAGAGAGAGAATAAGATAATAAATTTTAGTTTCAAAGTTGATATTTAAAAAATGGGAGTAACGACAATTTTTGGATAACTAAAAGTGGAGACAATACATTAATTACTAGATTTTAACCCGTGCAAGGTAAATAGAATGATTAATAACTTTTATTTAAATTTTGTATTATATGTAATGTAATATTATATTTTTTCTATTCATACTTTAATAAAACAAATATCCATCTCCATTTATTATATTTTTTCATACTTTTCATGTTCGTAAAATAAAATATTCAATAAATTATTTAAATTAGGAAAGAGACAACAATAAAAAAATACATTAAAATTAAAATTATTATAACAAAAAAATATAATTTCACCATAATAATTTATATGTTAATGTGATTTCAGGTAAATTGTTCATCTTGTAAGTTAAGTGGAAATTTCTACTTGATTTCAAAAAAAAAAATCATTACTATGTGATATATTATATATGTACCTTTTATTTTAAAATATTGGCACATACATATCAATGTCTTAAAGAAAATTAAAATTTGTCCAAGTAGAAGAAAATCATGAATAATTTATTTAAGTGAGAAGATAATAAATAAATAAATAATTATTTACTTAAAAATTAATTTTAGACACTAATTTGTGTGGATAAAATAATAGTGATTATGTTGATTTAATTTAATTTTTGTTATGTAATTAAATATATATAAATTATGAAAAAAAATTTAACTTTGATTAGACAAAAATCTTTAGTAAAAAAGTTTATTCCTGTGAATTCAGTATAAAATTTTCTACTTGTTTTTACAAAAAAATGTTCATTCCCGTGTATTATATTTTATACTGTAAGTTAAGTCTAAATTTCTTTTGATATTTTCATGAAACATATACATCCCCGTTTGTTAAATTTTTTTCATATTTTCCTTGTTCATAAAATAAAACATTAAAAAATTATTTAAATAAGTAAAGAAACAATCATAAAAAAGACATTAAAATAAATTATTATAATAAAAATTATAATTTTACCTTAATAATTTAAATATTAAGGTGACTTTAGGTAAATTGTTTGTCTCCATTTATTAAATGAAAATTTCTATTTGCTTTTATAAGAACAAAAATATTCATCCCTATGTGTTATATTTTATATATAATTTTTATTTTAATATAGGACATATACAAATCAATGTATAAAAGAAAATTAAAATTTGTCCAAGTAGAAGAAAAACATGAATAATTTATTCAAGTGAGAAGATAATAAATAAAAAATGAATAATTATTTGCGTAAAGATTAATTTTAGACACTAATTTTGTATGGAGACAATAATAGTGATTATGTTTATTCAATTTGATTTTTTATATGTAATTAAATATATATTAATTATGTAAAAGAAATTTTAATTTTGATTGAAAAATATTTAGTAAAAAATTTAATCACATGTATTTAGTTTAAATTTTTCTACTTGTTTTTATAAAGAATGTTCATCTCGTGTGTTATATTTTACATATTTTATATGATAATTTAAGTCTAAATTTTTCTTCATATTTTCATGAAAAATAGTCATTCTTATTTGTTTTTTTATGCTTTTTATGTTCATAAAATAAAACATTCAATAAATTATTTAAATAAGGAAAAAGACAACCATAAAAAATGTATTTAAATTAAATTTATTACAATAAAATAAGAAAACTTCACTGTAATAATTTAGATATTAATTTGATTTTTGATAAATTGTTCATTACTATGAATTAAGTGTAAATTTTCTACTTACTTTTATAGAAAAACAAATTAATCCCTTCGTGTTAAATTTTATATATAACTTTTATTTTAATATTTTGGCATATACATATCAAAGTATAAAAAAAAAAAAAAAATTTATCTAGTTAAAAGAAAATCTTGAATAATTGATTTAATTGGGAAGATAATAAACAAAAAAGTATAATTATTTGCTTAAAAAATAATTTTTGACACTAATTTTGCGTAAAGAAAATAATAGTGATTATGCTGATTTTAATATAAGGCACTATAATTCATTTGGAATAAATTATATTTGAATAATAGTGATTGTGCTTATTTTAATATAATGACATTATTTTCATTTGGAATAAATTATAATTATACAACTTCCAACTTGAAGTGGAAGAAGGAATAGAAAAAAACAGAAGAGGAGCGTGAGAGGGAGGAGGGAGAGAGACAGGTGTGAACTTTTGTCCAGCAGAAGGAAAAGAGCGTGAAACTGAGGTGGGGGGTGGAGAGAGAGAATAGGATAATAAGTTTTAGTTTGAAATTTGATATTTAAAAAATGGGAGAGAGTAACCACAATTTTTGGGTATGTAAAAGGTGGAGACAATACATTAATTATAAGGCATTTTCAATGCAGCAGATTTAATATTCAAATATTTTTAATTTTGATTGTTTAAAATTCAAAAATAAATTTGTATTTCTAAATTTAGAAGGTTTAGGATTGTAATTAAGAGGGTGGTTAAGTTAACTTTTCATAAGGTGATAACACTTGTAAAACTTTTCATAAGTTAACTTAATCTTTATAAATATTTTCATGTTATGTTATTCTCATAAAGGAAATATTTTCCCACTTATTCTAAAAAGGAAATAATTTCCCACCTAAGCAAAAAGCATTTATTATATAAAGATATTTTAAAAAAAATATATAAATATTACATTATATATATATATATATATATATATATATATATATATATATATATATATATATATATACATGAATTTCGTGTATTAGGTAGCCACAAAATCTTTCAAATATAAATTCAATTTCAAAATTTGTTTTTTCATATAATAATATATAATATATTAAATATTTTTCATATAAAATATTAAATATAATTTGATCAATTTAATAAGATTAAACATATAATAATAATAGTATAATAATAAAAGTATAACAAAATGACATTAATTTTTCATCCTAAAAAGAAAATATTTTTCCACTCAAAATTTTGGCATTTCTTTATTGGGTATTTTTTATTTTATATTAATCTGAATTTTTTTGGCATTTATCAATTACCATTAATCTTTATATATATAGAAAAGATTTTTTTTTTACAGAATATAGAAAAGATTTTTAAAGATTCTGTTAACGTGTCACGATTTTTTTTATTTTATAACGTGTCACGATTCACGACATTTTTATATTATATTATTATATACTAAAATAATTAAAAAATGAGTATTTTATGACTAAAATAATATAATTAAATGATTAAAACTTATGTATTTATTTTTTTTATGGAAAAATGATGTATTTATAAATAGGGTGTAATTAAAATATTTTAATATAATAAGTCTAATATAATGGTTTTGCCATAAACATTAATATAATTTAAATATATAATTAAATTAAAAAAGTATAAAATAAAATAATAGAGACATTTTTGTTTTTTATTTTATTTTATTTATGTCACTCTTAAAAAGGAAATATTTTTCCGTCCAAAAAAGAGGCGTTTTTATATTTTTAATTTTATGTCAATTTGTCAATTATATTAAATTAAATTAAATAGCATTCACTATTCACAATTTTTTTCTGGAATAAATTTCAAATCGGAATTTATTTTAGGCAAGATTTCAAAATGTTCTAAGTCTTATCTTCTATTTAAAGGTGAGTGACCTTGATAAAGGTTAACAATTTTTTTTCTTTTTCTATGATGATTCCATATAAGAACGGAGTTTTCAACAAATGATTCAAATCATTTCCTTCAACGCTGGACTCAAAATAGGTTTTTTGTTTTTTTTTCCAATGCTAATGGAGGTTTTCATTAAATGGTATTAATGTTTTTTTTTTTTTACTTTTTTCTCTTAGAACATTATAATGATTGTGAATTATTTTTTGGACTTCTAGGGTGACAGATTGAAGTCCGGTTCGGCATATACATGGATCTTAATGGCAATGTTCTGCAAGTAAAAAATTCCGACAACAGTAAAGCACCAATGTTTATAATTGGGGGATTGCAAATGTCGAAATTATGTATATTTGATAATGACCATTTGATTTTTGTTGGGAGGTTATTTTACTCATTTATGGGAGTATAATGATGTCTTTGTTTGGGAATAAGACTTTTCTATGTTACTCATTCAACAATTAGCCATTGAATAACAATTTTTATTTTATAAATTTTATTTAATTTTTGTTGTTGTTAATTATTAGTTTATATCATTTTCACCCAAATATTTTACAATTATAATATACACATGATTAAAAAATAAAAATCATATTAACGAATAAAATTTACACCAATCAAATAATGTATTCAAATTATAAGAAAATACCTATTACTGTTAATAATTTGAATTTGAATCTACATTTTTTGATAATAAGTTTTTTCTAATAATAATTCCACGGATATAAGAAAATGATTACCTATTAATGTCAATAATTTGAATCTACTTTTTTTACTCATAATAATTTAAAAATTTTGAAATTCAAAAAATTACTAGACAGAAATGAAAAAAATACCTATTATTAATTACTTAACAGTTAATGTGGAAACAAATTTTTATTATTGAGTAATGCACGTAAAAATATACGAGGATAAACTACATTTTTTTATTATAATAGAATTAATGTATTAACTAATTCAAATTTATAAAAATAGTAATTGGATATAAAATTGTCTCTTGGATTAAGTTTTTAGCTATTACTAATTAATATTAGCAATTTGACAATATTGAAATTCAACAAATTCATGGGAAAAATTCGAATGTTTTTATAGTGCTTATGCGTATTTAAATAATGATAGTTTTATATTATTTTTAACAAAATAAAGAAAAAAATATTATTTTTCACAAAATATTTAAAAATTATGATATAAATATGATCTTAAAACAACAAATTAAATTAACGAAAATAATATATACCAATCAAATAACATATTTAAATTTTAGTAAATATAATAATTTATATAAATTAAAGGTATTACAAATTAATTACCTATTACTATTAATAAGAAAATAAGAAAATACCTATTACTGTTAATAATTCAAAATTAAATCTACTTTTTTTTTCAAATGGATAAATTAGTAATTGGATAGAATTTTGTCTCCTACAATAAATTTTTAGTTATTAATTGTCAAATTTGAAAATTTAAAAATATTAATTGGATAGCAATTTATTTGTCTCCTGCAATAAATTTTAAGCTATTAATTATCGAATTTGAAATTTCAAAAATAGTAATTAAATAGAAATTTGTTAAATAGGGGAATTAAATGTTTTCAAATCATATAATCAAATCATATCTCAAATATGGAAATTAAACACATTTATTTTCTTCAGTTAGATTATTCTACAATTATATAATTAATTTTAATATCATATATCAAATAAAAAAATATATTCAATTTCAAATCATACATCAATATATTATTTTGGTATATCAAATATCTTCATTAAATTTTAGTATCTTTAATAGGACATCCATTTTAATATTTTTAGAATATACATGAGACAACAACATATTAAAGGATTGTTTTGTGTATAATAAATTATATGTCTTGTTTTTCTATTATATATATATATATATATATATATATATATATATATAGAGAGAGAGAGAGAGAGAGAGAGAGAGAGAGAGAGAGAGAGAGAGAGAGAGAGAGAGAGAGAGAGAGAGAGAGATCAAATGACACTTGTAATGACTCGTCTACGTTACATAACTACTAAAGCTAAGGTTAATTGATTTCCTTTTTAGTTTAGAAATTTTTTCATTAGTTTACTTATGAAAGTATTGCGTGAACTTTTCATACTTCAAAAAGTAATAAATAAAGTTCAAAACTCAAGATACAATTCATACATTTATAAAACATAACTAAATCAAAACTAAAAGAAAAAATATTTTTAACTACAAACAACTCTTGGAGCTTATACATAAGACAAGTCTAAGCTGGTCATCCCTATACATATAACTATATAGACCAAACAAAGAAAAGAGAGAACACAACTTCAATCTCGTGCTTGCTCCATCTACCACCTCCAATAGGAGCCCACCTAGAAAACCATTTGCTCTCCCGAACACGATGTCCAAGATCATCACAGGCACGAACCACACATGCAAACATTGCAAGGGTAAGCTTACCAAACAAAACTATACATAAATCTTAGTTCATAAACTTATATTAAGACTTGGTTTATCAATAAACACTAATAAACAACACCATCATGGCTCAACCATCTCAAATAGTTTATACGACACAGTTATAACATAAATCCTCAACATAATCAACAACAACATAGTTCTATCACCAATTTTTTACACGAATCATCAAATCTCATGGATTTTATCCAATCAACAAAAGTCACAATCTCAACATAATACAACCACCAACATCCCTCATCACAAAGCGATGTACAACATAAACCACTAGACAACCCCAATCAACAAGACTGACTCTACTCCATGGAGTTTCAACATCATATGAGTAGTCCCTCATAGGCCCCATCCCCTACCATAGTTTGTACATTTTGACCATTCAGTGAGTCCTTTGAGTTGACCTTACGGGAAAAGTGTGGTTTTATCGAAAATAGACAAGTGCTATAGTGACTTACCTATGTAGGTTTGCAAGACCTTACATCTATAGGGATTCGCCCACTCGTCTATTCTATAGGCCCACCGTTAGCCACCATGAAAATTCCCAACACTAGGTTGAGAGCCTATCTAGCACCTTCAACTTACGTGCCTACCCATATGTCTGTGCACCAACTGTGCACACCTATGCACCAACTGTGTACATACAATATTCGAAATATTTCTGTGCACCAACTGTGTGCACCCACCGTGTTCCAGCGGCAAACATATTTGGAGTCCCTTACAGTCTTAGATACGACACCTCCATACCCGCCATCTCCAATGGCCTGACTTAAGGGTCCAAATACATCTCAACAATCCACATCATTAACCATGACAAAAATCCATCCCCTATACACTAAAAGAGTCACTAAACCTCTTGGAAAGTAATTCTTAACACTCCAACACTCCATTCAGAGTCAAAACATAGGGGTGGTACTCAGGAAGATATCCCACTAGGCGAGATGTAACACCCTCCCAAGTATACCATTTTTTTCTAGAAAAATCTTCCCAAAGGTCATAGCTAACTCCTTTTTAACATATAGGGATGGTTACAACACAAGATTATCATTCATCATCAACATCATCTCATCAAAACATAATTATTACAACAATAATATAAACATCTCAAAAACAACATAATCATCTTATAATTAAACATATTACCTTTATATAAACATTTAAAATTATATAAATAAAAAAGGGGAAAAGTTTCAAAAGAATTTCAATTAACCAAATTCTAGCCCGGCCGCACAAACTCTCGTGCTGAGCCAGAGCTCCCCTGGAATGAATATTTGCTACTGACTCTCTTTGGCCCGGTCGCGCAAACTTTCGTGCTGGGCCAGAGCTCCCCTAGAATGAATATTCGCTACTGACTATTTTTCGCGCCGGCAGCACAAGCTTTGCCCTGCTGGGCCAGAAAGTCCCTGGAACTGAAAGTTCCATTCTGATGCCCTCTAGCCCAGAAGCACCAAAATTCATGCTGGGTCTGAGCAAAAAGGGCTGCAACATGTGAGATTCATGGCCCTCAATGGTTTACCCTTTTTTCCTAACTTTATGCAAAGACTCACCCAAGCTCATAAACATCAACAAACATCAATCACATCATCAATCCAAACATAAAACACCACAAAATCATTCAAATAATTTAAAGCTTCCCTTACCCAACAACTTTGAGATTTTTCTTGAAGGAATTAAAGAGAGATACTTTGTGGCTTTTGAGTGATATTTCCTTAACTTTTGCTATGGAATCAACTAGGAGAAACCTAAACCAACATCAAAACAAGCTTCAATCAAGATTTCATCCACCTATCAAAATTCTAATCAAAACCCATTTGATAAGCTTTTGAAGGAAGAAGATGAATGAACCAAGAGATCAAGAATAGAAAAGAGAGGACCTTACCAACTTGTAATCAACCAAAGAAACTCTAGGAATTAAGGAAACAAAGTCCTCTTTGAGTGAATTCCAAAAACCCAAACTCTTGAGAGGAAAAGAGAAGCTTAGAGAGGAAGGAAGAAATAAAGAAAATGAGGAACAAGAGAAGCTTTTGAATGTGCAAAAGCTTTAGGATTGGCTTCAATTTTACTTCTTGCACCTGTGTTACCTCTAACGACATCCCATTTTTCTACAACTAAAGGAAACTCACATATAAGTCCCAACAATCTCACCACCCACACTTTAAGCCTAACAATTCATGAAAATCTATCAATAACACTATGGCACATAACAAAATCAATCTATTTATTAATTCTTTTATAATTATCATATATTTATATTTAATTTCCTCTTACGGTATTTATCAAGCACTTAACATACGTTACGAAAAACCACAATGTTACAACACTCGTGTAACTTACACCAATTGTTACACTAAGGGATTGAAAGTTTCTTCCACATAGATCATATATATGAATTATTTTGTTTATAATTTTTAAAATAATAATAATTTATATAATAAACATAGAAACATATTAAAGGATATATAAAAATATTAATTTAAATGTGTTATTATGTATCATTAAATAATTATTTTTTATTTTTTCAATCTATTATTATTATTATTATCATATAATTATAATAAATTATATTATTATAATTATAATTATTACAATTATAATAATGAAGACAAATACTTTTTATTCCTAAAGTGTAACTGTATATTTGTATAAATGTATACATGAAGTTTGATATTTAGCAATATTTGCAAATTTTAATTCGATTAATTATTTTATATTTTAACTTTAATAATTATAAATTACTACTTTCAATAAATTATAATAATTTCGTCTTTAGTTCTAATTTTAATTCTTATGATATAATATAATTATAATAGCGATGCAAATTTTTTAATTTACAGCAAATAAATAAATGTATACATGATCTTTAATATTTATCAATATTTAATGCCCAAAAATTAGTGATTAGGGATTTTAATAAATAAAAAAAATAGAAAGATAGTAGGATTGGAATAACTCATTTTGTTTATTTTTTATTTATTATTTTCTCACTTAAATAAATTATTCAAGATTTTCTACTATACAGATAAATTTTAATTTTCTTTTATTCATTGATATGTATATGCCAATATATTAAAATAAAATTTATATATAAACTTTGACATATAGAGATGAATTTGCTTTTTTATAAAGGCAAGTAGAAAATTTATACTTAATTTACGGGAATGAACAGTTTATCTGAAATTACATTAATATCTAAATTATTATGATGGAATAATATTTTTTATTACAATAATTTTAATTTAAATGTATGTTTTTATGACTCTCTATTTTTAATAATTTATTAAATTTTTTATTTTACGAACGTAGAAAGTATGAAAATAATATAGAAAATAGGGATGAATATATTTCATGAAAGTATTAAGGGAAATTTTTGGTCTAGACCACATGTATCATACACTGAAGGCAATTCTGTTCAAGTTGGGTAGGACTACTATGGATGGCAAAGCTCTCATTTATTATCTTCTCTTAGTAAAATAAATTATTTATTATCTTCTCATTTAAATAAATTATTCAAGATTTTCTTTTACTTTGACAAATTTTAATTTTCTTTTATACATTAATATGTATATGCCATTATATTAAAATAAAAAATTATATATAAGTGAAAACACATATGGATGAATATTTTTTTTTATAAAAGCAAATAGAAAATTTTCACTTAATCCATAGGGATGAACAATTTACTTGAAATCAAATTATTATCTAAATTATGATGGTGAAATTATATTTTTTATTATAATAATTTTAATTTAAATAAATTTTTTTATGGTAGTCTCTTTCCTAACTTAAATAATTTATTAAATAATTTATTTTACGACATAAAAAGTATGAAAAAAATATAACAAATAAGGATGAATATTTTTTCACGAAAGTATCAAGAGAATTTAGGCTTAACTTATCATATAAATATATAAAATGACACATGGGGATGATATATATATATATATATATATATATATATATATATATATATATATATTTTATAAAAACAAGTAGAAAAAATTATACTGAATTCAGGGGAATAAACTTTCTTACTAAAGATTTTTGTCCAATCAAAGTTTTTTTTTACATAATTAATATATATTTACTTACATAACAAAAATCAAATTAAATGAACATAATTATTATTATTTTCTCCATGCAAAATTTGTGTCTAAAATTAATTTTTAAGCATATAATTATTCATTTATTTTTTTATCTTCTCACTTAAATTAATTATTCATGATTTTCTTTTATGTGGACAAATTTTAATTTTCTTTTGGACATTGATATGTATATGCAAATATATTAAAATGAAAATTATATATAAAATATAACACATAGTGATGAATATTTGTTTTTTTATATAAAAGTAAGAAAATTTTTTCACTTAATTCACGGGATGAACAATTTACCTGAAGTCATATTAATATCTAAATAATTATGATAAAATTATATTTTTATTATAATAATTTTAATTTAAATATATTTTTTTATGATTGTTTCTTTCTTGAGTTAAATAATTTATTGAATATTTTATTTTACAAACATGAAAAGTATGAAAAAAAATATAATAAATGATGTTGAATATTTTTTATGAAAATTTGAAGAAAAAAATGTAATAAATTACATTACATACAACGTAAAATCTAAATAAAAGTTGTTAAACGACATGTTTATCCCGTGCAACACACGGATTAAAATCTAGTTATATTTATATCTAAGAAAGATTAGTTTATATAGATGGAAAATAATTGATGGACATTGGGTGTTATTTGATACCCAAATTGAGAAAGAGAGACAAATGATTTTTTTTTTTTAGAGGAAGAAAGACAAATGATAGAATACGGGTATTATACAAAATATAACACGATAAAAAGAAAGAGATAAAAAAATATGATAAATATTAATAAAGTGTATATCATTACTTTATATAGTGGAGAAAAGTTCATATTGAATGCACTTGGTTAATACTAATCATTTACTAACAAGATTTAGTACAATTGATAGATAATTGAGTTTCTTAATTATGTTGTCAGAGATTAATTAATTTCCTTCAAATACAGAAAACACCAAATTGAGTTTTGTCTGTTTCAACAAAGTCGTCTCCATACTTTTTGTTTAAAAGGAAAAAAAATAATGAAAGAAGAAGATTGAAAGATATCTTTGGTGAAAATAATACCCATTATTTCTTTTTTTTTTATTATATTGTATCACCTATCATATCTCATGAGTGCTACTATACCTATGCTCTTGTCTTTTTGTTTTTTGTTTTTATCTCTCTTTTTTTCAAGTGTGAAATAAGTTTTTGAAAGTCCGAAAATCATTTTGCTATTGCTGCCATATTAATTTCTTTCACCCTTTCCGTATGAGAAAAGTATAATTACATGTGTTTTTTTCTCTCTTGCGCGTTACACTGTTATTAATAAATAATGAAAGAAAATTCCAATCCTTTTTTATTCCTCAAAATCCTCTTATTATTTAAATCCATGATGTGTGGTTTTCCTCTATCCCTTTCCTTTTCGTATCATTCTCCTCTTATCTTATCTTTCTTCTCCAAACTCATAAGTCATAAAGGCTCAGCGTTTGGACCTGGACGCGCGGAAATGGCATTTCAAATAGAAAGGAATATTGTGATATTCCAGATCTTCTTGTGTTCCAGGCTGAGTGTTTTAATGGTAGGTCATGGTGTTGAAAGCGATGTCTCTTGTTTAAGATCCATTAAGGATTCCTTGGAAGACCCACATAATCGCTTATTGAACTGGAAGTTCAACAAAATAACCAAAGGTTTCATATGCTACTTTGTTGGCGTTAGTTGCTGGAATTTTGCCACCCTGCCCATTGGACAGCTCAAGCGATTTCCCTCAATCGTTCAAGGAAGGTCTTGCTGTAGGCTATGCCTATGCTTTTTCAGTGACTTCTTTTATTGTCCTTTATATGTCTTACTGTGCACCTTGGAAACAATCGAAGCATCAAAGAAACAAGCACCGGAACAAGTTTAAAGAATTCCGCAAATATATTTGGTCCATCGCAGGGTGGAAGACACCAACTGAAGCTCATACCACACACCCATTGCAACCTCTCTGCACTTGCAAGAGAAAGCTATCAAAGAGGTACTTTTTATCCCTACCATTCATCTCCCTCGCGATTCAATTTCGTTTTTTGTTTATTGGTATTTAGATAAAATCGATTTTAAGTTATTAATTTTAATTTTTTTAGTTTCTTAATACCCTTCCGGTCTTTATTATAAGGTCCAATTAATTAATTCATTAGGATTAAAAAATTTAGTTAATTTAATTGAGAGTATTAAATTTGTCTTAAATTGGTATATTTTTTCAAAGACAAATACTAATAAGTATCTTAAGGGAAATTAACAAACATTAATAAATTATGTTTATCTCACTATCACATTATTCTAGAAATGATTTTAACGTTGCTGCTGTAAACTTGTCTATACCATGATAAACCAAATCCCAGCACTATGCTACTTTATCAATGCCCACCACATGTTTGAAGGATATTTAAACCATAAATTACACCACAACAAGTACTTGAAACTACCCTCCACACCACGATAGTGTACAGAAATATATATTTAAGAGTTTTTTTTTGTTAAAAATAAATAATTAATAGAAGAGACATTTTAAATTGATCATAAAAAGAATCACATAATATCTCTGATTTGGTTCTTATAAAAAGAACCAGAGAGTAATATGTTTTTATTAATTGACTATTAAGAAATGGAATTTTAATATCTTTAAGTTCTAAATTTATTGATTAGTTGACTGTTAAGGTGAGGAATGTTAATAGTGAGTGGGTTTTTAATGAAAACTTTATAATTAAAATATTTTATTTTTCATTTTTTTTCATTATTAGGCATTTTTTTTTTATCTATCATAAAGAAAACAACAAAAATAACACAACTAAGGCCTTAGCCTTACAAAATCTAAAGGCGTGGGACAAGTATCCCAACTCCCAAGTGACAAGAGTATGATAAGAAAAGGCTCCATTTTTTGCCAACCATAATTTTCTTTGATCATTAATAGTCCCCTTTTTGTTTTCTTAGTGCTTCAAACAGGATATCTTTCTCCTCTGATGAAATGTTCTTCAAAACCCTACCCGCCTCAAGAACCCTAGCAGACATCGAATTCTCAGATTTATTTCAATAGTACTTTTATCCAATAGAAAACTTAAGGCCCAATAATATACCAATCGCCTTCCATCGTGTTTGTATCCACCCTCAGTTTCAGCACAATGTCAGCATGTACTCTTTTAACCAGATAAAAGGAGATTTTAGTAACAGGCCCTACTCTTTTTAAGTGGCCCAATAATAATAATAATAATAAATAGGATAAAATATGTTTTTGTCCCTCGTTTTATCTTGATTTTTATTTTTAGTCTCTTAATTTTTTAACTATTTTAATCTCTCATAAATTGTTCTGTTTATGTTTTTAGTCTGTCATAAATTGTTTTGTTCTATTTTTAGTATCTGACGTTAATTTCAACTTTTAAGTGATGACATGACGGACAAAAATTGTGTGTGTGAAAATTTCTTGATTAAGTTTCTAGTGATTTTTAACCGCTACAAATTTTTTAGCGGTTAGAAATGTTTATTTTTGTAACATTTCTTGTGGCTTTAGAAAATTTAGTGTTCGAGATTTTGATTTATTATTATTTTTTAACATTTCTGACGATTTTAGTCTACCAGAAAATTTGCAGCAGTTAAAAATTGCTAGAAACTTAAACATAAATTTTTTAAGTATAAATTTTACTCTTCACGACATAACTTAACAATTGACATTAATGTCAAGGACTAAAAACAAAATGAAACAATTTTTTAGAAACTAAAAATAGAGAAAAAAAATTACGAGAGATTAAAAATAAAAATCAAGATAAAATGAGGATTAAAAACATATTTTATCCTAATAAATACTGTAAATAGTGAAAAAGTTAGCGATGCAAATTCCTGGATATTGTAGAAGTTAGAGATTGTAACGACTCGCTATCGTCACAAGACAACTTAACTACTATATTGCGAAAAGATTTAATTAAAAACTTATTATAAGTTATTTAGAAAAATACGTGTAAATTTTTTTTTTTCGTACAAGATCACTAATCATTCATAACATTCATCATTAAGAAATATACATAACTACATCTGAAAATTATCCATACATAAATACATATATCAGAAGTACAAATACCAAGCCATATGGTCATATACAAACCGCAGACCCAAAGTCTGATATATCTCAAAAGGTTCGGAATACGTATATACCAGTACAAAGGTGCCTATTTCCTACTAGCTGGCCACAACTACATATTACCCTTAGCTAGAAACTAGGATGATATAAGAAAAGATAAGGAATAGATGACGTAGGTCTCCTGTGACTTCAACCGCGTATAGCCTGATCTGCCGGTAGTTCGCCGTCTGCTCCCGCGAAGAATCGCGATCATCACAGTCAAACACATACAAACAAACAGCGCAAGGATAAGCTTACAGAACATACATTTCCAATAAAATATTAGATTTATACTAACATATTCACAAAGGTAAATAATAACAATATACAGAAAAATCCATTTCAATAGGTTAATCACCAACATATCCTCAATATGTCCTAGTTATGCACTATATGTAGACACGACTCCATGGAGATTTTCACTGGTCGAGCGACCAGCACAGTCAAATCCCTTAACATAGTCCAATTTGACCATTGGGGGAAACGCCGATACTGGTCTTGGAAATAATTAGTGGCTTTGTCAGGATACGTGTACGTGGGTAGTGGCTCACCATAACACAAGATCTGCAGAAATCTTGGTCTCAATATGGAATCGCCCGTCCATCCCATCCCCCGGGTCCATGTACACGACCCCACCAATCTTTCCGACACTAGGTTGAGAACCTTCTTAATTAGCATTCTCAACTTACGTGTCAACTCGTATCCACAGTCACGATCCACTGTGGACTTATGCATGTATGCACACACAATTCAACACAACAACATATCCACAGTCATCGTCCACTGTGGTCAACAACAACATATCCACAGTCACCATTCACTGTGGTCAACAACATATATCCACAGCCCTCATTCATTGTGGTCAACAACATGTATCCACAGCCATCATCCACTGTGATTCAAAGTTAAAGAAAACATCGAAGTTAACTGGACACTGATCAAAACCTTAAAATTTTTAACTATTAAAACTGTCTATAACACTTTGGAGTTTTTTCTAAAATCTCATAAAAACATTCGAAATACTAGAAATTATAGAAATCATCTTTAAAACTTTAGAAAGATTTTGAAAGGAAATTAAAAGATAAAATCATAATCTCTAAATCATCTTTTAGAAAGTGTGCCAAAATTTTCAAAAATCTCAAAAACAGATTTTCTTCACTGCAGATGGGTCAGTTTCAAGGAAACTTTTGAAATAGAAATATAATGAATTAGAAAGCATATCATACACCGTTCGAAAGCTTGAAATGTCTATTTTCTAACCATATAACTCGTTTTTGAATATGATTTTTGTAGAAATACAGAATTGCAAAACAATATACTATGTTCAATCACGTATTTCTGATTGTACGTTCAACTTTCGAGGGCCATAACTCCTTCGATTTTCAATATTTTTGAGCAGTTATTGTGCCGAAACTGTAGCCCTGTAAGTCTATTTTCATCTCCAACAAACGAAATCCAATTTCATTCACCACAGCCAAAGTTATCACAAAAATACTAATACATGTTCAGAAAACAACGTACCAGACAGCAAGCACTTTGTTTTCAGCTATCATATAGTTCTAATCAATCAACTTATATCACAAACAAATTGTCAAAACATTACTTTCAGAATCAATACATATCATAACATATCCATACATCAAAGAATACATGAAAACTGTAAACTTTCCTTACCTCGAGAAGATGCTAAAATAAGAGCTTTGAATAATGGAGGAGTGAAGTAACTTTTAGTTTTCTGGGTCACAAATATTAAACCACCACTATGAACCAACAACAGCTCATAGTATAAAAACTTGGGACTTAGAAATTTTGAAGGAGAACTTTTAGAGGAGTAGAATTACTCAACGGTGAGGGTGCCGGAAACAAAATGACGTTAGATAGAGAAAAAGGGGTTGCAAAAAGCAATTTTAACAAATTGAAATTGAAATTGAAACAGAATGACGAGAATTGAATTGGAGGCTGGTGCACTTTGTGTTTCGAAGAAGTCCAATTTATAGACTTATGATATGACACTGTTTTATCTTTTTATTATTATTATTTTCTTTTTCTTTGACTTTGTAATCTCAAGTGATAGAAAGAAAAGGAAACGTAAGATTATATTTTCCTGCTAGCAATCTGACTCTGTCAGCAAGATTTAGGGGAACTGCTTTTGAAATTTGGGCATTCAAAATTCTTTTGAACGTGAGAATGGGTTCCTTGAGTCAACAAAATTTATGAAAGCTTGTGAATTTTTTTCTACAAAGTACGTAGGAGTAAATTATGATAGGTGTAGTTATAGTTTTAGGTAGAATAATTAACAGGTAAGGTAATAAAATGCAAATCAAGCTAATTAAATTAGTACATGTATGACTTACTAATTTTAATTTTGGATATCTAATAAAATTTAGAATGTCTTAGAATTTTTCTAACTTTCAAAAAGTTCTCAAAAATACACTCTTCGGAACCACGTTAAAATATTATTATTTTAATTAAGTGTAACAAAATAACATACAAATTTTATAGGAACCTAATTATACTTATTAGAGACTAATTATAATTAAATCCTTTTAATTTCTTTACTATTTCCTTACTTTCACAGTATATTCTTACACTACCAGTGTGCAACACAGTCCAGATTTCAGTGAAATTTTCCACTAAAACTTACATAGAAAAATCACACATATTTATTAATTATATTTTCTCATGAAATTAAATTTAATTATCTCTTATAATTATTTTCAATCCAAGAGAGAAGGAAGAAATGAGAAAACGTCGGAAAGTAAGAAGCACAGATGATAGAAAGATTTTGACTTTTGCTATTCGTAACCATGACTTTCTAACCTCACACCCCCTTTTCTATAACAAAACTTACGTAAAGTCGAAACTATTACGAAAACTACTAAACACACCATAATCCCATAAACAAAACAATCTATTTTGTTTATATAGTTCATTAAATAACCTAATTTAAATTTAATTTATCTTGCATTTTAAGTAAGTCACTTATCATACATTATGAAAATTCATAGCGTTACAGAGATTACTCCTAAAATATTTTATTTTAATACTTACTCATTTCATTTTACATAACGTGTCGTAAATTTATCAATAACATTTGAAAATTCCCAACTCTCTAATAAATATTCAAATGTGGTGGGCGACCAGCGAAATGGTCTCCGTGCTTAATCGCAGGCCAAACTTTGATAGCGATACACAAAGACAACTTGGTCTGTTTGAACTTGGATATTTGATTTCGCTTTTATTCATTAATTAGTTTGACTTTATATAGATAGAAAATAATTTATGGACATTGGGTGTTATTTGATACCCAAATTGAGAAAGAGAGACAAATGATAGAATACGGGTATTATACAAAATATAACGTGATAAAAAGAAAGAGATAAAAAATATGATAAATATTAATAAAGTATATATCAATTCTTTATATAGTGGAGAAAAGTTCATACTCAATGCACTTGGTTAATACTTACTCCATCCGTTTTCTATTATAAGAAAAAAAATTGATTTCACACTTATTAAGAAAATTAGTTAATTTAATTAAATTATGCCAATTCCAATACAAAATTAAATCTTTTTCTTAAATTACCTTTCATTAGGACTTGATATGAAACATAAACTCACTATTAAATGAAGGATATTTTAAAGATAGTCACATTAAATAAGACAAAAATAGTTAAGATTTGCTTATATTTAAAAATAAAAAAGAATGAATTTTTGTTGTTGTTGCTTATAATAGAAAACGGAGGAAGTATCATTTACTAACAAGATTAATTTAGTATAGTTAATAGATAATTGAGTTTCTTAATTATGTTGTTAGAGATTAATTAATTTTCTTTAAATACAGAAAATACCAAAATGAATTTTGTCTGTTCCAACGAAGTAGTCTCCATACTCATAATTAGAAGAAGATTGAGAGATATCTTTGGTGAAAATAATAATAAAAAAATAATACCCATTATTTCTCTTTTTTTTTTTTTATTACATTGTATCATCTATCATATCTCATGGAGTGCTACTATACCTATGCTCTTGTATTTTTTTTTATCTCTCTTTTTTTCAAGTGTGAAATAAGTTTTTGAAAGTCCGAAAATCATTTTGCTATTGCTGCCATATTAATTTCTTTCACCCCTTCCGTATGAGAAAAGTATAATTATTTGTGTTTTTTTTTCTCTCTTGCGCGTTACACTGTTAAAGAAAATTCAAATCCTATTTTATTCCTCAAAATCTTCTTATTATTTAAATCTATGATGTGTGGTTTTCCTCTATCCTTTTCCTTTTCGTATCATTCTCCTCTTATCTTTCTTCTCCAAACTCATAAGTCATAAAGGCTCAGCGTTTGGACCTGGAAGCGCGGAAATGGCTTTTCAAACAGAAAGGAATATTGTGATATTTCAGATCTTCTTGTGTTCCATGATGAGTGTTTTAATGGTAGGTCATGGTGTTGAAAGCGATGTCTCCTGCTTAAGATCCATTAAGGATTCCTTGGAAGACCCACTTAATCGCTTATCAAGCTGGAAGTTCCACAACAAAACGGAAGGTTTCATATGCTACTTTGTTGGCATTAGTTGCTGGCATCCTGATGAGAATAGAGTGTTAGGTATCGATCTGCAAGAATTTGGGCTGAAGGGCCAGTTTCCACGGGGCCTTGGGAATTGCTCGTCATTGACACGCTTAGACCTTGCATTCAACGAGCTCACAGGGCCCATCCCATCTGATATATCCACATTACTACCTTATGCTACCACCATTGATCTCTCAAATAACAAATTGAATGGGGAAATTCCTTCAAGTTTTGGTAACTGCAGTTACCTGACTTCTCTTAGACTTGACAACAACATGTTAAGCGGTCATATCCCACAACAACTTGGGCAGCTTCACAGGATTAGATCAATTTCTTTTGCCAACAATAATTTATCAGGGCCGGTGCCTGTGTTCCGCGATGGCGTGACTAATGTTGATGGTTATGCCAATAATAGCCAACTTTGTGGACGGCCTTTGCCACCGTGCTCATTGGATGGCTCAAACGATTTCCCCCAATCGTTCAAGGAAGGTCTTGCTGTCGGCTATGCTTTTTCAGTGACTTCTGTTATTGTCCTTTATGTGTCTTACTGTTCACCTTGGGAACAATCGAAGCATAAAAGAAACAAGCACCGGAACAAGGCTAAAGAATTATTCCGCAAATATATTTGCTCCATCTTAGGGAGGAAGACACCAACTGATGCTCATCCCACACTCGAATTGCAACCTCTGCAGTTGCAAGAGAAAGCTATCAAAGAGGTACTTTCTATCCCTAGCTACCATCCGCCTCTGGATTCAAATTTCTTTTCTTTTCAAGACTTTGGTATTTAGTTAAAATTGATTTTAAATTATTAAATGTAAATTGTTTTTATTTTCTGAATATGATTACAATTTTATATTTCTCTTCTTCTTCTTTTTTTTTTTATAATAAATGAGTAAAATAGAAAGATATAGAAGAGAAAAAAGTGATATATGTAAGAAAAGTCCTGTTTTGTTAAGTCCCCCTAGCATTTACCTGGACACATGGTTAATTATGTGCATAAATATGGTTAGTTTTGTCTCACAAGTAATTAAAAATAAATGAATGTGATTATATATAATAATCGATGTGATTTTGGTCAAATTAGCTAATAAGTTACTATAGTGTGACTTGCCAAGTAATTATAATAATGTCATGAGATTATTAGTCATCACACATGGTTAAATACATATGTAATTATGGTTAACTTTGTTTCACAAACGGTTAATAGTAAATGTACGTGAATATATATAATTATGATCATATGTGGTTAATAATAATGTCATAAGATTATAAAATGTCTAATGATGATTAATTTTGACTCACAAGTGGGTTATAATAGTATCATGACCATCACACGTGGGTTATATGTAAATATGGTTAACGTTGTTTCACAAGTAGTTAAGAGTAAATAGATGTAATTGTATACAATTGTCAATTATCAATATGTGTACTTATTAATATTATCATGAAGTTATTAAAATGTTTAATAGTGATTAACTATATTGATAATTGTATTTACTCTTAACTACATGAGAAAAAAGTAACTATATTTATACACATGGTTATGTGTGCTAGGTGCATGCTAGGTAAAAAATCTTAATAGGACAATTATTAATACTCTATATGTAGTGGCGGATCTAGGATCCTGGATTAGTGGGGGCAAAATAAGAACATGATAGGATAAGAAAAAAAAAATTTAATTCTATTTAATATTTGATGTGCATCAGATAACAAACCAGATAATGATAGGATATTTTTTTATTAGTAGATAATGATAAGATATTATATAACTTTCTAAAAATTAGATAATGATAAAATATGATATAACTCTCTCCTTAAGATAAGAAATAAGAAATAAGATAATGTTATTAATTATATCCTATTGACGCAACAAACAACCAATTATAATAGGATAGGATACTTATTTTATTTTTTCCTATCCTATTGTCGGGTCCAATTGAAAAAAAAAAGACAAAATTAAACTTTTAAATTAAATATTTAAATAAAAATAATAAATACATGAAAGGAGAAAAAAAATTAGAAGTAGGGGTTCAAATACATAAAATTAAGGGGGGCAAAATATATACATTTAAGATACGTATATGTAATTTTTTAAAAGTGAGGGTGTGCAAGTGCACCCCCTCAAGTGTATCTGGATCCGCCAGTGTCTATATGTAATAGGTAATATGATGAACAGAAAAGAGAAAAATACAAATAAGAGTGTCAAATAGGTGTTTGATATGTTAAATTGACACCCCAAAATGGAGTCGACAATGGAAGAGAGAATATAAATAAGAAAGGAAATAAGAAAGAAAAGTGACAAATAAGTGATGTGATATGAAAAATTGAGAAAGATGGGGGAAAATAGGATAGAAAAAGAGATGATACCGAAAATAAGTATATGTCTATAATTTTCTTGATTAAAAAATTAGAAAAATATAAAAGAAAATTTGACAAAAATCAAAATACTGTTTTTTTTCACCAAAATTGATTCATAAAGTATAACATTTTTCATTATAAATTAGATAGGAAAAAAATGAGATAATTAAAAGGTTTAAATATGTTTTTGGTCCTTGAAAATTTTTTGAATTTTGCATTTGGTCCTTAATAAAAAAATTTCTTGGTTTTTTTATCCCTGAAAAAAAAATTTATTTTGTATTTCATCCCTACCATTAAGTTGACTCTGTTTTGTGATCCCTGAAATATTTTTGGATTTTTCTTTTGGTCCTTGATTTTTTTTTTGTATCACAACAACCGATTTGTTTATCATTAGACGGGGACATGCCAAGTTAGAAGAATGCTAGCAATACTTTCTCTGACACTCTTTTTCTTTCTAACATTCTCTATATGATTGGTTGAAATTTGTTGGAAATCACCAATTTGGATGGATCTCACTCTTCATTTAATGATTCTTTCTCCTAATCTAGAAGTGAAACCTACCAAAATTGAAAATTTTCAACATATTTCAACCAATCATAGAGATAGTGTTAAAAAGAGTGTTAGAGAGTTTCGTTAACATTCCTCGTCAAGTTAATAGAGCCAATGTAACAATAGGGAAAAAATACAAAATAATTTTTTTAGGGACTAAAAGTCAAGAAAAAATTATTAGAGACGAAAAATTCAAAAAAAATTCATGGACCAAAAATATATTTAAGACTAATTATAAAGATAAGAAACAATGTTGTTTTAAACTATTAAATGATCAAATAAACAAAAAATAATAATGTTTTGAAGTCTGAACGGAAAATAAAATAAGTTGTACCTAGTTGAACGTCCATATAATAAATTGTAGTGTTAATGTATTATAAATTTATAATTAATTAAGTTTTAGTAATGATTAATAATTGTGTTGGCATCAACAGATTTCTGTAGTAACAGAGAGAATGAAGTCCACAATGAGGTTCAACGAAATCAAAGATGCAACTGATTGCTTTTCTATTGATAATGCCATTGGGATGGGAAAAATTGGAATAATGTATGAGGGAAGGTTGCCCAATGGTTGGAACCTTGCCGTTAAGAGACTATTCGATTCTAAACAATTTAAGAGGCAATTTCTTTTAGAAATAAGAATTTTGGGCAAGTACAGATACAAAAATATAGTTCCCTTGCTTGGATTCTGCGTGGAAGGAAAGGAAAGGATTCTGGTATACCAATTCATGTCAAATGGAAGGCTTTCAAAATGGTTGCGTCCTCTAGAAAGTGAAGTTAGATTGAAATGGCCTCAAAGGATCAAAATAGCACTTGGGGTAGCAAGAGGCTTATTCTGGCTCCATCATATATGTGATTTGCATGTTGTGCATCTTAATATAAGTTCAGAGTGTGTCTTGCTAGATAAGAATTTTGAACCCAAAATATCCAATTTTGGAAAGGCCAAGTTTATGAATCCCAACATTGAGGACGGTGCAAGCATGATATTTTATGTAAGTGATGGGAAGAAGGATGTGTATGACTTTGGTAGTTTGCTTTTTGAGCTAATCACAGAGAAAACATTTAAGGAGTTGTCGGCTTCATCCAATACTACTAACCTATCTGGTAGCCCTTCAATTTTTTATAATGCAATGGATGAATCTCTCATTGGCGAAGGTTTTGAAAATGAGGTCTACACTCTCATCAAAATTGCATGTAAGTGTGTTAAGCCTTTCCCGGATGAAAGGCCAACAATGCTTGAAGTTTATAACTATATGATTGATATATGGGGGGGACGACATAGAGTTAGTGATGATTCTGATGCACTATATGTACCTATTTCTTCTACTAGTACTAGTATAGACGAAGTTGTTGAGCTATAAAAAACATCAATAGGCATACTCATCTAACATTTGTGAGTGCCCTCCTTATCACATATGATTTGTCTTCATGGTGTCTCCTTTTATGTCTCTCTTATTAAAAGATAATACATGATTAAACAAATTCTCTCTGATCTAAATATTAACCTCCTTTTTCAAGTTGATTTTTTTGTTTAATGATATATTTTGAAGAGAAGAAAGTAAATTAAAAAAAAACTAAATAAAGATATGTTTTCTTTTAATTAATTGAAGAAAAAGTAAAAAAAAAAAAAGTATAATGAAAATGACATCTAAATATAATTTTTTCGTTCTTTCCTTCTATTTTTTTTTTCAATTCAAATATCAAAATTTTCTCTTCTTCCCTCTATCTTCCCACCAACTAATGATAACATAAATGTTATTTAGTTCGAAACAACTTATTAGAGGATGTTATTTGATAATTGATTCACTGGGTGTTTTTCCTTTCAATTAAATGTCAACACTTTTTGTAATAGAAATATATAATGAGAGAAAATTAGTCACACTTTCAACACTTTTCATAATAGATATTCAACATATGATCAAATTGCAAGTACTAATACTTGTTGATTTCAGTTTGAATCTAGCATTAATTCAAATTATCATTTCAAATAGTAATAAAATGGCAAAAATTTGCATTGAGATGGAAAATAAGTTGTATATGAAAATAATCTCATTTTTCTCTAAGTTAAATGTTATAACACTGTTAGTCTAACAAAAAAAATCCATAATCAAGATTCTAAGTTCCACTAATAAAATAAGTTGTTTGTGATTGATTCAGAGTGAAAACTTAGTAAAATTGGAAGTCAAAACACTTAAACAAATTTCCATCATAAACAAATATATATTTAAAAAAATTATTTATTACGAATTTTAATATAACATAATTTATATATTTGTGTCAAAACTAATTTAAAAGTGTCAAAACTAAGTATATCTTCATACTAGTATATGACTTCAAGTCTTCCTAATCCGTTGAATATAGCGAATTAAATAGTTCCATTGCCTTCGCAATTAAAATTTTTTGAAATTGAAATATAATATTTAAAATTCTCAACTCTAATAAATGTTCAAATGTGGTGGGCAGCCACTGAACTGGTCTTTGTGCTTAATATAGCAGGTGAGACTTTGAGAGTGGTAGACAAAAGACAAACTAACCAACGGGATTGAATCAGTCCATGGGACTACCCTCCCGTCCCGACGTCACGAATCACTGTTTGAATTTCTTTTGAGAAATGTGTTAATTATATTTAATATTTTATTTGATTGTGTTCTAATAGAATTGGTATGTTTTAACTTGTATGCAGAAAAAAAAAAAAAAAAAAAGAGAAAAACTGGTATGTTTTAACTTGGATATTTGATTTGGCTTTTTTCATTGAAAAATGTATGCAATTATTTTCTAACCCACTATTTTCGAAACATTACCTCAACTCAATTTAAGTGAAATTCAAGTACATTCTATTTCTAATCTCATTCCTAAATTAATACAGTTTAAAAAAAAAAAAAACAAATGTGTTGCTTACCTTTCTCTTATTCACTGTTCGTTGTTTTGGCTTTATATAGATAAGACTAAAGTTTCATACTTGGCACTTGGCGGGTACTTGAGTTATAGTTCAAGGTTCTGTATTTCTGCCATATTTCACTCTTTCCGGATGAGAAAAATATAATTATTTTATGTTTTTCTCTCTTATGTCATAGACTGATAGAAAATTCAAATCTCTTTCAATAATCCCCAAATTCAAATCTTTGATGTATAGTTAAGAGGTCATATCCCACGAGAACTTGGGCGGCTTCCCAAGATTAAATCAATTTCTTTTTCCAACATCAGGTCCAGTGCCTTTGTTTCGCGATGGCGTGGCTAATGCTGAAAGTTATGCGAATAATAGCGAACTTTGTGGAGGGCCTTTATTTCCCCCAATCGTTCAAGGAAGGTCTTGCTGTAGGCTATGCTTTTTCAGTGACTTCTGTTATTGTCCTTTATATGTCTTACTGTGCACCTTGGAAACAATCGAAGCATCAAAGTAACAAGCTAAGCACCGGAACAAGGTTAAAGAATTCCGCAAATATATTTGGTCCATCGCAGGGTGGAAGACACCAACTGAAGCTCATACCACACACCCATTGCAACCTCTCTGCACTTGCAAGAGAAAGCTATCAATGAGGTACTTTCTATCCCTACCATCCATCCCTGGATTCAAATTTCTTTTGTTTTCAAGATTTAGGTATTTAGATAGAATTTTTGGTTTTAATAAAATTAATTTTAAATTGTTAAATGTAAATTATTTTTAGTTTCTTAATATAATTTTTACAATGACTTGAAATATGTTTTTAGTCCTTATAAAATGAGCATGTTTTGATTTTGGTCCTTATAAAATTCTTTCTTTATTTTTCATCCCTCTGAAATTTAAAATAACTAGATTTTGACCCATGCGTTATACGGGATAAACATGATATTTAAGAACTCTTATTTGAATTTTGTATTGTATCTAATGTAATTTGTTATATTCTTCTCTTCATATTTTCATAAAAAAATATTCATCCTGTGTTCGATCACATGTAGAAAACGATTTATTTAACGGCAAAACCCATATTCGATTCCATCCGTATGCAAAATTTCCTCTGGCCAGCAGCAACCACGCACTGCAGACGAGATTAATCTCTGACCTAGGACCCAAAAAAAATCGTATGTGTTATAATTTTTTTCATACTTTCCATGTTCATAAAACAAAACATTCAATAAATTATTTAATTAAGAAAAGATACAATCACAAAAAAATACATTCAAATTAACATATAAAAAAATATAACTTTACCATAATAATTTAGATATTAATGTGACTTCAAGTAAATTATTCATCCCGTGAATTAAGTGAAAATTTCTACTTGCTTTTATATAAAAAAAAAATATTCATCACTATATGCTATATTTTATATATAATTTTTATTTTAATATATTGACAAATATATATATATATATATATATATATATATATATATATATATATATATATATCAATGTCTAAAAGAAAATTAAAATTTGTCCAGGTAGAAGAAAACCATGAATAATTTATTTAAGTGAGAAAATAATAAATAAATGAATAATTATTTTCTTAAAAATTAATTTTAGACATTAATTTTGCATGGAGAAAATAATAGTGATTATGTTAGTTTAATTTAATTTACTTTTTGTTTTGTAATTAAATATATATTAATTATGTAAAATGAATTTTAATTTTAAATGGACAAAAATATTTAGTAAAATATTTATTCCCATGAATTAAAAGTAAATTTTCCTACTTATTTTAATAAAAAAATGTTCATCCCGGTGTGTTCATATTTTCATGAAAAATATTCATACCAATTTTCAATATTTTTTTTCATACATTCTATTTTCATAAAATAAAACATTGAATAAATTATTTAAATTAAGAAAGAGACAATGATAAAAAAATATATTTAAAAGAAAATTATTATAATAAAATGATATAATTTAATCATAATAATCAACATATTAATGTAATTTCAGGTAAATTATCCATTTCCGTGAATTAAGTGTAATTTTTATACTTGCTTTTATAAATAAATAAAAAAATGATCCAAGTGTTTTCGTTTATAAACAACTTTTATTTTAATATATTGGTATATACATATCAATGTTTAAAAGAAAATTATAATTTGTTCAGGTAAAAGAAAATCTTGAATGATTTATTTTAGTAAGAAGATAGTAAATAAAAGCGAATAACTATTTACTTAAAAATTAATATTAGACACTAATTTTTTTGTTGAGAAAATAATAGTGATTTTGATTATTTATTTTGTTTTTGTTATGTAATTAAATATATATAGTTATGTAAAAGAAATTTTAATTTTGATTGGACAAAAATCTTTAATAGAAATGTTTATCCCCATGAATTCAGTGTAAATTTTCGTTTTTTTTTTTTATTAAAAATGTTCATCCCCGTGTTTTATATTTTATATATCTGATATGGTAAGTTAAGTTTAAATTTATTTATCTTCATACTTTCATAAAAAATAGTCATCCTTATTTTTTTAAATTTTTTTTCATACTTTCTATGTTAGTAAAATAAAACATTCAATAAATTATTTAAGTCAGGAAAGAGATAGGCCTAAAAAATACATTTAAATGAAAATTGTTATAAAAAAATATAATTTCATCATCATAATTTATATATTAATGTGTTTTTAGGTAAATTGTTCATCCCGTAAATTAATTGGAAAATTTCTACTTGCTTCTATATATATATAAAAAATATCCCTATATGTTATATTTTATATATAATTTTTATTTAGATATGTAGGAATATACATATCAATTTTTAAAAGAAAATTAAAATTTGTCCAAGTAGAAGAAAATATTGAATAATTTATTTAATTGAAAAGATAATAAATAAAAAATGAAAAGTTTTTTGCTTAAAAATTAATTTTGGACACTAATTTTACATGGAGAAAATAATAGTGATCATGTTGATTTAATTTGATTTTGTTATGCAATTAATTATATATTAATTATGTAAAAGAAATTTTAATTTTAATTGGACAAAAATCTTTAATAAAAAAAGTTTATTCCCATGAATTCAAAGTAGATCTTCTTATTTATTTTTATAAAAAAATATTTATCCCGTGTGTTATATTTTATATATCTAATTGAGTTAGTTAAGTCTCTAAATTTTTTCTCATATTTTCATGAAAAATATTCATGTTCATTTTTAATATTTTTTCAAACTTTCTATTTTCGTAAATAAAGTATTGAATAAATTATTTAAGTTTAAAAGAGATTTATATTATATAAGGGGTTGGATATTTATAAATTTTATTATAATTTTATTAAGGGTAACTTTTACTCTTGAGAAAATACTATTCAACTTTGCATCTAATCTTTTATTAATTTGCAAACACTATTACTTTTAATTCTTTCATTTTTTTTCCAATCAATCAATATAAATAGTAATGAGTATAATATTGATACATTAGAAGTTGAATAAAAAAATTAACCTTATCTCAAGTTCAAATATCATATTATTCAACTTTGTATCTAATCTTTATATATATAAAAGTAATAGTATTTCTAAAAATGAAATATTTTCTTGCCCAAAAGATTGGTGTTTTTGTATTTTTATTTTATCTCAAAAAGGAATATTTTTTCAACAAAAAAGAGGAGCATTTTTGTATTTTTTTATTTTATGTGAATTTGTCAATTTGTCAATTAATTATTATTTGTCAATTTGTCAATTACATTAAAAAATTATTTACTATTCATGTTTTAAATTTGGAAAATTTCAAGGAAATATTCACTGCAAGTAAATTAAATTTTGTATAAAAATAATATTACCACTTATAAGAATGAAGATAAATCTTTATTATATATATTAAATAAAGATAAAGTTACCTTATCTCAAAAAAAAGTTACCCTTGGTAAAATCTTAATAAAAGTTACCTTAATAAAGTTACATTATCCAACCATTATATATAACCTTAATAAAGTTACCTTATCTGAATTTGCATCTAATCTATTCAACTTTTATTAAGATTTTATTAAGGGTAAATTTTACCCTTAATAAAATCTATAAATATCCAACCCCTTTATATAACCTCTAAAAGTAAAAGTAATATGTTTTTTACTATTTTATTTCAGCATCTAAGATATCGGTATTATACTTTTTACTATTTATAAAATAGTTTCTCAAGAATTAAATTATTCAAGAATTTAAAAGTAATTAAGTTTCCATTTTATATCACATAATCACTATTGGTATAACTGAGGTTTGTAAATATCTATTGTTTATATTTTATATTATTTCATGATAAAATTGATTTAATAATTGTTTGAAATTTAATTTGGACTATATTGAATTGATCGTTTAAATATTTTGACCTTTTTAATATTTTGTGTAATGTCCCTTCGAGGACATCCGATAATATTTTGTGTAATCGTTTAAATTGACCATTACTATTCACTAAAAAAATTATTTATACTCTCATATATTGATTTGAAGAATTTAAAATAAAACATACTCCTAGTATTGAACCATACAATCATAATCTTTATATTATATAAAAAAAACAAAACTACAATAATTTAAAAGAACATTATGATAAGATCAGTTCTTATAAATCCAAAGAAAAGATAAAAAAAAAACTATATGAACAAAATATTTAAAAGATAGCAAACAATCTAATTCTTTCAAATGATGTTTACATAAAGATCGTATGGATCATGAATGAACCAAAATTTCAGGACATCCCTAGCTTTCAACATTTTTTCCTTCACAAACTTGTACCATCCAACACTTAAGTATTTTTCATTTTGCCTTCTCTTACTCCCCATAAGCTTGCAAGCAAATCCCGCCCCCTTGGGAATGTAAATATATACACTTCTTTTATGCATAAAAAAGATTATCCACAAATATAACAGGATGACCTACACACATTAAATCAACATAATTCACAAAACTATATTATTTTATTTTCGATAAAAAAAAGAAGAAAGGATATGCAATAACCATGAAACTAAATTTACACACACAATTGTTTGGATTTCTTGAGCAAGAGATTTTGTTACAATATGTGTTCAACTTCTTCATTTTCCACATTATCTTCATCTTCTTCATCATCTTCTACTTTTAGAAATCAAAATCTTCAATGGCAATACTTCATTCATCCTAATATATAACACAAAAAATAAAATATACTATACACTATCAGAATAACAAAAAAGATCAGTATAGCAAAACCTTAAAATCTGAAAATAATAAAACAACTTCAAGTAAATCTTTAGGTAAAAAGTTATGAACGATCTATGAAAAGCAGAACTTGACACTAATGCCATATGTTTTAATAAAAACAACACTATTGTTATATATAAAAAAACTGACAATCTTATAATATTAACGAAAACAAAATCAAATGAAGAAGAAGTTATCAAAGAGGAAATTCAATTACCAAAAAGGAAATGATTCTTCAATAAAAGGAGAGAAAGTAGCTTATTTGCTTGCTAATTTTGGTTACTTGCTTGAAGGTCAAATGAATATTTTTGAATTTGTTCCTTCTTTTTTTGTTAGTTGTTGTTTTAGCAGATGTAACTTGAACTGTGTTTGCTCACGGTTTTTAGTTTGTTGTTGGGACTTTAGCCCCATTCATTAAAAAAAATGATTGTTCAATAGGAGGGGGAGTTTAAATAGAACAATAATATCCTTTAGTATTCATAAATATTGTTTCCAAGCAATGTGTCCCTTCATTTCTCCAAATTAAAAAAATACAATTGACAGAAAATCGAAAAGAATATTGAAATCACAAATTTCATCAACATCGTGCAATGCTCTCTAATTGATCATTAGAAATAATTTAAAATTATATTTATTGATTTTTTTTTTGGGTTGACTGCAGCATTACCGTATTTATCTTTGTATACTAATTTACTAATTGGACCTTAATTACGTAAACAATTGAGCATATTTTTTTTATTTGTTTTATAAGACCAATAACTCAATACTTTTACTCCACAGTGACATTTTTTTTTTATCATTACTCAATTAGTATAAATTTAAATTGGGCAAATAAAATACTTTATTTAACTAATGATACAAACTTAATTTGTGGAAATCAAATATTTTTTGTTTGCATGTAATTGGGACGCAATAAATAACAAAGTAAACTTTAGTTTGTATTACGTAGTAGTACTAATAATAATAATAATAATAATAATAATAATTATTATTATTATTATTATTATTATTATTATTATTATTTTATAATTTACTACTTTATTGGATAATGAATCTCGTAACTAATAGTAAATATAAAACCATAATCTTTTGTAATGAACTTTAAATTATATTAAAATATTTTAATTAAACTTATTTTTTAATCATAAAAAATAATATATTAATTATAAGTTAATTAGTTATTTATACTTTTTTCGTTAATTTAATTATATTTTTAATTTTTAACTTAATTTTAAGACCAATAACAAAAACACTTTTTAATATAATTTACAAATTGATATAAATTTTAAAATATAAAATCGTTCCTCTTTTAGGTGAGAAAATATTTTCTTTTTGAGATTGGCATAAAATAAAAATACAAAAAAGCCCGTATTTTGGGCGAAAAAATATTTCCTTTTTAGAGTGACATAAAATGAAAAATACAAAATTGTCCCTTTTTGAGCGGCAAAATATTTCTTTTTTAAGAGCAACATAACATAAAAATACAAAAATATCCTTCTTTTAGGTGGGAAAACATTTTCTTTTTAGGATGCAAAAACTATTATATTTATATATATAAAGATTAATTTTAGTTCCTATAAAATGAGTGAATTTTGATTTTGGTCCCTATAAAATATTTTTCTTTGATTTTAATCCCTCCAAAATTTGAAATCACTATTTTTAGTCCCTAAAGTTCATTTTAAGGTAGATAAATAACATTTATTTTAGGGATCTAGAATTTTTTTTTATGAGATCTAGAATTTTTTTTGAAGGTATAACATGTTGACATTGTACCACATACACTAATAGGTGTTACTTGGAATGGTCACTTGACCTTTTGCTAAACACATAAGCCGTTAACGAGTGTCACATAATAGTAGAAACCAAAAATAAAATTTTAACTTTTTTAGGGATGAAAACCAAAAAATTTTTTTTTATGAGAACTAAAATCAAAACTCGCTAATTTTACAAAGACTAAAAATATATTTAAGCCTTTTACGATTATTCCTTTATTTTTTTTTATAATAAATGCATAAGATAGAAAGAAATAGAAAAGAGAGAAGTGATATATATAAGAAAAATGTCGTGTTAGGTTAATTATGTCCAACCAGCATTCACGTGGACACATAACTTCGTCTCACAAGTAATTAAATATAAATGAATGTGGTTGTATATAATTATCCATGTGGTTAACAATGTCATAAAGTTATGAAAATGTCTAATGGTGATTTAATGTGGTTGTATATTTAAATGTGCTCTTGTATGATTTTCAATAAAATCTTTCCTCTTTTAATTATTTAACCAGGGCTAACCAGTGTCCTAAGAGCACTGGTTAGCCAGACCCTTAAGTTTTACTAGTAATTAATGGTTGTGTTGGCTTCAACTGTAACCTCCTAAATCTGGGTTTACTTATACTTCATTTATTTTAATAAAACGTGATTAAACTATTCAATTTCACATTGCTGGAACATGAAAGAGATGAGTAATTAAACGAAAATAGTAGTAGATTTTAAAACGTTTTCAAACTCCACTAGCCGTAAAATAATTTAGCGTAAAACCACATTGTATAAACATCACATGATCATTATATCATAAATAAACATTCATTAAAATAAAAACATAAAACAGATATAATGAGGTGTACCTCCGTGGCCACCAATATATATACATATATAGATAAATAAGTTTCTGAGAGTAAGGGTTCGAAGTGTCTCACGCACAGGATTAATATCATGTACAGCACAAGTCTAAAGTAGTAAATACACTGAAATAAGAAAATAGATGATTGAAACAACATACAAAATTTCTGAATCTAGGTCTACCCATAACCAAATACAAAAGAAGGGGAAAACCTATGACTCAGAGCAGTCATCTGTAAACCCTACCCCTATGTCAGACTGTACCCATAGAGAAAAGATGTCAGAGAAATCTCTAGCAAGACCCTTGAGAAGAGATCTCATGGCCCTCGTCCATGGGATCCTCCTCCATCAGCTCAGGATCCTCCTCCGGGTCCTCCTCAGGATCCTCCTTAGGGTTCTCCTCCGGATCCTCCTTAAGGTCCTCCTCCTCCTCAATATCACTGCTCTCTACGGTTACCCCTATGACCACTCCGCGATGAGCGCTTGTCCCAGCCGGGAGGAAGCGCCGACCTCGGGGTAATGTCGTCGGAAGGTGTGGCGTCTAGATCAGTGTGAGGAAGAGACTGGCCATCTGATGGCGGATCAGAAGAAGATGAGGATGATGACTCAGAAGTGTCTGAAGAAAGCTCCATGATCTCCACCGATGCAGTATGATGATAGTACGACGGAGTAGGCTGAGTAAACCACAAAAAGAAGTCATAGTATGTCGACTGTTCAAACTGGAACGTGAGTGACACCACCCCAAAACGCACGTGGCCCACGAAGTGATCCTCGTCGAGTACCCCATAGTGGGTCTAGTGACCCTCAAACGTCACCACCCATACCTTCATGGTGGGCCTCCGTTGAGCCATCGATATCTGGAAAAATAAATGTATGGAGTGAGTCCCTCTCCTCCACTAAACTAACAGACAAATGACCGTTCGGTCTCAAGCAACATAAAATAATCAATCACATTACAACAGTGCTCTCACGAGTCTCACTCGAAGATCTTGGTCTATTATACTATTCCTCTATATCATACAATCTCAACACAACTCCGACCCGCTGCCACTGGAACTCCCAGAACTCAGTGAACTTACACAATTTAAGTCAGATGACTTGCTGGGAGTACACCCTTCACCACGGTACAATGGCAGGACTCTCACCAACACGGTTGTGCCTCGCATTTGTCGGGATTGCCAAGTCAGCACTGTGGAAACACGACCACAAACTCGGCACCAGATCCCCAAGAAACAGCAAGTCAGCGAGCACACCTCAGGTACCACTCTGTGAGGTCATCCAATATCTAAGGACTGACTCCTCAACCACTCCCTCTCATCAGGTTCATATCTTATAGGTTGGTGTGGCTTCTCTGCCAAAGGTACCGAACGACGGTCTTCCACGACGTATGTCCCCGACATACCATATGAAGATCCACTCTCCATCACCATAGTGGTCACACATTCCGACCCCATTCCTCACAAGCATATTGCTCACCACAGGTGAAGCCCCCACACAACCTCTTTCACAATTGTCCATTCAAGCTTTGTCCACGAACAAATTCGTTCGACTGTCTCACACGGCTTAGCACTGGAGGTTCCTTTCTCCTTTCGGTTCTCACCACAATTCAGACAATCACAATTTATAAACTTTCAATCATATGTGCATATTGTACATTACCCAATCATGACCCATATCATGATCTTAACTGTCTTACTTTGTTTTATTGAAATCCTCACCCACTCTCACGTTTTATGCTTACTTAAGTCATTTTGTCCAAATCCATGCAAGGGTCCTAGATTTCTTTCTAAGTCCATTATCCGATGTCCTCCATGTGCAAAGGAATTTCCTTGTTATTAACTCATAATATTATTAAGTTCTCACTCTTTAATTATAATTAATTCACTATTGCACATAGTGAATGTTCTCAATTACTAGAATAATTTTCTAGCATCTACAAGTGTACTCCGTTTGGAGTTCACTTGCTCCCACACAAGAATGAATTATTCTTGTCCCCACAACCACAAAACATTGCAAACAAGTCACATGCACAAGAAAATTTCACCACTCTTTGCCCGAGGATCACACTCCTCCTGGTCTCCAATTTATAGTTAATAATATAATAATCATTAACAAACAATAATTCAATAATTCAACATAATCCATTAAACAACATTGCACACACATTTTCAATATAAATTTCCCTTTTGAGGTGAAATGTCCATTAGCAAATCCAACGAATGGCATTAGGCACAATTACACAATCACGCAATTAAATTTTATGCGTATACCTATAGCTTGCACACACACCAAAACTTATTTAACTTAGCAAATTAACTTATAATTTTGTGAGATTTTACAGAGACATAATAAATCACATATATTTAATTATATAAATTTTTCTCCCAAAAATTCAATCCATAAATATTATTTTTGAATTACTTATGGTTTCTAGACAGACTCTGTAAAGTGCACTTCTACATTTTTGGTAAATATAAAATCAACTCTATTTTCTGTTCCACTTCACAGGGAATGTCTCCAACATGTGGGAAAACACATGGAATTTTCTCAGCACCAAATTCCTACCGAAAATTCCCTTTTTATATTTCTAAAACATTATTGCTTCAGAACAGAGTTTTCCATACAAAAATGTAAATAATTACAAAAAGTGTTCATAAAATTCTGAGAAAATTCATAGGCAGTCCACATAGTCTAGAAAGTGTTAAAAAGTTTTCTCAAAGCAAAATTCTCATAAATTTTTTTTTATACATTTAAATACTCTGCTGTCCAGTTTTTCGGTTTTCACAACATTAATTTCCTAAAAATTCTTCCCCATTTTTTATGACTTTAAAAAAATTCAAGAATTACTATCATAACATATAAATCTAATTAATAAGCCCATTTTTGGAAACAACCCCTTTTACAGAATCAGCAACATTTGAAAATAATTTCAAAAAAAAATATTTCCACTGTTCATAAAATTTTGAAAAAAATACCATGATATCTAGAGGTGCCAAAACATAGTAAAACATATTTACATTGCAAAATAATGCACGAAAATATTTTCGAAAAAAATGAAAACAGCTGCAGTGCACCATTGACAAACAACACTTTTCAACTTGTTTCACATGCTCTTGAGACACCCATGGTGTCAAGAGACTCACAATCACATGAACAGCCCAAAAACTTCAAGAGAAACAAGAAATAGCTTAGGAAAAATAGAAACTCCTCCATACCTCTTTGATTCCTCACTCAAAAGAAGCAAAAATGGTGTTCTTGGGTGGCCCTTGCCTTCCTCAACAATATATCTGAATTTAATCGGTGGAAACTTTGATTTGAGTGTGGGAATCTTAGAGAGAAGGTGCTGAACTTTAGAGAGAAGGAGGAGAAAATAAGAAACTTAGGGAAGAAAAAAAAAGGGAAATGAGAGAAAAGCTCTCTTGCAAACCCTAAAAAAGGAGAGAAAAGTGAAACTTTTTTAAAAAAAATCCCCCTATGTCCTTAGCTAGGGTTTTGTTTGTGTTGGGCCCACTAGGTCTAGGGTTAAGGTATTTTCCAGTTTTGGATTTTTGGTCTCTGCGGGATTTGGTCATCTGATCTTTAATCAATGAGAAAAAGGATTTTTAATTCACTCTCATTCTATTTCATATTTTTCTAAAGCATATTTAATTAATTAATTAATTAATTAATTAAATCTTCAGTAAATTTATTTTCATCAGTAATTGTATTTCTTTAATTATTCAAATACTGAGAATTAATTTAACAGAAAAATAATTAATTAAAGCTATAAATTATGTACTTGAATCTAATTCACACAATTTTAATTATTTTCATTTAATGAAAATAATTCCATAGATACTTAATTGAAATCATACCACTTCACACATGACAGACATAACGAGTGTAAATTTTTAGGGTGTTACATCAACAGATATCTGTAGTCACTACAACAAAAGGTCCTTTTGGCAACATTTGCAAAATGTTGCAAAAATATACATAAATGTTGCTAATATACTTTTGCAACATTTTATCAAATGTAGGATAAAGTCCACGTCGCTAAAGACATTTAGCAACATTTTTATATATTAATTGCAACATTTTAAAAAATGTTACCAATCTAGTTTTTTTGCAACATTTTAAGTTATTGTAACATTTACAAAAAAACGATTTTATAACATTTTAAAAATGTTGACAAAGTTATTGTAGCATTTATCAAATTATTTTTGTAACATTCTAAAAATGTTGCTAAATTATTGAAATATTTATAAAATTTAGACTGTGGCTACATTACATAACATATCTCCAAGGAATATAAAATAGATCCTGAGAAAGCAGTGCCATAATTTTTTATTATGCTAATATTAGACTGTAATTTAAACAAAAAAAACAGATAATTTCCTAAAAACAATATAAAAATCTATATGAATAATAGAAAAAACCTATAAAGAAAAAAGAATAAAATTTACACCATTTCAAAATATTGATTTCATTCATGCAAAACAGGTATGAGAAAGCAGACCCAAGAGTTACATCACTAAATGCTTTATATCGTTCATCCTCACAAAGGAAAAAGGAAGGATAATATTTTAATTTTAGTTTATATACATATACATAGGCGACTAACCCTTGGTGGTACCCTTTTTGATTGTTCACTATACAGCCCAACCCATCCACAATCTAATACTTCATAAAGTTCTTTACTCGCCTCATAAGATCCATTGGTGTGTCTATGATATTGAAATAGTCCTGGTTCCATACAACATTATGACGTTAGACACAAATAATCATTACAAAGAAAATCTCCATTGTGCTAATCTTTAAAGCACAGATTAAAAGATTGAAAACAATAAGCATATAAGCATAGTAATGCTCACTCACATGTTCAAAATACAAGACCTTGGAACCTTCCACTAGCTCTACTGCCGGGTATCTAAGCATTCTCCAAAAACTACTTTTCAGTGTCGCATTTCTAAAAGCTTCTCTTGTCCACAAAAAGAAAAGGATAAACAAATATAATGAAAGTAACAAAAAAAAAAAAGTGGGAAACATACCTAATATTAAAATAGTTAACATGGTCCTTGGAAGCTTGCTCCTTAGAATACTACAACAATAATAATAATACTTGAGAAATTAAAGTGAAAAGAAGCATGGACATGACATAATAGTAACAGTTGGAGGAGCTCAATTACCTCTGTCTTGTTGGTCTCTGCTCTGTGAATCGTTCATCATCCAGAGGCAGAGGTTCCAATTTTGATTCCACCCATTTTGGTTTGGTTGTGTGACTATAACCAAAATCCCAAATTAAAACCTGCTATGCTTGGCTGTGCTATGTTGTGCTGTGCTGTGCAGGATGGGAATAAAAATAACGACATTAATTAATAAAATCAGGGATGAGAGCACTGAATGGGGAGCATCCATGTGTCAAGGATTTTATATAAACATAGAAGGGATGAGAAACATTAAGTAGAAATAACAAGATGAGAGGATTAAGTGCAAAAATACTAACTAATTATCAATTCTAATCATGGAATCAGGAGGGGTAGAAAACAAGCATACCATGAAGGTGGTCTTCCAATGATCCCAATGACATAAATTCATAGTAGCACAACAGTTAAAATAACATTCCCTGTTAATAGCACAATAGTAAGGAATTTCTTGAAGCTGCAGCAGAATATGCATTTATGTTGGAGACATCTTTGAAGCTTGGACATTTCACCGTAGTCTACCTGTAACTTTAGCAAAACATGTTGTATAATTATACTCATGAACCTCTATAATACTTTGACATAAATAAGCAAATACTGGACTACTAGCAGAGCTCAAATACTTAGAAAAATACATAACTACCTCCCTAATAAATCATAAGTGATATCTTGTCCTATCCTTCCACATCCTGAGTCACACCTAACTAAGCCAAAATAATCTGTCAGCTAAGAATTACTCCTATAGTCCTATTGAGTACTACCAACTATAAAACCACCTTAGTTTATGTTTCAATTCATAGGCCATAATAAGGATACAATATTAAGCCAACAAAGGACAGATAACACATTAGAACACATACAAAGTGGCAACAAGCTCAGGTGATTTTATCATATTAGGATGTACTTCTTGAATGCTATCAAAGGAGGGCCAACTTCTAGCCACCACAACTTGAATTTTCAACACCTTCTTCCACATGATGGTAAACTTCCTTTCTTTAATTGCCTACTCAGCCAAATACAAATAATTAGCATGTATCTAAACATTGGGTTAAAGTAAAATAATTGCTCCCAACCAAAAGGAATATGAAATTCACTGAAATGTCATAACCATATCCATTGAAGTAAAAGTGACAAAAATATAACAATGTGAATGTGACTGCTCGGGTTTGTTAAATCATGCACATTACTATTTAGTTTATAGCTTAGCTTGGGTACTGGATTAGATTTTTTAACATGCTAATTTAACATTATATATAAAGTAATAAAAGTGAAACTATAGTGTGGTACTAATCAATGTCATGGGCAGCTCACTAAAACCAATTATATATATATATATATATATATATAAGGAGAGATCCACTTACTCCAAGAGTAAGTATAAGAGACTTACTCTTCATCCTCACCATTCATTTTCTTGAAATCTAATGGTTAAGATTAGTTAGTCATTACAACCATTAGATTTCAAGAAAATGAATGATGAGGATGAAGAGTAAGTCTCTTATACTTACTCTTAGAGTAAGTGGATCCCTCCTCTCTCTCTCTCTCTTTCTCTCTCTCTCTCTCTCTCTCTCTCTCTCTCTCTCTCTATATATATATATATATATATATATATATATATATATATATATATATATATATATATATATATATATATATATACTCTTTTTGAGAGAGACTCAAACTCAGTTATTTTTATGTTTGTTGTTTTATAAAATAACATTATCACGTTAATTAGTTAATAACATAAGATCCAAATGTATCTGGGTGTTATATCATTTTATGCCTAATTTATATCTAGCATCTCTCCTCTGTTTTCGTCACTTAATTTCCCTCTCTTTTAAGATACAACGTTTCTATTACTCACTTTTATTGATCATTTTGAGGTACTAATGTCTCTCACTTTAGTAATAAGGAAGATGACACATACAACCAAATTTATGTGTGGGTTAATTGAGAAGGTGTTGCAGGGTAAGTGCCTAGGCAAAATTTTAGCAGTAAGAAAGACAACATATACGAACAGGAATTTCATGAAACTAGTAGAAACACCCAACACTTATTCCAATTTCAAAAGCTAATGCATATATACTATAATAACAAGAAAAATATAATGAAGGTTAAGTGTGTTAATTTCTAAAAGATCAATGAAGTTGGTCATTTAGTGTAATGTTGGGATTCAACATGCAGTGCAACGTAGTTGAAATCCCATCTCACTTAGCCACACCAACATTTACACACTCAACCACTATTCCCTCTTCATCTAGAATGGCAAAAGCGTACACCATTCAAAATCACAATTACAGTAGAAAACTAAAGATATATTGGCATTACTATCATGAACAACCAAGCAATTTGTATAAGAGATTAAGAGACATAAAAAATTATAAGAAAAGGAAAAAGAAGAGAACTGTAGAACTATACTTGGGGTAGCAAATTCAAGTGGCTAGAGTCCACTGCACTAAAAACCTGACACAACAAAACAAAAGAAGATTCTGAAACTCAATGAATTAACACATACGAAAAAGCAAAATTACAAAGTGATATTTAAAATCAAAACATGCAGGGATTTTTCCCACACACACACATATACTTTCTATCAATTGTGATGTTTCATATTTGCCTTCCTAGCTGCCAATTAACATACTATATATGGTAGATGGTTATAGCCAGCATAAATTAGAATAGAAGAACAAAAAAGGAAATTAGGATACATGCCTTAACATTTGCATCAATATAAAGCTGTCTCTGCTCATAGTATTTGACTACTTAATAACTGTCAAATGCCTTTTAGTTAATGTAATAATTAACTTCTTTAAAAAAGTAAAATCATGAAGTTGACCGATAGGATAATGAAAAAGTAAAATCATGAAGTTGCACTTTAATTGTTCTTCATGAGGCTTTGTTATTTATTATTATGCTGGAGATACATTAATAGTTGAATAATGAAAGAAAATACAAGAACTTCAATCAAGCATTTCTACGAACAGTTTGACTGCACAACTTTCTTTCCTTAATTTTCCTTGGTTTACTAGCTCCTTTTCATACTTGAAGAATGTGAAACATTCTTGGACCAAGTCAGGTGGAGCCAATTAAAATATTAAATTTAAAAATTGCAATTCACAAGAACTGGGAAAACGAAAAATAAAAATTAAAACCTGTTTAGAATATAGAAACAAACAAAGAGGATAGGATAGGAAACGACATGTTCGTTTGAGTTAATTAGCTACCAATTGGCAAACATTACGAGTTAGGAATTGAACCATCGTAGTGACAAACCCTAAAACTCAGAATGTTCGCTTGAGAAACTCTCACAACTTGGCAATGCTAGATGAAGAAATGAAATTAAGTGATTCAAGTGTACCTATGAAGTGGCTAAAGCCACCATGACGGTGGATGGATTTGCCATAAAGGAAGAAAAAGATATCGCTCGAGAGTGAGAGTGATGCAGCGAGAGAAAAGATGAAGTGACGAAGAACCCTAGCAAGAGTGATGTTGCGAGAGCGAGACAGAGAGAAGGGTGAAAGATGAAAAAATATATTCAAGGCGATGTCTACGGTGGGAAAGCCAAACATGTTTCCCACCGTGGGAAACAAAGGTAGTCCATCCGATACAATATGTTTTTGAGATTAGTGTAAGACTACTATGGGAGTGTCTACACCGTATTAAATTAAAAAAAATTCTTTATTTTTTCTTTCTATTTCAGTGTTCCAGAATAAAAAAAATCTCACCGGAAAACCTTTCCCCACTGCCCGGAATCCTAATCCCCCCCGCCGCCACCACCACCCCAACCCCAATTCTAATCCCAAAGTTCAAACCTTTCAACGAATGGCTCAACACCCACACACCCGAAACACAAGAAGAACAACAATCTCAGGACCCTAATTTTTCAAACGGGTTTCTCACCCTCAACCTCAACCTCTTCTGTGATGAAACCCCCAACGCTATCTCCGACGACCCAAACTTGTACTACTCTCTCAGCTCTTCAGAATGGCTTTCACCAACAACCCCCAAAACGACGTCGTTCCTGGACCCATCACCAAGGGCCTACAGCAGCTTCAAAACAACATTGTTACTAACCCCTTTGTCAAAAACTCACACCACCTCCAAAAGGGCACACCGTTCCAAGCCTCGTTCCCCAACAATTCCAAAATGGTGTTGTTTTGGACCTTTGGTTTCAGCAGACCCAAAATGACGCTGTTCTAGACCCGAATTTGCAAGCAATTGTGTCGTTCCCGGAGAAGGGGCGGTTCTCTTCGATGGCGGTGGCCACCACGCCGACGGCCCAGAGGAGCGGCACTTCAATTTCTGGAACATCGAAAGAGAGAGAAAGAAAAAAAAAGAAAAAGAAAAAATAATATTTTTTTTAATTTAATCTGGTGTAAACACTTCCACAATAATCTTACACTAATCTCAAATCGGATGAACTACCTTTGTTTCTCACAGTGGGAAACATGTCTGGCTTTCCCACCGTAGACATCGCCTTCAAGTTTGTAAGAAAATGAATGCTCTTGTTTTTTTAAATATATAAAACACTAAAAAAACTTGTAACATTAGTTTTGAAAACGTTACAATATTGTGTTAACTCAGCCTATACTAACATTTTTTTTTTTTTAAAATGTTACAATAACTTCTTAACTTCGTCTATAGTAACATTTTTAATAAATGTAAAAGAACAAATGTTGCTAAAGACGTTAAATGCAGTAGTGAGTAACAGAGAGAATGAAGTCCACAATGAAGTTCAACGAAGTCAGAGATGCAACTGATTGCTTTTCTATAGACAATGCCATTGGGATAGGGAAAATTGGAATAATGTATGAGGGAAGGCCGGTAGGCTACCCAATGGTGGGAACCTTTCCATTAAGAGATTATTTGATTCTAAACAATTTAAGAGACAATTTCTTTTAGAAATAAGAATTCTAGGTAAGTACTGACACAAAAATATGGTTCCCCTGCTTGGGTTCTGCGTAGAAGGAAGGGAAAGGATTCTGGTATACCAATACATGTCAAATGGAAGGCTTTCAAAATGGTTGCGTCCTTTAAAAAGTGAAATGAGATTGAAATGGCCTCAGAGGATCAAAATAGGACTTGGGGTAGCAAGAAGCTTATCCTGGCTCCATCATATCTGCGATTTGCATGTTGTGCATCTTAATATAAGTTCGGAGAGTGTCTTGCAAGATAAAAATTTTGAACCCAAAATATCCAATTTTGGAAAGGCCAAATTTATAAATCCCAACGTTGAGGATGGTGCGAGCATGATATTTTATGTAAGTGATGGGAAGAAGGATGTCTATGATTTTGGTAGTTTGCTTTTTGAGGTAATCACAGGGAAAACATTGAAGGAGCTGTCGCGTTCATCCCATACTACTAACTTGTTTGGTAACCCTTCGAATTTTTATAACGCAATTGATGAATCTCTGATTGGAGAAGGTTTTGAAAATGAGGTCTATACGCTCTCATCAAAGTTGCATGTAAATGTGTTCATCCTTTCCCATATGAAAGGCCAACAATGCTTGAAGTTTATAATTATATGATCGACATATGGGGGAACGACATAGAGTTAGTGATGATTCTAATGCACTATATGTACCTATTTCTTCTACTAGTACTAGTATAGACGAAGTTGTTGAGCTATAAAAGACATTAATAGGCATACTCATCTAACATTTGTGAGTGCCCTCCTTATCACATATGATTTGCCTTCATGATGTGTCTCCTTTTATGTCTCTTTTATTAAAAGATAATACATGATTTAAAAAATTCTTCAAGTTGATTTTTTTTAATGATATATTTTGAAGAGAAGAAATAAAATTAAAAAAACAAACAACGATGTGTTTTCTTTTAATTAATTGAAGAAAAAGTTAAAAAAATAAATTAAAATGACATCTAAATAGAAATTTTATTTTTTTTCTTTCCTTCTATTTTTTCTTTCAATTCAAATATCAAAATTTTCTCTTCTTCCCACTATCTTCCCACCAACTAATGATAACATAAATGTTATTTAGTTTGAAACAACTTATTAGAGGATGTTATTTGATAATTGATTCACTGTGTTTTTCCTTTCAATTAAATGTCAGCACATTTTGTAATAGAAATAAATAATGAGAAAATTAGTCATACTTTCAAAATAAGAAAGCATAAAGATGCATGGACATTCCATGCTATGTGACACCTTGAGAGAGAGAGAGGGGAAAAGTGTATGTATAATAGGTGATATGATTTGATAAGACGAGAGAGATAGAGAGAAAGAATTGGTGCCAAATAGGTATTTATGACATATGGGTGTTTATATATCATTACCTAGAAAGAATAAAGATGCATCTCAATTTTCTTTTTTGCGAGTATACCTCGTTGTTGCCCTCTTCACTTTGTCGTCAACCAAACTTTCTTAAGTAGGTTGGATTGTCAAAGTCGAATACAAGTGAATGGTTGCACTGGTCCAACCGAGAATTAGACATTAAGGCAATTTATTTATTGGTTAAAATAGAATTTTGATCCCTTATCTACATTTTATATTTTTGTTTGGTTCCTTAAATTTACAAAGTTTCACTTTAATCTCTTATAGTGTTTTTGTTAAACTAAATTGGTCCTTTTGTCAATTTTTGACACTAACAGTGTCAATTTTAGCTAATGTGTTATCTCACAGTTTGTCACCTGTCATTGAGTTGACCAAATTAGTATGATAAACTAACATAATGACCAATTTAGTTTAATAGATAAATTTTAAGAAAACAAAGTGAAACTTTTTAAACTTAAAGGATTAGATTGAAATCTAAAATGCAGATAAGGGACCAAAATTTTATTTTAGCCTTATTTATCTATCTGGTTTAGGAAGGAGAGAAAGTGAAAAGAAAGAAAGGAATTGGGATGATTTTTTAGGTTGTTTAGTTGTGAAAAAAGTGGAAAGAAAGTAAAGAGATATGTATATAAAATGAGATAATTTTCCTTTTAAATTAAAGGTGAATTGTCTTTGCACTTTCCAAATAAATTTCAATTTAAAAGAATTTTATCCTTTGTTTTAAATGCAGCGTTGACATAGTCAAAGATGTTTCTTCCTTTTATGAAGCCTCTCTGGTTCTTTGAAATGATATTGGGGGCAATGGTGGCTAATCTGTCAGCTAGAATCTTTGTGATGATTTTAAACTAGAAGTTTGCTAAGGCAATTGGCATGAAATCTTCTACTTTGTCAGCACCCGGGAACTTTGGAATGAGAATCACCACATTTGAGTTGAGCGATGGGAGCACCCATCCTTGCTGAAAAAATTGCAACGTCAATCTGTAAACATCAGCTGCAATAATGCTCCAATAAGCTTGGTAGAAATGCCCTCCAAAGCCGTCGGGGCCAGGGGCACTACCTTTGTTCATTCCAAACACAACATTTCTAACTTCCTCCACGGACGACAAAGCTATAAGCATGTCATTGTCATGGGGGCTGACTAAAGCAGGGATAACGTCCTGTATAAGATTGTTAGTAACACAATTATTGTTAGAAGCAAACAAATCAAAATAATAACTTAGAAAACATTGTTCAATAGCAGCCTGGTCTGTTGTGACCCCCCTGTCACTTTGAAGAGCAGAAATTCTTTGCGTTTTCTATCTGATAGTAGCCACTTTATGGAAGAAACTAGTGTTTCTATCGCCATTAGTATGCCACTGAATCCTGGACTTTTCTTTCCAAAAAAGATCTTGCATGATCAGAGCTTGTTGAAGAGTAGATTGGGCTCTCTTTTCATATTCAAAAAGATCATCAGAGGGACCATGATTGCCAATCTGGAGCTGAATCTAATCGAGGTTACTTTTGGCTTTATCAACTATACTGTGAATGTTGCCAAAATCATTCTTGTTCCAGGCTTTGAGTGCAAACTTTAAATTCTTGAGCTTTTGGGACAAAATGTACATAGGACATCCTATTGGGGTAGAATTCCAAGAATTAGCTATCACTGTGGAACAATTAGGATGCGCAAACCACATGCTTAAAAACTTAAAAGAAGAGGCATAAGTAGTTTGATGATGCTATAACAAAAGTAAAAGGGGGTGGTGGTCAGATTTGGAGCGAGGGAGAGTGCAACAATTGATAGAATCCCAACAAGATAAGAAATCATCATTACATATGCTCCTACCTAGATGAAGATCAATAGCAGAATGACCTTTCCTACCATTAGACCAAGTGAAAGGGTTACCGTTGGTAGGAATGTGAGTCAAGAGGCAAGAATCTGTCCAAGCTCTAAACTCACTACAAGAGTGTTGAGAAGGAAGTAGGCCTCCACGTTTTTCATGTGAGCCAAGAATTGCATTAAAGTATCCTATGTAGCACCATGCCCCTTGGTAAGAGTTTTGTAAGGAAGCCAGCTCCATCCACAGCTCTTAACGAATAACATGAGAAGTGGAAGCATAAGTGGCAGCAAAATGCATGATCTGTTGATTAAAAGTAACAGAAAAGGCAACAGATTGCTTAGAGCGGTGAATGACATCTACGGATAACCTGTCATCACAAAGACACCAAATGTTGGGGGCTAGGGGGTCCCTCGAGTTGGTTGCAAAAAGATTTAGATGGAGTTGAGTCCAGAAAAAAGAAGGGACTTTATTCAATTCAGTTATAGGTTCAGAGATGAGGAGGATATCTGGCCTGTGTGCTGAACACATCTTTTTTAGGAACAGCCTTGTATCAAGGTTGGAAATAGCTCTAACATTCCAAAAAATGACTTTCATAATGAAAGGTGTTTCTTGTCTGCCTCTGAGTGGGTTTTATGACTCCTTTGTAGACCAGGCGATGCGACCTTATTCTGCTTCTTCAGTTTCTTCTTTTTTTGATTTGGATAAGACCTCCTGAAAGTTCTCAGCCAACTCTATTTGAACTTCTTGCATATCATTAAGGCATAAGTTCTGTTCAACCTCCTCTTTAACCAAACCTGCCCAAAAAGAGGAGACCAACCTCATATCATTATTGATTCTGTCAAGTTTACTTGCCTCTGAATGAGAGACATCATCTAAGTTTTGTGCTGTAGCATCCAAGACATTGTTCTCAGAATCCTTTCCGTTGAGGTTGTGTTGGTTTTGTGTAGCGTTGCCTGGTAGGTCCTGGTCTAACTGTTGGTTAAGATCTGGGGGGTTTGTAATGTGTCCCGTTGCTCCTTCAACTAGAGAGGTAAAAGGGGATGATGTAAGAGCCCCATCAACTGCGTCCTTTTTCCGTAGTGTCCTGTATATCCTCTGTACCTAAAGGAATCTTAGGCATAAAAACAGTCTTTGGAGAGTCTTTTTTACCTACAGAGATGTCTTTGGGAGGCTTTTCACTTTGGCTTTAGGGCTCTCCTGCGACTTTTTTTATTCCACGAACACCTTTTTCTTGCAGTTACTCACTACATGCCCGATGTGCTTGTAAAAGTGACAAAAATTAGGAATTTTTTCATATTTGACTGAGATAAAGAAAGAAAAAGATTCTCGCTCTACCAAAATCGAATCAGGGAGATCTCCATCCAAATTGATGTCTATTAACACCCTTGCATAGTGCCCAAATACCTTTTTGCTGGTATTTTTGTCAATGGATATTGGGTTCCAACTCCCCCTGCAATAGTAAAGATTATGTTTGCCTCCAATACTCCATAGGTAGATCTTTAATCCTGACCCAACATTGCGCATACATCATTCTCATGCTGTTAGGGTTGAAATCTGTGCTCCACTGTGATAAGCACAGTATACCAGGTTGTAGATTCCATGAACCCATGGTCCAGACGCTCCTAAGATCTTCCACTGAAGCAAAGGTGAACTAAAAAAAACCCTTCCCAAGCGGAGTCATACGCCACTAGCCTATAGGTTTCCAAAGAGAGGCGAGCTTCTTTTTGAGATCTTCGGCTTTGATGGGAGGACATCCTTTTAACAGGATCAGACGACCATAAAGGTTGTTTTTGCAGCTGAGAAGTCCTAGTTGGTATTCTTCTTTAGGAATCTTGATAGAGATTGAGTCTCCTTTGACATAAGGACGAGGAAGCTGGCTAAGTGGGATGGTGCAAGAGTTGCTGAGGACTTGTGCGAAGGATTTGCTATTGGCCGAGGGAGTAGACAAGTCTGGGGTTTTGTCATGATTCCCCTCATCAGATCCTAGGAAGGATCAAGGGCAAATGGGTACCGTCGCCATGAGGGGGGATAGAGAGAAGAAACGGAGAAGGGAGAACCCTACCAGGGGGAAACCCTAACAAAGGGAAGCCCGAGAGAAACCATCTTTTTCCCCAAGCAAATATTTTCGAGATTCCTACACCACTTTCTCTCTCTCTTTAATTAGTTAGGTTGTCTTGCCCAAATCTTCCAAATTTATTTTTTTAAAAAGAAATCAATAACTAATTTCTCTCTCCTTCATCATTACTTTCTCTATCCTCTCCCATATTTCTCTGTATCATTCAAAAGATAAATGCCGCCGGTCAATCCTCAAATGTTGTTAATTATATTTATGATACTCTAATAATTCTAGTTAATTAAAAGAATTTGAAATAGAAGTATCAATTATTGGCCATCACGATGAGCACCTTGCAACACATCAAATCAGAAGACCAACCATCAAATTGGCATTTTCTAATAATAGGTAGTCATCCATTATCGCATGAAAGATAGGTTCGTAAGCCTCTCTCTTCGTCCAATCATCGTCATATACTCATGGGCAATCTATCTCGAAAATGACCTGTGATTGTGAGAAACACATATGTTGGAAAAACTGAATAGCCTAAACACGTTATTAAACTAACTGAGTTAGACACTCGATGACGAGATAACCTGACTAATTAAAGAGAAAAAGTGTGTCTTAAGATAAAATCACAAAATTACCCTTCATTTTAAATTATTCATTAAAAGAAAAAAGTGAATTTTTGGTCCATAATTAGAAAAGGTGTTGATTACCAACTTACTTCTTAAAAACTATATAGTAAGAGTAAGTTAGCAATCCTCTCTCTCTTACATAGCCAAAGTTGGATCGGATTAAGTTTTCATTTTGTTCAACCTGAGACCCAACCCCAATTAGTGCATGTTTGGAAAATTGGTGGGTGTCCCTCAAACATAAGTTTAGTTCAAAAGTAACAAAGAAGTTGCTTTTGCAAACCTAGGTTTGGGGTCTCCGTTATACACTTAGTTGGATTGAGAAACAATGAATACGACTTTAACCGTCAATCCAACCTAGTTAATTGTTTTTTGTTTGGTTTAATTTTTTATCAGTTGTTTGGTTCAATTTAGTTTAATCAAGTTAGTTAGATTGATTTCACCTGTGTTCACCCCTAAGATGAAATATCATGATATTATATTTTGTTATTTGACTTGGTAAACCAAAAATGAAATATAATATAAATCAGTGAAATTGATAACCTTAATAACAATCATAATGTTTTCATTAAGTTTTTAAACGCGGCTAATGAGGAAGATAAATGTGACACGAAAATAAAAATTACATAATAAAATGACATGAAAATAATAACTTAATGATTAGGGAGAAATACAATCATCTATCATTTAACAAACAGAGCTCATTGCTCAATCTACTCGGACTGTCCATGATTTTTTGTCCTCAACGCACCCTGTTTGAATTCCAACTAGTGTTGTGCGTAGTTTTGCACACAATGTCTCTGGCCCTGTTTTGTAATCCTTTCTGCATTGCCAATAATTTTATTGAATTTAGCACTATCATTTGGTGAAGATATAAAATATTGAACACAGAGAAAATGATTAATTGAAGTGTAATTTTTACCTTGTTTCCTTGTAGGTTACAGATGCAACAGAGTTGACAACCATTGCAGTTCCTGTGCAGAACATTTCATCAGCACCTAGCATTTCCTCCACTGATACTGCACGTTCCATTACCTGAACATAATTCAAGGAACCGTGGCTTATAAGTTATAAACATTGTGTTAGTGAATAGTTTGGAAAACCAAATTTGTAGAAAATGAAACCATCAAGATTAATCAATTTACATGCCAAATTTAGAAAGATAATTAAATACCTGATAACCCAAGTCAATGGCAATTTCAATGATGGATTTTCGTGTGATTCCAGGCAGGATGGTTCCATCTATTACAGGAGTGGAGATAGCGTTGCCCTTCATATATAGGATTAAATTAATTAAACAAATTTTGCTCAGACAAAATAAAATTTCCACATGGTTTGGACATGTAAATTTGTTATTACTTAATAGTAATATCATAAGGTTGTACTTGTTGGTGTACCTTCACAACAAATACATTGCATGATGAGGCCTCCTCTATATATTTTCCAGTTGCTGAGTCCAAGAACAACACATCCGAGAATCCATTGGCTTTTGCATCAGTCGTTGCAGTATAAACCTTTGGCACCGGAAATATATAAGAATAATATACTAAATTAAGAGCCAAATTAGTTTAAGTTAGCTTCTAATATGATCTATGATTTGACTAAGCTGTGTTGTATTGTATCCATCCTCAGCAAGATATATAACACAAGAAGGAAACACTTAGACTAAACAGTAACCATTAAATAAAGTTTACAGAATAATGAAATTCAGGACCAAAGTTTTAATTAACGCACACAAAAAAAAAATCCTTTAATCTGATTTCTTCTAATTTCAAGATAAGTACCGTAAATTTTAGAACCATGGAAAACAGATATTGAAGCTGGAGAAAACTGATTTATTGGTATTGTATGCTTACAGGGGCATAATTGGTGACACTTTTAATACCACCGGTTCCACCACTGCCAGATATTGCTCTATATAGTTTATCCTCCACTTTTAAGTTTAGAGCATCCTGTCATACAAATGAAATTACTCAAGAATATGAAATTTTAGCAAGTGGTAAGCCGAATCTTTTTCTTTTATCATGATTCTATTTGGATAAAACTCTCAATAAATACTTATAAGAGAAAAAATAAGTTTTCCTTTAAGTTAAAATTATTTTACGAACTTCAACTTTTATAGAAATTCTTTCATTTAACTTTTTCAAAAGCTCACTTTAACTTAGGAATAAATTAATTTTTATTTATAAGAAAAGTTTAATTCATTTTTTCTTCTTATTTTCTTATTTTAAAAGTATTTATTGAGGAATTTAACCAATCAAGACTTCCTTATAACCAAGTCGAAATTCATAACTAACCTTGTGGTAGCTGCCAACAGGAGAACAATAAATGAGAAATGTATACTCAGGTGCTGGTCCCAAACCTAACAATGCTCCTGTTCCCATGAGCAACGGCCTAATATATAGTGACCCTTTCCCTGGAGGTGGCACCTGTTTCAAACTTAAGGCTTAATTTATTTTTCAACTTGTTTAAAGATCATAGAGATGAATAAATAGGAGGAAATGAATACCCAATGTTTGTTTGCAAGAACTATCTGATTTACAGCATTAACAAACTGGTCATTAGATGGAGATGGCATACACAATCTGTCTGCACCTCTCTTCATGCGTTGAGCATTCTCATCTGGTCGAAATAAAAGTATACGCCCATCTTCAGTCCTGTATGCCTTTAGCCCCTCAAAGAGTCCCTGAAGAATGAAGATAATCATGTTTATATTTGTCAGGCTTTAGCTAGAATTTGATTTGTGAACTAACTCAAACCAAGTTTTGTGTGTTTGTGTGTCTGATGTACATACAAAAGCTTATCATTGATAAAAAAAATATTATGAATTACTAGGTACTAATGTTTTCTTTGAAGAACCTGTCCATAATTTAAGATTCCAGCAGAAGGGCTGATCTCTATGTTTCCATAGGGAACGATGGATCCTTGTGAAAACTTCTCTCCTTTTGCACATTTCATGACATACATGTAATCTGTCGGAACTAGACTAAATCCAAGCTCATCCCAATTAATGTCAGCGTAGTTTTCCCCAGTAGCACTGATTTTTAGACAAAAGCGGGTGATAAAATGTTCAAAATCACATAAAACCAAGTTCATATATCTACCGTGTGCATGTCTGGATTAAAGTTGTGAGAGCTTAAAAGTATTTTTACTCTAAAAACAACAAATCTTTCATTCTCATTTCATGCATTATAATTTAGAACACACTATTTCATATTAAAATTGGCAAAAATACTTTTGTAACTTTAAACCAAACATATATAGGTTACATTGTCTTGTACATAGAATTTAAGTTGTCATATTGTACCTTTCAGAACCGTCTTTGCAGTTCCCTAGAATTGAAGGGGAAGACATAGTTGTGATTTGTGAAGTCGGGGTTTTTCTGCATTGAAAACCGGTGACAGTTAGATTCACTTCTAGACACAAATATTTATTCACAGAGTAATATAAGAACATTACACAGTTTATGTATCTAAGTGACACTTTTCATTTATATGTATATTTCTCTTTCTCGACGTCTAATAACACTTAAGTGTTTAACCATCATGTTTCTTATACATGTCATGTTAATAATTATTTATTAATTGTGATATACATTTAAATATATTAATAATTATTATGAAGTAATATATGATGGTATCACATTTAAATGTATATACATTGTTATTATTAAACGATAATAATAAGTACTATTTTTTAAAATTTTAAAGTTGAGAAATATAAAATCAATAATTTTTTTTGAAAGATTAAAAATTCAATCCTATTTAAAAAAAATAAAAACATACTTTATCTTATAAATAATGTAAAAATTTGGAGAAGTAAAACTTCCAATGGTTAGGAATATGTAAAAGCGTACAGACAAAATAAAAAAAAATAAAAAAAGGAATATGTAAACACACAAAATCAATAACAATATTAAGGCACCAAATGCGTGTATGTTTCTGAAGAAAAAAGGCTAAAACCTGTTTAACGGTCTTGTGCCGTTCGTTTGACATATTTTATAGTTTTTTTTTTTTTGAAGGAAGACATATTTTATAGTTAATTAATGATAAATACATACTTTCGAGCAATCGGAAATTATGATAAATATAACTATTAAAATATTTATTATAAAAATTAATCAACTTATCATATAGGTTAATTATGATTAGACAATAATGTAAATACCTGAGAAGATTTTGTCAGTTGTTATTAAAGATATTTTTTTTCTTTGTTATTGAGGCTTTAGAAAACAGAACTTTAATTTAGAAAAGTGATGTTGAATAAGATATTTTTTAGGCCTGCATTAGCCTGGTGAGCTCCCAGGCTCAACTCACTTAAAACTTTTTCCTTAGCAAAAAAAAAAAGAAAAAAGAAAAAAGAAAAGAGAACTTTGAGTTTGTATGAGGTGCACAAAGGTGTGTATGTTTAATTTTTTTTATTTGATAAATTGATAATGTTTTTCTTTAAGAAATGTTAACAACATATTTTTTTAATATACAGTACTTTTTAAATATATCTTTTATTATTGGTTAAAATTTATTGAAAATTACAAATTTTAATTAGTCTCACCTCATTTAATAACTCTTTATTCTGATTTTGTAGTTTTAAATAAATATCAACTAATGAGAAAATGTGTTGGAGAATGTGTTGATAACACTCCTCTTTTTTCTTTTTAAGTAATATTATATTCTTTTGCTAATCCTCCTTTTAGCCTATAAAGAATGTATTAAATGATAAATTTAAGGTATGAGAAAAAGCTGGATTAGGAAGCATTAGGAAGCAACATGATAGAATAAACTCTCTTACTATATATTATATATAGGGTCTTGCTACTGGTTAAGGAATTAAAAGGAGAAAGTATTTATTATGGAATCCATAGGAGAACGCAAAAAAAAAAAATCATGGACAGCACAATTTTTAGCCTCCCAATAAAAATCTTTTCTTTTAATTCCTTAACCAGTGTCCTAATGATTATGTTTAGCATTTGCCTTATATATAATATGTTGAATATTTTAATAATTATTATCTATATATATATATATATAATATTATTATGCAAAAGTATATATAAGATTTATATATATAATAATAATAATTTTGACATGTAAATTTAAATTATACTATTAATTAAAATATTAAAATTAAATAATCATTATTCAAATATTTTTTAAACAAAAAATTTGAATAATAATTATAATTTTAAAAAATATTGTATAATTTTTGTATAATTTTAAGAAAAGTAACTTCATAAATAAAATATGATTTTGTATAATTTAGTTAAAATTATATTTTTTTTATAATTTTCATAATTTGTAAAAAAAATAAATTAAAATTTGATTTAAAAAAAAATTATATGTAATTTTATCGAAACAGTAGTTTTACCATTTGAACATAATTTATATTATATCTTATAGTTATCTAGTTTGTTATCTGTGTGTACCAAACATTAAACAAGATTAAAGTTTATCATGCTCTTAACATACAAATGAAGTAAGAGGATTTGTAGGAGGATGTTGTAGGGAGATTTAAAATCATTCTTGTTTTTTCTTCCTTTTAAATGATTTTGGAAATTATTGTTGGTATAAATGTTATACTATATATGTAATTAAACAAACTATATCTTACTTTCTTAAATACAAATTTTCTTGAGAATAATTTGGATGCCTAATCAAGAATATTTTAAAAAATTATTTTATTTTTGAAAATAATTATAAAAATACTATTTTTTTTAAAGATTTTTATAAAAGCAATAACAATAAAATCCTATTAATTTTACAATTACTCAAATAAATTATTAAAAATAAGAAAAAATGACATTTTATAATAATTGATTGAAATGAAACTAATAGTATTTTAAAATCAAATAACTCTTTATATAATGATTAGTTTGAGACCTGTTCAAAATAAATTTCTTATAAAACTTTTAAGGTTGATCTAAAATATTAAAACATAGAAAAGTATTATTGAAAAGTGTTTAATACTTTATAAAGACTAAATAAGAAAATTTCAACATTTATAATTTTAATTTAGAAAATAGTTAAAATTTAGCATGATTATATACTCTTTTTGTTTTTTCCAAAATAGTATATGTATTTCCATAATAAGATAAAATTACATAAATTTCTTATAGAGCTTTTATATATAAATTTCAAATAAATTAAGGAAAATTTCAATTTTGTTAACATCAATCAATATATTTTAAGAAATTAACAATATATATTTTATTAAAAATAAAATATTTATTAATTATTTATATTTATAAAGTAATAAACACTTTTCCATAAAAATTTTCCGTATTTTATTATTTTAGATCAACCTATTTTTTTATAAGAAATTTATTTTTGAATAGATTTCAAGGAAATCATTATATAAAGAACCATTTGATTTAAAAAATATATATTTTATTTTCATTTCAATCAATTATTATAAAATGTCGTATTATTTTCATTTTTTTATTATTAATAATTTATAAAAGTAATAGTCAAATCACTGAAATCTTTTTTTCATTGTTTTTATAATTATTTACATGAATAAAGTAAAATCTTAAAATATTCTTGATTAGACATCCAAATCATTCTCAAGAAAATCAATGTTTAAGAAAGTAACATTCTGAATATATCATTTACACTAACAATAATTTACAAATATCATCTAAAAGAAACAAAGAAAAACATTGTTAGTTTATCAAATAAAAAAACATTAAACGAATAAAAAAATGAATCAAATAAAAAAAACATTAAATACACACATGTCCATGTGTCACACAAATCCATAAAGTCTCATTTTTAAAGTCTTAGCATCCAAGGGGAAAAAAAAAAATCTAATATAAGTGTCAAAATTTGAACTGTGAGACTGATCTATTGGTTAAAAGAGAAAAAAGTGACTTTCATTTTTCTTCTACAAAGCCACAGAATCCGTTCTCGTATTTTTTTTTATAAGAAAATATCAATTCATACACTATTTATTCAATTTTTTTTTAAAAAAAAACATGAGAGATAAAAGCATATTCTTTAAGATCAAAACGGTGCAGTGCAGGCCCTTTATTATATAGGAAATCTAGAACAACCACAGAAAATAACAATGACTCACTCCACATTAAAATCAAGTTTTCTTTCTAACGGTGAATTTAATGTTAATGTTTGACCAACTTTTCTTTTTTTGTTAAAAATTGTTTGAAAGTCTTTTTTTTTAAAAGAAAAATTGTTTGAAAGTTAAAACTTAAAATAAAAATTTTAAAAATAAAAGTTGCTTAATAATTTTGGTTTCAAAGTTTTTTTTGCCTCTTTAAAAAAATTAAATGCTCCATTTCATTATCTCATATTGATTAATTTAAAAAGGAAAGACAAATTAAAATATGTACTTTATTTTTCTAACATACTTTTTTTTTATATATAAAATTAAGCTCTTCAAGATTGTAAGAGTCTTTATGATCTAAATGTGTTTGGTTCAACTTCTCCTTAAACTAAAAAAAAAAAAAATGGGCTAAATACTAAGTAAATTTCACTCTATTACTTGTATTGTATGATAAAAAAGTTAAAATACTTTTATTAGTTCTGTAATATTTAAATAATTACACACTTAAAATATTATAAAATATTACATTACAATACCATATATCAAATATCAGTGTAAATATTTTTTATTAATATTGTAATATTTAAAATATTACCTATTTAAAATGTTAAAAAAAAGTCAAGGTTACATGTTTTCTAAAAAAGATTAAATACAAATTTATGAAGACATATTCAAACATTTTTTTGACTGAATATTCAAACATTTTAATTATAAAAATATTATTTTGTTTTGACTTTAATTATTTCCAATAATAAATAACATACTATATTTTATAAAATATGCATTAAAAACACACTATCTATTAAATGTCTTGGTAATTAATACAATTTATTAAATATATGAGAAATAAATTATTTAAAATAGGAAATATATGAAGTGCCCCTAGATTGAGGAGATTTTTTTTTTCCACATCTCATGATAAAAATATTATTTTATTTACCTTTAATTGCTTCCAAAATTAAAAAAATAAAACAAAACTTTTATATTTTATTTTTTGAGTATGCTATTTTTCTAACAAAATAAAATTCATAAATATTATAAATGAATATGCAAATTCAAACCCTTGTAATTTATAAAATATTATTTTATTTTGATTTTATTATTTTCAAAATAAAAATAAAAAACAGTAAAAACATAATATTTTTTGCTGCATTTGATATTTTTCTTTAAAAATTAAAATTCATAAATATAATTAAAAATTCATAATAATCAATAAATACATGCAAAAATTCAAATACTCAACAATGAAATTATCAAAACCTATTATTCTTCCCCCAATACCTAATAGTGAGAAAAAAATAAAAAATAATAATTTATAAAGTATGCATTAAAATCTCACTATGTATTAAATGTTCTAGTAATATAACATTCTGAATATAACATTTACACCAACAATAATATACAAATATCATCTAAAAGAAACAAAGAAAAACACTATTAGTTTATCAAATAAAAAAACATTAAATGAATAAAAAAAACATTAAATACACACATGTCCATGTGTCACACAAATCCATAAAGTCTCATTTTTAAAGTCTTAGCATGCAAGGAAAAAAAAAAATCTAATATAAGTGTCAAAATTTGAACCGTCAGATTGATCTATTGGTCTAAAAGAGAAAAAAGTGACTTTCATTTTTCTTCAACAAAGCCACAGAATCCATTCTCGTATTTTTTTTTATTTTTAAATTATCAATTCATATACTATTTATTCAAAGTTTTTTTTTTAAAAAAACATGATAGATAAAAGCATATTCTTTTTCTTTTTGTTCGTGTAAAAATTTAGGGTGGGAAACTAGTAAAGTATAGGATGTGTGTGGATAATGTGACAAATTTTAACGAAGCCTTAAATCATATAAAAATTGCAAACAGTAAAAATCGAGTAAAAAAAAAAATAAAAAAACAAGTAAAAATCGAGTATAAGCATATAATTAATCTCAATTTGATTCCTGTATTATCCGGTGTTGTTCACTTCGAACATCATCATTATAAAGTGAAAAAAAATAGAACGAAAAAGAAAAAAGGAATGGAAAGATTGGTGGTACCTTAGACTTGTGTCAAATGCTGCTACGCTTCGAACTTGATAGGCACCTCAGCGTGGGGTGAGTAATTAACAGAGAAAAGAGAAATGATAATTTAGATAGAAAAAACGGTGCAGTGCAGGCCCTTTATTATATAGGAAATCTAGAACAACCACAGAAAATAACAATGACTCACTCCACATTAAAATCAAGTTTTCTTTCTAACGGTGAATTTAATGTTAATGTTTGACCAACTTTTCTTTTTTTGTTAAAAATTGTTTGAAAGTCTTTTTTTTAAAAGAAAAATTGTTTGAAAGTTAAAACTTAAAATAAAAATTTTAAAAATAAAAGTTGCTTAATAATTTTGGTTTCAAAGTTTTTTTTTCCTCTTTAAAAAAATTAAATGCTCCATTTCATTATCTCATATTGATTAATTTAAAAGGAAAGACAAATTAAAATATGTACTTTATTTTTATAACATACTTTTTTTTTTTTTATATAAAATTAAGCTCTTCAAGATTGTAAGATTCTTTATGATCTAAATGTGTTTGGTTCAACTTCTCCTTAAACTAAAAAAAAAAAAAAAATGGGCTAAATACTAAGTAAATTTCACTCTATTACTTGTATTGTATGATAAAAAAGTTAAAATACTTTTATTAGTTCTGTAATATTTAAATAATTACACACTTAAAATATTATAAAATATTACATTACAATACCATATATCAAATATCAGTGTAAATATTTTTTATTAATATTGTAATATTTAAAATATTACCTATTTAAAATGTTAAAAAAAAGTCAAGGTTACATGTTTTCTAAAAAAGATTAAATACAAATTTATGAAGACATATTCAAACATTTTTTTTGACTGAATATTCAAACATTTTAATTATAAAAATATTATTTTGTTTTGACTTTAATTATTTCCAATAATAAATAACATACTATATTTTATAAAATATGCATTAAAAACACACTATCTATTAAATGTCTTGGTAATTAATACAATTTATTAAATATATGAGAAATAAATTATTTAAAATAGGAAATATATGAAGTGCCCCTAGATTGAGGAGATTTTTTTTTTCCACATCTCATGATAAAAATATTATTTTATTTACCTTTAATTGCTTCCAAAATTAAAAAAATAAAACAAAACTTTTATATTTTATTTTTTGAGTATGCTATTTTTCTAACAAAATAAAATTCATAAATATTATAAATGAATATGCAAATTCAAACCCTTGTAATTTATAAAATATTATTTTATTTTGATTTTATTATTTTCAAAAATAAAAATAAAAAACAGTAAAAACATAATATTTTTTGTTGCATTTGATATTTTTCTTTAAAAATTAAAATTCATAAATATAATTAAAAATTCATAATAATCAATAAATACATGCAAAAATTCAAATACTCAACAATGAAATTATCAAAACCTATTATTCTTCCCCCAATACCTAATAGTGAGAAAAAAATAAAAAATAATAATTTATAAAGTATGCATTAAAATCTCACTATGTATTAAATGTTCTAGTAATTAATACAATTTCTTTAAATAAATTATAAATAAAATAATTAAAAAAATTAAAATTCATAAATATAATAAATGAATATGTGAACTTAAACACGTGTAATTAGAAAATATTTTTTTATTTTGATTTTAACTATTTTCAAAATTAAAAATAAAAATAGTGAAAACAAAATATGTTTTTAATTTGATATTTTTCTTTTAAAAAATTAAAATTCATAAGTGTAATAAATAAATTCATAATAATCAATAAATAATTGCAAAAATTAAAATACTTAATAATCAGAAAAACTAAAAATTAATATTTTATATAGTATGCATTATAATCTCACTATATTTTAATTGCTAAAATTCTATAATTTTTAGTTATATGACAATCTATAATTGGATGACAATGTAAAAACCTTTTACAATATTAGTATATTCTAATTAAATTCAAAACTTTAATCATCACATTTAATCACTAGTACAAAAAAGACTTTTAACATAAATTGTTTTTACATTCTAGATTGGTATGCAAGTGGATGTAGAATCAACCGATATAGAAAGTTGATATTTTTAGATCGATTATGAAATTGATGTAACAAGTGACTCACTTGCAACATCAGTTATAGTCATAATTGATATATAACGTCTGATTTCTACCAAGATTGCACCCATAATAGTACTATAACTACATCCCTTCTTAATATACAATATTCCAAAATCAAAAACAAATATACAAACAACACATAACAATTTCATTTTATTATTATACATGTAATACATCTCATATATCAAAATATATGTGCAATTTTTTTATTTATTATAATGACGAATCAAAAAACATGTTTACAATTTCCCTATTACAAAGAGACCATGAATCTTTTATTTTCTGGTTACATGAACTAAATAAGAGAAATTTGACTACTCTTTTTTTATTCAATAAGAATTCATTTCCTTCCTCCTAGGTAGCTCTCTTAATTTGTTCACATTCTTGTTATTATAAACTTTCACTTAGGCTTGATTCATTCATCTCCGACAACCATCCATGTAGTCCTCGTTTTGAATGAATGGCTATACCTCCATTAGATGATTCTTACGTTTGAAAAACATCTGGTTTAAAAATCAAACAAACTCCATTAGTTAATGCCAATTCAAGTGCACTTCACATATGGTGGTGTTATATGTCACATATTGGTTATTGGATATTTATATGTTTTGGTATTATAAATATCTTGTAACCAGGCTGGGGTACTTTGTGGGGTTGCTAACTTTAACTTATTTTGTAAATGGGGTTGGTACCCCTTGTACCTCCTTTAATCTATTTCTTTCTTGGCTGATAAAAAAAAAAAAAAAAAAAAGTGCACTTGAATGGTTAAGAGCATGTTTGTGTTCGATTTCTGTTTACCAACAAATTCAACGCCATTTTGTCTTAAATCTCTGATCGACTCAAAGTAATATGACTTGATTTTTTTTTTCAACTTTCAGTTCAACCAAACAAAGTTTATAAATTGTAATCCAAAAGCATTTAAGGGAGGGCGAGGGTGTGATTTTTAGCATTTGTATGTTACAAACTACAAAAACATGACCAATCTATCGTCCTTACTTGAACTTCACATTATAATTTTAAGCTTTGTTTGGCAGAGGGGAAATAACAAGAAAATTGAGAAGAGAGAGAGGAAATAAAAGGATCATTTGAAATTGAGGATGTTTGGTATGGAGGAAACATGATGAAAGAAATTTAAAGTTGGGGCCCATATAAAGAAAATTTCACATTGAGAAAGGTGAAAATGAGACTGAAATTATGAGAGGTGAACAAAGAGAAAGAGTAAGTTACGATGTGACTACCTCTTAGCCGCATACTTTTGGGTCTTCTCTTAGCCACCAAAAAATCTCTGATTTGTTCCCATTGTCATCATATTTGCATCAATTAAAGACTCCACACATAGGTAATCAAGAATCATAGTTGACCCCTATCTTGTTCTTCCACTCTCTATTTTCCTCTTTTCGTCTTTGATAATCAATCCTCTTTTATGTGATAATCGATTATCTTTTCTTTGATAATCGATTCTCTAATTGATTTTGAGCATATTATAGTTGATTCTTGCGTGATAATCAATTGTCATGTGTGGGAAATCAATTTTTCAAGTTTCCAGATACTATATGTACAAAAGTATCACCAAATAATCAATTGTATTTTTTATAATTGATTTTTGCATCGTCATGTTTGGGAAATCGTTTTTCATCATCGAGAATCGATTTTCATGGTTAGAATTTTGATTGTGTGAGCTTGTGTGCTAGGGGTAATTTAGTCTTATTATCTACAATCTCTTTTGTCTCCCATATTTCCATAGAAAACCAAACAAGACGAGAAGAAATTCCAATATTTTTTCTTCTCAATTTCTCTCAAACTGGACAACCCAAAAATCTACCCTATTTCTCTCCTTCCCATTTTCTCTCTTTCCTATTTTTATCCATTTGATTTCTCTCCCTTATGCCAAATAGAGCATTAAGGAAAGCATGGGTCAGGCCGAGTTTAAAGTCACTCATAATTTGAATTAGGCAAAGCATTTAGGTTAGGTCGGTTTGGAATTTTTTTTTTTACTAGAATTGACATGGCTTGGTTGAATTTGGGGTCAAGTTAAGTCAAATCTCAAGTTGCCCGATAAAAAATTGAAAAAAAATAGAAAATAGGAAAAATGGAAAAAAAAAATGGGTCAAATTCCTTACAGATAGAGGTGTCAAAACGGGCCAACCCGGCCCACACAGGTTGACCCACCATGGATTGAGCGTTAAACGAGCCGAGCCAACCCGACTCACCTTTTGGTGAGCCATGAAAATACCAACCCGGTCGGGCCCACCATGGGTTGGTGGGTTAGGTGGGTTGGCTCACCAAATTTTCAAAAATAAAAAATCAAATCTCATTTATTAATTCAAATACAAATATAAATAATAGGCTAATGTCTCAAATAACCATTCAAGAATCTAATATTATCTTTCAAGTAACCATTCAAATGTCTCAAATACATAAATACCATTCAAAAGTCTTAAAATACCAAAGTCTTAAAATAAAATCCAACCATCCAATTGTCCAAACATTAGTCATAGTTTAACAATATCAAATGGATTACTATTCTATTTACTATACTATTTTTTCTACTGTAAAAAAATACTGTTTTTTTTTTCAAAGTTTAAGTGGATTAAATGGCCAACCTGGCTCAACATGACTCAAACCCGTCCGGCTAGCGGGTTAAGTAAACCAGGTTACAATTTGGCCAAAATTGCAAAAAACTTTTATTTTTCCGGTTTCGCCCAGCCCGAACCCATGATGAGTCGGGTTGATTCACCGGGTTTGAACTCTCTTTGACACCTCTACTTACAAATCCAATATTGCATTAGTATACCAAATATTCATCAATTATTAGTATCACTTTTTTTTTTGTCTAGACCAATTATTAGTATCACTGTCTCACTCAATAATGTCTTGATACAAACGTGGAACACAAAAACCATTTTAACTAAAAATAACGTCACATAGCAGCTGCCTCAAAGTTCTTCCATGAGCACATAACATTCAAAGTCCAACTAGAAAATTCATTTTAGCATAAAGTATAATAAATCATAAGTCATCAACATTCATTTTATTAATATTATATAATATAAAATGACATGGCCAAGTTGGGTTGGGCTACTCAATTTTTGTTTTGTTCAACCTGATAGTCGACTCAAATTAGTCAATTGAGACAAAAAGAACTTAAATTGACTTGTCAATCCTACCCGATTTTTTTTTATTTTTTGTTCAAGTCAATTCAGTTTATTTAGGTTAGTTAGGTTGTTTTGACCTGTGTTCACTCCTAAAATGAAATATCATGATATTATGTTTTGTTATTTGAATTGGTATTATAAAAATGAAATATAATATGCTTAATTGTAATTTTTACCCCCAACTTTTTAATTTTTGACGAATTTTATCCCAAACAAATTAATTTGGCATATTTTACCCCCAATTTTTTAAAAAAGTTATAAATTTTACCCTCCACAGTTTTGATGGCGTGACATGCTGACATAAGCATAAAAAATAGGGATAAAATTCACCAAAAGGTAAAAAGTTAGGGGTAAAATTTGTCAAAAATGAAAAAATTAGGGGTAAAATTTGCCAAAAAGTAAAAAGTTGGTGATAAAAAATACAACTATTTTAGCATGTCACGTCATCAAAACTGTGGAGGGTAAAATTTGCAACTTTTTAAAAAGTTGGAGGTAAAATGCGCCAAATTAATTTGTTGGGGGTAAAATCTGTCAAAAATTAAAAAGTTATGGGTAAAAATTACAATTAAGCCAATATAATATAGATTAGTTAAATTTATTTTATCCTATTTTATTGTTTACCTTCATTTTTCTTCTCCTCCAATTTAAAAGGAATGAAATGGATTTTTTTTTCTTCTCTTCAATTCATCATATATAAAATACCCAAATAATGAAAATAGTTTTATTCTATTATATTCCATTTCACTGCTTTTCATTTAAACCCATTTTATTCTACCTCTATCTCTTTCCATCAATTTAAACATAAACTACAACAATCATACTTTCGTTAAATGCGGCTAATAAAGAAGATAAACGTGACACGAAAATAAAAAATTACATCATAATAAAACATAAATAAATAAAAAAGATAGAAGATGATATTGAAACCTTAGTAAAATTTAGAAGACTAAAAATATAATTTTGCATATTATATCAAACTTGTAAAAAAAATGACATGCAAATAATAACTTATTGATTAGGGAGAAATAACAATCATCTCTCATTTAACAAACGGTGCTCATTGCTCAATGTACTAGGACTGTCCATGACTTTTTGTCCTCAAGACACCCTGTTTGAATTCCAACAAGTGTTTTCCTTAGTTTTGCGGACAATGTTTCTGGGCCTGTCTTGTAATCCACCCTGCATTTCCAATAATTTTAATGAGTTTAGCACTATCATTTGGTGAATGGTGAAGATATCTTCGAAACTGAGAGGAGGGATATTTTAAATAAATAGTTTAATTTTGATATATTATCATTGCAAAAATTTGTAGTTTAATGTAGATGCATTTTTATACAAATATCTAATAAAAATTCATCATATTGTAACATCATATTAATAAATAAGATTATGTGATAAAATGATCAAATTTTATTAAAGTAAGTTCAAATATTTTTACAATATCAATTAACTAAAAATAATCTAAAATATATCTTTAAAATATTTATTACAAAAATCAATAATCTTATGATATATAACAGTGTAAAATCATTGGTACTTTATAACTGAATTCATATAAAATATTGAAAACAAAAAAGAAATAGATTAAATTGAAGTGTAAATTTTTACCTTGTTTCCTTGTAGGTTACAGATGCAACAGAGTTGACAACCACTGCAGTTCCTGTGCAGAACATTTCATCAGCAGCTAGCATTTCATCCACTGATATAGCACGTTCCATGACCTGAACACAATTCAAGCGAAGGAAAAACAATAATGATGGATGACCGTTGACCAGTAACATTTTGACTTGACGGTGCTTAACTTAGAAAACCAAATTTGTAGAAAATGAAACCAGCAAGATTAATCAATATATTATACATGCCAATAATTGAAGGAAAATTAATTAATATACCTGATAACCCAAATCAATGGAAATCTCAATGATGGATTTTCGCGTGATACCAGGCAGGATGGTTCCATCTATTGCAGGAGTGGGGATTGCGTTGCCCTTCATGGGATTAAATTAATTAAACAAATTTTGTTCAGACATAATAAAATTTCCACATGGTTTAGACATACAAATTTGTTAATAGTAATATCATAAGGTTTTACTTGGTGTTGGTGGTGTACCTTCACAACAAATACGTTGCATGATGAGGCCTCCTCTATATATTTTCCAGTTGCTGAGTCCAAGAACAACACATCCGAGAATCCATTGGCCTTTGCATCAGTCATTGCAGTATAAACCTATATAAGGATAATATACTCAATGAAGAGCAAAATTAATTTGGGGTAGCTTATAATTTGACTTAGCAGTCTAAGTAATCATGCTTTGTGTTGTACTATTGTCAGCAAGATATATAAATCAAGAGAACGCTTAGACTAAACATTAACCATTAAATATAGTTTACAGAATGATAAAATTCAGGATCAAAGTTTTGATTAATTCAAAAAAATTTCCTTTAACTTTATTTTTTCTAACCTCAGGATAAGTAAAATTAACAACCATGGAAAACAGATATTCAAGATGGAGAAAACTGTATTATTGGTGATATATTGGTAGTGTATGCTTACCGGGGCATAATTGGTGACACTTTTAATCCCTCCGGTTCCACCACTGCCAGATATTGCTCGATATAGTTTATCCTCCACTTTTAAGTTTAGAGCACCCTGTCATATATAAAAATGACAAAAAATGAAATTAGTCTAGAATATGAAATTTCAGCAAGTTGTAAGTCGAATCTTAATTTTCCTCATATTATTATAACCATGTGGAAATCAATAGCTGACCTTGTGGTAGCTGCCAACTGGAGAACAATAAATAAGAAATGTATACTCAGGTGCTGGTCCCAAACCTAACAATGCTCCTGTTCCCATGAGCAATGGCCTAATATATAGTGACCCTTTCCCTGATGGAGGCACCTGTTTCATATATTTAAAGCTTATAAAGCTTATTATGTTTTTCAATTGCTTAGAGGCAAAAAATCATTGAGATGAATAATTAAGTTTAAATAAATACCCAACGTTTGTTTGCAAGAACCGTCTGTTTTACAGCATTAACAAACTGGTCATTAGATGGAGATGGCATACACAATCTATCTGCACCTCTCTTCATGCGTTGAGCATTCTCATCTGGTCGAAATAGAAGTATACGCCCATCTTCAGTTCTCTGTGCCTTTAGCCCCTCAAAGAGTCCCTGAAGAATGAAGATAATCATGTTTATATTTGTGAGGCTTTAATTAGCTAGAATTTGATTTGTGAACTACCCGAAATTAACTTTTTTGTGTGTGTTTTATATAAGCTTATTATCATTGATAAAAATATACTATGAATTACTAGCTAGGTAGTAGTAGTGTGTTGTTTGAAGAACCTGTCCATAATTTAAGATCCCAGCAGAAGGACTGATCTCTATGTTTCCAAATGGAACGAGGGATCCTTGTGAAAACTTGTCTCCTTTTGCACATTTCATGACATACATGTAATCCGTGGCAACTAGACCAAATCCAAGCTCATCCCAATTAATTGCAGCGTAGTTCTCCCCAGCAGCACTGTGGGGTGATCAACGTAACAACGTTCAAATTCAAAATCACCAATATTATAAAAAACATAAATAAAACCAAGTTCATCTATGAACTATGATAGTATCTACTACATTGACATTGTCGTATTCATTAATCAATTACTCGTTCAATATAACTACCTTTCAGAACCGTCTTTGCAGTTCCCTAAAATAGAAGGGGGAGACATAGTTGTGAATTGTGATCACGGATTCACCTCACCAGGTTTTCTGCGTTAAAAAAGTAGTGTCAGTTGGTGCAAGGCTAGAGACAAATACCTGTACAACGGTTCAAGTCACGTCATTGACTACTTACATATCAGTATAGGATGCGTGTGCAAAAAGGCTACCATCACCTTGTGAAAGATTTCAATGAAGCTTACATCATCTAAAATTGCAAACACTAAAATCCAATCAGATCAAAAAATTAAAAATCGAATCTAAACATTTCATTAATTCATCCCAGATTGATTATTATCAATCGGTGTTCACTTTGAACATTCATTATAAAGTGAAACAGTAGAATGAAAAAGGAAATTAATGGAAACATTAGTACCTTAAACTTGTGTAAAAGCCGCCACGAACTTTATAGGAACCTTGACGTTGGAGGAGAAAAAGAGAAGAGAAATAAAAAAATTAAGATCGAGAAAATGAAGGAGAATAATGGCTTCACAGAGAGATGAGAAGGGGAAGTGATAGTGATCAGCGAGGATTAAGGATTTGATGCAAAGAGGCATCCTGGTGCAGGCCTTTTATATTGAAAATCTGGAACCACAGGAGAAAAAAATAACAAGCACGTGGTTCACTCCACAATATTTATTACTCCATCATGTCTTTTTTATAAGAAACAAATAATTAAATCATCAAGACCAATAAAAATAGTTAAGTTAGTTAGTTATAATTAATAATGTCATAAATTTTAATTTTATTCCAAAAGTACCCCTTAAATTGATTGATTTAAGTAGTGGTTACATTAATTGCATTACACCTCCACCAATAAGTGTAACTTGTATTGTTAATAGACCAATAAATGCATGAGAAATGAGTAAGTGTCTCATTAATGAATTTCAATTTCACAAGATGAAGGATAAAAAAGAAAACTAACAATTAATACATCTTAAAGTGGGTCTATGTTTCTTATAATTAGGACAAAAAAAAAACATCATTTTGTTTCTTATAAAAAGGACCGGAGGAAGTATTATGACTAAATAATTTATATGGATACAAGATCATTAATTATCAAAACAAAAAATTCACCTACACGAAAAAAAAACCAGCAAAAATTCACATAAATTATTACAAAAAATGTATTAATTGGCAAAAGAGTTAATAATTACATGCAATACTCACGATAAAATGACCAAAATAATAAAAATTCAACAAACACAATTTAATTAATAGAAATAAAGAAAGGGAAAAAAGTTATTTACCAAAAAAAAAAAAAATCAACTAAGCCACGGGTCTGCCTTTATTTTAACAACCATGCACGAATTTTCAAATGCAAAAACATTTACATAAATATAATATTTCTCATGACTCAACAAATTAAACTATCCCTTTATTAAATTAGAATATACTTTTTAGTATGGTCTGCCTTTATTTTAACAACGATGCACGAATTTTCAAATGCAAAAACATTTACATAAATATAATATTTCTCATGACTCAACAAATTAAACTATCCCTTTATTAAATTAGAATATACTTTTTAGTATGGCTGGCTTAGGGTATTCGAGACTAACCATATGCTTAGTCCATTCTAGATAAAATTAGCAATATATTTTCTTTTTTGCTTGGTATATAGTACATATTTAAAATGGCTGAATTTTGTTATAAAATTGATACTGAGTTAAGAATATTTTTATAAAAATATATTATTAATTTTATAAAAATCATATTTAAGAATTCTAGATAACTTTCAACTACAATGTAGGGTAATAAATAGCAATTGATTATTGAATTTAATAATAATCCGTACATAAACCTAATCCTTGTATATAAATCATTATTAATTTAAAAATGTTTTTAATTTTTAAATAAAAAATAAAGAGTTCAAAAAACAAAAGAAATATATTCTTTTTAAATATATCAGTTGAAACTGGTTTTCTAACATTATTAGTTCTTAACCAATTTTTGCTCTACTAATATTTTGAATTATCTGGGCGATAAACAAAACTGAAACGAGCCAACCAGCATTATTTACGGTATTGTTAAGCATTCGCACATCGTAGAAACTACAAGTCTACACCGTATGAGTTCGTATTCACACTATTAATAATTTCCCTTTCTCTAAAAAAACATGACTCACACAATCATGTGAATCTCACTTATATATCATCGATGTCGTATTTGTCGGGATTTAATTAATTAAAGTATGATTTTGACTTTTTTTCCCTCACCATATGTGTGCAGAAGTTTTTGCCTGATCTAGTATTCCTCGTTATTAACGAACGGCTATACCAATATATATCAACCGTTCAAATAATGTCACATCATCACTTAATTGATGCTAGATATTCAAAACAAAAGTTTTAATATATCATAGACCTAAAACATATTTAAACCTAATTTTAAGCTTTGTTTGGCAGATGGAAAATAACAAGAAAATTAAAAAGAGCAAGATAGATAGATAGAGAGAGAGGAAATAAAAGGATCATTTGAAATTGAAGATGTTTGGTAAAGAGGAAACATGATAAAAGAAATTTAAAGTTGGGGTCCATATAAAGAAAATTTCACTCTGAGAAGTGAAAAGGGAGAAAATGAGAGAGAAATTGTGAGAGGTGAGGAAAGAGAAAGAGTAATAAATTATGATATGACTACTTCTTAGTTACATACTTTTGGATCTTTTTCCAGTCATTGAAAAACCTCCAATTTAGTCCTGTCGTCATCAAATCCACGTCAATTAAAAATTCCACACATAGGTGAGCAAGAATCATCATTGATCCCTATGATGTTCTTCCATTCTCTATTTCCCTTTTTCCTCTCTAATAATTAATCATCTTTTGTGTGATAATTGATTATATTTTCTTTGAAAATCGATTCTCTATTAAGTTTTGAGCATATTATAGTTGATTCATGTGTGATAATCGATTGTCATGTGTGGGAAATCAATTTTTTCAAGTTTCCAAATACTCTATATACAAAAGTAGGCTTAAATATCAAATTGGTCCTTGTAAGTTAGTTTTTTTTTATTTTTGGTCCCTGTAAGTTTATTTTTTCAATTTAGTCCCTGTAAGTTGGTACTTTTTCGATTTTGGTCCCTGTAAATTTTTTTTGTTCATTTTTAGTCCATGTATAAATTTGCATGCTAAAATTAGAAGGACTAAAAATGAAAAAATTGAAATATTAAAGGAACTAAAATTAGAAAAACGCAAATTTACAAAGACTAAAAATGAACAGAAAAACTTACAGGGATCAAAACTGAAAAAACATGAAGTTATAGAGATTAAAAATAAAAAAATAAACTTACAAGGACTAAAATTAAATAAACACAAACTTACAAGGACTAAATTTATATTTAAGCACCAAATAATCAATTATATTTTTTTATAATTGATTTTTACATTGTCATGTCTAGGAAATTGATTTTCATCATTGAGAATCAAATTTCATGGTTGGAATTTTGATTATGTGAGCTTGTGTGTTAGGGGTAATTTGGTCTTATTATCTATATATAATCTCATTTCTCTCCCATATTTCTGTAATAAACCAAACAAAGTGAGAAGAAATTCCAATATTTTTTCTTTTCAATTTCTCTTAAACTAGACAACCCAAAACCCTACCTTATTTTTATCTTTCCTATTTTAATCCACCCTAATTTTTTCCCTTGTGCTAAATAAAGCATTAAGAAAAACATGGACGAGTTTAAAGTCACACATAATTTGAATTAGGCAAAGCATTCGGGTTAGGTCGGTTTGGATTTTTATTTTCATTTTTTTACTAAAATTGACATGACTTGGTTGAATTTGGGTCAAATTAAGTCAAATCTCAAGTTGCTCCAAAAAAAATGAAATAAAATAAAATAAAAAATGGCGAATATAGGAAAAATGAAAAAAAAAAAAAAAGGTCAAATCCATTACAGATCCAATACTCCATTAGTATACCAAATATTCATCAATTATTAGCATCATTGTCTCACTCAACATCTTCATACCGAATTAGAAAACAAAAACCATTTTAACTAAAAATAATGTGACATAGCTTGAAAGTTCTTCATAGCATTCAACTAGAAAATTATGAGCATGTAACATTCATAGCCTAACTTTTTTTTTTTTTTTGAGAGGATTCATAGCCTAACTAGAAAATACATTTTAGCAGAAAACATAATAAATCATAAGTCATCAACATTCATTTTATTAATATTATATAATATAAAATGACATAGCCAAGTTGGGTTGGGCTATCCCTCAAAAAAAAAAAAAGTTGGGTTGGGCTACTTAATTTTTGTTTTGTTCAACCTAAGACTCGATTCAAATTAGTCAGATTGTGAAAAAAAAAAATGAATCTAAATTCACCTGTCAATCCAACTCGTTTTGTTATGTTTTGTTCGGTTTGTTCAAGTTAATTGGATTGTTCTGACCCGTGTTCACCCCTAAAATGGTTTTCAGACAAAAGCGGGTTACCAAAGATTCAAAATCACATAAAACCAAGTTCATATATCTACTGCATACATGTTTAGATTAAAGTTGTGAGAATTGAAAAGTATTTTTACTCTAAAAATAATAAATATTTTATTCTCAATTCATGCGTTAGAACATGCAATTTCTTATTAAAATTTGGTGAAAATACTTTTATAACTTTAAACCAAACCTAGGTTGCATTGTCTTGTACATAGAATTTAAGTTGTCATATTGTACCTCTTAGAACCGTCTTTGCAGTTTCCTAGAATATAAGGGGGAGACATAGTTGTGATTTGTGAAGTTGGGGTTTTTTCTGAATTGAGAAGTGGTGACAGTTAGATTCACGTCTTAGACACAAATCTCTCTATAATATAATAATCAAAGATAAGCTACAAGACAAAAAATCATTATCCATAAGGAAATTAGTATTTTATTATTATTTTTTTGTTTGTTTTTTTAGTCAAATTTAAGTAGTCCCTTTTAAGTATTTATGCCTTTTCATTTGATTTTGTGTCCTCCACATCTCCAACGATGCCAAGTTTTTGTTTTGATTAAAATGAAAGTTAGAATTACTATTATTGTCGAATATGTCATTTCTTTTGATTTCACTAACAACACATTTTGATTAATAAAATAAGATGTATAATTTTCTAAAAAGAAGTGACAAGAATTTGACAAATATTAGAAAATATAATTATGTATAATTAAGCTGCAATTTAGTGTTAATTAAGTGAATACCAAAATTTCAAGTATAAAAATGTAATATTTTTTTTAAAATATTATAATTTGAAAAATACTAGAGAAATATATATATATATATATATATATATATATATATATATAAAATTAAATTGTATATTAGAGTCAATTAAATGAATAGCTTAGTTTAAAATGCAAAAATATATGTTACTAAATTTTTTTGTGTATTATTTTTATTGATAATATAGGATTGATTAGACTCATTAGAGTATCTAACTCAAATTGTCATTTGAAAAGAAAAAAAACAGGTTGAACATTTCTCGATGATTAAAATGATTGATATGTTTTTTAAATTAAATATAAAATTTTGTGAAAATTAGTTAAATTAATTTAAATAATAGTCAGACAAATAAAAAATAAATAAATTAAAATATTGTCTTATAAATACTACCCTATTTCAATTTTTGTAATTGTAAAAAGAATTTTTTCTCGATGATTAAAATGATATGTTTTTGAAATTAAATGTAAATTTATTTGAAAAAAAGTTGTAATAATTTTAATATTAATCGGACAAATAAAAAAGAAATAAATTAAAATATTCTCTTATAAATATCCACCGACTTTCAGATGACTAATATTCATCGGTGAACATGTTTGGCCACCTTTGGTATAGTCCAGTGGCGGAGCTTAACCAACAATTTTGGAGGGGCCAAAATAATTAAGTTTATAATATATAAGTTAAATGATTTTATGTAATATTTTTTAATAATATTATCTCCTATGAGTAATTTTAAATTTTTAATGATTTTATGTAAATATTAATTATTTTTATGATATTTGTATATCTTTTTTTACTCTATTAACACTTTTAAGTTTTTTTACAACTTTTATACCATTGTATGTTACTAAATAAAAAAATAGAGAACTTATGTTTAAATTATTTTTGTAAAAAACCTGCAAGACAAATTAAGATATTTTATACAAAACAAAATTTGTAGGAGAATACAAAGAAAATATTTTAAAATTTTCAATGGATTTTTCAACAAATTTAGTCATATTTTTGCCAAAATCATAGCAAAATTTGAAGAAAAAGTTTGTAAGAAAATCATAAAATTTATAAATAAAAAAAATGAATTTGCATAAAAGGCTTACAAGAAAAATCCACAGGCAAGAAAAATTTGCAAGTTTAAGTTATATTGTATAAACTTTCCTATAACAAATGAGAATATAAAAGTCTTAAAAAATAAGTTTGAAAAATGAAAACACAATATGTTATAAAAATACAATTATCTAATGGAATAGTTCATGTATTAAAAGTATTATTAATGTTTAAAATTAGCCATAAATACTAATGTTATAAAAGCAAAAAATTAAAGCTATTAACGTAAATTGTCTATTATAATAATAATAATAATAATAATATTATTATTATTATTATTATCATAATAATAATAATAATAAAAGTAGTTTAAAATTAATATAGAAAGTTTTGTTGAAAACTATTAAAATATAGATAATTTTTAATATATAGTTTTAAAATTTTATAATTTTTAATAAAAGAAATATATATATATATATATATATATATATATATATATATATATATATATATATATATATATATGTATAGCTCCGTCATTGGTATAGTCTCTAGACTCTCCACTCCCAACAACTTTTTTTCATCCATAAAGCTTGAACATGAGACCTTACCTCAGGTAACCGAAACTAGTTTCACTTAAAATTTGGGTAGCCCATCTTTTGAATTCCTTAGCCCAGAGAAATTATTAATAAAATGTAATATATAATTATAATTAAAAATTATAATAATTTTAAAACCATTATGGAAAATAAAAATTATTTATTTTGCAATATTTTTGTACAATATTTCTGTATTTAATTTTTTGTTATTTTAAAAAATTCTACTTCGTAACGAACTTTCATTATAAATAATAAATGATGGTGTTGTTATATTATGTTTTTATAATTTTATTTTACAGTATATTTTCCTTTTTAAGATAAATATGGGAGATGAATTATTTTTATAGTATCAATAAATCTGTTAACCATCGTTAATATTTATGAATATATATTTATTAATATTCTTTTATAACTTTTGGCATATTACCAATAATTGGTTTTCAGTACTTTAATATGAATTTAACAATTTACCATTTACCAATTATATACATCTTTATTATAATAAAAATAAATAAGTTTGAGTGGGGAATTTTATGCAATTGAGCTGACAAATTTTAGAGAATTTTTTGTTTCTATTTTTTAATTCATAAAATTATATAAATATAGTAATTAAGGTAATTATAACAAATATATCTTCTAATTTAAAATAATTAAATTGATTATTATCAACACATGTATATGTTTTAGTTAAGGTAATTAAGATTATTTTAAAATATGGTAATTATATAATTTCATATTAACTAGAATAATTACGGTGCACTATTGTGTATTTGAATTTAGAATAATTTTAAAAGATAGTAAAATCACAATTGTTACATAATGTGTTTAAGATAATTATGGTGCAATATTTGAATTTGAAATAATTATTGTACACTAGAATTTTAAATTACAATGCAATACGTACGTGTTCTTTATTTTTAAGGAAATAAAGAACATTAATAAAATCAAATTTCACCTAATTTAATATAGATGAATGTGCTTCTCTTCTATTGTCAATTTGTCGTAAATTTTCTCTTCTTAAAAAATGATGCCAAAGTTGTATATGATTTATGAGATTAAGCCCGAAAGGATCGTTTATAAGATTTTAGTTCGAGTCATTCAATTGTGGTTGAGTACTTATTTCAATAACAAGAGTCAAGTTAAATTTCATGTCAACTACCAAAATAATAAAGGCGGCCAAGTGTGATAGCATTCTGACAAAAGCTAACATGAACCACTATCATGAGTGATTCATGATGGACCACTAATTTTAGCCTTCAGATTAATCTAAACTCCACATTATTATCATACACTCTCCACACTATATTTTTTGCTCCCTCACTGTCATAGCCTTTTCAGTTCAACTCACCTACTGCCTCCTTCCACAGATTTGAGCCACTTCCGGTTAGCTTCGCCGCCTACCACCGTACACTGCCACCGGAGGCGATTTCCGGTGGTGGTTTTTTTCTCCACTTTTCTTCTCTCTCTCTCTCTCTCTCTCTCTCTCTCTCTCTCTTCATATTCATCACTTTGTCTCCACTCACACCGTTCTGACTCGCCGACTCGCTTCCCCTGCCTCTTCACCTTCGAGCCCGCTCTTCCCCTTGTCGTCTCGTCGTCATCTCTTTGTGCCTCAATTCCTCTAAGTTTCCCGACGCCCGTGGCTCCCTCTCACCGGACAACGATGGTGAGTAGCTCCAGTCCAACCAGATCTAAACAATATTTGAGATTTGCGTCTAATAAATATATAGCAATTTCCCTCTTTTTCTCCATTTTATTAATATTTGGTTCTTCTCATCCTAATCCGAAATAGGATTTGCAGTTGTGGAGTTCCATAATAGATTTGAACAATAGAATATGAGCCATTCAAATTTACATGTAATAGATCTTGATCCTTATTTGTGTGGGTAATGGGTGGCTTCACTGTTGAAGATCTGTCCACCATAATCGCCACCGCTAATAGTGAAAATGAGCACCGTAAAAGTTGCTAATAGTGTGGAATTGGCAAGCGCAAGCGGAGGAGGAATTGGAGAATGAGGTTCGGTAGAGGGGTCGCCGAATGCGGTAAAGAGGAGGGAGAGTAAGGTGCAAAAAAGAGGAAAGGGAGGGAGAAAAAATGAAAAAAAAAAATGGCAATGCCGTCGAAAATCGTCTCCGGTGGCGGCGCATGGCAGAGAGCAGCACCACTAAAGAAAGAGGTTGGATCATATGTAGAGACTCTATTGTAAAAGAGTGCACTATAGATTAATCTAATGGGTATTAAAAGTGGTCCACTATAAATCATATAAGTTAGTGGTGCACGGTAGATGCCGCCAAACATTCTAATGAACTTTTATGAATTTGTTCAATTTTTAGTCCAACAGGATCTTCAATTTCTCATTTTCTCTCGTACAAAGTCATGTACTTGGTCCGACAGTGTTTTCTTTTCCATGTGTATTAATTTTAAAAAACAAATAGCTTTTATATAATATTTAAAAGACGAAGGATAAGGTGGACCACCTTTGTAAGTGGTCCACCAAATATCATTTTTAATAGCCCCTGGATTCATCAAGGTGTACAATTATGTCATAAACCTTTTCTCATCAAATCATTTCCTCCTTCATTCCTTCATCTCCTTCCTTCACCACCACCACCTTCACGCTTCCGCCATTACTTCCACCGTCGTCGCCACGCTCTCGCCGTCGATCGACAGGTTCCACCGCATCACCCCTCCCTCTTCTCCGCCACCCCCATTCCCAAATCCAAACCCTCTGACGACATTGACTTGATCTTCAACCCTTTCGACAACGGCCCCCTCGAGTTGGCATTTGATCCCTTTTTTCTCTTTCAAATTTGAACACGTATAGTCCCACCCATTGGTTCAAAGCGCATCGTCAAGGAGCTCAAGGACTTGCAGAAAGACCCACCAACTTCTTGTGCTATGAAAAAAAAATGATTTTTTTTTTGGTTCTTGCTTGTTCTATGATTAAATGGAATAAATTAAATAAAGCACAAAATGTTATGCTTTGTAAGCCTTGAACGTGTGATTCTTACGTTGGTTCAGATATGTGGTAAAATAAAGGATACTCCTTGTGTTGGTTCATTGGGTGTGGCATGATTTTTTGCTTTGGATTTGTTTATGTAGAGGATGAAGGTGAAGGGGCTTGAAGGGGATAGCTGCAAAAGAAGAGCCAAATCGGTGTACGGAGAAGGAGAAGCAGCAAAAAAGAGGGGGGGGGGGGGGGGGGGGGGAAAGTGGCGCCGCCGTCGAAAATTGCCTCTGATGGCAGCGCACGATGGAGAGCAGGGGAGGTGCAATTGGAGTAGCAGGAGAGGGAGGTAGAGCACAATGAAGAGGAAAGACAGAAAAATTTTGATGTAGAAAGATGTAGAATAAAATTGTGTTCCCTAATTAATCTGGGGGCTACTAAAAAAGGTGTTTGGTGGATCACTTACAAAAATGGTCCACCATAACCTCCGTCTATTTAAAAACCATCTAACTAAATAAAATGCAAACCGTTTTTTAATTATTATATTTTAATGGCTCACAAGACTTGCGTGATTTGTGCATGCTTTTTGGGCAATCTTCTGCCGTATTCTTTTTGAATTGGCAAAAGTGGTGTCCTTTTCCAATAGTTTGGTGGCTTTTGTCTTATTGAAGGGTACGTAATTTTTGTTTTTGTTACTTCTCCACGCTGTGTGTGTGTATATATATATAAAGTTATTATTTTAGTTTATGTTGATTGCATATATTATTTAAAAGTTTTTTTTATTTAATTATTTAAAAGTTATAAAAGCATAAAATTTAAAGTAATGATTATAAATAATTAGTCTAAGAAAATTTTTTAATACATCATATATCGTGATTTGTTATTGAATAATAGTATAAAACTATTTTATACAGCTAGCATATAGTCAATTTTCTTATAAAATACTTTAATTATTATTAATTCTTGAATTTAAATTCAAATTAATGATTTTTTTAAAGACAAATTAATGATTTAGACAATTGATTTTTCTAGTTTTAAATTTCTTTTAATTACTTTGAATTATTTACTTTTTATTTAAATTAATTTGTATTGATTAATTTCTTTTACTTACTTTATCTCCTCTCAGTTTCTTACCATAATTTATTTTAATGCTTTTAATTATTTTATTTAATCCTTTAATAAATTTTAATTTAATTGATTAATGATCAATTTTCTTTACTTAACACATTCTCCTTTCAATTATTTTATTATCGTTTATTCTTTAAATTCTTTAATTATTATTGATCCAACAATTTAAATTTAAAATGATTTAAATTGATAATAATTATGAATGATAATTGATTTCTCCCACTTTTAAATTCTTTTAATTATTTATTTTTAATTTTAATTAATTTCTATTGGTTGATTCCTTTTACTTATTACAATTTTCTCTCAATTCTTTACCATAATTTTTTAAACTAATACATATTATTATTATGTCAATATTTCCTAATTATTAATCAATTACATAGTTAAATAAAATTATTCTTAATTATTTTTTTACATCAATATTTTTACTTATTCTAAAAATTAAGGCACTAAATATGAATTTATTTATAAAGTTATTAAATTTTTTTACATTGTACTATTGTTTGAAGGTTTAGTCTTGTTAACCACTGTTATTTAAATAAAATGTTTATCTTCATCTTGCACCACATTTTCATTTACATCAGACAATATTCAACACTTACATAACATAACTCATAATTCAAAAAAATGAATAAAAATTATATAAAGAAAATATAAATAATCATATGAAACAAAAAAGATATGTATCTTCCAAATGTTGAAAGATGTGAATACTTATTAAATAAAAAATTAAATGCACGATAAATCAACAAAAAATAAATAAAAAGTCAATAGAAAAAAATGAAGAAAAAAAATTCTAAATTACATATGAAGGAATGAATTGGTATAACACATTTTATAAATTTGTAAATAATATGATTCACCCATAATTTTTCTCCATTTTATTCGTCCAGGTTGTACCTTTGTTAACTACAAAAAAAAACGAAGTTAGAAAAATAAAATAAAATAATCGTATGTAAGGTATGGTCGAAGAAAAGAAATATAAAAGAGTAGTACTAATATTTAAGAAGAGAATACACAATAAAAGGAACAAATTATGAAGAAGGAAAAGAAAAATATTGATTTACTTATAATTTCTTCTCTTTTTTCATCAATGGTGAATCCCTGCAAAACAGTTAAAAAAAAAAAGGCAACAAAGTGGGGCGTGCAAGGGATGATTGAAGAAAAATCAATAAAAGGAAGAATAATATATATAGCCGTAAGTATGCTAATTAATTTAAAATTATAGAATTATCTTAATTTAAAATAATCTTAATTACCTTAATTTCTCTAAAAAATTTCCACTCAATTGCATAAAATTTTCTCACTCAAACTTCCTTACTTTTATTTTTACTAGTATGGTGACCCGTGCAATGCATATGCATGTTATTATATTTTAAGATTAAAAATTTATTATTTTAATTTATATTTATTTCATATATTATTTAAGAGTTATAAAACATAAATTTTAGAGTAATGATTACAATTAATTAATCTAAGTTTTAGAAAATTTCTTAATACATCATATATCGTAGTTTGTTATTGAATGACAATATAGAATTGTTGTACTATACTTGTACATTGCCTATTTATAATTAATAATATATATATATATATATATATATATATATATATATATACTTTAAGTATTATTAATTCTTTAATATAGATTTAAATTGACGATTATAATAAATAATTTTTCTACTTTTAATTATTTATTTTTAATTTAAATTAATTTGTATTGGCTGATTTCGTTTACTTACTCAATCTCTTTAAATTAATTTTAATTGATTGATTTTTTTTAGTTATAACAATCTTTTCTCAATTATTTTTTGATTCTTTATCCTTTAAATATTTTGTTTCTTTAATTATCATTTATCCTTTAATTTAAATTTAAATCAATTTAGATTGATGATAATGATAAGGACAATTGACAATAAAAAAAAATATTTGCTTTTAATTTTAACTAATTTGTTTTAATAATTTTTTCCATAATTGGTTTAATTTTTTTAAATTGTTTTAATAATAATGTTTTAATTTCCATTCTAATGTTTTAATTTACAAATTGTTTTAATAATATGATTTTAACTCCACGACCCCTGTTACTTTCACATAACGTTATTGTTAGGATAATTAATTTTTTCAAATGTTTTACATTCTCTTATTAACCCACATATAAAACTATAAATTTTATTAATTCAAAATGTATTGACATCACTATTCTCAAACACTACATTATTTTCTTCCTTCCCATCTTTCCCTTCCATTGAGTCATCTTTTCTTCTTCAAAATCCATGGGAATAAAAACATTAAGCAATGTGTCTTCTTCTTTTGCTATAATTACTTTTAATCTCATATATATTAATTTTATCTATAATTATTTCCTTTTACATTAATTGTTATATAAATTATTTCATTTTCTTATCTTAATTATAACAAAACTAATTGTTTCATCTACTATATAATTTTAGCAATTATATGTTAATTGATTGTAATTTTTTGGCACAGTTTCAATTATATTAATTGCTTTCAAATAAGTTTTCTCATTTTGGTTTTAAATTACTTTTATTTGATAGATATATGAATTTATATAAGAAAAGTTCATTTTAACTATGAATAATTGTTAATTTATGTGTTAAATTTTTGTCCACTGATAAAAAAATTTGGTTACGTCCCTGGTTATATACTATAAACTTATTTACATAGTTATTTTAAAAATTAAGACACTAAATACGAATTATTTATAAAGTTATTGATTTTTTACATTATACTATTATTTGAAGGTTTAGTCTCGTTATCCACTATCTTGTTATTAATTTTTTCCATTTTTCTCATCAAGGTCATACCTTTGTTAACTACAAAAAAAATGAAGTCAGAAAAAAAATAGTATATAAGGTATTGTCGAAGAAAAGAAATAAAAATAGTACTAATATTTAGTAAACAATGGTATGAAAGGAATAAATATGAAGAAGGAAAAGAAAAACATTGATTTACCATGAACCTCTGTAAAAGAGTAAAAAAAAACAAAAAAAAGGGCGTGCAAGGGGTGATTGAAGAAAAAACAATGAAAGAAAGAAGAATATATATAGCCTTAAGTATTCTAATTAATTAAAAATAATCTTAATTACTTTAATTAAAATGTATATGTATTGATTATAATTAATTTAATTATTTTAAATGATAATATATAATTACTCTAATTACCTTAATTACTATATTCATATAGTTTTATTATGAATTAAAAATTAGATAAAAAAATATCTAAAAATTTTCCACTCAAATGTATAAGAATTCCCTCCAAGACTTCTTTACTTTTATTAATATAAAGATATAATTATCTTAATTTAAAATAATCATAATTACCTTAATTAAAATGTATAAATATTCATTATAAGTAATTTAATTATTTCAATTAAAACATACAAGTATTCATTATAATTAATTTAATTATTTCGAATTAGAATATATACTTGTTCTAATTACCTTAATTACTATATTTATATAGTTTATTTAATTAAAATATAGATAGAATAGATGAAAAAAGTTTCTCTAAAAATTTATGTGTTGATAATAATTAATTTAATTATTCAAAATTTTAAATCAGAATATATATACTTATCATAATTTTCTTAGTTATTATATTTATATAAATTTATTAATTAAAAAATAGATTAAAATTTACTCTAAAAATTTCTCGCTCAAATGTATAAGAATTCCCTCCAAGACTTCTTTAGTTTTATTTACATAGTTTTATGAATTAAAAATAGATAAATTTTTTCTTCTAAAAATTTATATATATTGATAAAAATTAATTTAATTATTCAGAATTTCAAATATTATATATATATATATATATATATATATATATATATATATATATATATATATATATATATATATATACTTCTCATAATTACCTTAATTACTATATTTATATAGTTTTAATAATTAAAAATAGATAAAAAAAACCTCTCTAAAAATTTATGTGTTGATAATAATTAATTTAATTATTCAGAATTTCAAATTAGAATATATATATATATATATATATACTTATCAATATTACCTTAGTTACTATATTTATATAAATTTATGAATTAAAAAATAGATAAAAATTTTCTCTAAATAATTCCCACTTATAAGAATTCCCTCGAACACTTCATTTTTTGGTACATAAAAGTTTAGGTGAGTTGGGTCCTAAGGGCTCATTAAGGCCAGAGCAGCGGGATTCAAACTCATGTCCTTGTGGGAGATAAATCCGATCCTTACCAACTGAACCTTTGTTGGCCTCCAAGACTTCTTTATTTTTATTAACATAAAGATAAAGATAAAGAATATATATATATATATATATATATATATATATATATATATATATATATATAATGTGAGGTTTGTTAATTTACTCTTACTAATTTTTAAATAGGAGTAAGTTAGTAATTAACATGGACCAAAAGTACACTTTTTTCTTTTAATGAATAATTTAAAATGAAGAATAATTTTGTGATTTTATCTAAAGGCATACTTTCTCTCTCTCTCTCTCTCTTTTTAAGGGTAAAAAAGTAATTGTATAAGTCATTTTCATTAATTATACTTTTTTTTTTTAGCAAAAAGAGGTGAATTACTCCAAAGTAGCAGGGGAGAGAATCCCAACTAGGTTGGCACCCCAGCCCCTGCTATTGGAAAAATACAGCCAACATAACATTGAAAAAAGAAAGAGATGAACAAAACACTTAGGGGGACCAGACCAAACCCAAGAAAAACTATGTAAACCTATAAGAGGGCAGCCCCTGCCTATATCTAAGGAGCTCATGCGATATGAAAGTGGGAGGGACAATCCCACCAAGTATAACCAGAATTTTGTGCACCAAAAGAGGCCAATTTATCAGCACAAGCATTAGCCTCACGATTAATTCTAAAGTTAAAAGTTTTGGTTAAATTTATACAGTTGGTCCAGCGATTGTAAAGAGACCAAGGTACTGTTGCTTAAATGCTTAGACAAGAAGGGTAGAATCAGATTCTAGCCAAAGAGCATGCCAACTCTTAGCTCTAGCAGTTTCTATGGCAATAATAGTAGCCATCACCTCAGCATAGAAAGCAGTTTGAATGCCAATGCTAACAGTAAAACCACTAACAAAATTAGCACTGCTGTCAATGAAAATACCCCCATAACCTGCCATCCCTAGGCTACCTCTTGCAGCCCCATCAGTGTTACATTTGAGCCAAGGAGGGAGAGGAAGCCTCCAAGAGACTTGCAAGATGCTAGTGGGGTTTCTAGGATGGGCATTAACTCCAAACTGTTTAAGAAGAGCAAAATCCATTATAGAGTTGGACGAAGAGCCTGAAGTAACCGTGCCTAAAAGATGAACATTAGCCAAAATATTGTTGATGGTAGTTCTAAAGTGAAGCTGTTGGTTGTCAAATTTAATTTTATTCCTTCTAACCAAGATGTGATAAACCGCGAAAGTTACAGCAGTAAGAACAATGACATTTAGCTGAGGAGCTCTTTTAATGAAGCAAACTGAGATGATGTCTTGTAAAGAAGAAGAGTTCAGATGGCAATGAATTTTATATTCTAGCCAGCTCCAAATTCTCCTTGCAAAGGGGCAAGAGATGAGCAAATGATCCTGACTTTCATAATCACTACCACAATTAGCACAAACAGATACAATGTTCACACCTCTCCTTCTTAAGCTATCGTCCGTGGGGAGCTTGTTATGAAGAGCACGCCAGAGGCAGCAGTTTTGGATGGAGGGATAGCATTATCCCAAATCTTCTTAGCCCATTTAATAAAGTTTGCCTTAGGGAATAAGTGAAGGTAAGAATCCTGGAGAGAGAGGGTACCAGATAGTGAGCTACACAAATAGTGATGTCCTTTCCCTTGACTACTGGAATGACCTGTTGCTGAATAGCTTCAGCAACCTGAGGAAATTTATCAATGAAGAGAGAAGGAAGATTCCAAACATCATTACCCAAAAATCACTGACAAAAGCCTAAAGGTGGTGGTGAGCTTGCAAAGGAAGATTTATCATGTTCACAATCAGTCCGTCAAGCCAGCGGTCACACCATAAATTGAAGCTACCCTTGCCAATCAGCCATTTAGAATTTTCAAGCATAGTTTGAATGAATCCTTTTATGCCACTCCAAATAGAGGATCCAATATGAGTGACTTTGAATTTATTGTTTTTGCAAACTCTAGCTTTTAGGAGTCTAGCCCAAAGTAAATCTGTTGAAATCAAATCCCACCCCATCTTCAAAACAGCAGCTTTGTTTATGTTTGTAACAGACCGCAGGCCTAAACCACCTTCATCGAAAGGTTTGCAAACTTGACTCTAAGAAACAGTAACTGTTTTTCTAGAGTCAATGTCACCGCTCCAAATAAAATTCCTGATCCATTGGTCAATAGATTTCAGAAGAGCTTTCGACCACATGTAGACATGGAAACTATACGAAAGCATGCTGTGAACCACATATTTGACCAGCATAACCCTTCCCATCAGAGAAAGAAGTTTGCCTTTCCAAGCCGATAATTTAGCTCCGATTTTATCAACAATCGGTTGCAGATGCACTTTCTTAGGCTTCCCTTGAAAAAGAGGCACACCAAGATAGTTGAAAGGAAGCTCACCAAGGCGAAAACCCAATAGGGAAGTTAAAACAGCAATGCAATTTTGATGGATACAAGCCGAATAAAAAGTGGATTTGGCTTTGTTCACCTCTTGCCCTGAAGCTTGAGCATACTTATCAAGAAGCATTGTGATATTTTTAACATTCCTTTGTGTGCCTTTGCAGAAAATGATGGTATCATCTGCATATAAGACGTGAGATAGGGTTTTGAAATGAGCTGGGCTAGCCATTGGAGTCAAAAGACCTCTGCTAACTAGACTTGAAAGGCCTCTGCTAAGGACTTCCTCAGCAAAGCAGAATAAAAGCGGGGATAGGGGGTCACCTTGCCTCACCCCCTCTCTTGCAAGAAAAGTAGCCAGAATAGTGCCCATTAACAGAAATAGAGAGATTGGCAGATTGAAGGATCGTATGAATCCAAGAACAAAAGGTTAGGTGGAAACCAAAAGCTTTAAGAGCCTTCAGAAGAAAACCCCAGTCTAGAGTATCGAAAGCTTTGCGGATGTCAATCTTTATGGCTAAGTTTCCACCAACCGACTTTTTGTTGAGCAAGTTCACCGCTTCAGATGCAGTGTTGACACAGTCAAAGATGTTTCTTCCTTTTATGAACCGCTTCAGATGTAGTGTTGACACAGTCAAATACGCTTCAGATACATATAAACCGATTACAGCTAGTGTGTGCCCCTCGTGATCTCTAAATATCGCCCCAAGACCCGTCCCAACACCTTTTTTTACAGCAACATCAAAATTTGCCTTAATTTGGCCATCTGCAGGCACTTTCCAATAGCTCTCTCTCCTCTACATCCTCTACTCCTCCTGTTGAAATGGAATTCGAAGCCTTAAAGCCTAGTTTATAACCTGCTCAATAGGAATAGAGCGTTTTTGGAATACTAGAATATTTCTACTCGTCCAAAAAGCCCAAACAAGAGTAAAAACCCACTCCAATAGTTCATCTTCTTTTGTCTCCATACAATTCTTCAACCATTCCACAAAGGATGACTCTTCAGATACATTGATCCTAGCATTTATTGGAGAAACAAACCACATTCTACGAATCTCCTCACATGTTAACAGAGCATGAGTAGTGGTTTCTGGACACTCACCGCACCTGGGACACATCAAATCAATCATCATTCCTCTTTTGCACAGATTTGCACGATCTGGGAGAATATCATTAATAGCTCTCCATATGAAGTTTTTACACTTCGGCACAGCCTTGACCTTCCAAATTGATTTCCACAGATTACCCGAAGCCCAACTAGATGAGGCTTGTAGTGAATTAATTGAGCTTACAGCACATTGATACCCTGACTTGACAGAGTAATTCCCATCAGTGGTGAATTTCCAAATTAACTTATCGTCAGTGGGAATTCTTCTCAGTGGTATATTCAGAATTTGCCTGGCAGCTTGTGGTCCAACAACAGTTGTCACATACTCAACATTCCAATTGCGTGTATCAACATCAATAAGTTCAGCCACAGTCAGATCAATATCTACAACCAGCTCTTGGCACTATTGAATTTTGTTATCAGCTGTACTCGGTATCCATTTATCCAACCATACCTTTATAGGTTGCCCATTCCCAACCCTCCATACAACACCTTCGTCAACAAGCTCTTTTGAGGACAAGACACTCCTCCAAGCAAAACTAGGATTGTAGGCCTTAGGGGCTGCCAAAGGGTGGCATTTCGGAAAGTATTTAGCCTTCATAATTCTTGCCATCAATGAATTCTCAAATTTTATAATTCTCCACCACTGCTTTGCAAGTAAAGCCTTATTAAAAGCTGCAATCATTTGAAAGCTCATTCCGCCATCATACTTTGATTTTGTGAGCTTTTCCAATCTCATCCAATGTATCTTCTTCTTATCATCCTCACCACCCCAAAAAAATCTTGCTATCATACTCTCAATTTGGGAGCACAAAGAAGACGGCAACTTAAAACACGTCATGACATATGTGGGTATTGCCTGGACCATTGCCTTGATTAGCACCTCTCTTCCCGCTTGTGACAGTACTTTCTCCTTCCATCCTTTGAGTTTTTTCCAGACACAATCTTTCACAAACTAGAAAACTTGAGATTTGGATCTTCCAACAATGGCTGGGAGTCCCAAATATTTTCCTTGACTCTCAATTGCCTTCACATCAAAAAGCTTTACGAGCTCATTAAACCAAACACATTTTCAATATTTTCATTTTTTGAAAATAGAAAATAAGAAAAGCTTAAATACCTTTTTAGTACTTGCAATTTAAAGTTTTTTTGTTTTTCGTCCTTACAATTTTTTTTTTGTTTTAGTCATTGCAAATTATGTTTGTTTTGTTTTTCGTCCTTAAAGTGGTTTGGATAGCGTTTTTTTTCACTGTTCAAAGCATTATCGAAATTACTTTAAGGATGAAAAATAAAACAAATATAATTTGTAATGACTAAAATCAAAAAAAAATTTGCAAGGACAGAAAGCAAAAAAACTAAATTGCAAGGACTAAAAAAGTATTTAAACCAATAAGAAATTAACCAAACACATTTTCTAATCTTTGCAAATTTGAAAATGAAAATTGTTTTCAGAAAATGAAAACAAGAAATGAAAATAGAAAATATTTTCTCAAACTAAACAACCCCAACCATGCATGCAAAACATGGAAAACGGTGAAGAAAAAAAAATGTTTAATCAGAGAAGGCACGCCAAAGACTGAGAGAAAGTATATATGTATGAAACTCATGGATCTCATTTTGGTTAATTCAAGCTGAAGCTTGGTCCCCTACGCATACCGCTATATATGCAGGCTTAGGTACATAGAATCGAGACTTCTACACATACAACGAACAAACACGTTAATTGCACTTGTTCTTCAAGACCTACTATGCTTCACGTGCTTCAATCAAGTTGTGCTCTACTATGGTTCACGACTTAACAAGAAAGCTGGTTGCAAAATGTGCAGTTCTTTTTTTTTTTTTATCAGCCAAAATGTGCAGTTCTAACGACATTTTCTTTGAAGGGCTAGAAACATTTTGTTTGATGTAGGGTAATCATAGATCCAATTCAACTTTTCAACCAACCTCTAAAATATATATTTTTGTCCCTAAAAAATATATGAAATCTAGAATTAGTCCTTTCAAATTTTTCGTCTGATTTCGATTCCTTTAAAATTTTAACATGTTACTATTAATCCAATATGTTAACTCTGTTAGTGAATCTCTTTACGTGGCAAGCGAGGTTGAACACAGATTTTGTCTGAGGCATTTAAACAATAATTAAAAAAAAAGATGGTGGTGCACATTAAAATACTGGATTTGCTAACGAAGTTAACACATACTGGATTAACAATAACATGTTAAAATTTTAGAGAGACTGAAATGGGACGTAAAGTTTTAGAGGAACCAATTATGGATTTCACATATTTTAGAGGAACTAAATTTGTGATCACTCCTAATTCAACGTGTTAAGAAAAAAAGGACTTATCCTTCTTTAACTTGGGTCATTTTCCTATCTTCCAGTGGTTTGTAATAATTGATTGACTTAGAAATTATATTCATCTTAAAATTGGGTTATTAATTGTTTGACTTAAAGGTAAAGCACAAAATAAGAATTTTAAAAAAATGCGGTTAAATTACTCCACTAGTTCTTGAATTATTTGGTAATTTTTAATTATATCCTTAAACCTTTTTTTTTTTCAATTGAGTCCTTGAATTTGTATTTGTTTTTTAATTGGGTCTTTTCATCTAATTATTGTTACAAAAATTTAACAAAATGGATATAATTAGTTCTTGAGTCCAGTGTTGTCACTTCCGTAGGTATACACAGAGTATTTTTACCTCTTCAGGCCAATATTCTCACCTCTATAGGTTATGAACCCAATATTCTCAAGTTCTTCCATCAGTATTCTCACCTTTCCAGAGAAATTCAATCCAAGTATTCTTTCACAAGTTTCTTTAAACTTCACCATACAACAACCTTGCCACAAACTTATACAACTGACTCAAGCAGTTAATTTTTTGTGACAACAGTTGGATAGAAGGATTCAATTAAAACATAAATATAAGTTCAATGAGTCGGTTGAAAAAAAAATAGTTGAAGGACCTAATAAAATTGCCAAATAATTCAAGGACATGTAGGATAATTTAACTATAAAATAAAATACAACTTGTTTAACTAAAATGTCGATTTTATTGTTTCATATCAATTAGTTCAAGAGATGAGAGAGGAAGGGAGGATTGGCTATGCATCTTTATTTTATTTTTTTAAATATTTAATTTAGTTAGATTTTTTAATAATTATGTTTTCCTTCTTTTTATTTTATAAAAATTAAGTTTCTTAATTTTTTAAGAGCTTTCCTCCAAATGTACTTGATGTCCAACTACTCTCTTTTTTTTTATATATATAAAAAATAAAGCAAAAAAAGGTTGGGCTAAACACGTAAAGACAAAACTTAAATAATGCTGTAACATAAATATTCTTTGCATTGTTCTTGAAATAAAAATTGTAGTTTTACTTTGATAACCTGGATAATAAAAGTCGATACTCATTAGCAAAATAAAACTTCAATTTTGAGAGAGAACAATATATTTAAAAAAAAAACTTAATGAAATTGCTCCTAACTTTTTCCGTATGATAATTAATAAAAATTCCATAAAAAAACTTTTAAGGTATATAGTCTCCCAAATTTGTCCCTATAATAATTAACCACGAAAACCTTTTCCTTTGAATTATTAATACGCAAAACATATATATATATATATATATATATATATATATATATATATATATATATATATATATATATATATGAAATATATCTAGTGAGAGGACTTATCTTATATGAAAGTGAGAGGAATAAATATTGGCCACTAGTTCTTATTTGAATGGTCAATATTAAAACACACTAAGTCATGTGAGTTTTTTAAAAAGTCACGTGACTTTTTTAAGTAGTCACATAACATTAAATCTTGACCCTCAATATATAGTTATATGGTCCAGATTTAACTCTTCCACTCTCATATAAGATGTCAGATATGTCCTCATATATATATATAGAGAGAGAGAGAGTATGACTCCTGTGAGAACACTTTCTTATGTGAGAACATGAGAACAACTAATAACAACCATTAGATCAAGATTAAAAATGATAAATGGTTGAGATTAAAATATTTAAAATTCAAATTATAATTTAGGAAGTGATAATTAAGATCTTTTATAGATTTATTTTTTATTAGATTATATATTAGATCATAATTTGAATTTTAAATATTTTAATCTCAACCGTTTATTATTTTTAATCTTGATCTGATGGTTGTTATTAGTTGTTCTCATGTTCTCACAGGAGTCGTACTCATATATATATATATATATATATATATATATATATATATATAGGAAATATATCTAGTGAGAGGACTTATCTTATATGAAAGTGAGAGGAATAAATATTGATCACTAGATCTTATTTGAATGGTCCAGATTAAAACAAAGTAAGTCATGTGAGTTTTTTTAAAAAGTCACATGACTTTTTAAGTAGTCACATGACATTAAATCTTGACCCTCCATGTATGGGTATATGGTCCAGATTTAATCCTCTCACTCTCATATAAGATAACCTCCTCTCATAAGATATGGCCTCTCTCTCTCTCTCTCTCTCTCTCTCTCTCTCTCTCTCTCTCTCTCTCTCTCTCTATATATATATATATATATATATATATATATATATAGGGATTTGCTAACATAAATCCACTTAAAAATTAGAAGCTTAAAAATTAGAAGGTGTATGTTAACATCCAGCACCTTTTCTATTGGACAAAAAGACCATTCTTTCTCTATTTAGATGAGTATAAATTAAAAGACAATTGTGTAATTTTATTTTATTTTTAATATAAAAATAAACTAAAATCTCCTTTTCTCTCTCCCACGAACCAATTCCCGCAGCAACCCAAAATCTCCTCTTCTCTTTCCCATGAACTCAAATGCCGAGACCTTGTGGATTGATTTAAAATTTGAATAGAAGGGGCACGGATTCACCATATTCATTCATTATTATTGAATTTGTTAATTGAAGGTGAAGCGTCTATGAATATTCATATGACCTCCTAATTAAGTGTTGTACAGTAATGTATAATTGTTCAAAATCAGAATGAAGTGGAAGAAAAGGGAATCACAGATTGGGAATATTTTAATGAATGAAGGGGGCATGAATTCCAAATTAAGATTAAATGTTCTCTAAACTTTGTCACCGTCACCTAGTTCCACTGATTGGATACCATGAGGAAACCAGTATTTTCCTGAAATGATCCTTGAACGTACAAGACGCATAAATAAGATACTTAATGTTCCGTGAGCATTTGTACAAGACACCAAAGCCCCAACGAAGAACCGCCGTGTACACCGTTGTTGCTTCCTGATCCAAACCTACCTTCCCGGGGCAAGAAGAAAGAAGACGTGGGAAAGAGAAAAAAGATTATTTGTATTTTTTTTTAAAAAGCAATTAAATAAAATTATACAGCTACCCTCTAATTTACAGTCAACTAAATAAAGGAATAATGGTCTTTCTGTCCGACAGAAAAGGTGTTGGTTGCTAACATACACATTCTAATTTTTAAGTGGATCTATGTTAGCAAACCTCATTATATATATATATATATATATATATATATATATATATATATATATATATATAAGGAGGAATCAAATGACATCGGTGTAACTTACACCAACTGTTACACTATTCAATAACTTGATATAGAATATGATTTTTATCGATCCAACCGTTGAATTGTATCTACATATTACCAAGATTATCTGTGTCAAATTTTGTCAAAATTGAACAACAATAAGAAGGTGATCAAATGATCCGTATTTTAGTATATTTTGAAAAGTTTATATTACGTTGATTTTAATCTATATGAATGAGGTAACAAATAATTTTGGATTAATATGAAATTTTGTATATATGATTTATGTAAAAGGAACTTTCAATCCAACGGTGGGTTTTAAGAAAACATCATCCAATTGAAAGTTATTGAATGGTGTAATAATTGGGGTAAGTTACATCAATGTCATTTGATCTCTCATCTATATATATACATGTGTGTGTATATGTATTAGATCAAACATGTACTTTTTATCCACAAATTTTCAAGTATAGATTTCACCCATTAATGAATAAAAAGGATAAGGATATATTACAAATAAGTTTTCTGAAATTTGGTTTAGAAGACTGATCAATGGCCCTTATTTTAACTGTGCATAAATAATTTAAAGCATGTGCCATAAAGTTGAATATAGTCATTATTGTAACCAGTATATTGTGGCTAAAACTATTGCCGGATAACTTTTAAACAGATGTGGCTATTCAACCCATATATTTAAGGCAATGAAAAATTGATTCCAAAATGTCTGCTGCAATTTATCATTGAATTGGAGGAGAGATTCATGAACTCAAGTTATATAATTGGTAGAGTACAATTATTTGAGCTAGATTTTTTTCCAATTAAATTATAATATAGACTAATAAAATTACAGTACTAGTTGAAGTTTCAAGAATTTATTAATTGGAATTTAATGGGTGTGATTCAGTTGAAAAAACAGATCAAGTTCGCAGAAGAATCAGAATTTAAATCCTGCATAACACATTCTCATGAAAGGCTTGCAATAAACTTTTCTTCAACTTTTAGAAGACAACCCTCCTTTCCTTTATCAATCTTAAAACAATAAAAAAAAAAGTCCTTTGTCAAAATGATTTTTTTTTTTTTAAATCTTGTCAAAAAAATTATTAAAAACCGGGTTATTCAATTCGACTTTATTAAAAGCTACAGTAACATACGTGAATAAAAAAGATTGGATAATATTTTAGCCACAGTTTCCAAATTATTTAGGCATGGCCAAAGGGGTGTAGCTCAGTTGGTTGAGCAAGGTGTGTGAGTGTTGTAAACTCCTTGATATTGTATTCAATTCCTATGGATAAAAAAAAAATATTTAGGCACGGCTAATACCACGGCCAGTTAACCTTTTCCATTTTTAATTTCAAATACCTTATGGAATGTAAACCTATTATACTTTACATATTTTCAATATAATTCAAACCTCAAAATAGTTATAAACCCACACACATATTTTAAAATAAATTCCATGCAAAAAAAATTAAAAATAACTAAGACTGTTGAAGTTATTTTATTTGCAATTTACCTAAAGTATAATATTCATGATAATTTTCCGTCAAAAAATATTCATGATAATTTTGTATCCTTCTTTTTTGAGACTAAAATATCTACTACTTTTCGCACTTCTGAAATATCTTCCAAGAAATGGCTTCCCCATACAACTTAATCCAGAAAATTGGAGAAGGAAGTCACAGACCCCTTTTCATTTTTTGAAGGCCTGCTAGGCTGCCTTGCCTTCTTTCTGCTTCATTTTTTCACAAGACACCCAATTGACTAAAGACTTTTTTTTTATTTTATATCTTACATGTGTTCTATGATGTAGGACTAAGAAAAATTTTGTGACAATTTTTTCGTCACTAATTAATATTGACATCACAAATTTTTTTGTGAATGATAGCAACCCTCTTATCATTTTCCAAGTCTAAATAGAAAAAATATCCACAGAAATCCCCTATAAATACCTCCTAAGAGCCCATTCATTTTCATCAAAACACCTACCATTAATTTAGCAACATATTTCAGCACAAACAGAAATGGGGTTATACAAGGTTTCATTTTCCATCTTCTGTGTCTTGGTCCTAGCCATTATGGCTCATTCTGGCCATGCCCAAAACTCCCAAGCAGACTTCCTCAATGCCCACAACACTGCAAGGTCACAGGTGGGTGTTCCACCTCTCATATGGGACAATAATTTAGCTGCTTAGGCTCAAAATTACGCTAATCAACGTAAACGTGATTGCCAACTTATACACTCACGTGGACCTTACGGTGAGAACATCGGAAACAGCAGCGGCGACCGGAGTGGCGTCGACACAGTTAGGGCATCGGTGAACGAGAAGGCCAACTATGATTACAACTCCAATTCCTGCTCTAGTGTTTGTGGGCACTATACGCAGGTGGTTTGGAGAAACTCACTCCGTGTTGGGTGTGCCAAAGTAAGGTGTGACAATGGTGGCACGTTCATTATTTGCTGCTATGATCCCCGTGGGAACATTCGTGGGCAAAGACCTTATTAAGTGCTTGTGTTGCAAAATTTCTAGCTAGCTTCTGTTTCAAATAAGAAGCAATATTATCATGAATAAACAATGATGGAATAATAAAGAAAATGCCAATCAGGCTATTGCTCGTGATATAATTGTTCTGAGGTTTGAATTAAATTAAAAAAAAAAAATCAGAGGGGGATAAATAAAAACAAAAGATTGAGTGATTGTTAATTAGCCGCGCGGCTAAATAGGTTGGAAATTATATATGGCTAAAATTTTAGCCATCGCCCATCGCTATTTATTTTCGTACGTAACAGGGTCTAAAATAAACTTTTTTGCCTTTCAAGACAAATGAAAGGTTTGCTTTCTACTCTACTGCTAACTGGAGTATTTATTTTTTTCATCCCATTCATTGCCTAACTTTGAATTGCTGGTTATCATTAAGGATTTCTACGTTTAAAACTTATTACTTTTTAATTTCAGTCAAAGAATTAGGATTCTTAATTAATGATAAGGGTTTAACAAGCATTCACTTGTGTTTTTATTTTTTGTTTTTATTTTTTTATTTTCACTTTTTCACTGTGTTTTAAAAACCAATCAAATCGAGAATCGGCTATACAATCAGTCCGTGTCCTTTATTTGATCAGGTATATATGCCATGGACTCCGTGTGAATTGGTGAAACTCGACTAGTTTTTCGGATGAACCAATGAATCGGTGGACAATTTTGTAATTAAAAAATAAAAATAAAAAATGAAAATAGAAAACAGAATTTTAAGTAAACGCCACCTTAGTCTCATGAACAACTAGATAAAGAATAAAAATTAATATTAGAATTTTCAATTTTTTTGTTGCTTGTTAGATTCCCTCTTTACATAATTTTCACTATGCTTATAGGGCTTTTTGGTTCGAACATCAATTTGTTTATATAATTTTCATGTACGTAAATCTAAATATAAAAAGAAAAAATTCATTTCTGTTTCCTCTCCTACTCATTTCTCTCTCCTCTCTCATGTCTCCCACGTTAAATTTTCAGATTGTCGTTCTCTTCCCCTTTCAGCACACCCTTGTCATAACCTTTTATGTTTTCGTCAAATCAAACTTGCAAAAAAACAAAACAAAACAAAAGAAACACTCTTAATCAGATTGAGCTTGAAATCAAAATGTATGAACCATAAAAACAAAATCACTGCAGGAAAATCAACACTTCGAAATCTCACTTCGCGTTGCTCGATTTGAGTGTATTCAAGGACTAGCGTTTCTGATTTTCTTTCTCATGCATTTGCAAGTTACCGAAAAGCTTTGTTTTTTTTTTTCAACTTAATTTGATTTCTTGGATTTTTTTTTTTTTTATCGTGATTGAGAAATTACTCACTAACATGTGTGTTCAAAATGGCTGCATTGAAACAAACATCTTGCTCTTTCTCTCTCGGTCTGAATCAACATGAATTGTTTATAACTATGTGTGTATCATATGCATGTTTAAAAACTGTTGGTTCTGGCTCAATTTGATCAGAGTGTTTCTTTTGTATTTTTTGCTAGTTTAAGGAATACATAAAAAGTTGTCAAAATAGTGTTGAAAGAGGAAGAGAACGAGAATCTGGAAAATTCGGGGGGAAAGACGTGAGAGATGGGAGAGGAGAGAATGTGAGAGGTTAGATATGGGAGAGAAAAGAGATTGAAAATTTAATGGTGGAGAAAGAAGAGAGAGGAGAGAGAATTTAAAAATTGGGTTAACTAAATTTTTAGTTATTAAACTTTTTCGAAATTCGATTTCAGTCCTTGAATAAAAGTTTAACATGTCAAGGTCACTCAACTTTTTTCTGTTAAGAATTTTAGCTTGAGTAAAAGTTTGATCAGACAATATAAGTGACGGGTACAAAAATTTTAAGTTGTACGGACAATACTCACATATATAAATTAGTGGTGACAATACTTATATTATACATTATTTTTTTAACTAAATTTCAAATTATAAGAACCATTTATAACTATGCATATATTTTATATTAAGAAAAATTAAAAATTTTGTGGGGGAAACTGCCCCAAAACTCAAGCTAGATCCATCCCAGGCTGAGATTCCTAAACTTTTTAAAAATTTGATTTTTAATCCTAAAACCTCATAAATAAATAAAAATAATGAGATTTAAACTTTTGATTTTCTATAATATCCTCAAATTAACTTTACTACAACAAAAAAGCTCATTGATATATATATATATATATATATATATATATATATATATATATATATAATTTTGTATTAATTTTATTTCATCATAAAATAAATAAAAATATGTAAATAATTATAAGTTTAAATCAAATCAAGCTAACGGGCTGAATTGAGCTATTCATGAGTTTGAATCGAGTTGAGTTCAAACTGAAAATAAATGTTCATATCGAACTTGAGTCGAGCTTCAAGCTCAGCTTGACTCATTCCCAACCTTAATTCCAATAAAATCTAGAAATTTCTATTTTATCCTTTTTTCCTTTTCACTGTACAATAAATACATGTGTAAATTAGTTAAAGAATAAGATACACATAAAGATATAATTAATGAACGAGTCATTAATGTGATATATCTTAAACTTTGCCGATGACAAATAAATAAAAATAATTTTTTTTTTTAAAGACCCGACGATTAAAAAGGAACTGACAGACGGAGTAACTAGTAAGGTTGTTCGCCATCAAAATTGCCTGCTGGGTCATAGTTGCAGATGACAAACGTCCAGCCATTGTCACACTTGGACCTAGCACACCCAACAAGAAACGAGTTGCTCCAAACGACCTGAGTATAATGCTGGCACTCCTTATTATTAATACACTTGTTGGCCTTGTGGTCATAGTTTTGCTTCTCCGCCACCCACATTTTCACAGCCTCCGTCGCATTCAATTCGCCGGACGAAATCGCCACCAGGTTCTCCCCATAGGGCCCTTGAGAGTGCACAATTTCGCAGTCTTTGACCCTCGACTTGGCATAATTCTCAGCATAGGCTGCAGCGCTGTCGTCCCATGCGAGCGGGTCAACACCAACCTCAGCACGAGCTTTGTTGTGCGCGTCAAGGTAATCTTGGGGCGAGTTTTGTGCCAAGGAAATGCTGCACATGCAGAAAATGGTCAACATCAAAGCAAGATTTGAGGACTTCATTTTTACTTGCTTTGATATTGGATCGATGGGGGATGTTCCTGATCGAGGCTAAGTGGTTCCAGCACTATTTTTATTACTATAGGGGTACGTCGTGCATGGTGCAAATTAAACCATAGTGGATAAGTATAGTTGCATTACCAATGTAGAAGTGGGTAGCCTCATCTTTCGCTCATTCTATAAATTTGATGTATAAAAAGGTTGAGAAGTATTTCTATATATTGAGTGGACAAGCTCTTCCCGTTATCTTGATTCGATGATGAAAAATAGAAATAAAACAGAATCCATCAACGGATAAAGGTGAATATTGGGTTGGTTGAGGAGGGAAAATGAACATAATTGATTAGACTACAGTCAAATCAATTATCAAATTGAATTTAATAAATGATGATAAATGTGTATTTAATAAATTCCAATCTTATATATTGCCCAGATGCCTCGAAGTAGATAAATTATTGAGTGGGCACAAACTCAACATTTCAATTTTATACATAACTAATAGAAAATTTACAACTAGTATAATATAAAGAAGAATATTTATTAAATTTATTTTTATTCTTCCTAATAAAGATATGATATAATTAGTTTGCCAGTTTCCCAAGTGATTTAATGATTTGGATCAGAATTGATAATTCCTATTCAACAAGCCTTTGGTTCGAAACAAATAGAGAGAGAAGCGAGGAGAGATATAATAGTTTTCTTTAATGAGGATTAGATCTAAAAAAGATATGGTAAATTTTATAGAATAAAATTTTTCAATTTCTCTTGTTATCTTTTATTTATATAAATGAAATAAAACACATAAGTAAAACTATTAGGGTTGTCCTAGTGGTGGAAGGTTTGAATAATTTGCATAAGGCCCTGACATGTCCATCTTAAATTAAGATAAAATGCTAGTTTTGTTTCGGTCCCTAACTTTACAAATATAATGTTGAAAAGCTATATAACTACTATATGAGAAGGATAATAGGTGTATAAATTATATTATTTTTAAGAATGAGAATTTTAATTTATAATATGAAATATTTATTGTATGTATGTAATTAGTGTAGTATTTATATAAAAATTAAATAATATTATTTATTATATTTATAAAAAAATACAAATTTAATATTCTTAATATTATTAAATATAATATTTATGAAATATAGTATATTTAAAAAATTAATAAATGCTTATTAATTATTTGACTTTTCATATATATATATATATATATACACACACACACACACACATACATAAAGAGGGGGGGACTATGCACTGACAATGTAAATAATTTTACACTAATCCAATCATAGATCATCATGTATGATAAATTTATTGACTTTTATAATAATTATCTTAAAAATCATACCAATAGTGATTTGTGATTATATGATTGTGTAAAACTGTTTTACATTATCAGTACGTGACCATTAAACTCATACTCCACCCATTCCTTTTTAGTTGTTGGATCTTTGAAAAAAATTTGTTTCTATTTATCTATCATTTTCAAAATTCAAAATAACATTAATTACTCTTTTGTCAATTATGCTTTTACTTTTGATCTAATCATTAATTAATTTATGCATATTTATTTATTGTAAAGTAGAAATGAAAAAAAAGAAAGCCTCATAAATATTTTATTAGGATTAAGAAATTTATTGTATTTATTGATTTCTAAAAAAGCCTTAAAAAAAGATAAAAAGGGACGAGGGAGTATATATATATATATATATATATATATATATATATATATATATATATATATATATATATATATATATATTATTAAATAAAATGTAATTATCACAAAATCGCAAACACGTGTGTACGTATTTAATCCTTAAATGATATTATTTATTATTTTTTTGATTCGTAGGAATCGAACACAAGGATTTACAATAATTATTAAATGTATTATATAATTAATTATATAATTATTAAATGTATTATAATTAATATTTATTATTATTATTATTATTAAATGATATTATTTATTATATATAATTATTAAATGTATTATATAATTAATATTACACACAGAGATATATGTATTTAATGTATTAAATATATTAATTTGTGTATTTAATTAATATTTAATGTCGGATTTGTGTCCATTCAAGAATTTCTAATACTCCCTCTGTCTCATAATAAGTATCATCCTAAATTTTTTATACAGATCAAGAAAAGTTAATACATAGATAAAAGAGATTTATAATTTTATAAAACTAACTTTATTATTAACATTACATTGGAAGGCTAAAGTGGAAAAATGACAATTAATTTGAGACTTATTTTCTCTTCTTACACGATATTTATCATGGAATGGAAGAGAGTAATATTTATATCTTCTTAAGATCAAATCCTTATTACATGAACCTAATTATGTGATATCCTTATTAGAAGGAATCAAAATAAATTTAACAAATGATAAACATTTTTTTTCTTTTTATTTTACTAATTATAATTTTTCTATTAGTTGTGTGTAAGAATGAAATGTTAGATTTGTGTCCATCCAAAAATTTCTTCCAGAAGTAAAACTTGTGATGACTAGTACTGCTTTGAACTTCATTTTCACACAGGTTACCGCACATATATGTTTGAAATTAATCAAAATGAAATTGCCGTGAAGATAACAAAGGAAATTAAGAAGTTTCGGCACAAAATATTGCGACAGATATTTAGAATACATAAAGGATAAACTAATTAAAACTTTAAAACTTAACGTACATTATTCATCAAACATTCAATAGGGTTTAATTAGCATGGCGGCTTCATTGACTTCCCGAAGGAGGAATGAGAAAATATAGATTAATCTCAACAATCAACATACATACTTAGTTTTTACTTCATTGAAAGGGAAGCAAGACAATACATAATTGACCACACGGAAACCCTTAGTAAGGTCTTTCCCCAATGTAGTTGCCAGGGGGGTAATAGTTGCAACCGATGAATGTGCCTCCATTATCACATGCTACTTTGGCACATCCAACTTGGGTTGAATCTCTCCAAACCACCTGTGTATAATGCCCACACTCCCCACCAACACAAGAATTAGAATTGTAATCATAATAGGGTTTCTCATCAACCCACAGTTTCACTGCATCGGCACAACTTAGGTCACCGGTGCTTCCTGCAAGGTTCTCCCCGTAAGGTCCATTAGAGTGCACAAGTTGGCAATCACTTTTATGTTGATTAGCATAATCTTTCGCGTAAGCGCTAAAGTGTTATTCCAAACCAAAGGTGGAAGTGGAACTGAAACATCCACATCTGACCTCGCATCGTTTTGGCCATTGAGGAAGTCTGCTTGGGGGCATTGGGCATGGCCAACATGAGGCTGAATGGCTAAGACCAAGAAACAGAAGACAGAAAATGAAACTTTGTATAACCCCATTTTAGTTTCTTCTCAAATGTAATGCTTGGTGTGTGATGGAGGAAATTGGAGCTCTTACGAGGTATTTGTACGGAGTTTGGCGTTGAAATTTTGCAGGTTGAATGGATGGTTAGTAGTGATGTCCAAACGGGCCAGCTCGGTCCACCATGACTCGCTTATTAGGTGAGTCAACCTAATCCGATTCACTTGTTGAAGAGTCTATAAAATGTTAACCCAATTCGGCCCACCACGGGTTGGTGGATTAAACGGGTTGACCATCTAAAATAAATAAAGAAAAATCAATTTAAAAAGAACAAATTCTAGCACATTTATCTCTCTTTTTTTTTTAAATGCATATTTATATATTCTCAAGGGAACTAAAATAATGTAAAATTTCACAAGAACCCAAAAAATGAGTAAGGGACTAAGGGCAAGTGAAGTGGGTTTCTTATTTTTTAGTATTTTTTTTATCGGCAAATGTTAGTTGTTAATTTGTTATTTTTTAGTACTTACGCAAACTCGCGGGCCAACCTGGCTCACCACGGGTTCAATCCGGTGGGCCGGGCCAATTTTTTGCTATTACTGGAAAAGACTATTTTTTTCAACCCACCCCCGCCCAAACCCGTGGCGGACTAGGTTGGCTCACGGGTTTTGACCTCTATTTTGACGGCTCTAATGGTTAGACTATAGAGGTAAGGGTATATCAAGTGAAAATAGTTTTCATTTTAAAAATGTAAAAACTTTAAATTTAAGAGAGCTTAAGAAAGCTTTAGGTAAGGGTATATCAAGTGAAAATAGTTTTCATTTTGTCACTTAAGAAAGCTTCATAGATTTTCTTTTAGAATTTAATGGTGATGCATTAATAGTGTAAAATAGTTTTACACTGTTATCCAATCACAATCACCGTTTAAATGACTTTTAAGATATTTTTATAAAAGTCAACAAACTTACCATAAATGGTGAGTTGTGATTGGATGACAGTGTAAAACATTTTATACTGTCAGTGCATGATCCTTTTTCTCTTTCTTTTAAGCTATATTTGGCAAGACATTTCAACTAGCTTTTAGCTTTTTTTTACTAGCTGAAAAGTTTGTTCAACTATTTGGTAGACAAGTTTTTTTAGTAGCTTCTAGCATTTTTTTAAACACTACTTTAAGTAGCGTTTTTTTTAAATGTTAGTTTGTAGTTTCTAACTTTTTATATTTATTTCCTTTTTATTCTTGAATATTTATTAGATTTCCTTTTTAATTTTTCTATATAAGGTAAGATTTTATTATATTTATTTTTCTCTTCTTCCACTCATAAGGTGAGATTTTATTATTTTTACTTTTTTTTTTTGCATAAGATACGGTTTCTCATTTTTACCTTTTTATTATATAATATATTAATAATATAGATAATAAGTTTATTTTATTTTATTTTATTATTTTAGATATTTTCACATTACACTATTTATTTTAACCATTATACTATTTACAATATATATTTTATTATTTCAGCCTATACTTCAAGATATTGATATTGTTAGGTGATAGGTTTTTTTATTTTTATTTTTTAATATATTAATATTAAATTATTTATTTTAACCATTACTCTATTCACAATAATTTTTCTATTATTTTTAATATTATCCTTCAAGATATTCTAACCAGTACACTAATTAACTTAATGAAAGTGCAATGTTTACTTAAAAATGTGTTATTTTATTTTATTTTATTTTAAATTTGATTGAAAATATTTTAGGATATAATATAAGATGAATAGTAAAAAGCACAATATGTAAAAAAATATAATAATTGAAAGTAAAAAATTTAATTAAAATAATTTATCTATAAATAAAAAATTACAAGTGTTTAAAATTAAATAAAAACTAAAATTATAAATACTCTAAAATATATTTTTATCAATAAAATAAAATTAAAATCCATATAACAATATTACATAATTAAATATGTCTATTTCTGTCATTTTACATTTTTCAGCTATTTCAACAGATAATTTTACTAAACACTTATAATTCGACAAGTTAGCGTTCCAATTTTCAACTACCAACTAATTTTTCAGCTTTCAACTAGCTTTTTATATTCTAGCTAACTTTTCAACTAGTTTTACCAAATATACCCTTAATCTTAATCATTCAAATAAGATATAATGATATGTATATTTATAATTTTTATTTCTCCCAAAAAAAAATGTTTTCATTTAATACGTTTCCTAAAGACAACACCACAAATGTGTGTGCGCACGTGTCATTATTAATAAGATTTAATTTGTACAAATCAAAACATATATGGCTAATCCAAATTTTAAATCATAAAATTATCACTTTGAAAACTCACGTGACTTTTTTTTTAAAAAAAAAGTTACATAATTTTTACTATTAAAAAAAAGATTTAATAATTTATATTTATTCTTCTTACTTCCATATAAAAAATGTTTTTCCTTATTCACACATTGAAATGTATCTAAAAAGTTATGTATAGTTTTCTTTTAATCTTGAACATTCGCGAATTTTTTTATGATCTAGATCTACCATTCTTATTTTTCACAATAAGATAAGCTCCTTATATGCATATATATTGAATTTTAAAATATGATATTGTAAATTAATTAAAATGATTCATTAAAATGATCAAATTATTATCATGAAGTTTGTCACACAATATTTTTTAAATTAAAATTTAAATATATTTTTAATTTCTCAAATTAGAAGGTCTATTTTTTTTTTAGTCCCTCTTCCTAGACATCATTATTGTGTGCTAAATATGAAATATTAAATTCACAATTTATAACGATTTTTAATAGTCAGAATTTGATTTTGTAATTTAAATTTTAAAATACGACTTTTGACAATTTAAAATCACAACAAATTGTGAAAAAATAAATTAAAATAAATTTAAAAACTGATATTTTCTGGATGAAGCCCCCACAAAACATGGTGTGTCCTTTCGACACCCTCTTCATCATTAGAAGGATGAAGCCCTTCCATCTGGGCCTTTCTCACCTCCACCAATTCCAATTCAGAACCCACAATGTTACCATACACACTGCCTCCACCAGCGTCCCCAAAACCACACCTTTGCCTTCCTCGATTTCAAAATCGCATTAACCCGACGGTGGTGGGGAACATGCATCGATTTGGGGATTCGTCACTTTCTATTTATGCATCGATCTAGGGATTTGAATAGAGAGTTTTTGTGTATGTATTCGGAGAAGGATGGTGAGAAGACGAGTGTGTGCAATGTGAGGGATATATTCAGAGAAGGATGGTGAGAAGACGAGTGGCGTGAAGGATATATGAGGAGGTTGGTGTCGTTGGACTCTAGAACCTTCATTTTTGCTTACATTGGGGCTTAAGGGGCGACATTGCTATTTGGATATGATATGATATGATTGGCGAAAAATTACAAGGCATGTAGATTGGATTTAGGGAAGGGAAACAGGCTGGATTATGGTTTCATGGTTTGATGTATGGATTGATTGTTGAAAATGTGAAGCAAGGGAGGTGAATAGTGTGAGATTGGTGTTGTTGCATTTTCTAGTACTGCGTTTTTCGTTTTTAATTCACTATCGAGATCTAGAATCTAAACTGCTTTTCATTCCCAATTTTCATTCAAATCTGGTTGATTTTCATCTTCTTTTTGCTTATGTAGATCGGGGAACGTTTAAGGATGAGGAACAAATACTAAAGTCTATCAAGATCTAGGATGCATTGGAAGAGGAAGGAGTTGGAATGTTAGAAGGTTCTCAATGGTTGGACGCAAATGCGAGAGGATAGTGGGATCATTTTCAAAGAAATTCAAAAATCGTACAACAAATCTCACATCAAGATATCTTCTCGACTTTTCTAAGCTTACCCTTGGATACCTCATGAAGAACTTAGAAAATATAACTTGTAGATACTGTCATACTCACCTACAAGAACCCTTGAGAGAAACCCTTTCTCTCAATCCACACAAGTCCCTAAGGTAAGAAAGAAATAACTTGTTGTGATTACACACACAAATTGAAGTTATTTCTCTCAATCAACAAGTCCCTTAGGCCATGAAACGTTAAGGGAGCAAGGTGGGTTTGGGTTTCGTTGGAAACGTAGTCAAAGCAACGTTCAACGATGTGCTGAGGTCATCGGGGAAGAGAGTGAAGAGACTTGCCGATTGGAGGGAGATTACGATGAGAGAGGAGGGATTAAGGACAAGTTGCAAAAGAGAGAAGAAAAAAAGATGAAAACAAAAAGGAAAAAAAATCTAGGCTTTTGATTAAAAAATACAGAGTTCACTTTCTTTTTATTCTTTAAACTTCTTAGAATTTTTGTTTTTAGGTCTTGTTTTAATTCTTTTTTTAGTCTCTTAATTTTTTTTTTCTTCCTTTTAGTCTTTTAAAGGGACTAAAAGTAAGGATAGAAAAAAAAAATTAAAAGACTAAAAGTAACTATGAAAAAAAAGTTAAATGACTTAGAATGAATAAAAAAAAAGTTAAGGAACTAAAAATAAAAATTTTAAAAAGTTTAATGACTAAAAAGATAATAAATCCAAATATATATATATATATATATATATATATATATATATATATATATATATATATATATATATATATATATATATATCGGATACGAATTATTTTCCACAATGGAAGAATTAATATCTGTATGGCAGATGCAATATGTGTGTTTCATTACATAATCGAGAGTGCATGTTTGAGATAAAGTTAGAAGAGTTTAAAATTATTTTGATTTCGAAAACAACAAAATTTTCCTTCTTTATTTAGTATATTAAAATTTATTATTGGGTATTAGAATTCGCAAAAATACTTTTTAACTTTATCCAAATATAGCCTAAAACATAACATTTAATGGCTTGGCATTAGAGACCCGTGAACCCATTTTGGCAGCACTCTAAAATCCTATCTTCAAAAATAAACCAATTATCAATGTTTTTAAAAAATAAAAAACAATTGTGTGCAAGAAATTGAGACAAGTACATACTAGAATAACATAGGGAAAATGCTGGCGGAAATAGAATAAAACTAATCTAAGAATAACAATAAATGATATATTAATTAAAAATAAAATATAACAATAAACAATAAATGTTAAATACTCCTCTGTTCCTTTTTAAGTGCCGTTTAAGGTTGTTATCTAGAAACCAAGAAATGAAATAAATTTTATTGGTTCTAATAAAATAGTTGTAAAGTTTCCTATTTTACCCCTCTTCTTTTCTATTTCACAATAAATGCATATGTAAATTAATTAAAGATTAGAAAATAAATAAGGGTATAATTGATAAAAGTATAATTAATGTGATCCTGAACTTTGTCAACGACAAATAAATATAAACAAATAATTTTAAAAAAATCCAACACTTAAAAAAAGAACAGAGGGAGTAGTACTTAAAATACATAAATATATATAGGAAGTCATATTCTTTCTCCTTTATTCACAATTTTACCATGGGCCACACTTTCTAGGAAATTCAAAATAATCCATCTATTTCATTACTTTTTTCTTTTTATCATTATCCATTTCATTACTCTAAGAATGTGTCTTATATACAAGTGTTTAATTTAATAAATTAATTTGTATAGAACAAAAATATAGGAAGTTGCATTATTTCTCCCTTATTCACATTTTTGCCATGGGCCACAATTTTCTAACTAGGAAATTCAATAATGCATCCATTTAATTCCATTATCATCAAATTACACACTAAACGGCCTTTTAATCTTTACAATGCAAATGGCGTACTCTCTCTCTCTCTCTCTCTCTCTCTCTCTCTCTCTCTCTCTCTCTCTCTCTCTATATATATATATATATATATATATATATATATATTACACTTTGATTGTTACTTACAGCAAAGCAAATATATTTCAAGGTTTGCATATTTATTTTAGGGAATATGAAGTCAAGAAAGTGATATAGTATATTCTTATGTTTATTATGAGCTTTAAAAAAGTTTCTTTTGTATTGTTTATTCTTGAAAAAATAGTACTAGCTTGCTTTATTTAAATTTTATTCTTATGATGAGAGATGGAAAGGTTATACATTTAAGTGAGAATATAGAAAGTTATTTTTTAACTAAGTTATAATTTCTATTTCTTCTATTACTTTTTAATTAACGTTTATTTTAAAAAAATATTTCTAAAAATATTAAATTTTAATCAAATATATTTTCAAATTTATCGAAAATAACATTCCTAATTATATTCTTGGAAATGTTACACCATAATACAATATTATATCTCCAAACAAATACCACCTAAGAGGAGATTGTTGGCACAATCTTGTGCTCCTTCACGTGACAAAAAAAAAATGACTTTCAACTAGTAATGTTGATATCTACTAGAGTCGACCTAATAGAGAATTTGACTACTTTGTCGAAATTTTAGACTCAAACCTCATTGTTGTTGCTGTCCATATCCACTAAAAAAACCCTAATAAGGTTTTTCGCCTAGAAAATTGCCTGGTGGGTCATAGCTGCAGATGATAAACGTCCACCCATTGTCACACTTGGACTTAGCACACCCAAGATGAAGCGTGTTGTTCCAAATGATCTGAGTATAATGCAAGCACTCATCATTAAGACACTTGTTAGCCTTGTGGTCATAGTTTGGCCTCTCCGACAGCCACATTTTCACGGCGTCCGTACCGTTAAATTCGCCGGAACCCGACGCCAGGTTCTCCCCATAGGGCCCTCCAGAGTGCTCCATTTCGCAGTCTTTGATCTTCGACTTGGCAATTTTCTCAGCATAGGCTGCAACGGTGTCGTTCCATGAGAGTAGGGAAACCCCAACCTTTGCACGAGCTTCGTTGTGCGCGTCAAGGAAATCTTTGGGGGAATTTTGTGCCATGGAAATGCTACACATGGAGATGATGGTTAGCATCAAAGCAAGATTTGAGGGCTTCATTTTTACTTGCTTTGATAATATATTGGATGAAGGATCTTCTTGTTGATCGAGGCTAAAGAGTTCGAGCAATATATATATTATTATAGGGGTACGTCATGCATGGTGCAAATTAAACCATAATGTATGGAAGTAAATATAGTAATATTACCAATCTAGCTAGTGGGTAGCCTCATCTTTCGCTCATTCTCTATATTTGAAGTATAAATATTTATTGAGTGGTCAAGCTCTTTCCATTATCTAGATTCCATGATGAAAAATAGAAATAAAACAAAATCGATCAGCTGATAAAGGTGGATGGATTGGGTTGAGGGGGGTAAAATGAACATATATAATTGATTAGAAAGAGAATACAAACAAAACGTGCACGTGATTCTGCATGAGCGTGAAAGTCTCGAAGACACTATAGAACTGAAAGAATAATTGAAGCCACATATTTATCACCCAATATGTAATCCAAGTTAGCTTTTTAGTCGACATTCTATCCCGGCCGCTAGAAATGTTAATTGTTGATTAAATTAAATTTGTTTATATAACTTCTATTTGTTTTCAAATTTAATATATTTTTCAAAAATAGTCCTATAATTTTCAAAAGCTAAATTACTTGACAATTTTTAAATAAGTACTTATATTTTGAAATTTATATTTGGGTCCCTGAAGTTTTAAATCATTATTAATTGGTTCAGTAGACACATTTTCGTTAAGGTCCTATATTACGATAACTGATAATTTTTAAATAGTGAAGAGACGAAGTTGCTAGTTTAAATAACGAAGAGGCTATTAGTTTGATGAACTACAAAGTTATCTATTGTAGTTTTCTATGCAGCTAATCAATTAGTTCTTATTGAAAGAAGTTAAACTTTCTTCATGAAAGAATGTAGGATCAACCTATAGTTACATAGATCTACTAGTTGTAAACATTTCTTCGCTTAATAAAACTTCGTTAATGACAAGGAAAAATAATGACTAAAACTGAAATTCACATATTTTATAGGACAAAAAATATATTTAATATATTTTCTTTGTCACATTTGACTAATGATGTGGCCCTTTGTTAGTTACATCAGTGGCACACCATCATTTAATTAATAGCATATAATTAATAGCTAAGACTAATTTTACATGTATTGGATTAATGAAACACTAAACTTGGGTAAAAATTTATTAAGTGCTAAGACTAAAATTTAGAAATTATACTTTTCAAAAAAAAAAATTAGAAATTATAAAGGGAGAAAAATGACATCTTGAATCCTTTAATTTACTTTTTTTTTTATTGTAAAACACCCAACATGTCATTATGGAAATTGATGCTCCACGCATAGACCGAATCAAACTCTAGTAGCAGGACCCAACAAGTTGATCTTGCATCCATGTGAATTTTTGGTAAATTTAAAGTTTGTTTTGGTAAAATGCATCCGTTAATGAAATTCCCATGAAGAACAAAGGAAAGAAGTTGTTTTTGCACAAAATATTGTGCGCGAGACATTTAGAATACATAAAAGATAGTAAACTAATTAAAATTGTAAAATTTAACGTATATTATTCATTAAACATTCAATAGGGTTTAATTAGCATGACAGCTTCATTGACTTCCCAAGGAGGAAAGAGAAAATTAATAGAGAATAATCTCAACATACATACTTCAGTTTTTAACCGCAAGGTTGAAGTCATAGCCTCAACTTTATTTTATTATCCTTTTCATATCATCTATTCTTAATATTACTTTGTTCAAAGGGAAACACTTAATAAGGTCTTTAATACATAATTGATCACACGGAAAACCTTAATAAGGTCTTTGCCCAACGTAGTTGCCAGGAGGGTAATAGTTGCAACCGATGAATGTGCCTCCATTATCACATGTTACTTTGGCACACCCAAGTTGGGTTGAATTTTTCCAAACCACCTGTGTATAGTGCCCACACGCCCCACCAACACAGGAATTAGAATTGTAATCATAGTAGGGTTTCTCATCAACCCACAGTTTCACTGCATTGGCACAACTTAGGTCACCCGTGCTTCCTGCGAGGTTCTCCCCATAAGGTCCACTAGAGTGCACAAGTTGGCAATCACTTTTACGGTGATCAGCATAATTTTGTGCGTAATCAGCCAAAGTGTTATTCCAAACCAAAGGTGGAACACCCACCTCTGACCTTGCAACGTTGTGGGGATTGAGGAAATCTGCTTGGGAGCATTGGGCATGGCCAACATGAGGCTGAATGGCTAAGACCAAGAAACACAAGACAGAAAATGAAACTTTGTATGACCCCATTTTAGCTTCTTCTCAAATGTAATACTTGTTGTTGGTGTGTGATGGAGAAAATTGGAGCTCTTACGAGGTATTTGTAGGGAGTTTGGCGTTGAAATTTTGTGGCTTGAATGGATGGTTAGGCTATAGAGGTAAGGGCTATATCAAAATGAAAATAATTATCATTTAAAAAATGTGAAAACTTTAAATTAAGACCATATAACTATAGTTAAGATTGAATATTATTTAGTGATTATATTGTCACCTAAAAAAGTCACATATTTTCTTTTAATCTTAATCATTCATATAAGATCTATATATATATATATATATATATATATATATATATATATATATATATATATATATATATATATATAATTCTTATTTCTTAAAAAAATATTTTCATTTAATACGTTTCTTAGAGACGACACCATATATATATATAAAAGATTTAATTTTGTACATTTAGTTAATGAATGGAGTAATATAACAGTGAGTTTTAAAATAAAATTATTCAATTAAAAGTTGTTGAATAATGTAATAGTTGATATAAATTATACTCGTATAATCTAGTCTCTCTCCTATAATCATATACCATCCATTCAAACCATACATGGATTATTATCAAAATTTTAAATCATATAAGTCACATGACTTTTTTTTATAAAAAAGAAAGTTACATATTTTTTATTTTTCATAAAAAAATCTAATTGTTAACATTTATTTTTTCCAGTCAAGCTCAGTTGGTTGAGCAGAGTGTGTGAGTGTTGTAAACCCTCTGGTATTATCTTCGATTTCTACGGATAAAAAAAATGGAAATATATCTAGAATGTCATGTGTAGTTATCTTTAATATTGAGAATTCGTGTACTTACAGTTTATCTTTTATTTTTTATATATAAAATTATTAAATTATTATCATCAAATTTTTCACGCAATCCATTTTCAATTAATGATAATGTTAGATAATGACATATTTGCCACGACAAAGGCTATATTAAACAAAATTAGCTAAAAAGTTAGTTAAAAGCTGAAAAACTAACTGAAAGCTGAAAAATTAGTTAGTAGTTGAAAGTTGTTAAGCTAGTTTATTAAATCATAAGTGTTTGATAAAACTATCTCTGTTAAAGTAGCTGAAAAATGTAAAATGACATAAATGAACATATTTATATGATATTTTTATATAAATTTTAATTTTAATTTTATTTTTATTTTATGGATAAAAATATTTTTTGAGGTGTTATAATTTTAGTTTTTTAATTAAGTTTGAACTCTTGTAATTTTTATTTATAGATAAATTATTTTAATTACATTTTTAGTTTCAATTATTACATTTTTTTTAGGTATTATATATATTCTACTATTAATCTTATACTATATCTTAAAATATTTTTAAGCAAGTTTAAAATAAGTAGAAAAAGAAAAAGAAAAAAAGAAGAAGCATACACTTAAGTAGACCTTATACTTTTATTATGTTAATTAATATAATATTTAAAATAATTCGTCTAATATAAAATTATTTAAAAAATAATGGAGAAATAAAATAAATTTAACATTTATCATTGTCAATTTTGTGATATATAATGTGAATGAGTGAAAAAAAACAAGTAAATAACAAAACCATGTTTTATTTAAAAAATGGTAATAAGAAAATTTAATAAATATTTTAAGAATAAAAAGAGAATAAAATAATAAAAGGTAGAAGTTAGAAGTTAGCATTTTAAAAAATGTTACTTCAAGTATGGTTTTAAAAAAAATTAAAAGCTATTAAAAAATATTTGTTTACCAAATAGTCAAACAAGTTTTTCAAAGTGAAAAAATTTAGAAGTTAACTAAATAACTTGCCGAACAAGCCAAAGAGTTAAAGCAAGATGAGGGACCACTCTTTGCTCCTAGTACTACCTATCGGCCAAGCCTATTGGTTTGAAATATATTTTTAAATTAGTGTTTATTCTTATTCTTATAAATAATTAAAAAAATCTATCTTTTGTTTTTTATTTTCAAAATATTTAGTAGAAAACCAAGAAAAATAAAATAAGTTCTCATTTTATAATTATTTATAAAAATAAGGATTATAGATAAAAAAAATGTATGCCCAAATTAAAATAATAATATAACTTTCTAAAAATAAATAGAAAAAAAGAGTGAAATAAAATAAATAAATTATATGAAAAATATTTTTATAATAATTAAAAAATTTAATCTTTTCTTGGCATAAATTATTTTTTAAAAAAATTTATATTATACATAAATTACAAATTAAACAAAAAAAAATGAAAAAGGAGAGTGATCATTTCTCTCACATTTCATTTTAAGTTTTACTTTTTCCCGGGCGGGGGGCAGGGGGTCCAATATCCTTCCTATTTCTCCTATCAAATAAATGGTAAAAGTTTAGTATCTCTATCCTATGTCTCTCACTTTTAATATGTATTATTGATTTTGAATTTTCTTCTAAAAGTTTCATAATTTCATTTCATTTTTTATTGACTCAAAGTCAATAATTAAAATTTTAAAACTAAATGACAATAATATGTTACGAGTCACATAAAAAATAATTACTCCTAAAAAGTTCGTTTATATTAAAATAAATTAATATAATAATATATAATAAATATTTGTAATTCTTATTTCTTAAAAAAATATTTTCATTTAATACGTTTCTTAGAGACAACACCATATATATATATAGAAGATTTAATTTTGTACATAAAGTTAATGAATGGAGTAATATAGCGGTGAGTTTTTAAATAAAATTATTCAATTAAAAGTTGTTGAATAATGTAATAGTTGATATAAATTATACTCGTATAATCCAGTCTCTCTCCTATAATCATATACCATCCATTCAAACCATACATGGATTATTATCAAAATTTTAAATCATATAAGTCACATGACTGTTTTTTTTAAAAAAAAAAAAGTTACATAATTTTTTATTTTTCATAAAAAAAAATCTAATTGTTAACATTTATTCTTCCCAGTCTAGCTCAGTTGGTTGAGCAGGATGTGTGAGTGTTGTAAACTGTAACACCCCAATTTCTAAAGGAGACTTTCTTATATTATTTAAAATTTCTTGAGTAGATTAAAACTTTGACTATTAAAATGCCTTTCAATATATGTGGAAATTTGTTTTCCTTTCCAAAAACTTGTACACAAAACCCATGGCATCACAATGTCCAAAAGACTTATTTTCAATAATTCATCCAAATCCTTTTAACTAAAATATCTATTAATGAACCGACACTTTATTCAAAATCGTTTACTTAACCAAACCTTCGTTTCCAACGAAAACATTACAACTTAGTAAAACATTAGATATACATTTCCCAAAATCTTTCATTAGACAATGATATTCAACAAATATAAGTACATTTTTACATCATGAAACATTTATCCTTTTTAATTATAATTATATGTTCACATCTATGAAATTGAGTATACAACTGAGTCACATCCAAAAGTTTAATACTACCTCTGGTCCTAATTATAAGTAACATAGGATAAAATCATCAAAACCAAGGTGAATAATTAAAGTAGTTATTTTTAATTAATTTTATAATGAATTCAAATTTTATTCCAAAAGTACCCTTTACTTTATTGATGTGAATGTATAGAAAATAGAGTTAACAATAAAGTAAGGGTATAAAAGAAATTTTACCCTGAGTAACTTTACAAAAAGGTGATTGTTGCTTATATTTAGGACCAAATGAAAATCCAATTTGTTACTTATAATTAGGACCAGAGGTAGTACATCATAAATGAAGGCCTAGTCTACCCTCTCTTATATATAAGAAACTAAGACTCAGAGCAGTGACCCACAAAATACAACCCCTCATATACCTACTTGAACTCATAAGGTATCCTCAAAAGGTCCTTCTTCCCACGAGCAAGTCCATTTCCATTGGCAAGGCTTGTCATAGCCAATCCATTCCCCCTCAACAATCAAATCGCATCATCAATTTCCATCTAAAAAAATGTTTGGCATATGGGTGAGCTTCTATCCTCCGCATAAACCAACAATCAAAACAACCCGTAGGTCACAAACAATACACACACAATCACTAGAGGCATTCTCACGGTCTCACTCGTCACCCCAAAAGCATTTCAACTCAACACTTATCTCTTTTCATACACGGGCCAGCTGCCACTAGAACCCCCAGAACTTAGTGGACTTACACTATTTTAAGTAGGATGACTGTTGGGAGTACACCCTTCACCATGGTACAATGGCGGGCTCTCACCAACTGATGATGACTCGTATTTTTGTCAGGGTGACCGAGTCAGCTACGTGATCTATCGTCACAACTCAGTGCCTTGCCCTCCAAGAACAACCTGCCTTACGATCATCTCCCAAGTACCAACTGTGATCATCCATTACTCTGAGGACCGACTCCTCAACCACTTTTCCTATTGGGATTCGTCTTTTACAGGTATGTGTGGGCTTTTCTACCAAAGGTACTCGACGACGGTCCTCAATCAACATATTCCTAGACATACAACACGGAGATTTAATTCCCCCACTATCATAGTGGTTAAACATGACAACCCCATCATCTCATAAGCACAATGTTCACCGTAGATAAAGCCTCCACACGACCTATCAACACTTGCCCATTTGGCTTCCAGTTATGTAAGATTATCCTTCTAAATCGACGTGTAGCATTTATCCCCTACACCAGTCACACTTGACCCCCAACGGAAAGGTTTCCCTTCTTATTCGATCCTCACCAACACAATACCTCCTAGAAAGATCCTCTTCTTTCTCTTAAAACATCCACTCGTGTTCACAAAATTACTTATGCCAATCATGAATTACTAAGTTCACATTTTTTTTACAGATTAATTCATTACTTTCCGTAACGAACATTTTTATCACAAAATCACTATTTTCCACAAATGTGCTCCGCATGGAGTTCATTTGTTCCCACAAAGATTATAAATCCTCGTCCCCACATTCAACATCCAAAACACATCAAAATCATGCGCACGCAACTTTTTCGCAATGCCCAAGGTTCACACCCCCCAGGTTTCAGTCTACAATATACATAGCACAGTTAATTTGCATAATGAATCAAGTCACAGATAATTAGTCAACACATAGCATATTGATGAATATTCACCTTTAGAGGTAGAATATCATCTCTCAAGCTTCAATACATCATATCACATCAATAACACAAATATCTCAATTAAAGCTAAATTCAAGTATGCTTTATTATCGGTTTACAATTTTCTAAAAATACCAAATCAACTCCGAATATCATGAAAATTGGTAAAACACTCTTCATATGACATATTATGACATAAAAATTCAGCACATCAAATCTCAAACATTTAAGATTTATTTTTATTTAACTTCCATTTCTGCCAATACACAAAAAAGTCACTGTTTTCTATTTATTTAAAATAGAAGATCAACTTTTTTTAATTACAAATTTTCAGATATCACCCTTAGCATGTTGGCTATCACATATATTATTCAAAAAGCTCAAAAAAATGTATTTCTATTTCTCCAACAAATATCTTTCACAGCTGCCAGAAAATACAGATTTCACTATTTAAATGTAGAAAAATAGTAAATGATGTTTATAAAAATCTATAAAAATACCACACAATATACATGACCCATCTAATAATATAAAAATTTACCACATGATAATTTCACCGATATATATTTTTTTCCCCATTTAAAAGGACAGTTTTGAAAAATGCCCTGTTTTGGACTTTTAATTTCAAACAAATACTTTCCTATTTTTGTAGGCTTAGCCAATTTTTCTGTACACTCTCCATGATCATTGAATACCTATTTTAAATCATTTTCACGAAAAAGAATCTACAAAAATAATTAAAAATAAAAAAACGCAACCTGACAGATTTGAGCAATTTCAAAGGAAATTCGAAAATAAATAGAAGGAGTGTTTAAAATAATTTTTAAATTTTATCACATGCTTCAGAGACCCCAAAAACTATAGAACAGGTCTTACATCTCAAAAATCATGTCCCAAAAATTAATTAAAAATTCGTGCATATTGTAGCCCAAAAATCAACAAGAAGAAATTTCATAAATTATGCATCAAACATTCATTCCAATGCCTATTTCTTCTTCCCCAGCACCCACACAATCCATGAACAGCCCCAAAACACCATGATTCATGAGGTTGAAATAGAAACTCCCCATACCTTTGTTTTTGGTTCTGCCGAGAGGGAGAGAAGATGAAGGTGTAGAGGAGAAGACAAGGTAGAGAGGATGTTGGGGCAACAATAGGCTTGCATGCAAAGCTTCTAAGCTTTCAACAATGGCCTCCTCCTCCCTTTTAGGGTGCCTCGGCCAGGACAAGAAAAGAGAGAGAAGAGAGCTTCGGGAGAAAGGAAGAAGAAAATGAAGAAATTGGAAAAATCAGGAACCTTTGAACTTGAAGATTTGTGATAATTTTGAAATTTTACTATTGACACCCATTTTCCTCTAAAGGCACCCTCCTTCTTTTATTTTTTTTTCTACAACTCACATAACTCATGTAAAAGTTCCAAAAATCTCACAATAATACTATGACACATAACAAATCAATCTATTTATTAAATTCTTTTATACATATCATGAATTTAAATTTAATTTCCTTCATTTTTCTTCATCACTCAATTAATTACTAACTATATTTTAATTACTCAAACATATCTTTTCTTATTTAAAAGAAATAAATTCCAATTAAATCATAATTCAATCACACAAATATATATTTATTGAGTTATAATTTTTAGGGTGTTACATAAACCCCTCTTCGATTCCTACGGATAAAAAAAATGGAAATATACCTAGAATGTCATGTGTAGTTATCTTTAATATTGAGAATTGGTGTACTTACAGTTTATCTTTTATTTTTTATATATAAAATTATTAAATTATTATCATCATTTTTTTGCACGCAATCCATTTTCAATTAATGATAATGTTAGATAATGACATATTTGTCACGACAAAGGCTATATTCAACAAAATTAGCTGAAAAACTAACTGAAAGCTGAAAAACTAGCTAGTAGTTGAAAGTTGTTAAACTGACTTATTAAATCATAAGTGTTTAATAAAACTATCTGTTAAAGTAGCTGAAAAATGTAAAATGACATAAATGAACATATTTTTAAGATATTTTTATATAAATTTTAATTTTATTTTATGGATAAAAATATTTTTTGAGGTGTTATAATTTTAGTTTTTTTAATTAAGTTTAAACTCTTGTAATTTTTATTTATAAATAAATTATTTTAATTACATTTTTAGTTTCAATTATTACATTTTTTTTACGTATTATGTATTCTACTATTAATCTTATACTATATCTTAAAATATTTTTAAGCATGTTTAAAATAAGTAGAAAAAGAAAAAGAAAAAAGAAGAAGCATACACTTAAGTAGACCTTATACTTTTATTATGTTAATTAATATAATAGTTAAAATAATTCATCTGATATAAAATTATTTAAAAAATAATGGAGAAATAAAATAAATTTAACATTTATCATTGTCAATTTCGTGAAGTATAATATGAATGAGTGAAAAAAAAACAAGTAAATAACAAAACCATGTTTTATTTAAAAAGGGTAATAAGAAAATTTAATAAATATTTTAAGGATAAAAAGATAATAAAATAATAAAAGATAGAAGTTAGCATTTTAAAAAATGTTATTTCAAATAATGTTTCAAAAAACGTTAAAAGCTATTAAAAAAATATTTATTTACCAAACAGTCAAACAAGTTTTTCATATAGTGAAAAAAGTTAGAAGTTAACTAAATAACTTGCCGAACAAGCCAAAGAGTTAAAGCAAGATGAGGGACCTCTCTTTACTCCTAGTACTACCTATCGGCCAAGCCTATTGATTTGAAATATATTTTTAAGTTAGTGTTTATTTCTTATTCTTATAAATAATTACAAAAATCTATCTTTTGTTTTTAATTTTCAAATATTTATTAGAAAACCAAGAAAAATAAAATAAGTTCTCATTTTATAATTATTTATAAAAATAAGGATTATAGATAAAAAAAAAATGTATGCCCAACTTAAAATTATAATATAACTTTCTAAAATAAATAGAAAAAAGAGTGAAATAAAATAAATAAATAAATTATATGAAAAATATTTTTATAATAATTAAAAATATAATATTTTCTTAGCACAAATTATTTGTTTAAAAAAATTTATATTATAAATAAATTACAAATTAAACAAAAAAAAAATGAAAAAGGAGGAGAGTGATCATTTCTCTCATATCTCATTTTAAGTTTTTCTTTTGGGGGGAGGGGGGGGGGGGGGGGGGGGATATTTTCTAAGGGGTATCCTATTTCTCTCACTTTTAACATATATATATATATATATATATATATATATATATATATATATATATATATTATTGATTTTGATTTTTCTTCTAAAAGTTTCATAATTTCATTTCATTTTTTATTGACTCAAAGTCAATAATTAAAAATTTAAAACTAAATGACAATAATATGTTACGAGTCACATAAAAAATAATTACTCCTAAAAAGTTCGTTTATATTAAAATAAATTAATATAATAATATATTATAATGTCTCATCAAAAGAGAAAACTAAATGTAATTGTTCATAATAAATTCTACAAGAAAAGTCGTCATTACCGATGGCCAATATCCGTCGATAAGCACGAAAATCCGTCAGTAATTATGAATTTCCGACAGACAAATTTTCATCGGTAATATTGTGTCCGAAAAACATTACCGACGGATTTTTATATTTCGTCGGTAATTTTTGAGAGATTCATCCGTAGAAAAAGTACTTTGGTAATTACCGACAAAAATATCTGTCAGTACATATCAATTAGTTTATCGACGGACATTTTCGTCGGTAATTACTGACGGAAAGATCTGTCTGTAATTACTGACAGAAAATCTGTCTATATTTAATGACATATATTTCTGACGGATTATCCGTCGGTAACAAATATTTTTTTTAAAAATTATTTCCTATATTATTTAAATAATTAAATAATTTTTTTTATATCATGTAAAAAAATAGATAGCATAATTAAAAATAAAAAACAAATACATTCAACTTACTTGAACCAGTGATAAACAAATATAACAATATAAATCTTATTTATTTAAATATATTTGCAATCCATTGGCAAAAAAGTAAAAGCAAATACAAAATCAAAATGTATTTTTCCTAAGCTCAGGGGATACATCTGATACAAATTATAAAGTATTCTAATAAGAAGTACAAAATACAAATTTATAACAACTCTGAGCTCAACAGAGGAAGAATTCACAATTAGGAACATAACTGCCATGCTTAAGCTTTGCTGCCATTCTTGACACAAGGCAAGATCGTGCCAAGCATCCACATCAACTTGCTTTCTCTCCCATCTGATCAAGATAGCCAAACACGATTAGTAGTCAAGAAAACTATCTATTAAAAAATAGTAAAAAAAAACTAGATATATTGTTACTAGCATGATGGGATTGTATATTATTACTAGCATTAACGTTAAGAACTCTATGATGGGATTCTCAAATATTATTCTTGAACTTTAAAGTAGAACTTTCAAAAGTTGGTCAATTAATAATTATAACATATGTCAATTTAAATTCAATTAAAACTCTTTAATGCAATTTTCTTATCAGTGTAATTTTACAATTTAACTAATAAATAAAATTCAAGAACTTAACATTTTAAAGTTTAAAACTGTACTATTTTAAAATTTTCTAACAATCTATTTTTTTTCTACATGATGTGCAAGCTTTGTTTAAGTCATTAATCCACCTTCAATTTTTTATGTCAGGAGTATTCACACAAATGTAAGGTATTTAACAACATCGCGCATCCAGGATTTTAACCAAGCGAGAACAGAATTCTAAAAAATAAAGGAACATACAATTCCTAAGTAAGAAACCTATCATATGTGATAAAGGAAAAATAAATACAATTCTTGGAGACCATATCACAACTACAAGCATTATTTTATTATCGAAATGAGAATTAACGAATAACATTTTGTGGAATATTCAATACTAACCCCTCTCATCCAGTCATGAAAAACAGCAGGGCCAGGATGGTAGCTGCAAGCAGTGTCATGATTAATCCTTTTCCTTGACCGCATCCTTTATTTTACATGGGGCTCATTTATTTCGATGTGAGACACCATTTGATTGTTTCAATGAAGGTGAAGGACCTAGAGGAGAAGAATGAAGAGCATTCTTGCTGCAAAATTGCAACAACAAAAAAAAATTATTAACATCCAATTATATATACTTTACTATATAAAGAAACATTTTACTAGAATACCATTTATGCATTACCTCAACTCAGGGCTGTTTTTTGCTACCTTCGAGATAGATCTCATAGTCTTTGATCCAATTCCATTGGTCACGCTGCTAAGTTTGGAACGATTAAATTGCCAAAGTAAGTCAGGTTCTGAGGAATCACTGGTTGCAGCATCAAGATCAAAGCTCTGAGTTTTGTGCCTCACTGTAGTGTTACTCAGAAGCTGTAAGATGAATCATTGAAATCAATTCCATCTCAGTTCAAAATGGAATAGTAATAATAATAACCAAACAAATTTTGCATGATCTAATTTAAATCTATTTATTTGAGTATGATTCTGTTTTATTTTATATTCTTTTTTGTAGAAGCTACAATTTAGTTTGAAAGTAATTTAAGTACCATAACGATTTTTTTTTTCTAAAATATAAGGTTTAATTGTAATTTTTATCCTTAACTTTTTACTTTATGGCGAATTTTATCTCTAACAAATTAATTTGGCACATTTTATCCCAACTTTTTAAAATACTTGCAAATTTTACCTTCTACCATTTTGCTGATATGACATGTTAAATAACTGTATTTTTTATCCTCAACTTTTTACTTTTTGACAAATTTTACGTCTAACATTTACTTTTTGGCGAATTTTATCCCCAATTTTTTAATTTTTGGTGAATTTTTCCCCCAATTTTTATGCTTATGTCAGCATGCCACGTCAGTAAGTTTTTAAAAAGTTGGAGGATAAAATGTGCCAAATTAATTTGTTGGGTTAAAATTCGTCAAAAAGTAAAAGTTGGAGGTAAAAACGCAATTAAACCAAAATATATTTATTGCAAACTTTTTTTACAGATATCTTTAATTAAAAACTATTTTTTTTTTCCAGAAAATAAGTCTCTTTCAAATGTGTCCTTAAACATCTGGTAGGTATAATTTATCATCCGTAAAAACATGTATAATTTATCAACTAAAATAAGTCTCTTTCAGAGACAAAAACATAATTAATCATTTTAAAGGTAGATTAAATTTTAGGGAATTGATCCACAGCCGATAGGCTGCCACTGTAGATTACTAGTATGGCTCCTCCAAGTCTCCAACTATTATTATACTTTTATCATTTCTTTCTCGTGCCTCTTCTTCATCCTTGTGAGCAATGAACCTCCTAGCGCGTGAATTAATTTAGTATGGAATTATTTTAACTTAAGTCAGAAATTTTGAATTTAAATCTTAGATATACAGTTGAGTTTTTTTTTCTGATTAAAAAAAAATATATATTTGGGGATAGATGTTTTTCGTTAATGATAATCCTACCCAACCAATGATGGATTTACGGGCCTAGCCCATTCCCTTTGCCCTCAGGTTTTTATCTGTGTTATATATATCAAACCGAAACCTTTTAAGTTCAACAAAATATAAATGATTGTGAAACAAATTATGAAATTAATTTAGTAACTAAGTACACAGTATTCTATCATTGCTTCACAATATTGAATGTTAATTATAAACATTAGTTATTATTACTTTATATATATATATATATATATATATATATATATATATATATATATATATATATATATATATATATATAGGAGGAATCCACTTACTCCAAGAGTAAGTATAAGAGATTTACTCTTTATCTTCACCATTCATTTTCTTGAAACCTAATAGTTAAGATTAGTTACTGATCATTTTCTTGAAATATATTGGTTAAGAGATTTACTCTATATTTTGTCACATTAGATCATATTGTTTTCATTAAATTAAAAGTTAGGTTCATCAGCTAATTAGAATTAGGCATGGCAAATAATCTCAAACTCGTGGGTACCGCCCCGAACCCGCCCCGACTTTGACGGGGAATACCCGTTTTGACTGGGTACAGATACGGGTATTACCCAAAATTCCTAAATAGGAATGAAGACTAGGATGTGTAGCAAACTATACCCATACCCGCTACCATTACATTTTTTAATATTTTTTTCTCAAAATATACATACATAATATATATATTAAAAAATTATTGTTATAATTTTTAAAAATATAAATTAATTTAGCTTAATAGTTAATTAATTTAAATAATAATAATAATAATAATAATAATAATAATAATAATAATAATAATAATAATAATAATAATTAAATAACAAACTTAAAATTATACATTTAACTAAAAATATAATATAATTCCAAAATTCTTTATCTTTAATTTCTTTGTTATTCATTATTTTTTTTATATTGTTTGAATTAAAATATAATTAATAACTTAATATATAATTTATTTAAAAATATAGAAGTAAATTAAAATTATAAAAAATAGTGTAGCGGATTACTTGTGTGTATCCTCAAACTAGATAAAATCCGACGGGGATGGAGATGAGTATTAAAATTTTAAACCACCTCTTTTATATCCGAACTTGTACCCGCCCCGCCTTTTGCAGGGACGAGGACGAGGATAGCCAAACCTGTCCCCGACCCGCCCTGTTGCCATCCCTAATTAAAATAAAAAATGGGTAAATACCTATTTTTGGTCCTTGAAAGTGTGTGGCGCTGACAAATTAGTTCCTAAAAGAAGAAAAATTCGAATTTCATCCCCGAATGTGTAAAAAGTGCGACAAATTGATCATGTCTTTAATTCATCTATGTTAACTTTAAAGTATGTGCCTAGTGACATCTTTGGTGATGTCGTGGCAGCTGACAGTTGCCATGTGTCATCCACGTGGCTGCCACATGTCTAAAAGTTGACTTTTAACTTTAGTTTCTGAACTTAATCACTTACTAACACTTTGATCCGTGAACTTAACCATGTATTGTCATTTTGGTCCTTGAAAGTACTTTTGAATTTTTAATTAAGTCTCACGCTGTATGCAAATTATTAGCATACTCATCACCATATCTCCTTACTTCCATTTCATATCTCATATTTTTCACCTTCCTTTTCTACACTTTGTAGTTCATCGTAACTTTCACCTCTACCATCTACATGCAAATTAAGTTCGCCATTTATTCAACTGAAACATCAATTCTAATAGGAAAATAACACAAAAACATCTTAAAAACTTATTTAATTTTTTCCTTGATAAACATTGTCCAACTTCTTTAAGAAGTTACAATTTATTCAATTAAAAAATAATAACTTGCAGTAGTAGTTCATGAAAACAATAACTTTCGTTGTTTACATTTTCTGATATGCTTGATCATTTTACTTTGATCATCGATCATGTGTCAAATGATCGCATGGATCCTATGTCTCCCCTCCCACTTAAACATCCTCCATCCTTAATTTTTTTTCACTCTCTACACTCCAAACGTTATCAAAATAATGAAAAATGACATGTGCTTCGCGTGCCACCAGAGGGTCATGTCCACTCAAGTCCTCTAATACCCAACCCTTGAACAATGATATGTAAACTGCAAAGACCAAAAAAATAGGGACAAGATGTAGTACACTTGCCCCATCTAAAGGGTATGTAAGCAAATGGTTCTAACACTTTCATTTTTCTCCCTTTCATAATTCTCAAGTTTTTTTAATTGTCTTTCCGTGATTAATAGTATTCTATAAAATAGATTAATTAAATAATTAATCTAACATTGTACACATATTAATAGCATATAAGATAATAGATTGATTTGGGTAGAATATCTAGTTTGGAACCTTATAGAATCTTGTTAGCAATATCTTAGATTTAGCCGCTAACTACTGATGTGTAATCACTCATAAATTAGTTTCATATTTATAGTATAATTTAAATAGCGAAATTGGTAAGAGGAAGGAGAAAAATATGAGAGATAAAGAATGGAAGTGAGGGAATATGGTAATGTTAATACTAATAATTTACATGCCACATAGGACTTAATTGAAAATTTGAAAGTTCTTTCAAGGACCAAAATGACAGTACATGCGGTTAAGTTCAGGGACCAAAATGTCAGTAAATGGTTAAGTTCAGTGACTAAAATGACAGCAAGTTGTTAATTTTAGAGACTAAATTAAAAAGTCACCTTTCAAACACGTGGTAGTCACGTGGATAACACGTGACAACCATGTGGATGACACGTGACAATAGTCAGCTGCCACAACATCACCAGAGGTGCCATATAAGCACATACGTTAAGGTTAATGGAGATGAGTTAACGGCAGGACCAATCCATTGCACTTTTTGTATATTTGGGGACTAAATTCGAATTTTTTATCTTTCAAGGACCAATTTGTCAGCATCACATACTTTCAAGAATCAAAATGGGTATTTACCCATAAAAAAATGATACAATTCAATGATTTAATGTGGGAAAATACAAGCTGTACATGGATGAGCTTTTCAACAGAACTAGGCGGTTGAACCAACATAATAGAATATAATTGACAGGAGCTAAAGCTACTTCGACATGAGCAGCAATCCTTAGAGTTCGGAGTCAATTTTTAGGTTCTCTCGTACCTATAAATATTAGCATGTTTAAAGCTTATTCCACAAAAAAAAAAAAAAAAAGCTTAATTAGTTTCTCTTCTACCCTTCGTTTTTACTTGGCCTTCCATTGGTTCATGGCAATTTCCCATCAACCAATCAACAGGTTCTAAATCAACAACAAATTTGAATTCATGTTACACAAGCACTTTTGCATGAATAGTTAATATGCCTTTTGAAATTTGCTTTTCAATTTTTCCAATGGGCCTTTTCTATTTTCATGATGAAGAAATAGTTAGATTAATTGTTGAGGTTGTGGAAAACAAATTAAGAACACCAAATTTTGATGGACAAAACTTAGATGCAGTTTTGTAAGTGTTTTTGTTGTTATTTTCCATTAAGAATTGAAGTTTCACCTTTGCATTAAATATCAATATAGATTATTGGAATGAAACCTCTATTCAGATGGGTAACCACTACCAACAACACCAACACCTAAGGAACTAAGCATATTTTTTTTTTCCAATTTCCATTAGATCTCTTTTTCTAAACAAGTTGAGGTTCCATTTTTATGTAACATGTTAAACAACTTGTACTATAATTTTATAGTTTTTGTATAATCTTTATAATTTTCATTATATCTTGATTAAAGCACATCATTAGCTTTTCTACCAAAAAAAATATCGTTAGCTAGCATGCTTCATGTTGTAACAATCTATAATACCAGGAGGAAATAAGTCACTTGATCTTGTAATCAAAACATAATAGCTCATCCCAAAGAGAGAACTTTTTTTTTTTTTGTCACTACAATTTTTAATGTATAGAATTCCATACAAAAACCAATTCCTTTACATAATGATTCATGAATTCAAATGTAAAATGATATCTAGGAAGAATGGCTCTCTTTTTACCCTTTATGTAAAACAGATTAACTTGTTTATATCATAAGAGAACTCTTAAACTAACCCAATTCTTGCTGCCTTTTTGTTTTGGGCATGCGATATTTTAATTGCAGGGAGGCAGAAGATAGTTATAAGAAGATGGATTGGGACAAGCTTGGATATCAAGTGATTCCAACTGATTACATGTACATAATGAAATCTAATGAAGACGGGACCTTTTCAAATGGAGATCTCGTACCATTTGGAACCGTTCAAATCGAACCACATTCTTCTATTTTAAATTACGGACAGGTCAGCTATTGCTTTTTCATTTACACATTTTTTAGTTGAATGAAAAGGAAAAAAATGAATAGAGTGGAAGAGATGGAGAAAGAGTAAAGAGTTTTATTTGAAGTTAAAACAAGAAAAGGAGACAAAACACCTAACAAAAAGAAAAGGAGACAAAACTCTCTCCCCATATTAAAATGCTAAATAAGGGTTTTGATCACTTTTGGCTCCTGTTTGGCTTTTAAGTGCATCCTATCCATACATACCATGGGAAAACTAAAAAAATAGTGTAAACCATTCAAATATCCATCTTTACATAGTATACTAATATATAATATGAATTGTCAATATATATTATATAATATAATGTTATAATTAACATGAATGACCGTACATTGCATAGGTAAAAGTTACTAGTACCGGCTGAAAGGCTATAATTTACCCATAATAACTCAAAAGATAAATATTATTTGAGATATGCTAGCAACACATTCTCTATCACACTCTTTTGAACATACTCTCCATAATTAGTTAAAAATTATTAGAAATCACAAATTTTTATGGGTCTCACTTGTTATTTAATAACTCTCTCTCCTGATTTTGTAGTTTTCAATAAATTTGAACCAATGATAAGGTGTGTGTTGGAAGGAGTGTGTTGCTAGCACTTCTCATATTTTTTAAAATCATTTAGTTACCTTTCAAAACATTTATGAAAGGCAAACTGTTTTGACAAATTAAATTATAAAATTAAAAAAAGTAAAAAAATAAAATATATTAAAAATTACAATAATGTAAAAATTTATAGATTATAAATTTAATATTCGTGCATGACACATGTCAAAATGTATAGTATAAATATGAATATATAATACATTTATGAAAATAGGGATTATTTGAGGGCATGAAGGCACACAGAAGACCAGATGGTGAGTTGCAGTTATTTCGACCAGAACAAAATGCCATGCGCATGCAGATTGGAGCAGAGAGGCTGCTAATGGTGGCACCTTCTGTTGAGCAGTATATTGATGCTGTCAAACAAGTTGTTCATGCAAATAAGCGATGGGTATATATATATATATATATTGCTCCCATTTTTGTTTTTATTACTTTTTTTTTTTCTTGATCTTGAGTTTTGAGTTTTGTAATTGGAACTGCATGCAGGTGCCTCCTTACGGAAAAGGAGCGTTGTACGTTAGGCCTTTATTATTTGGAAGTGGATCTGTTATGGGTATTGCACCTGCACCACAATGCACCTTCCTAATATACACTAATCCAATTTGCAACGTTTACAAAGTGAGTGAACTAAAACTATACAAGTTTATATATTTTTCTGAACAATTTTTTTTTTACTAGAGCCTTTGGCTCCTTAACGGAACCCCGAGATATTTCTACAAACTTTGGTCCTTTGAACTGACTATAAAATAATCATCGATCCAGAACTTAGTTATACTTTCTCCTCACCCCTCTCAAGAATGTATTCTGTTTTTTTTTTTTTTTTTTAACAAATATAGTAAATGGTGATGGGAAGAGGAATTGATTGCCCAACATGTTGATTAATGTTTTCTTTATATCATTAATCACGAAACAGGTAATTATGATATATTGACATTGTTCATTTGGACAGGGACGAACTTCACCCTTGAGCTTGTTGATTGATGATACACTTCCTCGCGCATTTCCCGGTGGGACTGGAGGAGTGAAAAATATAGGCAATTATTCACCTGTAAGTTTATATATCTTTGCCAAGATAAAAATAATGGAAGTTAAATATTATAGACATTTGGTAATAGTATCTCATTTTAGTTAGGGTAATTTATACCATAAAAAACTCTAATTCTAATAATACTCCAGTGTAGTTGATTGAGCATTGTGATTTGTGAACTATATTATTTTAAAAAAAAAAAAAAAACTAGATGATTGAATGAGCTTTCGGCTTTCATGACTAGCCTTATAAATAAACAAAAGTAAAATAATTTTATTACCTTTTGTGGATTACCTATTTAAGTTTGAACTTTTTTATTTATTTATTTATCTCTAACCATGATTAGTTACTACGCATTGGTAACCACTAATTGTGTACAAAAACTTTGATATAAAATAACATTGTATTAGCTCATAGAGAATGATATGGCTCATATACCATGTTAAAATTATGTCGTTTTAGGCATAGAGGTAGAGAATAGAGACTTAAGAGAGTGAAGCAATAATTGATATTAACTGACATGTATTACAATGTATTAACATGTTGATCTACTCATAAAGTTAAAGCACCAACCCTTATTTATATTAATTATAATCTTAGCTAATTAGGAAAAAAAATTGATCTAGTTAAGCCTTAACAATCCCAAAGGTCCATTGAACCTTCTAGTTGAAGGTATTGAAGATAAATGAGTCAAGTTCAAACAAAGTAAAGGTCGAGGTACTTGCAAAGATACTCAAACATCTAAGTTAGTATGTGAGTAAAAAATAATGGTATATGAAAACAATGTCTAGCTGATGGTGCAGGAGATATCCCTTTTATAGAGTTCAAATGTGGGTGAGTCACAAATATGAGAGTGCACTGACAAGGTACATTCAATGTAACATGAATACTATTTAATCATTGAATATATTAGAGGTTCTTGACATAAGAGGTGTAAGCTAGTAATTTAGATTCTCTACTTTAAGGTGTAAAGAGTACCATGGGATACAAATGAAATGATTTAGTAGGCTTTGAATGACTCTTCAGTCTACTAAAGAACCTAGATTACAAAACCTTATTATAAACCCAAAACATAAATCAAGATAACATAAGGAAATAAAATAACCAACTCTAAGAGTTTGTAAGGAAATAAGAAACTAATCAAGATATTCAAATATATGATAAAATATTTTTGTATATTTTAACAAATTCACTCAAAAGCTTCAAGATTTTTTTTAATAGATTAACTACAATCACTAAGAAATTGAAAAGGCCAATCATGAGTTGTTTACATCATCTGTAGTGACATTTTCATTGCATGAAATCTCAATCATAAAAAATAAATTATTATAATGTAAAATTTTATTAAACAATCTATTTTAATAAATTTCTTAATTTTAGAGTTGTTTGCCTACTTTTAATAATGAAGGAAGATGCATGGTAATTACAATATAAAAATGGAAAATAGGATATAGATGGGTGTGTGTCTATATATAACTACACGAACACTAATTCAAACATCCAAGGAAACATAGTACTATATATTGCTATTAATTAAGGTACCTACACAAAGTCAATTAAATGATGAAGTTGAGTGACATTTTAACCAAATAATTCTTATCTAAACGCAGGTTTTCCAAGTGACGAAAGAAGCAAAAGCCAAAGGATTTTCCGACGTCCTCTTCCTAGATGCAGTGGAACATAAATATGTTGAGGAGGTATCTTCGTGCAATGCTTTCATTGTCAAGGTAATATTTTGTTACTTTGACAATTTTACAATTTTCCTTCAACATATATATGCTTGTTAATATGGCACCTCTTCATATTTGTAGGGTGACGTGATATCAACTTCACCTACACTCGGAACTATTCTTCCTGGAATCACAAGGAATAGTATCATTCAACTTGCTCGTGATTTGGGTTACCAGGTGATTATTACTGATTTTGATTATATAAGTATTAAAAAAAGGCAAATGCTAACCAGTGCCTTAAGGACATCTAAGGGCACTGGTTAAGGAACTAAAAGAAAAAAGATTTTTATAGAAATGTGCAAAATTGTGTTGTCTATAGTTTTTTTTGCATCCTTCTATGATTTTCACACTAAATATTTTTTCCTTTTAATTTCTTAACATGTGCTTTTAGACACTGTTTAGCAAGACCTTAAAAAAAAAATCCTCTACACAATTCATGATAAACACTTGTAATTACACTTGTAAATTAATGTTTACCATAAACATTGTGTCATTCAAGTTCATGGTCCGTGAAACGTCTCCCAAGAATTTATATGGAAATAAATTTTTTAATGTTAAAAATGTTGTTCAACTAACAAGTATCATGCGTATTACCTAGATATTTATACAATATAAATGAAATATAAAAATATAAATTGAAAATAATTTCAAAAAATTAATTTAATTTTCAAAAATTATTTTAATAAATGAAAACATAAAAAAAAAAAGGTCATTTCAAACTTTTAGTTTTGAACACTTTTAAATATTAGTTTAATTGTAGAGAATATTTTAATAAAAATTTGTAAACACCTCATTGTGTTTATTGCTAATTAAACAATTTGAGAATTTATTAAAAATTAAGAAAAATAAAAATATATTTTAATTAAATAAATAATAAAGATAAAAATATTAATTTGATATGAAAATTCAAAACATGTCAAAAATGAAAAAAAAAAATACGATAACACAAAAATGAAAATATGCATAAAATATATCTTACTCTCAAATGAATTCTTGAATTTGTTATATAGGGATGGATTAACCTAGTTTGGAGGCTAGTTTTAATAATTTTTAATATTAATATTGTAACAATTACTTACAATATTTTTTGGCCGTTAATTTTGCCAAGGTCGAGGAACGCAAATTTTCGGTTGATGAATTGCTAGAAGCTGATGAGGTTTTCTGTACTGGAACTGCTGTTGGGATCTCTGAGGTTGGTAGTGCAACCTATAAGAATAAAAGGTACAATAGAATTAAAAAATCTTGATTATTTTCATAGTTTTGTAATATCACTACTTTACTACTATTATTACTACTATTAATAATAGTGTAAAACAATTGGTTGTGCAGGGTTGAGTTCAAAACAGGAGCAGACAGTACTGTGACCCAGAAGTTGTATGATTTGATTACAGGAATCAATACAGGTCTTTTGGAGGATAAGAACGGATGGGTGGTGAAGATTGATTGAGCTATTACTAATTAATTTCATACATGTAATATATATCAGTTTGGCGTCGCTTCCAGCCCCATATAACACATCTATTCACTGTATATTAAAATAATTGTTAGATTGTTATTAAAAAAAAAAAATTGTTAGATATTTATAAACTCACTACGATCAATCCAGTGGCCGAAAGTTTAAGTAATTTGTATAAACTTTAGGTTCAAACTTCAATATTGCTATTGTATACCAAATAAAAGGTTAGATATTTATTTATTAAATATTAAGACGATGACTTCAATCTATCAGACATGTATAAACTTCTTAGCGTCTACCATAAAGATGCTAAATCACAAGTTTTTTGTGGTGGCTGCTGCTAACCGGGAAGAATGATTTCGAGACTGATTTAATTAATGGCCAATTTAGCGATCCATTTTATAGAGACCAATTTAACAAATGGTTTTATAGTGACCGATCGATTTTAAAAATATTAATTAGTATTAGTATTGTCAAAGCAAAGTTTAGATAGAGGATCAAGCCACCATTGGATACTGCATATAAATGCAGTTTGGAAGTCTCATGCATCCGAAGGAACATTTTTCAAAGCGAAAAAACTAGCCTTGAGGGAAATAAACGTTTTACCTAGTATATGAAGAAACACTTGGTGTATGTTCATAATTAAGAGGGAACATAAGAAAAAACTAGAAACTTCTGCATTTTTTCTAGCAAAGAAAATGTCTAATTGCATGTGTTAATCCACGAATGACAACTAGGCATATGACACACGGCTTACTGTGTTTCAGTTGTCACAGTAAATAGTAGGAGTGCCATAGGAAACACTGAGCTCGGTTAGAACTGAATCCATATAACTTCGATTCTTCGCAGCAATAAGAGTAGTTTTTTTTTCCTCTAATTTTAATTAATGCTAAATTCCTAATAATATTATAAAAGAGTAATCATCAGAGTCTCCCCAAAACAATTTTTTTTTTTTGTGATAAACCCCCAATCAATTCATTTACAGCAAATTATGCTGCACTGTCCCCATATTAATTAATTATTCATCACCTGCAATCATACAACATTATTTGAAGTATTTTTTTTACGTCAATAGTGCACATTTATTGCTCCACTCCACTACGTACTTTCTCGTGCACACAGTTCACAACAACAACTGCTCCACTCCACTACGTCAATATTAACGGGAACCTTTGCTGGGTAACATTGATGGAAGAAACGAGCAATCTAGATATAGACGCAGGCTAACGTGGGGGACCTGATCATGTCCCCCACTGTGCGAAAGTAAATTTGAATCGTTAGATTTGTTTTGTTTTTTAATTGATGGCTAATATTTTCTCTAGTTTTTATTTTTTTTCTTTTTCTTTTTTCCCTATCTTTCCGGTTTTACCCTTCCTTCTCCCCTCCCCACCTTTCTCGTGAGTCAGCGAGGACCGTGGCCTGCTCCTCCTCAAACAATGCAATCGTCGTTCCCAGGCAATACCGCCGGAATCTCACCACCACCAAAACCACCCACCCTCGTTGCCAGAATCGTTGTTGCCACCAACGACCTCTTCCAAACGACACTGCTGAGGTTGAATTCATCACTGTGTATCAGATCTGAAATGTTGATCTGAAATACTAAGCATAGAAATAACGGCAATACCAGATGCAGAGAGAGGGAAGAAGAACGATATGCACCGACATTCGTGATATCAACGAAATTGCACCATGGTGGTTCAGTTCGTACAATGGCTCGATGGAGTGTTCATGACAGCAGCGAAATCACACCATGCCTATGATGTAAGGAACGATGGTTCGGTTCAGGTAGCGATTCTGGCAAAAGGTCGATGTAATGGTTTTTGTGATGGCTCATCAGATCAAAGGAAGAAGAAGGGGATAAAACTGGAAAGAGAAGAAAAAGAAGGAAAAATAAAAAAAGAAAAATAGAAAAAATATCAGCCGCTGATTAAAAAACAAAACAAATCTAACGGCTAGCGTTGCTCTCGCATTGTGGGGGACATAATCAGCTCCCCCACGTTAGCCTGCATCTCTAGATATAGGTCAACACTATTGTGGTAAAGATATGTGGGTAGCATCGGAAGGAGGGTTTTCAATAGTGGGGCTCGATTTGAAAGTTGCATGTAGTGTCTCTGAATGTTCAGCAGACCAAGGATTTTGGGGTGGTGAAGAGGAGTATCACGGCGGTAGTGCTCCAACGCGTCTGGATGCAAATCTCGAGAATCAAGGGAGTGGCCGAGTCAACATCAACCATCAAATGTGAAAGAGACTTTTGCAGCAGAGGTAGATTACAGAAGGGAGGCTTCAGTAGGTTCGGCGATGTCAAAAGATGATAAAGACAAAGGGTTGCTTGTAAAAGGAAATCAAAAAATACGGGCTGATAATACTGAAGCAGAAGACCACAATGGCAATTTCATATCAAGTGAGACATTGGGTGATGAATTAACCAACACGTAAGTTCAAATTAAAGTGACTAAGGAACATGCTTTTTTAGGGGAAACAAGCAAAGAGGTGGGTCATGAAGAAGTCAACAAGTCAAAGACAAAGGAGGTTGACAGTAAGGCTTTTCTAGCTAGTAAACCATGTGTGGGCCACAACAGCAAGCCCAAATATAATTATCGTAATAGAAAAGGCCAAAATGCTACAATGGTTACAAAAACTGGGGAAATAAGGGGGGATGGGGTGATGGGCTGCCACGGCGATAAAAATGCATGGGAAAATGGACTGGGAGGTTTTAACACTTGCAACATTGTTGGGTCACTTATGAATACAACAAGTAAGAATTATTATGGTGATCAAAACGGAGCCGTAGATGCTTCTCACATTTATAAAAGATCGTATGATAAGGACGTTGATCTTTTTAATATGGGCAACGAGGGGTAGAGGAAAGCTATTGAAGAGCTTCTTGGAGGATCACCCAAGAATAAAACGAAGACATCTTTCGAGGGTATCGAAGTTACAGGGTTTTTAGAAAAGGGAGTGCTACAAGTGGATGGTAAAGAAGACTTGAACATCGTTGACAAAGGGGGAGGTAGTAAAGGGAAGCAATGCAGGGAGGTAAGACAAAGGACGCATTCTTTAAGCAATTCTCAAATAACTCCTCAGTACATCAAATGCAATAGTTTGGTTTTGCTTAAGGATGACACGGCGGAGGTTGGGAAATTATGGGAGCTTGGAAAAAAGATGGGGGCTATGTTCAGTGGAAATGAGGACATTATAATAAAAGATATTGAGGAGATGGAGAAGAGAGATAAAAAGGAGAGAGGAAAGCGGGAGGAGTTGAAGAAGGGTAAAGATAAAAAATCTATATGAAGATATTAAGCCACAACGTGAGGGGGTTGGGTGGGAAAGTGAAGTGGAGGGCTATCAAGAACTGTATTTTAAAGGAGGAGGTACAGTTTGCATGTTTTTAGGAAACTAAATTGGAAATGGTAACAAAACAATTATGCACTTCTATCTTGGGGAGTGAGGAGGCGGAGTGGAGGGAATACCCGGCTATCAATACAACAGGTTGCTTATTATGTTGTTGGAAGAAAGATGTGTTGGAGGTCAACGATGTATTGGCAGGAAGGGGTTTTTTGGGAGTGCAAGGTATTTGGAAGGAAGGTAATGGTCATTGTGTGCTAATGAACATTTATGCACCGTGTGACTTGGAAGACAAAAGAAGATTATGGGAGCAAATCATTTCTCTGAAGAGACAAAGTAGGGATGCCATATGGTGTGTTATGGGTGATTTTAACTCTATTAGATGTTTGGAGGAAAGGAGGGATATCAATAATATAGCAGTTGGAGGGAGAGATATGGGGGAATTTAACATGTTCATTAAGGAGATGGAGCTGGAAGATATTCCTATGGTGGGGAGGAAATACACATGGTATAGAGCATCCGGGTATTCCAAGAGTAGGCTGGATGGATTTTTGGTTTCAAAGGAATGGATTGATATGTGGCCGGGAAGTACACAATATGTTTTGGAGAGAAGTTTTTCAGATCACTGTCCTCTTATTTTGAAGAACTCTATTATTTATTGGGGACCTAAGCCTTTTAAGGTTCTCAATTGTTGGTTTTGGGAACAAGGTTTCATGCAAGAAGTAGATAGATGATGGCAATCTTTTGAGGTTCAAGGCAGGGCAGCTTACAATCTTAAGGAAAAGCTTAAAATGTTGAAATCCAAATTGAAGGAATGGAATAGGGAAAGATTTGGGAATCTGCAGCAACAATGTAACGAGATGGTGGACAAAATTAAAATTCTGGATTTGAAAGATGAAGAGGAGGGTTTAGAAGATGAGGAATTACAAAGAAGGAGAGTTCTTTTGGGGGAGTTTTGGAAAGTCACTAGAAGGCAAGAGTCTCTTTTACAACAAAAGGCAAGAGTGAAGTGGATTAAGGAAGGAGATGGTAACACAAAATTCTTTCATAGCATGATAAATTGGAGAAGGAAAGTTAATGGCATCAAAGGGTTAGAGGTGGGGGGGCTTTGGGTGGAAAAGTCGAACACTGTGAAAAAGGAGATTATGGAGTTTTACAAAAAAATATTCCAAGAGAGCACTAGTGAAAGACCTTCTCTAGATGGTACAACATTCAAGGTTATTGGAGAGGAGGAAAATTCTTTGCTATGTGGAAAGTTTAGTGAGGTGGAAGTCAAACAAGCAGTGTGGGATTGTGGTGGGGATAAAAGCCCGGGGCCGGATGGTTTCAATTTCTTTTTTCTGAGAATGTGTTGGGAAACAATGAAGATGGATTTCTTGAGTATGTTGGATGAGTTTTGGGTACACGGAGTCCTTCCAAGAGGTGCCAACCCATCTTTTATTGCTTTGATCCCTAAAAAAGATAATCCACAAGGGTTGGAAGAGTTTATACCTATTTCCTTGATAGGGTGTGTCTATAAGATCATCTCTAAGGTCTTAGCTAAGAGATTGGTGGCAATTTTACATAAGATTATTGATGAGAGGCAGAGTGCTTTTGTGGGAGGAAGGTTTATGCTGGATAGTTCTTATAGCTAATGAGGTGGTGGATGATGCTAGACAATGGAGAAAATCATGCCTAATTTTTAAGGTGGACTTTGAGAAGGCATATGACTGTTTTTCTTGGGAGTTCCTTATGTATATGATGAGGAGGATGGGTTTCAGTGAGAAATGGGTATCTTGGATCAAAGGGTGTCTGATGTTAGCTTCAGTATCAGTCCTTGTTAATGGCAGTCCTACGGAGGAATTTACTACACAAAGAGGGTTAAGACAAGGAGATCCTATAGCACCTTTCTTATTCCTCATTGTAGCAGAAGGCTTGAGTGGTTTAATGAGACAAGCAATGAGTTGTAATATTTTCTCAGGTTATAGGGTGGGAAGACAACATGTGGAGGTTTCTCTTCTACAATTTGCAGATGATACCTTGTTTTTTGCAGAAGCTTCGTCAAAAAATGTCATGTGTATTAAATCTATTTTGAGATGCTTTGAGTTGGTTTCTAGGTTGAAAGTGAATTTTCATAAGAGTTGTCTAGGTGGGTTGGTTTGGAAGATATGGTCATGAATAGGTATGCTGAGATGCTTAATTGTAGCTTGATGACTATACCATTTGTATATCTTGGTATTCCTATTGGAGCCAACCCAAGGAAGGAATATGCATGGGAACCTATTGTAGCCAAGTTTAGGAAGAAACTAAATAGGTGGCGGCAGAAAACTCTTTCTTTTGGTGGAAGATTAACTTTGATTAATTTGGTACTCTCTTCACTTCCTTTGTTCTTCTTTCCTTTTTTAAGATTCCTTCTAGTGTCCATTTGAAGCTTGTTAAGCTACAAAGAGACTTTGTATGGGGTGGTGAGGAGGGGTCGAGAAAAATATCATGGGTGAAATGGGAGGAGATTTGTCGACCAAAGGAAAAAGGTGGGTTGGGTATCAAAAACATAGTGCATTTTAATGAGGCTCTTCTTGGGAAGTGGAAATGGAGAATGTACTCAAACTTTGAGTCCTTATGGCATTCGGTTTTGAGATCAAAATATGGTAATATTCATTTGGGTATTATGAGTAGGTCATCTTATTTGGATTCCATATGGTGGAGAGATTTAGTAGGGATATGTGGGGTTGGGAAAAATGACTCTTGGTTTGATAAAAATGTTGTGTGGAAAATTGGTGATGGAAGGATGCTAAATTTGTGGCATCACACTTGGCTTGGTAATGAGACTTTGGCGGTGAAGTACGGGAGATTGTTTTTAAATTCTTTACAACAAAATGATTGTGTGGGGGATGTGGGGACCTGGGAAAATGGAAAGTGGATATGGGATATGAAATGGAGGAGACAATGGTTTATCTGAGAATTGCCATTGGTCAAGGAGTTCTATGAGAGTTTGGAGAATGTGGTATTGGCACCTCAACAAGTTGATATAGTGGTTTGGTTAGGTGATCCTTTGGGGTTTTATTCAATCAAAGGGTCATACCTTTTGTTGAATAAAAACCTCGATAGTGAAACCCTTCCTTTTTACAAGTCTTTATGGAAACTCATCATTCCTTCCCATGTTGTTGTATTCATTTAGAGACTATCACTGGATAGGCTGCCAACTTTGTTTAACCTATTCAAAAGAAATATTGTTAGCCAACATGCTGGCTTGTTGTGTTCTTTTTGCAATCAAGAGGTTGAGAAGGTGGAACATCTCTTATTTACGTGTCATTTTGCATCAAGAGTTTGGAACCATTGTTATCAATGGTTGGGGGGTTCAAACTGTTCAACATATAGATGTCAAGTCTCACTTTTTTCAGCACGATGGTGTTTTCTTGGGAGTGAAGGGGAGGAAAGCATGGAAGGTTGTGTGGTGTGCCACGGTTTGGACACTATGGTGTCACAGAAACAACATTGTTTTTAATGGCTTAGATATGGACTATGATCATGTTATGGAAGGTATCAAGTATAAATCCTGGGCATGGTTGAATGCTAAAAATCCTAGGTTTTACTTATCCTTTTATGAATGGTACTCCAATCCTTTGTTTTGCGTTAAGGCTTTGCAATGTTGGCCAAGGATGTTTCACGTTAGGTTGTGTTTTTGCCAACTGCGACGTTCCTGTTGAGGTAGCATGAGTGGGGCTTGTACGTGGTGGCTTTATATGGGGCGTGGATCATGACCGTTTATGGTGGCTTCAGATATATGTATTCATTAATTTTGTGGTTTTAATTGTATTGGTCTATTGTGTCAAGGGAACTCCCAATGTGACTTACATTTTATATGTTCGGGAAATAGGGTGATGGGAATTTAATTGTACAAACACATATCAAATGTAAGTGGTGGGGTTTGGATGGTTTTATATTTCTTTGGTCAGTGGACCTTTGGGGTAGAGGATTGGCTGATTGGTCCTTGCTTTTTGTAACCTTTGCTGGTAGGGTGGGTACCCCTTGTACCCTCAATCCTTTTTTCTTAATAAAAGTCTATTTGCTGATCAAAAAAAAAAAAAACAACCCTCACTCCCTAAGCACATTTGCTTACCAATAGGACCAAGAAGAGAATGAGAAAGGCTGATGAGAGAAAATGTTAAGGGACTCATAATCTTGTTGGTTATGATTTGAGAGAGGAAAAAAAGAGTGAAGAAAGGAGCAAGTGAAGAAAGGAGCAAGAGAAGAGAAAGAAAAAAAAAAATGTTAACTTTTGCTTTTCTAGGTTGTCACTGTCACATAAAGAAAAACAAATTCTGCTGTCCAAACCCATCAAGCACAAAGTACTCTTTCATACAACCACCGTTACTTCACCATAAAATATAACAACCATATATATTTTTTTAATAGGAATAACAACGTATTGATTTTGAGAAACTCAACACATATCATCTTTATTAATATGGATTAAAATTTACGAATTAAATTCAAATTAATACTAGTATTAATCAAGATAATACTCCCTCCATTTCATTTTGATTATTGATTAATGTTTAAGGTTTTTTTTTACATAGATTAAAATAAATAAATCTTCCAAGACAATAGTATTTATCATGGGCAGAAATATTTTGTAAAAAAAAATTGCAAGAAAATCATAAAATTCATAAAAGAAAAAGTCTTAATAGAAAACCCACAAGCAAAATCTGCATAATCAAGTCATATTGTATAAACTTTCTTGCACCATAACGAAAATATAAAAGTTCGACAAAAATGGGTTTGAAAATTACGCCTCATCAGGTACGCCTTAGCCTTGGAAAGATTGTCACGTTACATGGCTGCTAGCACCTGACCTGTGAGATTTCATACCTCCAAAGTCATAATGGGGTAACTAAAGTGTAACCAACTCCATTACATCATCATCATGCCATGCATCACGAGTTTCACATAATAACACATTAGAATACATTGTTTTTATTTTCAAAATTCCATGTGTCCTCGATGTCTGTCTTCATTTACAAGATTCATGTTCTTTTCCAAATTATTTCTAAATTCTTATTTTCTTTGTTTTGGTTTTATAAAATAAGTACTAAAATTAATCATTTCTTCACAAAATAATTTATGAATTCCAAAAGCAATCTCAAGGTCATCATCAGAATATATTATATAATTTCCTTAATAATAAAATAAACATTATGAAATTTAAGATTTTAATTTAATTTAATATCCAAATATTTCTTAAAATACTTAATATTCATATATATATATATATATATATATATATATATATATATATATATATATATATATATATCAAAACAAACCGTATATAATATACTCAATCAGAGATTTATCAAATTATTTAAATATTAAAGAAAATTATTTATCAATCCATAGATAACTCATAATAATATTCACACCAATAAAGAGATTTTTAAATTTTAAGAATATCTATTATTATTTAGTGGTCTCTTGAAAAAAACACAGCTCAAACTCCAAATCATCATTATCCTGAGTTCCATTAATCCCAATTAAAACTACTGACTCATTTTATTTTTCTTCTCCTTCTTCTTAACTTCTCTCTTCTTCTAATTTAAATCTCACGATTTCTTAAGCTTTCCCTTTCTTTTTTTTCCTAACTACGATGGCTTAACAGTATTTCTATCCCTCTATTTCAGTGGCTTCTTTTCTCAAATATGTAGGACATGTATTTCTCATTTAACGTGCTCCTTTTTTTTTTTCCTTTCCTTCTTATAAGGACCCACCGTGAATGGTTAGTAATTCGCACCGTTCGTATTTACTTTCGTACAATTGGTTTGTACCAAATAGCATTACTCTTTTTTTTTTTTCTTCGAAAGAACAAGTTCCTCGGCACGTTTATACTATATTATATTTATTTATATAATCTTGTATTAAATGGTGGCTTTTGATTGCTTTCCAGTGGTCAATATTTACGGCTTCTTTTTAGCAGGCTTATTGAGAAAGTCTAATATGCTTTCAGAAGCTTTTGTACGTAAGCTTATATATATACGTAAGCTTTTTATATTCCTATATATGTTAACGTATAACACTTATTATTTATTTATATCATTATAAATAAACATAATATCTTGATTATTAAGGAAATTATATATATTATTATTATTAAATAAGTTTTTCTAATTTAATTGATTATATATATTTTAACTTAAGTTTAAATAATTTATTATTGTTGTTAATAAATAAGAATAGCTATAGTAAATATAATTAAAAATAAATATTTAAAATGTATATCTCAGCTTCTAAATTTAAGGACCAACAAGTCGTTGGTCTGAGTGAAACTAGGTTTGGTCCTCTTAAATGAGGTTTCGGATTTGAACATTGTGGATGAAGAAAAATGTGATTGGGAGGGGATACTCCATAAAAGGTTGGCCAGCTAGCAAAATCAGTGAATATTTTACACAAATGTCATGGTAACCCAAAAACAATCTTCTAAACTTAAGGGGTTAGAATTATATTTGTAAGATTAAATTTAGTCTTTTGAATAATATGATGTTTATACTTTATTTTTTTTTAATATTATACGAGTTTAATGGGTATACACTGTCAACCAATTATCATTGATATGACTTTTAAAGTATTTATTCTAAAATTCAACAAATTTATCATATATGATAGTTTGTGATTGGAAGATAATGTAAAACAGTCCATAGCCTATTTTCTCAAATTATATTCCCCTTCCTTGAAACATTCTAGTATTAGTGTATTACATTACTCTCTCTTATGTTAAAATCTACAATTTAGTCAATTTAATTCAATGTTGTTATAGTAAATTATATTTTCCTTCTCTGAAAGATGAAAGTTTTACATTGTCTTCCCCACATATGTTAAAATATAGAATAAATTACACTCTCTTTCCTTAAAATATGTGAGTATTACAATGTTCCTCTCCTCTTATGTTAAAATGTATTGTTTAGTCCATTTAAAATATATAACAACATTAAATAATATTCTTTTAATTTAAAATATATTTTTAATTAAAATATATACTAAAAAAATTCTAATTTACCAAATTATCCTTCACTCACATGATAAAGATTTTTATAAATATATAGTTAAATTTAAAATAATTTATTAAAATAATTGAGAATAGGAATTATGAAATAAATTATATATATACATATACATATACATGTTCTTTAATACATTTTTTAGTATATTCTTTATTGTTGGTTGAAATTTATTAGAAACTTTAAAATCATAAGTGAAACTCATTGAATAAAAAATAAGAGCCATAAAATCATCATCATCATTGTAACGATCCATCTTCGTTACAGATTTGTTATACTAAAACCTTGTGTTAAATATTATCATATGAAACTACCTATAAAAAAAAATTCACATTTAACACATATATATGTACTTCATCATATCATAAAAGTATGAGGTATGGCTTTACAAAACTTAAATATACATATACATACAATACCAAAAATAATCCTCTTGTAGAGGACATTTACAACAAACTAACATTTATACATATGTCCTAAGCTGGTTCCCATATTATATACATATATATGAGAACAAATACAAAAGGAGGGATCTCATCCCTTCTTCAACATATACTTCCGCTTCAGTCACGAGTGGTCTGAGATCCTGCAACATCACCACTATTTGCTCCCGTGTCAACCACACGATCATTGCAGTAATACAACACAAATACAAACACAAAAGGCAAGGATAAGCTTATTTATAAAAAGATCATAGATATACAAAGGTATAAGATTTACTTAAAGAAAAATCAGAATCAATCAATAGTAAATCAGATAACCTTATACAATAACACATACATCAATCTCATATGCCATTTCATTATGAAATGTCGTGTTGACTCGACTCCATGGAGATTTCTACAACTTTTGGGTGGTCCTCATAGGCCCCATCCCCTACCATGGTCTCACCTTTGACCATTTTGGGAGTCCCTTGAGCTACCATGTGGAGGAAGTGTGAATTTAATCGAATATAGACAAGTGTGGGTATTGGCTTACCTCTGTAAGGCTTGCAAAACCTTACATCTATAGGAATTCGCCCACTTGGCTACTCTATAGGCCCACGTTGGCCACCATGAAAACCTCCGGCACTAGGTTGAGAGCCTACCTAGCACCCTCAATTTATGTGCCTACCCATATGCAATGTAATGTAACAAGCCAAACAACTTTGATTGCCACAAGTTCCCTCTATGTTATAAATTCACCATTTTTTCAAATCATGCTTATGAACCCATCCAGCAGTTCAATAAGCTCAAGTAACGCATTCTCACACCTTGAATCCTTACTCACAACACAACACCAACTTTAACAAAATGTGAATTTCCTAACATAGTTCTAGAACTTTTGTGGACATCCTCATCACATCCATATCATAGACATAATTCTATTTAAAATAAATTTGAAAGCCATTTTATAGTGTAGAAAATGAATTCTAGCTTAAGCGTCACTTTACTCTCGTTTAAGCGCAACTTTCAGCAATTATTTGTTTTCTTCCAGGGTTCCTCGCTTAATCTAGGATTTCTGGCACTTAAGCTAGGACAGCTTTCTGACCAAAAATGTTCTCTGTCCCCTGCTTCGCTTAAGCGAGAATCACTATGTTCTTAAGCGAAACAGGGTTGTAGGACCTCGAAAACATGATTAAAACTTCTCAATGGCTACCAAATTCATTCTAATTCGAATTTTACATCAAACATAACATATATACATCATTCCACACTCAAAAACAACATTCCAAGCATAGAATATACAAATAAGCATTCAATCATATTAAAGCTTCCCTTAGCTAGAAATTTTGACTCAAAACCTTGAAGAAGAAGCTAGGGAGGAGACTTGGTGATTCAAGAATAATCTCTACTCAACTTTGGCTATGAAATCAACTAGAGGAAACCTAAACCAATCCCAAAATGAGCTTCAATCAAATTTTAACCCATCAACCAAGATTTTACATGAAACCCATTTCTGATTCTCTTGAGAGGAGATGAAAAAGAAACTAAGAGATCAAGAATAGAGAGGAATTGAACTTACCAACTAGAAATCAACTAAGGAAGCTCTAGAGAACAAGAAATCAAGCTTCAAAATGAACTAGGAATTTCACCAACTCAAGAGGAAGAGAGACTTAGAGAGGAAGGAAGAAGAATGAAGAAATTGGAAGAAATGTGAAGCTTGGCACGTTTAAGTTTTAAGATTTGCATGGAATTTTGCTATTTGTCTCCACACTTCCTCTAAGGACACCCCATTCTCTTATTATTATTATTTTTCCTACAACTCACAGAACTCACGTAAAAATCCCAAAAATCTCACAACACACATTCTAAGTCCAACACCTCTTGAAAATCTAACAATAACACTATGGCACAAAACAAAACATAAAACTTAAGTTAATTATTATATCAATTAACATAATTTGTCATATGGATTTAACAAAAGATTGGCATATGCAAGTTTATTATAGGATAATATTGAGAAGTGTTATCCTAGACTAATTAAGAAATTAAAAATAAAAAGTTTTTTTTAAAAAAATAGCATTAATACATTTAAACATAATTATTAATAAAAAAAATTATTATTATTTATCAAAATATTTTTAAGATACTTGTGAATAGAATTCTTTTTGAGTTTAATTTATATGCACATTGTCTTTTTTTTTTTTTGTAATCCGTAGAAATCGAAGATAGATACCAAAGGGTTTACAATAACTAACGTACTATACTCAACCAACTGAGCTATACCCCTTTGGTAATTAAATGATGGTATAAAAATCCTTTACATTGTCCTAAATACACTATTTTCTCATTCTTTATTATTATATAAAAACAAATTTTTTTTCTCAAAACACATTAACTATACTCTAGGTAAATTTTAAAATATTTTCTTTTTTCTTAGACCTATAGTATCTTTATTTATGAGGTTAATGTTCTCCTAACACTTTCTTTTTCACTAAATTTGAATGTGAGACTCATAATTATCACTTAAACCAACATGCGTTGACCAAAGGGGTCTAACTCAGTTGGTTGAGCATGGTGCGTAAGTGTTGTAAACCCCTTGGTACTGTCTTCAATTCCTACAGATAAAAAAAAACCAATATGCGTTGATACAAAAACTTTAAAATATAAACTTGTTTGAATTATCTATGATAAAATATATATTTTAATAATTGATTATATTTATAATTATTTTAAAATAAAATATTTTATTTAAATTATATAAAATTATATTTATAGAAAGTTATAAACGAAATATAAAACTATTTGCAACAATTGATTTTGTATTTAAAATATTTAACAGTTGAGGGTAAAATGGAAATTTTAACTAAAAATTAATCTAACAACTTTTATATCCAAATTCTACTAATGATTAAAAAACTTTTCACTATGAAAAACCCTTTTATCACTTTTATAACTTTACAAAACATACAATTTTTTTATCAGATCTTTTAATTAAGAGCAAATTACAGCAACACCCCCTACTTTTTTAACCAGTACTTTCGCTTCCCTTGTAGGAGTGTTAGTGTAAGGTTTGATGGGGTGTTAATGTAATGTATTCAAACATATAAGGGGGTGTTGGTGTAATGTTTTTAAACTTAAAGGAGGGTTAGTGTAGAAAAATAAAAAAGAGTGGAATTGTGTGTAATTTGATAAAAGTTCAGGGGGTGTTACTGTAATTTGCTATTTAATTAATCTTTACCAAAGCCACATTTTTTTAGTAAAAGGCAAAAAAATATTCTGCTCTCGTGTTTAATAAACAAAAGTATACAAGTTTTTGCCGCATTTTCATTGTGTATGAGATTGTTGAGATAAACTTTTTCATAAACACTTACAAGTGAAAAAAATAAGAAGAAAAAAATGAAATAAATTTTTCCATTAGCGAAATTAGTTTCTACATAAGTTAATTTGTATAATCTCTCTCATAGTAATTTCTCCAAAAGATTACTTTTAGCCTATAGAGAAGTTTATTTCATATTTCCTTCTTTTTTTTTTTTTTTTCCTTTTATAAGTGTTTATCCAAACAGGTCCTTTGTCACTATACGAAGCCCAAAGGAGGACACCAGGACTAACATCTACTTTTCAATTTTGTAACATGCAAATGCAAACTCATCAAATCCTTTATATTGTATTTTGTTTTGAAGCTATCACATATTTCAAAGCATGTTGAAGTGAATCCATGTCTTATTGTGAATTCTTCACATTCAACATGCTCTAATGAAATACAAATATACATTTATCTATCCAAGTTCAATTGAATTGACATTAACTAATGGAGTTTGATTTGATTTGTAAACCAAATGATGTCCAATAATTGATTTTTTCACTTAACAATTATAATTCAACAACACCTTGATAGATCTACAAGCCCAAATAATGTGGAAGGCAAACCAAAAAGAGTGACTTAATTACAGGCCTAAATGGATGCATGACTTCTGCTCAAAATTGTTAGACTTATGGAACCTACCATTTTTAGTTTAAATTGAATAAAGCTTATTAAGATTATTAGGAGATTATATTACCTATGGGGCACTCTTGCTCTAGGATTTCTATTGCTTTGTGTATTTATCCTTAAGAATATATTAATGATAATAGACAAAAATAATATTTCTTAGATTATTATAGTTTCTCTTAGCCTCTTTAGCTTTATGTTGTTATCCCCATCCTAGGGTATAGGAAAAATCAAATTCCTATCATTGGTGCTTTCATTTCTTTACCCATGTCTCCTAAACCCACCTGTAACTTGGAAGATGTCCTTTAGACCATAGTTGACAAGTTCTCGGCTTTATAGCTTCAACAAGACTCACATCATGACCAACTATAGTCCAACATGGACACTATATATGACTCCCTTTCAGGGTGCCCACAACCCTTACGGAGAAACTGGCCATCATCCTTCCCAAACCAACTCGTTTCCACCACCCTCGTCTAATGTACCATTCGCTACCACTAGTGGCATCCATAACTCCCTTTCCATTCTCAACATTAGGCTTAACAATGTAGTACATCATCTTACTTCCCCATTCAATTTTTCCACACCACCTTTTATTATGAACCTTTTTCCCTTCCCCGCCCACTTAACCATACTTCCCCACCATTCACCCTACTACCCTCTATTAGACCTCATAAACTTCAACTTCTTTCATTAATTTGAAGGAGTTGAACCATTAGATTTCCTTTTTCAAGTCGAACAATTTTTTTTTTGTTTACCAAGTCCCTCTAAAGAAATGATTGTTGATGACAACCTTATCATGAAAGGGAAAGCTTAAGTTGGTTCAAATGGATGCACCACAACCACCAACACTTTAATTGGGATTCTTGTATACATGCCTTAAAGTAACGTTTTAGCCCTCTTGAATGGCTATCAACAAAAATTTGAATGCTTATCTAATTGCATGTATGGCCTTTCTCGTAAGGTACTACTTAACTACTTCATTTGTTGTCTGCTTCCAAAAATCTGAGCATGAGTTATCCATTTGGTGTCATTTTCCATACACAAGGTTGTTAGCCTTACTAAGTTGATTGGGGCCAAGCTCAAGGATTTCGAATTGAAACCCATCTTCCTTAGCATCACCACTAGTTACCCCACCCATCTCTTCTTCCCCTTTACTTGTCAATCGCCTTACTCAAGCCCCCAAATTCAGGACTGATGTACAAAAGAGCCTTGTTTTAATTATGATAAGAAATTCCATCAAGATCGTTGTTGCCAACTCACTCAATTTATTCTTTTTTTGGCCAATGAGAACAACCCACTTCTCGACTCTAAAACCCTAAGTCCCAAACCCTCACTCAAACCTAATTTGACCATTATATCGCCTTTACCAAACCCTATACCATCCACACCTATCCATTTACAACTTTCCACCTAAGATCTGATTGAGCAACTTTTTTCAAAAAACCCTTTGTTTTCAAGGAACCATATTTGGCCTTTTAATTAGGTTCTCATTGACATGGGAAGCTTTCATAACATTATGCAACCTCGTAGTGCTAAACACTTACACCTCCCCATTACTCCCACCCCATAAATTCTGGTTATGGTTAGCAATATCACACACATTTTTTGTTCTAGCCTCTAATCAAATGTTCCCTTGTCCATCCAAAGCCACATTTTTCAAATTTTAGTATATTTTCTTTCTATGCAAGGATCGATCATTATCCTTAGCATCAAATGGCTTCACACCTTGGGCCTAATTGTTTCTTATTTCTCAATTCCTTGCATAACTTTCCACCATAATATCACCACCTTTACCCTTACTAATACTTACTCCCCAACACCCTAACCACCATCTTTACTCATTACTTGCATGCCTACAAAGAAGCCATGTAACTTAAGCTTTTATATTATATTATATTATATTATATTATATCTACATATATATATATATATATATATATATATATATATATATATATATATATATATATATATAATATTTATCTTACTATAGTTGATGCGTAAAATGCGTTCATTAAGGGCAAGCATACCCTACACAATAGTAACATTGGACTCTAAGTTCGGATATCGAATCCAAAAGGACCAATTGCGTTCCCAAATAACTAATTTTGCAAATAATCAAACAATCCAATTTTAAAATAAATTTAAGAGAAGTAGTGTTCAATTATTTCTTTCCCAAAGATTAAGAATTAGAGTAGAAACATTAATGTGAGAACAATTAAAATAGAAAGCCAAGGACTGTGATTTCGCACGCACCCCTTTTTCCCCCAATTCTAATTTTAACAAAAATCCCTAATTAAGTTAGTTGTCAGTGACCTCTTAAGTTCGTTAATTAACAATCATAGTTTACTAACGATGTTTCCCCTAATTTAATTCCCAATTGATCATAGGTGAATTAGTTTAAGGCAAACGATAAATCTCAAAGAGGTTGATTAATAGAATTGATCCACTAGAAATTCACACAATAAGTTTGATCATGCAAATTGTATGAATTCAATCACTTTACAGTTCCATTAATCACAAGCAATTGATCATAGACAAGAGATTAATTTATATTTAGAGTGATTAGTTCTAAGAGCAATAAAAGCAGTAAAGAGATTTAATAACTAGAAAACATCAAGGATTTCATTGATAATCAAAACTGGGGTACAAAGGGTACAACTACATCACAATCTGGGCTAAGAAAAATAGCCACTCATGTTCATGAATAAATCAAATAGCTCAAAAGAAGACATAGAAATTATAAAAAAGGAAGAAATTTACAATGACTACCCCCAATGGTGATTTCCACGTCTTACAACAACTAAGCGTCTCTCACAGGACCTCTTTCTCACTCAGAACCCTCAATTTCAGAAACAGAACAAAATATCCCCCAAAAATAGTTTTCAACAGCTATTTATAATAATTCTAAAATTCAAACTGCCATCGTGACTCACCACGGCCGTGGTAAAATGACCACGGTCGTGGTCCTTGCATAGTTCTAAGGTCCAATCTTACTCACATTCAGCACAACCATGGTAAACTTACCATGACTGTGCTCGAGAATTTGATGCTGATTCCAACTTGTAGCCATTTTCTCCTTGGCTGTGGTCCATGAACCACGGCTGTGGTGATTAGCATGGTTGTGCTAAGGTCACCACGGTCGTGGTCTTCCAAACAGAGGCAAATTTACTCCAAATGATGCGTTTTTAGCTCTTTTCCTCATGAAGCCTCTAAAGTGTCTGTCTTACAAAAACTAGCACTAAATAGTGAGTTTTGCCAATAAAATATATTCAAAATGTATGAAAATGACATCTAAACTCACATCAAAATACAATCAAAATCTAGGTTATCAATAGTATTTTGAAATTTAATAAAATACCTATAAGCATGTGCGTGCACACACACTAACAATATATTAATATTATTATACTATAAACATACTTATCTCTCTCTCTCTCTCTCTCACACACACAAAAACACATATACTATATTAATATTATTGATCACAATTTGGCAAGTGTACCAATCGTGCAAGTAACAATGAGTAATCAAAGTCGTTTCCCAAAGGACTTGCGCAATATCAAGCAATATGTTCATAATTTATCAACAAAGGCTAAAGAATTGGAAAATAAATTTGCATTGATGATTTTGATAAAATGAGGATAAAGATAAACACCAAATTAAATGAGGATTTCAACAATTACAATAAAAACGTGCCTGGGGTTGGATTTCATGTTACTTCTCCTTACTTGTATTAATGATAATTAATTATATTCAAATTAATCAACCATTCATCAACCATAAATATCACTAAAATCCTAATTCCTCAATGGTTAGAGGCTAACTCTCATTATTAACCTCTAATCCCTTAGTGGGTTTAATAATGAAAGTTGCATTAAGCACATAGTCTAACAAGATGACTAAAGATTTATATACCATTCCTAGTGCACAACCCTTAGTTACTTCACTCTAGGTCTAGGTTTTTAACAACATTTTTCAGTGAGAAAAATCCTATATGTATGTGGTTGATTAATCCACAAGAAGAAAATAAAGCAAGAAAGTGAAATAAAAGATTGACAAACTGAATATATATTAAAATATCAAAGTAAATACAAGAGGTTTAGTAACATTACATCCAACCCAAAACACAAGGGGAGTTTAGCTACACATAGAAACTAGAATATCTAAAAATGAAGAAGGAATGCAAAATCTTGAAGGAAGAGCCGTGGAAGAAGCTTCATAGCAAGCACCAACTCCAAGGGAAATGTTATCTAATGTAACTTAGGTCAAATCATAGGATCTTTGCCTTAAATAGGACATGTCATGTGCCTTTTTAAATAGCCATGTGATGTACTCTCGCTTTAGCACTATAGTCAGCTCGCTTAAGCGTGAGTGTTACTTATGAACTCTGGGCTGTAGACATGTCGTGCCCAAGAGTGAATCAGGTCACGCTTAAGCGTGACCAACAATGAAACTTGGCCCTCTTCTAGAATCCACACTTAAGCATGGATGAGAACTCGCTTAAGTGTGGTTTTCCTCACAAACTTGGTAGCTACTGGAATTTGCGCTTAAGCAAGGTTGAGGGCTCGCTTAAGCATGGATTATTCTTCACATTTGATCTTGCTTTTGGCTCCAATCTCCATCCTCATCTGCTACCTTTATCCTTTTGCTTCTACATTAAAAATAAGCCTAATTAGATAAAAATTTACTTAATTAACTAACCTGATGCTAATCTAATTTATTTACAAATTGATTATTAACAAGGTCTAACAAAGTTACAAAATTTGAAATATTAAGATAATTGCCTTCAATTTTTATCATCAAATCAAAGTTTTCAAAGCAATTATCAAAATACACCAAACTTGAAACTTTCTTTGTCCTCAAGCAAACAAAATTATAAACATATTTATGTTACCAATAAGTTTTAATTTTGGAGGTTAGTCCTTTTAACATTATAGCTCATGTAATGCTTGATGTATTTTTGCTCTATATATGGAGTTTTAGAAATGTTGTGTATCTCATTTATTTCTTTTATTATGATTGAAAAATAATAAACAAAATTGACAAGTAGATAGGATATTCATACAGACTACTCAACAATCTAATAGGTCTATATATATTAGATGGTTATTACACTATTCAACATTTTTTAAGATAATTTTCTACTAGTTTTACATATCCTATGAAATATATAAAAAAAAAATATCATTTGAAATAGAAATTTTTTGGTGATAGATTTTTTTTTTAATGTTTCTTATGTTTATCATTTGAAATAAAAAAAAATAGTTTTAATTTTATGTGTAAAAATAATAAATCTTTTTGTGAAAATAATTATTTATTATATAATTATTTATTAAAAATTAATTATTTAAATAATTACTCTCTTCGTTCCAAAATAATTGTCGTCCTAAGATGTTTTATATGAAACACAACATACACAACCTCTATTCCTAATGACACCCAACATACACACATCTCCACCATTCATAATCATATGAAACACAACCTCTAACTTTTGGGCTCCACACCAAACGACTCATTCCCATGTCTTTGAGAATAAAGACAAAATTGAAGGAGCGAGTACTAGTAGACCTACAAACCCAAAATAATGTGAAGGCATACTACTTTCAGTCTCGAATATAAGTAAACAAAAAATGGATTAGGTATAAGGGCATGCAAAAAAATTGAACCAAACTAAATTGATCCAAAACCGAACCTAACCACTTTAATAAAACCAAACCATTTTGGAGAAAAAATCGAACTGAACCACTTTATAAAAACGGTTTGGTTAACCGAACCATTTTTAAAAAGAGGTTCAATTCAATCCAGTTCAGTTCTTTAGGAAATTCGATCCATATATGGGTATAAAATAGATAACCGAATTGAACCAAACCTAAAAAAATTGAACTGTTTTGAAAAAATATATATATAAATTGAACTGATCCACTTTATAAAAACAGTTTGATTAAGCGGACCGTTTTTATAAAGTAGTTCGAAAATGGATCGGTTTGAATTTTTTTTTTTAAAAATCCAAATTTTGCACAGCCTTAGTTGGGTATTGGTGTCAAATATAAATAAATTTCAACTAATTTTACCTTATTTAATGAGATCATTTCCAACTTATCCCTTCATTTAATTGATGTTTTATTTTCAATATCTCTCTTGTATTCTTAATATCAAGTTCTAAGAAAGGATGGTTTAGAAAAAAAGTTTATATTTTAAATGAGATTGATACAATTAAATGATGTTAACTGTTTTTTAATAAGCATAAATTAATTTTTTTTATTTATATTCGAGATAAGAAGTATCAAAGAGAGAAACTTGCAGGGCCAACTAAATAAATGGCTTCAACTCGAAATAATTGAGCTTATGGAACCTTAAATATCTTTTCAATTTAAATTGAATAATGTTCAAAAGAATTTTCAGGAGATTATGCCACCTATAAGGCACTCCTGCCCTATGGTTTTTATTGCTTTGTGTATTTATCCTTGAGAATCATGAGAATAGATAGAAAAGAATATTTCTTAGATTATTATAATTTCTCTTAATATCTTTAACTCTGCACCGCTATACCTAACCTAGGGTAGGAAGAATCAAATTCCTATCACACCTCTTGCTTTTGAAATATTCAAATCATGGAGGTATAGTCATTCGTTAATAACGTGGAATACTAGATCAGGTAAAAACTTCTGCACAAAAAAAAAGTCAAAATCATACTTTAATTAATTAAATCCCGACAAATACGACACCGATAATATATAAGTGAGATTCGCATGATCGTGTGAGTCATGTTTTTTAGAGAAAGGAAAATTATTAATAGTGTGAATACGAACTCATACTGTGTAGACTTTGTAGTTTCTGCGATGTGTGCATGCTGAGTACAATACCGTAAATAATGCTGGTTGGCGCGTTTAAGTTTTGTTTATCGAGCCACTCGTCTAGATAATTCAAAATATTAGTAGAGCAAAAATTGGTTAAGAACTAATAATGGTAGAAAACCAGTTTCAACTGATATATTTAAAAAATATATTTCTTTTGTTTTTCGAAACTCTTTATTTTTTATTCAAAAACATTTTTTAAATAAATAAAGATTTATATACAAGGTTTATGTACAGATTTTTAATAATTCAATAATCAATTGCTATTTATTACCCTACATTGTAGATGAAAGTTATCTAGAATTCTTAAAAATGATTTTTATAAAATTAATAATATTTTATAATAATATTCTTAACTCAGTATCAACCATTTTAAATATGTACTATATACCTACCAAAAAGGAAAATATATTGCTAATTTTATCTAGAATGGGCTAAGCATATGCCTTAGTCTCGTATACCCTAAGCCAGCCATACTAAAAAGTATATTCTACTTTAATCGATAATATTTAATATTTTAAGAGTGAAAATTAAGTTTTATATATATATATATATATATATATGTGTGTGTGTGTGTGTGTGTGTGTGTGTATAACACGACATGTATTTTAATTTGTTGAGTCATGAGAAATTATATTTATGTAAATATTTTTGCATTTAAAAATTCGTGCATGGTTGTTGAAATAAAGGCAGACCTGTGGCTTAGTTGAATTTTGTTTTTGTAAATAACTTTTTCCCCTTTCTTTATTTCTACTAATATTAATTAAATTGTGTTTGTTGAATTTTTATTATTTTCGTCATTTTATCGTGAGTACTATTGCATGTAATTATTAACTCTTTTGCCAATTAATACAATTTTTGTCATAATTTATATGAATTTTTTTGTTTTGATAATTAATGATCTTGTATCCATATAAATTATTTAGTCATAATAATAAATATTGTGGAGTGAACCACGTGCTTGTTATTTTTTTCTCCTGTGGTTCCAGATTTTCAATATAAAAGGCCTGCACCAGGATGCCTCTTTGCATCAAATCCTTAATCCTCGCTGATCACTATCACTTCCCCTTCTCATCTCTCTGTGAAGCCATTATTCTCGTTCATTTTTTCGATCTTAATTTTTTTATTTCTCTTCTCTTTTTCTCCTCCAACGTCAAGGTTCCTATAAAGTTCGTGGCGGCTTTTACACAAGTTTAAGGTACTAATGTTTCCATTCCTTTTCCTTTTTCATTCTACTTTTTCACTTTATAATGAATGTTCAAAGTGAACACCCGTTGATAATAATCAATCTGGGATTAATTAATGAAATGTTTAGATTCTATTTTTAATTTTTTTTTTATCTGATTGGATTTTACTGTTTGCAATTTTAGATGATGTAAGCTTCATTGAAATCTTTCACATGGTAGCCTTTTTCCACACGCATCCTATACTGATATGTAAGTAGTCAATGACATGACTTGAACCGTTGTACAGGTATTTGTCTCTAGCCTTGCACCAACTGACACTACTTTTTTAACGCAGAAAACCTCGTGAATCCGTGATCACAATTCACAACAACCATGTCTCCCCCTTCTATTTTAGGGAACTGCAAAGACGGTTCTGAAAGGTACTACTTGGAACGAGTAATTGACTAATGAATACGACAACGTTATTGTAGTAGATATATGAACAACGAACTTGGTTTTAATGTTTTATTTATGTTTTTATAATACTAATATTATAACATTGGTGATTTTGAATTTGAACCTTTGATCACCCGCTTTTGTCTAAAAATTAATCAGTGTTGCTGGGGAAAACTACGCTGACATTAATTGGGATGAGCTTGGATTTGGTCTAGTTGCCACGGATTACATGTATGTCATGAAATGTGCAAAGGGAGACAAGTTTTCACAAGGATCCATCATTCCATTTGGAAACATAGAGATCTGCCCTTCCGCTGGGATCTTAAATTATGGACAGGTTCTTCAAACACCACACTACTATAGTACCTACCTAGCTAGTAATTCATAGTATATTTTTATCAATGATAATAAGCTTATATAAAACACACACAAAAAAGTTAATTTCGGGTAGTTCACAAATCAAATTCTAGCTAATTAAAGCCTCACAAATATAAACATGATTATCTTCTTCAGGGAATCTTTGAGGGGCTAAAGGCACAGAGAACTGAAGATGGGCGTATACTTCTATTTCGACCAGATGAGAATGCTCAACGCATGAAGAGAGGTGCAGATAGATTGTGTATGTCATCTCCATCTAGTGACCAGTTTGTTAATGCTGTAAAACAGACGGTTCTTGCAAACAAACGTTGGGTATTTATTTAAACTTAATTATTCTTGTCAATGATTTTTTGCCTCTAAGAAATTGAAAAACATAATAAGCTTTATAAGCTTTAAATATATGAAACAGGTGCCTCCATCAGGGAAAGGGTCACTATATATTAGGCCATTGCTCATGGGAACAGGAGCATTGTTAGGTTTGGGACCAGCTCCTGAGTATACATTTCTTATTTATTGTTCTCCAGTTGGCAGCTACCACAAGGTGATCAGCTATTGATTTCCACATGGTTATAATAATATGAGGAAAATTAAGATTCGACTTACAACTTGCTGAAATTTCATATTCTAGACTAATTTCATTTTTTTTCATTTTTATATATGACAGGGTGCTCTAAACTTAAAAGTGGAGGACAAACTATATCGAGCAATATCTGGCAGTGGTGGAACTGGAGGGATTAAAAGTGTCACCAATTATGCCCCGGTAAGCATACACTACCAATATATCACCAATAATACAGTTTTCTCCATCTTGAATATCTGTTTTCCATGGTTGTTAATTTTACTTATCCTGAGGTTAGAAAAAATCAAGTTAAAGGAAATTTTTTTGAATTAATCAAAACTTTGATCCTGAATTTTATCATTCTGTAAACTATATTTAATGGTTAATGTTTAGTCTAAGCGTTCTCTTGATTTATATATCTTGCTGACAATAATACAACACAAAGCCTGATTACTTAGACTGCTAAGTCAAATTAATCATAGATCAAACTATAAGCTACCCCAAATTAATTTGGTTCTTCATTGAGTATATTATTATCCTTATATATATGTTTCCCGAGCCATAGGTTTATACAGCAATGACTGATGCAAAAGCCAACGGATTCTCGGATGTGTTGTTCTTGGACTCAGCAACCGGAAAATATATAGAGGAGGCCTCAGCATGCAATGTATTTGTTGTGAAGGTATACCAATAACCTTACGGTATTACTATATATTAACAAATTTACATGTCCAAACCATGTGGAAATTTTATTATGTCTGAACAAAATTTGTTTAATTAATTTAATCCTATGAAGGGCAATGCTATCTCCACTCCTGCAATAGATGGAACCATCCTGCCTGGTATCACGCGAAAATCCATCATTGAGATTGCCATTGATTTGGGTTATCAGGTTATTAATTAATTTTCCTTCAATTATTAGCATGTATATTGATTAATCTTGATGGTTTATTCATTTTCTACAAATTTGGTTTTCCAAACTAAGCACCGTCAAAAGTCAAAATATTACTAGTCAACGGTCATCCATCATTATTTTTTTTCCTTCGCTTGAATTATGTTCAGGTCATGGAACGTGCCATCTCAGTGGATGAAATGCTAGCTGCTGATGAAATGTTCTGCACAGGAACTGCAGTGGTTGTCAACTCTGTTGCATCTGTAACCTATAAGGAAACAAGGTAAAAATTACACTCAATTAATCTATTTCTCTTTGTTTTCAATATTTTACGTGAATTCAATTAGAATGTACCCATTTTTTACAAGATGGTTGATTTTATAATAATTATTTTAAAAGTTATATTTTAGATGATTTTTAATTGACTGACATTATAAAATTATTTAAATTTAATTTAATAAAATTTGATTATTTTACCATATATTCTTATTTATTAGTATGATGTTACAAATGATGAATTTTTATTAGATGTCTGTATAAAAATATAAGAAAAAGGACTATGCACTATTGTCATTCAATCACAATCCATTATATATGATAAGTTTGTTAACTTTTACAAAATTATCTTAAAAGTCATATTAACGATGATTTGTGATTGAATGACAGTGTAAAATTATTTTACACTGTCAGTGTATCACCATTCAACTCTAAAAATATTGTATACTAACAATATCCATAAATTAAACTCAAATTTAATATGTAAAAAAAACTCAAATTTAACATGGATAGTGTATCAAAATTAAACTTCTTATTTAAAATATCTTTCCACTCAATCTCGAAGATATCTTGCTATTCACCAAATGATAGTGCTAAATTCATTAAAATTATTGGAAATGCAGGGTGGATTACAAAACAGGCCCAGAAACATTGTCTGCAAAACTACGGAAAACACTTGTTGGAATTCAAACAGGGTGTCTTGAGTACAAAAAGTCATGGACAGTCCGAGTAGATTAAGCAATGAGCACCGTTTGTTGTTAAATGATACACGTTTGTTATTTCACCCTAATCCACAAGTTGTTATTTGCATGTCTTTCTTCTTACATTTTTTACATAATATGCAAAATTATATTTTTAGTCTTCTAAAATTAATTTAGGTTTCAATGTCATCATCTATCTTTTTTATTTTTATTATGATGTAATTTTTATTTTGTGTCACATTTATCTTCTTTATTAGCTGCATTTAAAAACTTAACGAAAATATGATAGTTGTTATTAAGGTTACATTTGAATTGATGGAAAGAGATAAAGGTAGAATAAAATGGGTTTTGGTATAAAAAAATGGATGAAAATGAAATGGAGTGAAACCGAATATAAAAGAATAAAACTATTTTCATTATTTGGGTATTTTATATATGATGAATTGAAGAAAAAAAATTCCATTTCATTCCTTTTAAATTGGAGGAGAAGAAAAGTGAAGGTAAACAACAAAATAGGATAAAATAAATTTCATTAATTTAAATTATATTTCATTTTTATAATACTAATAATTCAAATAACAAAATATAATATCATGATATTCCATTTTAGGGGTGAACACAGGTCAGAACAATCCAATTAACTTGAACAAACCGAACAAAAACTAACAAATCGAGTTGGATTGACAGGTGAATTTAGATTCATTTTTTTTTTTTCTCAATCTGACTAATTTGAATCGAGTCTTAGGTTGAACAAAACAAAAATTAAGTAGCCCAACCCAACTTGGCTACGTCATTTTATATTATATAATATTAATATTAATAAAATGAATGTTGACGACTTATGATTTATTATGTTTTCTGCTAAAATGTATTTTCTAGTTAGGCTATGAATCCTCTAAAAAAAAAGTTAGGCTATGAATTTTACATGCTCATAATTTTTCTAGTTGAATGCTATGAAGAACTTTCAAGCTATGTGACATTATTTTTAGTTAAAATGGTTTGTGTGTTCTAATTCGGTATCAATATGTTAAGTGAACAATGATGCCAATAATTGATGAATATTTGGTATACTAATGAAGTATTGGATCTGTAATGGATTTGACCTTCTTTTTTTTTTCATTTTTTATTTTTTATTTTTTTTCATTTTTTTCGAGCAACTTGAGATTTGACTTAATTTGACCCAAATTCAACCAAGTCATCTCAATTTTAGTAAAAAAAATGAATATAAAAATCCAAACCGACCTAACCCGAATGCTTTGCCTAATTCAAATTATGTGTGACTTTAAACTCATCCATGTTTTTCTTAATGCTTTATTTAGCACAAGGGAAAAAATTAGGGTGGATTAAAATAGGAAAGATAAAAATAAGGTAGATTTTTGGGTTGTCTAGTTTAAGAGAAATTGAAAAGAAAAAATATTGGAATTCTTCTCACTTTGTTTGGTTTATTACAGAAATATGGGAGACAAATGAGATTATATATAGATAATAGGACCAAATTACCCCTAACACACAAGCTCACATAATCAAAATTCCAACCATGAAAATTGATTCTCAATGATGAAAATCAATTTCCTAGACATGACAATGCAAAAATCAATTATAAAAAAATATAATTGACTATTTGGAGCTTAAATATAAATTTAGTCCTTGTAAGTTTGTGTTTTTTTTTAATTTTAGTCCTTGTAAGTTTATTTTTTCATCTTTAATCTCTGTAAGTTCACGTTTTTTCAGTTTTGATCCCTGTAAGTTTTTCTGTTCATTTTTAGTCTTTGTAAATTTGCGTTTTTCTAATTTTAGTCCCTTTAATATTTCATTTTTTTCATTTTTAGTCCTTCTAATTTTAGCATGCAAACTTACATGGACTAAAAATGAACAAACAAATTTACAAGGACGAAAATCGAAAAAGTATCAACTTACATGGACTAAAATTGAAAAAATAAACTTACAGGAACCAAAAATAAAAAAAACACTAACTTACAAGGACCAATTTGATATTTAAGCCTACTTTTGTATATAAAGTATTTGGAAACTTGAAAAAATCAATTTCCCACACATGACAATCGATTATCACACAAGAATCAACTATAATATGCTCAAAACTTATTAGAGAATCGATTTTCAAAGAAAAGATAATCAATTATCAAAGATAATCAATTATCACACAAAAGAGGATTAATTATTAGAGAGGAAAAAGGGAAATAGAGAATGGAAGAACATCATAGGGATCAATGATGATTCTTGCTCACCTACGTGTGAAATTTTTAATTGACACAAATTTGATGACGATAGGACCAAATCGGAGGTTTTTCAATGGCTGAGAGAAGATCCAAAAGTATGCAGTTAAGAGATAGTCACATCATAACTTATTACTCTTTCTCTTTCCTCACCTCTCATAATTTCACTCTCATTTCCTCCCTTTTCACTTCTCATAGTGAAATTTTCTTTATATGGATCCCAACTTTAAATTTCTTTTATCATGTTTCCTCTTTACCAAACATCCACAATTTCAAATGATCCTTTTATTTCCTCTCTCTCTATCTATCTATCTTGCTGTTTTTAATTTTCTTGTTATTTCCCATCTGCCAAACAAAGCTTAAAATTTGGCTTAAATATATTTTAAGTCCATGATATATTAAAACTTTTGTTTTGAATTTCTGTCGTCAATTAAGTGATGATGTATCATCATTTGAACGGTTGATATATACCGGTATAGCCATTCGTTAATAACGAGGAATACTGGATTAGGCAAAAACTTCTGCACACATATCGTGGGGAAAAAAAGTCAAAATCATACTTTAATTAATTAAATGCCGACAAATACGACACCGATGATATATAAGTGAGATTCGCATGATTGTGTGAGTCATGTTTTTTAGAGAAAGGGAAATTATTAATAGTGTGAATACGAACTCATTCTGTGTAGACTTGTAGTTTCTGCGATGTGCGAATGCTTAACAATACCGTAAATAATGCTGGTTGGCTCGTTTCAGTTTTGTTTATCGTCTAGATAATTCAAAATATTAGTAGAGCAAAAATTGGTTAAGAACTAATAATGTTAGAAAACCATTTTCAACTGATATATTTAAAAATATATATTTCTTTTGTTTTATGAACTCTTTATTTTTTATTTACAAACATTTTTAAATACATAAAGATTTATATACAAGGTTTAGGTTTATGTACGGATTATTATTAAATTCAATAATCAATTGCTATTTATTACCCTACATTGTAGTTGAAAGTTATCTAGAATTCCTAAATATGATTTTTATAAAATTAATAATATATTTTTATAAAAATATTCTTAACTCAGTATCAATTTTATAACAAAATTCAGCCATTTTAAATATGTACTATATACTTAGCAAAAAATAAAATATATTGCTAATTTTATCTAGAATGGACTAAGCATATGCCTTAGGGGTGTATTCAATTAGGATTTTAATAGACTTTTTTGCATAAAAAAATCATGTGGATTTTAAAAGATTTTGTAGGAATGTAATGACTTTTAAGATTTTATTTAAAGACTTTTATGATTATGATTTTGTAGTTTGGATTTTAATGGATTTATAAAATATGAATTCATAAGATTTGAAAGACTTTATAGAAAACATTGAAAGGACTTTATGATTAGGATTTTGTAGTTTGGATTTAAATAGATTTATAAAATATGAATTCATAAGATTTGAAAAGACTTTATGGATTCACAATATTTTAAAGGATTCTATGAATTTTTAGAAAACATTCAAAATTACCAGAGTTGATGAAAAAGATAACAAATAAATGATAAGATTTTGATTAAAAAAATAAAATCAATACAATTTTTTTCGATTGATAATTGCCTAATATTACTATATTTTGTAGTGATTTTGTGGGCTATTAGTTGATATTTTCCATGCTTTTGAGCTTTGTTTATCTTCATTTTAGTTGAGTTTTAATAATAGTTTAGTTTAGTTAGGAATTTCTTATTTTTACCCTTTTATGCTTGATCTTGGGTTGTTTTCTTGTATTTTTAGGAACTTATGTGAAGCTTAGAGTAAGCAATGGGGATGTTCCATGAGAGATTTGATGCGTTGAAGATCATTTGGGCTAAAGTTTAGAGCTTTGGAAGTCTTGCGGAGGCAAAAAGAGTATTTTTGGAAGTCCTGGGAGCTTTGCACACCTGTGCAAACCAAATCACATGTCTGTGCAAATGCCTGTGCAAGTTTTTAAAGTGTATGAGAGCGTTGCACACCCGTGCACTCGGAGTGCACACCTGTGCATCGAGCTCTGCTAGATTTATCTCTATTTTTCTGTTTTGATCTCTTTTGGGCTTAAACCCTTGTTGGCCCATAGCTTTAAATATGGATTTTCTGTTCTAGCCTAGGCATCAAAAATACTTTGTACGTGAAGGAAACAAGAGGTCCGAGACGGGAGCTTAATGCGTTTGGCTTTCTCCATTCTTTCTCTATCTCTTACTTCTTCCCCCATGGCTATGCGTAGCTAAGTCCTCTTTTCGTTGGGGTTTAATGTAGTTGGACCTAATTTCATGTAATTACACTCTTCTCTTTATTCAATTTTAGTATTGTTATTGTTCTTCTTCCACTCTTAATGCTTGTGTTTGGCCTGATCAACCAATTGCATGATTCTATGATTTCAATTGTAATTGGGAAATTCTTTTGAATTGCGAACTGAAGAAGACAACCAATCGTTTTTGTGCCTAGGGATAGGGTAAAGAGGATTGGTCATCACTAAAACCCTTTTTCTTAATGCAAATACCTTGGTTACACTAATTCAAGGGATTGATAGTGGAATCAAGGGATTTAGGCTCTTTTGCTTAAGGAATTAAGATTTGAGTAATTTTGTGGGTTGATGATAACTAAAATTTAATTGAATAAGATTGAGTTATGATTGCATGTTAGGAAGTCCAACGAAGTTAAACCCCGGCGATTTATTTTAATTGATTTAAACACATTTTCTGCACACACCAAGTGTTTGCTAATTTTCTACACAATTTCTTCCTTTTTACTCTTTAATTTTTATGCACTTGTCCTTAAATTTGGTTACTAAATTATTCTCAATTTTGTAGTCTATAAAATTTACTTTTAATTACCCAATTATCATACAAGTCCATGTGGATACGATACTTTACTTACCTTTTGTTACTTGAACGATTTGGTACACTTGCCAAATTCGCAACAAGTTTCTGGCGCCGTTGCCGGGGACTTGTGTCTCGGTAATTGGGCAAATTTTTAGTATATTTTGTGGACTTTAAACATTCTTTTATTCTTTCGCATTTTATTTTTAATTTTTTTTTCTTCTTCCTTATCCGGTGCTAACAGTCTTTCTAGTTGCTCTAGTTGTTTGTGATTTTGTGCATGCAAGGTACTATTGGTACAAGGAGCAAAACTAAGCCAACAGAGCTCTATTTCATTCCTGAGATTGAGAAGACCGCTAGGCTGATTAGTGGTCAAACTAAAAGAGCAAAGCTATTAGCACAACAGGTGACATTGGAGGAAAGTTCCTCTATCTCACCTTCAGAAGAGCCTTTCAGTTCAGACGAAGAGGATACCACATCTGAAGAGGAGATGGCAGAAGAAGAACAACCTGCCAGGAGAACTCTTGCGGATCATGTCAACAATAATGGTCCAAGAGTGTTCTCTAGTATTGTCAGGCCAAGGAATGCCAACCGCATAGTTGAAGCTAAACCAGCCTTGCTCACACTTCTCAGTCAACATGCCTTTGCTGGTTTAGAGAATGAAGACCCCTACAACCATCTGACCACTTTTTATGATCTATGCGGCACAGCAGGGGTGGCCCAGAATGAAGAGGAAAGCCTGTATATGAGGGTGTTTCGTTTCTCCCTCATAGGAAATGCATTGAAGTGGCTCACCAACCTCCCATCTCAGAGTCTTGCCACTTGGACTGAAGTGGAAAGAAAGTTCCTTGATCGGTTCTTCCTTGAAGTGAAGAGAAGCCAAGCAAAGATTGACATATTGGGCTTCCGCCAAAGGAATGATGAGTCACTCCATGAAACTTGGGAGAGATACAAGACTCTTTTGATGAAGTGCCCCAACCATGGGATTGGACAGGTTGATCAACTCTATATTTTTCTTGGGGGTCTGAAGGGTCAAACAAAGGTGATGCTTGATGCTGCAGCTGGTGGAGGAGTGATTAAAAATAAGTCACTAGAGGAAGCCGTAGAATTGATTGAAAACATGGCAGCCAGTGATTTTGAAGCTCAACATGATAGAGCTCCGAGAAGAGGAGTAATGGAGCTCAACTCTCAAGATGCTATTCTAGCCCAGGTGGAAGCACTCAAGGTGCAAGTGTCCAATCTTCCTCAACAGTTAATGAAGGCTGCCTCTTCTCAGTCACATCATCGAGTGCTCAGTTGTGAAATTTGCGGGGGTGATCACCATGTAGAGCGCTGTCCTTATACTTCCAACACACAAGAGGAAGAGGTGAATTATTTGGGGAGACAGAACAACTATGGCCAAGGGAAGCAGAATTTCTATGGTAACAATTCTAACCGTAGTGGCTTTCAGACTCATCCTGTCTTTGATAAAGGAGTTGATGAAAGATCTTCCCAACAGAAGCCCAACCTCTATGACCGTACGACGATGTTGGAAGAGACTCTCACGGATTTTATGCAAGTCTCTATTTCTAATCAGAAGAGCACTGATGCCTCTCTCAGAAACTTAGAGACTCAAGTTGGGCAGCTTGCAAAACAGGTGGCAGAATTGGCAGAGTACACTAAGAGTGGCTTTTCAGCCAACACTCAGACCAATCCCAAGGCTAACTGCAGTGCAATCTTTGCAATTAATGTGTCAGAGTGTGATATGGTGAATGGAGATGATGAAGTAGTGGAGGAAGTTGAACTGAAGAAGGTTGGAGTTCAAAGCACAGACGGGGACTCAAAGATGAAGTGGGCTAGAGCTCGGAAAGCCAAGGAAGAAAAGTTAAGAGCCAAAGCCCCTCTCACTACAAAGCTCCCTTATCCTAAAGCACCAACAAAAATTGATAAGGAGAGACAATTTGCCCGATTCTTAGACATTCTCAAACAACTCTACATCAACATCCCATTCTCGGAAGCCTTGAAGCAAATTCCAATCTATGCCAAATTCTTGAAGGACTTCTTGACAAGGAAAAAGAAGTTCATTGAGAAGGATACCATTGAGTTGGAAGCGGAGTGTAGTGCTATAATTCAGAAGACATTGCCTGCCAAACATAAGGACCCTGGGAGCTTTACTATTCCCATCACCATTGGGAACCTTTCTGTTGATAAAGCGTTGCTTGATTTGGGGGCGAGCATCAACCTGATACCCCTATCTATGCTAAAGAGAGTTGGAGATGTGGAGGTAAAGCCAACTCGCATGACATTACAGCTTGCTGATCGCTCCATTATATACCCTCATGGTGTGGTGGAAAACATGTTGGTGAAGGTTGACAAATTCACAATTCCCGCTGATTTTGTTGTCATGGACATGGTGGAGGATTCACAGATTCCCATCATCTTAGGACGACCTTTTATGAAGACTGTTGATGCTCTAATTGATGTTGGCAAAGGAGAGTTTAAGCTTAAAGTGCAAGATGAAGAGGTGACTTTCAATGTCTGTGACTCTGTGAGCCCCCCAAGGGGTTGGGGTTGACACAACCATTCATCTTAGTGACCCTTGAGGTCACTCATCCGTCAAGCTAGTGACGTTAAAGAAGCGCTTACTGGGAGGCAACCCAGCTTTCCCTCTTTACTCTCTAAATTTTATCTTTATTTTCCTTGTTCTTGCTTGTTCTATTTTACGTTTGGGTGTTTCTTTTGTGTTGTTTCAGGTTGCTTTACATAGGATGAAAATATTGGAAAAGCAAAAAAAAAAAAAAAAAATGACGCGAGTTGCACAGCCGTGCAACCAGAGTGCACACCTGTGCATCTTGCGCTGGTGGAGGATCAATTTTTCGACGCAAGTTGCACAACCGTGCAATCCGAGTGCACACCCGTGCATATTGCGCTGATGGAAATACAAGAAAACGACGCGAGTTGCACAGCCGTGCAATCCGAGCGCACCCCTGTGCATCTTGTGCTGATGGAGGATCTATTTTTTTTCGACGAAAATTGCACACCCGTGCAATCCGAGTGCACACCCGTGCATCTTGCGTCGATGAAGAATTAAGAGGAGACTCAATTTGGCAAAAGTTGCACAATTGTGCATCCCTTTTGCACACCCTGTGCAATCCTATCTCTATTGGGGCTTGAACAAATGTGCATAGCCTGTGCAACCCATTGCACACTCTCTTCATCTTCTTCTTCTCCAACCCTTCTCCTCCCCCAAACATCATAACCACCACCACAAATACCAAATCCACCACCGTAAACCCACCATAACCATCACAGCCCCAATCCGCGCGAGTGCCCTCTTTCTCTCTTCTTCCCACACGCCCCAACCACGCACCCCGTGGGTCGCTACTGAGTGCCCTGTGCACGCGACCCACCGTGCGCGAACCAGACGTGTCCCGCTCGCATCTCTCTCTCTTCGCGCACCCGTGCGCAGCCACCGCGCCCCCGCCCACCATTCTTCTTCTCCTTCGCGCCACCAACGTGTCCCGTTCGCACTGCTCCTCCACGCGAACCCAGAACGCGCGACCATCGCTGTAAGAACAATGTGCCACGCTGTCCACAGCATCCTTGCTCGCGCGCACACAGCTGTGGTCTAGATCTACACTCCCCACACATGATAGCACTACCTTGAACATCCAAGGACCAGATTTGAGCTAGCCAACCCTCTCTGCAATGACACATCCTCTGGCCCATGTGGATTGGCCATTCAAAGCTGGGGACCAGCAATTCTTGGCCAAGGGGGTGAGGATGGACCTGATGATGAGCAGTGAGGTAAGTCCTTCTTGTCATTCTTTTCTTTTACCGATTTTGCTTGAATTTAGTTTTGAGAAATAATGATGTGGTTTGTGTATTTGTTGGCTTGTCCCAATGAGCATGAATTGAATGATGATTTTTACAAATTGATTTTGATTTGAGACATGTTTTGTGGTTGCATTCCTGGTCATTAGTGATTGGTTCAAATTGTGGTTGATCTGTTTGACATGTTGCATATACACCCTTGTTTCTTGATGAGACCAACCACGGTGAGAAGTAACTGAATGAAATTGAGTGACACCGTTGATACCAACATATGGTCTTGCTTGAATCTCTTGAATCTTGTTGCTTACATGTTGCTTGGAAGTGATCAAGGCCATCTTTGCTATTTTAACCATTGGCCTTTCTAGCTTACCTTTCATAATAAAATCCCTTGCACCCATCTTTGAGCCAAATAGAAAATTCTTGATGCATGTATGAACCTTTAGCCAAAATGAAAAACAATTACTTTCCCAATCTTAGGAATAGGAGAACAATTGAGAGATGAAGTCTTGCATTAAGTTTGGGGTGTCTTGCTAGACACCCAAAAGCAAATGAAAAGGTGCCCCAAGGGACTTGAACTGTAAAAAAAAAAAAAATCAAAATCAGAAAGTGTTGCTCACCCGTATCCCATAGCGTTAAGTGTTATCAAAAAAAAAAAGAGAGAAAGAAAAAGAGAAAAGAAAAGAAAAATGTGCAAAGGAATAAAGTGGGAGTTGGGCGGAGCTTAATAATTGGGTTGGGTTATTGAAAGAACTTGGGGCACGAATTGTGTGTTTGTTGAGCTAAGATTGAGTTCTCTCTCTTTTTTCTCATATTCTCTAAAGATATTTGAATCCCAAGAAAAACCATTGTTGTTTGTTAGCCCAGCCACATTACAAGCTCAAAAAGTCCTTAGTGATCCTTGATGGCATGTTTGTGACATTGTACTTTGGGAGATGAAAAGCAAAACTGATATATGTGGTGTTGACGTGTGATAGAGTGATACACTCACCTTGTTTTGTGTGCTTGAGAGATACAGTTGTGAGGACCAAGGAACGTGGGTTTTTGATTGCAATTGTGTTATTCATGTTGATCCCTTTATGAATTGTTTCATAGATACTTTGTGTGGGCACCACAACTTGTCTTGGATTGAAATTAGCAAACTGAACTTGTGAGAAATAAAGCATGCTAAGTGGTGATGAGTCTGTGAATACTTGAGTCATGTCTTGTTAATTTTTATTAGGAATTGAATCTAGGTTGTTTTAATGTCTTTTTGTTCTATGCCTTGTTTTGTTGCTCGAGGACGAGCAAAGTTCTAAGTTTGGGGTGTTGATAATTGCCTAATATTACTATATTTTGTAGTGATTTTATGGGCAATTAGTTGATATTTTCCATGCTTTTGAGCTTTGTTTATCTTCATTTTAGTTGAGTTTTAATAATAGTTTAGTTTAGTTAGGAATTTCTTATTTTTACCCTTTTATGCTTGATCTTGGGTTGTTTTCTTGTGTTTTTAGGAACTTATGTGAAGCTTAGAGTAAGCAATGGGGATGTTCCATGAGAGATTTGATGCGTTGAAGATCATTTGGGCTAAAGTTTAGAGCTTTGGAAGTCTTGCGGAGGCAAAAAGAGCATTTTTGGAAGTCCTGGGAGCTTTGCACACCTGTGCAAACCAAATCACATATCTGTGCAAATGCTTGTGCAAGTTTTTAAAGTGTCTGAGAGCGTTGCACACCCGTGCACTCGGAGTGCACACCTGTGCATCGAGCTCTGCGAGATTTATCTCTATTTTTCTGTTTTGATCTCTTTTGGGCTTAAACCCTTGTTGGCCCATAGCTTTAAATATGGATTTTCTGTTCTAGCCTAGGCATCAAAAATACTTTGTACGTGAAGGAAACAAGAGGTCCGAGACGGGAGCTTAATGCGTTTGGCTTTCTCCATTCTTTCTCTATCTCTTGCTTCTTCCCCCATGGCTATGCGTAGCTAAGTCCTCTTTTCATTGGGGTTTAATGTAGTTGGACCTAATTTCATGTAATTACACTCTTCTCTTTATTCAATTTTAGTATTGTTATTGTTCTTCTTCCACTCTTAATGCTTGTGTTTGGCCTGATCAACCAATTGCATGATTCTATGATTTCAATTGTAATTGGGAAATTCTTTTGAATTACGAACTGAAGAAGACAACTAATCGTTTTTATGCCTAGGGATAGGGTAAAGAGGATTGGTCATCACTAAAACCCTTTTTCTTAATGCAAATACCTTGGTTACACTAATTCAAGGGATTGATAGTGGAATCAAGGGATTTAGGCTCTTTTGCTTAAGGAATTAAGATTTGAGTAATTTTGTGGGTTGATGATAACTAAAATTTAATTGAATAAGATTGAGTTGTGATTGCATGTTAGGAAGTCCAACGAAGTTAAACCCCGGCGATTTATTTTAATTGATTTAAACACATTTTCTGCACACACCAAGTGTTTGCTAATTTTCTACACAATTTCTTCCTTTTTACTCTTTAATTTTTATGCACTTGTCCTTAAATTTGGTTACTAAATTATTCTCAATTTCGTAGTCTATAAAATTTACTTTTAATTACCCAATTATCATACAAGTCCCTGTGGATACGATACTTTACTTACCCTTTGTTACTTGAACGATTTGGTACACTTGCCAAATTCGCAACATCGATCTTCTCTATCTCTTTCTCTTTTTTAAAAAAAATTGACTACAATAGTCTCAACGCCAATAGAAAGGTTTTCTAATACTAATACTTTGACTTGATTGTTGGTCCTGATAAGCTAGAACTCCCTCTATGCTTAGATCTACTCCTCTTATCACACTTTTAGCGATAACCTCCAACCTAAAGGGGAATGGGATGATGGATTTGGTTAGGTGATGTAGGGTGGTTCGTAGTGATTTGGCGGTATGAACGCATCACTGTTAGGATTATATGAAGAGCGTGTGTAGCATTAGAAGAAAAAGGTGATCAATTACTCTAACAGTATTAGTGTGTGTCGGAGAGAAAAGTATGCCTGATGATGGAAAAAAGAAAAAGTCTGGAATGGAAGAATAAAAAAATTCAAGGGTTTAGAAAAATCCCGAGGGTTTGGGTAAGATTGTTTGATGTGTGTGGTATTTATACATATAATTAAAAAGTCACACAAAATCCATCAAAATCCAATTTACAAAACAATCCATCGAAATCTATAGGATTTTGAATACCAGATAACTTTTTTTAAGTAGTAAAAAATCTTGATTGAATACCACTGGATTTTGTTGCCATGAAAAAAAATCTTGAAAATCTTGATTGAATACCATAAGACTTTTTTATCTTCTTTAAAAATCTTGATTGAATACCACAAGACTTTTTATCAGAAAAAGTCTTTTAAAATCCTTCCAAATCTTAATTGAATACACCCCCTTAGTCTCAAATACCCTAAGCCAGCCATACTAAAAAGTATATTCTAATTTAATAAAGGGATAGTTTAACTCAGTTGGTTGAGCATGGTATATATGTATTTTAATTTGTTGAGTCATGAGAAATATTATAGAGGAGGCCTTATCATGCAATGTATTTGTTGTGAAGGTACACCACCAACACCAAGTAAAACCTTATGATATTACTATTAACAAATTTGTATGTCTAAACTATGTGGAAATTTTATTATGTCTGAACAAAATTTGTTTAATTAATTTAATCCCATGAAGGGCAACGCAATCTCCACTCCTGCAATAGATGGAACCATCCTGCCTGGTATCACGCGAAAATCCATCATTGAGATTTCCATTGATTTGGGTTATCAGGTATATTAATTAATTTTCCTTCAATTATTGGCATGTATAATATATTGATTAATCTTGCTGGTTTCATTTTCTACAAATTTGGTTTTCTAAGTTAAGCACCGTCAAGTCAAAATGTTACTGGTCAACGGTCATCCATCATTATTGTTTTTCCTTCGCTTGAATTGTGTTCAGGTCATGGAACGTGCTATATCAGTGGATGAAATGCTAGCTGCTGATGAAATGTTCTGCACAGGAACTGCAGTGGTTGTCAACTCTGTTGCATCTGTAACCTACAAGGAAACAAGGTAAAAATTTACACTTCAATTTAATCTATTTCTTTTTTGTTTTCAATATTTTATATGAATTCAGTTATAAAGTACCAATGATTTTACACTTTTATATATCATAAGATTATTGATTTTTGTAATAAATATTTTAATGATATATTTAAGATTATTTTTAGTTAATTGATATTGTAAAAATATTTGAACTTACTTTAATAAAATTTGATCATTTTATCACATAATCTTATTTATTAATATGATGGTACAATATGATTAATTTTTATTAGATGTTTGTATAAAAATACATCTACATTAAACTACAAATTTTTGCAATGATAATATATCAAAATTAAACTATTTATTTAAAATATCTCTCCTCTCAGTTTCGAAGATATCTTCACCATTCACCAAATGATAGTGCTAAATTCATTAAAATTATTGGAAATGCAGGGTGGATTACAAGACAGGCCCAGAAACATTGTCCGCAAAACTAAGGAAAACACTTGTTGGAATTCAAACAGGGTGTCTTGAAGACAAAAAGTCATGGACAGTCCTAGTACATTGAGCAATGAGCACCGTTAGTTAAATGAGAGATGATTGTTATTTCTCCCTAATCAATAAGTTATTATTTGCATGTCATTTTTTTTTTTTTTTACAAGATCGACATAATATGCAAAATTATATTTTTAGTCTTCTAAATTTAACTAAGGTTTCAATATCATCTTCTATCTTTTTTATTTATTTATGTTTTATTATGATGTAATTTTTTATTTTCGTGTCACGTTTATCTTCTTTATTAGATGCATTTAAAAACTTAACGAAAGTATGATTGTTGTTATTAAGGTTATGTTTAAATTGATGGAAAGAGATAGAGGTAGAATAAAATGGGTTTAAATGAAATGGAATATAATAGAATAAAACTATTTTCATTATCTGGGTATTTTATATATGATGAATTGAAGAGAAGAAAAAAATCTATTTCATTCCTTTTAAATTGGAGGAGAAGAAAAATGAAGGTAAACAATAAAATAGGATAAAATAAATTTAACTAATTTATATTATATTTCATTTTTATAATACCAATTCAAATAACAAAACATAATATCATGATATTTCATTTTAGGAGTGAACACAGGTCAAAACAACCTAACTAACCTAAATAAACTGAATTGAATTGAACAAAAAATTAAAAAATCTGGTTGGATTGACAAGTCAATTTAAGTTCTTTTTGTCTCAATTGACTAATTTGAGTCGACTATCAGGTTGAACAAAACAAATTAATAAAATGAATGTTGATGACTTATGATTTATTATATTTTCTGCTAAAATGAATTTTCTAGTTGGACTTTGAATGTTATGTGCTCATGGAAGAACTTTGAGGCAGCTATGTGACGTTATTTTTAGTTAAAATGGTTTTTGTGTTCCAGGTTTGTATCAAGACATTATTGAGTGAGACAGTGATACTAATAATTGGTCTAGACAAAAAAAAAAGTGATACTAATAATTGATGAATATTTGGTATACTAATGCGGTATTGGATTTGTAAGTAGAGGTGTCAAAGTGAGTCCAAACCCGATAAGTCAATCTGGCTCATCACGGGTTCGGGTTGGGCCAAGCCGGAAAAATAAAAGTTTTTTGCAATTCTGGCCAAATTGTAACCCGGTTCACTTAACCCGTGAATCGGACGGGTTTGAGTCATGTTGAGTCAGGTTGGCCATTTAACCCACTTAAACTTTTAAAAAAATATTTTTTTTTTACAGTAAAAAAAATAGTATAGTAAATAGAATAGTAACTCATTTAATATTGTTGAACTATGACTAATGTTTGGACAATTAGATGGTTGGATTTTATTTTAGGACTTTGGTATTTTAAGACTTTTGAACGGTATTTATGTATTTAAGACATTTGAATGGTTACTTGAAAGATAATATTAGATTCTTGAATGGTTATTTGAGACATTAGCCTATTATTTGTATTTGTATTTGAATTATTGAATTGATAAATGAAATTTGATTTTTTATTTTATTTTATTTTATTTTTGAAAATTTGGTGAGTTAACCCACCAAACTCACCAACCCATGGTGACCCGGGCTGGGTTGGTATTTTCATGGCTCACCCAAAAGGTGAGTCGGGTTGGCTCGGCCCGTTTAACGCTCAACCCGTGGTGGGTCAACTCATGTGGACCGGGTTGGCCCGTTTTGACACCTCTATCTATACGGGATTTGACACAATTTTTTTTTTCCATTTTTCCTATTTTCTATTTTTTTCCAGTTTTTTTGTTGGGCAACTCAATATTTGACTTAACTTGACCCCAAATTCAACCAAGCCATGTCAATTCTAGTAAAAAAAAAATCCAAACCGAACTAACCAAAATGCTTCGCCTAATTCAAATTATGAGTGACTTTAAACTCGGCCTGACCCATGTTTTCCTTAATGCTCTATTTGGCCTAAGGGAGAGAAATCAAATGGATAAAATAGGAAAGAGAGAAAATGGGAAGGAGAGAAATATGGTAGATTTTTGGGTTGTCCAGTCTGAGAGAAATTGAGAAGAAAAAATATTGGAATTTTTTCTCGTCTTGTTTGGTTTTCTATGGAAATATGGGAGACAAAAGAGATTGTAGATAATAAGACTAAATTACCCCTAACTCACAAGCTCACACAATCAAAATTCTAACCATGAAAATCGATTCTTGATGATGAAAAAACGATTTCCCAAACATGACGATGCAAAAATCGATTATAAAAAATACAATTGATTATTTGGTGATACTTTTGTACATATAGTATCTAGAAACTTGAAAATTTGATTTTCCACACATGACAATTGATTATCACGCAAGAATCAACTATAATATGCTCAAAATCGATTAGAGAATCAATTATCAAAGAAAAGATAATCGATTATCACATAAAAGAGGATTGATTATCAAATAGGAAAAGAGGAAAATAGAGAGTGGAAGAACAAGATACGGGTCAACTATGATTCTTGATTACCTATGTGTGGAGTCTTTAATTGATGCAAATATGATGACAATAGAAGCAAATAAGAGGTTTTTTGGTGGTTGAGAGAAGACCCAAAAGTATGCGGCTAAGAGATAGTCACATCATAACTTACTCTTTCTCTCTCTTCACCTCTCATAATTTCAGTCTTATTTACACCTTTCTCAACGTGAAATTTTCTTTATATGGGTTCCAACTTTAAATTTCTTTCATCAAGTTTCCTCCATACCCAACATCCTCAATTTCAAATGATCCTTTTATTTCCTCTCTCTCTCTTCTCAATTTTCTTGTTATTTCCCCTCTGCCAAACAAAGCTTAAAATTATAATGTGAAGTTCAAGTAAGGACGATAGATTGGTCATGCTTTTGTAGTTTGTAACATACAAATGCTAAAAATCACACCCTCGCCCTCCCTTAAATGCTTTTGGATTACAATTTATAAACTTTGGTTGAACTGAAAGTTGAAAAAAACAATCAAGTCATATTACTTTGAGTCGATCAGAGATTTAAGACAAAATGGCGTTGAATTTGTTGGTAAACAGAAATCGAACACAAACATGCTCTTAACCATTCAAGTGCACTTTTTTTTTTTTTTTTTTTTTTATCAGCCAAGAAAGAAATAGATTAAAGGAGGTACAAGGGGTACCAACCCCATTTACAAAATAAGTTAAAGTTAGCAACCCCACAAAGTACCCCAGCCTGGTTACAAGATATTTATAATACCAAAACATATAAATATCCAATAACCAATATGTGACATATAACACCACCATATGTGAAGTGCACTTGAATTGGCATTAACTAATGGAGTTTGTTTGATTTTTAAACCAGATGTTTTTCAAACGTAAGAATCATCTAATGGAGGTATAGCCATTCATTCAAAACGAGGACTACATGGATGGTTGTCGGAGATGAATGAATCAAGCCTAAGTGAAAGTTTATAATAACAAGAATGTGAACAAATTAAGAGAGCTACCTAGGAGGAAGGAAATGAATTCTTATTGAATAAAAAAAGAGTAGTCAAATTTCTCTTATTTAGTTCATGTAACCAGAAAATAAAAGATTCATGGTCTCTTTGTAATAGGGAAATTGTAAACATGTTTTTTGATTCGTCATTATAATAAAAAAAAAATGCACTTATATTTTGATATATGAGATGTATTACATGTATAATAATAAAATGAAATTGTTATGTGTTGTTTGTGTATTTGTTTTTTATTTTGAATTTGTAGTATTGAATTGGAATATTGTATATTAGGAAGGCGATGTAGTTATAGTACTATTTAAAAAAAATCTATATCATTGATTGTTTCCATAACCAATTACAAATTAGACTTTTTAGTTCGATTATGGATGCAATCTTGGTAGAAATCTGACGTTATATATCGATTATGACTATAACTGATGTAGCAAGTGAGTCACTTTTTACATCAATTTCAGAATCGATATAAAAATATCAACTTTCTATATCGGTTGATTCTACATCCACCTTGCATACCAATCTAGAATGTAAAAACAATTTATGTTAAAAGTCTTTTTTGTACTAGTGATTAAATGTGATTAAAGTTTTGAATTTAATTGGAATATACTGATAATGTAAAAGGTTTTTACATTGTCATCCAATTATAGATTGTCATATAACTAAAAATTATAGAATTTTAGCAATTAAAATATAGAGAGATTATAATGCACACTATATAAAATATTAATTTTTAGTTTTTCTAATTATTAAGTATTGGGAGAAGGATAGTAGGTTTTAATAATTTCATTTTGAGTATTTTAATTTTTCCAATTATTTATTGATTATTATGAATTTATTTATTACACTTATGAATTTTAATTTTTTAAAAGAAAAATATCAAATTAAAAACATATTTTTTTCACTATTTTTGTTTTTAATTTTGAAAATAATTAAAATCAAAATAAAAAATTTTCTAATTGCACGTATTTAAGTTCATATATTCATTTATTATATTTATGAATTTTATTTTGTTAGAAAAATAGCATACTCAAAAAATAAAATATAAAAGTTTTGTTTTTATTTTTTTAATTTTGGAAATAATTAAAGGTAAATAAAATAATATTTTTATAATGAGATGTGGAAAAAAAATCTCCTCAATCTAGGGGCACTTCATATATTTCCTATTTTAAATAATTTATTTCTCATATATTTAATAAATTGTATTAATTACCAAGACATTTAATAGATAGTGTGTTTTTAATGCATATTTTATAAAATATAGTATTTTATTTATTTTTGGAAATAATTAAAGTCAAAATAAAATAATATTTTTATAATTAAAATGTTTGAATATGTCTTCATAAATTTGTATTTAATCTTTTTTAGAAAACATGTAACCTTGACTTTTTTTTAACATTTTAAATAGGTAATATTTTAAATATTACAATATTAATAAAAATATCTACACTGATATTTGATATATGGTATTGTGATTTTTATTTTAAGTTTTAACTTTCAAACAATTTTTCTTTTCAAAAAAAAATTTCAAACAATTTTTAACAAAAAAATAAAAGTTGGTCAAACATTAACATTAAATTCACCGTTAGAAAGAAAACTTGATTTTAAAGTTGGCCTGCACTGCACCGTTTTTTCTATCTAAATTCTCATTTATCTTTTTCTCTTTTCTCTGTTAATTACTCACCCCACGCTGAGGTGCCTATCAAGTTCGAAGCGTAGCAGCATTTGACACAAGTCTAAGGTACCAATCTTTCCATTCCTTTTTTCTTTTTCGTTCTATTTTTTTCACTTTATAATGATGATGTTCGAAGTGAACAACACCGGATAATACAGGAATCAAATTGAGATTAATTATTGACATGCTTATACTCGAATTTTACTTGTTTTTTTATTTTTTTTTACTCGATTTTTACTGTTTGCAATTTTTATATGATTTAAGGCTTTGTTAAAATTTATCACATTATCCACACACATCCTATACTTTACTAGTTTCCCACCCTAAATTTTTACACGAACAAAAAGAAAAAGAATATGCTTTTATCTATCATGTTTTTTAAAAAGAAAACTTTGAATAAATAGTATATGAATTGATAATTTAAAAATAAAAAAATACGAGAACGGATTCTGTGGCTTTGTTGAAGAAAAATGAAAGTCGCTTTTTTTCTCTTTTAGACCAATTGATCAATCTCACGGTTCAAATTTTGGCACATATATTAGATTTCTTTTCCTTGGATGCTAAGACTTTAAAAATGAGACTTTATGGATTTGTGTGACACATGGACATGTGTGTATTTAATGTTTTTTTATTTGATTCATTTTTTTTATTCATTTAATGTTTTTTTATTTGATAAATTAATAATGTTTTTCTTTGTTTCTTTTTTATGATCTTTGTAAATTATTGTTGGTGTATTTTTCTTTGTTTCTATTAGATGATATTTGTAAATTATTGTTGGTGTAAATGTTATATTAAGAATGTTACTTTCTTAAACATTGATTTTCTTGAGAATGATTTAGGTGTCTAATCAAGAATATTTTAAGAATTTACTTTATTCATGTAAATCATTATAAAAACAATGAAAAAAAGATTTCAGTGATTTTACTATTACTTTTATAAATTATTTTTTATAAATTGTTATTTTTAATAATAGTAAAAAACTTTTACTATTACTTTTATAAATTATTAATAATAAAAAAATGAAAATAATACTACATTTTTATAATAATTTATTGAAATGAAAATAATATATATATATATATATATATATATATATATATATATATAAATCAAATAGTTCTTTATATAATGATTTCCTTGAAATCTATTCAAAAATAAATTTCTTATAAAAAAATAGGTTTATCCAAAATAATAAAATACGGAAAATTTTTATGGAAAAGCGTTTATTATTTTATAAATGTAAATAATTAATAAATATTTTATTTTTCATAAAATATATTTTTTAATTGCTTAAAATATATTGATTGATGTTAACAAAATTGAAATTTTCCTTAATTTATTTGAAATTTATATATAAAAGCTCTATAAGAAATTTATGTAATTTTATCTTATTATGGAAATACATATACTATTTTGGAAAAAACAAAAAGAGTATATAATTATGCTAAATTTTAACTATTTTCTAAATTAAAATTATAAATGTTAAAATTTTATTATTTAGTCTTTATAAAGTATAAAACATTTTTCAATAATACTTTTCTATGTTTTATTATTTTAGATCAACCTTAAAAGTTTTATAAGAAAATTATTTTGAACAGGTCTCAAACTAATCATTATATAAAGAGTTATTTGATTTAAAAATACTATTAGTTTCATTTCAATCAATTATTATAAAATGTCATTTTTTCTTATTTTTAATAATTTATTTGGGTAATTGTAAAATTAATAGGATTTTATTGTTATTGCTTTTATAGAAATCTTTAAAAAAAATAGCATTTTTATAATTATTTACAAAAATAAAATAATTTTTTAAAATATTCTTGATTAGGCATCCAAATTATTCTCAAGAAAATTTGTATTTAAGAAAGTAAGATATAGTTTGTTTAATTACATATATAGTATAACATTTATACCAACAATAATTTCCAAAATCATTTAAAAGGAAAAAAAATAATGATTCTAAATCTCCCTACAACATCCTCCTACAAATCCTCTTACTTCATTTGTATGTTAAGAGCAGGATAAACTTTAATCTTGTTTAATGTTTGGTACGCACAGATAACAAACTAGATAACTATAAGATATAATATAAATTACATATAATTTTTTTAAAAATCAAATTTTAATTTAATTTTTTTATAGATTATGAAAATTATAAAAAAAAAATTATAATTTTAACTAAATTATACAAAATCATATTTTATTTATGTAGTTACTTTTCTTAAAATTATACAAAAAATTATATAATATTTTTTAAAATTATAATTATTATTCAAATTTTTTTGTTTAAAAAGTATTTGAATAATAATTATTTAATTTTAGTATTTTAATTAATAATAAAATTTAAATTTACATGTCAAAATTATTATTATATATATAAATCTTATATATATTTTTGCATAATAATATTATATATTTATATATAGATAATAATTATTAAAATATTCAACATATTATATATAAGGAAAATGCTAAACATAATCATTAGGGCACTAGTTAAGGAACTAAATGGAAATATTTTTATTAGGAGGCGGAAAATTTCACTGTCCATAATTTTTTTTTTTTTGCGTTCTCTTATGAATTTCATAATAAATAATTTCTCCTTTTAATTCCTTAACCAGTACCCTAAGGACACTGACACTGGTTAGTAAGACCCTATATATAATAGTATATAGAAAGAGAGTTTATTCTATCATGTTGCTTCCTAAATGCTTCCTAATCTAGCTTTTTCTCATACCTTAAATTTATCATTTAATACATTCTTTATAGGCTAAAAGGAGGATTAGCAAAAGAATATAATGTTACTTAAAAAGAAAAAAGAGAAGTGTTATCAACACATTCTCCAACACACTTTCTCATTAGTTGATATTTATTGAAAACTACAAAATCAGAAGAAAGAATTATTAAATTAGGTGAGACTCATTAAAATTTGTAATTTTTAATAAATTTTAACTAATAATAAAAAAAATATTTAAAAAGTATGTTAAAAAAAATATGTTGCTGACATTTCTTAAAGAAAAACATTATCAATTTATCAAATAAAAAAAAATATACACACCTCTGTGCACCTCATACAAACTCAAAGTTCTCTTTTCTTTTTTCTTTTTTGCTAAGGAAAAAGTTTTAAGTGAGTTGAGTCCCGGGAGCTCACCAGGCTAACGCAGGCCTAAAAAATATCTTATTCAACATCACTTTTCTAAATTAAAGTTCTGTTTTCTAAAGCCTTGATAACAAAGAAAAAAAATATCTTTAATAACAATTGACAAAATCTTCTCAGGTATTTACATTATTGTCTAATCATAATTAACCTATATGATAAGTTGATTAATTTTTATAATAAATATTTTAATAGTTATATTTATCATAATTTCCGATTGCTCGAAAGTATGTATTTATCATTAATTAACTATAAAATATGTCTTCCTTCAAAAAAAAAAAAACTATAAAATATGTCAAACGAACGGCACAAGACCGTTAAACAGGTTTTAGCCTTTTTTCTTCAGAAACATACACGCATTTGGTGCCTTAATATTGTTATTGATTTTGTGTGTTTACATATGCCTTTTCTTTTCTTTTTTTTTATTTTGTCTGTACGCATTTACATATTCCTAACCATTGGAAGTTTTACTTCTCCAAATTTTTACATTATTTATAAGATAAAGTATGTTTTTATTTTTTTTAAATAGGATTGAATTTTTAATCTTTCAAAAAAAATTATTGATTTTATATTTCTCAACTTTAAAATTTTAAAAAATAGTACTTATTATTATCGCTTAATAATAACAATGTATATACATTTAAATGTGATACCATCATATATTACTTCATTATAATTATTAATATATTTAAATGTATATCACAATTAATAAATAATTATTAACATGACATGTATAAGAAACATGATGGTTAAACACTTAAGTGTTATTAGACGTCAAGAAAGAGAAATATACATATAAATGAAAAGTGTCACTTAGATACATAAACTGTGTAATGTTCTTATATTACTCTGTGAATAAATATTTGTGTCTAGAAGTGAATCTAACTGTCACCGGTTTTCAATGCAGAAAAACCCCGACTTCACACAAATCACAACTATGTCTTCCCCTTCAATTCTAGGGAACTGCAAAGACGGTTCTGAAAGGTACAATATGACAACTTAAATTCTATGTACAAGACAATGTAACCTATATATGTTTGGTTTAAAGTTACAAAAATATTTTTGCGAATTTTAATATGAAATAGTGTGTTCTAAATTATAATGCATGATATAAGAATGAAATATTTGTTGTTTTTAGAGTAAAAATACTTTTAAGCTCTCACAACTTTAATCTAGACATGCACACGGAAGATATATGAACTTGGTTTTATGTGATTTTGAACATTTTATCACCCGCTTTTGTCTAAAAATCAGTGCTACTGGGGAAAACTACGCTGACATTAATTGGGATGAGCTTGGATTTGGTCTAGTTGCCACGGATTACATGTATGTCATGAAATGTGCAAAAGGAGACAAGTTTTCACAAGGATCCATCGTTCCCTATGGAAACATAGAGATCAGCCCTTTTGCTGGAATCTTAAATTATGGACAGGTTCTTCAAACAACACACTACTTGGTTTGAGTTAGTTCACAAATCAAATTCTAGCTAAAGCCTGACAACTATAAACATGATTATCTTCATTCTTCAGGGACTCTTTGAGGGGCTAAAGGCATACAGGACTGAAGATGGGCGTATACTTTTATTTCGACCAGATGAGAATGCTCATCGCATGAAGAGAGGTGCAGCCAGATTGTGTATGCCTTCCCCATCTACTGACCAATTTGTTAATGCTGTAAAGCAGACAGTTCTTGCAAACAAACATTGGGTATTCATTTCCTCCAATTTATTCATCTCTATGATCATTAAACAAGTTGAAAAAGAAATTAAGCCTCAAGTTTGAAACAGGTGCCACCTCCAGGGAAAGGGTCACTATATATTAGGCCGTTGCTCATGGGAACAGGAGCATTGTTAGGTTTGGGACCAGCACCTGAGTATACATTTCTCATTTATTGTTCTCCTGTTGGCAGCTACCACAAGGTTAGTTATGAATTTCGACTTGGTTATAAGGAAGTCTTGATTGGTTAAATTCCTCAATAAACACTTTTAAAATAAGAAAATAAGAAAGTAAAATGAATTAAACTTTCTTATAAATAAAAATTATTTATTCATAAGTTAAAGTGAGCTTTTGAAAAAGTTAAATGAAAGAATTTCTATAAAAGTTGAAGTCCGTAAAAGAATTTTAACTTAAAGGAAAAAGTATTTTTTTCTCTTACAAGTATTTATTGAGAGTTTTATCCAAATAGAATCATGAAAAAAGAAAAAGATTCGGCTTACCACTTGCTAAAATTTCATATTCTAGAGTAATTTCATTTGTATGACAGGATGCACTAAACTTAAAAGTGGAGGATAAACTCTATCGAGCAATATCAGGCAGTGGTGGAACCGGGGGTATCAAAAGTGTCACCAATTATGCCCCTGTAAGCATACAATACCAATAAATCAGTTTTCTCCAGCTTCAATATCTGTTTTCCGTGGTTGTGAAATTTACGGTACTTATCCTGATGTTAGAAGATATCAGGTTGAAGGATAAATTTTGTGTTAATCAAAACTTTGGTACTGAATTTCATCATTCTGTAAACTTTATTTAATGGTTACTGTTTAGTCTAAGTGTTTCCTTCTTGCGTTATATATCTTGCTGAGGATGGATACAATACAACACAGCTAAGTCAAATCATAGATCATATTAGAAGCTACTTAAACTAATTTGGCTCTTAATTTAGTATATTATTCTTATATATTTCCGGTGCCAAAGGTTTATACTGCAACGACTGATGCAAAAGCCAATGGATTCTCGGATGTGTTGTTCTTGGACTCAGCAACTGGAAAATATATAGAGGAGGCCTCATCATGCAATGTATTTGTTGTGAAGGTACACCAACAAGTACAACCTTATGATATTACTATTAAGTATTAACAAATTTACATGTCCAAACCATGTGGAAATTTTATTTTGTCTGAGCAAAATTTGTTTAATTAATTTAATCCTATATATGAAGGGCAACGCTATCTCCACTCCTGCAATAGATGGAACCATCCTGCCTGGAATCACACGAAAATCCATCATTGAAATTGCCATTGACTTGGGTTATCGGGTATTTAATTATCTTTCTATTATTGGCATGTAAATTGATTAATCTTGATGGTTTCATTTTCTACAAATTTGGTTTTCCAAACTATTCACTGTCACAATGTTATAACTTATAAGTCACGGTTAATTACTTGAATTATGTTCAGGTCATGGAACGTGCAGTATCAGTGGAGGAAATGCTAGGTGCTGATGAAATGTTCTGCACAGGAACTGCTATGGTTGTCAACTCTGTTGCATCTGTAACCTACAAGGAAACAAGGTAAAAATTACACTTCAATTGTTCAATATTTTATATCTTCACCAATTGATAGTGCTAAATTCAATAAAATTATTGGCAATGCAGAAAGGATTACAAAACAGGGCCAGAGACATTGTGTGCAAAACTACGCACAACACTAGTTGGAATTCAAACAGGGTGCGTTGAGGACAAAAAATCATGGACAGTCCTAGTAGATTGAGCAATGAGCTCTGTTTGTTAAATGATAGATGATTGTTATTTCTCCCTAATCATTAAGTTATTATTTTCATGTCATTTTATCATGTAATTTTTGTTTTCGTGTCACATTTATCTTCTTTATTAGCTGCGTTTAAAACTCTAACGAAAGAAAATATCATAGTTGTTATTAAGGTTATCAATTTCACTAATTTATATTATATTTCCTTTTTACTTTACCAATTCAAATAACAAAACATAATATCATGATATTTTCTTTTAGGGGTGAACATAACCACATAAGATAAATCAATCCAACTAACTTGAAGAAACTAAATTGAACCAAACAAAATATAATTAATTAAGTTGGATTGAAGGTTGAAGCCGTGTTCATTTTTTCTCAACCCAACTAATTTGGGTCCCGTTGTCCAATCCATCTTGGCTATGTAATTTTACTTTTAAGGGTGAACATAAATCAAATCAATCTGTAGTAAAAAAAAAAATCAAATCAATCCGGCTAACTTGAATAAACTAAATTGAACCAAACAAAAAATAATTTATTAGGTTGGATTGACGGTTGAAGTCGTGTTTATTTTTTCTCAATTCAACATAAGTGTAAAAGTATTTTATACTGTTTGTGTACAACCTTTTTTCTCAGTACAAAATCATATAATCATACTGTGTATTTTCTGGGGATGTGAATGCTGAATAAATTTGAATCATATTTATTAGAGATGGTGTTTATATTTAAATTAACTTAAAGATATTTTTGAAATAATAACGTTAAATAGAGTTTAATTAGTTAAAATTTACTCACATTTTAGTCCATCAAAATTGAACATTTTTTATTTATATTTAAGTCCGAAAATACATTATTATTTTTTAAAGGCAAAAAAGCTAATTTTATTCAAAACTAGACAAAATTGGAACACAAGATGTGTCCAAGATTGCCAATAAAGATTACATCAGATTTTTAAAAACAAAACGTCACCAACCAAAACTTCAATATAACCCCCTCCCATTCCAATATTCATAAGATCCAATACCCCAAACCATTGTTATTATGTTTTACTGCATATAATAAATCACCCCACTAACTGTATATAAAATCCAATAAAAAAATTATACACTTTCATTTCTTATTTAACTTCTATCATCTCTTCTTCTTTTTCAAAAAAAAAAAACTTTTATCATCTCTCTTTTATTTTTTAAAAAATATATAAAAAAACATGGAGTGTCACTTTTTCCCTTCAATTTAATCATTGTTACCAGTTTTATTTTTATGTAATTCATTGGAAAAAAAATCATAAATTTCATTCAATTAAATTATTCCATTAGTTATTTTTATTTTCCTCTACTCTTCTATTTACAAATTACTTTTTTATAATATTAATTGTAATATTTTTTTGGATCACCATGACATTACTGTTGATTAATCTCTGCAAAAAAATTTGACTGATGACCTTTAGTAAGTTCTTCTCGTCCCCTTTTAAAAAAAAGTTCTCCTGTCCAACTACTATTACAATATTAATTGTAATCACTATTTCTGTAATATTTATTAATTGTTATAAATGAATTACGATACAAAAATATTTAATTATTTTTTAGTAAAATATGTTTTTGTCTCTCATTTTATCTTGATTTCTGTTTTTAGTCCCTCATAATTTTTTTTACTATTTTTAGTCCCTCATAAATTGTTCTGTTTTGTTTTTAGTCTCTGTCGTTAATTTCAACTGTTAAGTGATGACATGGTAAACATAAACCGTGTGTGAAAATTTCTTGATTAAGTTTCTAATGACTTTTAACCGTTACATTTTTTTGTGGTCATAAATGTTTATTTTTATAACATTTCTTGTGGTCTCAGAAATTCTAGTGTTCAAGGTTTTAATTTTTTATTTTTTTAATATTCTGACGGTTTTAGTCTATCAGAAAATTTATAGCAGTTAATAACTGCTAGAAGTTTAAATAGAAATTTTTCAAGCACAAATTCTGGTCGCCATGACATCACTAGTTGAAATTAATGTCAGAGACTAAAAACAAAATGAAACAATTTCTGAGGGACTAAAAATAGTAAAAAAAAATTATGAGAGATGTCGCAACCGGGGTCGCGGCGGGACGGTGAAAAATATGTTAAAAATCATGGGAGTCGCTACCATAGTTTATTAAGGAAAACTACGAAAAAAAACCTTTAAAAGGAAAAATGGTCTCGAAACTAGATTTTGGATTCGGGAAGGGAAGGTATTAGCACCCTATAACGTCCGTCCTAAGACGATTACCTCTAATTAAATGTGCAAACTTGAATAACTTTAAAATCATTTATTTTATCCCTCAAAATGAACAAGAATATTTTTAGATATTTTATTTATTATTTTTTTAAGTAAAATAATTTTTATTATTAAAAAGAATATTATTATTGTATTTTTATCTTTTCAAATTATATTTTTTTTATCGTTTTAGCTCGACAGGAATGGTCCCCTACTTCTACATATCTCCAGGTGCAATGGAGAAATCAGAGTTACGTAGTTGTTTTATAGAAAATATTTGTGTGTTTGATATTTTTTTATCGTTTTTTTTATCTTTTTAAAATTTTTATTTTTTTTTATTTTAAAAGTTTCCATGATAACCAAATCAGAAGTGCATCCAAAGTGATTATCATTAACTTTTAATGGCTTTCGCAATAATCAAGTTAAAAGTGCATCCAAAGTGGTTATTACTAAGCTTTTGTTTAAGTCTTTATCTTTTTAAAATTTCAATTTTAAAAGATTTTCACGATAATCAAATTGAAAGTGCATTCAAGGTGATTATCGTTAACCCTTTTTTATAGTTTTCGCAATAACCAAATTAGAAGTACATACAAAGTTGTTATCACTAAACCTTTATAGTTTTTGTAGTAACTAAATTGGAAGTGCATCCAAAGTAATCACCACTATAGCTTCATTTTATTATTAATGTAATTATTATTATTATTATTATTATTATTATTATTATTATTATAAAAAAAAGGATACATATTTAAAGATATTCTGGTACTTATATTCCACTGATTCAGATTTTCTTTTTCTTCTTTTTAGTTTTTTTTTTTTTTTTTGCACACATAGATCTTAATAACGAAAACAATTTTTAACATAATAAAATAACAACAGAATAAAGAACAAGAAAATGGAAAATAAAATAAAAATAATAATAAGAAAAATCACATGGGATCACGTCACGCACTGGCAGCGGACATTTTATATTTCATATGCCTTCCTCACCATAAATAATAACATAAAGGTTATATGTATATATAAAAAAAAAAAAAAAAAACAGCAAATATGACAAAAGAACAATGGAAACGAAGGTGTCAGAGGCTCACAAGGCTCAAATGTGAATCAAGAATAAAGAAGACCCCTTCAGATGCGTAAAGGCTTTAAACTAACATAAGTATCAAACATTTGCAGCTCTGAAATTACTAACATATATGTAGCACTTGTACTTCAAACCAAACACAAAGTAAGGAAACATAAAAGAATATCAAAAACTAAAGAGCAGTGCAACGCTAGTGAATGTATTAAAGAGCTTGATGTTTGTTGGGAGGTTCAGAGACGAAAGTGTATGTTGGGAGGGAGGTTTCTCTGGAGTTGGTGAGAATGCTGGGGTGTGATTTATGGAGGGTAGAAATGGGTGGAGATCTTGAGTGTGAAAATGTATGTACTGTGCAGGAATATTGTGGGTGGTGAGGATGGATGTCTGTTCATGGAGGCTCATATGCCATGGCTGCCATGCTCCTATAGTAAGGTAATGAAAACTAAGGGAGAAGGGAAAAAAAAAAGAGCAAGAGGGTCCGTGTAGTTGTGAGAGTTGTGACAGTGAGAAAGGTTGAGAGAATATGGTGGGTTGTGAAAAATGAGTGTTCTGTGTGAATAAAAAGAAGTTGAAGAATGGAGGATGAGAAGGTGAAGGGAGAGTTTGGTTTTTTGAGAGGGTAGAGAAGATGTGTCCTCTGATGTGCTGAGTTGAGGAGGATTTTAAAGAGAAAGAGCTAGTGTGTTGTGTGTGTTGCGTGAGTGTGGAGGTGGAGGTGGAGGTGGAGGGGCTGTGCGTGAATATTTTGTTTGCATATGAGGACACAGCATGGCATGCATTCTGTGCAAATGTGTTGAAGGGAGAGAGTGGTTGTACTGTTTGGATTTAAACAGAAAAAGGCAAAGACAAGCCAAAAGAGTGTATGGCTCTAAACCAAAAATAACATTTGCTCAGTCTTTTTGTTTGTTTTTTTCTTTTTAATTTTTTTCTTTTATCTGACTTTCCTTTGTTTTTTTTTAGGCTTAGATAACTTTTTAGCACCTATAAAATAGGCAATTTTTATTTTGTTACCTAAATTACCATTTTTCAGATTTTAGTACCCCACATATTTTTATGTTTGATTTAACTACTTGCCATTAAAGAGATTTCGTTAACAGCTGACGTGGCTAATGGAGCGTCATGTCAGCAAGTCCAGGTCATTTAAAATTTACTGACTCAATGCCATGTCATTTTTACGATAGGTACATTTTTCAAAAATAAATTTTTTTCAGGTACCAAAATCAAACAAAAATAAATGTTAGGTACCATAATCAAACAATAATAACCTTTTTCAAAAAAAAAAATTGTCAGTTACCAAAATCAAACAAGAATAAAGGTTAGGTATCAAAATCAAAACACTCATATTTTATAAGTACCAAAAAGTTGTATAAGCTTAAAACAAAAACAAAAATAGTTAATTATAGTTATCATTGTATCACATGAATTCTTCGCTCTCTTTTTTCCCCTCTTTTCTAGCATGATATTCCTCAACTCACAAAAAAAAAAGTTAATTATCATTATCATTGTCACATGATATGCACCTCAACTCACCCCACTTAACGTCTCTCCTATGTTGCATTCGTTCATTCCAATTAATTCATGCAAATTTTTGCATCCTTACCGTTGAGGCCACCGTCGAAATCTTTCAAGTGCCACCTAAAAAGCCTTGAGGATTCAAGGAGTATCACGTTGAGGAAGAGTAAGAAGAAAAAGGTAGCAAAGAATTCATGTTGTGCAATGACGACGACAATTAATTTTTTTTTATTTTAACCCTAAATAACTTTTTGATACTTATAAAATAGGGGTGTTTTGGTACATAACCTCTATTTTTGTTTGATTTTGATACCTGACAAATTTTTATTTTTGAAAAAGGTTATTTTTGTTTGATTTTGGTACCTAACATTTATTTTTGTTTGATTTTGATACCTGAAAAAAATTTATTTTTGAAAAAGGTACCTATCTTAAAAATGACATGGTGCTGAGTCAGTAATTTTTAAATGATCTGGACTTGCTTACGTGACGCTCCATTAGCCATGTCAGCAATTAACGGAATTTCACTAACAGCAGGTAGTTAAATCAAACATAAAAATATGTGGGGTACTAAAATCGAAAAAATGGTAATTTAGGTAGTAAAATCAAAATCGCCCATTTTACATGTACTAAAAACTTATTTAAGTATAGAGTTTAGACAATGCAATACCTGACATTAATTGGGATGAGCTTGTATTTAGTCTAGTTCCCACAGATTACATGTATGTCATGAAATGCAAAAGGAGACAAGTTTTCCCAAGGAACCCTCGTTCCCTATGGAAACATAGAGAATAGGCCTTCTGCTGGAATCTTAAATTATGGACAGGTCCTTCAAACAATACGCTACTAGCTAGTACTCCCTCCGTTCCGAATCATCATATGACGTTTTAGACAAAAAATATTGTTTCAAAATATATGTCATTTTATAAAATCAATGCTACATTAAATATCTTTTTTCAGGATTATTCTTAATCAATACTTAATTAAAATAGTGTATAATGAGTAATTAATTAGAGAGATAAATGATATATTAGAAAGTTACCTAATATTTTTTAGGAAATTCAACAAATTAATTATATTCCTTAATATTTGTATAAAAACCTTAAACATCATATAAAAACGGAGGGAGTAATTCATAATTTTTTAATCAATGATAAGCTTTTGTATGTACATCACACTCACAAACAAACACACAAAAGTTGGTTTGAGCTAGTTCACAAATCAAATTCTAGCTAGCTAAAGCCTCACAAATATATATAAACATGATTTATCGATCTTCTTCAGGGAATCTTTGAGGGGGGGGCTAAAGGCATACAGGACTAAAGATGGGCGTATACTTCTGTTTCGACCATATGAGAATGCTCAACGCATGAAGAGAGGTGCAGATAGATTGTGTATGTCATCTCCATCTGATGACCAGTTTGTTAATGCTGTAAAGCAGACAGTACTTGCCAATAAACGTTGGGTACTCATTTCCTCATCCTATTCATATTTCTGATCTTTTAAGAACTTGAAAAACAAATTAAGCTTCAAATTTGAAATAGGTGCCTCCTCCGGGGAAAGGGTCACTATATGTTAGGCCATTGCTCAAGGGAACAGGAGTAATGTTGGGTTTGGCACCAGCACCTGAGTATACATTTCTTATTTATTGTTCTCCTGTTAGCAGCTACCACAAGGTTATTTATGGATTTCGACTTGGTTATAAGTAAGTCTTGATTGGATAAATTCTTCAATACAACACTTTTAGGATAAAAAAATAATAAGGTAAAATGAATTAAACTTTTCTTATAAATTAAAATGAACTTATTCACAAGTTAAAGTGAGCTTTTGAAAAAGTTAAATGAAAGAATTTCTATAAAAGTTGAAGTCCATAAAATAATTTTAACTTAATGGAAAACTTATTTTTTCTCTTATGAGTATTTATTATAAGTATTTATCGAGAGTTTTATCCAGATAGAATCATGATAAAAGAAAAAGATTCGGCTTACCACTTGCTAAAATTTCATATTCTAGACTAATTTCATTTGTATGACAGGATGCACTAAACTTAAAAGTGGAGGATAAACTCTATCGAGCAATATCAGGCAGTGGTGGAACCGGGGGTATCAAAAGTGTCACCAATCATGCCCCTGTAAGCATACAATACCAATATATCAGTTTTCTCCAGCTTCAATATCTGTTTTCCATGGTTCTAAAATTTACGGTACTTATCTTGAAATTAGAAGAAACCAGATTAAAGGATTTTTTTTTTTTTGTGTGTGTGTTAATTAAAACTTTGGTCCTGAATTTCATTATTCTGTAAACTTTATCAAGGTTATCAATTTCACTAATTTATATTATATTTCATTTTTACTTTACCAATTCAAATAACAAAACATAATATCATGATATTTCCTTTTAGGGGTGAACATAACCACATAAGTCAAATCAATCCAACTAACTTGAATAAACTAAATTGAACTAAACAAAATATAATTAATTAAGTTGGATTGAAGGTTGAAGCCGTGTTCATTTTTTCTCAACCCAACTAATTTGGGTCCCGTTGTCCAATCCAACTTGGCTATGTAATTTTACTTTTAAGGGTGAATATAAATCAAATCAATCTGTAGTCAAAAGCAAAAAAAATCAAATCAATCCGGCTAACTTGAATAAACTAAATTGAACCAAACAAAAAATAATTAATTAGGTTGGATTGACGGTCGTGTACATTTTTTCTCAATTCAACGTAAATGTAAAAGTATTTTATACTGTTTGTGTACAACCTTTTTTCTCAGTACAAAATCATAAAATCATACTGTGTAGTTTCTGGGGATGTGAATGCTGAATAAATTGAATCATATTTATTTGAGATGGTGTTTATATTTAAATTAACTTAAAGATATTTTTGAAATAATAACATTAAATAAAGTTTAATTAATTAAAATTTACTCACATTTTAGTCCATCAAAATTGAACATTTTTTTACTTATATTTAAGTCTAAGAATACATTGTTTTTTTTTTAAAGGCAAAAAGCCAATTTATTCAAAACTAGACAAAATTGGAACACAAGACATGATCAAAAAAAAATTGGAACACAAGACGTGTCCAAGATTGCCAATAAAAATTACATCAGATTTTTAAAAACAAAACGTCACCAACCAAAACTTCAGTATAACCCCCTACCATTCCAATATTCAAAAGTTCCAATACCCCAAACCATTGTTATTATGTTTTACTGCATATAATTAATCACCCCACTAACTGTATATAAAATCCAATAAAAAAATTATACACTTTCATTTCTTATTTAACTTCCATCATCTCTTCTTCTTTTTCAAAAAAAAAAAAAAATTTATCATCTCTCTTTTATTTTTTTAAAAATATATAAAAAACACGGTTTAAATATGTTTTTAGTCTTTGCAATTTAGCACTTTTTTGTTTTTCGTCCTTACAAAAAAAATTGGTTTTAGTCCTTGCAAATTATGTTTGTTTTGTTTTTCATTCTTAAAGTAGTTTATATAACGTTTTGAACAGTAAAAAAAAGGTTATCTATAACGACCCACTGTCGCTACATGACACTTTTCAATGAAATAGCGGAATTTATTTTATTTTAATTAAAAGTCTTAATTAATTTGTTTATGAAAATACGTATAAATTTTTCGCGTTATCAAAACTAGTCGTCAACAATAAAAATTTGCAACTTAAATATTCAAGTAAGAAAAACATATACTGAATAGCACACATAGATTACATAACCAACAGAAAAACGTAATTATTGTGCCTTATGGCACTACAACCATATATCAAACATGTAGTGTGTCTTAAACGTTGGCATACATACTGATAGGAAAATGACCCAAAAGTAATACATCAAAGGGAAAAAAAAAAAGAAATATAATACATCGATTTACTCCCTGGCTGGCCAAACACACTACTATTTCTAGAGATAACAGAAAAATAAAAATAATATTGAGATCCAGCTGATATCATCCTATCCGCTGCTGATTGAATCTGACAATAGTACTGGTATGAAAACAGAGTCCTCCATGCTTCTGCTTCATCCTACAGCGGTATTCAGAAACCTAATGTAGAGCCTTACCGGGAACCAATGCATTTCCAGCATCTGCTCCCGCGAACATATCGTTGCGATCATCACAGTCAATCACATACACACAAACAACGCAAGGGTAAGCTTAAATAGTTAAGACTTTTCTATACTTAATAATTCATATGTCTAAAACTCAATACATACAACAAATATAACTATGAAGTATATACAAGACTGCAATCGTCTCTATGGAGATCTCCGACATTTGAGCGATTAGGGCGGACCTGTTCCTTAACATGGTACAACGACAACAACATCGGACCTCACGGATCCGCAAATAGCACGTGCCAAAAATCATTGGGAAACGCCGCAACTCTGATATACGGAAATGATATAGTGGTCGGTCAGGATAGACGTACGTAGGTAGTGGCTTTACCACGACACAAGGTTTGCAACGACCTTGGCCTACAATATAGAATTCGCCCGACCATCTATCCCCAAGGTCCATCGTCAACTACCCCACTAACCTTTCCAGCACTAGGTTAAGGGTCCCACCAAGCAACCCCAACTTACGTGCTTACTCACAACACAGTTACAACTGTGGACTCATGCATGTACACATCATCAACAACATTAATCAACTTTGTTATTGTCGAATATTTAATTAATCCAATCACTCACTATAAAGGTTCTACCAAGCAACCTTTATAGTTAACAAACAAAGGTTCTACCAAGCAACCTTTGTAATCAACAAACAAAGGTCCTACCAAGCAACCTTTGTCTTATGGGGATTCCACCAAACAATCTCTACTAATAAAGGGATTCACCTTCTATAGGTATTTAAAATTCATTCACTGGAATCTTTTAAATACTTTTATATTCCAACTAAAATTAATTATCTTCACCTTTAAATCAAATTTCTATAATAACTTTAAATTATTTTCTCAAATATTTTAATCCCACAATATTATAATATTAATTTTAAAATAATTAAATTATAATTTTATCCCAAACATGAATTTATTTAAAAATCATCTCAAAATTTCATTAACTTTACAAATTCCCTCACGTGAACTCTCTCTCTCTCTCTCTCTCTCTCTCTCTCTCTCTCTCTCTCTCTCTCTCTCTCTCTCTCTCTCTCTCTCTCTCTCTCTCTCTCTCTCTCTCTCTCTCTATATATATATATATATATATTAAAAGAAATTAAGTGGCTTTTTGACCATTTCATGAAAATTAAAGTATTGTAACAACTCTTTGGCTTCTTTTTTTTTTTTTAACTTTACTTAGTTGTTTTACGTTAACAACAAATCTATTTTTTTTTTCAAAATCTATTTTTTTTTACCATAAGTTTCTAGTTTGTGTTTTTCGTCAATAGTGGTTATACCACGTTTTCAACCTCTTTGCCTAATGAGTCTTGTACATCTTTTTTTTTTTCTTTTTATTTATTTAGTAACCCTGGACACCAACGTCCCTTGTTAGCCTTAATTTTTATTCACATAAGTTCATATAATAATTTTTTTTCCAGATTTAATAATAATAATAACATTTTCCAGTAAAGTTATCTTTCAAATAAACACATGAGATTTAAAATCAATAATAACCAAGAAATTAAAATATTTAATAACAACAAAATCCAAGCCAAAATTCATAACTCAAATCATCACCAGATTCAACCAAACTTATATCACCGTAATTTAATTTATAATACCGCACATAGATAATTCAACATTTATTTGATTAAAATTAGTAAAAATAAATAAATAAGCTTCCCTTACCTCAAAGAAATGCTAAAATAAGAGCTTTGAATGATGGAGGAACAAATGAACTTTAGTTTTCTTGAACACGAATATTAAACCACCACTATGAACCAACAACAGATCATAGTATAAAAACTTGGGACTTAGAAATTTTGAAGGAGAACGGTTGGAGAAGTAGAATTACTTAACATGAAATGGAGGGTGTGAGGGGTGCCGGAAAAAAAATCACGTTAGTTAGAGATAATGGGGTTGCAAATAAAAAGTTTTAGAAATTGAAATTGAAACCGAATGACGGAGAATGAAGGACTGGTTCACGATGTTTTTCGAAGAAGTGAGAAAGCCAATTTATAGACCTAAGTATATCAGTATAGTCAAAGTTCATAAATGAACATGAAGTAATTTTCTTTCATTCACACCCATAAGTGCCCTTATTCAAAAGAATTGAATTTTCTTTGTCTTTTGAATGTGCTACAATTTCTGTAATCGTAACTACTATTCTGATTCTTTTGAATAAGCTTTTACGTATGTCAGTAAACAAACTCAAAAGTCTTGGTTTTGGATTTGCCATACTCTCACAGAGAAGAATAGAATTTAATGTTCTCTTAAATAATTTATTTATTTATTTATTTTAACGGGTAGGATAACAAAATGCAAATCAAGATAATTAAATTGCTAACCATAAATTAGTAAGTGTATTAGTCACTAATTTTAATTTTTATTTAGGACATCTAACAAAATTTAGAATGTCTTAGAATTTTCTAACTCTCAAAAAGTTCTCAAAATCACACTCTTTGGAACCGCATTAAAATATTATTATTTTAATCAAGTGTAACAAAATAACATAAAAATTTTATAGGAACCTAATTATAATTATTAGAGACTAATTATAATTAGATCCTTTTAATTTCTTGACTATTTTCTCACTTTCACAGTGTATTCTTACACTGCCAGTGTGCAACACAGTCCTGATTTCAGTGAAATTTTCCACTAAAACTTATACAGAAAAAATCACACATGTTTATTAATTATATTTTTTCATGAAATTAAATTTAATTATCTCTTGTTATTATTTTCAATCACTTCATCATAGATTAGAAAATCACAGTGTTACACTATCTAAACCGTTTTAAGAATGAAAAACAAAACAAACATAATTTACAAGGACCAAAATAAAAAAAAAATTTTGCAAAGACGAAAAGCAAAAAAGCCATAAATTGCAATGACTAAAAGGATATTTAAGCGAAAAAAACACGGAGTGTCACTTTTTCCCTTCAATTTAATCATTGTTACCAATTTTATTTTTATGTAATTCATTGAAAAAAAATTCATAAATTTCATTCAATTAAATTATTCCATTAGTTATTTTTATTGTCCTCTACTCTTCTATTTACAAATTGCTTTTTTATAATATCAATTGTAATATTTTTTTGGGTCACCATGACATTACTGTTGATTAATCTATGCAGAAAAATCAGACTAATCACCTTTAGTAATTAAGTTCTTCCTGTCCCCTTTTAAAAAAAAGTTCTCCCCGTCCAACTACTATTACAATATTAATTGTAATCACTATTTCTTTAAAATTTATTAATTGTTATAAATGAATTACGATACAAAAATATTTATTATTTTTTAGTAAAATATGTTTTTAGTCCTTCATAATTTTTTTTTACTATTTTTAGTCCCTCATAAACTATTATGTTTTGTTTTTAGTCTCTGTCAATAATTTCAACTGTTAAGTGATGACATGGTAGACATAAATCGTGTGTGAAAATTTCTTGATTAAGTTTCTAGTGACTTTTAACCGCTACATTTTTTTTTTGTGGTCATAAATGTTTATTTTTATAACATTTCTTGTGGTTTCAGAAATTCTGGTGTTCAAGGTTTTAATTTTTTATTTTTGTTAATATTCTGACGATTTTAGTCTATCAGAAAATTTATAACAGTTAAAAACTGCTAGAAGCTTAGATAGAAATTTTTCAAGCACAAATTCTGGTCGCCATGACATCACTAGTTGAAATTAATGTCAGAGACTAAAAACAAAATGAAACAATTTCTGAGGGCCTAAAAACAGTAAAAAAAAATTATGAGAGATGTCACAACCAGGGTATCTGCGGGACAATAAAAATATGTTAAAAATCATAGGAGTTGCCACCATAGTTTATTAAGGAAAACTATGGAAAAACCTTTAAAAGAAAAAATGGTCTCGAAACCAGATTTTGGATTCAGGAATCAATTACGCGTAGAAAATGTATTAGCACCCTACAACATCCGTCCTAAGATGGTTACCTCTAATTAAATGTACAAATTTGAATAACTTTAAAATTATTTATTTTACCCCTCAAAATAAACAAGAATAATAAGAACTTTTTCAGTGACTTAGAAAATACCTAAAAGACACAATACAAAAATTAATTTAGACAATCACATTATAACATACTTTCTCTTTCCCACCTCTCACAGTTTCAATCCCATCCTCCCCTCTCTCAGCATTAATTTTTTTTATATGATACCCACTATTTTTAAATTTCTTTCCATCATGCTTCTTTTTTTGCTAAACAATCTCAATTTCAGACACCTTTCTTTTCCTTCCCTCTTCTCAATTTCCCTGTTATTTCTCCTCTGCGGAATCCAAGCAAGCACAATATAATTCTTGCTTTTGCAGTTTGTAACATACAAATGCAAAAATACACACCCCCACCCTCCCTCAAATGCTTCTGGATTACAGTTTATACACTTTGCTTGGTTGAACTGAAAATTTTAAAGAAAAATATGAGTCATACTACTTTGAGTCGAATGTAGATTTAAGACAAAATGGCGTCTAATTTGATGGTAAACAGCAACCAAACACAAATATACTCTTAACCATTGAAGTTCACTTGAATTGGCATTAACTAATGGAGTTTGATTTGATTTGTAAACCAAATGTTGTTTAAACGTAAGAATCAACTAATGAAGGTTTAGACATTAATTCCTTAAAAACAATGAGTACTTCACGCAAAAGCTGCTGTACACGGAATGACTTTAATCATGGAAAAAAAAGTCAAAATCATACTTCAATTAACTCCCCAGAAAATAGAAATATGGCACCGATAATATATAAGTGAGATTTGCGTTGTGTGATATTAACGTTATGTTTGGTTTAACAAGAGAAAAAGGTAAAAGTTTTAAAATTTAAATAAAAGAGGAAATGAAAAAAATTATTTTCAAATTTTTAGTCAAATAAAATAAATATATCATTATCTGTATTCTCAATTCTCTCTATTTTCTTTGTTTTCATCCAAACAGAAGAGTAATAATTACTTATGAGTCACGTTTTGTAGAAAGAAAATTATTAATAACGTGAATACGAAATCGGACTGTATTTTCTGGGATCTGAATGCTGAATAAATTTGAATCATTTTTTACTGAAGATGGAGACAGTGTTTATATTTGAATTAATTTAAAGATATTTTTGGAATAATAACATTAAATAAGATTTAATTAATTAAAATTTGCTTACATTTTAGTCAATTAAAGTTGGACATTTTTTCTTCTTCTTATATTTGAGTCCTGAGAAAGTACACTTCACCAACTGTATATAAAATTCAACAAAAACAAATTAGGGTAAATTATGTTTTAAGTCTTTCTAAAATTTTAAATTTAGTCCCTCTGAATTTTTTTTGTATTATTTTTATCCTTCTAATTTTTAAATGTATTTTTTCGTCCCCTAAATTTGAAATATATCACTTTTGGTTCTTAAAGTACTTTAGATAGTGTTTTATATAAGGGTAAAAATGATTTAGATAGTGTTTAAAATGAAAAAAAAAAAACAAATACATTTCAAAATTAGAGGGACTAAAATAATATGAAAAATTTTAGAGGAGCCAAATTCAAACATTAGTAATTTTAAAGTGACCTAAAACATAATTTATCCAAAAAAGTATACACTTTCATTTCTTATTTAACTTCCATCATCTCTTTTTTTTTAAAAAATGCTAGCGATTCTATGAGACTCTCTCTTTAAGACTCTCTTTATGATTGATTGAAATTTATTGGAAATCACCCATTTTGATAGGTCTCGATTCTCATTTAATGGTTCTACCTCCTTATTTAGAAGTGGAACCTACTAAAATTGGTGATTTCTAATAAATTTTAGGCTTAATTGTAGATTTTACCACCCAACTTTCATAATTTTACAAATTTTAATTACCATCCAAATTTTAATTTTGCAAATTTTACCACTCAACTTTCATAATTTTACGAATTTTACCACCCAAGTTTTAATTTTGCAAATTTTACCACCCAAGTTTTCAATTTTTGCACATTTTACCACATAAGTTTTCAATTTTTACGCATTTTACCATCATGATGTTTCACAATTTTTTTTTAATTCTTTAACTTTTTTTTTTTTGCAAAATATTAGAGTGGTAAAATGTACAAAAATTGAAAACTTGGGTGGTAAAATTTGCAAAATTAAAACTTGGGTGGTAAAATTTGTAAAATTATGAAAGTTGGGTGGTAAAATTTGCAATTAAACCTAAATTTTAACCAATCGTAGAGGGGTACTAGAAAGAGTGTGTCAGATAGAGTGTAGCTAGCATTCTTTTTTTTTCAAAAAAAAAAAACTTATTATCTTTTTTTTTTAATTATAAAAAAAAAAACACACAGTGTCACTTTTTTCCTAGTCCAATTTAATCATTGTTACCAGTTACATTTTTGTGTAATTCATTGAAAAAACAAATTCACAAATTTCATTCAATTAAATTATTCCATTAGTTATTTTGATTTTCCTTTATTCTTCCTTTTACAAATTATTTTTTAGAACATTAATTGTAAAATTTATTATATTCTTTAACACTTTTTAATTGTTATAAATGAATTAAATAATATTTATTAATTGCATATAAAATACTACTCCCTCCATCCCAAAATAAGTGACGCATTTGGGGAAAAAAATTTGTTCCAAGATGAGTGTCACATTTAGCTTTTCAACGTAATATTAATTTCTTTTTCCACTAATACTATTAATAAATGTCACTTTAGTCTTTCAATGTAATATTAATAATAAGATTAGTTTTGTAAAATTATTTTTCTATTTCATCTATTTAATAACTTTTCTTTATCTATGTAAAAAAAATATAAGATGACATTCATTTTGAAACGAACGGAGTAACATTTATTTATTTTATTTTTTTAAAAATAAATTCCCATGCAATGCACGGATTCACAAATAATGTTGTCACGGGTTACAGATTCCCTGTATAAAAAGGCTAGCACCGAATGGCAGATGGCTCTTTCCATCGGATCCTTTTTTCATTCCCCACCGATTCGATTGCGAAGCCATTTTCGTTCAATTTTTCTTTTCTATCTACATTTTTTATTTCTCTTCTCTCTCTCTCTTTCTCTTTCTCACCCTAACGCCAAGGTGCCTATAAAGTTCGTAGCGTAGCGGCGTCTAAGGTACCAATGTTCTTCCATTCCTTTCTCTTTTTCGTTCTAATTTTTCACTTTATAATGAATATGAATGTGCAATGTGAACACCGACCGATAATATGCCAATCCAATTGAGATTCCATTTTTACTTGTTTTTTCATTTGATTCGATTTTTGCTGTTTGTAATTTTTATTTATATGATGCAATGTGATGTAAGGCTTCGTTAAAATCTGTCATATGGTACCCTAACTACTCACATCCTACACTTTAACCACTGGTTTCCCACCCTAAACTTTTACACGCATAAAAAGAAATAGAATGAGAAGAAAAGAATCTGCTTTTGCATGTCTATCATTTTTAGAAAAGAACTTTGACTAAATAATATATGTAATTGAACTGTAAAGAATTTCACGGGAGCAGATTTGATTGCGGAGAAATTGGAAGGATGGGGGAGGATGAAAATCTATTTATTGTTTGGTATAAGGGAGAAAGAGAGAAAATAATTTTAAAAATAGTAAAATTTACTTATATTATTTCTCATCTATTTTTGTTTATCTTTATTTCTCTCTCCATCTCTTATCTATTTTTTTTTCTATCAAACATATTTACCTTTTGCTTTATTATTTTTTACATATTTTTACTCTCCTTTTTTATTTCTATCTACTTTATTTCTCTCATTTCTAACAAACAGGACATTAGTAACTCTTTGAAAGGGAAAATCTTGCTGACTTTTTACTGTTTTAGATTATTAACTAGTTTTTGGTATAAGGAAAAATTATAATTTCTCAAAGTTAGAAATGCTTGTATTTTATGTTTGGCTTTTATTTATAAAAAAAAAAAAAAAAACAACAACAACAACATTTTCAGAAGATAATATTTTTTAGGAATGTTTATTAGTTATGATCTCCACAAAATTGTTCCTATGAGATGTGAAAATCTAACTTTTTTTAATTAAAAAAAAAGTTTTACTAAAAATATCAAATTATTCTTGTTAGATAATTTAATGTGGTGAATAATAAAAGTTTCTAGTAAAAATATACTATTGTAAGAAAACGTATATAAATGTATTTTTAAGATTATTTATGACTAATTAAATAAATCTTAATATTTCTAAGAATCATAATTCCTAATATTTGTGATTCTCGAAAATCATAATCCCTAGACAACAAAAAAATCCTTCTATACCAAACACACCTTTATATCAATCTCCCAGTAAGTTCAAATTTTGTCATTTATTCCCTCTGTTCTTTTTTATTTGTCTTTTAAGATTTTTATGTAAAAATTAAAAAGTACAATAAATTTTCTTGATTTTAATAAAATAGTTGTGGAGTTTCTTATTTTACCTATTTTTATTTCTACTCCACAATAAATACATATGTATTAATTAATTAAAAATTACTAATAAGTAAAAAGTAAATGAATAATTAACAAATGAGTAATTAATATAATCTTAAACTTTTCAAACAACAACTAAATAAAAAAAATTCAAAAAATTGACCATTAAAAAAGAAAGGAGGAAGTATCTTACAAGATTTTTTTTCTTTGCTGTTAAGACTTTAAAAATGGGACTTTATTGGTTTGTGTGAAACACACAGAGATGTGTGTATTTAATTTTTTTATTTGAAAAATTAATAATGTTTTTGTTTGTTTCTTTTAAATGATTAGATGGTTTTGTACATTATTGTTGGTATAAACGTTATACATTAAGAATGTAATTAAACCTATGATATCTTACTTTCATAAATACTGATTTTCTTTAGAATAATTTGGATGTCTAATCAAGAATATTTTCAGAATATATTTTATTCGTGTAAATAATTATAAAATCACTATTTTTTATTTTAAATATTTATATAAAATCAATGAAAATATATATATACACACATATTTAAATGTGTTACATTTTCATAATAATTTTCTTTTCCTTCATTTTTTTTCTTACCAAACAACTTACAAAATTATCTCACTCTCTATTCCTTTACTTTCCTTTCAATTTTTTTTTTTTCATAAACCAAACATACCATTAAATATATATAATGTGCATGTGTTTATATATGATTGCTTCATTTTTAAATATTTTTGTATAGAGTTTAGACAATGCACCTAACTGTCACTACTTCTCAATGCAGAAAAAACCCCGACTTCACAACTACTATGTCTCCCCCTTCTGTTCTAGGGAACTGCAAAGATGGTTCTGAAAGGTACAATATGACAACTTAAATTCCATGTACATGACAAGACAATGTAGTAGATATATGAAGTTTGTTTTATGTGATTTTGAACCTTTGATCACCCGTTTTTGTCTGAAAATCAGTGCTGCTGAGGAAAACTACGCTGACATAAACTGGGATGACTATGAGCTTGGATTTAGTGTAGTTCCGACAGATTACATGTATGTCATGAAATGTGCAAAAGGAGACAAGTTTTCACAAGGATCCATCATTCCCTATGGAAACATAGAGATCAGCCCTTCGGCTGGAATCTTAAATTATGGACAGGTTCTTCAAACAACACACTACTAGTACCTAGTGATTCCTAAATTTTTACCTATGTTAAGCTTTTGTATTGTACATCACACACACACACACACGCACGCACACAAAAGTTGGTTTGAGCTAGTTCACAAATCAAATTCTAGCTAGCTAAAGTCTCACAAATATATATAAACATGATTATCTTCATTCTTTAGGGACTCTTTGAGGGGCTAAAGGCATACAGGACTGAAGATGGGCGTATACTTTTATTTCGACCAGATGAGAATGCTCAACGCATGAAGAGAGGTGCAGACAGATTGTGTATGCCATCTCCATCTAGTGATCAGTTTGTTAATGCTGTAAAGCAGATAGTTCTTGCAAACAAACGTTGGGTATTCATATCCTCCTATTTATTCATCTCTATGATCTTTTCCCTCTAAGAACTTGAAAAACAGAATAAGGCTTCAAATTTGAAACAGGTGCCTCCACCAGGGAAAGGGTCACTGTATATTAGGCCATTGCTCATGGGAACAGGAGCATTGTTAGGTGTGGGACCAGCACCTGAGTATACATTTCTTATTTATTGTTCTCCAGTTGGCAGCTACCACAAGGTGATCAGCTATTGATTTCCACATGGTTATAATAATATAAGGAAAATTAACATTCCACTTACAACTTGCTGAAATTTCATATTCTAGACTAATTTTATTTTTATTAATTAATTATTACAGGGTGCACTAAACTTAAAAGTGGAGGATAAACTATACCGAGCAATATCTGGCAGTGGTGGAACCGGGGGTATCAAAAGTGTCACCAATTATGCCCCTGTAAGCAGCATACACTACCAATATATTTTCAATAAAACAGTTTTCTTCATCTTGAATTGAAATTTAACGGTACTTATCCTGAGGTTAGAAGAAGTCAAGTTAAAGCTAGGAAAATTTTGTGTTAATCAAAACTTTGGTCCTGAATTTCTTCATTCTGTAAACTATATATATATTTAATGGTTAATGTTTAGTCCAAGCGTTCTCTTGATTTATATATCTTGCTGACAATAATACAACACAAAGCATATAATTTGATGTTAGCTATCCCAAATTAATTTGGCTCTTCATTAATTGAGTATATTATCCTTTTATACATGTTTCCCGAGCCATAGGTTTATACAGCAATGACTGATGCAAAGGCCAACGGATTCTCCGATGTGTTGTTCTTGGACTCAGCAACTGGAAAATATATAGAAGAGGCCTCAGCATGCAATGTATTTGTTGTGAAGGTACACCAACAATCTTACGGTATCCCAAACCGTGTGGAAATTTTTATTATATCTGAACAAAATTTGTTTAATTTAATCCTGTGAAGGGCAACTCTGTCTTCACTCCTGAAATAGATGGAACCATCCTGCCAGGAATCACGCGAAAATCCATCATTGAGATTGCCACTGACTTGGGTTATCAGGTATTTAATTTTCCTTCAATTTTTTGCATGTAAATTGATTAATCTCGATGGTTTCATTTTCTACAAATTTGGTTTTTTCAAACCAAGCAGTGTCACAATGTTAAGGGTGAATGGTCATCCTCCTCATCTCAGAATCAGGTCTTTGCTAGTTTTTATTATTTTTCCTTCACTTTTGTTCAGTGAAAGAACATAATAATGAAGGAAAAGATGGGCAAATTAACCCACCAAAAATAATCAGAATCTACCTTAGCTAATGCTACCTGTTTTAGCAGAGAAAAATATAGATGTTTAATGATTTTTCAAAGTTGTATACTTACTATGGAAATGGTTACTTGAATTATGTTCAGGTAATGGAATGTGCCGTATCAGTGGAGGAAATGCTAGCTGCTGATGAAATGTTCTGCACAGGAACTGCAATGGTTGTCACCCCTGTTGCATCTGTAACCTACAAGGAAACAAGGTAAAAATTACACTTTTATTAATCTATTTCTCTGTGTTCAATAATTTATATCTTCACCAAATGATAGTGCTAAATTCAATTAAATTATTGGCAATGCAGAGTGGATTTCAAAACAGGGCCAGAAAGATTGTCAGCAAAACTACGCACAACACTTGTTGGATTTCAAACAGGGTGCATTGAGGACAAAAAGTCATGGACCGTCCTAGTACATTGAGCAATGAGCAACTCTTGTTAAATGATAGATTATTGTTATTTCTCCCTAATCAACAAGTTATTATTTGCATGTCACTTTTTTTTTATATGTTTTTTATTTATCATTTTATGTTTAAGTAATGGAAAAATTATATTTTTAGACTTCTAAATTTAAATAAGGTTTTAATTTGTTCATTTATCTCTCTTTTTTATTAAAAAAAACTTTAAGAATATGTTACTCGTGCTCATGGCTTTAGTTGAGTTCTCCAAATTTACATGTTGAATCAAAGCCAATGTTTTGAAAATCAAACCAATTATTAAATTGGTGAAGGTACCAATTCAATGATTCAATTGTGGTTGAACCGGTAATAATTAAATAGTATTTTTAAAAATTTTAGTATAATACATTAAACAATTATACTTAAATTTTTGTCATATTTTCCCAACTAAGTTACATACGTTTCACTAGCTTGCTTCAATTAACTATCAAGTCATAAAAGAATTTTGATATATGCTATTATACATTGAACAAATTATGAAAAATGAAAACTCACAAGTTTCTACACAAGGAAAGTTAAGTACAGTATATGTCACCATCAATTTACTTGACCAACTAAATTATTCTCAAATTAGCGCAACAAGCACAGTACAACATGTTAATCTTGTTAGGCTCTACGGATTATGATTACGTGCCAAATTACTCCTTGGATTTCCATTGCAGAACAAAAAATTAAGGTGTTGGACTGAAAAATGAGATTCCAATATGCATAAGGATGTTAAGAGTGTAAATTAGCAAGTATACCTGAGGTTTCTATAGTATGACCTATTAACATGAATATCCTAGAGGTTATTGTAGTGGTTCTTATATGATGAAGCGTGGAAAGTGCCTCTAGCCTATGGTGAACCCCATATTTTTCATTGTGCACTGCTTAATGGAATGGTATTGGATATTGTGTTTTGCAATTATTATCTATGAATGATGCTATATTATTTCTCATTTCAAAAAATTCACTCATATTTTAATAATTAAATTTAATAACTTTTCCTTAGCAATTTAATAAACAAAAAATAATGTTATAGAAACCTAAAAGTATATGGATAACATTAAATAAACAAAAAAAACCGCCGTCTGTGGGGATCGAACCCACGACCACGTGGTTAAAAGCCACGCGCTCTACCACTGAGCTAAGACGGCCTTTTTAAAAAAAAAAGAGCTTATACGAATTACAAATGAATACAAAGCGTAACTAAAGAAATATAGCTTACATATTTTGCTTGATTCAACATTTTTTTACTCTTTTACAAAAAAAAAAAGTAATAAAAATAAATAAATTGCTTCCACTTTAAAAGGTTGACTCAATTCATTTCACAATATCATCTCAGCTTATATTCATCTATTGAATCGTTTGTGCTTGAAATAAATGTAAGGCTTAATTTCATTTTTTGTGCCTAAAGTATTATGATTGTACAATTTTGATTAATCCATTTTCAGCTATGATAATTGATCCCAAATTTTTTTTCAAGTGGTAATTAGGTCCCTTTGTCAATGTGGTGCCAATTATTTTTAATGAATTTTTCTTATGTAACCTTTCAAAAATGATGTGGCACTAACATAATGACGTGACATTAACATGTTGACAAGACAACTAACATGATTTTCTAATGCAAATTCTAATGTGACACTAACATGCTAAGATTTTGTTGGGGACTGAATTGCATAATTGTGATAATTTTGTAGATGAAAATGAGTAATATATGTGCTAAAAAAAGGGAGTGAATGTACGGTGACACAAACCAAATGCATAGACCTCTAATATAATGATATGCAGTGAATTGATGAACGATATAATTAGTAAGATAGTCAAGATTTGCGAAATCACTGACTAGCAAAAGTTTTTTGAGATAAAAGAAAACAAAAGAATTAGTTTACAACAAACACATTAAATTATTTACAGCGAACATGCCACGTCAAATCCATGTTTACAGTGAACACATTATATTGTTTCATACAATATTAAACTGTTTTTTGTAGATGGCTCCTTCACAAAGGCAAATGTAAAAATGTAAAAAAAAAAAATTGTATAAAATCGCATTTTTTTTTTTTTTGACAGATGTATAAAATGACATATATTGATTCTAATTTAGTGATTATGAAATAATCCCTTGCTAAAGAAATGTTTCTTCTTTATTTAGAACTTGTCCTTGAGATCCATCAAATCATATATAGAAATCAAAATTATTGTTTCAATGTTTAAATGACTTCAAAATCAGTATTAATACAGGCTTAAATTGCGTTATATTTAAAGCTTGATTCAAAATTTAAATTTAAAAAAAAAAAGCAACTGTTTAGAGATAAGAACAAAATTTAATTTATAAAGTGTAACAATAAAAGGAAACGTGGTAACTTTCCATATGAGATTGAATGGACCTGCTAGAAAAAATATATATATATTTAATAACGTCCTAATATAAAGGCCAGCACCTTGATTGGCTGCGTGTGCTTAATATCAGTAACCATTTTCCCAATACCATTCTCATTCATTTGTACGTTCAACCTAAATATCTAGTTTTCATCTCTTTTATATCCCAATATCAAGGAACTTACAAAGTTAGCAGCTGTTTTTTTTTACACAAGGTAAACAATGCTTTCAGTTTCATCTCTCTCTTTCTCACACAAATTTTATGGATATGCATGCATTGAGAAATTACTTGATGTAGCCGATCGGTGTTTTTCTTCTCAATTGAGTAATATGAGTCTTTTTCAAAATTTGTGACATATTTAGTTTTGACATGACTCAACTTTCACACGCCAAAAAGATGATTGATAGGTTTTAATCAATCTTGGATAATATTTTGTGGAGGAGAACTCTAGTGTCCCAAAAAATAATTAGTTGTAAGGGGGCATGGTGATGCCATGGTATGCATGGGGACGTTGGGATCAAGCTATATCAAGTAGTAATTGTGGCTAACTATTTGTTATTAATTAATGATGATTTTTGTTTTTGCTATAAAATATACACCTCACTATTTTAGTGCTCTAAGCCTCTAAAAAATTACTAATTCTAAGAAATATTGCATCTCAAATTTTTGTACTATTTATATGGCATTTTAGTGAATAATAAGAAATTTGTTTGCACTTTTGGTAAAATAGCACACAACTTTCAGATAAACCCTAGTATAGGATTGGTGACATTTTAATATCAAAATATTTGCGGAAACCAAATTAATTGAGTTTTATATGTACTATGTCAAACAAAATTAATTGGGGATCTTCATATATACTATGTCACAACTGCTGCGTGGCCAATAAAAATTAATGATTTTATTATTTGAATATAAAGAAATTGACATAGTATGTGAAAAGTATATATAATTATTTTTATCTTTTATTTTCAAAACTCTTGAAATTATAGAAGATAATATATATATTGTCCCATTCTGATGTAAGAAACATTTTTCAAAATTAATTAGTGACCTTTTATGCATTGGAAGAGAGACATAGACCAAAGGGCAATGTCTCAAAAATTGAAAAATTTATTGCATGATATATAACTCTCTTTTTTTTATCAGAGGAGGTGATCATAGAAATAAGTAGGGAAAAAAGCATAAAAAGATGTAATAAGTGAATAAGAAAAGAGAGAGAGAGAGACAGAGAGAATAAGTTAAAGAAGAGGAGAAAATGCTCAACACGTATACCTCATTGCTTATGAAGCACTGATACTTCAATTTGCTTCACGTATCCGTATCCGATACCGATACTCTTGGATACTTCACCACGTATCGGTGAAGTATCCAAATCTATGAAGCACCGATAACTCAATTTGCTTCACGTATCCCATACCGATACATTTTGGATACTTCATTGATACATGTATCGGTGAAGTATCCAAGCTTTTAAAACATTTTATGAAAATCCAATACAACTACATGAATCATGTAAGTATGTCTAATATAGAAACACTGTCCCTTAATGAACCAAAAATGAAAATTGTTCTATTCATGTGAATGATTTCAAGAAAGGATGAGATTGATAGTACTGTTCATATGTGTAATTAATAGAAAATAATTTATGATGACAATGATTTATAATTTTATTTTTAGTAACGTCAAAGAAGTATGTTTTTAATTAAGATTTGCAAAATTACAATTATATATTTACCATATTTTATGAATTTTTATATATTTCTAAATATTTATCTTACACGTATCGTATCCTATATATTTTTAAAATAATCGTATCGCCGTATTGGATACGTATGGTATCCGATACACGTATCGTATATGTGCATCATAGAACTTTTGACACACTCTGCTTTGCAGGAAGCCCCCAGTTCACAACTATGCCTCTCCCTTCTGTTTTAGGGAACTATGAAGACAATTCAAAAAGGTACAATATGACATAAAATCTTCCATTCAATTCAAAACTGTAAGTCCAAGACAAATTACTTTATACATAAACATGGCATTGTTTTTTGTTTTTGATGATAATATTCCTCATTTTCACACCTTAACTTGTTCACTCAATTGAGTTTGAAAAAGCAGCGTTGCTGTGGAAAACTGTGCTGGCATAAACTGGGATGAGCTTGGATTTAATCCAGTTCCAACAGATTTCATGTATGTCATGAAATGTGCAAAAGGAGAGAAATTTTCTCAAGGATCCCTCATTCCCTATGGAAACATAGAGATCAGCCCTTTTGCCGTGATATTAAACTATGGACAGGTTAGAAAAACATTGTACCTAGTTGTGTAACTTGTGTTTCATTAGCTTCTACCAATGACACAATGTTTGTGCAATCCACACTTCAGCAGTTAATTCACAAATCAAATTCTAGCTGAAGCCTCACAAATTGATGCGCTTATCTTCAGGGAATCTTTGAGGGGCTAAAGGCATATAGAACTGAAGATGGGCGTATACTTCTGTTTAGACCAGACGAGAATGCTCAAAGAATGAAGATAGGGGCAGATAGATTGTGCATGCCATCCCCATCCATTGATCAGTTTGTTGCTGCTGTGAAACAGACAGTTCTTGCCAACAAACGTTGGGTACTAATTTCTTCCTATTTATTTTTAAAGTTTCATTTTTGTGCACCATCATTGTAATACTGTCAATTAATCAAAAATCATCCTTAGTATGACGGTTTGCGATTAAATGACAATATAAAAATCCTTTATATTGTCAATGCATAGATTATTTTTTTATGTGTGTGTACAGTAAGAGTAGCAATGTTAAAACCTAAGACAGTGTATAGACTATTATTTACTCTTACATTATTAGTGCATACACTATTTAATCAGTGTAAAAATCCTGTCTTTTCCTTCTAAGAAGTTGAAAAATAAGTTGAATTGATCTTCAAATATGAAACAGGTGCCTCCACCAGGGAAAGGGTCACTATATATTAGGCCATTGCTCATGGGAACTGGAGCTTCCTTAAACTTGTCTCCAGCACCTGAGTACACATTACTTATTTATTGTTCTCCTGTCACTAATTACCACAAGGTCAGTCATATATGGATTTCCACTTGATTTGTAAACAAAACATTTAATGAAACTTCTTATTAAGACTAATTTCAATTTTATTACAGGGTTCACTAAACTTAAAAGTCGAGAGTAAGTTCTATCGAGCAATATCTGGCAGTGGTGGAACCGGAGGCATCAAGAGTGTTACCAACTATGCCCCTGTAAGCATAGCAACACCAATATATCACTTTTCTCCAATTTTAGGTATCTGTTTTACTTAGTTGTGAAATTAAGGTACTTGTACTCAAGGTAGAAGAAATCTGGTAAAGGATAAATTTTGTGTCACACAAATTTTGCTTATTATAAGCTACCCCTAAATGAATTTCATTCTTCATTGACTGTGTAGCCTTGTGTACTTGCACCATAGGTTTATGCTGCAAGCACTGAAGCGAAGGCCAATGGATTCTCTGATGTTTTGTTCTTGGACTCAGCAACTGGAAAAAATATAGAGGAGGTTTCTGCATGCAATGTGTTTGTTGTGAAGGTACACCAACAACCTTACTTTCATATTCACTAATAGATTTTTTACTACTAACCAACTTAGTTAAAGAATAAGTAACAGAATTATTGAATAAAACAAAACAAGCATTTCTTATTTTCCTTTAAGTAATAAGAAATGATAAATATATTTTCCTTAACCAGACACATTGATAAAAACCCATTTAATATTTTTTAATATGTCTGAACAAAATATTGATATGATTTTTATTTGTATTTCATATTTTCCTTTTTATCTTGTGAAGGGTAATGCTATCTGCACTCCGGAAACAAATGGAGCCATCCTCCCTGGGATCACACGAAAATCCATCATTGACATTGCCTTAGATATGGGTTATCAGGTATTAATTTTCCATAAGTTTTGAAATGTAAAATAGTTAATCTTTGTGGAGAATCTAGTAGCTTAGCTAATGCTTCCTATTAATGATTATTTCTCAATATTTGTATACTTTCTAATAGGTCATGGAACGTGCCATATCAGTGGAGGAAATGCTAGATGCTGATGAAGTGTTCTGCACAGGAACTGCAGTTGTTGTCAACTCTGTTTCATCTGTAACCTACAAGGAAACAAGGTAAACTATTTGGTATTAATTTTTAATCCTCAGTATACATAAACTTGTGTATAATTGTTAAATAAAATTTTAATTTAATTTTACAAATTTCGTTTTTATTAAACAGTAGTAAAAGAAAGCTTATTTTTCACTAGGAATTTGGTTATTGGTCCGTTATCTTTCCTTGTCTTCTTGAAAATTCCTTGCAACTAACTACTATACTAATAAATTGTGAATAATATTGACAATGCAGAGCTGAATATAAAACAGGACCAGAAACATTGTCCCAAAAACTGCGCAAAACACTGGTTGGAATTCAAACTGGGTGCATTGAGGACACAAAGGGCTGGACAGTTCAAATAGATTGATCAATTAGCATGACTTCACTTTAAATCACTGTTATTTCTTCTAAATTGCTTGACTCAGGTTTATAGGTTATGTAAATCTGGTAGAAAAGTGCCTCATTTTTATTATCTGGTTTTACCATGTCATTGTTCAATGGAGGTTTCTTTCTTTCTTTTCTTTTTGTTCAATATGGTGACTAAACTGTGTGGTTGAGATCTCATAATGTTTAAAAGAATAATATTTTTAAAATAACTTAAAAGAAAAACAAGTGTATCGTAAAATAAAATTACTTTAAAAAATAATTAAAAAACTTACACTTTATGTTTTTAAGTTGTCTTAAATACCAAATTGGTCCTTAAATTATATTAAATATTTCAATTTGGTCCCCAAATTTTAAAACGCGTCAATTTGGTCCTCAAATTTTTAAAAATACATCAATTTAGTCTTTTCCGTCTAATTAAAGTTGATGCCGTTAATAATTTGCGACCAAATTGGCAAGGCTTGTTTAGTCTTCTTGCTTGTTGAGATAATCTAGCCTTTAACGGCATCAATTTGGTCCCAAATTATTAACGGCACCAACTCCAATTGGACGAAAAGGACCAAATTAATTCATTTTTAAAATTTTGGGGACCAAATTGATGCGTTTTAAAATTTAGGGACCAAATTGAAATATTTAATATAATTTGGGGACCAATTTGATAATTAAGCCTTTTAAGTTTCTTAATCGCATCCTGCAAGAGTGGTTAGATAAAGAACACTCCAACTCAGTATTCGTTTGCTCGCCTCAGTGCGTATTTGATTTCCCATCCAAAATCTATGTTTTAGGCAAACACAATGCAAAAACGACTATCAGTTGCCTTGAAAATCTAGATCCAACAATCCCTAACGTGTTTTTAAACACATCATTAGTTGCGTTGAAAATCTAGATCCAGCAATGCCTTGTGTTTCTAAACACACTAATCACAATACTCTCGGAAATTTTGTCTACTGACGTTTTGAAGTGTCTAAAATCTAAAATAAAAAGCAACATATTTTTCAGAAAAAACAATTGTCTATTGATATTTGAAGTGTCCAAAGTCTACAATTCTCAACCGTCACATGCATGCATTCATGCTTTCAAGAAGCACCCATCAATTCTTTCGCAATTTCGAGCTCACATAAAAAATGAAGCCTGACTAGCAGACAGTGGATTCATCTCATTGATCCTCAAAAACAAAATAATAGAATATACTCATGAAATCAATCACGTCCAAACTACCAAAGAATCAAAGATGAAGTTCAAGATTACCGTTATGGACAATGCCTCTCTCTCTCTCTCTCTCTCTCTCTCTCTCTCTCTCTAACATAATAACTACTTTGTCAACTTCTCTACCCTTGATGCTTACTATTGAGAAGCTCTATGAACAAGTCATTCCAGGTATCTGTTATTCCAGGTAAGCACCAGTGCATGCAATCATCGTGTTTTTTCCCTCCTGCTGAAGCCGGGTGAGCATCGGCCCTGAACTCACTCAAGTGAGTGATGTCCAAAATAATGAAACCAGAACCCTTAAGAGCCTTATAGAGGTGTTTATTCACCAGTCGAGTCTCCACATTTGTCCCATTATTCTTCACAGAGAAAAGTTCTTCTACCTGAAAGGGCAACAAAACTTCCAAGGTCACCTTGCTAATAATTTAGCATGGAACAATCACAATTTCAAGAGGAATCACATATGTCACTCATTGGATATTAGGATCACAGTTCTAGTCAAAACAATGCTAAAAAAAGGAAGAAAAAAAAGACTAAATGGACTATTGGACCCACCTGCTCTGATGATAAAGGTCGATCTCTTTGACAGGAACCACCCTGATCCCAGTCTCCCCCTTCAAAATGCCTGGGTGATTGAGTACGGAAAAATTTGACTGCACCTGGTCGTGCTTTTTCCTCCACATATGGGATCTGTGAACAAACCACTCTGGTATTAAAATATGCAGATCAATCACATACTTTTTTTTATCCATAGGAATCGAACTTAGGTATCAGGGAGTTTACAATAATTCACGCACACTGCTCAACCAATTGAGCTAAATAATATTGCTTGACTTGGACGTTCAATTGTGTTGCAGAATACTTCATCTTAATGTTAATAGTTGGGATAGTTCCCAAATACTAAAAAGACAATTGAAAAGGAAAAAGCATGTTTACCAATCTATATATTCTCAGTGCAAATCTCGATCTGAATCATATAAAGTGGTTATTTATAGATGTGTTTTCACTTTCAATAAAGAGGTTGTCTGTATCATATCTGAGACCTACGAAAACACCCTTACAATAAGAAGTTCATTTATAGATGTTTTATGAAGTTAAGGTTATACTTTAGTCAAGAATCAACACAATATTTTTGTGCTGAAGACAATTGTAATAAGATCAGATGGAAGCTAATGAAATTGACATTCTAGATCATAGCATGTATGTCATGATTCACAGCAGAGAATCTATGGTAAGTGGTAACGATAGTTGATATTCTAAATTACTAAGAACCCCAATAAGCATCTTGTCCTTTCAATAATGAGGAAAGGACCTTCCCCACCAAACAGTTGTTGACCACTCAATCCTAAACACCATGAGCCTTTTTTCCATACATTGAGGGGAACAAACATTACGGAACTAAATGTACAAAATTCAGCATAAGAAAAAACTAGAGTCAATTAACAAGATACCATGTACATGGTAATTGTTTCATACTCTATCAGGTTTAGAGCCATAAATTACGTAAGTTCCTATTTCCTACCACTACCATTTTAGAGGAATAGAAAGCAAAGACATTACCATGTGCTTCAAAACCATATCCAGGCCTTGATCTGGACGTAATGGAGGGATCACTGGCTGTCCCTTCTTGAAGAAAAGCATAGGGGACTTCACAGGGTCAAATTTTGAAGGGGCCCACCACCTGTTTATACAAAACCAGATAAACTAAATTAAAATCCTCTCATATACTTTCTCAAAGTTTTCCAAAGAACAGCAACAACATCAGCTTATACAAAGGAAAATGAGGAGCAAGCAGTAAAAGAGATTATCTGCATGGTTAAACCAGACCATAAAACTCAAAAGGTATTCTTGAATTGTCAAATTACCAGCAACAACTCTGGAATCAGCTCAACTCAAACAAAGGAAAATAACAAGCAAGCAGAAAGGCATTACTGCATTATATGCATTGCTTAAAGCAAAACATTGAAGTCACGGGCACTGATGAAACCAGATAATAAAACTGACACAAATACAACTTAAGCCTAGCAACCCATTGAGGAAATTAAAAACTCAATTAAATGCACACACAAGAAAACATTCCAATGAAACAAGGCAAAATACTAGGACACAAAGACACTTTGGTGCCACTCAGTATTCAAATATCTGTAATATCCAACATCAATAAGGAAATGGGAAAGCAGCTATAATACATGACCCATTGACAGAAACAGAATATAGAAACATTTTAGTATTACCAATGCCCTGTGTTAAAAATTAGAATATCATGGAAACTTAGAGCTTGCGCCCATGTGGTGTCTGGAATATCAACATCAACTCTATATCCTTCTCTGAATCCAAGAGTTTCTAAGGCACCATGTTTATCACTAGCTGACCAGCTGCATCAAACAGAACAACAACAACAATAATAGTTAACAATGTGCAACAACCTATACCATATAAGGTGCATTTGGAAGAGCTAATTTACAACTTATTTGGATCTATCTTATAAGCACTTGTGTAAGTGTTTGGAAAACATTATGAAAATACCTTATGACATGTTCATAAGCAATTTGTAGCTTTATTTCAATAAGATATTCAGGATGACTTATGAAAACAACTTACAACTTACAAGAAAACAATTTAACCCTATTTATTCTTCAATTGTAGAAACAACCTATACTATACATTAGCACTCAAGGTTTTAAAAAACGGTCTGCAACCACAATTTTAGCAGCAACATCAAGGTTTTTGGGGTCTTTGTGACCGTAACGCAAGCGCAATTGCAACCACATTGGCCGCATTTATCCACAATTTCATGCATTATCAAGGATCGTGATGAAACTGCAACCACAATTTAAAACCTTGGTACACACATTCAATAAGCGTTTAATTAAGTTGCTTACTCAAACACGCCAATAGTCTAGTTATAATAGCACATAAGATAGTGTACATGTACACAATGACATCTCAACAAATAATAATAACAAATGGAAAATCCTAGACTACGTAATTATACATTTCTACATCCCATAAAAACTCTGCAATCCATGGACTCACATTCATGTGAAACAGACCCCACAAGAAAACATGCGTGAAGAAAAGCAGAGGAATGACAAAAGCGCAAGCTTACCTACCATAACGAGCGAGAAGATTGGTACGGTGATAAGCGATGGTGAGATTGTGAGCGAGAAAGGTGAATCCACGGTCAGCGCCAGCGGGTCGCCACTTCTTGACTTGTCCGTCGGAGACACTCTTGAGAGAGCAGAAGAGAGACACGAACATGTTCCTGTTGAGCGAGTCCCCGACAAACCCTGCACTGCTGAACACCCATCATTAAGAATCCCAAAAAGCACACACCTTTGTTTGCAAAATCGAAAACCCAGAAAGAGAGAGAGAGAGAGTACCAATGTTGGTGTGGGTGTGGGTGCGGAGGAAGTTAGCGGGGTCGAACTGGGGGAGATCGCAGTTTCGGGGCTGCCAGCGCCACGTGGCGAGGTGTGGGGCGTTGGGTTTGTGGGCGGAGAGGCAGTTCCAGCCCTTGAAGATCTCCTTGCAGGTGTTGTCGTACCTCGGAGTCCTCGAGGGGTCGCGGATCCATGTTCCGTCGGAGTAGTCGCAGGAACCGCGGTGGGGCCTGTTGTGGATTTGGAAGGTGTGAAGGGAATGGGGTGTGGAAGGGGTGGATTTGAACTGGGAGAGAAGGAGGAAGATTGAAGTGAAGAAGAGAAGAGATAGAAGAGGAAAGAGAGGGACTTTCTTCTTCGCGATTTGCGGGTTACCTTCCCTTGTGGCCATGCCAAATGAAATGATATGATCACCTCAATGATCCTCCTGCACCTCCCTTTTCTCTTGTCCTTCACTTGTGTCCAATTTCGTTCTCATTGTTTTTGCTTCATAATCATGTTATTTGCATTGAATTTAGCATGTATTATCATTTTACACTGTCAAGATTCAAGAAGATATTGAAGTGTAAGGGGTAAAATATGTTTTTAATTTTAGTATTTTTGGTAAAAATTAGTATTAGTCTTTGTATTTTAGTTTTGATTAATTTTTTCTCTGAATTTTAGAGGATTTTACTGTGAAGAGAGATTAAAATAATTTTTTTTTTTTTTTTTGCATGTAAAATGCAGGAGCCAAATTTTGTAATAATTATTTTTAAAGTATAATTAGGAGTAATTTTTAATTGATTTGCAATGTAAAGATTTTTATATTTATGAAAATTAAATTCATCTATTTATGCACAACATTTTGCATACTATAGTACCATTTTATAATTTTTTCAATTGCCCATATTTACATATAATTTTATAATTTACGAGCTAGTGCCCTTTCTGTAACAATTATCCTGAATCCACTTGGCATGTATTTTTTGGATGTAAACAAACAAAACTGGTTTGGATGATTGTTGGTCTCTTGAGTGTAATTCAACCCATTGTGGAGCATGCAGAATCATTCACAGGTGCATTTTTTAAATTGTTGGGAGTGCCAAAAACATGTTCGTACTCAGCCACAACAACAACACCAACAATGCCATACATGGAAGAAACCACCACAAGGATTTGTTAAATGCAACATAGATGCAGCTCTTTTTAATGATTCAGGATTCTTCGGTATTGGCTTATGTTTAAGAGAATCTACTGGCAGCTTCATTAAAGCTAAAACAGCAACACATCATGGAGTTCCACCAGTCCACACGAGGCAGAGGCAACAGGCTTATTGGAGGCTATCGAATGGCTAAAGGAAGAGAATCATCAACATGTCATCTTTGAATTGGATTGCAAGTATGCAGTTGACAGTATCAATTCTCGCATAAGAAATTCCACTGAATTTGGATCCATAATTCTAAGATGTAAGGAAGGTTTAAATTTTTTCCAAAACCATGTAGTTGGTTTCACGAGGAGACAAGCTAATTATGTTACTCCTTCTCTTGCTAGGGTATCACGATTTTTTGCTAGTCACCATGTCTTCGATTTGATTCCTACTTGTATTGAAACTTTGCTTATTAATGAAATGATATAAGTTTCTTGCTGTCAAAAAAAAAATTATTTTATATGGTTTATCAAGCATTTTATTCATGGGCTACCTCTAACCCATTAAGGATAAGAATCTAATGAAACCCACATATCTCAGTTCAATTCAATACTCTCTTCGTCCCTATTTATAAGACCCACCTTTTTAACTAATTCACACCCCTTAAGAAAAGTAGTTAATTTAGTTAATCATATTAAATTTATTAATAATGTGCATTGGTCTTCCAAAAATACCCTTAATTTTTTTGAAATTAATCATCTCTCTACTTAATTGTTTCTCATCTAATTAATAAATGTTTGGAGAGAGAGTAATTAATTAAGAGTATTTTAGGAAAAAAATAATTAATGCATCTAGAGATTAGAAAATGGTCTTATAAAAAGGGACAAGTAATTTTTTTGAAAAGGATCTTATAAATAGGGACGAAATATAACTTAACATATCTTTGCATCTCAACTTAATTGAAGTTTGGCGATTAGGGATGACGACAAATAGGGATGGGAATAGGCTAGGCCGAATAAGGCTTTGCTTAAATAGGCCTAGCCTATTTAAAAAAATTCAAAGTCTGAGCCTGGCCTGTTACCTGTCATAGGCTTTGTTTTTAAGTCTGGGCTTAGCCTATTTGAAAACCTAGCTTGGCCTGTTAGCCTACTTAAAGACCTATTTCATATTAAAACCTTTATATAAGTTTAACTTCTCTTTATATGGAACAATAAACTCATAGACTGTTGAGAAAAACTCTATGTGAACCAAACTATAATCTATAAAAATAAAAAAATGTTATTATTCAAAGCATGAGACAAAGGTGGAAATAAATTTTATAAGAGTCAAGTCTAACACGTTAATATGATAAGTTTATTACCTTCAAGATAACTTAATTAAAAAGCCTAGTTCGTAATAAGCTCTCTAAAGTCTAAATAAAACATAAATTTATCACTCAATAAGCTTATATGTTTGACTCTTTATGTAGGTCAACATTCATAATATTTTTAAAAGGTAAATAAATGTATGATTTTGATATATTATAACAATTTTAATATAATAATAATATTAACAAAATATTATAATTTATATTTTCTTAAATAGACCGGCTTGTTAGGCCTAAAAGGCTTTTTAAATGGCCTAAAGCCTAGCCTTTTTAATCAAATAGGTTTTTATAAAAGCCTAGGCCTGGCTTATTTATGAAAAAGTATGGTCTGGCCTGGGCCTGATGTAGGCTAGGCCAAAGGCTCCTGTCGAGCGGCCTAGCCTATTCTCACCCCTAACGACAAAGTGAGGTACTAGTCTTTTTTTTTTTCAAAAGAGTGAAGTACTAGTCGGTCTTTTTTTTTTTTTTTTTCAAATGATCATTAATTACAAAAGAAGGTGATGTCAAAAAGAAGAACATTAACTACATAAACACATACTCAAAGCTAATAAACAGATAAACATATTAACAATTCTAAAAATACAAAAAAAAAATCCTCCTATTATAATTTCTATACTTTTTTCTTTTCTTTATTATTTCTTCTAGATCGACACTTGTCTAATAACAACTCAAACCGAGACAATAAAAAACAACTCACAGTAAAGCAGTGTTGTGTAATAAAGTTCACGTAAGGGCAACAGATCTAAATAGAGCGGTACCACATGAAAAAAAAATTCAAATTGATTTTAGAGTGACCAAGATGTTTATTTTATTTTTATGAGAAAGGATTAAAAAGAGCAATTTTCGAAATTGAAGAATTAAAAAAAGTATATTTAAATTTTGAGGACCAAAAATAAAAATAACTCAAATTTAAGGGACAAAAACATATTTAAGCTTTAAAATATATTAAGTATTGTTAACTCTGCAATTATTTTATACCAAAAAATATAAAGACATACTAAAAAAATTATCAGTCATCTGACCTAATATAATTGTTTGTGCATGCAATTAGGGAATTACGGTAGGTGATATACATCCAAGTTCTTCAAACACCTATGTGTATTTGAACTAAGATGCTATCATATTATAAACAGGGTCCAACATAGTTGATAAATAGTTGATTTTCTTAAATATGCTTATAGAAATTCGATTTTCTGACTGTACATTGTTGGAATTTTAATAAGCCTTATAAAATACTAAATAAGCACCAAGACACATTACGTAGATTATCAAGAGATTTTAAGGAATACCTGGATCTATAGAGCTTGATTAACACGCAGCAGAATCTAACAGCAGTCACGAACAATTGGTTTAATGACCTTCCTCAACCAAATCACCTTCTTCCTTATGGGACCTTCGTTATCTCTTCTGATGGGGAGAGGAGAAATATGTTTCTTGATTTGGTGTATTGGGGACCATAATCATGCCTTAGGTTTTAACCTATTAGCGTTCTCATTATCCACTAATTGGCCAAATTGGTTTCACCTCATTAAGTCCATATCGGTTTTCTGTTGTAGTCTAATGGGCTCACTAAATTAGATCACTTTATATTGAGTTCATCTAAATGTAAATAACTAATATAAATGTTATAATATAATATGTAGCTCATATTAATTAATTAGGAATTATAAAATTCCTAACTATCTCCCACTTGGGCTTCATATTAACCTTAGACATTTATATCACAAAATTCTTTAGGCACACAACCGTACGTTATTTACTTTTAGACTCCTTTTAAAAAATCTGGTCCATCTCATATAGCAACAGGAAACCACTACAGTTTTCATCACAATCCAACGTGACTAAGCCACAATGATCACCATTGTTACTCATACTCAATGACATAGATCAAATATGGATAAACGCCATTGAAATTACATGTGATGTGATCTTAATCATGTTTATTTCCAACTAGTCTAAACTTTATTCTTTATAGAGATCAATCCAAAACGCAATACAAATATTGCACACAAAACAAGCTCAGAATATAATGATAAACATCAACTTTATTTCTGCAGAAAATCCAAACAATACAAATGTCTGAAAAACATAAGATATAGAACATAAACGAAACTCCCACTAAACTAAGGTACTATTAGGAACTACACTCATATGAGTAGTGTGCTCATGAAAAACTCTAGGTACCAAACCTTTAGTAAGTGGGTCAGCTAGCATGGAATCAGTCCCTATATGCTCAATGGAAATCTACCTATTCTAAACTCTTTCCTTAACAACCAGAAACTTAATGTCAATGAATTTCAACTTGGTTGTACTCCTATTGTTGTTGGAGTAAAGAACTGCTAAGTTATTGTCACAATAAATTTTCCATGGTCTTTCAATGCCATTGACCACACGCAAACTAGTGACAAAGTTTCGCAGCCATATCTCGTGGTTAGATGCCTCAAAACAAGCAATGAACTCCGCAGCCATGGTCAAAGAAGCTATGAGAGTCTGTTTGGCAGACTTCCAAGAGATAGCTCCTCCAGCCAACATATATATGTATCTAGATGTGGAGCGTTTGTTGTCTTGACATCCAACAAAATCAGAGTCTGAGTACCCAATGATCTCTAAATTGTCAGACTTCTGATAAGTGAGCATGTATCCTTTTGTTCTCTTCAAGTAACTCATCACGCGTTTTGCTGCCTTCCAATGCTGCAATCCAGGATTACTCAAGTATCTACCCAGAACTCCTACGACAAATGCTATGTTGGGACGAGTACAAACTTGAGCGTACATTAGACTTCCTACTGCTGACGCATAGGGAATCTTCTGCATCTCAGTTCTTTCAAGGTCATTATTGGAGCATTGTTTGAGACTGAATTTGTCTCCTCTAGCTATTAGGGTATCTCCTGGTTTACTATCTTTCATGTCGAATCTATCAAGTACCTTATCGATATAGCTCTCTTGTGACAACCTTAGGATACCTTGAGAGCGATCTCTTAGTATCTTAATACCTTACACCAAAGAAGCTTCCCCAAGATCTTTCATTTCGAATTTTTCGTTAGAAATCTCTTGGTCTCCTGTAAGAAGCCTATGTCGCTACTAGCAAGCAGTATATCATCAACATATAATACCAAGAATATGTATTTACTCCCACTGAACTTATGATATACACAATCATCAACTACATTTTCCTCGAAACCATATAAGGAAATGACTTGATGGAACTTGTAATACCATTGTCAGGAAGCCTGTTTGAGACCATAGATGGATTTCTTTAGTTTGCACACCATGGACTTTGAGTCACCTGACACAGAGTTTTCTGGTTGCACCATATAAATCGTTTCTTCAATGTCACCATTTAGAAACGTAGTCTTGACATCCATTTGATGTAATTCTAAGTCAAAATGAGTTGCCAGTGCCATTATTGTTCTAAAAGAATCCTTTGAAGATACCGGAGAAAATGTTTCTTTATAGTCAATGTTAGGGTCTAAGACTTTTGACGATGTTCAACCCCTTAAACTTCAATTTTGATGATAAAAATGAGATTAAATTTTGAAGTATCTAATGTTTTATGCTTGAGTATTATAGGTACCACACCGTCCAATGCCTAAGTGGTATTGTATTTCTTAAGCTCAATCTATATATCTCTGTGTGCTTATCGCGTCCAATGTGTAACTGGAACTTGTTTTTATAAGTGTAAATCCAGCGTCCAATGTGCTGTAATGAAACAAGCGTCCAAAGCATTGTGAAAACCAGTGTGCAAACACTGCGTCCATTTGAGAAGCGTCCACTCGCTTATATAACTTACAGTATCTTTTCTATCAAACAATTATATAATGCGTCCATTATGTCAGATAGTACACTTAAGCTTTTCGATGCTGATTCTTTGAGATGTTCTGTTATTCCCTCTAGTTTCATATGTGACATTTCATTTGAATATTCAAAAAGTGTACCACAGGAGACAGAAAAGCTTCTCTCTGCAAAATCGTACAGTAGTGGAGGCGCTGCATGTACTGATGTCCCCTCTCTCTCTCTCCACCCAAGCTGACACGTGGTAACAGTCATATGATTATGAGAGAATGGTTTTCGACAAAGGCTCAGATCCCACAACGGATACCTTCACTCAGTAGCCTACAAATAGAGAACGAAGCTCACGAAAGAACCAATGAAGCATTTAAGTTTTCAAAGAGCTGAAACTCTGCCAAAACACTTGGACGATCGACACTTGCGCAAAAAGAGCAACTTCTTAGCTTTGCTAAGTTACTTTGTATATTCTGTTTTACATTGTAATATCCTCTCTGTGAGAGTTGATTTAAATCTTGTAATCAAATTGTTTGTTTGGAAAGCCAGGAGTGGCTTAGTGACAAAGAATACTTGGGTGTTGTTTTAATCTCAGGGGGAGATTAAATGTGTGCCAGAAGTGGCCTAGAGAATACTTGTAGCCAGAAGTGGCAGGGTAGAAAGTACTTGTTTGTAATCAAAGTTTCGATTAGTGGAACCCTTCAAAAGGTTATTTTTGAAGGAGAACTGGACGTAGCTCAGGTTGAGTGAACCAATATAAACCAAGTGTTTTTACTCTATTGCTTTTAGCTTACCAGTTATCTCTTGAGTTATTTCTTCGCATTAGACGCACAAGTTTCCTTATAAACTTATTTGCGAAAACTATTCATTTCTCGCTTGGACGACAACTTGAAAAACGCAGTTTCATTAAACTGTTATTTTGAACTATTGGACGATAACTGCAACTCTCTATTTTACAAGTTCCTTATGAAATCTAAGTTGAGATATCTCCATCTTTGCGAAAAAGATTTAAAGAATTTGTCTAACACGTTATTCAACCCCCCTTCTAATGTGTCCTCTACATTTCAGTCAATGCGTTTCTTCTAAGTAAAGCCTTTAGCAACTAGACGAGCCTTATATCTCTCGATATTACCCTTTGAATCCTTCTTGGTTTTAAATATCCACTTACAACCAATAGGTTTCACACCTTCAGGCAATTCAACAAGATCCCAAACGTCATTGTCTTGCATAGACTTCATCTCATCCTTCATGGCATCAATCCATTTTTTAGAGTTAGAGTTGGACATAGCTTGACAGAAGTTGATTGGATCATCCTCTGTTAAACCAACGCCATCCTCATGTTCTTGGAGAAAGATAATATAATCACTTGGGATTGCACTTTTCCTCTCTCTAATGGATCTCCTTAATGGCACTTCTTGAGGTTGTTGAGGTTGTTCTAAAGGTATTTGAGGGAGAACCTCATTGTTGTCTTGTTCTGGAACAATGTCAATAGTTTGAACATTGTTTTCTATTACTGGAGTTAAGTCTTGAATAGTAATAGGTACGAGGACTTGATCACTGTCAATAACAGGTTCTTCCTCAAAGACAACATTCCTTATGTTTTCTTCCTTCCTAAACTCAACTTCCTCAAGAAATCTCGCATTTCCCATCTCAAAAAATGATCTTGAAGTGGGATTGTAAAACTTATAGCCCCGAGAGCGTTCAGCATAGCCAACAAAATAATAGCTAATCGTTCTTGAATCCAGCTTTCTTTCGTGTGGCCTATAAGGTCGTGCCTCAGTTGGACAACCCCAAAATGTGCAAGTGTTTAATGCTTGGCTTTTTGCCAGTCCAAAGTTCGTAAGGGGTTTTGTTAACTGCTTTACTTGGCACCCTATTAAGGATGTAAGCTGCGATCTTTTAGGCTTTTCCCCCAAAGTGACTCTAGCAAAGAAGAATGACTAATCATACTTCTCACCATATCCTTAAGAGTTCGGTTTCTTCGTTCTGCTACACCATTCATGCTAGGTTTGCCTGGCATAGTGTATTGGGAACAATTCCACACTCTTTGAGGAAAAGCGCAAAAGGTCCTGGACGTTGTTCTCCTGATCCGTCATATCTGCCACAGTACTCACCACCACGGTCAGATTTGACAACCTTAATTTTCTTTCCAAGTTGAAGTTCAACTTCAGCTTTGAAAGTCTTAAAAACGTCTAGGGATTGAGACTTCTCATTTAATAAATATAGGTAACCGTATCTAAAGTAGTCATCTATGAACGTAATGAAATATTGTTGTCCATTCCAAGAAGTTGTAGGGAAAGGACCAAAAATGTTTGTATGCACTAGTTCTAAGACGTCTTTAGCTCTTTCGGCACCTAATTTCCTTATGTCTGTTCATTTTCCCTTTATGCATTCAACATAGACCTCAAAGTCCGATAAATCCAAGGGTTCAAGAATTTCATCCGACACAAGTCTCTGAATTCTCTGCTTAGAGATATGGCCTAAACGCTTAGGCCATAAGGTGGCTGAATTCTCATTCAATTTTCGTTTTGTACCATGTGAACTTGTTTGCAGTATTTCATTATAGGAACTAACAACATCAAGCATGTAAAGATTATCAATTAAAGAACAAAAACCAACGATATTTGAATTTTGGTAGAGATTAACTTTATTATTTCCAAATGAATAAGAAAATCCAAATTTGTCCAAACTAGAAATAGAAATCAAATTCTGTCTAAAAGACGGTACAACAAAAGTCTCAAATAAATCCAAATAAAATCCAATTTTTAACTGTAATCTAAAAGTTCCAATAACCTCCACTGCAACCTTCTTGCCATCGCCCACAAAGATGAATCTTTCATCATCACTTGGCAGTCGGCTCCACAGGCAACCCTGCATAGTCATACTTATGTGAGTAGTAGCACCAGAATCCACCCACCAAGTATCCTTAGGTACAAAAGCCAAATTAACTTCATAACAAACTAGAGTAAGAAATTTACCTTTCTTCACACTCCATGCGGCATACTTGGGACAATCTTTCTTCATGTGTCCCGACTTCTTGCAGAAGTAACAGGTAAATTCCTTATCCTTCTTTTGTTTCTTTTGCTGAGAAGTCCTTTCCACAACACCCTTAGTCTTCTTCCTTTTCTTATTCTGAGAGGTCAAAGTCAAATAAGCACTTTCAGTCCTATCTCTCTGCAGCCTCTCCTCCTCTTTCACACAATGAGATATAAGCTCATTGAGGGACCATTTGTCCTTCTGAGTGTTATAGCTCACTTTGAATTGCCCAAAGTGTGCAGGAAGCGAGATCAAAACCAAGTGCATGAGCAGGTCTTCACCAAGCTCTAACTTAAGTGACTTGAGTTTCGATGCGAGATTGGACATCTCCATAATGTACTCTCTTATGTTCCCTTTGCCCTTATACTTCATGTAGATGAGTTTAGCCAAAAGGTTACTTGTCTCCGCCTTTTCATTTTTTGGCAAAATATTGCTCAATTTCCTCAAGAAATTTCCTTGCACTTTGACCCTCAGAAATAGAGCCCCGAAACGCCTCTGGAATAGAGCGCTTCATGATCATAAGGCACATTCGGTTGGACCGATCCCACTTCTCAATTTTTGCCTCATTAGAGGTTTCTAGAGTGGAAATGGGTCATTCCGTCCTCAGTGCCAAGTCCAAATCCATACAACCAAGAACAATTTATACTGCTTCCTTCCAGACCTTAAAATTTGTCCCGTTCAGCATTAGGATAGAATTCACTTGAGCAGTAACATTTGCAGCACTAGCAATATTAACTAAAGAGAGAACAAAAAATAATAACATGTTCACAAATAACCAAGCAAGTCATATAAAGTATATATAACAAGACGTACAAATATTTCCCATAACATACTCATCACAAGATACCTAACACAACATTAATTCCTAGTCTTTTGACAGAGAAATTAATTTGTAATTGGTACTCTCAACCGAATGATCAAATATTGATAATTAGTTCTGTCAACTAAGAGCCTTTTTTTGGATCAACTATTATTCACATGAAAAAATACTTTATAATTGTCACATATTTATCATCGCATGTATGCTATTATTTGGCCAAATTGTGTCTTCCTTTAGACCAAACACAATTCGCATAACTAATTTCATACTAACATCCATGCAATTTTAATTAAATCAATTTACACAATAGAGGTTACTTTGGCAACGTACTGGTTCAATCAATTTAATTAAAAAATTACCGGACAGGTAAATAAATGGGGAGGGTCCATAACGGTTAAATTTGCACCCAATCATGATAGCAGTAAATATTCGAAAACAACATCATGATAAAATAATGACGCATCCGTAAAACGAATATACCATAACACTATCACAAATTTATTCTAACATCACCGATTCATGAAAGGAAATCACCGATTCGTAAATATACTATTCGTAAATAAAGGATGCAATGCACAAACTTTATTTTCACAACAAAAGCTAACGAGTTTTCCAACTCCAGCAAATCTCTTTTATAATAAAATAAAGATTTAACATATACATGTGACATGATATAATGCTACATACATCATGACATGGTAACGACATCCATGGATTTGCGAATCACACATAAGAAACTATGTAAGGTTATAAGTCCCTGTGTGGTATCCAACGTAATTAAAAAAAACTTTTGAAACCTCCTTTTTTTTATAATAATAAAAAAAAAACTTTATGAAACCAAAAGGCAACAACATTACGTGGTCAGGAACTATATAGCCAATATACTTTACGTTACAGCAGCAAGCAAATATGCTTTCATATAATTGCGATGCCGGAAAAGAAAATGCCATTGAATCGAAACAAAAAAAAACGAGCATGACAATTTCTGAATTTATCGACGATTAATATGTAATGTCCCAAAATAAAATAAGGGTTCATATAACCAAAATGATTAAGGTATTATACGAATCAAACAACTTTAAATCCCAATAATCTAACAATAATTGTGGCTCTGATACTACTTGTTGGAATTTTAATAAGCCTTATAAAATACCAAATAAACACCAAGACACATTACGTGAGATTATTAAGAGGTTTTAAGCAATACCTAGATCCATAGAGCTTGATCAACATGCGGAATCTAATAGCGATCACAAACAATTGGTTCAATGACCTTCCTCAACCAATTTATGAGACCTTCGTTATCTCTTCTGATGGGGAGAGGAGAAATTTGTTTCTTGATTTGGTGTATTGGGGACCATAATCATGCCTTAAGTTTTAACCTATTAGGGTTCTCATTATCCCCTAATGGGTCAAACTGGTTTCCGCTCATTAAGCCCATATCAATTTTCTGTTGTAGCTAATGGGCTCACTAAATTAAATTAGATCACTTTATATTGAGCCCATCTAAATGTAAATAACTAATATAAATGTTATAATGTAATATATGTAGCCCATATTAATTAATTAGGAATTATAAAATGAGAAAAAGGGTGATGCACTGACAGTGTAAAATAGTTTTACACCGTCATCCAATCACAAATCACCATTTATGGTAAGTTTGTTGACTTTTATAAAATTATCTTAAAAGTTATGCAAACACTGATTTGTGATTGGATGATAGTGTAAAACTATATTACACCGTCAGTGCATCACCGTTAAACTCTTATAAAATTCCTAACATACATATATATGAATAAGACTTTGTTGGTACGTCTTTCAGTTATGGGGATACCTTGCTGTAAAAAAAATGTTATCTATTAATTTCTATCAAGTTATGAAAGATAAAGACAAAAAATAATTGGAATGTATTTTTATTATTCTTTTTTTTGAAGTGATGTATTTTTATTATTCTTCTTTCATGTTTTTCTTTTCCTCGTAACATAACATTTCATATTGGTTTATGCCGTCACTATAACCTACTATGACTTAGTTTTGGCAATAAATTTAATCTTTCAAGAAACCATTGCTACGACACTCATATATGCAGTCAAAAAAAAAAAAAAAAAAAGAAACCATTGCTACGACACTCATATATGCTGAAATTATCTGCAATATCAGGAGCCTCATGGTGAGAGATGGCCAGATGAGAGTGTCAAAATGGAGCACAACTTAAGTAATATTTCTCTGGTCATTTTTATAAAAAATAAATTTTAATGTAAAATACACTAAAACTTATTTAGTAAGAAAAGGACCGGAGATAGTACTATGTACTGATTGGCTTGCAAAGACAAGAGCCAAGAAAGAGAGCAAGGTCATTGGGAATTTGATCCACATAAGAAGTAATGGGTGCGTTTATTTAAAATTAAAAAAAAAAGTTTTTTTAAGTAAATGGGATTTGCTTATTAAAAAAAGCAGAAAGTTGCTTTTAAAAAAAATAGTTTAGACAAACACGTAAAAAAAAGCATAAAACTATTTATTTTATTAGAAAAAGTGTTTTTTTTAAAAAAATAAGTTTAAACAAACATAATCAATATACTAGTTGAAATGATAGGTTTGTTGTTTGCATATATTAGGGAGTAGTTGCTTTCTTTCTTGCTTTTTATTTCTATTTCTATTCTAAAAAAATAAAAAATAAAATAACATATCATGTTACTTATTAATAATAAGTGTGTTTGTTTCACGGATTAAAAGTGCATTTTCGGGAATGTATACATAGGAATATTGTAATATTTCCATATTTGTTAAAAGTTTTTAAAAGTATTTCTGGGTATTATTGATTCCTGAAAATATTATAACTTCTTTTTTTTACTATATTTTCCTACATTTCTATTCCCATGAAGAGGGATGAGAAAGTAATATTTTCATGAAAATATGAGAAATTATTGTCTAATACATATGTAACTTTTATTTTTATTTTTTTTATTTAAAATTTTAAATTTTAAAAACTATTCTCAAAAATATTAAAATGTAACCAAACATATTTTTTTATTAACTACCCAGAAATGATATTCTTATATTATATTTTTAGAAATAACATTTCTAAAAATGGAAAAAGATTTCATGAAACAAACGTTAAGTATTTATGCAATAATAAAAATCAACTTTAAAATAATTAAATTTGTTTGCGTGCCTAGTACGTAGAAGCTATTTTACTCATAATTGTTGAGCTTGAAAGTCAAGATTTGTATATTGTGTGATGGTGTAGAAAAAAACATTGAATATTTATTAAATATTTTAAAGTTGTATTTGGATAAGTGAAAGGGGATATGGAATGAAAGAGAATATAATGATATTATATTCAACTATTTGAATTGCGAAAAAATAAAGAACACAAAATAAGACCTAAATTGTATCTCACTCAACCATTTATCCCATTTTTCTTCTCTCTCCGAATTGGAGAAGAATAAGATATGGAACCATTTATTTATTTGTTTATGTAATTATAAAATAGTAAATTGTCATTTTGAACCATAAAAATGTTACATGTGGTCACTTTAGTAGTCCAGGAAGAAGGAAATTAATAAAAATGTGTCCTGAAAGTTGTTAAACCGATCATTTTAGTTCTTACGTTAACATTAATTACTTAATATTAGTATTTTTTTTATCCATAAAAATTGAAGAAAAGTACTAGAAGATTTATAATAACTCACGCATTCTACTCAATTAACTAAGCAAGATCCCTGGTTACTTAAGATTAATATACTTGTTTATGTGTCACATTAAGTATCTTTATAAGATGCTTAATTACATGGATATTATATAATACCTAGACAATTAACCTTCTTTCTTGAGGGACTAATTAAAATGGATGGAAAGTAAAGACTTTAATAAGAAAAAGAACTTTTCATGAAAAATAATGACCCCTACTATTTTTTCATGAAAAATAAGAACTTTAATAATGTAAAGACTAATCTTGTGTTCGTACGCCTTGCTCATGTTTAATTTGTCAAACTCTGTAATGGTTAACATTTTATAAACTTTTCAGTCAAAAAAAAAAACATTTTATAAACTGAACGTGTTGCTCTTTGTTTTGAGTCATTAAAGTCTACTCTTTAGCCGACTCAAAAACAGAAATTTATAGGAATATCTCATACAGTCTCACGGGAAAGTCAAAATTTTTAATTTCATGGTTAAGAAAAAAAAGGTCTACTCTTCTCTTCGAAAAAAATTGAATTTTGAGGGGTAAAATATGTTTTTAATTCCTGTATTTTTAAAAAAACTCGGTTTTAGTTCCTGTACTTTCGAATCAATTATTTTAGTCCCTATACTTTCAGAAAAACTTGGTTTTAATCCCTGTACTTTCAGAAAAATTTGGTTTTAGTCCCTCTCCTCTAATGATGCTAATATTGTTAGCGGAAATACAATTTTTGGTGGCTATAAACTGCCACAAAATACACATTCCTCATGTATTTAAACTCAACATCATTGGCAGCTAAAAACCGCTACAGATTATTGAAAAAAATAGACTCAAACTCAATAAGAAACTCATCTCTTCCATTACCGATGACCCATTATGGGTATATTTTTTTAATAATCTATGACAGTTTTTAGCCGTCAAGGATATTGAGTTTAAATATATGAGGAATGTGTATTTTGTGATAGTTTATAGTAACCGAAAACTGTATTTTTTTTAACAGTATTAACACCATTAGAGGAGAGAGACTAAAATCAAGTTTTTTTTAAAGTACTGGGAGTAAAATAGTTGATTTGAAAGTACATGAACTAAAATCAAATTTTTCTGAAAATACAGTTACCAAAAACATATTTTACCCAATTTTGAGGGAAAAGGAGTTAGAAAAGTCAAAAACAGTTGCGTGCTATAGCGAGAGACATGTGAATCAATCCAATTTTGCTTCCGTTGTGTTGATTTGAATATGTTGCATAGTTTTTTTTTTTTTTTTGGTGGATATGTTGCATAGGTTGTATCACATGTTTAGAACATGGTTAAACGTTGTTGAGTATTGTTGTCTTATTTCTTTCCTAATTAGTTTCACAAAGTATGTATTTTCCTAAGCGATAAACTAATCTACCACGATGTTTAAAGCGTAAACCAATTTTAAGAGTGTTTTTTTTTATATATATATATACGTGAAAAATTCACTAACAAAATTTACGTGGGGTGTATTCTCCAATAAAATACGATTCATTATATCTGAAGCCAAAGTTAATTTGCAAATTGTTTTTATCAACCCCTTTATATATACTTCTCCAACAAATTCTCTCTTTCTTAATTTCTTTTTCACTTCCTCACCTCACCCCCTAGTGGCTAGCTCAACTAAAATCTTCCAATCATAAGAAAAATATAATATACATGAGTTAAGGAATCACTGAGGAAAATTAAAGTCCAGTGTGCCAAGGCAAAAATGACTCTTCAATAGTTTGAAGGGCACTCACTCACTACAAGAACACTGTTCATTTCTAACTCCTCGTAAACGCATGGTCATATGTGGGAAGGTTACATGAAAGGACACATGACCCCAATATACGAATGTTTGCTTAGTGACATGTGCCACGATCGTATACTGTAATAGTGCTCTTAGAACTATAATTATTTAATATTCCAAAACATCCAATTTTTTTTTTCGTGATAGATATAACAATATCGGGGCGATGTTGTTAATGATAAACTAAAATATAGATTTGCTTTCATTTGAAACTAGTACGTATCACGTAACAATTTTCATGAACAATGACTTCTTTCCTACGTAATAATAGAATAATGAATGTGTTGCCACTTGCCACCCTAAGCCACTTACTATTAATTTATTTTCCTTCATTAACAAGGAAGTGGAGAAAAGCTATTAAGTTTTTGTTTCTTATACATCATCAACATTTTATATTCAATCTAAACATAAATATTTTACTCGAACATTTAAGATATTATATATATAAGCTAAACAAATACTCTTACTTTTAGACAAGTAATAAAAAATATTTTTACTTTAAAAATATTGTTGGTTTAGATCGAAACAAAGGTTAGCAAAATCGGTGATCAATCCACCCTGACCTGCCTTTTATTGTAATATAATTTTTTTTTAATTTATAGTTATAATTTTTTTAAAAAAAAATGGACAAGTTCAAACTTGTCCTGTCGGATTTTGGGTGACAGTTATCTTAAGCAAGTATGCATGTGTCTAAAACTCAACTGCTCTATAAAAATGACGGGTTATGCATTCACTAGATTGGACCCGTTTTACTAACCCTCATGAAAACAAAACAAGATTGCCCTAGAAGTAAATTCCTAGAATAGGGGGTGCTAGATGTGAGTTCCCTTTATTTAAATTTCATTTCATTTTCATTACCCAAATTCAGCTGAGGCTACACTCTACAGGTTAGGCTCAATAGTCAATATAGCAGGTGTTCATGGATATAGGTAATTCATGACCCTTAATCGACCTAAAAATTAATTTAAATACTTTGGTTCAAATTTTATTGTTCTTTAGGTAGAACTCAGTTTAACTCATTTAAACCTGTTGTTCTTTTGGTTCGGGCAATATATTTTTGTTTTTAAATCTGCGAATCTGATGTAGTATTTTATTTTTTTCAATTGTTATTTATATATGTATATCTTCTTCTTCTTCTTTTTTACTTAGATAACATCTTAAAATTAAAAAAAACGCAAAGTGACAAATGATTATATTATAAACACAATTGATATTACCAAAGTCTAAGTTTTTTCATATTGTATTTATTAAATTTAAAAATGGACAATGCTAGTTGAGAATAGATCAATTTTATTAACCCTTGTATCCACCAAATTCAATTTTTTATATTTTTGTTTCTGTTATTAATTTTGTTTTGTCCTCCCACTAAGGTTTTATTAACTAAAAAAAGAAAGAGAAAGAGAGAAAAAGTTGAGGTGAACATATATAATTTTATGTTCAAATAATACATAAAAGATGCATAAAAAAATAATACATAGAAGAAAAAAGTATAAAATATTAAATAACTTCATATTTTTTATTGCACATAAAAATTAAAGTTAGCACCAAACACAATTAATAGTATTTGTTATATCATTTAAATTTTGAGTTGTGTAATTCAATAGTTCTATAATTATAATGTGTTGAAATGGTAGGAAAAATTAAACTTTTTAGAAAATTTAACATAATTTTAACCTTTTGAACTTGATAGATTCGATCAAAATCAATCCGTTATTAATTAAATTAATTAGTTGGGTTCAAGTTTGATAGAAAAAATAATAAATCTAACCCAATTCAATTCGAAGTATTTTGATCAATTAAGATAACAAGTTTAACTAAAATCAACCCAAATTAACTCATGTACACCCTTAATTTAAAAATATTGGAGGATAAGTTGAAATGGTTTTAATAATTACCCATGGACTTTAATTTTTTTTATTTATATAAAATGGCTTATGATGAAAGGAGATTCTCCTTAGCTAGGAGTTAGGACCAAGAAATTATCTACCTTGGGAGAAACAAGAAATATTTACTCTCTAATTATAAAATTAGAGATTTTTTCTTATAAAATTAGAGATTAAGGAACTAAAATGAGAAATATTTTTATTGGGAAGCGTAAAATTGTGTTGTCCGTAAATTTTTTTTGCGCTCTCCTATAATCTGCACAATAAATACTTTCTCCTTTTAACTCCTTAACCAGTGTGTCATTAAGGCATTGGTTAGCAAGACCCTTTTTTAAATTATTGTTATTTTAAAAATTCATTGATCATTTTCTTCTAGTCATCATATCCCTCATTTAATAATTGTATGAATAATTAATTATTTTTACAGAATTCATTTAAATTTATCTTTAGTCACTAAATTAAATAAGGAGTTTTAATTAATAAGAGCATTTTAGTCAAGCTGTCAAAAAAAAAGAGCATTTTTGTCAAGGTTTCATCCGATCAAAATTATCTTAATTATGTTTTTGGTTTCTATAGTTTGTCAAATGGATTTTAGTCCCGTAATTTCAATTGCTCGAAAGAAAAGTTCACTCTTTTGATTGAGTATTTAAGTGTGATATATAAGAATTAATTAATAAATTATAAACGTACATACTTTGATATAAAAAAATTAGATTAGAGTGTGTTTGGTAACGCTTTTGAGGAACTTATAAGCTCATATGACTAGCTTATAAGTTACTTTGACCAAAATAAACTTGTTTGGTATATGAACTTATTTTAGTAACTTATTTTCCATAAGCTACTTGGAGTAGCTTATTTCAATAAGCTACTTGATGTAATTTATGAAAAATAAGTTAGCTTATAAGCTACTAGCCTTTTTTTCTTCTCAATTTTATTCTCACTAATTTATTTGAAGTTCTTTATTATCCTTTTATTAAATTTAAAAATCCTTTTACCTATTTTAACATTCTTAAAAATACTAGATAACATTTATTTTCTTAGTTATTATGAAACTTGAAATTCTACTTTTTTTATTATTATTTTGTTTAAGGTTAAACTATTTATTTTAATGAATTAATACATTGTTTATTTTTGTATTTTTATTTAAAATATTTGGTCACTAAACAAAAATTAATAATAAAACAAAATTATAAAGAAACAAATTTTTTTTGTTTTAAAATAATATTATAAATAAAAATTAAATATTAAAAATTGATTTTAAATGATATAAGTTTATTTAATTTAATTCTACTTTTTTCAAAAAAAAAAAAAAGGAATTTTTTTGTTTAAAACAATATTAGTTTATTAAAAATTTGATTTTAAACAATATGAGTAAAATCATTGAATCTTTACTATTCTTTTATATTACAAAATTATTGTCCTACTTTTTAAGATGATAAATTATTAAAAATAAGTTCAAATATTAGAAATAATAAATATGTCTTTTTACGTCATTTGACATTTATCCGCTAACTTATCAGTTAATCTTATCAAATACTTTAAGTTAAATCAATTAGCTTATAAGTTTTCAGCTTTTCAGTTCCTAGCTTATAAGCTTTCAGCTAGCATATCAACTAGTTTTACTAAACATAGCCTATTTTTCAAAATTTAAAAATAAAATTAAGGAGATCACCCTTGCTCCCTATATTTGTCATTGTAAAATTATAAAACCATGCTATGAAGGAGTTTTTTGAATTTTATTTTCTTCTTTTAGATTATTATATAGGAGTTATATGGGTAAATTTTTCAACAACAAATTATAAGTATATAAGTTGATTTTAATTTATAAAAAAATTGATTATTATATTTTCTATTTTAAATTTTTATTCAAACTGACCCAAAGTTGAAGTCAACCCCAAAACATTATTTTATAACAATTATTAATCAACATGTCGTTAGTTCGGATGGAACTGAGATCGGTTCCCTTAAGTAACGTCTCGAATTTGAGTTTTGTGGATGAAAAAAATGTGATTAAAAGGGAAAATCCCACTAATGATGGTCAATCAAGTTTTCTAATAAAGATTAGTTATCAACAAACTTAATGAATACTCTACATCAATGTCAATTCGATGGTAACCCATAAAAAAAGTACTCCTTCCGTTTCTTTTTATCTGTCGTTTAAGGTTTATTTGTAGAAACCAATAAATGTATTAAATTTTCTTGATTCTAATAAAGTAATTATTGAATTTCTTATTTTACCCTCTTTTCATTTCTACTCTACAATAAATGCATGTGTAAATTCATTAAAGATTAGGAGAGAAATAAGAGTATAATTGATAAAAGAGTAATTAATGTGATCTTGAACTTTACAAATGACAAATAAATAAATAAAAAATTTTCAAAAATCCAAAACTTAGAAAGAAATGGAGGAAGTAACAATTATTCACACACACCTAACTTGATTAGCTTGGGGTAAAGTCAAATTCTTTTATAGAATTAATAATCAATTATCAAATTCGAAAAATCCTTGACCACAAATAACTTACCTAACTTCTCGGTGTTATTTTTTTTTTGGCTGAAGAACTTATCGGTGTTATTAGAACAAGGATCCAATGGTCTTGAATATGACCTAACAATGGTGGGTTAAAAACGCTAATGAGTTCTTATTAAAAAAATATTTATGAAAAACTTTGCCCTTTCGAAATGCAAATAAAACTAAAAAGTAATGATATATCTCCCTACTCATCTTGTCACAAATTTTCCTATTATCTTAAAAAGAAAGTAGTAAATAAAAAATAAAATAGTAATTAAAAATATAAAACATACTTAATATTTATCATTAACAAAAAAGAAACAAAATTACGTCTCGTAGAAAAATTTAAAATTATTCAAAATTAAAAGTTAAACCAGCACCCACTTGCATAGGATGTCCTATTCTCAAGTTTGTCTTTTCTCAGAGAAACGCTTTGTATTTCCGAGTTTCACTGTTGTGTTTTGGGAGGATTCTTATAAAGAGTATTATATAGTATAATCTAGGTAAAATATGTTTATAATTCCTATAATTTCATTAAATCTTATTTTTAGTCATCAAACTTTCATATCGTTCAATTTAGTCGTCCTGAATTTTATAAAAATGTGTTTTTAGTCTCTCCTCACAATCTAAAGTTAAAAAAGTTTAGGGACTAAAAATATTTTTTTTATAAAGTTCAGGGACTAAATTACACGATATAAGAGTTCATGACTAAAAACAAGATTCAACAAAAGTATAAGAACTAAAAATATATTTTATCCTATAATCTATATCACTCGACTAATAATATAATAATTATAACATGTCAAGGAATTGCAATAAAAAAAAAACATGTCAAGGAATTAAGATAAAATACTTTTAGACTAGATTTGAAAATTACCGAAAGAATTGGCTTTAGTTTTACAGTTTAAAAATTTCTTAGACCGTCGAGCACAAATTTGGAAACTTCGTTTACTATTGAAATTTAGAGATATTTTCTTAATATTTTCGTTTTAAGGGTAAATTATTATTAGGTTAAATTAAAAATTTAATCTCTATGTACCAAAAAAAATAATTTAATCTCTACATTTCAAACTGATTTTTATTTTAATCTTTACCTTAAAAAACTTACATTTTAATCTTACATTAAAAATTGTTATAATTGTGCTTATTTTTTTCATATAAAAATCAAAATGAAAAAAAAAAACAATATGTTAAGTATAAGAACCAAAATATAGAATCTTTTGTGTAAGGATCAAAATAAAATATATGTTAAGTGTAAGAACCAAAATATAGAATCTTTTGTGTAAGGATCCAAATAAAATATTTTGCTACATAAATATTAAAATATTAAAATATTAAACAACATCAAATATAGAGACTAAATACTAAATTGTTGTTGATCTGAGTGGAATTAGACATAGATCTTTTAAGTAAGGTCTCAAATTTGAATATTTTAGATGGAAAAAATGTGGTTGAGAGATGAAAACATACTAAAGGGTTTAGCTAGGTTATTCAATGACAAAGTTGATGGATACTTCACACTTATAGCATGGTTATAAAATAAATATAGAGACTCAAATCTAATATTATTATCACTTGGATAAATAAAAAAAATAACTCACAAATGTTTTTTTTTTCATATAGTGATGAAATTAAAAGTAATATGATACACAAAAATATGGTGTATATATCTAATTAACACTATTTATTTATCTCTACTTTTTTTTTCTTGTCACATCATATAATCTATTACGTTTTCTCTCTTTTGTCTCTATCTCTCCCTAGATATGTAGTAAATAGTAATACATAGTAGGGTTGGCAAAACAGGCCAGTCCGGCCCGCTTGTGGCCCGCCGAAAATGGGCCGGGCTGGCCCGCCTAGCTGCGGCGGGCTGCTGGTCCTGACCCGCCCCGCCTTAGAGCGGGCTGGCGGGATGGCCCGCCAGTTTTTTTTTATTTTTTATAATTATTGTAAATAAGATATAAATACAATGATCTTGTATCACTTGTATCATAAGAGGACAATAGAGAGTATTTTTGTTACTGTGAAGTGTGAACACAATTAAAAATAATTGTAATATTGTTTCATTTTCTTCAATAAATCACAAACTAATAGTCTTTTAACACCACAAGTTCAATATCATCATGAATAACATCTTAAAAAGGCTTATCACAAACTAATAGTCTTTCAAAAATACATCACAAAATATTAATAGTCCCTAATAACTTATATTATTTTATATATATTAATTAAAAAAAAAAGGCTGGCGGGCTGGCCCGCCCCGCCCCGCCTGTGGCCCGGCGGGTTGGCGAGCCAGGCGGGGCGGGCCAAAGCGGGCCGACGAGCTGTAAACCCCACCCCGCCCCGCCAAAGTGACAGCGGGCTGGCGGGCCGGCCCGCCTGGCCCGGCCCGCTTTGCCATCCCTAATACATAGGTAGGATTGAAAATGAATTGAGTCAAGCCAAGTTTAACTTGACTCAACTCGATAAGAATTTGTTCGACTCATAGCTCGTCAAGTTCAATATGAACCCTTTCTTTCAAATCGAACTTGACTCAATTCAGCTCATTAACTCTATTCAATTCAAAATTTTGATTATGTTACATGTTTTTATTAATTTTTATTTATACATACAAAAATAAAATTAATATAAAATTAATCAACAAGTTTATATATATATATATATATATATATATATATATATAATATTGAGTTAGTTCATGAACCAAATGAGTCAAACTTATATAGTTTGACTCATTTAGTTCATGAACCCAGTTCAATGAATCAATTATCAAATCGAGTCTCAAACTAATTTCAAGTTGGTTCGATTCATTGTCAGCCTTACACATAGCTGTCAATATTTTGTTTTCCAAAAATTAAAAGAAAAAAGAATTTGAGTTATAGGAACTAAATTTTTTATTTAACTAACATTACATTGGTCTAAGTAAAATTGTATTCAGATTCTTTAAGAAAGGTATCAGGTTTTATTTTATGAATGGAAAAAAGGTAATGTGGGTACATTTTAATAAATATAGTCAGGCAAGTTCTTTGATAGAGATTCATCAACTTCTTTAATAAAGATTCATCAATGACAAAGTTAATGAATACTACCACTGTCGGTATAATATCAAAATCATTGAATTCCCAACTAAATTTTGCAATATAGTGGTCAACTTAGGTCATATTTCCAAAGACACAATTCATCAAACACCTGGTATTAATTCTAAAAAGGGGGGAATTCGTTGAGAATTACAGAAAATAGAGCAAACAAAAATTAATTAGAAACGAAAATAGATTCAGAAAAATAATCCAAGGATCCAATGCATAGCATATGTAAATGTGGACTCGCCTATGGTGCATGGGACAGTGAAAGTGCCAGGATCTTTGTGTAACGCCCCAAAGGGTGTGTACCTTTTTCCTATTTATATTACTAATTTTTGACAATTTAGAATATAAGGATATCAGAGTTTACTAAGTGAAAAATAAAACTTAAAACATATCTAATACAAAGCTCTTGACACTTATGTGTCGTACAAAACATAACCCAAAAATGATACTTGAACATAAACTAACTCCCATACATTGGGAGATACACAACTATAATTATCTTCGTCCCAACAAGCAATTTGATGCTCCAATCTCCTTCCATGAGGTATCCACATGCTAAACCTGTAAAAACATGAAACTAAAAGGGATGAGACATAATGTCTCAGTGAGTGCTCTAAAACTCTAGGTTGACTCTCTATTCTAGAGATCATTTTCTTAACTCTCATGGCTTTTCATTTCTTTTCTTGTTAACTATCATCTCAACATCTCTTCCTTTATTCCCAAGCTGGACAAATCTATACGTACACATAAACATATTCCAATCAAGGAAAATGGAAGAAAACTAAACTTTATAAACTTAGAAAATACTGTATATAATAACTATAGATTTATAAAAAGATACAAATTTATATTAAGTCATTTCATACATGTACATCAATAAGACACCAATAGCCAACAATGTCAAATACAATCACCATAATACATCAACCATCATAAATCAAAAGTCTCATAATAAATCAATCATTACCAACCATCATCACAACTGACGTACACCAGAAGCCAATAGGAAACCTTAAACATCAAACACTGACTCTACTCCATGGAGTTTCGACACCATATGAATGGTCCCTCATAGGCCCCATCCCCTACCATAGTCTGTATATTCTGACCATTCAGGGAGTCCCTTGAGCTGACCCTATGGGAAAAGTGTGGATTTAATTGAATATAGACAAGTGTGGGTATTGGCTTACCTCTGTAAGGTTTGCAAAACCTTACATCTGTAGGAATTCGTCCACTTGGCTATTCTATAGGCCCACCGTTAGCCACTACAAAAATCCCCAACACTAGGTTGAGAGTCCACCTGGACACCCTCAACTTACGTGCCTATTCATATGCAACTTACGTGCCTACTCATATGCTTATGCACCAACTGTGCACCTACAACATTTGGAATATTTCGGTGCACCAACTATGTGTACCCATTGTATTCCAGTGTCAAAACATATTTGGAGTCCTTTACAGTCTGAGATACAACACCTCCGTACCCGCCATCTCCAATGGTTTGACTTAAGGGTCCAAATATATCTCAACAACATCAACAATCCTCAACCACTACAATAATCCATCCCCTATACACTAAAAGAGTCACTAAACCTATTGAAAAATAGTTCTCAACACTCCAACACGCCATTCATAGTCAAACATAAGGATGTTACTTGGGAAGATATCCCACTAGGCGAGACCCCCGGGTCGCTTTAGTGGACCGGAGTTCTGGCTTGAAACTCACCCTCCCAAGTATACCATTTTTCCATAAAAATCTTTCCAAAGGACATAACTAACTTCTCTTTAACATATAGGGATGATTCCAACACATAGTTCACATATATCGTCATCTGATCAAAACATGATTATTACAACAATAATACAACTACCTTACAATAATATAAACACCTAAAAAACAACATAATCATCTTATAATTAAACATACTACATTTATATAAACATTTTAAAATCATATAAATAAAAAGGGGACAAGTTTCAAAAGAATATCAATTAACCAAATTCTAGCCCGGCCGCACAAACTCTCGTGCTGAGCCAGAACCCCCATGCCCGGCAGCACAAGCTCTCATGCTGAGCTAGAACCCCCATGCCCGACAGCATAAGCTCTCATGCTGAGCCAGAGCCTCCTGGAGCTAAATACCCATTCTGCTACTGTCATGCCCGGCAGCACAACTTTCGTGTTGGGCCAGAACCTCTCTAGAAATGAATATCACTACTGACTCTCTCACACCCGGCAGCGCAAGCTCTGTCATGCTGGACATGAAAAACCCTGTAACTGAAAGTTCCATTCTGACGCCCTCTCGCCCAACAACATCAAAATTCGTGCTGGGCATGAGCGAAACAGGGGACTGCGACCTGCGAGCTCCATGGCCATCAATGGCTTACCCACTCCTCCTAACCCTATGCAAAGACTCACCCAAGCATACAAATCAAACCCTAAACACTTCTATTACATTTTCAACCGATTGATTTACCCAAAAAATTCCTTAATCAAACAAAATCACTAAAAACCCAAAATCTCCAAACCTAAGGTTCAAAAGAGAAAAAGGGAAAAACATGCGAATGAAGAGGATAGGGAAGGACTAGGGGAAAGCTCTCACCTCCTAGGACACGTAGATATGAGCTCCGGGTACTGGGTCTTAAGATCTCTGCTCCATCTCATTCTTCCTCTTCTTCTCCTCTTCTCCTCCTTGTCTCTACCTTTCCTTTTCTTTCTTTCTTTCTCTTTTTAACACTCCTTTCTCTCCTCTATATAAAGTGTGTGATATGTGTGGGTTAAGTGGGTCTCAGCTCACCTTGAGCCTTGGCTCCCTATATAGATCATATTATTTCATTCCTGACAACTCTTATAAAAAGATAACTATTATTAATAATACCTAAGGATATCCTTTAACAATTAAATATAAAGGTTATTCCATAAAAATGTCTCTTTATTATTTATTTCTAAGATTCGTAAATTAGAGATATTACGCTTTGCACTTCTGTGACATGGTGTGCTAAATAATGGCATAAACATTGCTACTCTGAATTAATGCAAAACCATTTCTTCCCATCTCTTTCACTTGTTTGTCACTTGGCAGATTTCTCTTGTATGTGAACAACTCCTTGAAGAACTTTGCATATTTTGAAATCTGTTTGATGGCATGAAGGAGAGGAATGTTGATTTCAACTTTTCACAAAGCCTCCTAATCAGAACTTATATGGTGAATTTGGATGTTAAGAAGAGAAAGAAATTAAAGGAAACATTACAAAAATTTCAGTGGATTATACACCTCTATTACACTACTTTCATTTGTAGAATTTTTTTTTTATTTAACCTTATTATTATTAGCCACACGATGCGGAAGCGAAAAGTATGAGAAAGAGGAAAGTCCGTAGATTTGGCTATCCTGTCATCGTTTGGACACACTATATAAATCACCCGCCACTTCTCACCGAATGGTCCGAATCCATTCTCTATCCATCTACCACTTCTTTCCCTTTCACCCAACCCCTGATTTCCAATTTCCAAATAATACGCTATAACCTGTACATAAATAATAATAAATGTGAAATTAAAATTAAAAAAATAATAAATCCACCGTCACGTTCCTCTTTAAATTGGCACCACACCTCCACGTGCTTCTTGGTTGTTCAGCCGAAACAAACAATGGCGATGGTGGAGCTCTGGTGGATAACGTGCTTTCTCTGACTATACTACTACTCTTCTTATTAACAACACTCAACGAAAACAGAAAGAGAGAGAGTGAATGGCGGTGGAGTACACATGCTGCTCAACGGAGTTCTTCGTCCACATACTCTTGATCGTGCTGCTGGTGCTCTTCGCGGGCCTCATGTCGGGCCTCACCTTGGGCCTCATGTCGCTCAGCCTCGTTGATCTTGAGGTTCTCGCTAAGTCTGGTACTCCTCAGGATCGTAAACACGCTGGTATGTACTATTATGCTAACTATTCTCTCTCTCTCTCTCTCTGTTCTTTCCTTATTTCACTAACACTCGTGTTTCGAGCAGAAGAACCAGTGCTTGCTCACTGAGTAAATTTAATTCCAGGAATCGCACAGAAGGAAATTTGCCTCAGATTTTGTTTAGCCAAACTTTCTATTTTTGTTTAAATTGCATAATAAAAAAAGCAAATAAAAAAAATTGATTGTGTAGTTTTTTTTTCATTGTGACGAATTCGTTTCCAATTAAAAATGATTTGCTTAGATAACTCCGTGTAATGGTTCATTTGGTCACATGAATGAAAATAATGAACAAGGAAGGAAACAAATTAAGTGCAGTTGTTGATTAAAATCCTGCTCTGGAGATATTTCAGAGCACGGTTTTAAAAAACTGTCGCGTTCCTTGATATCGCAAGAAATTGTGGACAAATGCGACCGATGCAGTCACAATTGTGGTCACAGATACTCTGAAAACCTTATCGTTGCAGCTGAAATCACAGTCGCAGACTGTTTTTTAAAACCTTGTTTGGGAGTTTTTGAATAACAGTAAAATCGTGAGGTAGGTTGCACAGGTTTTATGAATAAAGGAAATCCTTAACTGAATATTAGCCCTTGTTGAAGGGGCTTTTGGCATGGTAGAAACGGAAAGAACGTGATTGCTTTTTTTTTTTTTCTGTTATGGAAAGTGTGCAGTTATTGATCGTCTACCTGTTTGAATTGGCGTTTTGTTTTTGTGTTTACAGAGAAGATATTGCCAGTTGTCAAAAACCAACATTTATTGCTTTGTAGTCTGCTAATTTGCAATGCTGCAGCCATGGAGGTACAGCTACAACCATATGCTTGTCTTTATATTGTCAGATGGATTTCATATTGTAATTGGTTGTTGTTACTGTTTTTCAGGCACTCCCTATTTTTCTTGACAGTCTTGTTACTGCGTGGGGTGCTATCCTGATTTCGGTGACATTAATTCTTTTGTTCGGTGAGGTGAGAAAGTTCTGTCCTTATATGTAGTAAAATACATTCATGTCACAGATTAAGTGCTTGTTTGTTTAGAGGTTGGAACAATGCAGGAAAAGACATTTTCGGTTAAATAGAATCAAATCTGGTAGCACAGTATCCATTTTGTTTGGTTCACGTTTTTTCCATTTGTGAAAAGACATTTTCGGTTAATTAGAATCAATTCTAGTTGAAGTGAGAAACAGTAGCTTTTCATTCCTCTAACATTATGTTTGCCAATAAAAAATGTTCAGATGCTATTACCGATAAATGTAATGAATATAACTTTAACCTTTATAATATATTAAATTTAAGGTCTATTTTTAGTAATTTATTCCTAAAAGTGATTTTACTTTATCTAAATATCAGTTCCAAGCTCTAATCAATTCTTTCAAAAGCAATTCTTTTAACACCAATTCTTTCAAAATCAACTCTACCAAAATTTAAAACAAACATACTCTAAAAGTAAGTCTCATCCTCCTCACCTTGCTCTTAGCTGGTGGTACTGGTACATTTCTTTTGACACAGTGAATATGGAAGGGAGAAATTTGACTTAAATCATGATTTATTTATCAGTAAATTATTTTCAATAATGAGAAGTAGTTAAGTTTCTAAATCTGATTTTCTACAGTGTTCATTTTCCAATAACCTTAGTAGGGTCCTGCTGAATGGTGATTCTAACCCTTTGGATTGATGTATGTGTGGCAGATATTTATTTGTCTAAATATTTAATATGAATATATTAACGTTCATTTACTTAGTGTTGCCTTTGAAAGTGCTCTGACATGTCTCCTTGTGTGAAGATTATACCCCAATCAGTTTGTTCTCGGTATGGTTTGGCTATTGGTGCATCAGTGGCTCCCTTTGTCCGTGTGCTTGTATGCATATGTTTTCCAGTTGCCTTTCCAATTAGCAAGGTGACATACATTTAATTTGAGTAAACATGGAGCAAATTTAATTTGTTTTGTCGTGATTTTCATTTCCTTATTGGCTTTTTGTGCATTTATGTGGTTTTCCAGTTGTTGGATTTTTTGCTGGGCCATCGACATGAAGCCCTATTCCGTAGAGCTGAGTTGAAAACACTCGTAAATTTGCATGGTAATGAGGTCTGTATCAGAGCAATGTGATGTTTTTAGTTGAAATAAAGGCATCTATTATTGTATAATTTTTTTTTCTCAATTAATTTGCTCTTGTAGTTGAGTAAAACCTGTGTTATGTATTTCACAAGTATGCTGCTCTTTTAGCTTTTCTTTTTCAGTGAAAATTTGTAGTTTGTGTGAAATGTCACTAAGGACTATCTTATCTACTTCTCTTCTGGTTATTTGGAATCCTGTGCTTAGACATTCACGCTTCTGTTTGTTTGTTGTTTCTGCTCATGGCTGAATTGTATTAGGCTGGAAAAGGGGGGGAACTGACACATGATGAAACAACGATCATTGCTGGGGCACTTGAACTCAGTGAGAAGACAGCAAGTGATGCCATGACTCCTATATCTGAAACATTTACCATTGATATTAATTCAAAGCTTGATAGGTAATGTGTACTTAATAATTGATAAATGAAAGCTAACTTTTGTATTTTATTCAAATTTTGTTGGTATAATTAATTGCCTATTACTAAGCAGGGAACTGATGAATGAAATATTGGAGAAAGGGCACAGCAGAGTCCCAGTCTATTATGAGCAGCCTGCAAGCATTATTGGACTTGTACTGGTAAAATGTTTTCCTTTTTCCCCTTTAAACCTTTAATGTTGAACATCCATTTTCCATTAGTTGAAATCATGAAAAACTACTGTAAAAACCACATACAGCTTCACCTTAATTGCTTTGTTGCCCTTTTTCCTTTTAAATTCAAGATGGCAGCTAAGATGATAGTGTTTTCCTTTGCTGACCCACAAATATCTCTTGTAACTAAGATTTTCTCTTGTTGGGGTTCTTATCTTTTATCATTTCTTTAGAGTCATTAGTGGTGTTTGAATAATTTTTTGTTTCTTATGTAAGTTAACCTGCTTGAATACTGTTGCAGTGTATGTATAAACTTTTATGCCTTGCTCCTGTTGTATGGAATATAGTAATAGGAAGATTTTCTGATGCTTGCTGGAATTACTGTAAGCTCCGTCAGAAATTCTAGTGACCTGTACCGAGTCCAGAAGACATAAAAACAAAGTTTCTGAGCTAATTTTTTAGTTTGAACAGTGATAATGAATGCCTTGGTTCAATTGGTAAACTTTTCCCTAGGTGTCTAACCAGTACAGGAGTACAAATAACCAAAAAATTATGTTCAGCTTGGGTATTTGAGCTTTCCTTAAAGATAAGCAAGAAATACACTTCTATGGTTTAACTTAATTTAAAAACAAGATCAGCACTTATCTGGCACAAGGTATCATTCATAAGGTCTTGTGATATTTATGCCACTCTTGAGTAAATTGTGTAAGCCAACTATTAGTTCAAGACTTCAAGTGCTTGCTGCATGTTGGTCAACTATGAAAAAGCATAGAACTCAAGACCTATGACATTTATAACATTATCGAGAACTGTAATTGGATAATCAACTATTAGCCAAAGACCCAAAATGTTGCATGTTGATTTTGATGTAGTGAATGAGGATATATGTCACTTTTAAGACTTTGGACTATTTAGCAGAAAACCAGAGGTTCTTTTGGTAACAATTTTGTAACACAAACACGGGAGATCAATATCATCAGGGATCTCGTCACTTGTATGGTTTATAAGACATCATTAAACTTTGTATGATGAGGATGCTATTCCTTTGCATTATTCTTTTCTTTTCTCGATACTTTTTTCTATTGCTTGCTCAATGGGATGTTTTCTCAATCCTTTATTTTTGTGAATATATATACTACCTTCTGTTTTCTGAATGCATGCTGCTTAATATTAGGTCAAGAATTTATTGACAGTTCATCCAGAAGACGAAGCACCCGTGAAGAGTGTAACCATACGCAGGATTCCAAGGTATCTTGTATATGTTTTACCAGTTTAATGGGGAAAGTCACATTGGTTTTATATTGTGCTTAATTTCATGACCATAAATTCATATTTATAAATATTGACAGGGTTCCAGAAAGTATGCCACTTTATGACATTTTGAATGAGTTCCAGAAGGGCCATAGCCACATGGCAGTTGTTGTGAGACAGTGTGACAAGACGAAGCAACAATCTTCCCAAAATAATGCAAATGGTAAAAACATGCTATAAAGTATAAACAGTTTAAAACTTTGAAACTGAATTTTTCTTTCTTTATAAATGCTCCGTGTGTCTCACGCCTCTGAAATATAGACTCGGTGAGAGATGTTAAGGTGGATATCGATGGTGAAAAGCCTCCCAAAGAGAAACCTTTGAAACCCAAGATGCCACTCCATAAGTGGAAAAGCTTTCCAAATACAAACAAGTCAAATAGGGGTTCTCGGAGCAGAAAATGGTCAAAAAATATGTACTCGGATATTTTGGAGATGGATGGGACTCCCCTTCCAAAGCTCCCTGAAGAAGAAGCTGTTGGAATTATCACAATGGAAGATGTCATTGAAGAACTTTTACAGGTACTAAACTACTAAATGATCATTCTGAACAATCTTGTTCAGTCATCAAACATCGTAGATAAAAAAAAGAAGAAGAAAATTACATTAACATCTCCCAATAATTTCACCCTTTTTGATTTTCCTATACTAACTTCCCTTTGAGTTTGAAAACATCACACTAATACCCTCTTAAATGCTTGAAAACATTACATTGACATCCCTTCAATAACTCTTCAAATCTTACGCTAATATTCCGTATAAGGAAGGTGAATGTAATGGTTAAAAAAACAGGAGTGTTTGTGTAATTATACGAAATTTTAGAAGGTGTTGTTATAATTTACTTGTAGAAAGATTTACTGATGTGAATATTTGTGTGTAGGAGGAGATCTTTGATGAGACAGATCATCATTTTGAAGACTCGTGACAGTGGCTTTTCCATAAAACCTTGCATGTTCATATTCTTGTTTGGACCTTAGGTATAAAAAAAAAAAAAAAATAGATAATGCGGTTTAGAGTGAAAGCTGCTGCTGTATAGAGATCTGAGTTGTGATTTGGAACGTGTAAGCCATTATCGTTGATGAAATGCAGGGACCAGAGAGACAGCTGTTGATAGACCAAACCTTTTGAGATGTACATGCAGTGTGTGTCTTTATCGCAATGACGCATGCCAGCAAGGCAGCAAATCATGGTTTGTTTTTGTGTGTGTGTATGCGTTTTCCTTTCTTTTGATTAAATTGATAGCTACTACTTGTATGGAGTGCTTATGTATTACGTAAGAGTATTGGCATTTAGTATGCACACGATTTCATGAATTTGACAAGAGGAAAGTATCTATTATTGGTCTAAAATATATTATAATTTTTTATGGAAAAATATATTAATTCTAATGGTTAATATGTTTTAACTGTATACTTCACGCACAAGTTAATTTAAAACTAATCTTAACTTTGTCACCTCGATACCAATACTTTATTTGAAAAATATTCACAAAAATTCTTCAGGAATTAAAAATTGAGAATATTTAGTGCAAGAATGTAGTATATCTTTTTTGCTAAAATGGGTCGAGTCATGAATTGGTTTACATTAAAGAAGAATGGATCAGTTTTAAAAATATAATAATTGATTTAGTTTCATCTAATTGACCTTTACCTAGAATTTAGCTAGTGGAACGGACTGAGTCAATCTGTTGGCTTGATTATTTTAAAAAAAAAAAAAACATCATTTTAACTTTAATTTACTTATTAAATTAGGTTGGATTTTATTTTTATTTCTTTTGGTCCATAGTTGTTCTTTGGGTTTGATTTTAATTAAATTTCAAAATGAGTCAAAGATTTAGTCCATCAACAATAAGGTTTTTGTTGTCCGTGAAATTTTAAAATTAAAAAAGAAAAAAGTAGTCGCTGAGCTAGCTGCTAGCCTACTGGAGCCGGGACCAGTAAAAGACCAGGTTAAATTAATAATGGAATTAGTATGAACTGATTTTCATATCTTTAGCACAAAATGCGTTGTTTCCGTTCAAATCAATTTATATATTTTCTTAATATTTATTTGTTAGTAAAAGATCATTGTTTCTTGTTCAAATTTTGTGTGTCTCGTGCTATCAGTTTTTCATACGGAATACTATAGCTTTGCTCATTAATAATTTCTTAACTCCTAGTAATTAAATTGTTATAAAGAGTTCGGAACCAAACCTTTCTGACAATCATTGCATGTTGGGCCATCAATAATCATCAATAATCTCCGTACAAGACAATCATTGCATGGGTCCTCCCATTGGTCAGAACAGAAGACTGAAATGAAAAGGGATTTGGTCCCTTGGACATGTGATCGTAGATTCGATTCGCATAATATTGAGATTCTACAAATTAACATCTCCATATTTTTGGGTATCTTGATATTGGTACGGAATATTCATTAGCTTTGTTGATGATTAATCTCTGTCGAACAATCTGACTGGCCATTTTTAGTGGGATCTCCTCTCCCAACCACATTTTTTCATCTACAAAACTCGAACTCGAGATTTTGCTTAAGGAGATCGAGTCCAGTACTACTCGGACCAACAATTTGTTGGAAACATCTCCGTATTTGGTTGTTTGCATGAAAGTGATTTATCACTTAGGCTGAGAGCAGATACTGGTAGCAATATAATTATAATTTACCCAGTAAAATTAACAAATTTATCTTCATACATTACACAGCAAACTCTTCGATTAAACTCTACTAAGGAATTTGTTCTCTTTTTTCATCTTTGTTTTCCCTCTAAATTTAGCCACTTCACTTCCTTTTAGAAGGGACAAAAAAAGAACATGATGTAATGCCCGAAGAAGGTAATTGAACTATGCCCACTCTTTCACTTTAGCATAATTTTCATTCGTCTACGGAATCTATAGGCATGTGTTCGCATTCCCAAATCCCAATCAGGGTAACCTATATAATGCTAATGCAATGCAAGGATAAGAGGAATTAAGCTTTTACTGTTAATGTCACATTAATTAACTCCAACTGCTTGTGCAATAGCAACGCCATCCGGGGACCAACTTGTGTTTGGTTCTACTATCATTTTTCAAGTGTTGTGGTTATGTTGGTCCCTCCACTTAAAAGTTATGTTAAAATTAAAATATAAAATACAATTTTTAAAAATAAAGTAGAAGTTATTTGATAGTTATATTTTTTTTTTAAATTAAACTAAAATTTTCTTTTTATTATCTAACTTCTATTAGTTTAAGATGAGAGGAAGGGGGAGACTAAGACACGTAACTTATTTGTACAAAGTTACATTAGTTAACTTTTTTCAAAGCTATTTTCTCTCCTTTTCTTTTATAGAAATGAAACTATTTAATTTTCTAAGAGTTTTTTCTAAATATATTTGACTTAACTTCTTTTAAGAAAAAAAAAAGCCTAAAAAAATGGGACAAACACTACCAAAATCTATAAAGTAGTTGCAAAATAACAGAAGTTCCCTTCAACCAAAAGAATAGAACTGCAGGTGATAATACATTTGATGTTAGAGAATATTTGTACAAAATGTGACATTCATACAAGTTCATTTCAAGTTATAACCTTCCTCCTCGAGGAATATTGCATTAGAGAATAGATCTTAGTGGTTATGTTTATTTTTTTCTTCTTCCTCTTCTTTTTTCTTATGCTTAAACTTGTGTGTGCTCCTATGCTTCTTAAAATGATCCTTCTCCTTTAACAGGCTCAGTGGTTTCAATTTCCAGCAACACATGATGTCCCTTTTCCCTAAAACCAAATAAACAGATCACCAATACTACATACCAGAGATCTACTGTTGTGTAAATAACAGATCAAGACAACGCCTTCTGTGGCTTCTTTGCTTGATTTACTGCATCCTGACCTGACCTTTTTTTTTTATCGACCAAATATTAATTGTTAATTTATTAGTTTTTGTTATAAGGGAGATTCCTGACCTGGCTTTTTACCTTTCTATTGCAACATTTCAATCATCCCTTGAATACAAAAACACAAAACATTCACACAAGACTAGTATAAACAAGGATTCAAACTTTAATTTGACGAGACACTAACGACTAACCTCTTCCACTAGACGTAACCCCATTGATAAATTTCATTTGGATTTGTGCCAATATCTTTTCCCGTTCCATATATAGCATCACTTTTGAAAAAATATCAAACACAATTCGGTGTAAATTGTTTTTTTCTTTGCTCATTTATGTCAAGCATAGTTCCTTACGACAGCATTACCAATCAACCTAGATCGACCAATCCCATCAGAGCCCGAAGGAATGGAGCAGTCCAAGGTGTTGAAACTAGTGGAAGAGGACCAATACTCCTCCAAAATTTATCAGCAAAAACCGGTTTTATATGCCAAAAATAATGTCTGTTACGTTTTGTACAAGGAAACGGATTAGTTTCACAATCTCTCTTGATTTGGACTTTTGTGAAACATAAGTCTCCCATAGCCTAATTCTAACATAAGACATGTGCTATTTTGGATCTGTTGTAGAATGTAGCTTGAATTAAGCATGAGGTTGCTGTCAACACTTGACACTCACGATCTCTATAGAGGACACCCGAACCAGAACCAAAATCTCTTATAGCAGCATCGTTATTGGCTTTGATATGATGAAATATTGGGGGAGATCACTGCACCTCTGCCTGAATGAGTGCTTAATTCATGAAAATATTTTTTATTTTTGTTAATTAAAAACCCAAATTGTCTTTTAAAAAAAAAAAATTAAAAACCCAAATTGCTTTAACATTTCTGTTTAAAAAATAATTGAAAATGACGTTATTGTTGCCAAAATATTAATGCTTTGGAAAACCCTTAAGTTTGTAACTAATATAGTACTAAATAAAGTTAGTAAAAACGTTTGATTAGAAATTTGCACGATGCCATCTGCACGGCTCGGCTACAGCTAACCCTTATGAATTAATCCCGATCATACCTAAATGTATTTGAGCAAAATAACAGACAGTGTCTCTTTATGTATTCAATTAAATTAAACCTTTTTTTTTTCAACGAAAGATTAATCCTCACTCGGGATGTGTGGCTATCGCTGGCCTAAGAAAATTTTGTATACGGAAGAAATCGAATACATGATTCTCCCGTTAAATATAAATTGGTTTTCCACATATGAATGCAGCGATGTCTTACACAATTGCGTCAAGCCTATGAATTATTATATACATACACCTACTTTCTCTTTCATATCATTTCTATTTTTTCCTTATTTTTCTCTTCCTTTCTTATTACACCACTTATCAAATTTATCATTTTCTATTTTTATGACAATGACAACTTTATCCTACTAGATAAAGTTGGCTACATAAATCACACTATCACTGTGTTTGGTTTAGAGGAAAGAAATAGAGTACAAAAAAATAGAAGAGAGATAATTTGAAAAAGGAGAAATAGAAGAGAAATAAAGTGATATGTTTTTGTTGTTTGGTTTAAGAGAAATAGAGTAAAAATAATATTGTAAAGGTGTTTGGTATGAATGAAATAGGGAGAATAGAATTAAATAGGTTTATAAAAATACCATTTTACCCTTTTAAGAATTGGCTACTGACCTTGGTAGCATAAAAAAGATTAAAAACAGCGTTATAAAAGTCTTTTTATCGAAAATTTTATTGCTCCCGCCCAATCCTGCCACTGCTCGACGACAGAAATAAAACATTGTGGGCCCACATGGTTGTCACTTTTTTCTTACCCAAATCGCTAGATCCAAACCGATTCGTTGTAATTCTGTTAACGGCTTATTATTTCTTTCGTGCAAACCGAACAGAGCGTATGTGAGTTTAGCTTTTTTTTTTTTTTTTTTTAACGCAATGTGAGTTTAGTTAAAAACCAAAATTCTACACATCATTTTCTATTTTTACTTTTTTTTTCTTTTTTTTTTCTCGTCTTACCATTCAAATTCATCTCAAAATAGGATGGATATTGGTTATTATCTTTTATATATATATATATATATATATATATATATATATATATATATATATATATATATATGAATGGGAAAAATAAGAAACGGAACAAACGAGGTCTCACATGGATAAGAATAGATCAGAAAAAAAAAAAACATATGGAAGAAAAGAAAAAATAGACAAGAGTCCATGACCTGCACGTCTTGATTAGAAGATGATGCATGCTTTGCAAATCCAATATAAATATAAGAATAAATAATTCTACCTCTTGTCCTAATTATAAACAACAAATTGAATTTTCATTTGGTCCTAAATATAAGCAACAATCACCTTTTTATAAAATTACTTAGGATAAAATTTCTTTTATACCATTACTTTATTGTTAACTCTATTTTCTATACATTCACATCAATAAAGCAAATGGTATTTTTGGAATAAAATTTGAATTCATTGTAGAATTAATTAAAAATAACTACTTTAACCACTCTTCTTGATCTTGATGATTTATTCTATATTGCTTATAATTAAGACAAGAGATAGTATAAACCAATAAAAAGAAGGTTTATCACACTGTTATTTAATTATTAGTATCATCATATATGGTAGTTTTAACAGAGTAAATCAAAATAATAAATTAGAGGATAAAAACTAATTTAACCTATAAATAATTTCTACAAATGTGTATTTACACAATAGTTATAAAAACTATGTTAATTCATCCAAGAAAAATCCTATTCTTACACGGCATGCATCTCGTGGCCACTCTGTTTTAGTTTAATCAGAAGCAAAACCCACAAGACTAACAGTGTATTAAAATTTCTGAACCTGAAAATTGTTATTTTGATAGGGTTTATAGCAAAAGCAGCAGACCCTGCCTCGTCACAAACACTGAACGCCGCAGCACTATAGTTTCGATCGACTTATTCTCCACTTCAATCCCGCAATGTCTATAACGCACAGCCTCACCACTTCACTCTCTTCTTCTTCCTCTGCTTTCTTAGCTCCCTCTTCCTTCAATTCTAGGTGCTTGCTTTTACTTATCCTCACTTTGTTTCTTTTTGGCACTTTGGTTCCCCAGAAAAATGGGATCCTGCTCACAAATTCTTTTTTCCTGGGTTGATTCAAAATTGCATCTTTCTTCCGTTTACCATTGAAAGTGCTGAATTTTATTTGTGGGGTGTTCCTTTGGGTGCTGCAGGGGACAGGTTTCGTTGCCTGTGAAGAGCGTGAGCATTTGCAAATGCGTTGCGACACCCGAGGCCGAGACTGGTACCTTGAAATCTCCTCTTTCCTATTTTACAAATGGAAAATGATGCATGGATACCACCTTGTTAGTTTGAGACCTAGAGAGAGAATTAGTGTGTGTTAATGGAGTGTTGATGTGGAAGTGTCCACATATAATTGCCCTTTAAAAGTTTTGGTTCTTCTTGTGATTAGGCAATGTTATAATAGGGTGCATAGCTCTGCTAAGTAGTTCCTTTTTTACAATGTTGTAGTTGACAAGTTCATGAAATCAAATTCTTGGTAGTCATTTCCGGGCTGTTTAGTTGTATAGTAGATTGTATGTTGGAAGGGTTGCTGAAGTGGTATAGTTTTGAAAAAGGAGCATGCTAGTTGGTCTGTTGACTAAATATTAGAGATATGATTTTTGAGTGAGATAATGATTTTTTGTCCTCCTTTTTCGCTTTGAAGCCTACAAGACAGGGGTCACTCGCAATCCAAATATGGGGAAACTTCAAGCTGGCTATCTCTTTCCTGAGGTATGCAATGCGTACTTGATCTATCTGTTTTTGGTCTTGTTCTTCTTCGTTTATTTTGTTCAGAAATCAAGCTCTTAGTTTGATTATCACTCAGTGCATAATTTGCTTTTCTTATCTACCTCAAAAAAGGATAAATAAGGGAGAATTAGAAAGATATGTACTATTTTACTGATTCATTCTACTGTTTTATTTGTATACAATTGTAATGATTAATGAATGTGTATATCTTTGTCTCTCTTTCACACACTCCAACTTTAAGATTAATAACTACTTTTCCGCCTTTCATGTCACTGACCTTTTTTTTTTTTGCAATTTTATTTAAAAAAAAAATAGATTGCCAGAAGAAGGTCTGCACACTTGCTGAAGTACCCTGATGCTAAAGTAATAAGCCTTGGAATTGGTGATACTACTGAACCTATTCCTGAAGTCATAACTGATGCAATGTCAAAGGTAGAACTTTGGTGTAAACAAAGCTGATATATCTTTAATGTTTGGACATTGGACAGTAAATTTGGTCTTTTTTTTTTTTAAGTAATTACCAATTCCATGTTGAGGTTGGAGATCTGTGATTACTGGTGAATTTCATTATAGTATGTGTCATACATTGACTTTTTTAAATAGCTTTAATTTTGCCATCTTTATAGTTCCTTCAATGTCTAATTGCTTTTGTATCTTTATCTTTTTTATATCATAAATATGTAATATTTTGTAGGTATATTTTTTTTTTAATCGAAGAAGTGTTAATTATACATAATACTTTACTAATTCAATTAAATAATACCTGTGCTTCACCTATTTCTACCTAAGCACATGTAAATGTTGTTTTTTCCATTTTAATCAGAGATCACATGCATTGTCGACTATAGAAGGATACAGTGGATATGGAGCCGAACAAGGTGAAAAGGTATGTTGCTTCGACATCTTCAGTATGATTTTTCCTATTTTTCCATTTTTCATTTTGTGTACTTACATAGTCTACTTTTCCCCAACTCATCAAATTGAAGGCCAGTCATACAGTTTTCCACCCTTGTTGATAGCTACTAGACCTATCTCTCTCTCTCTTTTTTCCTTCTGTTTTACGATTACTGTCTGGTATCAATTGTAAAAATAATTCTTCAGTGATAAGCAATTTTTTTTTATTTTTTTATGTTATGAGCATGTGGTTTCACGTTCACGTTTAGCATCACCCTCCATGGCTGCGGCGGCGGACTCCTCTTCGGCTTCCCAAACACATCGTGTACCATCTTAACATACCACGACGACGGCCGCGACTCTTTCAACTTCTTGATATGCGGCTTCGGCAGCATCCCAAGGGGACAGCCGCGGTGCAACTCCGGCATTGGCAGCCGTCATGGCGGGGCAAGGTTTGTGGCATCGGCGGTGACTACGAGGCGAATGCGGGAGCGGTGAATGATTTGAGAATGAGAATCCAAAACGCGGAGATGGTCTTGGAGAATTTCGCCATTGAAGATGAAGGTTTGATGTGAAATGGGAATGTGGTGAATGTTCCTTTCTTTGACAGCATCTTATTTAAAGGAGTTGATCATGCATCTTATTTTTGTGGTCCAGGGAGGGAGTTCGTTCCCTATTGTAGTTAATCCCTTGGAAACAATCTGCGCTGTCAAAGAGAGGGTGCAAAACATTCACCACTTTCCCATTTTGCATCAAACCTTCATCTTCAATGGCGAAATTCTCCAAGACCATCTCCGCGTTTTGGATTCTCATTCTCAAATCATTCACCGCTCCTGCATTTGCCTTGTAGTCGCTGCTACCGCTGATGCTGCAAACCTTGCCCCGCCACAACGGCTGCCAATGCCGAAGTTGCACCGCAGCCGTCCCCTTGGGATGCTGCCGAAGCCGCGTATCAAGAAGTTGAAAGAGTCGCGGCTCGACGCGGTATGTTAAGATGGTATACGATGTGTTTGGGAAGCCGAAGATGAGTCTGCCGCATGAAGGGTGATGCTGAATGTGAAAGTGCCTGGCTGGAAAGATTCTATCCCTAAGATGGTATCAGAATCTATCCTAGATCCATTGTTGGGCCACTTGCATTTGGCACGCTCCAAGCTGGAAGTCCTGGGAGTGTTGGAAAGCCGCCTTAATTGCGGACACCCCTTAGTTGCGGCCTCTTTGGGGGTTTGCCTGAACTACAACCTTGAGGGTGGTGGTTTAGTGGTTTAGTCCCACATCGACTAGAGATATGGCCAAAGTAGTGTATATAAGTGGGAAACAACCCTCACCTTACAAGCCGGTTTTGTAGGGTTGAGTTAGGCTCAAACTCACATTCTAAGACTTTCTTTTATTGATCCTTGAAGTATTTCAGGAAGAAATTTTGATATTTTCCTCTTTTAGTTGAGTCAACATAAGTTTGTTGTGCACTTCGAGAAGTTTTACTGGAAGATGAAGTTATGCCTTGAGCCTTGTAACAAATTTGGGTCTGAAAATTTTCCATGTTAGCTCATGCTTTGAGGGTGTGTAGTTAACCTTGTATTGTATGTCATGTACCTTCCATCCATCATTTTATGTTTGGTTCTTTTAATTTATATATTATCTTTGAGAGCTTTGAGAATTGAGATAACAAGAAAGCACTGTCTTTGTAATTATATATAAAAAATTGTCTCTGTAATGAGGGGTGCCAAGTGCCTAAGTTTAATCCTTGCAATTGATGTTGATGCTTACCATATGGGGGAATTTGATTATATAAAGACATCTTAATCTATGCAGCCATTAAGAAGGGCAATTGCTTCAATATTTTACAGCGATCTTGGCATAGAAGAGGATGATATATTTGTCTCAGATGGAGCAAAGTGTGATATATCTCGTCTCCAGGTTCATTTGTCTTTTTTATTTATTTAAATATATGATATCCTTCTTAAATCACCTTTTCTGCCTATCATGCTCTTTACCTGGACCACCTATTCTGATTTAGTTTAAAATATTCTCCTTTGTGGGGATGAGGGCTGGGCGTTGGCATGTTAATTGGGTATTTTCCACAATCAATAAATTCTTCCTCAATTGAACTAAATATTCTTCTATTTTCATTTTGTGGCAGATTGTCTTTGGGTCAAATGTAAAAATGGCTGTGCAAGACCCTTCATACCCGGTAATTCATATCTGTATTTGTTTAAAATGATTTTCTCATCAGTTGCTTAAGCACTCATTTATGCTTCAATATGCCAAAAATGGTGACTTTAGTTTTGTTCCTATTGTTACATCTCATTGATTTAATGGGTGAGATGCTGACTCATTTTAGCCTATTCAATTTCATTTATGCTCTATGATGCAACAGGAAATAGTTGAGTCAGCCAGTTTCTTCATTTTGTTCATATAAGAGGACTTGGAAGAATGATTTTAATTTTTCAAGAAATGCTTTTTAAATATAGTTAGCAAACATTGAATGACAAAATTGTCTATTACTTGAAAAAAAATGACATCCGAACTTATGTAGACACATGGAAAGCTCCAATTAATGTCTTTGATTAATGTTTCAACTTTGATTCATAATTTCTTTCATTTTGAAATGATTAACATCTATCTTAATATACTGGACATTGTTGTCCCTTCCATATCTGATAGACTTAATAGCTAGTTCTTTGATAGTTTTGCTGGAATGAGAAAATTTAACTCAGGCTTTCGATACACACAAAATTTAGAAGAGTGAATAACCTTTTTGCGACCGCATACCTAAACAATTATGATTATTATACACTTAGGAAAGCTTTAGGCTTATGTCTTTTTTTTTTTTTTCCTTCTGATGAATATTTGATCATTACTCCACTTTTACAAGTAATGAATAAAGCTGCATTGAATTGGTGTTTTCTTCATGGGGGCTTATTTGTTGGCCCATGTTTGTTAACTATTATTTTCGAGAAATGAATTTTTTTTCTTCCAAATGCTCTTTTAGGAAGCTGGTAAAGAGAAGTGATGATTTCTCTAAAATAAGCTGAACTGAATGTGATCTTAGTATAATAAATTGTGTTGAAACTTTGGTTGGAAAAATGTTTTTAGACATCCAGGGAGCGTTTGGTAGGGGAGAAGTTTTTTCATGCCCGGGAATCATGATTCATGGGAATGAATAAAATTTGTTTGGTTGGTCATAAATATTCTTGGGAATATTTATATAAGTTATCTGGGAATCAAATAGTTATGTGGTATTTTTACCAGTTACTTTAATTATTTACTGCATTAAATAATCTAATAAGAGTAACGTGATATTTTTACTGCCGTAAACAAAAAACTTCAACTCGGGAAAGTTAGATTCCCACTTCTCTCCATGGGAAAGTTTTTGTGGGAAACCTAGCTAAAAACATTTCTGATAAATATTCTTTCCTAGGAATGTTATTTTTTTAAAATTGATACCAAACGTGAGAAACCAAGATTCCCAATCTAAGATTCCCAGGAAACCAAAAACTACTCCCCTACCAAACGCCCCCTCAGTTTACTATTTTGAATTATGCAAGACTTTATTGAATTCAAATTATATTGAATTCTTTTGAAAATGAATTTGATATAAAATTATGAATGAAATAATATATAGAAAATAGGGAAGTGATGGAACACCAGTTTTATTCTGTTCAAGTTTGTAGCCCTTTATCTCTTGTAGTTCTCTGTAAATAGTGGAACTTTTATTTGCAGGCCTATGTAGATTCAAGTGTAATTATGGGCCAGACTGGCCTCTACCAGAAGGATGTTGAGAAGTTTGCAAACATTGAATACATGAGGTGTAATCCGCAAAATGGTTTCTTCCCTGATTTGTCTTCAATTTCTCGACCAGATATAATTTTTTTCTGTTCTCCAAACAATCCTACTGGTGCTGCGGCAACAAGGGAACAAATGACCCAACTAGTTCAGTTTGCTAAGGACAATGGTTCTATAGTAATCCATGATTCAGCTTATGCAATGTATATTTCTGGTGACAACCCACGCTCCATCTTTGAAATTCCTGGAGCCAAAGAGGTCAGTCTGTCATTGATAATTTGATGTTTAAAGACTGGTCTCTATGTTCACCCTTTAACAATGACTATGATCTGTAGCATTTATTTGATGTACTTAGTTTTTAGTGGAATGCATCTGGTGGGTTCTTGATTACAAATTTTTGCCACTTTAACACAATTACTTGTGGCGGGTGCTATAACTTAAAATTAACTTCCTGTCTCTATATCATTTTACTTTGAATTTATTTTGCCACAAGTCCCATAAAAATTTGCAAATCAACTAAGAATCTTCCTTTGATGTCTCAGTGAATACCATAGATTACTGTTGCACATCAATGTGCATAACATCTTATTGCCAATTGCAGGTTGCCATTGAGACTTCATCATTTAGCAAGTATGCCGGGTTCACTGGAGTCCGATTGGGTTGGACTGTGGTTCCAAAGCAGTTGCTGTTTTCAGATGGATTTCCCGTTGCCAAGGACTTCAACCGTATTGTATGCACTTGTTTCAATGGCGCATCAAATATTTCCCAGGCAGGTGGTCTGGCTTGCCTTTCACCGGACGGTCTTAAGGTCAGTTATTTTGTTTCATTACTAAAAATTTCTGAAACAGAACAAAAAATTCCTTTTATTATTGAAATGGACCTCTCTCATCCTGCCCCCTTCTCCCAACACTCCCAAGGGAAAATGTCTGCCAATGTCGACGTTGTATACCCCTTTGATGCTTCTGCAACCCCTATTATTATTAAATATTAAACATCACACGCATTTGCTCTATTTCACTGGCTTCTTCAGCTACTAACTTTATTTCTAGACTGAGGTGGTTTTCTTTAATTGATGTATTTTCAAAGAACAAGCTACATAATAGGCTTGCTTGCTGCATTTGAATGCAGGCTATGCAAGATGTTATTGGATTCTACAAAGAAAATACTAACATAATAATGGAGACATTTGATTCTCTTGGGTTTAAAGTCTATGGAGGGAAAGATGCACCATATGTGTGGGTCCATTTTCCCGGCCGAAGCTCGTGGGATGTATTCGCTGAGATTCTTGAGAAGACTCATGTGGTTACAACTCCTGGCAGTGGTTTTGGACCTGGTGGTGAAGGTTTTATCAGGGTTAGTGCCTTTGGTCACCGGGAAAATGTCTTGGAAGCATGCAGAAGGTTCAAGCAGCTATACAAGTGAATTTAGAATAGCTCATTTGGTTTCAAGAGTTGTATTCTCATGGACTGAAGCTAGGGTCTGTCTTGTTTAAATAATGCAGTTGGTTTTCCTTGGAATTTAGATTAAGATGTAAAGACAGTGTTTATCAATTGAGGACACGTTTATTTTGCTTCTGTTTGCCTTATCTTATTTGCTACAACTTATTTAGATGATGTTAAATGTCTTGTCTGTTTCTATGAAAAATGTCACAAACTCTAGCAATTTAAACTTGGGTAGATGATTCAGTTAGAAGGCTTGCAAGCTCGTGGTCTTGTTTTTATTAATACACAAGTTATTAGTGAAAATTCATTTTTGGTCAATAAGATAATTTCGTTCGAATTAAAATTCATATGCACCCATCTTGTTTTTATTAACTCGAGCTACCATTACTAAATTGATGCCCAATAAAGATTTCCGAAAGTAAAAGGAAGTTTTATTTAGCGTTAAAAAAATATTACATTTTCTAAATGGGTTACTGTATGAGGAAGCATAGGTCTAGATGGAAGATTTTTCAAATTTCTTTTTCCACTTTTTTCTTAGTGTATTCGAGTAAGGAAAAAAAAAAAAGAATTATATTGAAGGGAAGGGAACAGAAACAACTGACAATATGGCCTTTGGTTTGAAAACTCCATAACCTGCCAATGTAACCCAACTACAAAATTGAGGTAAAAACAAGTATGGATGGAGGAGCATTCAAGTGATGGCAACTGAATGTAAATTAACCTCTATAGTTTAAAACTGTTAGAATTGGGACAAGATAACACTAATGCTGTTTGGTAGAGTAGAAAGAAAGTGAAAAGGACGAGAAAAGTTTAAAATTCAACTAGAAAAGAAAGGAAAAAGATAATTTGAATTTTTGTTTCCAAAAGTTAACTTTTCTATTTTTCCTTCAACCAAAGAAAAGAAAATGTAAGGGAGCGTTTACTTTGAGAAAGCATTTTCAATTTTCATTTCCTATTTTCGTTTTCTAAAAATTATTTTCATTTTTAAGTTTTCAGAATTTGAAAAATATGTTTGTTTTGATTTTTCATTTTCTGTTTCAGAAAAGGAAAACATTGAAAATATGTTTGTGTAACTTGTATTCCCTGACTTCTTTTATTCCAAAAAATTAATCCCAATACACCCAACCCCACCGATTCATGATGCATTTTCAGTAATTGGAACAACCCAATCCCATCCCTAACCCCCACCTTTTCTCTTCTTCACAACCTTGGTCCTCACTCGAACCCTTCTGCAGTAATTGGTTCAATTTTCCGCACTCGAACTCCATAAACGTTGTAACAAACGGGATGTTGGAGAGGGACGCCCCAGATGGAAACCTCGCCTTCCTGTTCCAATTCCTTTCTCAACACCTTCATATCCAGAACAAGGACCAAAGGATTTCTCCACGATGAAGAACGAGACAACGACCCACAATGAAGAGCGAGGCAGCAACCCACAGTGATACAAACGAAATAGAAGAAGGCTGAAGTTTTTCACTTTATTTACATGATTTGCCACCGCGTTTTCGTATTGTTTTCATTTTCAAAATTTAACGAAGAAAAGGCTGAAAACAACTTCTTGGCGTTTTCAAAAATGGGCATAAATTGAAAAACATTTTCAAGGAAAACATTTCTTAAATTTTAAACAAACATATTTTCAATCCCATTTTCTATTTTTATTGAAAATGAAAACAGAAAACAAGGGAAGTAAACGCCACCTAATGTTTTCCATATTTTATTTTCTCTCATCCAAACATATCATAAAAGGTCACATTGCATGGGAGGATTCATTTTTTCACCCTCTTTCTCTCTCTAAGGTCACATGGTTCAAACACTCATAGCTTTCTATTACAAGGCTGGCAATGTTCTAAACTTCATTTCTATTACACCCGCGGATTTAATACAGTGATATATATCTAACTTTTACATGATCTGCATCATAGGTATGTCCTAAACATAGGGTCTCTAGATGTTAAAACTAAACTAGTTCTTTGATGAACTACTTAGTACAAAATATCAGACAACTAAAACTGCTCTATACTATTAATCATCTCTGCTTTACATGTTCTCTTGTAATGTCCAGTTTGATTACACCGACTACAATGCACTGTATGTTTCTCACGATTAAGGTCATCCACACACAACCGTTTCTCAGGGCGTCCCGGTGGCCGCCGTAATTTTGGTGGCCTTACAACAAGGATATTATCATCCATAGAAGACTTATCTGTTTTACTCCATCCAAGTTTTCCAGGGATGGGGTGTATAGCCTCTGCATAGGTATCCCTGTAACTTGCAGCAGTAAAACACTTCTGGGTAAATGCATAGACATCCTTTCGACAAGAGATAAGAGCAGCAGCAGCATGGGAACATGGAATACCATTTAGCTGCCAATCACGGCAGGAACAGCTATGGCTACCGATATTTACAATATCCGATCGATCAGCTGAAAGAACCTCAAACTCTACTTCATCCGATCTAAGGACTTGATATGTGGATGCACGGTTAATGGCTTCAGTCATTAGCTTCTCGGCTGATGGAGCAAGTACAGAGCACCATGAACAGCTTTTTAAACTCCTGTCATCAAACTCGGTTTTAAGCTTGCTATGAATCCGCTCAATCACCTGGATAATTGGCAATTCCCGGGCGTCAAGAATCCATTTGTTGAACTCCTCAATGTTAGAGGATAGATGGCCAAACCGTGTCCCTTTAAAATGTACAAGGGCCCATTGAGAAGGATGAAATTGTTGTAACCATTTAGCAGCCTCAGGAGAAACCTCCTCTATTTCAGCCATTTTTTCTTTAAATGCAATGGTTGTGGATGCATATGCAGCCTTCCACAGAAGATTGACAAGCCTAGAGTTCTTGAACTCTTTGCCAATGCTTTCGGTCAAGTGACGCATGCAGAATGCATGAGAAGAACTAGGGAACTTCCTTCTTACTGCATCTGTAATACCCTTTTGCCCATCTGACAAAAATATAAACTCTGGCATGCATTCAGTATTCACCTCTAGTACCTTACGCAACTCAGACAGGAACCATGTCCAGCTGTCATCATTTTCTACATCAACAACACCAAAAGCAAGTGGAAATAACCCACCATCAGCATCAAAAGAAGTTGCTGTAAGCAATGTGCTAAGGTATTTGCTTTTCAGCTGGATTCCACCAAGTCCAACGATTGGCAAACAACCATTAACAAAACCATTAATTGATGCATAAAAGGAAACAAAAAGTCTCTGAAAACGGTTATCTGCACCAGTGGTAAATACCTCTGCAACACTTCCAGGATTTGTTTTCTTAATTTGTTCACAATATGAAGGAAGTAGGTAATATCCTTCTTCAGAAGAGCCATATATAGCTGCAAGACCCCTCTCCTTTGCACGCCAAGCTTGCTTATATGGTATGGTTATACCATATTGTTTATGGATGTCATGTAAAATATCTTTTGGTTTATAATTGATGTTATCTCGCAACCTTTCTTCTATGAAACTCACAATCCAATCAACAGAAGCCTGATGATGCCCATTGTTTGCATTTCTCCCACAAGTATGTGTCCCATCAATACTTCTAATAGTAAATGTTGGGGCATTAGGGAGCTTGACAGCACGAATCCGCCATGGACAGCCATCTGAGGCACACTTAGCAAAGTAGCGAATCAGGTCACTTTTAATAGTACGAAGCTCAAAATGCTGTGCAATGGCAGCTTCTTTAATTGCATTCCGGAATGCCTTCACATCAGGGAACTCTTGACCAACAAAAAAATTGTAGTCTTCCATAGTGTCAAGATTTACTTATTTGTTGTTATGTGCTAACTTCTACGAGGTAATAATCAACCACTGAAACCTATAACAGTACCATTTTCTCTATTATATATGCAAAAAAGCTTCCTCATTATAACAATCTGCAATTATCAAGCAAAAAATATATTAAACATAATCAAAGGGACTGATTTCTGTAAAAGAGAAACTAAGGATCATCAAGCAAGCAGAACTCTACAGAAATACAATGATGATTTCTTACACAAATTATTGCATCATAAATATTATAATTAAGATATAAACAATTCCATGCCAGGACATTGACACAAATATATGGATATGTTTGTTAACAACTAAAGCCTTTTCACAGTAGGTGGGTTGGGTACATGGACCAATCGATGTCCTTATGTTTTATCAAAGACCAATTCCCCTGGCCAACAATGGTTGGCACAATTGGTAAGGCTAGACTGTGTCAATTTAGGTTGACCAGGGTTTGAATGCAGCTAGGGTCCATTGTTGGCGAGCTATTTGTAAGGACACTCGTACTAGCACTTGTAGATCTTAGGGGCATCCATGACCTAGGAAGGGGTAGCCAACCCTGAACCTAAACTTGCTCCAGCTAAAAAAAGGGGGTTTGTCATAAAGGCAATTTAAATCTAAATCCTTTAACGGTCTCATTCAAAGTTTTTCTTAGTCTTCCTCTACCTCTAACTATTGAAATATCCTTCATTTGATTAATTAGACTAATTGGAGCTTCTATTAGTATTCTTACAAGGTTAAACCTTCTGAGGCTTCTATCATCTTTTCTTCAATATGTGCCACTTTTAATTGATCTCTTATGCATTCATTCCTGATCTTATCTTTTCTTGCATGACCTCTGATTTTTGTTGTCCCTTTATTGTGCAACAGTTGGACTAAAGCACCGTTACATCACAAATAAACCTAAAGCATTCCTTTATTTCACTCACCCTACTTGAATCCAATGATTTGCATCACTCTTATTTCTCCATTGCTTTGAGTATATCAAAAACACCTAAATTGCATGACATATGGTAATGTATAATCTCTCAATTTCACCTCCAAAGTATAAAAGGAAGCCATGTGGTATCAAGGCTTCTCTCCACAAGGACCAAAACTTTAGTTTATCATTTAATTCCTCTCTTGACACTCCCACTAAAACTATATCATTTGCAAAAAGGGAAAAAAAAAAGCATCGAGGAAATAGCACCTGAATATGTTGAGTAACAACATAAAAAACTAAGGTAACAAGATAAGGACTCAAGATTGACTCTTTGTATAAACCTACAGTTATAGGAAAATCCTATGTGACTCCACCATGAACTCCCTTCCTTTCCGGTGCCTTCTCCAAGACTTCTCTTTGCTACCCTATCATAGGCCTTTTTCAATTTTAATGAAAACTATAAGTAAAGTGCATAAGTTGATTTTAACTTATAGGAAAAACTCAACTCATTTTACCTTCTTAATTTCTTTTCTCACAAGCGTTTATGGAAAACTTTATCGAAACTTGGCCTAAGTATAAATCATGTACCGGAAACACCAAAGGGAGTGTTACTAGCATTTCTCTACATGTATTTATTTAAAAATTAAAATAAGTCAATATAAATTGGCATGGATATTGGTTTTAAGCAGCAGCAAATTCAATCATCTGCCAATAGTATTCTGTTCTCAACCCTAGCTGTTACTGTATTCCTTCCTAATCAGAAAGAAACTAGAGGACATGATACTCTAAGTAAGATCCAAGCTCCAACTGCCAGAGGCAGAAGCCCACACAAAAAAAAAAAAAAAAATACAATTTTGTTGAGTAGAACTGAGTAGAAAGGCTTACGTAACTGAAGATGCTTTGTTTCAGCAGGATAAGAACAAAATAAATAAATAACAAGTGCTAAAAAAATTACATACAAATTTACAACATGAAACAGCTCAAGATATCCTCATACACACAAAATGAAAAAAAAAAAAAAAAAAGGAACAAATTAAAAAAAAAAAAAAAAAAAAAAAAAGCAATTTTGTCTTGAACCCAGTTCATAAGAAAGGGATTAAATTGAAGTGGAGACATGAAAAGAATTAGTTGTGCTATTTGGAGGAGTGGAATTAAAAGAGAGAGGGAATTGGTTACCAGAACATGGGACGAAGAAGAAGAGGGTGGTGTGTTGAGACTTGAGAGAGTGAGATCCGATGCAATATGAATGGACAGACAGAGACAAAGACAGAAAAAGAGAGAGAGAGAGAGAAGATGGTAGTAGTATTGTGAAGCAAGCTTAGCTTAGAGTTAGGATTGAATTGAATGTTGATTGGGTCACTTAGGGGTCCTATCGTCACTTCATAATTCACAAACTAGCTCACTGTCAAGTCTGTCACTGAGGTACTTTCTGTTCTCACTTCTCCCCGACACCATATTGGATGGATTTATTATTTTCCTCTTCTTCTCTAACATACAATACAATATTATAAATTTAAGGCTTAATTATATATTTTATCACTCAATTTTTATTATTTTATGAATTTTATCATTTAAGTTTTTTTTTTACAAATTTTATCACTCAATTTTTATCATTTTACGAATTTTACCATTCAAGTTATTTTTTTTTTTGCAAACTTTACCATCCAACTTTCATCATTTTATGAATTTTACCACCTAAGTTTTAAATTTATGCGCATTTTACCACCCTGATGTTTCACAAAAAAAATAGTTTTCAATTCTTTAACTTTTTTTTTTGAAACATCAGGGTGGTAAAATGCGCAAAAATTAAAAACTTAGGTGGTAAAATTTGCAAAAATAAAACTTGGGTAGTAAAATTTGCAAAATTATGAAAGTTTGGTGGTAAAATTTGTAATTAAGCCTAAATTCAAATATAAAATTTAGAGAATAAGACTTGTAATTCTTTTATAATATATATAATAAGATTTGTAGTTTTTTCACTTTCTTAATTAGATATTTCTAATAGAGTAATGATATGCTACTACATTCTGTTATAAATTCTCCTATTATTTAGAAATAAATTGTTGGTCTGAATGGTACTGGACTTGATCCCTTTAAATAAGGTCTCGAATTCAGTTTTGTGAAATACTCCGTACTAATGTCATGGGTATCAAAATTTTTTTCCTATTATTTTACAAAGAAATTGTTAAATGAAAAGTAAATATATTTAATGATGTCTTTGACATAATAAAAACACATTTGATACTTACCGTATAAAGAAAGTAGAAGGATTAATAATAAAAAAAATATTCAAGAGGATTTAAAATTATTTCTTCTAATATTCTCTTTCACACACTACCAATATCCCTCTTTTCTTCCATAAGGGAAAATGATGTTTTAATAATTTATTGACCTAATACAACTAACTTGAGTGCACTAAGTTTCCATAAGAAATGTTTTTCATTTCTTACTACTAATGCGGCAAGGTAAAAATAAGATTTTAAAAATTGGATTTACCATTCAACTAATGAAGACACTGACTTAAGTTTATCAAGAAGGTGTAGTTTAGTTGATTGAGTAGGGTCCGTGAGTGTTGTAAAATTCCTAGTACTGTCTTTGATTCCTACAGATAAAAAAAAGAGACACTAACTTAAGTTTAATTAATGGTTTAACTATGGCTGAACTCATAATATTTAAATAATATTATTTAACTATAATATATTAAACAATATTAAATAAAAATAACATAATATTTATAATTTTATAGTATTAAAAATTAATTTTCACTTATAAATGTCATTAATCATAACTCATAAGATATAATACTTAAAATTAAACATAAATTAAATATATTGTAACATTTAAGTTTAACAAAACATAATAATATTCATTAGCAATTATAATAAAAATAAATTTACTTAATTCAAAAACAACTTAATTCACATGTTATCAAGGTTATAAAGTTAGTTTGGTGGTGAATGGAGAAGGGAGGGGAAGGAGAGATCGTGAATTCAAATTCCTTCACTAACAAAAATTAATAACTAACTTGGCCTATAAAAAAAAAAAAAAACTTAACTCACATGCTATCGGCAAAGACACATAGGATACTTAATTAGATTTCGACTTGTAAACGGTCTCCACCAAACATCAGCTATGCATTTAGTTATTAGTATCTATCTTATTCAGTGATTCGGTTGGTGTGGCAGTATTCTAAAGGTTTACCTTTAAGCTTCGCCAACTTTATTAATTCATGGTTGCAAACTTAACTTCATGATGACAGAAAAATGAAATATAAATTTATGTGATTGTCCATGAATCTAAGTTAGTACTTGTGGCTCCCACTATGCAGAGCATGAATCTATACTTGTCCTTAAAATTAAAGTAGAAGTTTTCTAGCATTTGTTATGTGTTACTTTAACTTTGTCGCCTCCAAATAAGAAAAAATAAACAAAGTTTTATTTTTTTTACTGCATATTAATAAGGTTTTAAATTGTGGTCCCGACTGTAATTTTGTCACGATTCTTGACATTGTGAAAAATCACAGACGTTTGTGGCCACAGTTGCGGTTGCGATTCAGTTGTGGTAAATTCAAAATCTTGACATTGCAGTTGGAATCGCGACCAGACTGTTTTTTAAAACCTTACTGCAGAAAATTGAGTTTTTAAGTTCAAGATGGCTAATGGATATGAATTAGTGAGTGACAAATTTACAATATGCGTGCTTAATTCCAGTTTTACGAATTTCATTATTGGGTTTGGTCAAGTCCTCTTAACAATTTGCCGTGGCTCAGAAATCCTGTTTTTCAGATAAAAAGGAAGAAACTCTTCTCATTTTAAGGAGAGTCCAATTATTTTTTAAATTGAGTGAAGGTATAATCTTTGACAAATGCAATCCTATCTTCCATTTGGTGACCGTTATGGTTGCTTCAATTGTCACACTACAATGACTTCATTCTGCACTGTGTACTTACCTTACTCCTCATCTAAGTGATAACGTATACACTACCAATATACCATACTAGTAGCCAACTAACACCAGCTTGCATTGAAGACAAAGCATAACATTTTTTAACTCTAATGCTTGGAAGATTGGCTTTAGGACTTCTTTCTTGGGTCGCAAATTCAAAAATGTTTTTTTTTTTTTAAATTATACTATAATATTGATTGCAGTTGCCCAAAATGAGTATCCTAATTATGGAATGAGTTCCCTCTCTTATTCTTCTTGGCAAAAGTGGAATAGTACAGGTGAAAAGAATGTGGGAAAAGGGAATCATTATATATTTCATGCCTTTCCTTCATGTGTGTTCAATGGACAGGAGGGGTTCTGTAATATGCTGGCACAGTTACTGGGAAGAACATTTGTCTCACTCCTTCAGCCTTAATAATGGGGAAAATGATGCCTGATGCACCCTGGCATATCAGGAAAAAAAATTGATTCAAACTAGTGGCAAAAAATTGGCAGTGATGTGTGAAATATTCTATATGTTGTTTAAGCAAAAAGGAAAAATAATGAAAAGTACTCACTGAAATCAATCTAGCTCCAATCCACATCCGTTTTGGAGAAGGAAATGGTATGAGCAGGCGGCCAACACCGTATATAGCCACCGCGAAGAAATGGAGAACCAAACTCAATGGACGAGGATTCAGACCAGAGAGTAGAGCTATTGGTCCATCTGAGAAGACACCTCCAAGGCTCAAGTAATCGAAACACGCTTGGCGCATTTCCTTTCTAGCTGGATCAGGAGATGCACAGAACACTTTGTACAATGCCCCAGCTAGTGTGTTTATTGTAGATGCCACTGGCTGCAAATAGAATCAGACATTGCACTAAGTTTTTGTGTATGTTGTTTGGTTTTAAAGCTTTGCACTAAGTTACAAGTTAACATTCATGATTCATCTCAAAAGCTCAAGTTATTAGGTGAAGACTAAAAGTTATGTTTACATAACACTTACCTTGCGTAGGGTGTAGAATGATTCAAGGTATCTGCAAAGAGCAGAAGCATCATGCAGATTATGAAGGGGTTTAAGTAGATCCCTTAGCACAACAATGTCAGATAAAGCCACAGTCATTCCTCCTCCGGTTAAAGGGTGGCGCATATTGAAGGCATCTCCCATTAGAAGGGCACCTGGTGTGGGATAAGGTGAGGCAGGCATGCTTCTATTTGGCATGGTTCTTATGCTTCCTTTGTCAACAGCTGCAATAAAAGAATCATACAGCTCTGGAGGAACCTAAAACATACAATTTCCTCAATTAGTTGAAACAATATGAAACACATAGGAGTCAAAATATAAAGAGTATCTACTATCTAGCTTTGAATATGTGGGAATGTTCATTATTTGGAAAGAGTTAACAGTTGTGAAGCCAAGGCACACATATGTTATTTATTGGTACCTGAGGAGCTACCACAGTTTTCAAATAACGGGCCATTTCACCACTACCAAGGGAAGGTAATTTTTGGCCAGGCACATCAACCAAACAGCGAATCTCAGTGCTACTGATGGGATAAAACAAAATGGGTGAAGGATCACCTAAGATGACATGTCCATGATTTGCATATGGAAGATTACAATTCTCCAAGACCAGACCAACAAAATGAGAGGGTACTTCAACCTGCCAAAATAACCACATTTTATTTCATAAGCAACAATAGAATAAACCATCAATTTCATCCTTGAAGTATTACCCTTTTCACTAAAAAAAACTACAGAAGTAATCCCTCAAATATTAGAAATCATGCTAAGTAGTCCCTTAAATATTAATAACCCTTCAATTTAGTCCTTGAACTTTACTAAAAATACATCAATTTAGGAACTAAACTTATGGATATTCGATACTTGAAGGATTATTTATATAGTTTTATTACTTTAGAGGCTACTTAGGAAAGAGGATAATACATAGAGGCTACTTTGTGCATGTTTTGATTAAAGTTTGCAAACTTAAGTTTGGGTTAAACTTAAGTTTGCAAACTAAGTTTGCAAAAATATCTCAAGTCTTGCTTATCCAAAATTAAGTTTGCAGGCAAAATTTTACTTTCAAACATACTTTTGAGGGATAACCAAACATGATCTCAAACTGATTTTGCTCTCAAACATACTTTTGGACTCTCCCACCAGAAATCCAAACATGCTCGAAATTGGTGGTTTACTCACAGCATAAATTTAGGATCCTCCTATTCATATTCAAAGTTAAGAAAAGACAACTAGAAAACTCTGAATGAAACCAAAATATTATCATATAACAGAAAAGAAACATAGCACCCTTACCTTAGGATTGCAAAGAGAACGCCTCAAATTGGAAAAACAACCATCACATACTATGGTGAGGGGAGCCTTTGCTGTGAACTCTTGTCCACTTTTGGTTTTGTAGTGCACCCCAGCGATGGTTCCTTTTTCTTCAAGTAGAGATGTGACAGTTCCTTGTTCTAATTTTACACTGCAGAAAATTAGGATGAGACTATAAGAGGGCCAAAACAATGGATTCAATACAACTTGAGTGCAAATGTTGAACTTGATATAGTAAATAAAATATCAGAAAAATTATTCTTTTTATAAAAACGAAAAGAGTGCTAAAAATGTGTACTTTGGAAGAGTTGAAGCCTTTTCTCGCATTCTCTGTATGAAACGGCCATTGTGAAAACTTCTCCCCGAAACATCAGAGCTAAATTTTTCCAAGGGATAAGAGAGCTTGGTATTTTTGCCATCCTTATACAGAGCATAGCCAAAGACTTGCTGAGCATCAATTTCATCCACACAATCTGCAATTATTCAAAAGTCCATCTGTTAAGAGCCATGAATTTGACCAGCAGAGTCAGGGGAGTTGTTAACTAAGATACATACTTCAATTGCTACAAAATTTTTCATGTGTCAAATTTGTACAAAATAGTGATATGAATTTAATTAGAATGCACTGATAGTGTAATGATTTTTTATACTATCATCCAATCATATATTGTCATGGTAAGAAAGTTGACTTTTCTAATAAATATTTTAAAACTCATAATTATGGTGATTTCTGTTTAATTGACAATCTAAAAATCTTTACACTATGAAAATTAAACCCTTGTCATATTTTCAGGATGCTTACCCTCAAGACCCAACTCAATTAACTTCAGATACCCCCCAGGTTGTAGCAATTCACCCACGATCCTGTCAGGTTCACTCAAATCCCTTTCAATCACATGTACTCGTCGTCCATCCTACAAAAAAGAGGTACAAAGCAAGATCATTGATCGTTCTCCAAACAAACAAATGCTTCATTCACACGAAAGTTAAGAGGGTCCTCCAAAACATCTTCTATATCATAAAAGTTATCAGATAGCAACTATTGCAGTGCCATGCCATAGATAAATGACACCGACCTTATATCACAAAAGTGAATCTGGTAAAATAATCACATAAGTACTTTCTCAATGACTCTGGTCCAATCTTGGGGGTTCTAAAAATGGCTTATGGTTAGGAAGAAATATTAGACTTTTCACATATTTTTATGCTTTCTTTGCCTAATTGCTGAGAAGGTGGAAAGAGAAAAGAGGATATGAACATTTAATCTGTATAATAAATGTTCTATAGTGAGTGCCTATAAGTACATTTCTAGCCAGACATATAATTTCACTGTAAAATGATTCACTCTTGTTTTCTTTCATCCTCTTGAAGCTTCCTTTCTTTTTTAATAGTATTAATTTTTAACTTGGCACCAATCTTCTTAAACAGATCTATACATAACACAAGAGAAACCACCATGCTGATGAAACACACAAACTCAAATTTGTGCAGGAAATAGAAGCCTTCTCTACCTTTCCAAGTGTGTAAGCAAGAGCTGCACCAGCAACCCCAGCACCCACAATGATGATGTCAGCACTTCCTGCATCCTCATGTGACCATATTCCATTCTCTGATGATGTCTTTGCACACTCATTACCTTTTACATGTATTGAACTTGAATCTGCCATCTTCTTTGCTCCAAAACTGTACACAAAATACAAAAATGCAAAACTACAAGCCATGATCCCTCCTAGAATGTACTGATAATCCATCCTCTGAGAGATCAGTGAAGATTGAACAATTAGAATAGCGGTTATGAATGAGAAAACTAAGTTTTCTATTGGAACACCTCTTTGTTCCTGTTTACGTGTGACTTTTGAATTGTAACACTTGCTACAATAAACCAGGCATTTTTCTTTTATAGGGGCAAATAGTTGTACATACTTTTTTTTTATTATTATTTAAAGAAAATGGTTGTAGATACTTAAGTAATAAGTATATGGCTCAAAATATTCGTTTACCTTTCTCTGTAGTTAATTTTGGACATTTTATATTTCCTTTTAAATGAAGAAAGCAGGTTTCGCTTCCTTACCTACCTGGTTATACTTTCCCCTTTTCACTTTGTTTCTTTATGTTTCTCACATTTGTGTGGGGTTGGGCGTATTTTTGGCATGATAGCATACCAACATTGACAAATTTAGGTATAAGCAGAGACAAAAGTTATACTAAACTTTTGCAAAATGCAATCAATAATTTTTAATATCTCTTATTACTCAAATATAATAAAGTTATTTGTTGAGAAATATAAATAATTTAATTAGAATTAGATAAAATCATACTAAACTTTCACAAAATGCAATCAATAATTTTTTATATCATCTCATATTGCTTAAATATAATAAAGTTATTTGTTTAAAAATGTTAAAAAAATAATTGGAATGTATTGGTTTTATATATTATCATCAAATCATGAATTACTATAAATGGTAAAATTATTAACTTTTGTAATAATATTTTAAAAGAGATGATTTCTAATTGATTTTTTTTATCCGTAAGAATTAAAGATAAGGTATCTTGAGATTTACAACAACTCACACGTACTGTTTAACCAACTGAGCTAGACCCCTCAGTAAATGATTTCTAATTTATTGATAATACAGAAATCTTTAGTATATCAAAATTAAACTCAAGTATAAATAAAATATACAGTTATACGGTGAAAAATGTGAGTTTGTACTAAGTATTTTATTTTATGCTCTGTTTTGTCTTGTTAAATAACGAGTCTCATACAGAACAGGGCGAGTCGGACTTGCTAGAAGTAGGCACGTTGACTAAGGTCGTTTGAGATCAAATTTTGAGATGCAGTATATGTTAATAACTTTTATTCTATTTAAAAAATCGAGATAAAACTGCATATGTTGTGGTTTTAAAAATAAGAGATGATAAAACTACTATTTTGTAAGGTATATATATATATATGTATATATATATATGAGAAATATTAGCAACACACTCTCTAATACATTTCTTTTAAATATTCTTTCATTGATTAAAATCTATTGAAATTTACAAAATTAGGAGAAAGAATTATTAAATAAGAGGTGGATCCCGCTAAAATTTGTGATTTTCAATAAATTTCAACTAATAATAAAAAGTTTGTTTAAAAGAATGTGTTAGAAAGTATTTTGCTAGCATTTTTCACAGATATAAATGTAAATTTAATTTTCGAACTCAAATATGTTATTTGATAGATTTTCTGGTGGATTATATTTGGGAGTGGAATTTTAGAGGAAAGGATAAGGGAATACACATATCTAACCACTGAAGTTTTGTGAAATTACATAATTATCTACTCTAACACTAACCTTAATTTTTGAAAAAATATATACACCTCCTTATATACTACACTAATCTCTTAATTGTTTGAAAAATATTACATTATGCTTTCCTATAAGGGAGGTTATTATAAATGCAAAAAAAAAAAAACAAAGAGAGTTTGTGTAATTTCACGAAATCTTAAGGGTGATTAATGTCATTTACTATTTTATTTTTAAATTAAAAAGTTATATAATATTTATAAAAAGAAATGAAAGATTAGGAATAAGTCTATATTAATCTATAATTCTATTTATTTCATTTTAAAAATATCAAATTAGAAAATCTTGATTAGAAATGAAAATTTATATTCTCCTTTTCTTTTCCAAAATATAACTCACAGACATACTCTAAATATATCTAACTTTTACTTAGAATTAATGAGTATCTTGTATATAGAACAGACACAAGAAAAATGTAAAAATTTAAAAATATTTAAGAAAAATTAGTTTAATTAATAATTTTTTTTACATGTAATAAAAGTATAAATTAAAATGTAAAATGCAAACATTTACAATTTATAATTTTGAGAAATTCTAAAATTAAAATAATTATATTTTTATAATAATACATAAATATCTCAAAATGCTTGATTTTAATTGAAGAAAATGGATTAATTAATCAAATAAATTAAGAAAATTAAAAATATCTATTAATTAAATAACTGATTAACTAGAAAATATTAATTTATTTAAAATTAATTTAATAACCTCGCATGATTTTGGGTATATATGTATTTCTTAACTTTTGCCAATTTATATCCTTTACTTTGCCAATTTATTAATTTTTGTAAAATATTAATATAATATTTGATTGGCTAGTGCATAGAAATTACACTCCTTTTACAATTCTGCACAGTCCCTAATATGGAAAGTTATTCAATATAATACATATTTTTATTTTGGGTACAGATAATTGCTTTGTGATACGTAAGCAGAGTAACATTACCTACACAACTCTAGTATTAAGAAACACTCTGAATACGAAATATTCCAATAATATAGTATCACACTATCACATTTTAATTTATATAAGGAAGTTCTTTGATGCAATTGAGTTCTTTTCTCATTGCCTACATTATTATGACAGTTATTACTTCTAAAAAAAAATTGTTAAACTATACAAATATCTATAATTAATTTTTTTTATGAACCTAAAGAATCTTTGACCGAAAGTTAATAATTAATATCTTGAATTACTGAGATCGATTTAAAGGAGTTGACCGAATCTATGATCACATTTTTAATATCAACCATGTCACACTACATTAATATCTATAATTAAAACTTAAAAAAATAACAGTTATGTTATTATTTTTTGAAATATAATATTATTGCATGTCATTTCATTTTTTTTATGTATGCATGTCATTTCATTTATATATTTTAAACTAGTACGATATCCGTGCCTGTGTACGGGTGACATCGATTGTTATGCACGCTTTACATGTCATTTCATTTTTTTTATGTATGCATGTCATTTCATTTATATATTTTAAATATGATCTCGTGTTATACGAGGGCAAAACAAAACTTATATTAGTCCTCTCGCATTGCACGAGTTGAATGCACGTGCTCACACGAAGGTCATCATATATATTATAATAATAATAATAATACTAAACAAATGCAACATGCATGTTTTCTTTTAGCGCATAGCCATGCATGCGCCATTCCAGTCTTGCAGCGCTCCTACCACATTTAAATAAATAAATAAATAATGGGTCTTAGGGTACTGGTTAAGGAATTAAAAGGAGAAAGTATTTACTGTGAAATTCATAGGAGAGCACAAAAAAAATCATAAACAGCGCAATTTTCTGCTTCCCAAAAAAAATCTTTCTTCTTTTAATTCCTTAACCAGTGTCCTAAGAGCACTGATTAGCATTTGTCATAAATAATAGCCTCGCAGTTTGAGTCATTTAAGTGGTTTAGTGAGAACCACCATTAGAAGTATTAAAGCATAATGGTAATTAAATGCATGTTATTTTGTAAGTGCTCTTTAGGGTGTATAGGGTACTATTTTTTTAGTTGGAAGCTTCTTCGGCTTTGAATTTGGACACCATTTCCTCCCCTAATTTTTTCTGCAACAAAAGAGCATACATACGTGGAAGAAATTAATAGACAAGTTTAGTAAGAAGGAGAAGATGGATAATAAATGATTATATGTTAATGTTTGAGTAGTTACCTACTAAATCAGAATAAAATAGAATTGAATGAGACTTTATTATTTTATATATAATGTGTGTTTGATAAAATTAGCTCTACGTAAATTAGTTAAAAGCTTATAAGTTATAAGTTGAAAAATTGAAAACTTATAAGCTAGTTAATTAAATTAAAAATATTTATTGAAATTAGTTAATAAATTGACTGTTAAGTTTAAAATGGCATAAAAATGATAGAGTAAGGAAAGGAGTTTCTAAAATGAAAAAATAAATAAAAAGGATTTCAAGCAAATTATCGAGGATAAAAATAAAAAAGTTAGTAGCATATAAATTAAAAACTAGTTGAAATAACTTATGAAATAAGCTCATGTATTAAATAAGTTTATTTTTATCAATAAGTTGTTGATTCGAGTGGTACTGGAGTCGGTCTTCTTAAGCAATGTATCATTTATTTAATTAAATAAACAATTTAAGCTTGAGATTAAACTCAATTATTTAAATGAACCAAGCTTAAACTTTACAAACTCAATATTAACAACTCGTGTGTGTGCAAAAAATTAATAATTACATAGATTTCACTATATCATACTACATTTTTAAAGATATTTTTTTTCTAGATTATTATTTAGTATTAAAATATTTTATTAAATACTAAAATGATAAAGTTAAAAAATAATTTAAGAAAAAATTCCAAAAATAAAAAAAATTAATCTATAAATGAGCTAAACAAACCAATTTTAAGTTTTTGTTTTTTTAAACAAGCTAAACCTAAGCTTTTAGTTAGGATCATTTAAATAAATGAACGAAGTTTGAGCCACTCCATTTTTTTTACAATTAAATCCTAAATTTCTAGTGTTCGACTAAGCTCAACTTGTTTACACCCATATAATAGATAGATACTTCTAAATATATATAATTATTTATATTATAATTAAAATTTGTGATACATAAGAAAAATCTTAGAGTCCTTATTTATCATAATGGGTAAATTAGCGTTGAATCCTTTAAAAGTCCTTCTCTAAGAAAAGAAAAATCTCTCAAGCACTCAACCTATGAGCACGAGACGTATTGAAAAAAAAAAATATTATTACAAGTTCCTTGTTTAATAGAAGAGAACTACCTTTTCACCAAAAAAAAAAAAAGAAGTACCAAAATTTTCATGGTCTCAACTTTCAATCACATATTCTAGAAGAAAAAGATTTTGAGCAAGAAAGCAGTGGCAGAGCTTCGTTGTGACTAAGGGACGCCGGGTCATGGCCCACCCAAAAATTTTACAAAAAAATTATATATATCTATATATATAAATATGTAATTATTAAAAATATTTATATTTTTAGTTAACATTTATAAGATTTTCTATAATATTCTTAAATATTGTCTAAAGTTATTTATTCTTCAATTTTAATAATTTTGTGTCATTGAAAAAGTATAGAGAATATTAATTTACAAATTTTGGTCATTGAAAAAGCATAAAAAAAAAAGATAACTTTTAGTTATTTTCTTTATTAATATTATTTTCATAAATAATTTTATGTTAATGTTGTACTTGATTTTTTTTTATAACATCAACCCTTATGGCTAATTCAATAACACTTTTTTCAACAATTATATATATATAGATAGATATATATACTCATTTTGTTATAGGAAAGCTTATACAAATACATGACCTGAACTTGTAGATTTTTCGGTGGATTTTTTTTATGAAAAATTTTCTATTAATTTTGTGATGTTTTTGTACATTTTTCTACATTTTTTTTTTGAAAATTTTGCTATAATTTTAGAAAAATATGATTATTTCCTTAAATTTATTGAAAAATATAATATTTCTTACAAACTTTTATAAAAAATTTCAAATAAATTTATCAATTTTTAAAACTATCATGAATCCCAAGCTATTCAAAATTTACAAAGAAGCGCTCATATAGCTCAAGTTATCATCCTTGATGTTTATCAAGTCAAAGGACTACTTCAAAAGCATTTAGAAAACAACCACAAGTACTTAACATTATTCCTTAGAAGCTCACCATTAGAAGTTTTTGATCACGCTTAAATGAGATGAATTCAATGACTTAGACCTTTGTACTAGAATTGCATTTTATCCTTAAAGTATTTCAAGTTAAAAGACTTATCTAGAAGAGTTCATAAGATAGATAAAAGAATTGAATCAACTTCTTCATCAGCTTAACATCAAAGATTCGAAATGAACTTAAAAGGGATGAATTTCTAACTTTAACTCATACATTTCATGTGTGCTAATCCTTAAAACCTTCAAGTTGTAGGACAAATTGTTCGTGCCTTCAAAAAATTGTTTTAACTCTTTAGAAGACTGCTTTTAGAACACTAGCCAGGAAGGTAAAAAAAGTCAAAGGTTATCATGTGAGTTATCATATGCCACAAAGGACAAAATAACTACTATGTGTAGAAAAAATTTGCAAAACATGTTTGAATATCCTTCAATAGTCAGAAATGACTACCTAATGATGAAGAACATGTATTTAACACAAGGAAGCTTATGATTGAAGAAAATGGAAGAGAAAATGACTACATCTAAAAAGTGTAGGTGTGCAAATAAGTCTTTATCTAAACATTTTATCACTCTTATAATTTATCTTCTCTACTCTCTCCTAATTTTGAAACAATAATGTGTAAATCTGATTGGGAGTGAGTATTGACTCAATTCGTTGTTGGTTTACCCATTTAAAAGTGTTTCAACTTGTTTAGTATCATACTTACTACCTATTTCGGTTGTATTTGGTTTCTTCTAAGCCATCTAGTTAGATTAGTGTAAGTTGAGAGTGGTAAAGCCTAAAAAGGTTATTTTGGCAAATAATACTAGGTTCTATCAATCATGAAGAGGCCGAGTATGGAAAAATATTTACTTGTTAAGCTTGAAAAGGTTGTGTGAAAAGAATATTTAATGGTTCCAACTTAGAGAAAGTGTTGTGTAAGAAAACATTCATGTAAACCTAATATTTTAGTGGAAAATTTGTAGGTGTTTAAGTGAACTAACTCGACTTATTCTGGTTTATTCATCACGAGTTGCATAAAAAGTGTGTCAACCCAACACAACTCGAACCAACATAAGTTGATGAGTTTATTCCAATGTTTTTAAAACCGGACCGGTCATTGAACCGGTTAAGGCACTGGTTCAAGGTTCAATGGTTCAACCGTGGTTCAACCAGTTGAACCGGTATTAATAAAATAATAATAATAAAATAATTTATAAAATAATATTAAATAAATATAATATCACATAACTTTATAACATTAAAAACTATAATAAAACTTAAAACATCACTTTACAAGGTTTTAACATTCAAAAAATATATAAAAGTTTAATTAAATATATCATAATACTTAAGTTCAAATTTTAATAAAATAAAATAATATCCATTAACAATAACAAATTTACATTTAGAATAAAGAAAGAAAATGACAAATTAATATAATATAAAATTATCAAAAATCAAGATATAAAAAAATTATAAATTAATATAAATGACCAAATTATATGTTTTACAAGAAAATAATAATAATAATTGATAAAATAATTTATATCTATTTGAGATATTTATTAAATATGTGTTTTTAATTATTTTTAAAATATTTTATATTAAATTTAAAATTTTAAATGAAAAAATTAAAAATTAAAAAAAAAAAAAAACCGGTTCAAACCGGTTTTAGCTACCGGTTCTTGACCGGTTCCCACCGGTTCTGAGTTCCTCCGATTTTATAGAGTAACCGAACCGGTCACCAGACCGGTTCCCGGTCGAACCGGTCGAACCGGCCGGTCCAGTCCGGTTCTGAGAACATGGGTTTATTCACCAAATTTTAAAAAAATAAAAAAATACAAAGAATAGAAATAAATATATATTTTTTTTCTCTATTTTAAGTTATTTTAGATAAAATAATTAAATACAATCATTTCCTTTTTGTAATTCAATATTTCTAAATTTTAATTTTAATTTCTTAAATTAAAAAGTAAAATGGACCAACCCTACTCAAACCCATCTTAACTTATAGGTTAACTAAGGGGGTTACTATTCTCACAACCTATGTGAGTGGATTTTAATTCAATTCCAAAATTACCTTTCCTCACGGAATCACGTTTCATTGTACACTTGTACAATGAAATCGTGATTCCGTTACATTGTACAGTTGTACAATAGAATCGTGATTCCGTTACATTGTAAGGGGTGTCGAGAAACACAGTACAATGGAAATATGATTCCGTTGTATAACAATTCAACGGAATCATATTTTTATTATTTACTAAAGGGATAAAAAAAAAAATAATGGAAATACGATTCAATTGAATAATTATTCAACGGAATTGTATTTCCGTTATTTACTAAAGAGGTAAAAAAACATAAAACAAAGGAAATATGATTTTGTTGAATTATTATTCAACAGAATCGTATTTTCGTTGTCTTTTTTTTTTCCACAACTTTAGTAAACGGAATCATACTTCAGCTGTTTCATTTTTTTTTTTACCATGTTTTACTAAAACGGGAATATAATTCCGTTGAGGCAGCACCCAATGCTGGCTGCAGACCCTTTCTCATCGCCACAATTCACCACCACAAGACGCGTTCATTCCCATCCACAACCATCAAAAGCAACAATTCCACTAGTATAAAAGCAAATGCAAAAAGAAATATGGATAAACAAAGAAATATTAGTTGCGCACACTTCTATTGGTCGGATTTAGATTGCGCGGCTTGCGCAGTGGGTGGTGCGGCGTATGCGCACATGGTGAGGCTTGTGCGGCGTGGCGTGGCGTGTGCACGGGGTGGCGCCGTGGTGCGGAGTGCGTGAGCAGTGGTGCGGCTTGCACGCTGGGTGGCGCACGCGTGGTACTGTGCATATCTCAACGGCGCGATGCTAGGCGGATTTGCGTGACACAATGCTTGGCGGATCTTGACGGCACCGCGGCGCTGCTTGGTACATGAGGTTAGGGGAGTGGGAAATCTGAGGGGAAGGGGAGAGGGGTGTAGGGATTTAGTGAGTAGGCAAAAGAGGAATTTTACATGATTATGGGGTGAGAATAGCAAAAGACGGTGAAAATAACAATCCCCTTAACTGAGATAACTCAAACTCAAGCCCAACATTTTGGCTTTTGCTATTTACATTCCCCCCTTATTTATTAAATACACTTTTTTAAAAATTTTTATTATCATAAATACTCTCCATACCAAAACTACCCTTTATATAAAAAATGTACAAACCTTATTTTCTAAACCATTCTTATCAATTTTCTCCCTTTTCCCTTCTTTGTTTATCAAAAGTATTAAAATTTTACCTTAATTTTGTTCCATTACACTCCTATATTCAATTTGTATAAGAAAAATGCTTCAATCTTGATATTGTGCGATCTATATTCAATTTCATCATATCCTTCAACATCAACATTGTGCCCTATATTTAATTTCATTGTATCCTATAATGCCGACACTTTGCGCGACGAGGTATGTCAGGAATCCTATTTTTTCAATTGCAAAAAGTACTATTTGGAACACAATATTTAATCACTATTATGCAAAGTACTTTTTGGAATGCTGGTTTATTTTGTTAACATTTTCGGAGAGTACTTTTTGGAATGTTAACAAAAACAAACCAATTTCAGGAAGTACTTTTTGAAATAGTGAACAATGTTTTGGAAGTTATTTTCTAGAATAGTAATTATGTTTTAGAAGGTACTTTTTGGAATTGAATTTTTTTATTTTTTACTTTTTCCCCTTCACAACTATTTCCTTTTTTAATTTTTTTCATGTTCATGTTTTTAGGATGTATGATGTGAATGTCGAAAAGAGTTTGTTGACAAGCTTGTCGACAAAAGTGTTGCATGGGTCTTGAAACTAGAAGATTGGGGTGTTGAATGCAAGGGGGTGTGGAAGCAAGTGTGGAGGAGTGGGGAGCGTGAACCCCGCAAAGGTGATCTTTTTAAAAAAGGGTAAACTAGAAGATTATTTAGGTAAATTTAAATTTAATAAAATAAAGGGAAGGGGGAGTGTATTTAGTAAATTGAGGAAGTGTAAATTGCAAAAGTTCAACATTTTTTATCCATTAGGCTTGTGAGTTGGGTTGGGCTAGAATGACTCAGAAATTACAACCCATATCGACACCGGCAATTGTTATATATACCCCCCTCTTTTAATAATATACCTTCTTTTATTTATGTTTTTTCAAAAGTACCCCTTTCAACATTACACCCCCCAAACCTTCGTGCACACAGTATATACGCCGCTTCCAATAACACAATGCGCACACTATTCCCTTTTAACATTGCTCCTGCCCACATCTTGACCAACACCACACCCCCTTCCCTCAAACCTTGGTTCATCAGAAGTAAGAACTTCAGACTAACAATCGTGTGATTTTATAATGTGAAATTAAATTTTGTATCTTACGGGTATAAAGATGAAATTTTCGTTTGACCTTTATATGAAAATGTCCAACAGATGAAGATTGAAGAACAAACGCAAAACATAATTTGCATTTTGTCGGAGAGAAAGAAATAAATATAATAAATAGTTTTGGTGTCGTCGGTGGAGCTAATTTGCAAAACGAGGTCGATGTTTTGTGGTGAATTGTTGAAACGATGGGAAATTAAGTAGTAAGAGAATCTCGAGACCGTACCCATTTTTGAAGGGAGGGACTCTTAGCCGCATCCAAACTTGGTGATTCCGGGTTTAATGTTGTTGAAGATATACCAAACGCTGCCAGTTTAAAAGGACATTTGAACTTCAATTTTACCACACGTTCAACTACATGCAACATTTTTTGTCATGTTGCAGCAGGATTCTGATGAACGAAGGTTTGAGGGGGGAAAAACATAAATTAAAGGAGGTATATTATTAAGAGAGAAAGGTATATATAACAATTGCCTTGACACCTTTAGAAAATCTCATTTGAAGATGGGCAATTACTTAATGTATCCCATTTTTTTGCTTGGTGCATCCACAAGCTAAAATAATGAACCGAAATGGACTATTATGCCCCTTGATAATGTATGTATTACAGATTGAACAATCCATAATACATAAGAATGTATTATAGATTGAGTAATCCGTATAACAAATGTATTATGGATCACTCAATCCTTAATATAATTATGTGTATTATAGATTGAGCAATCCGTAATATATAAGGATGTATTACAGATTGAGTAATCTGTAATACACACAAATGTATTATGGATTGAGTAATCCGTAATACATTTGTGTGTATTACGGAATGTTCAATTCATAATACACACCCACTTACCTTCGAGTGCGGTGACGATGGTGTTTGGGTGCGGCGATGGTGTTGACTGGTGGTGGAGTGCGGTGCGACGATGGTGTTGCCTTGAAGATGAAGATAAGATGTAAACCTTGTTAGTTGTTACTATTTGAATAATAATAAGGATAAATATCATGTGCTAAGTTCTCTCATCCCTTTATTCTTTTTCATTTTGCTGGCTTTGATATCTTTGTAACATGCCCAACAATCAAAATGTTGTTTTATCTTAGTTTCTTGGTTTATTAAGTTTAAGAAACAAGTTTTTTCAAAATACTTTATATGCAAATTTAAATCTGTCCCCTGAGATACTTTAAAATACTAGGTTTACGTTTATGAGTATGTAAAAAAACAAAAACGAACCAACATAGTGTGATATGGTTGACAGATCTTGGTCTATGCATATGGATTAGTCCTTAACATTCAATCAACGGATATCCCGAGTTCAAAAAAAAAAAAAAAACAAAAACAAAAACGAAACTACTTTGAAACAAAAAAAGCACCAATCCTTAAAAATTTTCACCTCTTAAACTCTCTCTCTCCAATCCTATCAAATTTAAATACTGCTTTATTATTTCGCAGTTCCTACTTTATATCAAACAGATCACAAGAAAATTAATGACAATTTACGTGGAACATATTGAACGTTTCCTCATCCCGAACTTTTTTGTCACCAAAAGGCATCTTATTCACGAATCGGTATCCGAATGCGAATAGTTAGCAGAATGCAACGCCAACAGATGCTGATAGAAGTTTGGTTAAAATTGTGAGAGCCACATTCACTTGAGACCCAAGAAGATGATAGGATAAGGGTTCAGAAAACTGAATTCCACACAAAATTCATTTTTGGAGAAAATTTTATAAAAAGGGAAAAACATTGGACATATATGTCAACTTCTTGATTCCCATTATTGTCCTTATCCATTCATTTTATTTTCTGGTCATAACTTTATATTCTTTTGCACCCCTCATCTGTTTTCTAAATTTCCACCCCATATATAACTCCTTGGCTTCAACATACACTACTTCTCACTCTCAATCTCTAATAGTAATACTAACAGTAATACATAACAAATGGAAGCACGTGCAGGAGCCAATCAGCGTATTGCAAGAATCTCTGCTCATCTTCAGCCTCCAAATTTTCAGGTTTCTTCCTTTAATTTACTTCACTTTTTACACACTATTAGTTCATTCAGACTTCAAAGCTTTCCATGCAAAGGGTTAATGTAAATAACAACTAGGTCTGTGTTCCTTGCATGATAAATAAACTTGAGCTTCCATTATTTGAAAAAAAGAACTTTTTATTTTGCTGTGACAGGAAGGGAGTGATGTTCTTCTTAAGAGTGCTGAGTGCAGAGCAAAGGGTGGGGCACCTGGATTCAAAGTGGCAATTTTGGGGGCTGCTGGGGGAATTGGTCAATCCCTTTCTTTGTTGATGAAGATGAACCCATTGATTTCAGTTCTTCATCTTTATGATGTTGTCAACACCCCTGGTGTGACAGCTGATGTTAGTCACATGGACACTGGTGCTGTGGTAATTTCCTTTTCTTAGAATTATTGATTGCCAATTGAATTGTAACACATGACTGAGTAGTTGTGCTAATGCTGAGGCTAGTTACAATAGTTTTCCTCTTTGGTACTGATGGGGATTTTTAAAGGGGGTTTTATTTTAAAGATCAAGGAATTGTTTTATTGACAAAATTTTGATGATGGAACTTAACAGTGTTTAGCTGCTATTTGTTCAAATAATGCAATTTTATTTTGGGTTTCTAGGTTCGTGGCTTTTTGGGGCAGCCACAACTTGAGAGTGCACTCACTGGCATGGACTTGGTAATCATACCAGCTGGGGTGCCAAGGAAACCTGGGATGACAAGGGATGATTTATTTAAAATAAATGCTGGAATTGTGAGGACCCTTTGTGAAGGAATTGCCAAGTGCTGCCCCAATGCAATTGTCAACTTGATTAGCAATCCGGTGAATTCCACAGTTCCTATTGCTGCAGAGGTTTTCAAGAAAGCCGGTACATATGATCCAAAGCGACTACTCGGTGTTACAGCCCTTGATGTTGTGAGGGCAAATACTTTTGTGGTAAGTTGCTTTGATGTTCTTATTCAAACAGTATAAATCATTTAAATTTCCTTCCTGTTGTGTTGCAGAAATAAAATATCTAGGAGACTATAAGCTAAAAGTATAATCAAATTTTGAGTTAACTGTTTGATCGAGAATTAGTTTGTTTATATAGTTGTGAAAAGTATTACAATTATTAGAATGGATTGAACAGATCAGATATTTCTACATTGTGAGATTTTGTATTTTGGAATGGAATTGTATGAATACAGGCTGGTGTATGTCCTGCCATGTTTTCTTCTTGCAGGCAGAGGTACTTGGAGTTGATCCAAGAGAGGTTGATGTTCCAGTGGTGGGAGGTCATGCTGGGGTCACAATTTTGCCTCTTTTGTCACAGGTCTTGTAGAGAATACTCCCTCATTTTAAAAAAATATTATAGAACAGGTCACTGAAGCTTCTTCAAACTTGGTTTTTACAGGTTAAGCCTCCCAGTAGCTTCACTGCAGGAGAAACTGAATACCTGACAAATCGCATCCAAAATGGTGGAACTGAAGTTGTTGAGGTAATGTCATATAAATCTATAGCTTTAACATGTGACTGGAGTAGAAGAGGGATAATTCACAAGATTTGTTGCATATAATATATTGATAATTTAGGCTCATATAAGTATGTGCTTATCCCTATGGTTATTTCTAAGATGATTTGATGACTGTCAGTGTCAACTTTTATGCTTCCTCCTTTTCAGTTACCGGCGTCTGCCTAAGTCCAGATATCAACTGTGAAATATTAATAGAGATTAGAGAAAAATATAATATGATGCTGCAACTAAGTTTAAGGTGCTATGATAATATCAGATTGATGCAACTGCTCCAATTTCCTTTGTCATCACAGGAGAGTATACACTTAAACATATTTTTGCTTTAGATGTTCAAACAAGTGAAGATACCCAAACAATGTATGACAATAACAGGAGAGTATACACTTGATCATACCAATTTTGCTTAAGATGTTCAAACAAGTGAAGATACCCAAACAATGTAATGTAAACAAATGATGCATACTGCTAGTCTGAATAGATTATCTCTACTGCTCAACCTTTTCATATCCATGACCTTAGATATTAAAGAAATCAAAAATACATTTTGTTATTTACCAGTCTATATTTGGTTGTGATTGAATATTTCAGCATAATTAATAACAATTATTATTCATGTTACAGGCAAAAGCTGGGGCTGGTTCTGCAACACTATCAATGGTTAATAGTTTATCAACTTTATCTTCATATTTCTACAGTGTCAATTGAGTCCTAGTAGATAAACAAGCAAAGCTGAAATCTTACTCCTGATTGTGTAGGCATATGCAGCTGCCAAGTTTGCTAATGCATGCCTCCGTGGCTTAAAAGGAGAAGCTGGCGTGGTGGAGTGTGCTTTTGTTGATTCTCAGGTGCCATTTTCAACTCCTCCTTTTCCTTGCAAATGTTCTTCATCTTCTCTTTCAGATCTTGTTTAACGGTATCATATGTTTTCAACAGGTTACAGAACTTCCCTTCTTTGCAACCAAGGTACGTCTTGGTCGTGCTGGAGCAGAAGAGGTTTATCAACTGGGTCCCCTGAATGAGTATGAAAGGTATCATAGTAGTTTATGAAACTATTCCCTATTTTCTTGGATACAATAAGCAGTATAGAAAGTAAGACTTTTGCTGTGTATTGCTCAACAGGATTGGATTGGAAAAAGCAAAGAAAGAGTTAGCAGGAAGCATCCAGAAGGGTATAGAGTTCATCAGAAAATAAATGTGATCAGGGAAAACTAGTTTTTGTCTCTTTTATTTAAGGACCATGTGTAATACTTCCCTTTGTTCATAGATTTTTTTTCCCCTTAAGAATAGTACTCTAAATTTTTGGTGTCATCCGTAATTGCTGATGATAACGGATTTGACATCAGTGGAACCGCTTAATAATCTCAGAAAGAAACTACAATATCAGCCTTTTTTACTAATTCCAGATCTTATTTTCTTTAATCTTTATCATATTCATAACACATTTGACAGTGCAAAACAAATAGTAATGGCTCTTTTGTCCCTTTAGATTATGCTGATTGCTGTATGCAGAAAATGGCAAGGTTGATAAAATTTTGGTGGTCATAATTTCTATATGTCCAATCGTATATATAAGATCTAACACCAATAGTCCACTCTTCTATCATCCCTCACAACACACTAATCTCCTCAATGAGAAATGCTAGCGACACTTTTTGACACTCTCTTTCTAATACTTTTTCTATGATTGACGGGAATTTATTGAAAATGTCAGAGAGAGAGAGAGAGAGTGTGTCACTAGCATTCCTCTCTCCTCAATATATTCAGTATTCAGGGATAAAAAAAAAACAAATACACAATGACAAAATTATGAAGGAAACAAAAGATAACACCAATATTGTTGTCCTCTGTCAATAACAGGATAGTCCAAGATGTTGTGTAAGAACCATAATTAGTTTGCATTATATGTATTTGCAATGTAGTGGTTTAATTTCTTTAAAACAAAATGATACAAACAATCTGACCCCGGATCATGGGGAATTTAGACTCGCACATTCTTCCCAATTTAGCTACCTTTATGTATTTGCAACTTTCAATAAAAAAACCATTTATAAAGATTAATCCTAACTTTATTAATCTTTTAGTTGCAACCAGGGCATTGATCGCTTTTCATATAGATATACACCATATAGACTAATCCTAACTTTAGTTAATCTTGTTACACAACAGTTATTTCAGGCATCAATGGAGAACTCAAACCAACAGGTATATATTACTAGTACCATATTAAGTGCCTCCTTGAGAAACAACAAAAGCCTTATCTTTTTGGGTGAGGTACGTCATTGGGTCCGGTTAATAACCAAAATTTTGAAAGATACTTACCATGAGATTTCTCTTAATAACCTCTAATGTCATCCTTCTTGGTCTGTGGTCTCCACTTCCCCTTTTCACCAAACTAAAGTTCAGCAATCTACTCTCCTCAATGATGTTTCTAGTAGCCTTTTAACCTTCTTAAAAATCCCAATTAATTAAGTTGTAAGGCATGAATTATAAATTATGAGTATGCGAGTTTGATCCCTCGCAAAGCTTTCTGACTGACCCTTTCTCATTCGCTTATCCCTTCTTCCTCTTTCTCCTATATAAGGTCTATTATCAAAACAAAAACATATTACTAGGTAATTTAATTTTTATTTTTTTTCTTAGTAAGACCACTAGATATTTTTATATATATTTTTTGTTATGAACTAATTTCTATTCGGACGACTTCACCCTAATCATAAGGTGCTTAATATTATAATGGGTTTTGAACCTTGTATTGCTGGTAAAGTTTACTCCTACATGAAATTTCCAGTGTGCCAATTGTGCATCACTTCATGCTTAGGTCATTTTCAATTTTCTAACTATCGATGTTTGTACTTTTTATGTAAGCTTTTCCTCCCTTCTCCCCCAAAATCAATAAATTTTATAGTGCCTATCATTTTTGTTTTTTTAACCTTCATGCCATTAACATAAACAAAATTCTTCCATTAACTTTCAGTTTTAAAATACTCTTTAATTACGATTACTTTTTAACTCATTATCTACTTTTCTAATTAAATTTTTTTATGCGTCGAAATCGAAAACAAGTATCAAAAGTTTAAAATAACTTACGCACCCTGTTCAACTAACTGAACTAATTTAGATATAAAAGTTCAAAAATTCTTTAAAAATTGTTTTTAAATTATTTTGATAAAATTTAAAATTTATTAATTAATTTTATCATGCAAGCTTAATAATAATAAGTTGTATTATATAATAATAAGCTTAATTGATTTTTAAATCTTATGAATACATGCAAGCTTAATAATAATAATAAGTGGTATTATATAAGACCGGTTTTTTATGTTATATATACATTTTCATCACTTAATTTTTATTTTATACTTTTATGAAATATTAATAAATAACTTTTTACACGTCTGAAAATTATACAACTTTTACAAGCAGCATCCATGGAACGCACTAGTTTATATGTAGAGTTTAATGATCAGACCTGAAAACATAAAAAAAATAATTAAACCGAACACATAATCGATTTACTGTTTAACCATTTGAATTGTTCAGGTTGTATAGACTATAGAGCGTTGCTTATTAGTGTTCAAGTATCATTTTTCTGAGATTCAGCCTTAATTAACCCACGTGTCCTCTATAATTGAGTTATGGTAAAATGGCATTCATAGCATTAACTTTTGCAACATATATATCATGCCTGTATTGTCCATGAAATTTGACGTGTAGGGAAACATGCATGCAAATTATGCACACTTTGTTGAAAAGATAGTACAATTATTCCATTAATGTCAACCAAACTTCTATGAAGTATACAAGTATTGTGGTACAAGAGCTGCAAGAGGTTTCAACTTATAACCTCCTAACTATATTCAAACTCTTCACACCTTTTACCAATCACATTTTGTTTAGAACATAATTAAAGAAATATCAGATTTAGGTAAGAAAGGGACAGAAAACAGACCGGTTGAACTTTTCAGCCTCCTGCCAAAAAATGTCTAACCAGCTGTATTTTTTTTTTTTTTTTATTCTGTTGAAACACAAGGCCGGTTGATTCTGTCTAACCAGCTGTATAGTAACTGTTGAAACTTGAAACAAGTGGGGTAGCAATAACATGGTCAACGAGTTGACCATGCAAAAAGGAGAATATGGTTGGAGTAGATGAGATGACAGACATTAACACAAGGCCATGTAATTAAGCATAAATATTACCCAAGAACTTAAACTTAAACTTGTATATAGTTGACCGTATAACTCCTATTCTTCTTATCATCTTATGCTTTTGAAGTCGGTTTAATATGAACTAAGAGAACGTCTTCACATGAAAGATGTAAAAGCTGAGCGTAGGTTTCTCACAAGATCCTTCACTCCCATGCAAAATTCCATATCGATCTGCAAATAGCAGAAATATTTCCCATATTGAAAGAAACTTACACTTTATATAGTGGAAATAATTATGAAAACTGATGCATAGATAGAAATTGAACAAGTTTTTTCATCGAAGTATAGTCAAAGAAAACCATTGGCAGTATATCTATTCTACAGTGTCGTAACAAAAAGTTTCACATTACTTCAGATGTTACTGATGGAACTTAATCATTTCTCTAATTTTAATTTTTGTTGGTTTTCAGCAAATATAATATGTACAGAAATTACCTGAGCAATTATTGTTATATCAAGGGCACATCTCCCAAATGTCATGGTATTGCTATTGATGACTTTCAGATGGAGTTTCTCAATTTCCTGAATTGTTTTTTCTACAACTCCTTTGCTCTTCTCACAGTGTACTCTTATGAGGACACTTCTCTCGCAAAATCTTGCTTCAATTTCAGGCAGTGCCTCGTCAAATGAACCATCATGTTCTGAAGAAGAGTTGTTAAGATCATTGGATAGTTGAGATTTCTTCACAATTACCACAGACTCCACATCTTTCTTCATGTTTCGTTCCTCCTCAAGAGCCTTTACTTTCTCTTGCAATTGCTTCAAGTATTTGATAGCATCTTCAAGAACAGAAGCTTTGTCCGTCTGTTAGTAGCCCAATGAAAAATGAGACCAATGTTTGTGTTAGAAGCACAGACTAATGACAAATTATTACCATACCAAGATCTGAATTTTTATTAGTTTCTAATATTATACAGCTTGTTTAAAGAGTTAATTAATAGACAATTTAATCCTTAAAATTATCTTCCACTTTGTAGTTTAATCTTTGAATTTATTTATGTTTACGAATTGATCTTTAAATTTGCTAAAGTCATACCAAGTTAGTCCTCTCAAATTTTTATGGACTAAAGTCAGATATAAGAAGAACTAACATCATACCAGTTATATAATTTCAAGGACTAATATATACTCCAATATATATGTGTTCACATATATACAGTAAAAGCAGAACTATATATAGAAAGGAAAAATTCACATTAATATTTTTCTTTATACCTTCTGTAGTCCGGGAACAAGGGCAGATAAAGCAATGAATCTCTGGCTGAGCTTCTCTCGCCGCTTCCTTTCAGCTATTATGTGGTCTTGAGGTTGAGAATGTTTATAACGTTTCCCAGTCTTTTTGGCTTCTTGGCATGCCTTGAAGACATAGTTATTATTATGATTCCCCAAGGTTCCTTGAGAGATAGTGTCTGGAGAAGTTGTGCTATTGGTTATGTGATTGGAGTCCACAAATGAAAAAAGATTTGGGAAAGGAACAAATTGTGTCTCTGATGATGTCTGAGCACTTTTGTAATTGGGATTCAAGCTGATGTTGTTTCTTTGATGTTTTGTGGGTCTTTCAATGTCAGCAAGTGCAGTTTCCATGGAAGTTTTGGGGTTGAAGTTTGGGTAAGTGAATGCATGATGTTGTAAAGTGTCTCCAAAAGCAGCAGCTATTGGCAGTAAGTTAGGGTCATCAATAGAACTCAAATGCCATTGATGGAGAAAAGTAGGGTCCTCCATTATTTCCTGCTCCTTCGAAATCAGAAAATATCATACTTCATACCATAAAAATCTTTCAGAATGTTCATAGCTAGACATATATTTCATAGCCAGAAAGATTCAAGTATAACTATATTAGATATTTGCCTTGTTTTCCAACCAAATGCCATATTTTAATTTACCATGTGTTAAAATGGTTCCAAGTTCCAGCTTTAGATTTAGTCACAGAACATAAACTAATTTACACTAGATCCAAAAACAACTATTCACAAGAGCTATATATCTTGATTCTTACCATATCATCGGGTAACCCTCTGATGGATGGAATCTCCATAAGAAAACTAATTCTTCAATCAAAAGAGAGCTCGAGGTAATATCCTGGAAGAAAAGTCAAGAGTCAGTTTGAAGTTGATAAACTTTGGTACTTTAATTTCAACTAATTGATGGTGAATAATGTTAAGTGACCATTAAACCCCAATAATACATGGAAGAAAAAAAGTCCTTTACCCAAACCACAATATCCCCATGCAATATATTCTAAATCAATTACATTCTTTGGCACATGTGCATGAGCACTATAATTAGAGATCTGAATGATAAGATACTTACTCATCAACAGATATTGCAGCATTCAGTGTATATTGCTGGTTCTCATTAATGTGAGGGTACTATGCCCCAGAGCTGCAGCTTATATATATATATTTGGTTGTTGTGATAATTAAACTTTGTCCTACTTGACCTTACTGTATCCCAACTTATATATAACAGTTGCACTATCATGCTCACGGGTTTTATGGGGAGGGGCATTTTAGACAACCGTGTGCCTAATATTTTCAATCAAGGAACATCGATACAACTCATTTTATATGTAGATGTTGCCTTCAAAATGACAAATTAATGCTTACAACTTCTGTTGTTTTGTGGACTTTAAGGTGTTCTTCACCAACTAGTCCTTGAAATTCTGATCAAGAGCTTACAAATTAAAGGATCATCATGCGGTCCCTGTCAACGTGTCCAAAGCCTCAAGGTACGTATATATTTGCTTTGTTTCCTTAAGTTACTTTCTCGGCTCCTTCCAAGTCTCTCGTTTTCTTGGTCAAAGATCATTTGCAATCATAACAAAAATAGCCAGTGAATATTAGCCAACCTATCAGCTATTAACAAAATAATGAAAACCTATGTGATAACGTACGTGGTTAGATATTGGTCCTGAATAAGCATTGACTGATTGCAATTTTCAAATATGATTTATAAGCTTACTAATTCATATAGCAGAGTTTCCCAATTTAGAGTGAAATGCAACAGTTTCTTTGACTTCAGAAGATTTTATAGCCAATTCCCTAGTTGCATGTGTGGCAGTGAAAATTAAAACTTATCTCCGGGGATAGTTGCCCATTGAAACGGGCATATAAAAGAGTACGCACTTCAATCAAATGATGTTCAATATTGAAATGGCCATGCTTTGTCGTTTGCTATGAAGAAGCCACGTTAACCTATTATTAACACCGATATAAAATGGTATGGTTCACAAATAATCATATTTTTTAATTTTTAAGAATGTGATCATAGTATATGAATTCCAAATTTGTAACGATATAAAAAATTTATATATTGTATTTCAATTTTTAAATTTATATATTTTGTCTATATATATATATATATATATATATATGTCTCTCCTAAGCATGTGATTAGAGTTCAATTTTTAAATTTATATATACAAGAGGTCAATTCTTTAAATAGTTTTTTGTATTTCAAGAAATATTAAAATATAAGTGCGGAACAACTCTCACCTTATAAATCCGTTTTGTAAGATTGAGTTAAACTCATAACCCACATTCTCTAATGGTATCAAAGTCTATCCTCCAAACGAATGCGATTGTTGTTGGACCTATCATAGGCTAATAATTCTTCCATTAACTGTATTTTTTTTAGTTAGAATATTATTTCCAGAAATATTTTTTATTTTTAAATATTTCTTAAAAATAGAAAAAATAAATAAATAATTTTCTAAAATAATCTAAATCAAATACGCGTTGAGTTGAAACACGTTGGGTGGTTTAGGCACGAGTATTGGTTTTTTTTTATCCGTAAAAATTTAACACAGTACCAAAGGGTTTACAATAACTCATGCATCTTGCGAGTGTCGGTTTTGATACCTATATAATGAATTGAGATGACAAATTTATTACAAACAACAGTGTACTTAAGGAGTGTTTATGGTGCGATTTAGTTTGGTTTTAGAAAAAAGTCATCCAAATTAAACATAAAATAATAATGTGATTTGATTTAAATATAACATTAAATTCAAATTAAACCAAACCAATCTTTTGCGATTTGATTTGGTTTAGTTTGGTGGTTTCTTTTTATTTTTTAATCTATTATCATAACATAAAATCTATTAACCAAATTTACATAATTATTATGTTATATTATTTTAGAAATAATTTTTTTTATCAAATTTTGTTTAACATATTTTAGTTGAAAATTATTTTTTACTTCTATTTAGCATTATTATAAAATAATATCACCAACTCTTTTTGTAATATAATAGTAAATTGTGCATCACTTGATATTGATATTTAACACTATTTTTTTAACAATATTGGTACATCCTTTTCTAAGATATGAAAGTAAAATACATGCCTTGATTACAAAGCAAAGGAATTGTAAATTATTTAATACTTATTACTATTAATTACCGCAACAAAAATAACATATTACAAACTTATTATAGAAAGAAGGGTAAAATATGTTTTTGGTCCCTGAAAATATGCAAAATATTAATTTTGTCCTCCAAAAATTTTTCATATTAATTTGGTCCCTCTAAAATTGAAACTTATTTTTGTAGGTTCCTATGAATACTAATAGCTTAATTTTCTTTTTTTAATTTTCTAAATTTACAATAACAAAACATGGAAATTTGATAAATATAAAATTTATAATTCATTTCTAAGTGTAAATCCGTAACCACGTCAGATTATCATTTAATGAAGTTACTAACGAGGACCTACAAAAATAGGTTTCAATTTTAGAGGAACCAAATTAATATGAAATTTTTTTGGAGGATGAAATTAATATTTTGCATATTTTACAGGAACTCAAAACATATTTTACCCTAGAAAGAAATATACTATAAATCACATACTATAATCATAAAAAAATTAAAATAATAATAGCTACATAATGCTAAACATCCATTAAATAAAAATCAATATAATCATAATATGCGGTTTGGTTCGATTTGGTTTGGTTTTTATAACAAGAACTGAAAATCAAACCAACCGCAAAAAGTATGGATTTTTTAGGTTTTCGGTTTTTGCAATTTTCTCTTTAATCGATTTTTAGTTTTTTTAAATCGGTTTGACGGTTTACAAATGGTTTGATTTGATTTTGAACACCCCTTCAATCTATTTTAACACACTTTTTTAAACTTTTTTTTTATTATTGATCAAAATTTATTAAAAATAAAAAAATCTGTAAGTCTCATTTATTTAATTAGTACTATTCAGGATTTTATTATTTTCAATAAATTTTAATCAATAGTAAGGAATGTGTTGCTAACACTCTTTCTCTCAATTAATCATTCTCAAAAGTCAAATATTATGTTTCTTCTCTTTTTTGGATGTGTATTTTACACAATACATTTGTAACTAGCCAAAAAAATCTCTTTTAACCATTTCAAATTATCTTTTTATTTTATTTTTATACTATTATAATAATGCATGTCCTGCATAGGTATTTAGTTTACAATCTCAATTATTTTTAATCTTTTATAAGTATATATTAGTATATAGGTACATAAATATTTAAAAAAAATGTATTAAGATCATAATTATTTTTGTAGAAAAATACACTTTGTAATTATTACTTTTTTTTCTTTAAAAATATGTTTCCACCGTAAAGAATGAAATGGCTAACATTAATTATAAACAAAGAAAATGTATTTATAGCCAATGAAATTATGGAATAAAATTATTATTTTGATAGAGAAAAAAAGAAGGGATCAAAATAGAAGTAAAAGGTTGATGGGGATGCAAAATTGTAGGGTTTAAAGAATGATGATCAAAATATAACTTAAAGAATAATGAAGATGTGAGGGGTGTAAAATTAGAGTTTAAAGAATAATAAAAATGGGATATAAAATTAGGGTTTATATTGATTTTGTATAAAAAGAGTATTTTAGTAATAAAAGTTATATAAAAAGAGATGTTACTTATTAATAAAAGGGGTATAAATATCAGAAGTCCTAATTTAAAAACAAACTGAAACATAATTAAGGTTCAAAAGGATGCGTCTAAAGACTAGGCTTAAGTACTGAAGTCTTTTTCTATTTGGATTATTTAGACCAATTTGAGCTCTTCTTCTCTCATATTTTGCTTGAGCTAATTGTATGTGTTGATCACCTCCAGATGTTTCTTACGTCTCTGTCTTCTCCTCATAAGTTTTTCTAGCCCAATCATAGGCTTCTCCTCTCTTATATAGTCTAATTAAGGGGTTCTTCCTCTCTTAATCCTTCCTTCTCATCTTGAATGTCTTACTTGATCTTTATCAACTTTAAACTATATAGGGATAACGAGAGACGGGATGAACATAGATAGTATTCTCATGCATTATTCGCTTTGTAGGATGAAAATTCACCTCATATCTGTATGGATATATCCATTATGCGAGTATTCACAAGTTTTACAAAAATCTGTGAATATTTATGAATATTTGTTAAAATATAATATATATATTAAAAAAAACAAAAGGTAAAACAATGTTAATACATATATTTATACTAAAAATAAATTTGTTGATGTCTGTCAGATTTTGAGACAGCTTTTAGTTTTAGGTTAATTTTTAGAATAACTTATTTTCTATATAATTAAGCGTATGTAATTTTAAATTAAATATAGGCTATGTTTAGTAAAACTAACTTATAGCTAGCTAAAAGTTTATAAGCTATAAGCTAGGATCTGAAAAGTTAGAAGTTTATAAGCTAGATATGTCATCATGACATTGGTGTGGAGTATTTACCAGCTTTGTTGATGACTAATCTCTGTTGAGAAACTTGGCTGACTACTTTTAGTGGAATCTTTCCTCTCAACCACAAACCCGAGACCTTCTTAAAGTGACCAAACACAGTACCACTCAGATCAACGACTTCTTGGTTATAAGCTAGCTAATTTAAAATAGGGTAAAAATATATTTTTAGTCTCCATACTTACATTGAATCTTGTTTTTAGTCTCCAAACTTTCATATAGTGCAATTTAGTTCCCTGAACTCTATGAAAAACGTGAAGTTAAAAAATAGTAGAGATTTGGGAGTAACCTGGTGACTAAAAATATTTTTTTTATAAAGTTCAGAGACTAAATTATACGATATGAAAGTTCGGAGACTAAAAATAAGATTTAACGAAAAATATAGGGACTAAAAACATATTTTATCCTTTAAAATAAATACCTTAATAACCGCTCTACCTCTTTAATAAAAGGAGTAACAAAAAAAAATTATTTACTTTACCCACGAATATCTATTAAGTCATCCAAATTTAATTTTTTGGGTACAGATCCAAATTTAATTTGCATGTAACAGGTTTTACTCACAATATTTACGGGTACATATACCTAATTTGAACAAAGTTTGGTCTGACACCTCTTCCTTTTGTTCTTATGTTCATGTCCCTGAGGTATATCCATTTTTGTAATTATCCATTATTTTAGCTTATCTTCGATTGAGCAGCCAGAGAGTACAATGAGGACATGAAGAAGGATAAAGCCAAAGGCATAGAGGACGCTCAACACGACCTTCTGATAAACCCCATCCAGAAAAGTGATTTTTATCGTTTCTTGTTTTTTTTTCCCTTCTTTATGTGTTATATATATTTTCGTTTTCACATGAGCTATTGGCAACTACGCAAATATATGTATGATAACATTTATTTACAATATTTTAAGTGCTTTTGACGTTTTTTTTTCTTCTTAAATTTAAGTTTAAGTTTAATTTCAGTAAGTTGTATCATAAAAGCTAATATTAAAAGTGTTAAATTTTAATTTTAATTAAAAAGTAATATTAGAATATTTAAATTAACTAGTACACTTAAATTTTATTTAATTATATATTTTTATTTATCTACTTTCATATTTAAATTGATTTATTTTAAAATACTCGATCTTATGTTCTCAAGATTAGACCAAATATATCATTATAAAAACTTAATTATCATTTAAAAAAACTTAATTATCTTTTCAATTATTTCTACACACACACACACACACACACACAGAGAGAGAGAGAGAGAGAGAGAGGAGAGAGAGAGAGAGAGAGAGGAGAGAGAGAGAGAGAGAGAGAGAGAGAGAGAGAGAGAGAGGAGAGAGAGAGAGAGAGAGAGAGAGAGAGAGAGAGAGAGAGAGAGAGAGAGAGAGAGAGAGAGAGAGAGAGAGAGAGAGAGAGAGAGAGAGAGAGAGAGAGAGGTGCTAAGATTAATAAAATTTAATTTAAATATAGAGTTATATAAAGAAATGACTTGACCGAGAGTTATTCATGTTGTAACTTTATTCATCATCTATATACAAATTAAATTATAGACATTAACTCAACGATCATATATACACACATCAAATTTTAGATAAATTAGACATATGCAATTATGTAAATTTATTGTCATCATTTTACTTAAATTAGTGTATTATATGTTATATTAAATTTGTTTAATGAAGTATTAAATAATTTTAAAATTTTATAAAAAATTGTAGACTTAATATATTCAATAAAAACTTTTAGTTTAATTTAATGGTTAAATTAATAAAATTTAATTTATATAAAGAGTTATTTAAAAAAATAATTTATTAAGAATTACTCTTAAAATATTTATATTATTTATAGTTCAATTTTCTTTGTGAGTTTTGTTTAAATATATATTTTTTGGTTTCCTATAAATATACCTCTTTTTTATTTTAAATCATATAAATATTTTAATTTGATTAGCTTTTCACCAACATTTTTTTAAAAAAAAATACAGTCCAACCATTTTTTTTCCATAAATATTTTTCTTTGGAGATGAAGGCTACAATAGACCACCTTTATAGGTGATGAAGGCTATGGTGGATCACCTTTATAAGTGGTCCACCATACACCATTATTACCAACTCTTAGATTAATCAAGGTGCACAATTTTATTTTAACATCCTCCCCCCATCAAAAAACTTTCCTGTCCTTCTTCTTCTCTATACTCTCCCTCCCTCTCCCGCAGCCTTTGACAACACCTTTGTCGTTTTTCACTGTACGTTGCTGTCATAAGTGATTTCATGTGGCGACGCCTTATCTTTTTTTCACTTCTCTGTCGAGCATGTCTTTATGGTTAATGACAAATTTCAAAATTGAAATCAAACAAATCACAATAAAATTGAAAATTTTGGTAGAAATTGATGAATCAACAAGTCCTATATATAACAAAGATCCATACAAATATAATCTTAATCTTTTGTGAAGGCAAACGACAGTGACACTGAGCATAAGAGCGGAAATGAGAACATAATCAATGCTGGTGAGAAAACAACAAAGACGGAGAGTGCGAAGAGAATCGTTAGGGTTTCAAAATCATACAAGGTTCAGCCAAGAATGGCGGGTGGCTGGTCTGCGAGGCGAAAGAGGTAGATGAAGGTTCACGAGGCAAGGAGGCTAATGAGGAGAACAAGGGAGAAAGGGTTAGTGAGGAGCAAAATCACAAGGATCACCGAAACGACAATGTAGTAGTTCACTTGGAAGTAGAAGAAGTTTTTGCAGATGCGAAGGGTGGCTTCAGAGAAGGATTATGGTTTTGAGAACGCCGAGTAGTCCGCGAGCTCCAACCAAGGGCGACACTGGTCGATGCAATGGCGGAGGAGGTGGTGCAAGGTGTGGGGTTTAGGGAAGAAGGGGGAGAGGGGAGTGAAGGATGGGTTGGTGGGTGATAGCAGTGTTTGTGGCGGTGGTGGGTGGTGACAAGAAAGGAGTGGCAGTGTTGGGTATAATAAGAGTGTGTACCTTAGATTAATCTAAGGGTTCTTAATAATGGTGCATGGTGGACCACCTATGATGGTGATCCACCATAGAAACTGTCTTCTTCAAATGCAATTTTGTTTAAGCAATTGTCTGACATTAAATCTAAATACTTTTTTCAACGAAGATTCAAACCCCATTCCTATCATTAATTTAAGAAGATAAAATAAATTGATCAACTTCTCTCATAAAAAAAAATCAACCTATGCACTTAACTTTTATAAAATTTATCTCATTTAACTTCTCCAAAAACTAAGATGAACAAGTTAATTTTAGCTTAGAGAAGAAACTTAATTCATTTTTTCTGTTTATTTTTGTTCCTATAAATACTTATAGAAAAATTTATCTAAAAAGGATCAATGTTGCAAACGAAATTCACAACACCCTCTTCTTCCTCCCTCACCCTCCACTTTGCCTCTTTTCTCCACTCCCCATTCTTCTCTCCTTCCTCTTTTGCTTTATCTTGTTCTTCCAACTTTGGAAGCATCACGAAGATTTTCTAGTAGCGATGACAATGTGAAGATAAGAATTTCATAGAATTGATGTATGAACTTTTGTTTGCTTAATTAGCTAATGCATCGATTAGTTTTCAATGATCTGGAAGTAGAAAAACATCCTAAGTTTCATGCAAATTAAATGGGTAACTCACTCGAACACTATCCTTCAAGCAAATAATTATGTGATGTTGGAGATTTCACATTGACTAGTAATATGGCCAAATTAAAATGTATAAGTGGGTGTAACTTTCATCTTAATTACAAGTTAGTTTTGTGGTATAGTACGTCCTACAAATTTCTAAACCTGTTGATGTATAGTACGTCCTACAAATTTCATGTTCGAGATATTCAGTCTTTAGCTTGAACGGGGTGTGTTGGAAATTTGATCAAATTAAAATATAGGAAACAATCCTTATCTTACAAATTGATTATTAAGAGTTCAATTAGATTTATATCCAAATTCTAACATGTACAACCACACCTCTGTGTGGGCTGAAAGGGTCTTTTTTTTTTAAGCAAAGACCACAATATATTAATAAAAAGAAGAGGCTGTGATAGCCCTCATATCTTGGTCTATAATAGCTTGGATCTCCAGAGGATTTTCCTCAATCCAAACCAAATCAAAATTAGAAAAGGCTAATCTAGCAAGACTATGTGCAGCATTGTTCCTTGTTCCCTATGAGTCAAAAGATCTTTGCAGTCCTGTATGATATAAGCAAGATATGTACAATGTTACTGCTGTTTGTGTGCCCAAGCTGAAGGGAGAGCTTGACACTAGTTTCAAAAATTGCATGATCAAGAAGAAGATGTCTAGCTAATTGTATGCTCCATTGAAGAGCAATTGCTTCTGTAAACTGAGGCTAAAAACAGTTGGACTCAAAATGTGTTGCTGCAGCCAAAACGTTCCCTGTACTGTCCCTGAAAATATCACCCATGCCCGTACCTTGGTTGAATTGAACAGAAGCATCTACATTTGTCTTGATGTGACCATCAGGTGGTGGTTTCCAGAGTTTGTTGAGAGATCCTAGTGTTTTGGGTCTCCTGAACATGCATAGCATTTGCTTTTGCCAGAATTTGTGGGATATCAGTATTCCTTTGTTAAAAAATCATTAAATTCCTAGAGTTCCATATGCTGTATAGAATTTCAAAAACCTTTGCAACAGTTTCCTCATTGCATACTTCCATTAGGTGGCTCATCCACAAAGCAAAAGACCCTTCCTCACTAATTCCCACACTTATTGTAAGAGGGGAGGCAAACCAAAGTCTCTTTACTTGATCACAAGTCAGCAAGGCATGAGTAACAGATTCTGTTTCTATTTCACATCTGGGGCACACCGAATTAATGAGGATACCTCTGATCAACAATTTTTTCCTGACAGGCAAGGCATTGTTGCATGCTCTCCACACAAAATGTTTGCATTTAGGAAGGGTCTTCACTTTCCAAAGCTTCTTCCATAGATTTCTTGGTACTGTGCTCGAAGAGGGGTATGACCTTCCCAATTTTTTCATAGAAAGTTTGTACCCTGACTTCACAGCATAGCATCCATCTTGGCTCAGACTCCATATAAGCTTGTATGTGGTTCTGTTATGCCTGAGAGGTATAACATATATGTGATTCCTGGCTTCCTCAGGGAAGTTGCTGTTGATAATCACAGGGTCCCATCTACCCTTGTCATCATCAATAAGGCTTGAAACTAGCATTTCCTCATCAAGACCCACATTAGGATTCATCCACAATCTGTTATCCACAATATTAGGGAGCCACTTATCCTTCCAAACTCTGACCTGCTGACCATCTCCAATCCGCCATATGAGTCCTCCTTCCATGATGGATTTGGACCAAAGGATACTTGACTAAGCGAAGCTGGGGTTGTGAGACTTAGTTACTTTGAGAGGGTGGGACCGCAGAAAGTATTTGGCTTTGTAAGTTCTAGCCATGAGTGAATCTTCAAGGTGAATGATACGCCACCATTGCTTGGCTAGGAGGGCTTTGTTAAAAGCTTTTGCCATTCTGAATCCTAATCCACCATCATTCTTTGGGCGAGTTAACTTCTCCTAACTCTGCCAATGCATCTTCTTCTCCTCTAGACTGCCCCCCAATAAAACTTTGATGTCATCTTCTCAATGTGGTTAGAAATATGGGTTGTGTTAAGATATAATATGATAGAGATTTGAGAGATATCATAAGATATGATATAATAGATATTTAGGAAATATGATAGCCAATTTCTAGGAAAGTAGGAAACTTTTTATCTTTCATTATCTCGTAGGATTATATCTCTAAGATTTAGATTAGATTTGATTAATCTTTTCCTTTTTATTATCTTATCTTGTATCTATATATATTCATACACTCTTTGAGTCAATAAATGGGAAATACACAAATTTTCAGTTCTGTCCTTTAATCTTAACATGGTATCAGAGCCAGGCTGAGGTATCATGAAAATCGTGCTTCACTGGGGACCCACTGTCCCCGGTGGACCCTTTTGCTCGCTGCACTTTTTAAGGCAATATTTTTCAGTTTTTCCAATGACTTTTCTACTCGTTGCTGCCAGTCGTCGCCACTAGCCACCATCATACTCTCCAACGTGCCACCATCATTAAGATTGTCAGCCTCTCCTAGTTCTATTGTTGTCCTTGGGGTTCGATCTGGTCAAGAACCATTTTTTCAGCAGTGTTTGCTTGTTTAGCTTCTATCTTACAAGATGGATATGCTTTGAGATGATTTGCTTCTGTCATTAGTGGTTAAGCTTTGAGATGATTTGCTTCTGTCATGAGTGGTTAAGCACTGTTTAGCTTCTGCTCTTGATGGTTAAGTCGTCCTTGTCCCAGATGCACTGGCCTCGTCCTTGTTCAAGATGCATTGGTTCGTCTTTGTCCTAGTTGCATTGGCCTCGTCCTTGTTCAAGATGCATTGGTTTGTCTTTGTCCTAGTTGCACTGGCCCTATCTTTATCCCAATTACACTGGCCCTGTCTTTGTCTCAGCTACACTGGCCACATATTTGTCCCTGTAATTGGTCTTGTCTTTGTCCCAGTTGCACTAGCATTGTCCCAATCATTACTTAATTGTTGTCCTTGGGGTTCGATCTGGTCAAGAACCATTTTTTTTCAGCAACTACTTACCTGTCTCATCCATTGTTGCCATGGATATCAGTTTATCCCAACCGTCTAATCAGTTTGAAGGATAATGTACTGTAACAAGCTAAAAGCGTAGAAAGCTTTAGCTTGAGGGGGAGTGTTGGAAGTTATGACTCGTCGGCTCTTCCTCTGCTTGTTCAAGTCCTATTGTGCTGATATCTGAGTCTCTGATGTCCTTGCATTACTTGTCTTGGGTTTCGGTCTACTCCCTCGCAGCATCTGAGTTTGAAGAAGAATATTTAGTTTTTGGTGTCGTACTCTACGCATTGGAGAGTCCTCTACCTTGGAGTTGTTTTCATTTTTTTTTATGCTTCAGTTATGTTCCAAGCTTGGAGCATTAAGTTGTATGCTCCATCTTGAGGGGGAGTGTTAAGATATAATATGATAGAGATTTGGGAGATATCATAAGATATGATATAATAGATATTTAATAGATATGATAGCCTATTTCTAGGAAAGTAGGAAACTTTTTATGTTTCATTATCTCGTAGGATTATATCTCTAAGATTTAGATTAGATTTGATTAATCTTTTCCTTTTTATTATCTTATCTTGTATCTATATATATTCATACACTCTTTGAGTCAATAAATGGGAAATACACAAATTTTCAGTTCTGTCTTTTAATCTTAACAGGTTGGTAGCTGGAAACAACCCATGATGTAAGAAGGGATGGCTTGCACCACCCACTTGATCAAAACTTCCCTCCCTGCACGTGACAAGCTCTTCTCTTTCCACCCTTTAAGTTTTTTCCACACCCTTTCTTTGACAAAATTGAAGATTTTAGTCTTTGATCTTCCAACAACAGTGGGGAGGCCTAGGTACCTATCATGAATCTCAACCGCCTTAACATTCAAAAGTTGTACAAGCTCATTAACTCTGGTAGTCGGGACATTTTGGCTACATGAGAGCTCGGATTTGTGGAATTTAATCCGTTAACTTAAAGCTTCCTCATATCTCCTGAGAATAAGAGACAATTGCCTTGCCTCCTCTGTTGTTGCACAAGCAAAGACAATACTGTCATCTGCAAAGAAAAGGTGCGAGATGGTGGGTGCTCTAGGGCATATTCTCAGCTCGTGGAGTGATCCTGCCTGGATAACTTGGAAGATCATGGCAGATAAGGTTTATGCACAAAGGATGAAAAGGTATGGGGATAGGGGATTCCCCTGCCTGAGCCCCCTCTGAGGTCTAAATTCTTTTCCTGATTCTCCATTCAGCATAACTGAGAAAGAAACTGTCTGCACGCACCTCATGATAACTTGAGTAAACTGTGGTGGAAAACCCATACATGTTAGCACCTGTTGAAGGAAGGGCCATTCAATTCTGTCATAGGCCTTGGACATGTCCAGCTTAAGTGCCATCACACCCTTTTTACCTGCATGCTTTTTTCTCATGTAATGAAAACACTCAAAAGCTATAAGAGCGTTATCAATGATGATTCTATTTGGAACAAAAGCACTTTAGGTTTCCCCAATAATATCAGGAAGAAAACATTTGAGTCTATTAGCCAATGTTTTTGTGATAATCTTAAACAGGACATTACAGAGGCTAATGGGTCTAAATTCACTAGTGTGCATGGGTTTTTTACCTTTGGAATTAACACAAGAAGAGTTTTATTAAGCTCAGTTGGGCCAGCTCCTTCATTCAGCACTTGCAGCACTAGTCTAGAAACATCATCGCCTACAATGTGCCAAAATTTGTGATAGAACAGAGCCGGGGTGCCATCCATGCCTAGTGCCTTTGTTGGATGCATTTGGAGCAAAGCATCCTTGACTTCTTCTTTTGTAAAAGGGGCAGAGAGGGAGGAATACATCTGGTTGTCAATTCTTCCATTTACCAGCTCAGCAATGCTTTCAATGTGTTGAGAATTTGAAGTCTGAAATATTGTTCATAGTATCTTGACAAGACTCCTTCAATTTGGTCTTCATTGTAGAAAGTATTTCCATCATCATCTTGTATCCTTCTGATACTGTTGATATATCTTTTTTGTGAAGCTTTTTTGTGGAAGAAATTCATATTTCTGTCACCACTTTTTAGCCAAGTAGCTCAAGATCTCTGCTCCCAATACTCTTCTTCTTGCTTCAAGATAGTGTCAAGACTGTGTTTAGTATTTTTTATTCTATCCACCACCTGCTGATTTTGGGTTTGTTTTTGCATAAACAGTAACTTTTGCCTCAACTCTCTAACCTGCTTTGGGATGTGCCCAAATTGTGATGTTCCCTAGTTAGATAGATTCAGACTAGTTCTCTCAATGTTTGCTAAGGCTGAGTCCCCAATAATCCAAGACCTCTTAGTGACCTCCTCCCACCCCTGCATGTCATTCAGCCACACTTTTTCAAATCTGCATCTTTTTTCTTTTTTCCTCCGCCTTGCATTTTGGAGTCCTTGTTTCCAAAATTCCAAATAGATGGAGTTATGATCAGACCTATGTCTGGGCAGAGTGGACACAATGTGTTATTTCCAATTGTGGCACCATGGCTGGTTGGCTAAAGCTCTATCAAGGCACTCCTCTACTGTGTGCGGGGACTTTCTCTTGTTAGACCAAGTAAAACGATATCCTTCAAACCCCAAATTAGTAAGATAATTTGATTCCACAAAGTCTGTAAACAAATCCACATTCTGGAGGTTTATAGGACCTCCCCCTTTCTTGTCTTCTGGTTGTAAAACCTCATCGAAGTCACCAATGCAGATCCACTGAATGTCATCTTGTGGCTTTTGCTGGCTTAGAAGTTCCCAAGTCTTGTGTTTATGTTGAGCTTCAAGAACCCATAAACTATAGTAGTTCTGAAATTAGCTTCCATCTCCAGGCTTTTGACATAGAAGGTAGTGTGATTTAGGGACCAAGAAAGGCAATCAACCTCCATAGAGTTCTTCCACAACAAGGCCAGCCCACTTGCTCTCTAATTTCCACTTCCTGCACAATCCACTCCAATACAACCCTCCAAACCTGCAATACCCTTCACACATCTCAATTCCACACTTTTCTTTTTAGTTTCCATCAACAGCACAATATCGGGATCTTCAGAAATCAAGAGCTTCCTTATAGCTCTCACTGCCCGTGGGTTCCCAAGCCCATGGCAGTTCCAACTGATGATTTTCATTGTGATCGGCAAGGCTAGGATCCAGCCTCCACAGTTATGTCGATGAAGAATTTGTTATGGGTCTATTGGTCCTCAACCTCCATCTCCTTTATTCCTCCTTCATCTTTGTTGCCTCTTTTCTCACCAATGAGAACAAGTTGTATTTCTCCCCCTCCTCTCTCCCTAGCTGCTCTCTTCCATTTCTTTCCTTCTTTTGGCTTTTTTTCCTGGGAAGATTTCTCAACATTATTATCCTCTAGTTGTGGTGACAGATTTGTCGCTTGGGAGGGTTGATGCATTGCTGACTTTGGGGCCTGAGCTGTTGGCCTTTGATTACGCTTTTCCATTGTTGTATCTAGTACTTTTTTTGTAAGCTCCTCCGTTTGGCCTGTCAGAATTGGTTCCCCTTGTGCGCCATAGCTATGATTCTTCAAGGGGTCTTTAGCAATGTGACAGCTTTCAAAAAATTGGACCACCTCTATGACATTATCAGCTGATGTACCATGTGCACTTGCTTCGATTTCCTTTTCCTTTGATGGCCCTTCCCCCTTTTTATATGAACAATCACTTTCCTCTATTATAGAATAAAAAAAAGCTTTTTCTTCACACTCCCAAAACTTACCTCATGTTTCACCCCTGTTACCACTTTGGTTTTGAAAGGAGATGCACGCAGCCACGCTCCATACGGTAGATCATCAGCATCCTCTTCATCCGCTTCCCCATCTCGCCTATCACGGTCCTTGATTGTGTGATCAAGGCATCTGCATAGAAAACACAAATTTCCTAACCTCTCATACTTCAGAAAGATTCTTCTAGCCCCATTATCTCCTCCCTGTATCAACATTCCTCTCCTAAGCAGTTTGGTAACATCAATTAAAACCCTCACACTGAGTGATATCCCCCTTCTACTTTCTTCTCCTTCATCCCACATTATAAATTTTCCCAAGGAGTTACCGATCCTTTTAGCCATTTCCTCCGTACAATAACCTAAGGGCAGTTCATGGACTTGAACGCAAAATAGACTTTTTGTCAGGCGTACTTCCTTTGGATTGACATCATTCACTAGCTCTTGAAGCACTACTAACTTTCTATCAAAGCTCCACGGGCACCCTTTTTAAAACCTACTCTCTATCCGTTTTAGCTAAGAAACGGAAAGTAAAGAGGTTCTTCCCTAATTCACGAATCTCCACCCCTTTTTTCACTTTCCAGATTTGTGCCATGGTGGTCATGAAAGCTTTGTTGTTGAATGATCCTTGGGTTAGGACCTTTCCCACCAACTAAGCCTCCTGAACAACTCAGATGTCTGCAATAGGGATTTCGAGAATGAGTTCCTTTTCATCCGTGAACTCAATATTTTTCCATTTCTCCATCATTCGGGTCGCTGTGAGAGAAAACGCAGCAGAATGCTGACAAACAAGGCAACGAGACCTAAGAGAGCCAAGAGCCCGGTGCCTTGGATGGGAACCCTCACAAGGTTGTGACTAGAGAGAAAACTCTAAAGCAGTAGCGGCGCTAAAGCTTAGAGAGAAAACCCTAGCACAGCAAAGAAGGGACTTGAGTTAGGATCACATCGGGCTGAGAGGGTCTTAAGTGTGTTTCAAATGATGAAAATTGTGTTTGTGTTTGAAGATTTTTACTCCTATAATCATGTTTTTATGGCACCATCATTTAATTAGTAGATTATCATTAACCATGTGATTTAAAACACAATGTGACAAAGGTTAAATCATAAGTTAAATAAAAATATTTATGAAAACTAAAATTAAAATAAAATATATCTATCTACACAAACTAAAACATATATAAACAAAATTTATAACATACGGGGTAATAATGATATGAAAATTAAACTTTTATTATTAATGATAATAACTTAAAATAAACATTTAAAAAATGTTAGACTAAAAATTACAAAATTACAAAAACTAAAAAAAAATATTGACCCATTTACAAAAGTGATCACAAACATAAATTTGGAATAATAGTATATTTCCGTACATTTTCTTATTAAAAATATTAAATAAAAAATAAAATCATGTAATGTCTCGAAAAATTTTAATACTTTTTTAAAAAAAAAATAGGAAAATTAGTACAAAAAAATTAACAAGAAAGATTCAAAATTATCCATAAAAAAGGGACGACAATAAATATCCACTCACTCACTCACACGAATAAATGATTACTTTTATAATTTTATTGAATGTTTTAACAGCCACACATTGTATAATTGTTGGAACATGCATATTTAGATTAAAGTGGTACAATAATTGCAGACACAAGGGACAGATGGACTCGAGCACGCATGACAATTTCCTTACTAGTCTTTTGACAACACTGAGCTCCAAACAATGCCACCACCAACGACAACTTATTCCACTATGGCATTATCACTCACTAAAAGCCACGAACTGATCACGAGCAGAGGAACATCATCAATCAAAATCACCACTGTACAGTGGCGGACGCAAGTAGGTTTCAGGGGGTGCAATTACACTTCCTCACTTTTAAAAAATTACTTATATGCTTATATATATATATATATATATATATATATATATATATATATATATATTAAATGTGTATATTTTATCCTCCTTAATTTTATATATTTGAACCTCCTATTTCTAATTTTGTTCTCCTTTTATATATTTATTATTTTTATTGAAATATTTAATTTAAAAGTTTAATTTTGTCTTTTTTTTCAATTGACTTACAAATAGAATATGATAAAATAAAATAAAATAATTATCCTATTCTATTATAATTAGTTATTTGTTGCGTCAATAGGATATAATTAATAACACTATCTTATTTCTTATTTTAAGGGGAGTTATATCATATTTTATCGTTATCTAATTTTTAGAAAGTTATATAATATTCTATCATTATCTACTAATAAAAAAATTCTATCAATATCTGATTTGTTATCTGATGTATACCAAATATTAAATATTAAATAGAATTAAAATTTAGATTAAAATATGTTTTTCGTCTCCACAAAATTGGAAATGTACGTTTTTCGTCCCTGCAAAACTGAAATGTATCAAATTTTGCCTCGAAGTCAGGTTCGGATATATCTGAACCTACATTCTGCAATTTGTGGCGGTTTTTTTGAAATTTGTGGCACTTGGATTTCTGGGGGTTAAAAACCGCCACAAATTGCAGAAAAACCACCATAAATTGAAAAAATTCGTCACAAATTGCAGAAAAATCACCACAAATTGTAAAAAAGTCGTCACAATTTGCATTTTTTTTTTGCAATTTGTAACAATTTTTATGCAATTTGTGGCAGTTTTTAACCGCAAAAAATCCTCGTGTAGGTTCGGATATATCCAAACCTAGCTCCAGACGAAAATTTGACACATTTCAATTTTGCAGGGACGAAAAATGTACTAAAAATTTTGCAAGGACGAAAAACGTACATTTCTAAGTTTGTGAGGACGAAAACCATATTTTAGCCGAAAATTTATTTTTCTCTTATCCTATCATGTTCTTATCTTGCCCCCTTGACCCAGGGTCCTAGATCCGCCACTACCACTGTATATATATAATGTTGCAAGTACATCGATTATCACGATGGCACTACACGTAGTTGCCTAACTGCTCATGCCACCTTCCACTGCCTCCAGGATCTAGATTCTCTAACTTTAACGCGGGAACGACATGGTAACGTTAGAGTGATTTTGACCATTGGATTAACACTTTCAATTAGATTTTGACATGTGTATTGAAAGTTCAATTTAAATTTTAACTTTTGTTTCCTCTTTTCCCTGAACCCAGCACGTGAGAATGAACATGTTTGTTCAAAACACGACTGAAGCCGAGGAAGGTACTGGTTTCTGGTATAGCAGTGGGACAGGGGGTGTGTAGGGAACCAGGTGCTGTGATGAACTCTTGATATATTAGAAATTGGATGTAGTGGGAAAAGTGGTTTATGCAGCATTTTTGTTGTCCTTGTATTGTAATTTTGGCAGATCAATCTGGTACAAGCATGTGTGTTGTTTCTGGAAGTTGCAAAGGGTGATTATGATTCTCTACAAATTCATGGACGACAAACTTTTCATTCTTCACAACAAGTGAAATTCTTGCTTTGCAATCAGTTCTAGTCTCAGCTCTATGCTTCTTAACCAAAACATCTCTCTTGTCTGCTGTTCATAGTCCTTCTTTGCAGCAAACAAACATGCATAAAGTGATAGAATTTTCTTCTTTTCTTGTATTCACGTATCGTCTTCTAACTCCAAAGCTAGTATATGCACCATATTCATGCCAAAATTGCCAAGTTGCCTCTATACTATCAAATTCCATACCAACTCTTGGCTTCCAATCAACACATGAAGAATCCATGTTATGCTTCCTGTTAAAGAAAGGATAACATAAATAAATCTTAAAGAAATTATTTTTATTATTCAGTACATGTAAATAAGAATAACAAATAAAAACTACTGATTTTATATTATATTACATATTCTCAAGCACCTCAATTTTACTATCCATATAACTAAAAAAAAAAGGAACAAGCGCAACTTATAAATTTCAAATATCAGTTAAACTATTGTAAAATGGGACATGACTAGAAATGCAATCAAACTATTTTACTTGTATTCATTTTTTCTTTTCTTTCTATTTCAATTCTTGTGGCAATTTTTTTTTTTTTTGGAAAAACCCATTTCAATGGCAATAGTGTGGGTGCTTGTGCCACCAACATTACGGGATGGTAAACATGTTATTTGACAAATGGATGTTATAATATTGTTCCAGTATGATGAAAAGCAAACAAAAAGATTTAAAAATATACTTACTGGTGTGCTCCACAACTTCCGTGAGCAAGGTTTGCTATGTGAAGAGTTATGCAGCTTTTGTGAGCAATGTTTGCTATGTGAAGAGTGGCTGTGAAATAATTAGAATGGGATTCAATCCAACATTCAACAATTTGAAATATATTGACATAGAATCTGTACCCCTCAGGATATCATCCGACCGAATGGCCCATCAGCTTGTTATCGAACCCGGGTGTCGACCTAGCTATGAAGGTGAGCGTCCCAGTCCACTTCATGACTTGGCTTGACCCCAACGTATCCATCCGGGGTACGCATCCGAGAAGATCAGGACGACGCGAGAACGTGGCTCCTAGGATATCGGGACTACCACAAGATTATGGCTCTGAAGATATTGGGACCCAAGCTGCCCAAAGAGGGATATATATTCTTACTTGAAGGACTCACTGGGTTAGGTTACACATACACATTGATTGCTTCTGGCTAGGTCTCCCAAGAAGATCTATACCGAAACATTTTGGTGCCCACCGTGGGGCTATGATGAAACTCTTCCCATCGCCCTAGGTTTTTGCTTTGTCTGTTCTGATGACAACGAGGTGAACCGTGAATAATCAGTCGTTGTCATCGAATCCCCCTTGGGATCCATCGACGTTGGAGGACTTAATGGAGGAGATGGCGATTATGAGAAGGGAGAATGAGGAAGCTAGGAGGAGGGTCGATCAGGTGCAGGAGGCTTTGCGTAGGCAAAATGAGGAGGCTAGGAGAAGGGTAGATGAGGCTTTGCAAGGACGGGGGCTTTGTGCCAGCAGAATGAGGAGGCTAGGAGGAGGGCTGATGAGGAATTCCAGGCACAGGAGGATTTACCCCAACAGAACGTGGAAATTCGGAGGAGAGCTGATACAGCTCAAGCGACATTGCAGACCTAGGCGACAAACATAAGGCGTTTGGAGGGAGAGGCAACAATGGACCCGCCGAGGGACTTTCAGCCTTTCGCGGTGACAGTCGTGAACAAACAGGTTCCTCCGCACTTCTTGGTCCCGAAAGTTGCACCTTTTGATGGGACAACCGACCCTACTCAGCATCTGAAGAACTACCGAGCCCAGATGTTGATCAGTGGAGGCACTGATGCCCTACGATGCAAATTTTTCATGGGAATGCTTACCGGTGTAGCATTGGACTGGTTCAGCGAGCTTCCCGATGGTTCCATTGCTCGTTTTGATGACTTTTCTCGATTATTCGTCACACAGTTCGTAGCGAATAAGGAGAACCCCCAATAACTGCCGATCTTTTCGACGTTCGTCAGCAACCAAACAAGTCGTTGAAGGATTTCCTAACCAGATTCAATAGTGTTGTTGTTCATGTTTCAGATCCGGATGAGAGGATGGCAGTGGCAGCATTTTGCAAGGGTGTAAGAGTTGGGCCTTTTGGAGAGTCAGTGGTGCGCCGCACACCCGACTCTATGGCAGACGTCCGTTCAAGAGCGTCGTTCCATGTGGAGGTAGAGGAAGCCATAGCGAGGAAGAGAGCCATGGAGAAGAAGGAGTCAGGTTCGACCTCAGGGTCAAAGCCCTTCCAGAAGGACTACTTAAAACCTAAGTCCAACTGGAGTAAGGGTGGAGGGAGCAACTACGGTATGAGGCGGGATGGAGGATGGAAGAACAACTATAAGGGGGGAACCCAGAGCAGAGATGACGAGGTGATCAAACCGACCCCCTTGATAGTTTCCAGGCGACAGATTCTGAAGGATGTGAACAGCAGGAACTTACTGAGTTATCCACCACCAACCGATAGACAGTTGGGTCCCGATCGATCCGAATGGTGTGAATTTCATAAGGCACATGGGCATGAGACGGAGAAATGCTTTGCTTTGATCTGGCAGATCGAACAATTGATCAAAGCCAGCCCTTGGCAAAGTATGCTCGGAAGAAGACCGATCGAACAGAGACGAGGACAAAAGATGACAGCAGAAGGGACCCACCGCCTCCACCTGGCGGGTCTTCGTCATCTACAGGTCACCAACAAGCGGTCTTTGGTGACTTTAACACCATTGCGGGAGGTTTGCTGGCGGGAGGGCCACATCCTCTGCAAGGAAGCGCTATTGTCGGTCGGTTATGGCTGTCTTGGTAAAACTGACCGTTCCGGCTTCGTCGATCATTTTTAGCGATGATGATTTTAAAGATGTTGCTCCGCACGAGGATGATCCGGTGGTTATCTCAGCCGTAATGATGGGCTATAATGTAAAGTGTGTCTTGGTAGATCAGGGGAGCTCGACCGACGTCATTTACTGAGAGGCGTTTGTGGGCCTTAAGATCCCGAATTACCTTTTGTGACCATATCACAAGGCCTTGGTTGGTTTTGCGGGGGAAGAGATCGAAGTTCAGGGATATGCCGACCTCGAGACAACTTTCGGAGAGGGAAAGAAGGTAAAAACCTTAACGGTCAGGTATTTGGTGGTCAATGCCCCATCTTCATACAACATCTTACTCGGTCGGCCATCGCTAAACAAGTTAGGAACGGTTGTGTCAACTAAGAACTTGAAGGTGAAATTTCCCTTGGATGATGGTTCGGTTGCCTCTATCAAAGTAGACCAGGAGGTGGCAAGAAAGTGTTACCAGAAGAGCTTGAGAGCCAGGAGAGGTCTACACAACATGAAGCGGCACAAAGTCCATATGCTAGAGTTGGACTCCCAACGTGACTTTGTCAACTAGTGACCGTGCCCCGTGGAAGACTTGAAAGAGGTAGAGATTGCAGAAGGGAAGAGGGTTAAGATCGGGTCAGCCTTAGCACCCTCGATCGAGTCCAACTTGGTAGATGTTTTGTCACATAACGTCAAAGCCTTCGCGTGGAGTTCGAGTGACATGCTAGGCATCGATCTGGATTTCTTGTGTCACATTCTAGAGCTGGACCCCTCCGCCAAGCCAGTCGTTCAAAAAAGAAGGAAGTTCAGGCAAAAAAAAATGAAAGCGATCGCTGAGGAGACTAACAAGCTATTATCCGTCGGGCATATAAGAGAAATCCAGTATCCGACTTTGCTCGCCAATGTAGTTATGATTAAGAAGTCGAGTGGAAAGTGGAGAATGTGCGTCGACTTCACGGATCTGAATAAGGCTTACCTGAAAGACTCGTATCCCCTTCCAAATATCGACTCCCTAGTCGACGGAGCGACTGGTTACCAAGTTCTCAGTTTTATGGATGCTTATTCCGAACACAACCAGATCAGAATGCACCCAATGGATAAGGACAAGACGGATTTTATTGCCGACCAGTCTAACTACTGGTACAAGGTCATGTCGTTCGGCTTAAAGAATGCCGGGGCGACCTACCAAAGACTGATGGACAAGGTTTTGGCCAAGTTGATAGGGAAAAATGTAAAAGCGTATGTCGACAACATGGTTGTGAAGTCCCTGGAGGCTGCTCATCACATTGACGATCTTTAGTAGGTCTTTGACACCTTGGATTGTTACAAGTTAAAGTTGAATCCGAAGAAGTGCTCGTTCGGCGTTCAGGCTGGGAAGTTCCTTGGGTTCATGCTTACGCATCGCGGGATTGAGGCAAATCCCGATAGATGTTCGACTGTGATAGATCTGAGAAGCCCAAGCAATGTAAAGGAGGTTCAACAGTTATCAGGTCGTATTGCTTTGCTTTCAAGGTTCTTGTCCAAGTCAGCAGATAAAGCCCTCCCCCTCTTCCGCGATCTGCGAAAGAGCCAAAAGTTTTAGTGGACCGAGGAGTGCTAACAAGCGTTAGCTCGGTTAAAGCAATTCCCGTCTAGTCCCTCGATCTTGTCAAAACCTCAGCCAGGTTTACCTATCATTGTTTACTTGCCCATCTCCGATTATGCCATTAGCTCAGTTTTAGTACAGAAGTTTGGTGGAGTTCAAAAACCGATCCATTTTGTATGCCAAGTGTTGCGTGGTGCTGAGCTGCGATATTAGAAGCTGGAAAAATTAGCTTTGGCTGTGTTTGTGACCGCAAGGAAGTTGAGGCACTATTTCCATAGCTATCAGGTTGTCATCTGAACCGATCAACCCATTCGGCAGATCCTCCAGAAATCGGACCTTGTCGAGCTGATAGTGAAGTGGTTGGTTGAGCTGTCTGAGTTTGGCATTACTTATGAGAAGAGAGGTGCAATCAAGGCCCAAGTACTAATAGACTTCATCGTAGAACTTACCCCCCACCGACCGATCAAGAGAAGTCAGAACCTTGGATACTGTTAGTCGACGGTGCAGTCAATCAGGAGGGCAGTGGCACGGGGATCGTCTTGGAGGGCCCGGATGGTGTCTTGGTAGAGCAATCGCTGAAGTTCAACTTCAGCCCGAGCCACAATCAGGCAGAATATGAAGCATTGCTAGCAAGCATGCGCTTGGCTCAGGAAATGGGGGTTACACAGTTACTCGTCCGTGGAGATTCCAAGGTGGTGATGTACTAGGTCAAAGGTGTCTATCAAGCCAAAGGTCCCCACCTGGCAAAGTACTTGGAAGAGGTGAAAGAAATTGCCGAACACTTTAATAAATTTGACCCTGACTTTGTCCCAAGAGATGATAATGCGAGCACTGACTTGCTATCTAAGTTGGGTAGTACGAAAAAGCTTGGCGAAAACCTAACCATCATCCAAGAAACGCTGGACCGACCAAGTGCAGTGTTGGTGGAACAATAGGTTATATTTGTGCAGGAGGAGAGGGAATCTTGGATGGGCCCTATCATTCGTTACCTAGAGAGTGGCGATTTACCGATCGACAAGACCGAGGCTGCGAAGTATATGAAAGAAGCCTTGACGTATACGATCATAGCAGATAAACTCTATATAAGGGGTTTTAGCTCACCCCTTCTCTGATGCCTCACTCCTCTACAAGCAACGACAGTTGTTAGAGAGGTCTATGATGGAGTTTGTGGAAGTCATATTGGGGGCGATCGTTAGGCAACAAAATAGTTAGAGCGGGTTATTACTAGCTGACTCTCCGAACTGATTGCATGGAATTTGTGAAGAAGTGTGATTCATGTCAAAAACATGCGAACTTGTATGGGTTGCCACCCAAACAACTTCATTCCATGGCCCTTCAACAAATGGGGCATTGATATTCTGGGTCTGTTTTCGATGGCTGTCAGGCAATTGAAGTTCCTGATCATTGCAATTGATTACTTTAGTAAATGGATCAAGGTAGAGCCAATTGCAACCATAACAGCGGAGCAGGTGAATAAGTTCTTGTGGAAGTTGGTCATTTACCGCTTTGGTATACCACACACTTTGATTGCTGACAATGACACAGTTTGCAAGCTCCAGTGTCCGAGAGTTTTGCCAAAGCCACGGGGTGAAACTGGTATTCACCTCTGTTGAGCACCCCCAGTCGAACGGTCAGGTAGAGGCTGCAAACAAAGTTGTATTGGCAGGGTTGAAGAGACGGCTAAGGGCGACTCAGTCCTCATGGGTAAAGGAGCTCCCAAGGATCTTATGGTCTTACCATACGACCCATATTCATCTACCCATGAGGCTTCTTTCACTCTGGTATATGGGGCTGATGCGATGATCCTTATAGAGATTGCCGAGCCCACAATTTGGGTAGAGGTGTTTGACAAGGAGACCACGTCCAATGACCGACGAGTGGACTTGGATAGTATAGATGAAGTCAGAGAAATAGCACATATCCGGGAGGTAGTGATAAAGTTGAAGGCCGAGCATAAGTACAATTCTCGGGTTGTGCCAAGATCGTTCCAGGAGGGAGACTTGGTCCTAAAGAGAGTCCAGCCCAATTAGATTCTGAACAAGCTCTCTCTGAAGTGGGTCGAACCATACCAAATCAGTCAGGTGGTCGGAAGGGGAGCATACCATCTTCGCGCCTTATAGGGTGGAGATATACCTCGGACATGGAATGCTGCTAGCCTCCATTTTTATTACAGTTAATCGTGGCCCAGTCGACCATCTCTAGGTGCATGTTTATACTGTTTCTTTTTCATTATTTTTTTCTCCTATTTAGGGTTTTTTGCCAATAAATCGTAGGTCAGGTAGATTAGGGGTGCCAACCTTGTTGGAATGTCCACTCTAACCGCAGTCGGTGGAAGGGGTGCCAACCTTGTTGGGACATTTCCCACCGACCGATTGACCTCATGCTAGTGTTATTTCATCGAAGTTCATGATTGGCCTTTACGGTTTTTCATCTTACAATTTAATAAAAGAATTCTTTACATCCATAACATGTTTTCTTTGATCTTCCAAAATATCGGCTACGATATGACTACTCGCCGCTAGGGAATAATATAGACCTGGTTGGCTACGACATGACTGTCATTTTCCTCCTTATTATCACTATGCATGAAGTATTCGATCAGATTCAGATCGACCATAATCAAAACCCCATTTTAACTTAGCCAAATATTTGGTTACTTTCTTATAATTCCATTTTGGGTTATTTTGTTATAACTCCATATGAACCTCTCGTCCATTTTTTATACGATCATTTCAGATCAACAAAATGTTTGTTTACAAGTAATAGCTCGGTTTAAACAAGTCTTAGTTCACACGAATCGTTCGATTAACGTCATTATCCGCACACTAATGTTAGTTCGTTCGTCATTCCAACGAGTTCACATCGCATATTTAACTTAGCCAAGTTATTAATATCAACACTCCATTCATACCCATTGAGTGTTATGACATTCTCTTACGACACGAAAGATTTCTTGTAGTAACACCATGCCTAACATTTGCTATTAATAACTTTGCCTAACGACACTTACAAAAAGACGGATGCTTAACAAAAACAACAACAGCCTAATCTGAGTCAGTCGGCCATGTCGACGATCTCCCTGTTGACGACCTCTTTTAGGAAATCGGCAGCACCAAAGTCTACGCCAGGAGCAATCACTTTAGCTTGCTCCAGTGCCGCATTAAATTCCGCCACGAACTGCTCCGCTACCTCGGTATTCATCGTAACCAGTTGGCCGTTTAATTTCTCCAATTCCGCCAAGGCCGACTCCAGTTGGACGTTCAGTATAGCCAACTACTCCTTCAGCTAGTCTTTTCCTTCTCGACATTCTGCAAGTTGACCGAGACCTCCTTCTCTTTGTCTTCAAGAAGCTTTTTATCCTTCTCGAAGTCAACCTTGGCTCTCTCAAGCGTAGCCTTATCAACTTCGACATCAACAACTTCTTACTTCAGTCTTTCTAAGTCGGCCCTCAAGCGATCATTCTCTTCTTGAATATCTTTCTTCTCCTGCATAAGCAGCCTCCCTCGGTCCTCCATGGCACACAGAAGCGCCGCAAGCCGGTTTGCTTCCGCATGAGTTCCTTTGACACTGCTCACGAAACTTAGCTTACCAAGCCCTGCTCGGTCAAGCTCAGGAAAATTGAGGGTATGGTTGTGGATCGAATGAGGGAAGGCAACATCCCAAAAGGATTTGCCTTGATTCCTGGGGGTCCCTAAATCCATCAGGTTCCAGTTTTCCCCCATTTCCTCGACAGGCGACTCGTTATTAATCTTCGCCAACCCCGCAACCACTGGTTGTTCTCCATGCTCCCCAGACTCCACGTTAATAAAAGTTTGGCCATCCGCCTGGGTCCGTGGCCTCTTATGAACATTCAGTGCGGTTCCCCCGGCAACAATATTCATTTGAGGAGCAGTTGGCGTAGAAGACCCAGCAGCGGCGTTCGCACCAACAGTCGCTGCAGCCACGGCTTGGGCAGCTTTCTCTTTCTCGGCCAACAACCGAGCCATCTCGCACCTTGACGGAGGCATGCTTTTCTTAGCGATCCTCTCTAAAAGATCAAACATCCAAATGGTTAACATATGCTAATCACAATAAAACGTAGAACAAGAGCTACTCAAACAAACTATACCAATGTAAAGCCTCAGGTCAACGGTCCGATATTCCAACTTTAAAATTTTGGAAGTCTTAAACATGGTTGTGAAATATGTTAACTGCTTCAAACTCTCAATTTCTAATTGGTCAACCTCGGGAAAATCCTCTAACTCGAGATTCCCATAATTACAGGGGGTGCTAGACCAATAGTTAGGAAATCCATCTAACAGGTTCGGTCTCTCTGCCATAGCACGCACTCGGAAAAACCTATCTTTAAATCCCTTGTATGAGGCCGTGTACAAGGATAATATTCCTCGACCTCCCACACTATTCACGAAAACCCATGCAGTTTTCTTAGTATTGGTAAATTCAAAAATAAAAATAAATTGCACGGTCGGCAAAACACCGAGTGCCTTACATAATATTTCAAACCCTCGCACGAATGCCCAACTGGTCGGATGAAGTTGGGTCGGCGCTACGTTTAACGTTAGTAACACCCCCTTTTCTAAAGTTGTCAACGGAAATCTTACCCCTAACTTTGAAAAAATAGTTTCATAGAAAAAGCAAAAGGGGGATTCAGTCCCTTGTCGGCCAACACAAACGGGCTCCCCTACCAAACACGATTCTACGCTTACCCTTTCTTCTTCCCCATATATGGTAAACACTAAATCATTTTTTATTTTTGCTATGATCGGCCAGTCGCTGAGCAAAGACTTCTCCTTCAAAACTTCGAGCTTGGCCCACGAATACAAAGTACTATAATCCACTTCCATCGCCAAAGGGCTCCTACACACCAAACCCACCCCACAGTCCAATACACACAACCGAAAAACAAACAACATAAAGGGGTGGGTAAGGTGTACCTTCTTCTCTGGGGCATCGAAAACCCAGTTTTCGGCGAACCTTCTTTCTACATCGTCGTGCTCACCAACATCTCGCTACTGTCGAAAATCGCTCCCATCACAGTTGCAACCGGAGACACACAGAGCAAAATGGAGTTCGAAGAAAATGAAATGATGGTGACAGGTGTGGTGGACCACCAATGACCCAACCCTATTTATAGGGAGTGAGAAGGCGTGCGGCTGTGAAAACTCAAACGTCGCAATGATTGCGACGTTGCATGTGTTCACGATGCGGTTAAAACTTGCCATCCGCAATGTGTCGCGTGGCATTAAGCCTGAAGGAGTTTTTACGGGTAACAACGCACATTTAACGAGCCCCCTCGCTTGCTAGGGAAGTTAATGAAGCATCACACGCTTCTACCGCTTCTAAGCGTTGCAACGGTCTGCTTTCCTATAGATAACCACCGACCGAGGGAACTAGTCTCTTCATGCTAACGTTCTCGAGACTGAGGGGCTATGTGCACCTCCAGATATTGTCCGACCGAGTTCTACATTTCCTAGTCACTTCGTGCTAACAAGCTCGAGACTGAGGGGTTGTGTACCCCTCCGGATATCATTCGACCGAGATTTACGGTTCCTAGTCTCTTTGTGCTAACGCCCTCAAGGCTGAGGGGCTATGTACCCCTTCGGATATTGTCCGACCGAGTTCTACGTTTTCTAGTCACTTCGCGCTAATGCGCTTTAGATTGAGGGGCTGTGTACCCCTTCGGATATCATCCGACCGAGTTTTACGGTTCCTAGTCTCTTCATCCTAACGCGCTTGAGACTGAGGGGCTATGTACCCCTCCGGATATCATCTGAGCGAACGACCTATCAGCTTGTTATCGAACCCGAGTGCCGATCGAGCTATGAAGGTGAGTGTCCCAGTCCACCTCATGACTTGGCTTGACCCCAATATATCTATCCGGGGTACGCATCCGGGAAGATCGGGACGACGCGACAACGTGGCTCCTAGGATATCGGGATGGTCGTAGGATTATGACTCCGAAAATATCGGGACCCAAGCCGCCCAAAGAGGGATATATATTCTTACCTAAAGGACTCAATGGGTTAGGTTACACATACACATTGAATGTCTCTATCTAGGTCTCCCAAGCAGATCTCTACCGGAACAGAATCATATACCATTTGCCCTTAGATTTTGTTGACGGGGTTTCTATTTTCTTGAACACCAGTGGTGAAGCTTCTTCTATACATAAGATATAAATCAGTTTTCACTTAAAGTAAACTTATTTACACATGTCAAAATCTGATTATTTTTATAATCCAATGGCCAAAATTACTAGAATGGCACCATAACGTTCCCGCGCTAAAGTTAGAGAAGCCGGATCCCTACCGGAGTTGCCGTCACACCACTCGTACGCATTTGCACATTCCCTTCCCAACCTACAACATATTACAATTTCAAAGTGAATTTATTAATTCATATAATCAACTTAGATTTTGTTTGAATAAATTTCTCTAGACAAGTATTTATAGTAAAGAAAAAAGAAAAAGTAATTTTTTTCTCATATACAAGTTAAAATTAGTTTATACAAAACCTCCGTAAGACATTTTTGATATTACCTATGACTAGACCATTTAAAAGTGTGTTTGAGTCGCAGTTATCAGAATCATAGTTATCAGATCCGGCTCAGACCGGCCGGGTCGACCCATTGACCCGGGAACCGGTCACCTAACCGGTCCGAGTCACCAATCGGATCGGTTATGCAATCGACCCGGTGTGACCCGGGTTGACCCGGCCGGTTTGGAGGTTGAACCGGTGACTCGGTGACCTGGTTGACTCGGCGGGTCATGAAGTTTTGTTTTTTTTTTTTTTTACACTCATATAAGAAAATTCAATTTATATCTTACACTTATGTTATTTATAAATTTGCTTACTTTTTTTTTTACCAAGCATAACCGCATGTTAGGATTTGAGATGATAAAGCTATTGTCACTTCCAATTTGACTTTTCTCCTTGGCTTATATTGTTATCTACGAGTAAAACTTTATTTATCTTATCTCATCCAATATACTTACTGGTTTGAAAAATGATTATTTTTTATCAGAGCAATAATGGGATGAATGAAAAAATTGTATTGTCTAAATAAAATAGGTTTATATATATATATATATATTAGATTATGTCTGTCGGTGCACAACAATGATAGTTTTAATAAATAGATGATAATGATATATTTTAAATTATAACTTCAGGTTGTGTATGTTGAATTTTAGAAAAAAATACGCTGCTCAATATTCTTAAACAAGTTCATAACTATGCTTCTAAATATGTTGAATTTTGTTAAACTTTAAATATTTAAGGGTATAAGTTTATAAGCTATCTTTTCTGCACACACAAAAAAGTGTACAAGTTTACAGGTTATGAAATTATTAAAAAGTTTACAGGTTATGAATTTTTTATTATTTTTTAATACAGGCCGAGTCATGCGGGTCAACTATTGACTCACCGAGTTGACCCCTGACCCAGTGACCCAATATCCCGGCCGAGTCGATGGTCGGGCCGAGTCTGATAACACTGATCAGAATTACAAGGATTTCTTGCAATCATGGATCATATTTTCTTATCTGTCAAATTTTGTGATAACAGATGGTGTGTTTATCATGGTTGACCGAGGTTCCATAACATGCATTAGAAAATGGACCTAATATATGATGATAAGTCGATTTAGAATCACATATCTCAAAAAAGTATAATGTACAAATTAATTTACATAGATTTTTTCAAAAGTTAAATTTAATTAACTTATACCAGAAACTTAATTTATTTTGCCGCCTTCTTTTTCGTCTATATCTAAAAGTTTATCTTACTCAGCAGAAAGACTGCTGCAAATTAAACGAAATTCACTTAAGAATGAAGAAGCAAGAGAAATGAATTACCAGCAGAGACGTCGAATCCACGAGCTTGGAGCTCACGAGACTGTTGGCAAATGGCGCAAGCGGAGCAGAAGCAACTGAGCAAAAAATCTGTACATTGGTGTCCCTCAATCCCGTATTGCCTCCTTATTTTTGTACGGTACACGCACGTGTAGATACCCACAAAATAAGTAAAACCACCAAGTAGGCAGAAAAGTGATCCATGTACACAACAAGCTGCATAAATAAATATACAAGTTGAAGACCAACTTTACAGATTAGAAGATAATAAAAAACGAATATGGTAATTAAAGAGGCTCAATATATCACATGCATGCACTTACAAGTTGTTCCTTGGTCGACGATTTCACCTATCCTTCCGAAGCAAACACAGGGGCACCAGCCTTCAAATTCATTCAAAATCAGCGTCTGTGTCCAATTATAATAACTATGATAATTATAACCGTATATATTTTGATTTGAATGAATTAAGTAATATAATTATGTCTTAAAGATTAATTTAAAATGAAGAATTATGAATATGATACACAAAATCAGAGAATTGTTTGTCATATTATTATATTAATTTCAATATAAACATATTTTTTCCTTTATAATATATTCTCACTCAAATTCATTGAAGACATTTTTTATTTAAGAAAATTTGAATTTTTTACCTAATTAATCTCCTTATATATATAAATGCCTAAGAGATTCTCTCCTCTCCTTGCTTCACTCTCCCCACTCTCTCTCACATTCACTCTTATTTGAATATTCTCCTCTCATGAAGTGGTGTAATTCACTCTTTTAACATGCATCGGGTTCTTTTACTTTTCCTAAAATTTCTCTTATCAATTTTTGTAACTACCCCACATTCACAATATTTCTATAACTACCTTCATTCACTTCTTTATCTGATGCTATATTTTTTTTATCAGTTTTTTAACTCTATTTTTTAATTCCGAAGATTTCTCTCTTTCATAAATAATTTCAAATTCTTAATTCAATTTACTTTTCAATTTTCAAAGTTAATTTAAAAATTAAAGTTACATCTTCCCTTATCTTTTTTTCTTTAAAAAAAATTATAGTTTCTAATTTCTTTTATAATTATCTCTTTTTCAAAATTTCTTTCAATGTGCTATATAATTCTTTTTTTTCCTTCAAATTTTATACTCTCTAATCTTTTGGGCTCTTTTTTTTTAATATTTCTTTTATCTGATTTTCTAACTCTATTTTTTAATTCCGAAGATTTCTTTCTTTCATAAATAATTTCAAATTCTTAATTTAATTTACTTTTCAATTTTCAAAGTTAATTTAAAAAATTAAAGTTACATCTTCCCTTATCTTTTTTTTTCTTTAAAAAAAAGTATAGTTTCTAATTTCTTTTATAATTATCTCTTTTTCAAAATTTCTTTCGATGTGCTATATAACTCTTTTTTTTCTTCAAATTTTACACTCTCTAATCTTTTGGGCTCTTTTTTCTAATATTTCTTTTATCTGATTTTCTAACTCTATTTTTTAATTTCGAAGATTTCTCTCTTTCATCAATAATTTCAAATCCTTGATTCAATTTACTTTTCAATTTTCAAATTTAATATTAAAAAAATTAAAGTTACATCATTACATTTTTCCTTATTTTTTTTCTTTTAAAAAAATTATAGTTTCTAATTTCTTTTATAATTATCTCTTTTTCAAAATTTCTTTCGATGTACTATATAATTTTTTTTTTCAAATTTTATACTCTCTAATCTTTTTTTTTTTAATATTTCTTTTATCAGATTTTCTAACTCTTTTTTTAATTCCAAAGATTTCTCTCTTTAGTCAATAATTTTAAATCCTTAATTCAATTTACTTTTCAATTTTCAAAGTTAATATTAAAAAAATTAAAGTTACATTGTTACATCTTCCCTTATCTTTTATTTTTTAATTTTATAGTTTCTAATTTCTTTTTTAATTATCTCTTTTTTAAAATTTCTTTCAATGTGCTATATAATTCTTTATTTTTTTTTTCAAATTTCTTTCTATTGACTATATAAATAAGATAGTGAAAATTTTAATAAGTCCGTGCGTAAAACACTAGCTATATTTAATAAAGGGGAAAGGTGAAGAAGGTGGAGCCGAAGAATATTATAATAATCTAATAAATATCCAATTTTGCTTCATTAAAGTGATAATTTGCTATTTGATTTTTAAAACTTCGTCACGTGTACATATATAATTTGGCCTTAGAATTTTTCAACTCTATAATAAATTAGTTCATGGACTTTAACCCAAAATAGACTTTCCGTCAGGCGTACTTCCTTTGGATTGACATCCTTCTCTAACTTTTGAAGCACTACTAACTTTCTATCGAAGCTCCACAGGCACCCCTTTTAAGACGTTTTCCCTATCCGTTTTAACTAAGAAACAAAAAGTAAAGAGGTTCTTCCCTACTTCACGAATCCCCACCCCCTTTTTCACTTTCCAGATTTATGCCATGGTGGTCATGAAAGCTTTGTTGTTGAATGATCCTTGGGTTAAGACCTTTCCCACCAACCAAGCCTCCTGAACAACCTCATCTTTTCCTCTGATGTCTGCAATAGGGATTTCGAGAACGAGTTCCTCTTCATCCGTGAACTCAATGTTTTTCCATTTCTCCATCATTCGGGTCGCTGTCGCTGTGAGAGAAAACCCAGCAGAATGCTGACAAACAAGGCAACGAGACCTAAGAACCTGGTGCCTTGGATGGGAACCCTCACAAGGTTGTGACTAGAGAGAAAACTCTAAAGCAGTAGTGGCGCTAAAGCTTATAGAGAAAACCCTAGCGCAGCCAAGAAGGGACCTGAGTTAGGATCACATCGGGCTGAGAGGGTCTTAAGTGTGTTTCGAATGATGAAAGACGATATCTAGCGTGCCATAGCTGCTTTGGTTGTGCACGGTGCACCATGCACAAACATTGCTATTCGCATCCCCAAAATTGCTATTCACATTCCCACGTGCTTAATTTTTTTTTACCAAAAATATCCTTTCCACGTAATCATGATTCTGTTGTATAAAATATATAATGGAATCATGATTCTGTTGTGTGTTTGGGGGTGCAAAAAAAATACGAAATGGAATCATGATTCTGTGGGCAAAATACGAAACGAAATCGTCATTCCGTTGATAAAAAACACAACGGAATCATGATTTCGTTGTGTATTTTGCTGTGGAATCATGATTCTGTGGAAAGGATATTTTCGAAAATAAAAATGATTCAGAACACTACCGAGGCTTGGACGTAATTTCGCTGCTTTAAAATAAAAAAAGTAACCTGTTAAATTAAATATATATTTTTTGCTACAGTAAATTACCGGGGTATATATTTAATTTAACAGGTTACTTTTTTTATTTTAAAGCAACGAAATCACATCCAAGCCCCGGTAGTGTTCTAAATTATTTTTATTTTTGAAAATATCCTTTCCACGGAATCATGATTCCATGGCAAAATACACAACGGAATCATGATTCCGTTGTGTATTTTATCAACGGAATGACGATTCCGTTTCATATTTTGCCCACGGAATCATGATTCCATTTCGTATTTTTTTTGCACCCCCAGGTATACAACTGAATCATGATTCCGTTGTACATTTTATACAACAGAATCATGATTACATGAAAAGGGTATTTTTGGTAAAAAAAAAAATTAAGCACATGGGATGTGAATAGCAATTTTGGGGGTGCGAATAGCAATGTTTGTGCATGGTGCACCATGCACGACCAAAGCAGCTATGGCACGCTAGACATCGTCATGATGAAAATTGTGTTTGTGTTTGAAGATTTTTACTCCTAAAGTCATGTTTTTATGGCACAATCATTTAATTAGTAGATTATCATTAACCATGTGATTTAAAACACAATGTGACAAAGGTTAAATCAACATTAAATAAAAATATTTATGAAAACTAAAATTAAAATATATATATATATATATATATATATATATATATATATATATATATATACACACACACAAACTAAAACATATATAAACAAAATTTATAACATACGGGGTAATAATGATATGAAAATTAAACTTTTATTATTAATGATAATAACTTAAAATAAACATTTAAAAAATGTTAGACTAAAATTAAATTAAAAAATTTACAAAAACTAAAAAAAAATATTGACCCATTTACAAAAGTGATCACAAACATAAATTTGGAATAATAGTATATTTCCGTACATTTTTCTTATTAAAAATATTAAATAAAAAATAAAAATCATTTAATGTCTCTAAAAATTTTAATACTTTTTAAAAAAATAAATAGGAAAATTAGTACAAAAAAATTAACAAGAAAGATTCAAAATTATCCATCAAAAAGGGACGACAGTAAATATCCACTCACTCACTCACTCAGACGAATAAATGATTACTTTTATTGAATGTTTTAACAGCCACACATTATATTATTGTTGGAACATGCATATTTAGATTAAAGTGTACAATAATTGCAGACACAATGGACACATGGACTCGAACACGCATGACATTTTCCTTCTTAGTCTTTTGACAACACTACCGAGCTCCAAACAATGCCACCATCAACGACAACTTATTCCATTATCACTCACTAAAAGCCACAGAACTGATCACGCGAGCAGAGGAACATCATCAATCAAAATCAAAAATCACCACTGTATATATATAATGCAATGTTGCAAGTACATCGATCATCAGTCATCACGATGGCACTATATATACGTAGCTGCCTAACGGCTCATGCCACCTTCCACTGCCGGAGCTGCCGTCACACCACTCGTACGCATTTGCACATTCCCTTCCCAACCTACAACATATTACAATTTCGAAGTGAATTTATTAATTAATATAATCAACTAATTAGATTTTGTTTGAATAAATTTCTCTAGACAAGTATTTATAGCGAAGAAAAAAGATAAAGTAATTTTTTTCTCATATACATGTTAAAATTAGTTTATGCAAAACCTCCGATATTACCTATGACCAGACCATTTAAAAGTGTGTTTGAGTCGCAGTTATGAGAATTACAAGGATTTCTTGCAATCATGGATCTTATTTTCTTATCTGTCAAATGTCAAATTTTGTGATAACAGCTAGTGTGTTTGATCATGGTTGACCAAGGTTCCAAAACATGCATTAGAAAATGGATCTAATATCTGATGATAAGTTAATTTACATAAATTTTTTCATTTAATTTTTTCAAAAGTTAAATTTAACTTATAACAGAAACTTAATTTATTTTGCCTTGTTCTTTTTCGTCTATATCTAAAAGTTTATCTTACTGAGCACAAAGACTGCTGCAAATTAAACCAAATTCACTTAAGAAGAAGCAAGAGAAATAGTTAATGAATTACCAGCAGAGACGTCGAATCCACGGGCTTGGAGCTCACGATACTGTTGGCAAATGGCGCAGGCGGAGCAGAAGCAACTGAGCAAAAAATCTGTACATTGGTGTCCTTCAATCCCGTATTGCCTCCTTATTTTTGTACGGTACACGCACGCGTAGATACCCGCAAAATAAGTAAAACCACCAAGTAGGCAGAAAAGTGATCCATGTACACAACAAGCTGCATAAATAAATATACAAATTGAAGACCAACTTTACAGTTTAGAAGATAATCAAAAACGAATATGGTAATTAAAGAGGTTCAATATATCACATGCATGCACTTACAAGTTGTTCCTTGGTCGACGATTTCACCTATCCTTCCGAAACTAACACAGGGACACCACAACGTGAGGCAACCTTGTCATCAAAAGTGATAATAATTAAATGAAAATACGAAATGAATCTTATTCTCTAATTGCTTTATTTGCTAGATAGCATAACTTTAGGTGGGAAATAAAATAATATAAATATATAATTAAGCACATGCATGATATATAATATAATTATAAATATAGCTAGCTACATACAACTGCCGCAATCAGAGAAGCAGCCGAACAAGCCACTGGACCATGATCCAAGAGCAGCCTTTTCAGACATTTTTTTTAAGGAAGAAATTTCTATGTGCGCACACTGTCGCGTGGAGCTGAGGCCTCACTGGATGGATGATGCTTATTATATTTAATAAAGGGGAAAGGTCAAGAAGGTGGAGCCGAAGAATATTATAATAATTTACTTCCTCTAGTCCTTTTTATAAGAAATAATTTTTTTTTTCTAATTATAAACAATATAGATCCTTCATATTAATGAGACATCTACTCATTTCTCATATATTTATTGGTCTATTAATAATACAAGTTATATTTATTGATGGAGGTGCAATGTCATTAATGTAACTATTATGTAAACCAATCAATTTAAGGAGTACTTTTGGAATAAAATTAAAATTTATGACATTATTAATTATAACTAATTAATTTAACTATTTTTATTGATTTTGACAATTTAGTTATTTGTTTCTTATATAAAGGACCGGAGGAAGTAATAAATATCCAATTTTGCTTCGTTAAAGTGATAATTTGCGATTTGATTTTTAAAAATTCGTCACGTGTATATATATAATTTGGCCTTAGAATTTGCCAACTCTATAATAAATTAGTCCTTTTGTGGTAAATTATATACTTAATTTTTATGGATCAACTTGGTGCGAGTTGTCAATTTCGATATCGAAAGTATATATATCCGTGAATAATTGGTGTGTAGTCTGGATCGAATTGAACATGTAAAACATGGGGTAAATTAAATGACTATATATAATAGTAATTGTTTGGGGGAATATATGAAAAGTGAAGGATTTTATAATATTTCATTATTCAGTTTAGTAATTTTGGGGAGAAGGGAAGGGAATGAAGGATTCAAAATTTTATTCTTCCCATTTTTGTTTCCGGATCAGGAAAAGAGAAAAAAAAATAGTTTATTAACATTTGAACTATGCTAATTAAGTTGTCCTAAAATTTTATTTTCAATCAAAAAAATTCTTGAGAACCAAACATCATTCTCCCTCCCCTCTCCTTTAATCAAATAAAAAAGTAGAATAATTAGTACCCCCACTATGAAGCCTTTACCTTCTTAGTTATTCCAAAGCATCTAAAGCTAACGATAATAAATTTTATTTTCAATCAAAAAAATTCTTGAGAACCAAACATCATTCTCCCTCCCCTCTCCTTTAATCAAATCAAAAAGTAGAATAATTAGTACCCCCACTATGAAGCCTTTACCTTCTTAGTTATTCCAAAGCATCTAAAGCTAACGATAATATTTTGCTGAAATCATACATTCGCATATAAATACACATATCAATGTTTGAAATATAAAATATAGGCTAAATTATATTTTTGATCTTTTATCTTATATTTAAGATCTTTTTTTTTGTGAAACTTTTATTTCAGTTCTTTATCTTTCAAAAAGTTTATTTTGATCATTTATCTTTTAAATTTTGGTCAATTTGATCCTTCTAAAATAATGATTTTTTTTTTTGCAACATAATTTTAAACTTTTTTTTACTGATTCAAAACGTAAAACTTCTCTTATTATCATATTTGAGCCTAAAAGGGACACAAACATATTGAACATCGCATGAAAAATGAGTCTAATGAGTAATCAAAAAATTGAAAAATATAATATCATATTCTTTATCGGCTATTCGTGGACTCATTTTTCACACGATTTTCATTATATGTTTATGGCCTTCTTTTAGTTCCAACATTAGTTGAGTTCTATAGTTTTCATGTAAGTAAATCTAACAATGAGATAAGTTTCATGAATTTGTCAAAAAATGGTTCAAAATTGTGTCATAAAATCGAAAACGATTATTATTTTGGAAAGACTAAATTGACCCAAATTCAAAAGATAAAGAACTAAAATAATTTTTTTAAAAATAAAAGACTAAAATGAATCTTAAAAATAAAATAAAGGATCAAATTTATAATTTATCCGAAAATATATTTGAAAGTACAGATATAAAAATATTTTAAAATGTCAAAATATTGATCTTGTGCATTAATCGCTGCATAACACAAAGGATATTGAAGTAAAAATTATATTGTTTTGCCAAGCATTTATGTGAATCAAATAATATACAACACTAAATTTTTTGTACTATGCATCCACCATCAAATAACAACAAACATCAAATGCCCTTAGCTAATCAATTTCTTATCCTTTATTATTCTATTTGTATTAGTCCTCAATATGCACACATCAAATGCCCTTAGCTAATCAAGCTGACGTGTTTTGCTTATTTCTTGTTGCGTAGTGTGGTTCACTTAAGTCGTGTTTTTTTATCTTCTTTCGGGACCCATCTATGAGCTGTTATTTGGCCTTGGTAGGCGCGCATGATAATGGGTAAGGTTTGACTTTGAATAGACTATTATAGTAGTTGTCCTCATATTTATACTTTAAAAAAATTTCCATTTTAGAATCTATAACAGCATAGGTAATAACTTTAATATCCTGTCTTTTCTCATTAAATACCTAAATGTTTATACTCGTATCTGTTATCTGCATTTTAATTAACATGAAAAGTTTTAAAAAAAATATTGATTAAAAATACGATAGTAATTAAACTAAAATCGCATTCAGAGATATTTTATAAAACATAATCATAATCATAAAACATCATAAAAATTATTGAGGGGTCTAGTTCAGTTGGTTGAGCAGGGTGTGTAAGTTGTTATAAATCCTCGGTACCATGTTCGATTCTTACGGATAAAAAAAACATCACAAAAATTAAAATCTTATCCAAAGATCGATCTTTGAGCAAATTACATTAACACTTGAAATTTTTTCAAATTACACACAATACCCTTCCTTATTTAATGTTTACTACAACCTGTCACTGTAATATATAAGGGCGTGTCAATGTAATGTTTTCAAATATTAAAGTGGTTTGTGTAATATATAAGGAGGTGTCGATGTAATGTTTCCAAACGTTAATGGAGGTTAGTGTAGGAATAAAAAATAGTGGTGTTGTGTGTAATTCGGAAAAAAAAAAACTTAGGGGGTACAAGTGTAATTTGCTCAAGATCTTTTACAAAACATATTCTTTAGCAAATAAAGAACGTGGTCTTTTTTTGCTTAATTAAGAACTTGATCTATCTCTATAAGGAACATTATCTTTTTTTTTTAATTAAGGAATGCGATCTATCTCTTAGCAAATAAGAATTAAGGAACATGATATTTTTTTTTGTGAATTAAGGATTGTGATTTATCTCTTATTATTATTATTATTATTATTATTATTATTATTATTATTATTATTATTATTATTATGTGTGGGTATGGATAGGGTTGGGTGCCTAAGGTACCTCAATCCACACCACTATTAAAATTTGTAAATAATTACTCATATTCATCTCATACCTATTAAGTGGAGAATTATCCTACTCATTATGAATAGTTTTTACGGGTGCCCATTAAGTCTAATACCCATCGCTATCCTAGGCCTTAGACACCTCTTTGTTGGTACATGTGAGCTGTTTTTTTTAGCCCATATATCTTGAAGTTTTCCCCATTCACACAATTGTGATTCTTCTTAAAAAGGTTAAATCTAATATTCATAATATGATGTTTTTTTTTAAGGCAAAACAATCAATATTATTAAAAGCAGTATAGAGCACAAGGAGTGCAGTAAACCAATGTTTTTAAAATCGGACCGGTCATTAAACCGGTCAAGGCACTGGTTCAAGGTTCAATGGTTGAACCGTGATCGAACCTGTATTAATAAAATAATAATAATAAAATAATTTATAAAATAATATTAAATAAATATAATATCACATAACTTCATAACATCAAAAACTAAAATAAAACATGAAACATCACTTTACAAGGTTTTAACATTCAAAATATATATAAAAATTTAATCAAATATACCATAATACTTAAGTTCAAATTTTAATAAAATAATATAATGCCCATTGATGCGTAAAATGCGTTCGCAAAGGGCAAGCGTACCCTACGCAGTAGTAACAGTGGACTCTAGGAGTCCAGATATCGAACCCAAAGGACCAGTTGCATTCCCAAATAATCAATTTCACAAATAACTAAGCAATCCATAATTTAAAATCAAATTGAAAGGAATGGTGGTCAATTATTCTTTTCAAAAGAAAGAGAATCGGAGCAAAAATATTAATATGAGAACAATTATGATAAAGAAGCCTAGCATTGTGATTTCACATGTACCCCTTTTTTCCCCCAATTCTAATCTCAATAAAATCCCTAAATGTGTTACTTGCCAGCGACATCTTAAATTCGTTAATTAACGATTGATCATAGTTAATAATGTTATTTCCCCTAATTTAATTCCCAATTGATCATAGGTGAATTAATTTAGAGCAAATGATAAAGGTTGATTAACATGTTAATCTACTGAAAATTCATACAATAGATGCAAATTGTACGAATGCAATCACTTCACAATTCAGTTAATCACAAGCAATTGATCATAGACAAGAGATTAACTTATGTTTAGACCGATCGATCTAAAAAGCAATAAAAGTAGTGAAGAGATACAAAAAATTGAATAACATCGAGGTTTTATTAAAATCAAAATCGGGGTACAAAGGTACAGTTACATTACAATCTGAGGCTAATAGAAACTAGCCACTCATGTTCATGATTAAGCCAGAAAACTCAAAAGAAGACATAAAGATTACAAAAGGGAAGAAACTTTACAGTGGTGATCCCCAATGGTGCTCTTTACGTCCTCTCCCAGCTCAGAGTCTCTCACGGGACCTCTTTCTCACTCAGAACCCTCAGTTTTCAAAATAGAACAACAAATAAAGATAAAAGGGTTTCTCAGCTTCTATTTATAATAATTCAAAATTCAAATGGGCTGACAGCGCAACTTACCACAACCCTGGTAAAATGACCATGGCCGTGGTCCTTGCATGCTACTCAAGGTCCAATTCTGCTATGCAACCAGCATGGCCATGGTAAATTTACCATGGCCATCGTAAATTTACCATGTCCATGGTCCTTGCGTTACTTCAATTCTGGCCTTTTTTTCTTTGTCCTCCAAACAGTAGCATTTTTGCTCCCAAAAGTGCAATTTTCAACTCTTTTCCTCATGAAGCCTCTTGAGTGTGTCTTGCATCAACTAACACCAAACAGTGAGTTTTGCCAATAAAATATATTCAAAATGTATGAAAATGACATCTAAACTCACATCAAAATACAATGAAAATCCAGTTTATCAACCTCCCCACACTTGAGCATTGCTTGGCCTCAAGCAATTATTGTGAGTCAAATATCAAAACCAATTCCCTCTAATTAAGAACTTGTAACAAAGCCCCAATTTATTCAGAATGTAAAATGAAACATAAGCAACAATAAAAGCAACAAAATGCAGCAGAATTTTTCCAAAGAATCCATTAGGCTTAAAACACCCGCATAAATGACCAATTTCCCATTAGCCTGGTTCACTCATCTCTCATTCTCTCAGTGTTTCAAGGTCAACAAAAATTCTGTCAAATCACACTTAATTGAGCATGTTCACAAATCTATTCATCAATCAACTCAACTCAATCAACTTTTCACAAACAGAACAAATGAGGCATGACAGGGTGTAACGGGGCCAAGTTTATAGTGATAGGTAGATGCTGAAAGGAAAGGACAACAAAGGGCTTTAATGGTAGTTCACACTTAGTGATCTGAAATCAAAGGGGGCCAATGCCTTCTTTCATCCACTTTTTCACTCCCCATATTTCAGCTCTCACTTCTTCTCCCATTATTCTATTTTTCTTCTCTTTTTTTTTCTTTTTTCTTTTTTTTTTTTTGAAGGTTTTTTACCTTATTTTATTCAATTCACAGGAGAGGAAGTTGAGAGACACTAAATTCTTTTTTTTTTAACTGGATGTTCTGCATTACATTGACTTTTTCCCCATCCTTCAAATCACCAAGCATAAACAAATATACACAATTTCATAGAGCAAGATGACAAATGAATATTCAATCAGGCTCAAAACAGGCAACTAGATGGGGATGTAACACAAAATCTGAATCCAGAAAAATGCCTAACCAATGCCTCAACAGTTTCAGAAAATAAAAAGCCAATCAAGGATATGTATTTCATGATAGAAAATAGAACATGCCACCTAAGGTGGGTCAGAATCACACATCGAAAGAATCAAAAGCTCAAAACTCACATTTTTATGGCTAAGCTCAAGGGAAAATAATTTATTCAATTATGTTCAGTGCTAATGTTCATTTCCTTGAAGAAAATCCCATTGCTATGCTGCAAAAAAAAATATTTTTTTTCAAAGGGGTTTCTGAAAACAAATTTTCATAACTATCAAGAATTCAAAAATAACACAGAACAATGCACTGGCATAATCACAAATCACAGCATCTTAAAGCTGGGGAGAAAAACCGTGAACCCCTCCCCACACTTAAAGTATGCAATGTCCTTAATGCATCCAAAAACATAAATCAACAAGACATGAAAATAAAATGTACTGAAAGGGAAACATAAAATAAAGTACTGAAACAAGAAAACTAAAAAAAAATTAGAAAAGGAAAACAGAAAAACATCCTCAAAAGCAGACCTCTAAGGCTTCTGGTAATGCTTTTGGTCAGGAGGGACTATGAACCTGAAAAAGATTTATTTTTTACCATGGCCGTGGTAAAATTTACCACAGTCGTGATCGGAAAATTTTGACGCTGATTTTCACAAAAATTGTGAAATTTCCACTTCCAGGATCCATTGACCACGGCCATGGTCAATTTAGCACGACCGTGGTCGTAAATGACGTTGTTTGGGGATGCTGGGAGCACTGTTGTGGTCAAATATAACCACAACCTTGCTTCTACCACCACGGTTGTGCTCAATTTAGCACGGTCGTGGTCCCCACATGTGAGAATAACCAAAAATAAAAATAATTCCTAAGCTCTAGAATGCAAAATTAAATGATTAAAAGGATACAGTGGGTTCATGAACCCACTCTTTACAGGTTGCCTCCTGAATAGCGCTTGTTTAACGTCCCGAGCCTGACAGATGAAAGGGAAATCAACCTCCCTCAAACAAGGTGGTATTCCCTTCTTGCAGTACACCCTCAACATGCCCATCCACTCTATAGCCAGGAGCTTCCTTCCCCACACTTGGGTGAAACTCAGCATCAATCATCTCCACCTTGTCAATGACTTGCACAAAATTACAGGAAGGGGAAGAGAAATAGCTTTTTGCAGTATCATACACTTTAATCACTTCCTCCTCATCACCTAGCCTCCAAGTTAATCTCCCTTTTCGGTCCTCAATCACGGCATCTCCTGTGTTAAGGAAGGGTCGTCCCAAAGTAATTGGGATTTCCTCATCCTCCTCAATGTCCAGAATCACAAAGTCAGCAGGAAAAATAAATTTCCCAACCTCAACCAACAAGTTCTCCACTATTCCTCGCGGATAGGTAAGAGTCATGTCTGCAAGCAAAATACAGATGTTAGTGGGTTGGGGTTCTTGTAACCCCAACTTCTTATAAACAGAATAGGGCATTAGATTAATGCTAGCACCCAAATAACATAACACTCTATCAAATTGGAAATTGCCAATGGTACAAGGAATTGAAAAACTCATTGGATCCTTAAGCTTAGGAGGCAATTTCTTTAAAACCACAGCAGAGCATTCTTCGTTGAGGCCAATTGTAGCAAAGTCCGCCAACTTTCCTTTATTTGAAAGAATTTCTTTTAAATACTTGGCATACTTTGACATTTGAGCAATTGCCTCAGCGAAGGGGATATTAATATGCAAACTTTTCAACATCTCTATAAATCTAGCAAAATATCTATCCTCACTTGTCTTTCAACCTTTAAGGGAAAGGAACACTTACATGAGGAGGTGTCAGTACCTCATTTTCCTTCCCTTTCTCAATAGTTGGGTTCTCTTCAGTAAGAACCTCCTCTTCTAGAGTTGGAGCTGACTCTTCCTTCTTCTTCTACTCCTCTCTAGCCTTCTTGCTCCTAGTCATCACAACATTCGCCTCCTCCATCTTAGGATTAGTTTCAGTTTGAGAAGGAAGGGTACCAAGAGCTTTCTGGGATAGCAAAGCTTGCATGCTAGAAAGTTGAGACTCCATAGTCTTCATGCGCTCATCACTCTTGGCTATATATTTGCATCATGACATCCTCTCTTCTTGTCTTGACCTCTGATTTTGCATATGTGGAGGCCTATACACATTTTGATTCTGCTCCTGCCTGGGACCTTGGTCCCTCTGGTCTCTCCAAGAAAGGTGAGGATGATCCCTCCATCCTTGGTTGAATATGCTGGAGTATGGATCATATTCTGCTCTCTTCCCATCAGCATAATTTACCTCCTCCATAGCTTGAGCAAGTGCATTACTCACAGGGTATTCTCCTCTGTGGGCTTCCCCACACTTATCACAAATGGGTGGTGGAAGAGCTGCAGTCAGAAGCTGTACCTGTGCTTTCATCACGGTCTCCATCTGCTTAGATAACTTCTCCAACTTCTGATCAATGCTTGAACTAGATGTTCCAGCTTCCACTTGGTTCAAAGGTTTCATCAGAATACGCCTATCTGTGATAAACTGGATTTTCATTGTATTTTGATGTGAGTTTAGATGTCATTTTCATACATTTTGAATATATTTTATTGGCAAAACTCACTATTTGGTGTTAGTTGATACAAGACAGGTACTCAAGAGGCTTCATGAGGAAAAGAGTTGAAAATTGCACTTTTTGGAGCAAAAATGCCACTGTCTGGAGGACCAAGAAAAAAGGCTAGAATTGAAGTAACGCAAGGACCATGGCCATGGTAAATTTACCATGGCCATGCTGGTTGCGTAGCAGAATTGGACCTTGATGCAAGGACCACGGTCGTGGTCATTTTACCACGGTCGTGGTAAGTTGCGCTGTCAGCCCATTTAAATTTTGAATTATTATAAATAGGAGAGAGAAACCCTTTTATCTGGATCTTTTGTTCTATTTTGAAAACGGAGGGTTCTGGGTGAGAAAGAGGTCCTGTGAGAGACTCTGAGCTGCGGGAGGATGTAGAGAGCACCATTGGGGATCACCACTGTAAAGTTTCTTCCCTTTTGTAATCTTTATGTCTTCTTTTGAGTTTTCTGGCTTAATCATGAACATGAGTGGCTAGTTTCTCTTAGCCCCGAATTGTGATGTAATTGTACCTTTGTACCCCGGTTCTGATTTTAATAAAACCTCGATGTTATTCAGTTAATTGTATCTCTTCACTGCTTTTATTGCTTTTTAGGACCGATCAGTCTAAATATAAGTTAATCTCTTGTCTATGATCAATTGCTTGCGATTAACTGAACTGTGAAGTGATTGAATTCGTACAATTTGGATGATCAAACCTATTGTATGAATTTCCAGTAGATTAACCTGTTAATCAACCTCTCTGAGATTCATCATTTGCTTTAAATTAATTCACCTATGATCAATTGGGAATTAAATTAGGGGAAATAGCGTTATTAACTATGATCAATTGTTAATTAATGAATTTAAGAGGTCGTTGGCAAGTAACGCATTTAGGGATTTTATTGAGATTAGAATTGGGGGAAAAAGGGGTACATGTGAAATCACAATCATAGGCTTCTTATTATAATTGTTCTCACATTAATCTTTCTGCTCTGATTCTCTTTCTTTTGAAAAGAATAATTGAACACAATTCCCCACAATTTGGTTTTAAATTCTGGATTGTTTGATTATTTGCGAAATTAATTATTTGGGAACGCGACTGATCCTTTGGGTTCGATATCCGGACTCCTAGAGTCCACTGTTACTACTGCGTAGGGTACGCTTGCCCTTTGCGAACACATTTTATGCATCAATCTGTAGTGTGGTTGTAGGCGTTGGAGGCCATGACTTCAATGATTCTATTTGCCTCTGCTGATGATTTAGCCATCAGGGAACCTCCACAAGCAGCGTCTAGGCTAGTCCTGTTATGGCTGGACACACCTCCATAGAAAATCTGGATGATTCTCTACTGGCTAAACCCATGATGTGGGCAACTCCGAAGCAGCTCCTGAAATCTGTCACAGGCTTCTGACAGGCTCTCCTGCTCCCTCTGAGCAAAATTGTCCATCTCTCTCTGCATTTGGTTTGTCTTCACTACAAAATAGTACTTTCGGAGGAATTTGTTGGTGCACATCTCCCAAGTAGTGATGCTGTTGGCCAGAAGTGAGCACAACCAATTGAGAGCTTTCCCGTTGAGTGAGAATGGGAAAGCAGCCAGTCTGATATATTCAGCAGACAGTCGAGGATATTTTACAGTGCTGGCCATCCTCAAGAATCTTCTCAGATGCTTCACTGGGTCCTCAGTAGCCAGCCCATTGAACTAGTTACTCTCTATCATATGGAGGAAGCCATGTTTCAATTCAAAATTGACATCCCTCAGTGTTGGCAATAAGATGTTGTTAGCTACCCCAACTTGAGGAGTGAGATAGTCTAACAGAGACTGCTCCACCGGTGGGTCATTTTCTACAGTCATTACTCTTCTTCTCTATTCTACTTTGTTCTTCCGAGCAAATTTTTCGATTTCAGGTTCGTTCACAAGCTCTGGCCTCTGGGACCTGGTTAGCATTAACTGTCAACACAAAAAAGGGATTAAAATGCAACTGGCAAAAGAGAATGAATAATTAAAATAAACAGAGTTTTTTTTATAAAATAAAATAAAAATTCAGAAATTAAACAAACAAAAACAAAACAAAACAAAAATTAAAATAAAATAGATAAAACAGAAAATTAAAAGGAACCAAAACTATGCACAATATGAACAAGAATTGCTTAATTTTCACAAAATAAATTATCTAGGAACTAAACAACTAGTCCCCGGCAATGGCGCCAGAAACTTAATGCGTAAAATGCGTTCGCAAAGGGCAAGCGTACCCTACGCAGTAGTAACAGTGGACTCTAGGAGTCCGGATATCGAACCCAAAGGACCAGTTGCGTTCCCAAATAATCAATTTCACAAATAACTAAGCAATCCAGAATTTAAAATCAAATTGAGAGGAATGGTGGTCAATTATTCTTTTCAAAAGAAAGAGAATTGAAGCAGAAAGATTAATGTGAGAATAATTATGATAAAGAAGTCTAAGGTTGTAATTTCACATGTACCCCTTTTTCCCCCAATTCTAATCTCAATAAAATCCCTAAATGCGTTACTTGCCAGTGACCTCTTAAATTCGTTAATTAACAATTGATCATAGTTAATAATGTTATTTCCCCTAATTTAATTCCCAATTGATCATAGGTGAATTAATTTAGAGAAAATGATAAGTCTCAGAGAGGTTGATTAACATGTTAATCTACTGGAAATTCATACAATAGGTTTGATCATGCAAATTGTACGAATCCAATCACTTCATAGTTCAGTTAATCGCAAGCAATTGATCATAGACAAGAGATTAACTTATGTTTAGACCGATCAGTCCTAAAAAGCAATAAAAGTAGTGAAGAGATACAAATAACTGAATAACATCGAGGTTTTATTAAAATCAGAACCGGGGTACAAAGGTACAGTTACATCACAATTCGAGGCTAAGAGAAACTAGCCACTCATGTTCATGATTAAGCCAGAAAACTCAAAAGAAGACATAAACAAAAGGGAAGAAACTTTACAGTGGTGATCTCCAATGGTGCTCCCTATGTCCTCCCGCGGCTCAGAGTCTCTCACGGGACCTCTTTCTCACTCAGAACCCTCAATTTTCAAAATAGAACAAAAGATAAAATAAAGATAAAAGGGTTTCTCAGCTTCTATTTATAATAATTCAAAATTCAAATGGGCTGACAGCGCAACTTACCACGACCCTGGTAAAATGACCACGGCCGTGGTCCTTGCATGGTACTCAAGGTCCAATTCTGCTACGCAACCAGCATGACCATGGTAAATTTACCATGGCCATGGTCCTTGCGTTACTTCAATTCTGACCTTTTTTTTCTTGGTCCTCCAGATGGTGGCATTTTTGCTCCAAAAAGTGCAATTTTCAACTCTTTTCTTCATGAAGCCTCTTGAGTACTTGTCTTGCATCAACTAACACCAAACAGTGAGTTTTGCCAATAAAATATATTCAAAATGTATGAAAATGACATCTAAACTCACATCAAAATACAATGAAAATCCGGTTTATCAACCTCCCCACACTTGAGCATTGCTTGCCCTCAAGCAATTATTCTGAGTAAAATATCAAAACCAATTCCCTCTAGTTAAGAACTTGTAACAGAACCCCAATTTATTTAGAATGGAAAATGAAACATAAGCAACAATAAAAGCAACAAAATGTAGCAGAATTTTTTCAAAGAATCCATTAGGCTTAAAACACCCGCATAAATGACCAATTTCCCATGAGCCTGGTTCACTCATCTCTCATTCTCTCAGTGTTTCAAGGTCAACAAAAATTCTCTCAAATCACACTTAATTGAGCATGTTCATAAATCTATTCATCAATCAACTCAACTCAATCAACTTTTCACAAACAGAACAAATGAGGCATGACAGGGTGTAATGGGGCCAAGTTTATAGTGATAGGTAGATGCTGAAAGAAAAAGACAACAAAGGGCTCTAATGGTAGTTCACACTTAGTGATCTGAAATCAAAGGGAGCCAATGTCTTCTTTCATCCACTTTTTTACTCCCCATATTTTAACTCTCACTTCTTCTCCCATTATTCTATTTTTTTTTTTAAGGTTTTTTACCTTATTTTATTCAATTCACAGAGAGGAAGTTTTTTTAACTGCATTACATTGACTTTTCCCCCATCCTTCAGATCACCAAGCATAAACAAATATACACAATTTCACAGAGCAAGGTGACAAATGAATATTCAATCAGGCTCAAAATAGGCAACTAGATTGGGGATGTAACACAAAATCTGAATCCAGAAAAATGCCTAACCAATGCCTCAACAGTTTCAAAAAATAAAAAATCAATCAAGGATATAGACCGGTTTGACCGGTTCTTGGCCGGTTCCCACCGGATCTGAATTATAGAGTATCCACTACAAGAATGTTGGCAATTAGCTGCCAAAAATTAGTGGAGGCCGTATGCGAACGCAATTAGAGTCGGTCAAGCGAACTCTTTACTGTCACTAAATATTTTTTAAATTATTTATTATTAATTTTACGAAATATTTATATTTGCGTCGAATAAGCCAAGCCAAACGCTACTTGTCATTTTATTTTACTTTTAAAATATTTTCTTAGTTGCGTCAGAAAAGCCGAGTCTTAATTAATTTATTTTTATTTTCAGTTATTTTTTTATTTTATGCTTTGGATAAGCCACGCAACATACATAAAAGAAAATCATAGTTTGCTTTTAAAAAAAGGCAAATGCTAACAAGTGTCCTTAGAGCACTGGTTAAGGAACTAAAAAGAAAAATATTTTTATTGGAAGGCACAAAATTGCGTTGTCCATGATAATCTACACAATAAATACTTTCTCTTTTTAACTCCTTAACGAGACCCTTTAAAAAAATATTTCAAAACACCAAATAAATCTCCAATCTCGTTTCCAAAATTTTCCCTCGAACCATCTCTCAAACTCCACCCCCCCCCCCCCCCGAAACCCTAAAACCCAAATTCTTCTCCCTCCGCTGAACCCTCGTTCCCAATGTCTTCTCCCTCTGCTCATCCCTTGTTCCCAAATTCTCCCCCCTCTGCCACGCTGTCGCTCACCCTCCTACGCCGCACCACCTCTCATCGTGCTTGAAGGTGAAGTCCAAAATGTCTTCCTTATTCTTTCATATACATGTTGGTAAGCAACTACGCATGGACCTGCAATAGGATGAGGGAGTCAGAGAGAGAGAGTGGCAGATCGAAATGGAAGCAGTGAATATGGTAGGTTTGAAGTGGCTGATACGACGACGTTGGAGTCTGACAGATTACATAACGGGTTCTGTAGCCCAGAAGGTCCATCGTCATTGTCCAGTTCCTTCGCAGAATTTGGCACGCATCACCCCCAAACCCTTCCTCAATCTCTATTAGGTTTGATTGGTTGGATTTTTATTCGATTTTCTTTTTATTCCTACTAGATTAGTTTTAATCATAGTTCATTTTTCTTTGGAGTTTGGAAATAAGGGAGCAATTGAGAAGGAGCACGCTCAAGTGTAAGTTCATTTCCCTCAAAGATCACACCTTAAATAATAATCCTTTTTCTCTTTCGCCAAGTTCTCTCCTTTATCTTGTGGTTGTTAGTCTAGAAGAGATTATTTCTATGTAGTTGTCTCATCTTTTGCATTTCAAGTGTTTGATAAATTTCCTAAGTGACCATTCTTTTATTAGTACTAATGTATGCAATGTTTAATCAATATTGTTGGTACTAACACTGAAAAATATAATTGAATATTGATTGGAAATACTTATATTAGTAAATGTAATGTTTGATAAATCTGAATGAATGTATTTGATTTACAGTAAGCTATTGTTAAATTGATTATGGTATCATGTGTTGCTTTCATGTGAGGCTATATTTGGATAAATATTATTGGATTTGACTAAGTTTACAAGTATTTTAATTCACATCAATGATAGATATATTCTTACTTTCCCACTTTATAATTTATATATCTCCTCAATGCTATTAGTCCTTGCATTCCCTGCATTGTAAATAAGAAACAGTCTTCACTGTTCAAGAAATCCTACCTAAATCATCAGCAAGTTTGTGTTTATTCTTGTAGCATTTGATGGCAGTTTTGGATAGTGAAAGTGACATTCCCTTCCTGGATGGATTTATCATTAATGGATGTGGTTCCAATGCCTACACATTCACATTTGATCAAGGTATTTAAGAACTTTAAGCAATTTGTTTTCTTTGAAGGTTGATGCCATAGCAGATGTATTTAAAATTGGAAGCTAAATTGTAAGGTACTTGATTGTTAGGCAAGAAAGACTTACAAATTCTAGATATCAAATGTGGGGCTCACCAGCTCCAACTTACTAGCCAGGTTTAAAAGTGTACCTTGTACTAAATACTAAATATTAACATTGGTCATCCCTTTTGCTCATTATGTGTAATGTCATGTGTGAGGCTGAATTTGCTTCACTTTTGCTTAAGCTTGCATCTGTGTTTGAGAGAGTATTTCTATAATGGAGCAACATCATAAGGATCTGAACCAGGTGTCAAAATGCTTGATAAGTGATTATTAACTTTGTTAGTTACTTATGTTAAAACATAAATATTCATTGATTATTTTGCTTCCAATTCTCAAAGGTATCTATCTATCTATCATTATGATTCCTGATGCTTTGTCAAATGCTCTATTTCTTCTAATTCACTTTGCATGCTTAATTTTGTGTGTAGAGGGGACTGTAGTTGCTTCAACAAAACAATGGCTTACGTTGCAATGAAACCCACTAAGTCTAGCTTGGAGGAGCCTCAGGAGTAGACCAATAAGATTAGGATCACCTTCTTCTCCAAGAACATCAAGAGTCTTGAGAAGGGTATTTATTTGTCATTTCCATCATTCAATACTCAAATCATAATCTTAAATTATTTTTTTCTGAATTTTTTTATTTCATAAATTTGGTTTTACATTTCATTGGGTTTTATTATTTTTTTTTTATGATAGTTTGTACTGACCTGGTTCGTGGTGCCAAGGACAAGTGCCTCAGGGTTAAGGGATAGGTTAGAATGACATCTAAAGTTCTTCACATCACCTCTTGGAAATCCCCATGTGATGAAGGTAACTTTAGTTTAAATTGGTCCCTATATGCGTTGTGAACTTCATTTTTATGTGCTTCTTGCTTGCTAGATTTTATTTTATAATTACATGTATTCCCTGGTTTTCTAAAAACTGGTTGTCTGGTGAGTGCTCATTATGGTTATGTTGCCCCAAGTCCTTCCATCTTACTTGTTGGTGAATTTAGAAAAGTAATTAAGGTAGCCGAAAAACATAAAATGTAAAAGCAATGTTGTTTTGGTCTTGGGTATTGTCATTGTCCTTATTTGTTCGATGTCTTGGTGTATTTTGGATATTTTTTCATTTGGAATGAATGATAATCAGCTTTTTGTTTACGATCTGCTTCTTGTTCAAGGCACCAACTCTTACAGTGATTCCTTAACTACTTACAATTATTATAATATATATCACTTACATGTGCTACCCGAGCCATGCCTTTATGTGATCTATTCAAACTATATATCTACTTATATATAACCTAAGCAATGTTAAGGATCGGCTTCAAACTTTTTTAAGCAAAATATTTATATGATAGGCTTGAACTGGATCCAAGCTTGGAAAGGAGAAAACTCAAGGTCTGGCCTGTGAGGCTTACTACATGTTTGCATTAAATGAGTCCAAGCTGAATATAGCTCAAACTTGGGATTGTGAAATACACACTTGTAGCATATATATTATATAGTGATTTAATTCAAGTTGTGGTGTTAGTTATTTATACACAGTATATATAGAATTGTGATGTACACATTCATTGGAACTTCTAAATAAACTATCACTTTGCAATACTCAATTGATCTTACCTTATTCATTCTTTATGAATTCAATATGGTAGCAGGGCCTTATCTGTTAACTCGTACAATTATTTAGACTTAAGATCTTTTCACTCAGAATTATTTTGACATATGGTGGTGGTTATGCAGGTAAGAAGTTGGAGGAAAGCATCATCAAAGAGAAGCTTGCACCTTGTATCAACAGGGTATTAGGTAAGAATTTTTCGCACCTAATATGTTATAATCACTAGCCTAATACTTTTGTGTATAAGTGGTTTAAAATTAGCAATATTTGGGAAGAGTTTGGTACTTTTACAAATTCAATTATTGTAACAAAGTGCTTTTATAAATGTTATTTTTGTGATTTTGTCCCTTGATATTGGAATTGATTTGATAAATAAATGATTCTAGACAAATAAAGAATGAGCCACACATTTTGCATAGGAGAATTGTCATGAGAGAGTTAACAAAGAATTGGGCTCAATAGATATGGCATGATACATCAAACATATAGCTGCCAACCATTTTTCATGTAATTCTTATCTGGAAATTCTTGCTTACAAATCAAACCATGGCTTTTTCCTTTGCAGGTTCTTTGTCCATGGATGTCTTGGCTGTGTTTGCTTACTTGTTTATTTTTCTTGTGGTAATTATATAGTTTGTTTTATAAATAAAAATTATTTTCTATTCATACAATGTTTATACGATGTTCAAGCAGGATCTTAAAAAAATAATAAATAAATTAGCGTCGACTAAGCCGACACGAATGGAAACGAAACTTAAAAAATATATGCTGATAGAGTCAGCCACACCGACGCAAGTTAAACTAAAAATAATGAAATACATAGCGTTGGCTACTCAGACACGAATTAAAAATTATAAGTGTTTAAAAAAAGCATTGTTAGTGTCGAATTTGCAATGCAACGGTTTTAGTGTCAGCTCAGCCGACGCTAAGTAGTGTCGCCCTTCGAAACCGACGCAAGAATGATTAGCTTCGAGGGTTTTAGAGTCAATGTTTGTTCCGACGCAGGGCCGAGTCGGTTTTTTGTTGTTAGAGTCGGCTTTTGGCGGACGCTAAAAGCGCGTTTTTTGTAGTGATCCGGACCGGTTCCCGGTCGGGTTTTGATAACAATGCAGTAAACTGATAATCACAAGAATATACATATATGCTTCAGATGCAAATCAGAACAGTACTCAAAGATACAAACCAACATAGAGGAACAAGACCCCTGATTATGGTTTGCGTTGTTCATATATTCATAATATGATGTACTTCAACTTGGAAACTATTCAAAGTTTGCGTTGTTCATTCATGCACATTTGTACTTCTTTAATTTTCAGTTTGGTAAAGCCTATTATGGTTTGTCTTGATAACCTTTTTTTTTACCGTTATTGGTTTAGATAAAGAGTTGTTTTGTGCACAGAATGGATAAACTTTTCCATCTCGATTGTTGATAATGATTGCTTTTATTTTGTGGTTAAATATTGAGGGTAACTTCTATCGCCTTTTGCCTTAATTGTGACACTGTTATATTTTTATCGACGTGATTATAATAATTTCATTAAATATTGTTGATGTGATTTGTATTGCTCATCTCGATCTGTAAGTACTTATGCGCACTTTCCAGCTTACAATAGATATTAGAATATTTGTGTTTACTATTTTTTTTTTCATATAAAAAAAGAGATATGTTGGATATTTTACATTAACTAGTGATATGGGAAAAATAATGTATATAACTATATAAGTGAGGGCCTTTCAAAAAACAAAAAAACTATATAAGGGGCAATCCTTTACCTTGCAAGCCGGTTTTGTAGGGTTGAATTAGACCTATAACTCAATTCTAAGATAGTATCAGAATCTATCTTAGCGATTGTTGTTGGATTTATCGTATCACCTGTTATCAGACCGCTATCGGACTACCCATAGATGTCCAGTCATGTAAACTTCATGTTCGAGACAGTTTTGGATGTGTTGGAGATTTCACATTTACTAGTGCTATGAGCAAAATAATGTATATAAGTGAGAGACAATCTTTATCTTGCAAGTCAATTTTGTAAAAATGACTTAGGCTTGTAACTCACAATTCTAAGAAAAGAAATTACAATATTTGAAGATTGATTAGTTAGTTACATACTTGCATTTAATTAAATAATTAATTAAGATTAGTTGACTAGTTGTTAGTTAATTCACCTTAATGTATATATGGCTCATTTCGACCTCATTTATAATCATTTTTCTCATTTTCATCGATGTAAAATTTGTTGAATTCTCTCAATCTCTCACAATACCCTCTTCTAATTAAATTCTTTGGGTTCTACAATGTTTCTCAACCCATGGTCATGAAAACTGATCCAAGTGTGGCTAGAAATGATTCTCCATTTCTTCTCACTGTCAGGAACTTTTATATAGGAGCTCATCTACCCCGTAGCATTCAGAGTGGTTGCTCAAATATATTTTCACGAACAAAACAACAGGCTTAGTTAAGGATATCATGAAGGCAATAAAAGTTAGTATAGAAATCCCCATTCATAGTGGATTAAGAGGTGCATACTTATTTTAGAAGCAGCTATGGTGAAAATGTTGCTATTGTGAAACCAAACAACTTGACAGGTTTTGTTGGCAAAGCTATTGGACAACTCAGATTGAAACGTTCGGCGAGGGTTGGGGAGACAGGTTTCAGAGAAGTTACAGCTTAATTACCTTTTTGACCATCATCATCTTAGAGACAAAATCTTATAGGAAAAAGAATTATTAAAACAAGAGAACATGTGGAATAGAAAAAAAAAAATTATTATATTGATACACTCAGCTTCTCTTTCATTTCATTTTTTTTCCTATATATCTTTATTACACACGCATAAAAAGAAAAATCCATGCATGTTTGTATTATAGTTACTTTTATATTATAAATTAAAATACACAATTTAGTGAGTAAGATTCTCACTCAATCCCGACACTCTCAATTACTCATTGTCAATATTTTATATCTTCTCTCATAATTTGGATATGCATTTTACACTCTATCTACACATCTAGTAAAAATATTCCTCTTTTAATCATCTCAAATTATCAACCTTTTAACTTTATCAATATACTTGATCTTCTTAATCATATATATTCCTTTTAATCTACCTTCTAGTTTTTTAAAAACAATTATCAATAATTAAAAATAATTTTATATCACAATTTAAATAATTTATTATAAATTCAAAATATAAGTTATATATTCAAACATATTTATTTTCTACAAATTTAATTATAATATAATTTTTACATTAAAAATATTTATTTATTATAAATTTTAATTATATAAAATAAACATTTGTCATGTACAATCCATATACTAAAATACTATTAATCATTTTAATTTTGAAATATATCTAATTGATTTGAAAGTATATGTTTTGTTTTGTGCTAACAGATTTTAAATATATCTAACAGATATGGAAGCTGACAAGCTGTCATGCATTGCCTTTTTTTTCTTCTTATTTTGGGAAGCTGTCATCAGTGTCATGTATTGCTTATTTATTCCTTGTTGTGTTGTGTGGTTGGCAATTGCTTCTTGTATCCCAAAAATTATTTCCTGCATCTTTCAGGAATGTTTTTTTTTTTTTTTTTTACCTTTTAGTCAATCTAAAATGTAAAAGGTGTAACTAATCTGAAATGTAATTTTATATTTCAAATTGACCAATATGAAAACCAAAAAAGATGTAAGAAGCAATTTTTGGATGCAGAAAGCAATTGCCTGTGTGGTTATGTGCTTTTTTTTAGGCCCATCTATTGCTGTTTAGGCCTTAGTCACCTTTTTGTTGGTACATGTGCACTATATTTTTGTGGGCCCATGAATCTTGAAATTTTTCCCATGCATACCAGCTCAAGGTTGAAGTTTATTGTCGATTCTGCTAAAAAATTAATGTTGAATCTGACATTCATAATTTTTTATGTACTTCAACAATGGAAATTATTTAAAGTTTGCCTTATTTATTCATGCACTTTCATTGTTGAGCATAGTGGATAAAGCTTCCTGTGTCTGGATTGTGGATGATGATGGTTGTTTCTGCTTGGTGATTAAACATTAAGTATTGTTTTTAGTGGTTAAGCCTTTTGCCTTAGTTGACATTATTGACACACTTGTATTTGGTCGATGAGATTCTCATATTTTTTTATTGGACATCACTATGTTATTACAACTTATTAATTGTATTTCATTTTGCATTGCTAATTCCAAACGTGCTTGTATATATATGTACCACGGGAGGTATTACATAGCAACTTTATGAACATTCATTCCTTCGAGCTAATACAGAACACTCGTAATTATGATTAAAAATAATTTGTTGAAATACTATAATTATGATTGCTAAAATAGCAAGTAAAAAATATAAATGTTTTATGCATGAAATTTAATGATTATAATATTCACTACAAAAAATAATCATATTTGCAGCGACTTTTTTTCCAACAACAATTGAGTTGTTGGTAAAGTTAGACATTTGACGGCGACATTTGATTGTCATTGGGATAAGATTTTCTTTTTGTCAACAAAGTCAATATTGTGGAGGAATTATACATATGGCAGCGACAAGTTTTGTCGCTGAATGTCGCTATGAAAAGTATTTTTCTATGCCAATGTGTTTGTTATTGCTGGAAAAAGTACTATTTAATGCCAACAACGTTCGTAATGCTGTGAAAAGTTATTTTTCTATGCTAACACATAGTTCATATTGATAAATTATTCTTTTATATAATTTAATAAATACATACATTTAATTAATAAATGATATTAATAAGTAGCAGGAAAAAAAATTGATAGAGTGAAAACACAATCTTGACTTTAAATTTTTCTATATATACATTCAAAGGAATGAAAACATCACATAAAGATATTAATTTTAGTATCTATATAAATTAGAATAAAAACTCAATATATCAAAATCAATTAAAATTTACTAGTTCAAAAAATATAAAATAATTTATTATCATTTTGGTCCTTTGGTCCTTCAAATATAAAAATAATTTGCTATATATTTTATAAAATAAATAAGTTTATTATGATATATGTATTATTCTGATATTTTAAAAAAAAATAGTATCTATATTTTAATAGGTAGAAAATGTATAAGAAAATATACTATTGTTTACATCATGCATGTGAAAATCTTATAATAACACTTAATCAAAGTAACTATTTTTTTTATTTTTGGAATTTATGTTATATTCATTGGAAATTTAGTATATGTTCTATATCTAATAGGCTTCAAACCCAAAAATATTGTTGCATGAAAACTGCAGACAGGATCGAGCAAGCTTTTAAAAAAAAAATGTTTAATTTTAAGGAAAAAAATTGTTCCATGAAAACTGCATACAGGATCGTGCAAGATATTTTTTAAAAAAAAATGGTTAATTTAGTCCTTAAAATTGTCATCTACTGTCACTTTAGTTCCTGATTTTAATTTTTTTTTTTAAGTATTTCAAGTTTATCTTTGAAAACAATGTCTTATCTTATCTTTTGACTTGTGAAACGCACCGTTTCATTAAAGTGAAAAAAAAATATAATATAATTATAATAATAAAACAAAACAATGACCATCCCCCTATTCTTTTTTTCAAACTCCCAAAACCCCTCCCCCTATGTTCTTCGTTCTTCTTCTTTTTTCTTTCAAATTAAAATCGTTCTCCTCATCTCTTCTTCTCATTCTTCCCACTCTTCTCTTCCCCCATTGTTCCAACATCAAGTTTTCTAAATTATTGTAGTACTCAAGCATGGGAATGTGATTGGAGTTAATGATAACAATACACATCTCTTTAAAATTTCTTATTTGAAGCTTTTGAGGTAAACCCATGAACAACAAAGCTAGATAATTATTTTTATGGCATAGATTAGTAATGGATTGTGTGTGAGAGGTATTGAAAATTTAAATATTAGAATTATTGTGGTTTCCTCAAAACCCTAGGCATGTTAAATTGGAGATTTTATCTAATCTTTCATTCCCTTGCTATTAATGTCTAGATTCCTTGAAAAATACAGTGGTTGCTCCTCCCCACGACATTGGAAGGCATTGATTGGGTTCTCTTTGGTAGTCAGTAGCTAAATTTACCTAGTAGTTTTTTCATTGATATTTTTAGGAGAAGCAAATATATTTCAAAATACATTTTTTTAGTGATCTTAATTCCTATGAGTACTTGAGAAAAATAAGTATACTATTTATTTTACTTGGTTGGAATTGATTCTTTGTGATTTTTGATAGTTTGAATAATTTAATTTAAATGTGGAAATTGAGTTCTCATTGTGAGTTTTGGTGAATGATGACCGTTTGCTACAACGAAGAGATAATGTAGCCTATGGATTGAATACCCATAGTTTATATAGTTTCCGTTTGCTACAACGAAGAGATAATGTAGCCTATAGGTTGAATACCTATAGTTTAGATAATTTCCGTTTGCTACAACGAAAAGATAATGTAGCTTATGGGTTGAATATCCATAGTTCATATAGTTACCGTTTGCTGCAACGAAGAAATAATGCAACCTACAAGTTAAATATAGTAGTTTTATAACTTCTGTTTGCCACAACGAAGAGATAATGTGGTTTATTTATACATAGTAGAATAAAAATTCATATAAAGTTTCTTATTCCTGATTATGATTTTGATTATATTTTTAATGAATTCTCAAGGGAGTAAATATTAGTTTTATTAAAATGAGTGTATTTATTCGCTTTAAAATAAATGTCATTTAAATTCTTTTTGGATGTAAAAACTCATGCTATGATTGCTTTCTCCTTTCTGTCCACTTTGTATTTTTATGCTCTCACTAAGTCTTTGTGACTTATCCCGCTCTTTCCTTTTTCCCTCAGATTCACAGGTGATTGAGTAGCAGACTTCCTGGGATTTGCTGATCTCCCCAGGAATTTTGCTCATCTTTTGGTAGGCCTCCATATATTTTGATGACTCTAGTATAATGCACCTATAGGGATAGGAACAGAAATAGATATAGAGTAAATTCCTTTATCTTGAGTTGTAGGTGATACTCTAGTATGAACATATTGTTGATGTAATTATGATGTTTTGAGAACTACGATGATTATGAGCTATATTATTATTGCTAGTTGATGTATTTGGATATATCCACGCAATGGCCTATGTCGTGATGTGTGGCCTTGATATCTAACTGTTGGATCTGAATATATGTATATATGATTTCACAGGTGGTTCTATATATTTGGTTTGTCCTGTTTTTAGGGGAGACTCTGCCGGATTTTTAGTAGCCCCATTTATTTGTCTTTATTTATGTCTTAGTGTGGTCTTACTCTCAGGCTAGCCAAGCTAAAGGACATGTAGCCTGTGCGCCGGTCACAATCCTAGGATGGGTCGTGACAACTTGATCTTAGGTGATTTTAGGAACACCTTTTTATTATTATAAATATTTTACATTGGAGAATGTTTTTATAGAGTCTTCTCTTTACATCTTTTTCTTCTAAGTTCCTAGGTCAGTCTCACTAAATAAACTTAGTAGTTCTATCGCCCCAAAATTAATTTTGGGAAGAGCCTGTTATATATTGGAGGACTTGCGCATTACACAAATAAGTCTTTGAGGACAATAACAATGTCACAACTGAGACTAATTATGTTCTTGAACAAATGAATTTGTAAGTGATTGACCAGTTCAAAATAGATCGTAGTTCATATTTGATTGTGATTATGGACAACAAGAACAATAAGTGTGTCACATGTCATATGAGTCCTTGAAACTACAATGTAATGTCACTTTAGTGCCTAAAATTGTAACGTGATGTCATTGTAGTCCTTGAAATTGCAACACAATGTCACTTTAGTCTCTAAACTTAGTGAAATTAAAATAAATAAAAACTCATTTTAGTCACTTTCATTCTTTTATCTTTAAAGCGAAATTGAGTCTTGTGGGCATGTTGACATTGACCTGACTTTCTCTTACCACCAATATCTACCCAATTTCTCATGTTCCTTCTTATATCCTGCTACTCCCTTACTTCAACCAAAGGAGAAGACAAAGGTTTTGTGGGCTCACTAGATCACAAGACATAGGGTTTGGAGAAGGAAGATAAGGTTATCCCATTTCAAGTTCTTATAGAGTGAGCACATATGATGTTTGACATAGCTAGTAGGTTGCTTTCTATAAGCATAAACATATTTGTCTAACTTTCTTTCCAATGACACTACATCTCCTTTCGAGCTTGAATAGGAAAGAGAAGGCTTAAGAAGTAAGAAAAAAAATTAGGATAGAAATTTGCATAGGTCTGACGCTAGGATAGGAAACGAAACTTGTATAAGCATCCACACTTCATATACTCTACACCTAAAAGTACTCACGCCTTTTGCTCAAGATGGCAACTACATCACACTCGTGCACACTCTTTTCACTCTTATGGTTTATGAACTTAATATTTGATGTTGGTGTTTTCACGCTCCTACATGGCTTTGAAGGTAACTGTTTTCGAAGCATGTCTACAAAATTGATAAATTTGGTTTCTCAAAAGTATCTACTTCTAAAACCTTACATGAACAACATTGTTTTTTACTTGCTTCATATTGCATAGAGCAATATTTTAAGAAATGAAACTCATTGTTTGGTGTTTGGGTTGGTGATGGCCATGGCAAAGGTGAAAAGGAGTACAAGCATGTCTTCATTAACCTTCCTTACAAGACTGTGCATAGGTTGTTCTTTGCTCCAATGAAGATGATGTAGTGTGGTGCAGAGGATGATGGTGCAATTAAATAAAGCATATAAATCAAATTGAATAAATTATTGCAAGATTGTAAATAGAGAAATGCTTAGCATGAGATTTGCATGCCCATGAGACTTAATTTTGCTTTGAAGAAAAGAGAATGGAAATGAGTAAAGTGTTTTTTTTTTAATTTCGCTAAGCTTAGAGACTAAAGTGACATTGAATTACAATTTCAGGGATTAAAGTGACATTAAGTTACAATTTCAAGAACTAAAGTGACATCGTGTTACAATTTCGAGGACTAACGTGGCATCGCGTTATAATTTTAGGGATTAAAGTGACATTGTGTTATAATTTTAGGGACTTATATGACACGTGGCACAAGTGGATGACACGTCACCCACGTCATATGGTGTGCCACATAGTCACTTATGTTAAAATGGATGTCACTTAATTTTAGGGACTTTTTTTGAATTTCGTTAAATAAAATTACATCTAAGTTCCCGAGTCAATCCTCCTTTATTTTATTATTCTTTATTCTTTATGTGGAAGGAAAAAAATATTTAAGTATACATCTTAGAACAATTCACCAAATACCATAAAACCTACAACACCCTTAATTATTAAGAATTAGAATAATAACTTGGTTCATAGCTATTGATCACCTTGTTAATATGAAAACTTGAACCAATTAAGGTAACCAATGATTCTTCTTCAATCAAAGCCTTTTGATTATTTAATAAGACCTTCATAACTTTCAAATGCGGAGAAGAGAAATAATTTTGTGACTTAGTGCCTGTTTGGAAATCCGGTGGGGCAGCCTCCAACCTACGTTTGAAGCAAATTTGTTACTTCTCCCAACCTACGTTTTGCTACCTGCCACCGGATTTCCAAACATAACTTTAGTATAGTAAAAATAGGGATGGCAAAGTGTACCCGGACCCTACGAGTACCTGCAAAAATATCCGCAAGCGGGTCGGGTAAATACCCGCTTATTGGGGCTGGGGCTGGGGCCGGGTATTTACCCGCAATTTTTTGCGGGTACGGGTACTATAGTACCCGTCCCGCCCCGCCCCGCACCTACTATATATATATGTATATATATAATTAAAATAACTTAAATAAATAATTGTTATATATATACTTTTCTGTAAAAAAAAATAATTTTATATTTTCCATAAACTAACATTAATAGTAAAATATTTATGTTATAACTTACAATAATGTTATATTTTATATTTTTAATATTATGTGTGGATGTTTTTAATGTTAAGTTTGAATTATTTAAGTGTGAATTTTTAATTTATTTGTAATAATATTTTTAATTAATATTTTTATAGCTTAAATGCAATTTTGGTTAATCTATTTTGCACAATCCACAATTTTGGTCCCCCTATTTTAAAATAGAGGCATTTAGTCTCCCAATTTTGTAAAATATGTAATTTTGGTCTTTCCATCAAATTGAAAGCATTGACTGTTAAGAGATTAACGTTAATCTTAACGTGGTCCAAATTTAGTGACGTGACACGAGATTATTTATTTAGTTTTTAATTATTTTAAATACTGAATAGAATAATTGATGAAAAATATATTTTAAAAAAAGGTAATATCATTTATTTGACTACGACGTGTCATGTACTTCAACAATGTAGAACTAGTTTAAAATAAATGATTAAGACTTGTGATTTCTATTTTAGGACTCACGACTATCCTAACCATTAAAATTGACGTGACATGTGCTTTAGTGACGTAGATAAACAAATATTATTACTCAGTATTTAAAATAATTAAAAAATAAATAAATAATCTCGTGCCACATCACTATATTTGGATCACGTCAAGGTCAACGTTAATCTTTTAACTGTTAATGCTTTCAATTTGATGAAATGACCAAAATTACGAGATTTTACAAAATTGGGGGACTAAATGTCTCTATAGAGGGACCAAGATTGCTGATTGTGCAAAATAGGAGGACAAAATGTCTCTATTTTAAAATAGGATGACTAAAATTGCGGATTGTGCAAAATAGGGGGACCAAAATTACATTTAAACCTATTTTTTATTGATTTATTAAATTTATACATAAGTAAAATGCGGGTAGCGGGTGCGGGTATGGGTATATAGGTACCCAGCGGGTACGGGGATGGGGATTAAAGTTGCTACCCGCACGGGTATGGGGCCGGGTACGGGTATTTTTTTTAAACGCGGGTATGGAGACGGATACTATAGGACCCTACCCAGACCCTACCCATTGCCATCCCTAAGTAAAAATCATAGGATTCCTTATTCATTGACATCATCACAAGATTTTCTATTTTGCTAAAGTGAGCTAATATATTAGGTATCCATTAATAGTCTAATGGACTCACCTAATCAAATTACTTAAAATATAGTTGATTAAATATAAATAACTAATATAATTGTTATTAAAATATGAGCTCACATCCCATAAAGAAATATAATATAAATTTCGTACAAAATAAAATATTAGGTCAAATGTTTATCCTATAAGTCACTTTCACAAAGAAAAAGTAGTTTGAAACTAAAAAATATATTTAATTTAATTGGGCCTGGCGGAAAGAGTCCAGCCCACCCAAAACATAAAAGTGTGGGTGGGTCCACTCCACAAGTATCTTTCTTTCAAATAGATATTCTAAGATGCAAGAAAGAAAGGGAAGGAGTGACTGAGCCGAGCGAGTGTGTGAGAAAGAGAGAAGAGAAATAATGGAGCTACGTGAGCTTGGAAGAACCGGACTGAAACTCAGCTCCGTAGGATTCGGAGCTTCTCCACTGGGCAATGTCTTCGGCACTGTTTCCGAGGAACAAGCCAACGCTTCTGTTCGCCTCGCCTTTCAATCCGGCATCAACTTCTTCGACACTTCTCCGTACATGCTCTCTCATTTCCTTCTTTTCTTCTTTTCAAACCAACAACAACATCAATGTTTATCCCTTTTGTATGTCACATAAAACATTTACCCTTTTTTTTTGGTGAGTGAAATTCAAAGGTACTACGGAGGGACGCTGTCGGAGAAAGTGCTGGGCAAGGCACTAAAGGCTCTGGGAGCTCCGAGAAACTCGTACGTTGTGGCAACGAAGTGCGGACGCTACAAGGAGGGTTTCGATTTCAGCGCGGAGAGAGTAACTCGGAGCATAGAAGAGAGCTTGGAAAGGTTGCAGCTTGACTACGTCGACATTCTCCAATGCCACGACATCGAGTTTGGCTCCTTAGACCAGGTAATTAAACTAAACCCCGTGTGTGTCGTTTCATATTGTGCTTGTTACGTTTCATGAATGCGAAGTAGTAGTAGTAGTAGTAATAGTAATTGTAATTGATTGATGTTGCTTTTGGCAGGTTGTGAATGAGACCATTCCGGCGCTTGTGAAGCTGAAGGAAGCGGGGAAGACGCGGTTCATTGGGATAACGGGGCTTCCTCTGAGCATTTTCAGTTACGTGCTTGATAGGGTTCCACCTGGGACACTTGATGTTGTGCTTTCGTATTGCCATTACTCTGTGAATGACTCTAGCTTGGGGGATTTGGTGCCCTATTTGAAGGCCAAAGGGGTTGGCATTATCAATGCTTCTCCCTTGTCTATGGGCCTTCTCACTGAGGCTGGCCCGCCTGAATGGCATCCCGCCTCGCCGCAACTCAAGGTGTGCTTACTTTCACGCTGATAAGTGTATGTTTGGATTTCAGTTGGAAGAGTTCAAAAGTACTTTTACTCTCGAAGTAATAAGTTCTTCGTTCTTCATTTTGTGCATTGGAATTTGCAAAAGTATTTTTTTCAACTTCTATTGAAACTTATAGCCTAAATACTGCTGGTTCTGGTTTGTGTTTGCATTGTCGTTTGAGCATAATTCAATTCACATTAGGTAGTAAATGAGCATACCTCAGTGTTCTCTTAAAGCAAGCCAATGTTTAGTTTGATTGTGATTTATGAAACTACATTATGTTTATGTGTATGGGAGAGTGGGAGAGAGAGTAAATAGAAAACTTGTATCTATATTTTTCCAAAAGTTTGTTATTTGCGATTGAATTTCTTGTACACCTACAATTTTCTTATCCAATGGAAAATTTTTACTTTCTGTATAAGGTCTGAGAGTAGTTAATATATATAAAGTGGAAAGAAATTAAGAAAGTGACCTAGTTCTGCTGCAAAACGTCAGAAGGCAATAAAAGAAAATAAAACATTTAAATTTGAAAAACACGCACCTACACAAAAAGAAGAAAGTCGAATTAGTCATTCTGTTGGAAGAAAGATCATGACTTTCACCATTCTTTTGCCAGATTAGGGAATTATCTTTGTTAGTTTGATCATTCAGATTCCTACCTACTAAATGATGTTCTCAAACATCTTTAAACCACATTTCTATTTAATCTCTGTTTTTTGCTTATGCTCTGGTTCATGTTTCATTCCAACTAAATTGCTTTTGTGTATTTTAATTTGGAACTTTGCAGTCTGCATGTCAAGCTGCTGCAACTCATTGTAAAGAAAAGGGAAAAAACATTTCAAAGTTAGCATTGCAGTACAGCTTGTTAAATAAGGAAATCACATCAGTGCTTGTAGGCATGAAATCTGTTGAACAGGTTCGGTTTCACATTCTTCCTGAATTGCCATATTTAATTGTTTATATCTTTATTGTGAAAATCTATGGGATTTTGTGGATGATGCATGAAACCTTGATCTAAAGTTTTTTGTATGGTTTGGTCTAAAAATTACTCACCTCTATCTTTGTTGTTTTCATTGAAACTTGTGTGGGAATCTTCCTCTGTAAAATATGTACGGTTTTTTCATCTGTCCTTTTCATACCTACCAAGTAAATAATAAATCCAATCATGAGCATAAATAAAGGCATATGCCAATGCAGTGCCTTTTTATCTAATACAGTAAGTTAATGGACAACACTGTACGAGTAAAATGCATACTAAGGAAATTTCCTGGCTCTAATTGATGGTAGTACTGCAAACTGTAGCTGTTTGCTTCACTACTGTTGTAGCACTCTCTTCCATTTGATTATATGTCTTTTATCATACAATACCATATAATCTTGCTGAGCTATGCAAGCTGAAGTGATATAAATATTTTGTACTTAAACTGTTCCTACACCAGAAGTGTGACCTGAACCTGGCTTTATAACTTTCAAGAGGGGAAAGTAGAGATGTTCTCTATCAACTTTTTCTTTCTATTGTAGGGGCATTTTTAAACAGTTTACAAGCAGCAGAATTTTGTTATATTCAAATGATTTGGGCACTGTTCTGCAATTCATACTTTATTATCAATTGGGCAAAGGCCAATGCAAAGTAATTACGATGTACTATAGAAAGTTGTATGACAGGTAAACATGATTATATCCTTTCTCGTACTCTCCACCAACAGTAATATGGAAAATTCAATGAACTCAGAACTCACAAGATTTTGTTTGTGCTTGCAAGTTAAATAAGCTTAGGGTACAATGAGAGAATCTTGCACAAACTGCTAAACCTAGTGCACCCCAGTTGGGTTCACTAGGCCAATAAAGTATTATTGGCACATTGTTAATTACTGATCAACCACCACAGTTGATCAATTATTAGCTACTATAATTAATAATGTGTCCATACATTATTGGCGATTGGCCTAGTACACCTAACTTAAGTACACCCATTTTATGCAAGAATTTCTCAACTTCAGTTTGTGTAATATGAATTAGTCACTTAATAAGAATAATCTATTCTAACTGGGATGATCTAACAAATTAGGTGGAGGAAAATGTTGCTGCCGCAAGAGAACTTGCAACTTCTGGAATTGATGAAGAGGCTCTGTCTGAAGTTGAAGCTATTCTGAAGCCTGTTAAAAACCAGTCATGGCCTAGTGGAATCCAGCAGAGCTGATGTTGACTATGTTCTATACTCAAATAATCCGATTCAATAAGAGAAATTGCTTTGACAGCTACTAAGATCCACTGTCTCAATAACTTTTGCTTATAGTCTAGAGTGTGTCCAATAATACATTTCTCACTGTGTGATTATTCAATGCTCTTCATCTTCGGCTTCTGGAGAGTAAGAGCCTGTCTTCTAGGTGTACCCGTATATATCTACAGGCCTTCTCAAGGCTTTGATCTCTATCTGTTATCTGTGGATAAAGTTAGAGTCGTTGGTTGAACTGGTTTGTAAAAGCACAATGTAAAAAAAAAAAAAACCACAATGTAATTCCCTATTTCTCTATTGTATTTGCATGATTATATATAAGTTTCCTCCCCCCAATCAAAGAGAAACACTTGGACTTTTATAGTTCAAAAATAAGTTTAGCCAGATTTAATTTTTTAAAACTAACTCATTCAAATATACCTTTTATTATAAATTTGAATACTTGAGAGATTCCTAGTCAATCTCCCAATTAACTCTTTTAATATTCTCTCTTTTTCCATAATATATTGTGATTTTTACACATGATTCATGAGAGTGAGGTTAATTTTTTAAGATATTACAATTATTTAAATTTGTTATTATTTTTAAATTTAAATTTAAATTAATTATATTTTATATAAATTATAACAATTACCATTATTTTTAATTTTAAATTAAATTATATTAATTATTGTTAATATTCTGTTATCTTCAAATTTAAATTTAATTTAATTTAATTTTATGTTCTAACAAATCCCACTGTATTTAAAATATTGTTATAATTATACTATTATTTTTAAATTTAAATCAAATTAAAAGTTTTTTTTTATATTTTTATATTAATTTGATTCATTGAAGGAATATAATCAAATAATTTTAATTTATAGAATTAAATGATTCTATATTTTATTTTAGTCCTTTAAAGTTTTTCTATTTATTTTAGTTCTTTAAAGTTTATTTTTTTTTATTTTAGTCCTTGTTTGAATCCTTCATCAATTAGTATGACATCAACTGTTTTAAACAAATGAGGATTTAAAAATAATTTACCAAAAAAATACACATAATTATCCTGTGAGACTTAGAGACAAACAAAAAAAACCTTTAAAACTAAAATAAGAAACCCTTTTATTTTATAGGAACCAAAAGGTTATTTAAATCTATAAAAAAAATATTTACCTTATACATTTAGATATGCTAAAATGTTTTTCAAAAGTGAAAAAAAATAATACACGTATTTATAATTTCAATACTTAAAAAGGTATATAATTTCCTTAAACGTAACTTTACTTGCTCTTGTTTGATATCAATAAATTAGTGGGCTCCCTTTGTTGTTTTCATTCAAGCATAAATGAGAAATTTCCTCTGTAGAATACTTGCTCTTGTTTGATATCAATAAATTAGTGGCCTCCCTTTGTTGTTTTCACTCAAAAGCACAATTGAGAAATTTCCTCTGTAGAATACTTGCTCTTGTTTGATATTAATAAATTAGTGGCCTCCCTTTGTTGTTTTCATTCAAGCACAATTGAAAATTTTCCTCTGTAGAATATGTACAGCTTTTCCTTTGTCCTTTTCATGAATCATGCCTATCAACTACAAAGAGCCACTCATTAGCATAAAAAAAGGGTATATGCTAATCCACTATTTATGTGAAAAACGCCACGAAAATCAAATGTAACACATTTATCTTTTAAAGAAGGTATATATATATATATATATATATATATATATATATATATATATATATGACATATCTTATGAGAGAAAAACATCTTATATAAGAGTGAGAGGGTTAAATCTGAACCATATAACTATACGTGGATGATCAAGATTTAATGTTATATGACTAGACTTTAAAAAACTCACATGACTTAGTATGTTTTATTTCTCATTCTTATATAAGATAAGTCCTCTTACTAGATATAATATTTATTCAAATTAATCTAAATCATAAATTTACATTGAAACATTTTTATTTAAAAATGTGAATTAATTTTTCTGCACTAAAAAAAAAGTAGTATATAATATAAACTAGAGAGCGTTTGGACTATTTTTATTTTATTATTTTTCTTTATAAAAACATTACCTTGTTCTATTCCATTTCCAGCTTTAATTTTTTTACAAAGAAATAGTAAAAACATAGAAGAAAATCACCGAGGGAGATTTTGGAAATAGCAGCCGTATCACTAATTCACACTTTTTTTTTTATCGAGACTAATTCACACTCTTTACATATCTGTAAAGCCGAGATTTACATTATACAACAATATAATGGCTTATCACTTACCATCAAATTTGCACTTTTCCTAGTTGTATAAATCCCACCTGTCAAGGAAAGGCTGAAAATCGAGAGGCAGCAAAAGTAAACCTCAAGACCAACACTGTCAAAATTCATTGCCATTTTCCACATGCTACACCAACCCATTTTCATTCATGCCAAGCCCACCATTAAAGTCAAAAGACATTTGTTCCAATCCTTTAAATGCACTTCCTTCTGAAGTAATGGATAATATCCCACCAAACAATTGCACAACTGGCACACGAGTGTATCAAAATAATTTGTATTTTCTGATGGCCCAAAAGAAAAATGTTTTATTTCTTTGTGCTCTGTAATAAAATGTACACGTGTCAGTGAATGAAAGCCTAGCTGAAAATGACTATCATCTACATATCTACGAATTAGAACTATGTGATAATGTAACAAAGGATGCATGGACACAGCATGGAGAATGTTCTAAGTTGCCACCTGCTGTAATGGAGGCCAAGCAATTTCATCATCATTTGTATAGCCCAGAAAAAGGAAGTCAGCACAATTCTTCCAATAACCGTGGTTATATGGGTTTCTGAACCGCCCATCAGGACCACGAAGATAATCGTAACGGGAGGAATTTGCTAGTTCATTTGTGGTCACATTTCGAGCTATCTGCATTACAATTTACAAACATGAAAAACCTTGGTTACTATCTTGAAGGTGTTTGAGTAACAGAAAGTCAGAAACTGTGTGTGAGAAAGAGATGCTTGTGTACAATTATGTATATTTCAAAGCTTTCACTGTGACGAGTATGAGATAAGTTGCTCAACTGAAGGAATGTTGCAAACTATTTTGACAAGATACCATTCATGGATCTCCTTTTCCTAAAGGTGACCTTTCATTTTTGGAGAGAGGTAAACAAATACAGAACATGTGAATTCCTGCATATGACATGGTGGGTTTCTGCAAAGGGAAACTTGTCACTTTCTCCGCAAATGACACTATCATTTCCTAAATAAAAGGAGAGGATCAAGATGCACCATTGACTATTCTATGTTTGGTATTTATCAAAATGAGTTAGTGCCTTAATGCATTGATTTTTAAAGATGAAGTCCTAGATCTTAGGAGTCAAATGGTTTTGGGTTAAGACTCAAGATTAAGATAGACTATATGGAATGAAAGTTCAGTAATACCCAAATTAGCAATGCTTTTGAAGACAAAACTGGGGTCATGTCATTACACAAGTAGCATGGTTTTAGGTATCTTGGATCCATCTAACAAGGTGATGGGGATGTCATGTCATACATAGTACTAAACCGGCATGGATGAAATAGTGAAAGGCTTCAGGAATAATAATATATGATGGCAAAGCGGCTATCAAACTCAAGGAAAAATTTACTGGATAACTATAAGACCAGCAATGCTGTGGTAATAAATGTTGGGCAGTGAAGCACTAAGAAAAGCATAAAATAAGAGTAGGGAATAAGAATGCTGATATGAATGTGTGGACAAACAATATTAAAAAAGGATAAGATTAGAATTGAATGTATTTGGGGGTAAATTGGAGTAACACTAACACCTATCAAACAGGAGAGAAACTTGACTAAGATGATATGGTCATGTGAGAAGAGAGGCTCCAGAAAGAAAGGCGGAAGAATGGAAGATAATCTGATTAAAAGGAGTAGAATACCTACTCGTTTACAGAAAACTTTAGAAGTCACTAAAGACCTTGCTCTAAACTGTTTTACAGAAAATTTGGTTATTGGGAGAAGTAGATAACTCAGCGGTATCAATTTGTCCATGTAGTTAACTCGATGTAGTGGAATTAAGCCTGGTTGATGGTTGGACAACTTGGTCAAAGTAGGTGTAGTAAGATACCAGGTTTCGATCAGAAAATCTAGTCATTCTAACAAAAGGAGGCTATTTTTACTTCTTGGTAAATGTTTATTAATAAATATTTATTAATAGTTCTTTTCAGTAACTTTCCCTAATATATTTGCTGATACAGACCAAAATGATTATTGGGGGGAAAAATGGTGTGTATGGATTAAGCAATCACCATGGAAGCCTGTGTTATCGTTAATGTCGTAGCCGCAATGAAAACAACAGCGTCGATCACCAAAAACACAACTAAACCTGGATGTCTTACTAACACATAATGGATCCATGTTTCTCCTGGCAGTAATGCCGGTGTAGATGTCCAAATTCCTGTAATGGAAAACAAGGCTGTTATATTTCAAGCGAAATAATAAATTATACAATTTCAGTATGTAGAATGGTGCAAAAAAGAGCTCTTCAAGACATACTTTGAACTGCAACGGCACCAGAAAGGGAAGAAGTCAAAGTTCCCAGGCAGATAAAAATAAAGAAATCCCTTTTGTTCCTCTGCAAGATGCATACCAAATATGATATTAAGGCTCATAGTATACGGACAGAGGAAAAGAAGAAAAACAGCTCTTTGTTTGACCAGAAAAGTCAAGTAGAGCATCTTAGTTCCAAATCAAATATATTGAGGAAGGAAAGAATCTTGTTGATTTATCACATGTCCATCTATTGTAAATAGAACCGCAAAAATAACAGAAACCCATCATAAGAATGCACTTTTGATCTCGTGGGTAACAATTAAAATAGCACAACACTCCTTACCTTCCCAACACAGTTAGATATCCATGGACAATGGTGGTCGAACTGTTCCACACATCGCTTACAAGTTGGGCAATGCTTAGATCGGACAGGTCTTATTATCTGATGATACAATTCGAGAAAACCTGATAAGCGATAACTTATTTTGAGAATTTAATAAAGTAAAACAGAAATGTAAGTTAAGTGTCAACATTAGACTTTTTAAATACTCAAAAGAATATTATGTAAACCTTGCAGGTAGGGCAAAGTTGAGACCAATTTCCCATCCAAACAGAGGAACTATTCAGATCAATATTCAATAAAGGATCCTGCAGAATATAAAACATAATGCTCACAGATTTTACAACATTAAAAAAAAAAAAAGTAAATAAACCTATAATCAAGTAAAACGTGAAATTCACATAAAAGATATATCATATGTTCTAGTCAATGCTCTAGTGAAATCTTAGGGAGTTGCATCAAGTATTGCATTCCCTCACATGCAACAGAATTTATGTGCCACATACATCCATTGTCTGCTGAAATAAAACCAAGTCATTTCTAACTAATGATATCCAAGTTACAATAAATGTAGTAATGTAGTATAATATCTATGTTCATGTTTATGTCTATACTACCACAGTCATTAATAAAAAAAAGAGGACCCGTGTAATATGATAGTTTCCCTGATAAAATCCAGTTTGGGGGTGCAAATCTTTTCTTCGAAACAATCATCACTCGAAAGCAACATTTTTTTAAACAACCACAAAAGGACTGCATACCTCTGTATCACTTTGAGTACCCAAGTCTCCTGGCCGTTTTATATAACCAGGATCTTTACTGCATAGGAATATAGGATTGAAATAACATTAATAAATTAGTGTTATGGAAACTTTAGAATTAAAGTCCAAGAATTTTTTTTCTTGATATTTCAGGACACATTGTCATGTTTAATAATACATATAACAAACATATATTGCATGAACATGGACAGCAAATGACATTAAACCAAATAAAAAAAATAACACAATATATGACAAAAATGAGCACTGAACATAACTTGCCAAGAAAATGCCACATGATTACAAAACAATGCAGGAAAAATAACTATCTCCTTATTTAAAAAATTCAATGCACAAGGAGAAGCACTTCCCAAATTCAGGTACTGGGCAAAGTCATAAAATAATTTATACTATCAATAAACATTTAGCAATTCTGCATTCAATATAATTTCTTATTCTTATATTCATTTCCTTTCCATACCGATACTACTTTCCATCATCATATGTCCAGTGTTGTTAAATAGCAGTCATGGTCCCATCAAGTAGCAGAACTCCAGAAAAATGCCACTGCAGGGCTATGAATCTATGACATTGCAGAATGGCCACTTTTGATATAGCAGCTATGGTGGAAAAAGCAGTAGTTACTCCTTTTAAAAAAAAATTAAAAACCCAACATGGAGACCATCAACAGACATTCAACATGTGTTTGACACTGAAATTCTAAACATGCAGCCTCATGTCATCTCAAATCCAACACTGGAGATCCATTTGACTGAACACCTCCATCGTCACGAACAACTGATTTGGTTATCCAATAAGCTCTGTTCATGAGTCCCTGTTTCTTTGTTTCCTTCTTTCTCCATGTTTTTGTTTCTCTCCATTCCTTTCATCTGCATCTCCTTTGCTGATCTCTTTGTTTCTCTATGTTTTCTGAGTCTCTTTATTCCTGTGTTTTGAGTCTCTCTGTTCCTCTTTTGTCTCTGAACTTATGTTATGAGGTTTATGATATTATCCCTAAAGTTTGTGGATTGTGTACTAATGGTGACATTTATTTCTTACATAGTTGTTACATTATGTTTCTAGTTTGTTCTTGATATGTGTTATTGTTATTTTTGTTGTATTCTGCAGTTTCTTTAGTATACTTTTGTACATATACGTTTTCATTATAGCCGTCATGCTTCTATCATGGGTCTCAATGACATCCACCATACTTTTATGGCAGATTCTTGCTTGCCACATGAGCTGCCATCTGCCATTAATAACATTGCTTATATCCTAAATTTAATCTTGAGGGAAAATAGCACATTGCAGGCAAATTCCTAGTTCAGATTTCAGTCACATCAAATTCTTTTACATTATGTGATATAAACCAAATGGAATCTGCAAGGTCTCAAATTACTGGAAACAATCCCAGGTCAGTTGATTGGGCGGCAATTCATAAAACTTTACAGTTATATCATTGTTGATGAGGCAAAGGTCAGGCCACCAGTTACTCTACTTCACCACTAATTATTTGTGATGTCATCAGATGTCAATTGTAACCCTCAAAATCACTAAATGATGCAAGACATAAATTAATATCTAGACAGAAAAAAAAGAATTAAAATAAAAGCCACCAATGATTATTTGATAGAAGACCCCCAATAAATAAGGTCTATAGACTATAGTAAGAGGAATTGGTTGGGCACCAATGCCTTAAAGGCATTATTCAATGTAACAAAATATTGACTACAGTTAGTTAACTAACTAGAGGGACGGTTGTAATGAAAAGGGAGTGAGGGAAACCAAGAGAGGGGGGGTATCATGTATTTTGGGAAGTCATTGGAAGGGAGTGTTCCAGGTCCCTACTCCCTAGGTATCCATTTCAGTCCACGTTTGTTCATTCCTACCTTATTCAAGAATCACATTGATACAGGATTTTGGGATTTAGGATTCCAATCAATAAATTCAGATTTTTTCTTACTGTTTGTCTGGTCCAGTTCTATCATTATTTTTTTGGTAAATTGTAATAAACAGACAGATGGAAACAGAAATGGTTATTCTCCTGAGTTCCCACAGAATTTTATTGGAGCATTCACATGATGACAACGGGCATGCATCAGTAGAAGGTATTCATTCAAAGCATATAATATCACACAAATACGAAGAAAGTACATATATTAATATTACCATATCACACACAAAAACAGAACATATACATGCACAGAAGATTACCTACTACACTTATAGAACATAATCAGGGCACCAACTGCTGAAGAAAGTGCCATCCATGCCCAAAGTCCAACAACGGCAGTAATCTTTTTAAGGTTAGGAGCTGCCATTAGTGGAAAATATTCAATCAAGGTAAGTCATCACAAAAAATTCAAGTAATGAGAGTGCACATGTGTGTGTCTGTGTGGTATTGCAAATTGGCATACAATTTTTAACGTACCTGCAACAACTGAGTTGATGAAGAGGATCATGCAAAAGATTATAGTACACAATAAGATGGGAGCATAACCAATATCTGTCACCATCCAACTACACAGTTTCCCTTTCCAGTAGTTGCTATGAGCCCGTTGTTGATTTGACTGTAAAAATATAACACTATAATCAGTTACAGAGCCAATAAGAGTATAACTGCATAAACAAAGTGCAACAGTCACTGTTCCTGTGCAATTTTCAGAAGCAAAATTTTACAGTTTAAGCTAACAGCATCATCATTCTCAAATTTATTGATTTCAGCCATATACAATATACTCCCATTTTTTCACCCAACTAACTTCAGAAGAGTAAAGAATCTCAAAGCACCACTATGGTTAATTATTCTGTCAGTCAAGAGCATACAACAGTAAGTAGCAATGCAAAAAACTATCGGTAGTTCAGTTCTGTGATGGCATAACTCTGTCTACTTAAGCAGGTCAATCAGGTACAAGGATATCAAAATGGAGATCTAACGTAGGATCGGTAGGGGGAAAAACATGTAAATTGTGGGACTGTAACATGGATTGTAAGATCCTACTTAAAATACAAAATTATATTTAAATAAATATGTATACATATAAAATAACATAAATAAGCAAAATAACCTTAAAATAATAATTAACATTTAATAAAATTTCAATTAAAAATACATAAAGATGTGCAAGTCACAAATGAAGTAAAAATTATAACTCATTATAAAAAAAAGACAAATTTATTTATTCCGGTCTTGAAGTAAAAGACAAGTATAACTCATAAGCAAAAAAACTAATTTACGCTAATTAAGAAGTTGGTTAGCATCATTTAATTGTATCAATCTCATTTTAAAAACTAAACTTTTTTTTTTCTAAACTACTCTTCCTTGGAACTTGATATCAAGAATAAAAGGAAGACATTGGAAATAAACAGTTTCTTATTGCCCCTCATTATTTTAAAATAAAACTGTTAATTTCAGCACAAGGTTAGGTAGGACGGTGAATTGTCCATACTTCATGCCAAAGGGGTTCTTGCATGAGGAGTCGTATTAGATATAAATATCATTAATGTGCCTTCACCCAATAACTCAAATTTTGGGATAGTTGGTTCATGAGATGTATGTTTACCCGTGATCTCCTGCACTTAGCAAAACTAAATTTAACAATGTTTATTAATTACCACAAGTCTCATCAAGAATGTTCTTAAAAAATTACACAACCAACAGCCTCATTAATCCAATGTTACGTACAAGGAAAGGAGCGACATGCCGATGACCTTTATCATATGCAAGCTGTACAGGTGTGTGCCCAGCATTGTCCTTCACCATCAGTTCTTCCTTTGTGCCTGCATGTACAAGCACAGCGCATGCCTCTGCATTTCCTCTTAATGCAGCCCAGTGCAACGGTGTACAACCTAAACCAGTTTTATAGAGTATTATCACATAAAAGAAAAGCAAAATGACCAACAGAACTATACCTTAATGCCAAAACCAACCTGTTTCAAAAGTTTTAATCAAAAAACTTTAATCTAATGTAATAATTAATATTAACCTCATTACCAAAAATATCAATCCCATAAAACATGTACTGCCATCCTAAGTGATAGCTAATCTCAGCATATGATAGAATGACTTCAAATACATGTATGTTGGACTGGTCTTGACCAAATACTAAAAACTAGACAGAAAGACCTTATGATATAAAGAATATATAATTGAGAACTTATAAAAATGTAAAGGAAATTAAATGCTAACTTGGCATACCATCTTTATCTCGTCTTCCTTGACTTGCATCTCTAAATAGAAGCAATCTTATTGTGTCAGCAAATCCCTTATATGCAGCCCTGGCCATGAGAATTAAGAAGTCAAAAAACCAAGGAAAAAAAAATCAACTTCTTCAATGGATTTTCTGAATACACAACCATAATCAACAATCATTTAGGGTGAGCTTCAACAATTTGACACAACACATTTACAACCCTAAAGTAATTCAAAACTCTTTGAAGTGCAGAGAAACATTTCATTGGTCAATACTCCATTAAATTAATTAGTTTAGGAAAAAAGAAATACAGTTTAGTCAAAGCATAATCTGATTATGTATTTAAATGAGATATTTTAACTAATTTTATGAGTGCATTAAAAGCAAAACAAAGATGCAAATTGTGGAACCATGACATTGACAATCAAGTCATTATCAAAATAAGGTTTCTTCAGCATGCATAGCAATCAAAAGGTTCATGGCATACCAATGAAGAGGACTCCTTCCATCATTATCAGGCACATCAAAATCAGCATGGTACTTTACTACAATGTGATTTAAGAAAGCTGTCTGTCCATATTGTGCAGCAACATGAACTGCCTGCAGGAACCATTTAACTATGAAATAGCACAAGACTGGAAACATTTAAAGAGGCAGTAGGCAGAATAAGTGCAGCGTTTTTTCCTTATATAGGAACAGGTGTAGACCAATCTCACACAATAACCCACTTGCTTACTTAATTTTGTACCCAAATACCAATACAATTTATAAGAAATTATATTTATTCAAAGGAAAAAAAGCACTAAATTAACAATAATTAAAATGTAGATAGCTTTTTGTAATCATTATAAGTAACTTTTTAATAATTGATATTATTCTTATTGAAACATTCACAAATCACAGTTTCATAAACTAAACTCATCTTGGTTCTTTTTACCTAACATATATTGCTTATTAGCTAAAACAGCATAAATGCTTATGTTCAAAAAAATATATATTACAACAACTTTAATCAATAAGTCAGGCGAAATTTTGATACTCAGACATCCAGATACAAAATAAAGAATAAAATTGGGTATACAGACACTATTCAGACGTACGGATTTGGATATGGGTGGTTAACTTTTAGAAAACAGCTGGGGGCATAAGTTGAAAAGAGATCAATAATTCAAACTAGGATATTAATTTGAACGCAAGAATTTTTATTTTGTTAAAAACCCCCCATCCCATGCCTGCCGTGTTGACTTCCCTAATTACAAAAAAAAAAGCAAATCCTCCTGAAAATTTGATGCAACATATCCATTTAAACAATTGTTGACAAACATGTAAGGGTGCACTACCCGGTATCCATTTATGTCGGCAGCTTCAACCCGAGCACCATTCTCCACAAGAACATCAGCAGCTAGAGTTGAACCACGAACCGCCGCCCAATGCAATGCCGTTTGTTGCATGTTGTCTTTAGCATTGACATCCGCCCCATGCTTCAAACCAAGTACAGTTCAAATTAAAGCACATTCAAATTAAATCAATTCATTAGTATAACATATATAATATGTATAACACACAAACACAAACACAAACACAAACGTCTTCCACATAAATTAACTTCATTGAGATTGTTAATTTCTTAAACGACACATAACCACCCAAAGAAGAAAAATCCAAACTTGCTGCATATGAAGGCGAAACCAACTTAAATTTAAAAAGTAAAAATGAAACGCCCAATTTTGCTATCATCAATTCTGAGCTAAGGCACTTACTTACACAAACAGAAAACAATGCGAAAAAAAAAAAAAAGGGAATGCCGAATACCTGAATGAGATAGTGTGCAATGTGGTGGAAGTTGTTGAGCGAGGCCCATTGAAGAGCGTAATAGCCGTTAAAATCAGGAACAGAGACGGAGGCACCGTCTTGTTCGACGAAGGTTCTCAATTTGTTGAAGTCGCCGTGAGCAGAGGCGGTGAAGACGTCGAGGATTGGAGGCTGGTCGTTGGGTTTGGAGACCGATGATGATACCACCTCGATCTCCGAGGAAGCCATGGAAATTGGTTAGGGTTTGAAAGGGTGTTGAGAATTGGAATTGGGATTGGAGAAAGAAAGTGCGTTCCCCAGTTCCTCCCTCCCTCACTTCATCCTTTCATTGTCAGCCCAACCTCGCCTTTTTCCCTTGATTCTTCCGGAACAAGAATAGTCCCTCAAACACAAGAGAGAAAATAATTGTTTATTTTTATGTTTTTTAAATTAATAAAAATAAGGCTATGTTTGGAGTGATTTTTAATTGTTTCAAAATTTTTAAAAACAATAACTAAATTTTAGTTTTTAAAATTTAGTTTTCATTTTTTTTATAATTTTTAATTTCAAAATAAACTCATTTTGAAAATTTTCTATCATGTTAAAATTAGTTTAAATGTGCTTTTGTGTGATGGTGACAGCAATGGTGACGAGGTGGTGATAGTGTTGCTAGTAGTGGTGGTTGACGATGGTGGTATGGTGCTGATCGTGACGATAGAGGTAGTGTTGATGGCGATGGTAGTGGTGGTGGTGGTTATGGCGGTGGTGGAAGTGATAGTAGTGGTAGGGGGTGGTGGTAGCGGTTTCGGTGATGGTAGTAGTGTCGGTGGCGGTGATGGTGGTGACGACAACAGCAGCAACAGGAAGGGTTATTGTTAAATATGCTTTTTTAAAACTAAAAAACAAATTTAGAAATCTTTTTTTTTAAAAAAAGATGAATGTAAAAGTATTTTGAAAATGAGTTAAAAACCGTTTCAACTTTATTTTTGTCAAATACATTTTATTTTGAAAATTACATTTGAAAACCAAAAACTAACACTCACTCCAAACATATGTGAGTTTTTGGTTTTCAAATGTAATTTAGAAATCCTTTTTTTTTTGTTTTAAAGATGAATGCAAAAGTGTTTTGAAAATGAGTTAAAAATTGTTTCAACTTTATTTTTGTCAAATACGTTTTATTTTGAAAATTACATTTGAAAACCAAAAACTCACACCCATTCCTTATGTGAGTCTTACCCTTAACCATTTTTTGTGTGATTTTGGTTAAAGCTTGAAGAGACTTTGATTCAAAGAATACATAGGGTTATTTGCTAAAAGAGACAAGTGAAATACTACTTGGGTTGAACATGAAGAGACTTGTTTAAGAATGCTTGTAACTTTGATATGTTATGTGGAACTTGATAGTGCACCAAGAACTAAACGTATTCTCTGGGTGAGACGAATCAGTATAAAAACCTTTGTGTTTTTTACTCTTTCTTTCTCTTATCTTTATATTTGACTAACCTTGTGTTTCAAATATCTTTATTGTGATTAATATAAGAGCTTTTGATAACAGATTTAAATTAAAGTGTTTTAAAACGCCTTTGCACTGTCTTTTTCAACATACGATACTTAGTCTTTCGAAAAGATTTTGAAAAATAGTTGAAACATAATTCAACTCTCTTCTTATATTTCCTTATGTCTTACAATGCAAGTTTAAGATAAATGTGTCACTTGCAATGTTAGTTCAGATGTTTAATGATTTGGTGCTAGCATCATCAAATCGATCTTAAATTGGGTTGAACTGTGTTGCATATGGCTCGTCCCAGTCGATTAAGTCACTTCAAGCCAAAGTTTTAGTAGATTACATGTACGCCAGTTGCCCATTCATGCACACAAAATTGTTTTTGATAAGATTCAAACATTAACCCCCTTTGTCATGTATGATCATGCCTTACCACTCTCTCTCTCTCTCTCTCTCTCTCTCTCTCTCTCTCTCTCTCTCTCTCTCTCTCTCTCTCTCTCTCTCTCTATATATATATATATATATATATATATATATATAAAGGGGTCCACTTACTTTAAGAGTAAGTCTTTTAGAGTTACTCTCTATCATCACCGTTCATTTTCTCGAAATCCAATGGTTGTAATGAGTAATTAATCTTAACCATTAGACTTCAAGAAAATGAATGGTGAGGATAAAAAGTAACCCTAAGAGAGTTACTCTTGAAATAAGTTGATCACTCATATGTGTGTGTTAATAATCCATTGACTTAATACTCTTACCAAATTAATCATCGATTCAAGTTTTACAACATTAATTAATTATTTTACTTAATTAATTATTTTACTACATTGATTGTAAAGTCACATTAATTATTTGTCACATCACTTACCATGTCATTGGCTACATCAATTGTTTGACATGTCATTACCCACATCAATAATATTGGTCCATGTCACATACCATTTTATAATAATTTAGAGTAAATTACACACTTTAAGATTTGTTCTTATTACATTTGATACTCCTCCATTTTTTTATATTATTTTGAGTCCTCCTAAGGAGGGTCAATGTAACATTTTTTATGCCCAAGAGGGGGCCGGTGTAATGATTTATGCCTACAAAGAGAGTCGGCATAACGAAAGCCCAGAAATTAGGAATTTTACGTAGGGTTCAAAAATAAAAGAGTATTGAATGTAATAAGGAGGTCCATATAATTTACTCAATAATTTATTATTGACTTTGACCTTTGATCAAAGTTGCCTATTAACACAAATTGATTATTGACTTTTGACCATTGACCTATGTTGGCATTGATTAGAATCTCCTCAAGGGTTTTAGCCTTTTAAGCCTTTTTAAGTGTCCATTATATCCTTTGGACATCAAATCTTTATATTATGTGCACTTTCTCCATGTTAAGACTTGTCTAATTTTCTTATCACTTTTAATTTGTAATAGGCACACACTTACTTCCTTAAACACAACAACAACAAAAAAGCATTTTTTAAGTTAGTTGTAACATTAGTTATTTTTTTCTTTAACCTTTTTTTTCTTTTGTTAATTCATAACTCTAGTCTAAGTTTTGCATTGCATATAAAATAGTTTATAGTTATCCCTCTTTGCATTCAATTTAAAGTTGGCATTTGTTTTTCATTTTTATTTTCATGTAAGTTAATATATATATATATAACTCCATTCCCTATCCAATCAATTGCTATCGACAATCTCAATAATTTGTTGAGCTGTTTGACTAAATTAGAAACCCAACTTGCTAAGGTCCTATCTTTTATTAGCTGTATAGACAACAATCGTAATAAAGATAGCAATAGAAAAACATAACTCATATGCCAATCATGATGGAACTTTGGGTTATGTGTGGCGTGACCGGTGATCATGGTGTTTGTAATCATCAAAGTAGGAATCATTTCTCTACTGTTTGATTTTCAGTTCGAAAATAATATTTTTAACATATATGCTTGCATTGGAAACATTCCTTGTAAATTAGCAATTGGGCTAGCACGGTAAATATCACTTCCACTGTAAGTGTGTTTACGTTAGGATTAAAGCCTCAATCCCTGCTAATCTGTTGAAATATCTTTCGTAGATAAGATATACCTCCTCATATGTTGTAATATGAGTAAAATCAATTTTAAACAGCATAAAGGAAAGCTTATTTCTCAAACTATGAGTAAATCAATTTTATCCAATGCAAACTCATTTTCATCCAACTCAAATTTTATTCAAACAAAACATGTTTTAAACTCGATTTTAACCAACGCTAAGCGACATGTTATATAGTATTTACTATTTACAACGTTACGCCCACGATGATGAAACATAATCCTAAGCAATACTGTTCTCATATTTTTGTATATCATGTTGCCGAGATAGACTCTTGTAATTAATTTCCATTAATCAAAAGCTAGCTAAAAGATATACAAAAAATTAATGTTAAATTACCAAAAAAAAACTTTTAAATAACCAGTGCCAAAAAAATTAGTTTAGTTTTGTGCAACTTGAGCCAAGAATAACAAGAAGAAAAATGGTTATGACAAATTGTTATATCTACGTACATGTTAATCTTCTGTGAATAGAGGGTACTTACAAGCTCGTATGAAATTTACATCATGAGTTGAAGAAAACACAAGAGGAGATAATAAAAGAGCAATAAAGCATTAAAAGAAAAAGGTTGAAGGAATTAACAAGACTAGCTAGCAGCTGCAAAGTTGAAGTACTTCTTCGAACCTCTTATTCTCTGATCCTGATTTGGGCACGGGATTGTATTTGGCAACCCATTTGAGTGCATAGCCTTTCAACCTAGAATAAGTTGTTGTTGCAGATGATGATGATGATGATGAGTGTGTTTTGCCACTGTGGGAGAGCAAGAGCATTGCTGCTGTAGGTGCCATAGATAAAGCCAAAGTGATGTGAAATGTGAAAGAGAATCAAGCCACTTTGGGGAAATTATTAAAGTTCTGAACTTCCTATTGTATTTATACTCAGAAAGTGGCATCAGAGTATCTGTGGGCTACTCTTTACCTGTTTCATCTTGAATGATTGTTTTGCAAAGGGTGGAAATTCAAGGGGTTTAAAACCATGGAAAAATGAAACCGTTGACTGGTTTTGTCTCTTTTCCAAATCAATTGTATAAATTTAAAGTTTTTTAATATTCATACAATCATTTATGTAATAATATTATCTATCTATTTTTTTATTATATTATTTATTATATTTCATATTTTCTTTCTTTTTCTTAATTATAAAATTTATTATATAAATGATATTTCTCAAATTTAAGTAGCTTTTACAGGTTCAATAATGAATGTCATAATAGTTATACAGGATATATAAATAATCATAATAAATGACTTTTCACTTTTGTTTTCCACGTAATAGTTTTTTTGTTTTTTAGAGTGGGCCTAAGAGCATATTTAATAGAGCAATCCTCTATAAGTGCTTCCAATGGGACCCACTTGTACACATCATTCATTTTTACTCTTCCCAATACAAGCACCTCTAAGCACTTAATTCTCTCCAATGGAGCAACTCTCCTTGGGTGCTTCCAATGGGTCCCACCAAAAAGCTTACATCTTTATATTTTATTAATTATTTATTAAATTATAATTATTTTATAAATAAAATAATTATTTTTTAAAATTAAGGGATTTATTTATGCTATTATTTTGAAAAGTATTTTTTTAATAATACAAAATAATTTTTTTTCAAAAAAGCCAGTTGAAAATTTTATGAGAATAAAAATAAGAAAAAAAATGATAGGTTTAATTGTGTAAGAAAAATTTGAAGTACTCCTTATTTATATGAACGTTGATATACAATAGTAAAATTAAAAAAAAATAGTAAAATAACAATCAAATTTTGCTAATTGCCGACTGATATCCAAACTGCACAAATTGAGAAATAATATTTTTTTTAATTTAATAAGCTAAAGCACCGGTGCTTTAGCTAGCAACCGGTACTTTAATTTTTTAATTGGATCCCTGAATTTCTATTTTTTTTTTATTAGGTCCCTACTGTTATTGGAGTTAACGGTAGTTAACGGCAATGACTTAATTAAAAATTAAATAAAAGTTCAGGGATCCAATTGAAAAAAAAAATAGTTCAGGGACCTAATTAAAAATTATCAAATAGTATAAGAACTTACAGATTAATTTAACCTAAATTATAATATTATTATTTGTCAATAAAAAAGTTTTTATTTTTTATTATAATATTATTATTTGTCAGTAAAAAAAAATTTATTTTATTTTAAAACTCTAAAGCACCGGTGCTTCCTAAAGCAACCGGTGCTTCCTAAAGCAACGCTCCTTCACTCGCACAACGGCACAATGCTTCCCAGGCAACGATGCTTCCGAACGTGGGTTGCTTCCGTGCACGCGATAAAGATGGTCTAATAGGGTTATATGAAAACTAAATTATGTCAGGATAAAGACATAAAACTCAAACATGGTTGATAAAATTATAGAACAGTAGATAGTTAGAAAAACAAATTGAAGAACCTATAAAAAGAATTTTTTTTAGAGCTTTGAATAGTACTTTACACTCAGTCTGTGATTGCAAACTATGAGTGTATTTGGTTTGTAATTGGGTTGGATAAAACGATCGTTGAACAAAAAAATAACAAATTATTATTATTTTTCATTTTTGTGTTTTGAAAAATACGATTTTCCATTTGTAATGATGCAAACGGATTTCCAAACAAACACTATAACGCCAACACATATTATAAATAATTAAATATGAATAAAAAATGAAAATTGATATAACATGATTTTTTATTGTCTAGATCACACGTATTTCACAAAAGACACAAAAAATACCTATAGTAGTCTATTAAAAAAAACAGAGAGATAAAAGACAAGTAGCTCATCCATTACAATTAAAATAAAATTAAAAGTTAAATCAACATTACAAACTGCCAAGGCTTGTTTCGAAGCTCCAAGTTTGAATAATCATACTCTATGATCCTGTTCTGGGAACAGGATTGTATTTGGCAACCCATTTTAGTGCAGAACCTTTCAACCCAGAATAAGTTATTGCACAAGAGGATGATAAGAGTACCATAGTCACTGATGGGACACGTGTTTTGTCTTGTGGGAGAACAAGAGCAATGTTGCTCATGTAGGTGTCAATTGTCACAGTCTCGTAAATAAGCCAAAGTGATGTGAAATAAAGCCACGTTGGGGGAAATTAAAGTAATATTATTTCGTATTTATCCATAACATTTGTAACAATATATATAATGAAAATATCCATTTTTCATTTTCACATTTTTAGATTATTTTTTAATTAATATTATAATACATCATTTATGTTTTAACTGTATATAAAAAATCATCCTACTAATTACATATAAAATCCAAAATTAAAGTAATTAGAAATTATTAATATTATAAACTACATTACTATTTTGTTTTAATTGTATATAAAAAATTACCCTACTAACTACAAATAAAATCCAAATTTAAAGTAATTGAACAGTATCATTTCTTATTAACCTCTATTTTCTCTCTCTCCCTCTTTTATTTTTTATTTTTTATAAAAAATATATAAAAAAATCACGGAGTGCTTTCCTTTCTACATTCTACTCTCTTCATCTCAAAATAAGTATCGCATTTGAAGAAAAAAAATTGTCTCAAAATAAGAGTCGCATTTGACTTTTTAATGTAATATTAATTACTTTTTTCACTAATACCCCTAATAAGTATCATTTTAGCTTTTCAATGCAATATTAATAATAAGGTTAGTTTTATAAAATTATTTTTCTCTTTCATCTATTTAATACTCCCTCCGATCTTTTATATAAGAAATAAATAACTAAATTGTCAAGATCAATAAAAATAGTTAAGTTAGTTAGTTATAATTAATAATGTCATAAATTTTAATTTTATTCCAAAAGTACTCTTTAAATTGATTGATTTAAGTAGTGGTTATATTAATGACACTGCAACTCCACCAATAAGTTTAACTTGCATGGTTAATAGACCAATAAATACATGAGAAATGAGTAGGTGTCTCATTAATGAATTTCACAAGATGAAGGGTAAAAAAGAAAACTAAAAATTAATACAGCTTAATGTAGGTCTATGTTTCTTATAATTAGGGCAAAAAAAATTCTTTTGTTTCTTATAAAAAGGACTGGAGGGAGTAATTTTTATTGGTTTGTGTAAAAAAACCTAAGATAACACTTATTTTAATTTTAGGACGGAGTGAGTAATATTTACGTAGAGAAAGTGCATTAAAGAGAGGTTAGTATTTGGGAAAAAACTTATAAACAGTCTGTGGGCGACTCCTTACCAGTTTCTTAGAATTAATGTTTTGCAAACTAGCAAAGGATGGAAAGTTTTGTGAGTTTAAAACCATGGAAAATGGGAAACTGTTTACTCCTGCTGATTTTGTCGCCTATTCGAATGAATTGTCTATATTTAAATAATCTCTACAAGTTCAATAATAAATGTCATAACATAATAGTTATACAGGGTACTTATTATTAATAATTAAAAAAAATAGTTATACAGGGTAAATAAATATTCAAAATAAATTAATTTTGTTTTCCACGTAATAATGGTTATATCACAAAGCTTTATCTGAAAAAGAAAACAAAATTATGTCAAGCCAAATCCAAAAATATAATATAACTCATACAGTAAGGCAATTGAGAAAACTTAAAAAAGAATAGTTAGATTTAAAAGAATATGATAAGCAAAATAGTATTATTATTATTTTTTTAAAATATTAAAACTCAGACAGTCATACAGTTGAGAAAACTTAAAGAAGAATAGTTAGATTTAAAAGAATTATTTAATTTTTAAAATCAAATTAAAGAACCTATAGAAAAATGGATAATATATTTTTTTGGATAGTTGTCGATACATTACGCTCCATCTTTCATTACGAAGTATTACATTATCACATATAAATAATGAATAAAATAACAAAAAAGAAGAAGAAAAAATTGTCTAAATAAAAATTTAATACGTGAACATTTTTCTTTAGATTACAGGCATTTTTCATAAAATGATAAGACAAATTCTTCTAATAATGATTTTCTTTTTCTATACACAAGATTTGAATTTAGGTAAAGAAAACTAATTATACTATTTGAACTAAACACCCATTAAGATTTGATTTTTTTTTTCCTAACCTAGAAAGGGAGGGAATTTGTTTTTTTTTTTTTTATAAAAAAAATTGAATTTTTTGCTGACCTAGCTATTATTGTACAACTTGTTGTATGAAAATAACATTTTCTTTATCTGTAAAAATCTAAGATAGGAACCTAGCTATTATTGTACAACTTGTTGTATAAAAATAACACTTTTTTTTTATCAATAAAAATCGAAGATTCCACCATAACACCTGCTCAACTAACTGAGTTAGACTCCTTTAGTTAAGAACTAGCACGATACCCGTGCCTTCGCACGGGTGACTCGGCTACTTTTGCACGTTTTACAGGCAAGTAAATAATGTAATACATATTTAATTTATTAAGGTCATTATTGTTAAAGGAATCAATGTTTAAGAGAATCAATATTTATGTGGTGAGTATATTGTTTACAAAAGTCTAAATTTATATTTTTTGTGGTCAGTAAGAATATAACAATAAGATGAAAACCTTTAAGTAAGAGCAAATACGATGCTAATTTGTATATTAAAAAACATTATACCATGAAAATTAGGAGTAGCCATAGATGGAGTTCAAATTTAGTATATTACAAACAACAACAAAACAGGATAAATTATTTTGTATGTAATAATTATATGATAAATTGATCTAATAAAGACATGTGAATGGATCAAGTATTTTTTTTAATTTAGAAAACAAAATTAAAACCAAAAAATAAAATAATTAAAAGACTAAAAGGTATTTTAATCTTATCCAAATTTGTAATTAATTAAAACAAAAAAATGTATATGTGATGATTGTGAATAGGCATGGCAATGGGGCAAGGCGGGGACAAGTATGTCGTTCCCCGTCCCTGTCCCCGTCTCATCCCCATTCTCGTCCTCGTCCCCATCCTTGATCTCTGTTTGGGATAAAATTTTGTAATCACCCGTCCCCGTTCGGGATTGGGTATATCTGCCCCATTTTCATCCTTGTCCACTAAAAATGGCTACTACTTTGCGAAATGTCAAGTCTCATAAAAATATCATAACATAATTAAAAAAATGTCAAGTCTCATAAAAAGATTAAATATATTTTGAGAAAACATAATTAATTGTTTAAACTTTTCGAAAAAGCAGAAAGAGTAAGAGTATTCAAACAGCAAAAATATATTTGATTATAGTCACACAATTATTTCTTATTTTATTTAAAATATTTATAAAATGGTATGAGAAATTAATGTTTACAAATTTAAAAAGGATTCAACTTATGTTAAATTTAAATATTTTTGTAATTTTCAAATGTGAAATAATAAAAGAATTCAATTATTTTATAATTATACTCTAAAAGAAAGATATTAATCTTATAATATTTATAGTTTATAAACTATAATTAAAATTAAAATTAATTTCATTTATGATATTATTTAGTAAGTAATTATTTAAAACTAATATGTTTTTATATATTTATGAAAAAATATTAAACATTATTATATAAATATTAATTGATAATTTTCTTGTATATGAAGTTATTAAACATAGAATCAAAATGTTATTTTGTAATAATTATATTAACTAATTAGATTTAAATTATTTTTTAGTATAAAAAATTGAACCTCATAATATGAATATTATTCAAGAAAAATATTTATTTATGAAATTATTTAAAATTATCTTATACAATTTATAAGTAAAAATGATTTTATAGGATTTCAAAATACATAAAATATTGTTGAATCTTTGGTATGTAATTGTGTTAAATACTCAGGAAAAAAAAAGAGTTTTGTCCTCCACAATGATCTTGAGTAGGATTACCTCTCGTGAATGATATTTGTGGTCTCTACCATAAAAAATAAAAAAAATATTTTAATTTATAATATTATTGAGCCTTTGGCATGCACTTGTGTGAAATACTCGAAGAGACAACTTTGTCGTCATAATGGTCTCGAGCAGAATTGTCTCCTGAATGATATTTGTGATTTCTACCATAAAATTAAAAACTAATTTAAATTATGATATTATTGATAAAGTAATTTAAAATATATTTTATAATAAAAATATATTTAATAAATTAATTCTAAACTTAGAGTCTAATTTATATAAAACATTAATTAGATTTAAATTAATTTTTAGTATAAAAATCTCAACATTATAATATAAATATTAATCAACAAATTTTTTATTTATGAAATTATTTAAATTTATTTTATACGATTTTTAAGTAAAAATAAATTTAGTTAATTAAATTATAATTAATTTTAATAAGTAATAAGTAATTATATAAATTTATCATTCAATTAATATAATAATAACATGCTAATATAAATTATTGAATATAATTTTTTTTTATAAATAAAGGACATAAAACAGTAATATAATATAAATAAATGAGTAGTTATTATAAAAAAACTGTGTAAGTATAAAATAATAAAAGGAAAAGAAGTGAAAAAAAGAAAATGAGATAGGCAAAAGTGAGAAGGAGTTGGATAGGAGTTGTGTTTTTTTTTTTTTTAAAATAGAATAGAAAAAAAATCTAAAAAAAAACAAAACAAAAGTAAATGAAAAAGAAAAATTATAGAGGAAATAAGAGAAAATTGAGCAAACGACGGCGATAACAACAACAACAACAGAGATTTTTGGTCTTATAAGTATAAATATGAAAGAGGAAAAAAGGTAAAAGGAAAAAATTGAAAAAGGAAGAGAGAGAAAAGCTAGAAAAAAAGTTTTGGAGAAAAAAAAATTGGGAAAGAGTAACATGTGTCCTAGAAAGGAACAAATTTTCTTATATATATATATATATAATAGATATAAATCATTAATAAAAATTTATAATATAATATTCCATAAAAAAATATTTAATACAGTACATAAATAATACTCCCTTCGGTCCTTTATATAAAAAACAAATAACTAAATCGTCAAGACCAATAAAAATAGTTAAGTTAGTTATAATTAATAATCTCATACATTTTAATTTTATTCCAATAGTACCCTTTAAAATGATTGGTTTAAGTAGTAGTTACATTAATGACACTGCACCTCCACCAAAAGTTTAACTTGTATGGTTAATAGACCAATAAATGCATGAGAAATGAGTAGGTGTCTCATTAATGGATTTCACAAGATGAAGGATAAAAAAGAAAACTAGCAATTAATACAGCTTAAAGTGGGTCTACATTTCTTATAATTAGGACAAAAAAAAAAAACTCTTTTATTTCTTATAAAAAGGACTGAAGGGAGTATATAATATTATAATAATATGATAAATTATAAATATAATAATAATAATAATAATAAAATATTTTTTGCTAATAGAATAATAAATATTTTTTATCCTATAAGTATAAGTATGAAAGAAGAAAAAAGAAAAAAAGAAAAAAAAATTAAAAAGGAAGAGAGAGAAAAGTTAAAAAGAAAGAGAAGTTTTTGAAGAAAAAATTTTCACCACATGGTGACATGTGTCCTAATCAAAACCTTTTTTTTACTGAGAGTAATAGATATCATTACTCTAATTAATAACTTGATTTGAAGTATATTTAAAAGAAATTAAAAATGCAAACTAAATTATAACGACACGATATTTGTTCTCATTTTATAATATATTGAATTTTGTAATGAGAACTTTATGACTTTTTAAAACAACTGCATTAGCAATAAGAGCAAAAAAAAAAAAATATATACAGTCACTAAAATTAGTAGCTTCTTTTGCAATCTAACATAGAATTAAATTTAAACAAATTCCCTCACAAGACTAACATTAACTCAACTTTTTTTATTTTAACTCTCACATACTCTCACATATAAGCATAGAAATTAACATGAAATTTTGAGAAGACTTTGATTTTTCATACAGTGCCAGCTGAGTCCTGAAAACAACAACTGTTGATCCCCGATCGACAACAAGTCTTTAAGCTATAGATGCAAACTTTACCAGAAATATCAATAATTCGATTAGAGTTGTCACTTTGAATAAAACTTTATTCAACCATCATCCTAACCCAATGAATTGATCTCATAACTATGCTAGTAAGAATATTCATTCAGTCAAAGATAACAAAATCAGAAGGGTAAATAAACGCATTGCTGAACAAAGAAAATTTTCGTCTAATTGATATATCACATGTATTTACAACGTTATGCCCAAGATGGGTGAATGATCTCTAGCAGAGTAGAGGGTACATGCTACCAAAATAGACTAGTGATTAATTTCTCCTTTACCAAAAGCAAAAAGTTACTTACAACAAAAAAAAATGCAAAATTTTAAAAAATTAATAATATTAAAAAAAAGAACGCTATTTACATTTCAATGTGCCATCATTGTGTGAAACAAATTCTAGTTGGACAGACATCAAAAGATATAAAGAAATCAGCATTCTTGGGAATGACCAGATGCTGATGTTTCAACAGTGTTTTCTTCAAGCAATGGTGCCGTGCTTGTCCTTTCCACGCTTGATACTTCATGCTCACTATCTTCATTAAATCTATCCACACTGTGCAAATATATCCCTGCAATAATACCATGACACAGGCCATTCACAAAGCTCTTCCATTTATGAGTTCATTATGTCCATAGTACTTTAACTATTCTAATATGACCAAGCAACATCCATCATGGTTGATTGAAAATATGACTTGTTTTTATTTACTTCTTTTTTTATCCGTAGGAATCACAGGTACCAAAAGATTTACAACAACTCACACACCCTGCTTAACTAATTGAACTAGACCTCCTTGTTTTTATTTACTTTTAGACATGATTTCTACAGGCACACCCTTGCTCTTATAATAATGATACGTTAAACAAATTAGTAACGTGATATTTTAGCAGCAAATCAATAGGAAGTTGTCATAATGACTTACCTATAAACCATATTGCTGCTGCTGGAAAGAATATAGTAGTTAGAATCAATGCAGTCGTTCTCCAGTTATTAATTCTATCCTGCATTATCAATATGTATAGAACAACCATTTTAGTATTGTACAATGTACATGACATAATGCATTATTCTCTGCCTATCTGGATATCCATCCCTCTGTTTGGTAATTAATGGACAATTAAAGTTTTACAAAATAATGCCTCAAAGGCATCAACTCATTTGCCAATTTTTTTTCCATTGAACCTGAGGAGACTCAATCTGGTCATCATTTTGTGGAAAAGTAACTTAAAAATTGTAATGAATACAACATAAAAAAAGCTAACCTGCATAAGTCCAACAAGAGGTGAGGAAGGTACATCTCCAAAGATATGAATAGCAACAGTAGAGATAGCCATAGACAGGGGCCTCAAACTTGGTTTAACACAATGGAGACATATATAATTCACAGGACCCTAAAAAGAAAATTGTAAGGTAAAATTAAAAAAATGTGGAGCAATAATTTAGACCATGAATTCTAATGATCACAAGCTATTATAGCTTATACATAAAAATAAATTAACAGAAAATTATCTAAGCTAGGCATAGTATAAAAACTCTATTCCATAGTTTCCATTAAAAAATGATCTTTTAAGGCATAATGTTAAAGAAACAGGAAATGTACCCTAACCCATATCACAACAAAGAGAGTTTGGTCAGATACAAAATGTCTGCACTGTTCATCATCATTTTTTGGTGCCAAATTTATGTTTGGCCACTTACAGAGTAGAATTCATTTTGCACCTGATGACCTGTGATTGAGCCAGACATCCATTTGGCCAAAATTTATACTCAAGACATATTTTACATGTTTTTTTTTTTTTTTTTTTCAATTTTTGTCCTCATTGATAATATTTTAGTTTCAGCCCTCTGAAAAGGTAGAGAGAGACCAAGAAGGATATTGGAAGAAATTGTTAAAAAGGATCTAATGGTGAATAATGTCCTTAAAAATTTGGTCTTTAATCAAGTTCAATGGCGTTGTGCAATTCATATAGTTGATCTCACCTAGTGGGATAAGGGTTTTGTTGTTGATAATATTTAAAATTAACTTTTTTAATGTTTTGATAATAATTAATCCATACAAAAAAAACACTTATTTAACATTAACCCAAAAAAAATCATTTTTTTGGAGCAAAAAACTCATTCTTCCAAATTTGATTATTTCAAAATACATTATACCCAAAAGTGGTTATACAATAGTCATCCAAGAACACTGAGGTTTGGAAAAGCAGGCTTATGTTTAACTTCCCAAATGTATTGGTGTTTTTTCATAAGAATACTGAAATATAATAATTCATTAAGAATATAACTTAGGAACTTCAAGATACTCAGCTAACAGAGGAATACTCAAGCACAGTAGTTGAAATACTAAGATGATAAGCACCTATATAGTTTAGCATGTCTTGCTATAAAAAGGCAAACAAGATGAAATCTTCTTCCCAGAGAAGTGAATTACCTGAGTGGCAAAAACAAGTAGTTCACCAACAGCAAAAAGGGCAAGGAAGCCATACTCGCTTCTAAATAAGAAAGCACCAAAACAGCATGCACCACCAATAAATGTTGCTATTGAGAGAAGCTGCAAAAGAATTGAAAATGATCAGGAAACAGCAATGGAATTTCTATGAGAATCTAAGCAGTGACATTTATGTGGAGATAACAACATGGCCTCCCAGTCCCTTTAGATGGGTGTATTATAGAAAATCAGTGTTAAAAAACACATTTTTTTTTTTTGCTGAGAGAACATTTTGAATGATTACTAAAATGAAATTTACTTGTGCAACTGACTTTGATAAAAGAGTTTCCCATATTTTATGAAAAAAAAAAAAATTTAGTATTTTACACAGGCAAATAATTTCAAAACTAAAAACATTATGTTCAAAACTTAAATGAGGCACAATTTGACCAATTAAATATCAGATATTGTAACTGAAAAAAAATTTGCCTATTCAGCTAGAACAACATATACTCCTAACTCTTGCTGCAATCTAGTACAGAGGATTTTAATGAGGCAAGATCCCACTCTTTTTGGTCAATTAAAACCAGTTCATTTCGTATTTATAGAAGATTGCAGTTTGTGTTAGGGACGACTCAGGCAGAATAGTTTAGTCTTCATTGGGCTCAACAGATAATAAAAAAATAAAATAAAAAGTGCATTAGGCAATGCATAAACCTGTATATAAAAAAAAAAATGCTAGAATTCACTCTCTGGATTCAAATACCAACCTTAAATGCATTTGATATTGTGTTAGTCATGAAATCAAGAACAAAGCCTCCTGCTAAGGTGCCCAATATTCCACATACAACAGTAATTCCTCCAAACATCATATCTGCATTAGTCTGCCAAAGTAAATTGTTCTTAGTACAATAATTTAATACAATAGTACAGCAATAATATTGCATTTCACCGGCAAAATATAAAATTACTTGGTATATACTTATTTGGCTTAATTTTTAAGCAAGTAAAAGATATAAAGGAAAGAAGGAACAACTACGTTAATAAAATCTTATGCATAATTGTGGTCATTAGCCGAAATAAAATCTCACCATGTGATATATACTATAGCCAGCTTTTGGGCCCCAATATGAGTAAGCACCTATTACAAAGTTGTATGCTATGTAACCTGTAAATAGACATTCATGCAACAGAATTAAATGATGTGGCAAAACAATATGATTGTTGAACATGGTATACATATAGGTAGAGGAGATTGATATATGAAGTTCCCAAAGAAGTAAGCTAGTCATATGGCAGCTTCTAAGATGAATTTAACAACACAAATTAAATCTCAAGAAATAAATTATAGTAGATCAGTAGGAGGAAGAAGTACCTAGAACATTGACAACAAAAACCTTATCAAGCAAAAGTGCTTTCATGTCTTTCAGAAATCTTGAGAACTGATCTAATATTGGGCATTTTGACCTAAAATAAGACAGGAATCAGACAAAATATAATTTTATATAAAACAGTCAGTGAGTGATGTCAGACACATACAATAAATCAATAGAGGGAAAAGGAAATTAGTTTAGAAGGATGGTGGAATAATCATTCTCAGCTGGAGGGAGAGAACTTTATCCTTAAAGACAAGAAACACTGACAGGAAAAATGCCTCAATAAGAACTATAATGACCAATAGGTCATACACTCAATATAAAAACACCACTCAATAAATAAATCAAGGATAGGGGTACTGTTCTCACCTGGAAGGTTCTGCCTTCAAGGACAACGCTTCATCTTTTCCATTTGAAGTCTCCACATCTTTTCATCAAATAAGTGAATTTTGTTAAGTTCAACAAAAGATATTGTGAATCAGAAACAGACAAACAAAACAGAAGTGTAAAATTTAATCAACTGAAAGAAATTTAGTGAGAGTTAAGCCTGTCCCAGAGAAAAAGTATATTACTTTCCATACAATCATGAGGGGAATGGCTACAAGCACTTCAAACATAGACAATTTTGAAACTTTGAGCAAAAGAGTAGTTTTGAATTTTGATTAGTATACATTTACATCTTTATAAAGCAAAATGTCTCTTCTCCCTACTTGTCTTCAAAGAAAAGGGAAATAACCTAGCTGTTTGATAAAACATTAATCTGAAAGTTTGCTCAACAACTAGGGCTTCATGGGAGAAGAATAGATTTTATCCTTTTTTCAGATAAAGGAAAGTCACAATAATACTGCAGAAATATAGAAAAGAAGGATCAGGAATCCTCCAATAAAAAAAAAGGTATTACAGGGTACAAGAGAAATAACCAGGGAAAAAAGTTTAAAGGAGCAATGAAGGAATAACACAGGGATAAGCTGGTAAGAATCTATAGCTAAAAAGTAAAATTTCTTGATTTTGTATGAAACTATGAGTAGCATTGGCTCAGTGTAGAATATCAATACACATTATTTATAAATTTGAATTATATGTTTAAAGGGGATATGGATAGCAGTACATCTATTATTAATTTTCATAGTGAGCACATATTTATAATTTTAAATTATATGTTAAATGGTGGATATGCTGCCATGTATGGGGTTGATCATGAATCTGAGTCTTTATTAACACTACTCTTTCTTTATAGAATTTTTATCAGCATAAATTTGTATTATATGCAAGTCCAGTAAATACTCTTTCCAAATTATAGGAATTTCTTTGGCTTTGTAGCTCCACTCTAAAACATAACAGTACCTTGAACTTCAGACACAACTGTCGCTAGTGTCAGTGCCTTTTCTGAATCAGTAGGGACAAAACCTGGATGCACAAGTAGTTTAGTGATGGAAAACAATGTTATGGAGCTACAAGAAATCAATGCAGGAGAAGAATGTGTACCTTTCAACTGCAAAGGCTTCATAACAAATCCCAAAATAGCAAATGGAAACATCAATATAGCTTCCACCCAAAATGCAATACGCCAACCAAAATGATTTCCAACCTGTTTATAAACAAAGAAAAGATAAAATAAGAAAAAGCAATTTAAAGGCAAGAAAAGTAGAAGATATACATGATTGTTTCTAAAGTATAAGTACTGATAAAAGAGGGTTCGACAACTTGCCATCCAAGATTTCCTTTACCTACACTCCCTTTCTACTTTTAAGGACCTTCCAGTTTAAGATTTTGCATATCTAAAAACATTTTATTTTTCATTCAGTTTTCAAAATTTAGTTAGAGAATTATATTTCCTCTGTACTTACATTACAGGTTTTACAATTGGAATTTAATACTGGCGTTAAAACCAAAGGAAATCTTACCAAACCACCATAGATGTAGCCAATTGCATATCCTGCTGGTATACACATGTAAAATATAGCAAGCCACGCCGTTTTCTGACACATACACCAATGTAAGATAACAATAATAATGACATAAAACATTTCTACTACCAAGAAGGGTAAGGAAAACATCAGTCATTTTTATCAGAGACTATATCTATAAAGCATTAAAATGTTGAAAGGAAGCAAACATACAACTAATGTAGATCAAGTCTCCATAATGATTAAAGCTAATATTCCACATTAATGATTAATAACATTAAATGACAATGAAAAAATTTAGTCGGTTTGATTAATATACAGTGCTAGCTTTAATATTCTCAAAACACTGGAGACAGTATTTGTTTCATTTTTAGTTATGTAATGTCCAAGCTCGCTTATGTTTTTGTCACAAGCCATTTTTTTAGATAATGAAGGTTTTGCCAAAATGGACAACCAACAAAAACCACTGACAACTTGTTAAAACAAATATTCTAATTCTTTAATGTATAATTTTAAGAATTGAAAAAAAAAATGTAATTGCACAAAGCAAAATAGCACCACAGTTTAAAAGGTATTTATGACCGACTGAAGACAACATATATTCACATCATATTTGTAGATGAAGCTTTAATTGAATCAGGATCCCATAAAACAATTACTTCAATGTTCAATAACTAAAATGTATAAGATGGCTACACATGAGAATAGCAGACAATAAAGACATTCTAAGATAATTACCAGGGGCAGAAACAAACCTGTGAAACTGGGGCATTGTCATCAATGAAAGGTGCTGCAAGACTTATAAATGAAGCCTCGCCAACACCAACTAGCCTATAGAAAAATACAAAAGTATAAGGAAAAAAGAAAAAATATGATGATTCTTACATCATGTACTATGTATGTATTCAATGCAAAAATCAGAGTTCAAAAAATAACTGAAGACACTTACATGCGACAGACTGCAATGGACCAGAAATTGAAAGAGAAACCACAACATAAGGTTGCAAGGGTCCAAACTGATAATCCAACTCCAATAAGTCTAAATGGGTTTACACTGCAAAATATACAAATTATATAATGATTAAACACAATGATGACATATGCAGTCATTAATTTAAAAAGATAAAAGTCATACCGAGGGGACACTTTTTACTTCAATATAACAGATCAATCATCAATGGTTGTTCAAAAGCTTGTTCAGTTTTCAGAAGTTTCATAATTTCATGAATTGACAAGATATCTTCTGAAGCATTAGATGTTAAATATTTAAGTTAAATAAAGCTGAAAGAATCCAACAGGCAAACAAGCAATGGCTGATATATAGTTCAAGAAAACTAAACAAAAAATATTAGCAGCCTTTAGGCTTGAACTTTAATGTGTATATCATAGATTAGTTATCGGTATGTTAATCTTTTAACATAACAACTCTGTAGTTATATGGAGAAGACAAAAACCAGAGATTGCTAGCATAACTGAGTCTAAAGAATGATGAGCACAAAGCTGGATGGTTGAGTGCGAAGAACTCAAGTAAACTATGTCTCAAGTAGATTATTTACTCTGATCACCATAATGCCAAAGGACCTTCACATACATCATGCCAAACAGGAGGTAAAGAGTACAAAAGTTGCTGTAAATTAACTTTTTTGTGCCCCCACCCCCTCCTCTTTCACCTTGTGGCATCTAAGTGGGATATGGTACACCTTTGGAACCCCCAATATATTTACAAACAAAAAAATAGTAAAATCTCTCAATCATCAGGGACAGGAATATTATGTGTGAATGTCTGTAAGGTCATTAATCAGTTTTAATAGAGAAATGTATATTTAAAATGATGAGATAAAAATTAAAATCTATGGTCCCTGACCCTGTTACCAAGATAAAATCTATCCAGTATAATGAGATATTAAAACTTAATCACAAGACTATGTGTCTTACTTATCAAAGGTATCATAGCAGGAATATGCAACAACTATTTCAGCACGAACAGTCATTACCTCTTTGCTAGAGAAGCAAATATGGGAGAAGCCACAAGAAGTCCAACCATAAAAGCAGATGATAGAACTCCATCCTCAAAATTGTTCAAGTTAAAATCACCCCTGTATGGAAGGAGAGAATGATGTAGTCAAGACTACAACTACTACTAAGCTATGAAAATTTAATGCTCCATATTATCATACTACAATATGTCATAGCACAAAACACAAGGAAAACTCATATAGGCAATAGTTAACTTGCTGGGTATAAATTGAATTTTCCATCTAAAATTTAATACCATAGTTTAAGACAATTACATATGTTTTCACTGTTTATGTCAAAGATCCTAGAATATCTTACACTTACTGTATTCCTGTTCCAGATTTGCAGGTACCACCTTCACATGTTCGTGGACTTCCATTAACCCCATTGCTTGCTATTGCTCCTCGGTCCAAATAGTTTATCAAGTTAATCACACAAAATATAGCCAGTAGCCTACAGCACAAGATTAAACAGATCAAGAAATTTTCAAATACACAAAAGCATCGAATTTTCAAATTTCAGCTTAATCTATACCTGCATTGATCAAACACAAATAATGCAACACCCAACAACACAAATCCATTAGCAACATTTAAAAAAACAAAACAAAAAACACCCCAATACACTTCAAGGGAAAAAAAAAAGTTCCCCACGCGCAATCAACAAAAACTGAAGAAAAAAAAAATACCCAGACTTACTTTCCCTCTCTAACACATGCCCAAATCACAAAAATTCAAAATTTCCTTCCTTTTCCCACTTTTTTTTTTCCAGCACAGATCTATTAACTAAAAAAAAAAATGACCTCTTTGGTGTAAACCATGAAGTTGTCGGAATCATGGTGGACTTGGTGCCCATGTCTGGTTCCAAAGAAGACTCAGGCTGAGAGGAAGAAGACTCAGGCTTTCCTTCATGTTCCTGTTGTTGTGCCATACCAATATAATAATATATAATAAAAAAAGTTATATATTATATAGTTTGACAATGACCCTTTTGTTAAAAATTGGAAATTGAAAGGTTGTTGAAGGAATTAGAGCAATGGTCAAAGAGAAAGCAGTGGCCTTGCTCTTCTTCCTTCACACAACCCAAAACCCAAGTTCTTCTTCTTCTATTTCTTCTTCTTGGTTTCACCAACGTGCTGAGATGACACTTTTTCTCGTTATCATAAATTAACAGAATTGCTGAGAAATAGGGATTCGTATTTTATAATTAGAAGTCCAGGTGGTGTTTGCTGTTAACAACGAATCGCTTTTCTGATTCTGAATCCTTATTTATCCTTACTAGTACTCATTCTCTCTCTCTCCTTTTCTGTTGCTATTTTTTTGTTGTAATCTTATCAAAATTTTCCGAATTTAAAGGTCAAAGAGATTGTTTTTGCACATGATTTGCTGAGAGCTCGCGATTTTGAAGTTTATTATTTTAATATTTTTTATAACTTTATCTATTATAAGAGGTTGAGTTGTAGTATTTTTAATTAGAAATAACATGCCTCTATTTTGGCATAATACCCTTTTCGTATATACTTCTATAGTTCTATTATGACTAAAAAAATATAAAAAAAGGGTATAATGACACGATGGTAGGTTGGTAATTTACTTAGAATCCAAAAATGATAACAATGCTATTGATTGATCTAAGAAAATTGAACTTGAAGACAAGATTCGGTGCTTTGGTTTAGAACCCCGTTGAACACTAATCCTACAATTTCAATCATGTTTGAGTATCTTGAACGGTGTGTGGAAGGCAATTCAAACACACCCTCATATTATTAAACTATGGTGAGACTAAAACAGTGAAAGTCCATAACAATATAGTAATAGATTGATAATAATGATGATGAAAAAAAAAATAATAAGATAATGGTAGATTAAGTTAGTGATAAATAAGCACGAAAAAAATATGCGAAATGATTTTACATTCTTTTTAAATGCTTAATAAACAAAATTCTTGTTTAGTCAAAACAAAAAAAAAACTCTTGTGAGAAATCAAGTATAAAGAGTTTCCAACTACCTTCAATTTTACATTTCGAAAAGAAAACAATTTTATGTATAATATCGAAAATTAATTTAAATTCAATTTTATATGAACTAATATTTATGTAGCAAAAAAAAATGAACTGGTAGTTGAATATGTGTATTGTATAGGATAAATATTTTTTATATAATTAAAATTTATAATAAACAATTTAAATTATGATATAAGATTTTTTTTTTCTGTAGATATAAGATTATTTTTAAGGCTTAAATATATTTTTAGTCCTTGCAATTTAGGGTTTTTTTGTTTTTCGTCCTTGCATTTTTTTTTGTTTTAGTCCTTGCAAATTATGTTTGTTTTGTTTTTCGTCCTTAAAGCGATTTAGATAGAGTTTTGAAAAGTGAAAAAAAAAAACGCTATCTAAACCACTTTAAGGACAAAAAACAAAACAAACATAATTTGTAAGGACTAAAATCAAAAAAAAAAATTGCAAGGACGAAAAGCAAAAAAACACTAAATTGGAAGGACTAAAAAGGTATTTAAACCTATTTTTAATCATTAATGATTTTTAAATTTAATTTAGGCTTAAATATATTTTTTGTCCCTGCAATTTACTATTTTTTTGCTTTTCGTCCTTGTAAAAAAAAATTGCTTTTAGTCATTGCAAATTATGTTTGTTTTGTTTTTCGTCCTTAAAGTGTTTTAGATAGCACTTTGAACAGTGAAATAAGCATTATCTAAAGTGCTTTAAGGACAAAAAATAAAACAAACAAAATTTGCAAGGACTAAAAGCAAAAAGAAAATTTTGCAAGGATGAAAAATAAACAAAATACTAAATTACAGGGACGAAAAATATATTTAAACCTTTAATTTATTAATAAAAATAAAAGAAGATAAATGAAGATAGATTGAGATAGTTGAGAGATATTTGGATGGGGAAGGATAATGTGTGAAACAGACTTTCAAAGATAAGAAGAGAGTGATAAGAATCTTTAACTAAAAGAGTGGATAAAAAAAGAGTACCATTCTCCAAATTATGAATTTTAATTTATAATATAAAAGTAAATTGTTGATTAAGACTTTATTTAGATAAAATTCTCTATAAACACATATAGAAAAATAAAATAAAAGTACAAACATTTATGAAGTAAAATAAATTGAGTTTTTCCAAAAGTTAAAATTAACTTAAGTATTTCAGCTTTTGAAGAAATTAAATAAGAAATGTTCTATAAAATTTAAGTATATAAGTTGTTTTCAACTTATAAAAAAAGTTTAATTCATTCTACCTTTTCATTTTTATCTCCTATGAGTATTTGTACATAAATTTATACAAAGACAGCCTAAATAGATTTGCTAGCTAAAGGAAAGTGAAAACATTTGATTATTTTATTTATTAATTAAATAATACAAATATTAAGACAACTTTACATTATTGAAAAGAATTAATTTGAGAATATAATGTACAGAGGTTTAAACCAAAAAGAAGCCTATTATGATGTGTTATAAGGCTTATGAATTATATTTGATTAAAAAAATTCTGCTTTTTTAATCAACGCGATCATATCATATTTCTTATCACGGGAGAATATAAATTACTACTATTTTATAGCATTTAGGTGCCCGATTTTATGTCATGAAAGTCATGGTTGCAACAGGATCTTGTGCATTGTACAGTGAGTAACATGTGATTTAGCAAAAATACGCATCAACTGGTTTGTCAGATTTCTTTTCATTTGAACAAGTTACGACTAAAAGCAACACATTATTAAAGTTTTTTTTTTTTGACAGAAGAGAAACAAATTATCAATTTAAAGTTTTACACTTAGCATGTGACACGCAATTTGGATATTCTCAGTCAAAAGATTCCTTTTAATTTTTCAGTAGTAAAAGCAGTCCAAAATCAATTTGCAGTTGCACACTAGCCATGAACACTGAAAATTAATTTTAATAAGTAGAACGTTAGTCTTTTTCAGAAGTCTATTCTTTTTCAGAACACTGCAAATTAATTTTAATAGTAATTATAACATGAATCATCATAAAAAATACTTCACATGCCATCAGTCTAATTGTGATTTTGCTAGATTTTAACCTCTACAGTTTGATATCACCTTAAAGGCTTAAACTGTTTCCCACAAGAAATAAAAATTATTTTAATGGTGTTAAATTACTATACATTTTGTGGTTCTCAAAAGAATTGAAGTAAGCATCAGAGTTGGATTGATGCTGTTCTACAAACTCTTACATTGGAATTTTTCCTATACATATATTGTTAGCTCTGCAATGAAAATGATAACTTCCTGAAATCTTTCAGAAGTTATAAGGTTAGAGGAGCAAAATAAATGGGAAGAAGCCCTATTCAGGGTTCCTCAGTGGCAGTATGGGAAGAAGGGTTTGATGGGTCTACAACCATTGAGCTTTCTTCACTACTTTGTGAGCTAACTAAAACACCATTTCCTTCTAAATTCACAGCTTCATTTAGTTCATGATCTTGTTCTTCTGGATCTACTTCCCTTTGATTTCTAACCGAAGAAGCTTGATCTTTCTGATTCATTTCTGATAATTCAGATTCTGGTGAAGTTGTTGCCGCCGGTACACGTGCTTCCCTCGTGTCAGCAACTTTCACCTTACAATACAGATACATCAGTTTCCTCTGTTATGTAAATTTCTATCACAGCAATAGCAACCATAAAAATTATAAAGAAAAAATTATAAAATGGGAACATGGTACAAGTTATCTTGAAATCTAGTTATCATAAGATAATTTTAATTTCCTTGAAAATAAATTAGTAAGCCATGTAGAAATATGGATTTGGCTCCTTAAGTAATCAACTTACTTTCAAGGGTAAAGTAACAAATCTTAGTCATTGATAAGAAAACCAATGGTCAATATTACATGCATATGTATAACAAATCGTGAATATGTTGGAATATCAACGGTTAATTTTCTCATTAACAATTAAGATTACTTACTTTACACTTGGCTCACTTTAGAAGAGCCAAACACAGAAAGTATACAAGTTAAATGACATTTATGGACTCCCCCAAGATGTAGAATTTATCATGTCAAGGACAATGCAATCAAAGGTAGACAATAGAAGGATCTTCCCACCACTTTTTTTACCCAAACATTTTTATAATGAAATAGAGAAACATGGGGGGAAATAACATTCAAAGAGAAAAATCAGAAGAGTCTATAGCTATATTATGGTCAGGCATGAGGAAGGAAACCACACAACGCCATATCAATGCAATTAATTAAGTATTAAAGTTTTTACTTATTAATCATTACATTCTTTCTCCCATTTTTTTTGTTAGATATCCCATTTCAACCATATTTTAGCATTTACCTGAGCCAAATCATTGTTCTGAAGTACCTGCAGCGGTTTCATAATATCTAATCCACGATCTTCAGATTGGCCGATTGCTTCTTGCGCTTGGAGCTCCATGGAATCTCTAATAAGCTGACTCAAAAATGCTACATCATCAGACATCACACCAAGGCCTTTCAGCAGCTTAGAACCCAGGTGCAAGCTAGTCTGCAAGAATAGAATATTTAGCACCTGTTTCCAAGAATCAGGGGAGGGAAAGAACTTTTTGACAGTACCTCTGCATTTTCCAAAATGGCATCCGTTGCACCCGCTTTCTTCAGATCTAAAAGATGCTTGAGATCTCGAGCTCTGGCATAGATTGGGATCTGAGGAATTTCATCACTAAGTATACTATTAAACCAAGAGAGAAGAGAACAGAATTAAAGGAAGATAAGAAACACACACAGTTACAAAATTTTATTAGTCAAGTTACCCCTAATATAAACTTAACATGTATAAGTCCTAGTGCACCAGATACCCTTTGCTTCAGTTTATAGTTTTGTGTGCGTGTAAAGTTGGGGGTATGATGTATGCAAGAGATCTCCAATTACAGAATGATCTTTTAGAAGCTTCTTATGATAAATATTGGAGTCTATCACCATTCATTTTATAAACAAATTAAAACTAAGCTAGTCACATCATACTATCATAGTTTCTTTCAATTATAGAAACCCGTAATTTTCCCCCTCTTGTGCACATGCATGCTCTCACTGTCTCACACACAACCAATTGAGATAAGAAGGGGCTTGCAGTGAGGGTAGGGGTGGGAAAGAGATTATTACTCTAGGAAAATTCAATCTTAGCCTCTGAACAGCTTCAATTGTCTTCTTCTTCCCAGTGTACATAATCATAAAAGCTTTTGGAGAAGCGACACCAGCAGAGTGGAGAACATCTGCACGTGATCCATCCCCATAGAGTACAGGAAAGCCAATTTTTCTAGCTGCCTGTCCAGCAGTTAATGATGGAAAGAATAAATTAAAAGAAAGGTGGATAAAAGAGATTGCAATATGAAGGGTAAGAAATGACATGAAATAATGCTTCCATTCTCTTAATAAAATAAAGAAAAGGAAAAGATAAGAACAAAGAAACAATAATGATTGATGAGTCAATGCTCAATTGGAACATTTATACTTGCATATCATGCTATTCACAAGATCAGTGAAATTTTATTTTTTAAAATAGAGAAAACTGTGCATCAGGTGAAAATATAAATAGAGAATTTGTCCATATAAAAAAGCTTGTCTTTTTATTCCATGTCTCATGTAAGGTATCTGAGAGAATGTTTCAACATCTAATTAATCCATACCAAATTGCAGATATTCTAAACAGAAGATCTCTACTCAAGAATTTCAAACAATTCCTCAGAAAAGGAAAAGAAAAGGGTCTCATGCAGATACTGGTAGACAATAGCCATGCACAATGCTCAAATACACTGACCTTTACTACTGACGGGTCAAGATCAAATGCCACATAAGGCCATCCTACTTCATCGCTATCTCCTCCTGAAGCCAATGGATTGGACAGGAAATTGGCAAGGACCTTTATATATCGAACAGAAGGAGAAATTTTAGAAATGGGCAATATAAATAACAGGTTTTACAATGTACTGGTTGATCTACCTGGCCCATTTGTCCAAATCCAAGGATAACAACAGGTTCACTAACGTTGAAGTTAACCGTCTCAGAAGCTTTCTGTTTCTGCAAATAATTCAGTACCCAATGTAAGCAGTTAAAATGAAACAGTGGCATAAGATTGCCACACATATCTTGAAGAAACAGTTCTATTTTGTTTTTTATATCCCATAGTTTCTCCTATAACATGGCATGAATTTTGTGCCAAAAAGACCTACTTTAATACAGCATGTGAATTTTCTTGTATTTTTTAATTAATTTCTTATGTATGACATTTTTTTTTCAAATACACCAATAATTCATCATTGCTACTCATAATTCTTATATGCATGCACGTGTGTTTGTGTGTGTGCACACATAACTGCCAAAATTGTAAATCTTGCAAAAAAAGACATACATTCTCAGCATCAGTTTTTTCTTCAATAAAACTAGCAGCCCTTCTTCCAGCTTCATTCAGAAATGGGGTTAATGCCATTGACAATACAACAACAATTATGAGCAGCTTGTTGAGCTCAAGAGGAAGCACCCCAAGCCTGCTTACAAGAAGCCACAAATTTTTATAACTAAAACAATCCCAATTTTACTCAAGTAGCATCAATGCAACATATTAGAAAATTACTCACCTATTTGCTAAAGAGAAAACAACAAATCCAAACTCGCCTCCTTGGGATAGAAGCAATCCTATTCTTACACTTTCTTGCAAAGTAAGCCCAACACGAGGACCAATTGCAGTTATGATCAATGTCTTTATAACAATTAAACCTCCCAAGAGTGAAAGTACATTTGGCCACTCTCGCAAAAGGAGCTGCAACAAAAAATAATAATTATAGAGCAGTAAAAAATACATCTATCTATAGTTTCAGAGTGGAGGGTGTGTAAATTTCATAATTTCATGCAAACAGAAGGTTGTTGAGGATATATATTCCTTAATTCATGGATCTAACAAAGTCTTTATTCTCAACAAATTTCATAAATTCATGGATCCAATTGCATGAAAACAGATAAATCACTTAGATGTCATTCAAAGAAGGACTGTTTTTAATAGAATAACACAATGGATGTGAGGGTGAGCTGGCGGGTGAGTATCTTCAGTTCAAGCTAACACAAGGCAATTACTATTTACTATGGTATTTTAATTTATCCAAAGTACAACTTCAGTATGTTTTGATCTACTAGAATGTTACATCACAGGTGTTTAAAATCTTGGGCCTCTATAATATCCAGTTTGATGAATCTGATAATCAAGTTTGCATGTATGCACAGACAGAACAGTCAAATTAACATAATAAGCATACTTAGAAAACTAAAAACCATGATAGGTATATCATAAATGATAATCATATTAACCTGCATGTCAATTGAAGTTCCCGTAGTTAGAAAAAACAACCCAAGCAGCAAGCCTCTAAATGGTCTTATGTCAGCTTCAATCTGGGTCCTGAAGTTTGTCTCTGCTAAAATTGCCCCAGCTAAAAAAGCCCCGAGCTGCGTTATGATATTTCATACAATTTGTCAAGTTAATATTCAATTTAATGATTCTCCACTATCCCAAATTAAAAATCCAAAGCATTGGAAAATACGGAACCGTGTCACTAAAGCCCAAATTCTGTGTGACTAGTGAAGTCCCAGCAATAGTTAGCAAGCAAAGAGCAACAAAAGCCTCTGAGCTCCTTGTATCTGCAACAACCTGAATTTGACCAACAGTTTACAGCCTAGAACATATAAAAAATGAGTTTGGACACATTTTTTTTGGATAAAAATCTTTCTTGAAATATATTTGATACAGACCTCAAAAACTCTTCTGAGAATGTACTTTGCCCCAAGAGAAAGCAGACCCAATCCACCTAATGCCTTTAAACTTTCTTGAGCAAGCATGGGCCAAATACTTCCCTCAGTTATATTCTAGAATGAAAAATAAGAAAGCACAGGATGAATAATGAATGCAAAAGTTATGCATCTGATTATCAAATAACCAAATTAGTTTATTGTATGAAATTTACAGTCATGCAGCATACCATAATTGTTAACCTCAAATATACAGTAAGTGAAAACGAATACCAAAAGGACAAACTTACCATTTAAGAACATAACTAGCACAAGGTGTGCAATCACACAAACACATACACACAGGCATACACAGAGAAAGTTTTTACTAGATTGGTATAAAAACAATCTACATACAAAATTTTTGGGGAAAGTGAAGGGGTCCGTATCTTTGACAACATGTCTTTCCATGATTTGCAAGCAAAGAGTTCAAATAGATTTTATATTTATTTGGAGTGGAAGTAATCCTTTATATATGTCAAGGACCACCGTCCTATCCTAATACTGTGATAGATACCCATTAGTTAGTTATGTTGGAAAGAAGGGGAATGGGCCTGCAACTGATTATGCCCATTGAGGGTGGGTTGATATTTGCAGACCAATAGCAGCCTATAAATAAGAAGAACTGTAAACAGTTTAGGAGACTTTTGTTAATGAGAAATCAGTGTATCGAGTGGATCCAGACTCTCAAAATATCTGAAGCAGTGTATTGGTTCCTAGGGGGCTTCTCCCTAGTTTCATTCAATAAAAAACCTTTCTTTCTCACTGTTATGATACCAGTTCTATCAGATCACTTCACTTGATCACAAAGGCTCTAATACTATGTATGGAATCAACTCAGCTTAGGTTGTTGGGCGGAAGCTCACGAACAATTTTATATCTAACAATGTGCCAATGGCCCTTGTGGTGCTATGTATATAATCCTTGCCCATATACTAATTATAGCTTGAATAAATAGGCTCATACACTAATACATGTTATAAGTCTAACAAGTACAAATAGTTTAAATATCATCATCTGATCAAACAAAAATGCAATTTTGCATGTATGTCAAAGTGGTAGGTGGGCCACACAATAGTTCATGACCAGACAATGTTAACCATAATTTAAAGCACGATAAAGAGCTCAACTAAATCTCAAACTGTTAACTACATCAGTTTATAAATAATCAATCAGAAAGGCAATATGTTAAATTAAAAATAGCAAGAGTGAGGATATTACTTATAGTTTACATCTCACCTGGCTCTCTAGTATTGGAAGTATGACTAGAAGAGGGACAACAGCTAAGTCCTGGAATAGCAAGCAGAAAAGGAACAAAGTTAATTATATCAAAGCTTTTCTTTACTGATATTTTATTTATCAATCTACAACATCAGAAGATATCAACAGGTAACTCATACAGAACTTGTTCTAACAACCACATTTTTTATAAAAAAAAAATGCATACTTGGAGAATGAGACGTAACCAAGCAAGAGTTTAAGACAAAAACCTGCAAAAGAAGTATTCCGAGCGTTGCTGAACCAAATCTTGTAGGAAGCTCACCTTTCTCTGCAAGAAGCTACAAATATATATATGCTTCATAAGTTGCATTATCCATATTTAGTGTCACATATCACAATGGATTGATGAACGGGGAACACCTAAAACCATTAATATAAAAACGACTTTAAACTTATTTTGAGCATGATTTCTTTTCAATACACTAAACAAGACAAGATAAGAGCATACAAAAGAACAGGGCTGGGAAAAGAAGTTTACAAACCAAGAGATTGCATACTAGAAGCAAAAGGAGCAATATGATGTAGCAGAGCTAGAAGAGGAAAATGACAGTCACTAACTAGTACTACTAAATCAATATTATCTTTAAAAATTTATCAATGGGATCCATAATAAAATCACTGGATTATAAAGGAGAGAAGGAAGGATGCAAAGAACTCCAAATTTCAAAATTACCTATATTTTTTATTGTATTAACTACAAAAAAATAATGACCACAAGCTTTTCCACTAAGACTTTTCTCCAAAACTTACAAGCTATGTTGGAATGTGAATACCTTCACAAATATTTTATAAAAGCATGAATGTGTTTGTCAGTATCAATCTAAACAAATTAAAACTCTTCAGCTCTTCCTCAGATGTGTCAATAGCCATGAAATTATATTTATTTTTGTTAGTCATGTGCATTCTTTTTTCTTTAATGCATAAAACTGTTTCCTATTTATTGGAAATACAAAAGATAAAAGTACTAGGGAAAAATATCAGTCGCATAAGTCAAAACAAGGTACTATTGATATATCAATAAAGTGAAATATCAGTATAATTAATATAGATACAATTCAAGGTACTATTGATAGATCAACATCACCACCATGTCTTTTGTGCAAACAAGGTGCAGAAATTATCCTTTTCTACCTTCAATTTTAAATAGACATTCAAAATAAACAAATACCTGTAGAACAAATGCAGAAGATGACAAAGAGAGAGCAGCACCAATCACTACAGCTTCATCGACACTTCTAATGTTCACCTATGAATATGATTCCAAAATAAATTAAGGTTAAAGCAATGGTGCTACTTCAAGTTTTATTGATATTATACCTTTTCATACCTAGCTATAATTAATAATCTTTGTAAGCAAACAATCCTCTTAAAAGATTAAGCTGTTACATGTAGATCTACAAATGGTTTTTATGTGAAACATGTCCCCCAAATGCAAAAACCATTGAAGTGTGGACAAAACACATGGCCACTTGACTTTGAGCTGAAACTAGAATCTAATTAGAAGAATAGGGACGGTAAGGAATGAACTCCATAGTCCATGTCCTACTAGGTGAGATCAGCTACATGGATCAAGTCAAGTCATTGGGGCCCTATCAACTACCACTTTGAATAGGGATTTTAATTACTAATTTAGAGCATAAGGGATTATCTAGTATCTGGTCAACTAGGACATTGTAGAATGTATAGGAAGGGATTCCCACTTCCTAAAGGCTCAAGTTTTAGGCAAGTGTCTATAGCAATTTCTCTCAAAAAATTTAGAAGCTTAACTATCAAATTTCTCATTTGAAAGTGTCTGTACTATGTACGCGTGCATTCTGTCTGTCTATCTCTCACCAGAGTCTCTCAAAACAATTTAGAAGCTTCACCATCAAATTTCTCATTTGAAAATGTCTCATGTCTGTACTCTGTATGCATGCATTCTGTCTGTCTGTCTGTCTCTCACCAGAATGTAATTTATAATCAAGAAAAAGTACAAACATGAAACTAAGAAAAATTGTTAGACATAGAAACCTTACCAGATCAGGCCTAGAGTGGAAAAGGAATTCCAAAATTTTTGTTCCAACAGCTCCATTTGGAGGAAGTTCAAAAGCAGTAAATGCTAAAGTAGACAGTACAACCTTCAAAAGTGTTTAAATAAAAATTAAAATAAGGACAAGAAAGGCCAAATGAAATTTTATAAATATTGAAGAAGAAATTAGTACTTCCCTCACAAGTTCTAGAGCAATTATAAAGAATGAACGACTAAATACAATAAATCAATGGTAAAAGCCATCATCTATGATAAATTTATAATCTTTAACATAGATGAAGCTAAATGGTGAATAATGTGAATGAAATGGCTTAAGAGATTTTCTTTGCATGCCCATTATCACTACCAAAGCATCATACCTGAGCCAATCCCATCCCAAAAGCATATTTTGCAAGAGCTTTTAGACGTGCAAGTGAAAGCTCTAAACCCATCTCAAACAGCTGAAAAGAAACAAACATTACTTCAGAGTAATTATACAACGTGTTTATCAGAAATTTTGCTGAGGATTATCACCATGAAAATAATATAGGTTATTCATACTTATATTTTAGACTTATAAAAGGTTATTCCATAACCTCCAATCATATTTTAATGTGCACACTACCTTATCGTACAACAAATATGAACATAACAGCAAAAGTGGTGAGGATCAAACAATGTTACTATTGAAATTTAAAAGATAAAAAAAAAAATGTTAACACCTATGAGTTTCAGGAGCTGTGTAGAAAATAAAAGCAACCAATAGTAGCGGTGTTCGCTTGGGTTATTAGTTTTTATGAAATGGAGTAATAAGAAAAACAGGCTAATAACCTAGGAGTTTTGGATTATTAGGTTTCAGTAAATAGAGTAATAACATGCTAAAATATGTTTATATATCACAGTTTCAACGCTTCATTTGAGGGTGATAAACAAATGCTAAAAACAAAAGGCAATAACTAGAGTAGCTGCAATGGCTCCTTTACTGAGATGTATCTTACCAAGAAAAGGATCCCCCATTCGGATAAAACTTTAACATCTGTAATGTTTCTAATTAAACCAAACTGATTGAGTACCACACCAGCACAGAAGAAACCAAGTATCTGAAAATAACAACCATTAAATTTATTTCAGTTATTAATATAAGAAAGTAAATAGATAACACTAAGTCTAATTCTAATATGTGTGTGAGATTCTTCATGCTTGTTTATAAATATTAAGTAGCTTTAGATATATCTTTTTACAATAAAATAAATTCAAACTAATTTCTGCAGTACAACAAGTAATTTCAAATTTCAATAAACTACAAATCTAGACCTTTTCAATAACAGAACTGTAATCATAAAATTCCTAGAATAGTAAAGCTAACTTCAAAATTTGTTTATTAAGTACAATGATGACAACAAATATAATATTGATAACTGATGGGAATCAATTGTACACAAACCCCAAAAGCAATATTTGTAAAAATAACTTAAAGATTAAGACTACTGATTAGTTATTTTGGTATATAATATAAGTACAACTGAATGACATTAGATACTGAATTTGCTGTAAATCGTAGTATCTCCTATCTATAGCCATTCAAATTGTCATCAAAACTTAAGTTGTGCATCCTTTTCATCTCTTGATGCTCATGTTTCTCTCGTTTACTTAAAGAATGCCTTAGTCCATTTTAACTGGTCAAACTAATGCAGGAATTTAACTAAACTAATACAGAGCACTACATGATAATGAATGATGATTATGATTATTGAGATGAGAAACTATCATAATTTCAAGAACATACGTTAAAAAAAATAAAAAAGTTAAACCATAAGAACTTCTTACAGGACTGGCTTTAAGTGACTTGAATGTAGGCACAATTAAGACGGTCACAGCCAAGAAAGTAAGAGTGTCCAATCCTAAATCATTGATGACTTCAACAGCTCCAGCAACATCATATGCTACATTTGTTTGTAGCCGTTCCCAACGCGGCCTATACAATCCTTTCCATGATGGAGCATTGAGAGGAGACCTTTTAAAGAAATTTTCTGACACAGAACTCCTATGAAATATCGCATGACTAGCACCATGTGGTAGTAGTGGCACTTGCTTGTTAACTGAATAAAGCATGAAAATAGAATTTCTATAAACTCGTGAAATAGCATGAGAGTAACCCGGACTCTTTTGCTTGGTAAGGTCATATCCCTGCAAGGAAGTCATATTGCAAAGCAACTTTCAGAACAAGCAACAACTTTCTGCATATGGATTAGATTATGCAACAAGCTGATTTTTACAGTTTAACTAAGTCAATACTCAATTTTCAGTTCCTAGCTTCTTAAGGGAAGTATGAATTGACTCTATTATTTGAATATACACTGGATTTAGCAAAAACTTCAAAGTTTAAGCATCTTCAATTTCTATATTACTACATTTTCTTGAAGGGAAATGTACGTAAGATGAAAAGGAACAATTCTTGCAGCTGATATCTGCATGAGAAATACTAACAACCCATTCTTTTAAACACACTCCATCTTATCGGCTAAAACCAATTGGAAATCACAAATTTGTGTGCTCTCACTGATTATTTAAAGATTTCCACTCGTGATTTTGTAATTTCTATTAAATTTTAACCAATAGTAATCAGAGTATCAAAGAGTTTGTTGCTGACACTACATAACATAACCAACCAAACTCATATCTGCATGACTCAAACTAACCCAACAATGATAACCAACGAAATTGTGCGGTAAAAAAATAAAACAAAACAAAAACAAGGAGAGATGTTACCTTAAAGCTTTGGCACCAAGCTAAAGACTCCAACATAGTGGTAGTGCTCATGAAGCAATGAAACCGAACTTGGGAAAGCTCATTTGCGTTTGTTTGTGGCGGTTATAGACACCCAGATGGAATTTGAACTATGCTGAAAGAAAACAAAAGAAAATAATTGATCTTTAGAGTGTCCTGTCCTTCGCTGCCTCAGAAAATAGAGGTGGATAAAGGCACACGTACACGTAGGAAGCTGTGAAAGATAGAAAAAGAAAACTCTGCAGAAAATGAAAGCGTCGTAGAAAGGATTTGGATGAGCTTTGAAATTGGAATAATAATTGGATAATTATAAGTGTTTGTGAATGGTTGGCCACCACAACAATTCTGGTTTCACTTGAGTCTGATGTGGTTTTCGTGGATCACAAACGATGTTCAGATTTTTCAAGTCAGACAGATACGCAATCCCCACGTGGTCATTGCTTTTATTCTCCATGTCATTATCGGAAAGTAAATCGGAAAGTAAATATTTATATTTATATGAAGGTAAATACTAAGAGCATGTGTGGGAAAGTCCAATTTCAGCTGTTTTATCTCATTTCAGCTGTTTATCAAAAAAATCTTGATGTTTGGAAATTATAGCTTAACTTTGAAAACAGCTTTTTTCATATAAAAAAAAATCTATTTTAGTGTAGAATATATAAATTTAAAGGTTTACAAATAAAATAAAAAGTTGATAGTGTGATGAAGTTGGTTCAGGTTAAAAATAAATTAATCTAATAACTAAATAGATTATAATTGATGGTTTAGATTTAAAATAAAAATAAACTAATGGACCAAATAAATTTAAACCAATTTAATTAATTTGGTTTGAATTATTAGATTTACTAAGTCAATCAACTCTAGACCATCTTAATTGAGTTGCATCTTAGTAGGACATCACTATTTACCTTTGTATGCATGCTTAAGACTCAAAAGTTGTGGATCTTTCCCACTAATCAATGTCAAGCTATGTTTGGAGGTCAACCAATCCATATCTAAGGAGTTGTTATCCCCCTCTTCAACTTATGACATTATCATAGTGTCAACATGTTAACGTAGACCATTATGGTATGTGTTTAGAGTTGGCAAATCAAGTCACTCGGCCTAACTCAAGTTTGTTGAGCCAAAGTGTGAAATTGGGTCGAGCTAGCCTGATTTTCTTTCAAGTTGCAAATTTGTTGGTCTAACCTAACTTTTTTGTTAGACTACCAAGTCATATTATCCTACTTAAAAAAATTAAATTAAATTACACATGAATATACAAAAATCTTAGTTTCCTTTTGCTGAATTGAGCCATTTATTTTTTTCACGTTAGAAGCATATTGAATACAAGTATAGTTATAGACTTGCACCAAGTTAACCCCCAAATTATTGAAAGTTTTGGCTCTAAGACTCATTAACTTTTTTAAGTATAATAAAAAGACCTGAGTTTATTGATCTTTTTTATGTTGTGCTCATTACTTTATGCACCAGCCAATGTTCTTAACTTTTTTCTTCATAGAATTGAGTTGTTGAGTTGTTTTTTTTCCTTACTATAATAATAAATGTAAGCAAAACGAAGTAGCTGAATAGTTAATGAAAAACATGAGATTTTATTAAGAAAGAAATAAAACTTAAGATATGTAACTTCAAACATTTAAATTAGGTCCTCAAAAGTAGTAAATTGACAATAAAAAAAGTAATGAAATCAAAACATGATTTAAGTTGCTTAACCGCAACTAGGAGTATGCAAAAAATCCAAACTGAATTGAATCGTTCAAAAATTGAACTAAACCAAGCCATAAAATTGAACTAATTTGGGAGGAAAAAAAAACACAAAGTGGTTTGATTTGGTTCTTTGAAAAATCGAACCATGCATAGGTGTGAAAAAGACAATTGATCAAAACTAAACCAAACAAAAAAATTGTTTGGAGAAGTAATTGAATTGAATCACTTTATTAAAACAATTCAGTTCAAACCAAATCATTTTTATAAAGTAGTTTGATTTGGTTTGATTTTTTCAAAAAAGCTTAGCCATGCACAATTTTATCCTCAACAATATATGTTTTTCAATGTTGGTTGATTTGGCTTTCGTAAAAGAGTTGGTTAAGAGAGTGACTTATAAATTGCATTGACTAGTTTCTTTGAAGATGATTTCATAGTCGGGATCTCATAAACAACATCTTATTAAGTATCCTAATAAAAAAATTTGTTACTTTTTCTATGTTTTTCTTTCTTAATGAATTAAATTTAGACACCCTCCTCAATAGAAGTCTACGCATAAATAAATTAACCTAAATGGTAAAATGTCTACCAACATTTAACATATAAAAAAAGTATTTTCAATATTTAACCTTGGTACTATCAACCACACATGCTAAAACCTACAAATCCAATTTTGGTTCATCAACATCATTATCGTAATTAACCTAAATAAATAATTATTCACACCATGATCATATTTAACTAACCAATCAATATAATCAATCAATGTTCGTATCATAAGTGGAAACTAATATTGACATTAACAAATCTTTATCTCATTCATAGTCTTAAACTATTATATAATATCCTTGTTATCAAATATCTTTTTTCACATTATATGACTGTCAATTGACATCAAAGTTGGAAGGAATAACTTCAATTTTGAAAAGAAGAACTTATTTAATAGTGCATCAATTTCAAAAAAACATGCACTACTCATATTTGCATAAGAATTTTGTATATCATGTTAGAGTGACGTAATAACAATATCAATATAATTTTAAGTTCAAGCGAGGCATAATACCCTTACCCAAGTCATTTAATTTATCAACTGTTTTGCAGTATTTCTAAGGTATTGAAATATAGGGTTTTCAAAATTTGTAAAAGAAATTAATCTAGAATCATCCATTACAATGACATGCAGCATAAACAAATAAGTCAAAGATTTCTTTTAAACCACCAAAACAAGTGTATTATTGATTTTTATAACTAAATAATATTAAAAAACGGTCTTAAAAGGGCATCATCAAATATACCTTTTTTTTTTTAAGAAAATGTATCTTATTTCACTTTATTCAAAATATAAATATAAATACAACTTGGAATCTGCTGAAAAACATGGCTGCTAGCATACAACCTAGATGCCCTAGCTAAAGAATGAGCAACTTGGTTTGCTTGTGTAACATCCTATTCTGAGGTGTTAGTTTATAAGTTGCTATAATGTATTTATTATATGTGCTTGATTGATTGTTTGATATGTTTATGAAAAATTATTTTATTTCTTTATATAGTGTAGTTATTATCATTGTTGTTAGCTTGCGAATAGTATATTAAGGTTTATGAATAGAAAGCAGCTAGTGTCTTAGGGACGTGTACATGTGGTTATTGATTTTATAATCACTAATACCCATGATGAGAACTAAACACTTTGGGGCTCGTTTAGAGCCAAAGTGGTGAATTAAATAGCACAATTTCTATCTCATAAAATGATCTAAGTCCTAAAATAATCATATTGAGATTCTTTGTACCATCTCAATAATATCTAAATTTTATTCTTGTGCCCCTACTATATCCAATTAAATTCCAAAGACACTAATTGTTGCTTTAGCAATTCCTATTGTTTGTTCTATTAATTTCATTCTCTAAAATAATTGCTATAGCTATTTCTAATATTTTAAATAACTACTTTTGTGTCCAAATTTAATTTGTGTTTACACCATTATATCTTAAATTATATCCTACTCTTTTTATTCAATTAAATTTATATACCAATTTTATTTCTAATATCCTAGATTACTAATTCTATTCTTTTTTTTTCTTTCTAATTTATATTACCAACCTTATGTCTCCAACTAACGTGTCCTCTTTCTCTTAATCCTTTCTCCAAATTCATGATAAAACAACTACTTTATGACTCCCACATAGCAAATCCACGTGCCATCCACCACCATTAATTGATTCCATCTTAAAAGTTCCTAAAAACACAATGTTTAGACTACGAAAAACATTCACCACCCCCTTATGCCTTTTCACATAGTTTTCCTTAGGCCATTTAAGTAACACCATCACGAACGCATGCTTTTCCTTTTCTTTTTCTTCCATCACGAGCTTGTACTCCCTCTCGACCAAACCCAAATTCAAACGGTTGCCTTCATCCAAATCAACATGCATGGCCTTATTCATCTCCTCCTCCTCTCGAGTTAGTTGCGGTGTCATCTTCACAAGCCTAATTTCTTTTCATGGTTGGGAGCACATTCTCAACTCCAATTCAATTTATTAAATTCGAATCTCTAATCAAAATTAATTTTTATTCTTATCGTGCTCTTTATTTGATAGTTTTTAATTTGTCAATTTGGTTTCCGCAAAGTAATTTACGCCAATTAAGAGTTAGAGTAAGGGTTCTACGCACGAAGGATAACGTCTCAGAGTACTCTTGGAGATTCCCGACAAACCCTCAAGTAAGGAGGGAGTGAGGGGGTACTGTACGTTTTGGCGTATGGAAAGGGTTAGGAGTTCCCCACTCTTAACGCTTTTGGAGTTTTAGTGCCGAAGAGTTGGATTATGACTCGCCATAAGGCGCGTATATCTGTCGCCATTGTTATACGTAGTAATTAGTTAAGATGTCGAGAGAACGATGTTTTTCTCTCACTATCCGGCAAACCCCGGCTCAAAGCAATTGATTGAATTGCTCAAAGAGCACTTTTTATATTATGTCATGTGATAATTATATAATTTGTGATTATTGTGATCGATGTATATGGCTACACTACCTTGTGAATTATGTTTCATAATACCTTTATTAGTTTAAAAGCTTTAACCAAGTATATTATGATCGACTAAGTAGTGAGTATGGGAATGATTTATCAATAAACTTTTATGCTGAGTTTGATGACTTGTTATGCTTCAATTATGTAATATGTGATCATTGAGACTTGTGTGTGTAATTACTTTGACTTAAGCAATATGTCCTTTTATGATTTAAATTGTTCTTGTTGTTTCCAATTAAGAGAATTTTGCTTAATCAAGTGTTAATTATATTTGTTGTGAGAGAATTCAATTGTATGATTAAACTATGAATGATGAGTTATGAATGATATTTAGGAGATGCTTATATGCTTAAATTAATTGTGGCTTATTGGTGCTCTAAGTGAATTAATCTTGTGGTGCTAAAGGTGGATGTGTGTGAAAGTGTGATTGGTATATGAGGACTAGATTGTCATAAGCATATAGTTGTATACTAATTGACTTGTGGATTTTGAGTTTCTGATTTTTTTTTAAATAAGAACTTGCTGGATATTTGAGATGATAGTTGTTTATGAGTGTCTTAATGAATTGATGAAGTTATATGTTAATCACTAGTATAAAATGTGAAAATTTAGATTTTTAGGCATGAACATGTGAGGTGTCTTGTGAATTTGTTTGCATATGAAGGGTGTAAGAGATGTAAAGTTTGAATCCTAGATTTCATTACTGTCCTTAGGTGTTTTGGAAACAAATTAAACTATACTTTTGATATCCAAGTAATAGGAAGGAATTTTAGAAGTGAAGGAATGACTTAAATCATCTAATATTACGGTCTATATTGTGTTTGCCACAAATCTTGGTTTTAAATAATTTTTGGTAGTGTTGTAGATTTGTCTGTCCTCTTCACAATGCCATCGATCCCATGTTATTTCGAATTTTGTACAACTTTCAATGATTTTCACACTGCAACCTGTTCTGTTGATGGTGATGCGGTGTGGCTACGAAATAAAAATAAGGCTTAAATACCTTTTTAGTCCTTGAAATTTAGCATTTTTTTTGTTTTTCGTCCTTGCAATTTTTTTTTTGTTTTAGTCCTTACAAATTATGTTTGTTTTATTTTTCGTCCTTAAAGTAGTTTAGATAGCGTTTTGAACAGTAAAAAAAGTGCTTTAAAGAGTTAAAAAAGCGTTATCTAAACCGCTTTAAGGATGAAAAATAAAACAAACATAATTTGTAAGGACTAAAACAAAAAAAAAATTGCAATGATGAAAAGCAACAAAACACTAAATTGGAAGGACTAAAAAAATATTTAAACATAAAAATAATAAATTGCACTTTTTGGCATGGATTGGTAACTTATATGTATTTTTAGTAGGAAATAGACTGGACAAGGGTTCTATAGAATTTGGAATCACTCAATTTAGTTTTGTAGAGAATTAATTATGAATTTGATAAGATGAGCATGGAGATGGAATAAAATTATGCAGTTTGTTTTTCTTGGCTGTGAAATGAGACTTGATTTGAGGCAACTGTGGCGGTTGAAAAATTACGGAAAAAATTCTTGTTCTTTATTGATCCTTTGAGAAGTTCTCTGTAAATTTTTAGTCCCAAACAATGAGTTTTCTATTTTTGAGATTTTTCTCACCCAAATTGCTCTTTTATTAGCCTTAATTATTTTCAAGCTAATGTATGCTTTTTTTATGTGCAGCTTTTGGTTTTAATAAACTTATACTATGTTCCTTCAATACCACCTACCTACATCCTCCTTACAAAACTCACCAAAGAGTTTGGAAAACGATTGATAATAGCTCTACATTTGGATAAGATGAAGTGAAATTTTGAAATGCCTGTAGAACGAAATGATAAACCATCCACCACTGATTTGCAATTTAGTTCAAAGACGACTTGTTCATGACCCATGTCAGATATCCACTGTAAAGCTTGCAAGAGACCCCAAGCTTCTACTTCTCTTGGTTCGGGTATCCCAGAAAAACATGTAGTTTTGGCTTGAATGAATTGACATTGATCATCACGAAGACAAAGATCCACTCCAAAACAGTTATGATTCTTGAACAAAGCTGCGCCAAAAACCTTGGATAGGCTTCTCCCAAGAGTGAAAAGCATTTTGCTGCAACGCTGAGGATTGCTACACCAAATGCGTCAATGTGGCTGGGTGTCATTATCTTCTCAAATCTTTTCATTCCTTCTTTTCCATATACACCAAAGCGTCATGGTATCATCAAATATACCTAGGACATGGAATGATATACTTGTTACACTTTTTCACATAAAAATTTATTGTTAATCTCTTTTGGCTTCCTTGCACACTTCAAGCTCAAATCATACTCTCATTTTTTCTCAAATTCAATCTCAATAATTTAGGCAAAAATAACACCAAATCCATACTAGAACAAAAAATAGTCATCAAAACAACCTTAAGTACAAAAACAATCATAATAAAATTGAATTCAATTATTTAACAAAAAATTGAACTATAACTGAAATTTAATTTTCATGAGAGAAAACTAACATAAATACTTAATAATAGAAAAATATATATAAAATTGAATTCAATTCATTTGAAGCATCTTTTTATTCTTACACGATAATTCTTTTTAAAATAAAAAGTGAATTAATATAAGATTTTGCACCAATATTTAAGTATTCGAATTAAATACTTTACATACATTTATTGCCTCGATAACTTTAACTATAGTCATTCTTTCAGTCTAAAGCAAATCTTCTTCTAAAGGAGTTGAAGTATGCATTGACATCTAACTGAGGACTTGACTAACAACATTGTCACCAAAATTCATTGTAAAACATAAAAAAAATAAAAAATATAAAGAAAAATCTTTTATGAACACATCTTACAAAATAAAGAACACTAATTGAAATGAGCTTGTCTTTAAAAGTGATAAGTTGTGTTTATTAGTGTTCAAATTCAACTCAAATTCAGCTCAAATTCAGCTGAGAAATAATCTCTTTGATTGCCCTAACTAACTTATCACTTTTTTCTTTTTTTTTCGATATAAACACAACTTATCACTTTCATCAAATCAAAAGAAAAAAAATGATGACTTTTATAGACCAAATTGCTTATTCTGAAACAGACATTCTTGCGTGTCACCTTCTACCAGACATTTAAAAGGATTGATTCAATATATTGGGTAATTTAAGATTGATAGTTCATCTGTTTTAGTAGTAAGATGAAAAAAAAAAAGATAAGTAAAAAATAACTATTTTAAAATGAAATCCCGTATTTTTGGAGATAAGTTGTGTTTATTAGTGTTCAAATTCAACTCAAATTCAGCTCAAATTCAGCTGAGAAATAATCTCTTTGATTGCCCTAACTAACTTATCACTTTTTTCTTTTTTTTTCGATATAAACACAACTTATCACTTTCATCAAATCAAAAGAAAAAAAATGATGACTTTTATAGACCAAATTGCTTATTCTGAAACAGACATTCTTGCGTGTCACCTTCTACCAGACATTTAAAAGGATTGATTCAATATATTGGGTAATTTAAGATTGATAGTTCATCTGTTTTAGTAGTAAGATGAAAAAAAAAAAGATAAGTAAAAAATAACTATTTTAAAATGAAATCCCGTATTTTTGGAGATAAGGAAGGAAGGAAGGAAGAGTTTCCGAGTAAAAAAAAAAACAAGAGGAAGTAAAAGTTTTCTTTTCCCAAATTCAGTTTTAATTTTTTGGTCAAAGAAATTAGGTTGAACTTGAACAAGTAAAACAATAATAGGATAGAAAAAAAAAAAAAATATTGGAGAGCTTGGTCCAATGGGGTGGTTGAAAAATGGGTCGGTGACAGAGAGCGTGTGGACAACTCGCACCCCATCTTTCCCATCTATCCTGAAAATAATATTATAAACCCAACCAACCTCACTTTTTGGTTGGTCAAACAAAGCGCACCCATTCCCCCATTCAAATACTCTCTCTCTATTCATTCATTCATTGCAATTTGCACCCCCATTTCATCATTACATTCACATTATTATTATTATTATTTTTCATTCATTCCTTCACCAACTCCATGGCGGCCGTCGGTGGATCCTCCGCCGCCGCCACCTCCACCTCCCTTCCCTCCTCCTCCACCCGATTCCGCCGCCCCCTCCGCCAACCGCCTTCCCAACTCTCCTTCCCTCGCACACGCTTTTCCATCAACGCCACGTGCCCCTTCTTCTCCGATAACAATAAAAACAAAAGCAATTCCCTTCCCCAAAACGTCGTCGTTTCCAAACCCTCCCCTCTCGAGTTGCTCAAAACCTCCGCTGCCGACAGTAAGTCCTCATTCCTCTTCCTCCATTCACAAATTTCCCCAATGTTTCATTTGATAGATATATTATTGAAATTGTTTTGTTTTGTTTTGGTTGTATTAGGATATACAAAGGAAAAGAGTAGCATCATTTGCATAGGGCTCAACATTCACACTGCTCCCGTTGAGATGCGTGAGAAGCTTGCCATCCCAGAAGCCCAATGGGCCCAGGTTATTGGAGAGCTTTGTGCCTTGAACCATATAGAAGAAGCCGCAGTTCTCAGCACGTGCAACCGCATGGAGATCTATGTTGTGGCTCTCTCCCAGCATCGTGGTGTTAAGGAAGTTACTGATTGGATGTCCAAGGTATATTACGCTTACAAGTTAAGAATGTTCTGTTGGGTAAATCACTTTTTTGGTCCTAAAAGTCTTAAGCGATGTTACATGATCCTTGAAGCTAAGGAAATTCCAAATATATCTCTGAAACTGTCAGTGGTTTCATCTAAGTGTGTTCCTGAACATAACGGTTGGATTTACGTGATCAACCAATTGTAGTTTTAGGGACTTTTTAGGAATTTCCTTATTTTCAGGTTAGGGATGAAATAGGTGATTTACCCATGTTTTTTTCTTGATTTTGTTTAGAAAGGAAAATTCATGGTTGTGTTTTTTGTTTAGGTAAGTGGGATTTCAATACCTGAGCTTCGTGAGCACCAAGTTTTGCTGTATAACGCGGATGCCACGCAGCATCTCTTTGAAGTGGCAGCGGGGCTTGACTCACTTGTTCTCGGGGAAGGTCAAATTCTTGCTCAGGTGAAGCAGGTTGTGAAATCTGGACAGGGAGTGCCTGGTTTTGATAGGAAAATCAGTGGTTTGTTCAAGCAGGCGATTTCAGTTGGGAAGCAGGTTAGAACCGAGACTAACATTTCCTCTGGATCGGTTTCTGTTAGCTCGGCTGCTGTGGAGCTTGCACTGATGAAGCTTCCAGATTCTTCCTTTGCTGATGCTGAAGTGTTGGTGGTTGGGGCAGGGAAGATGGGGAAGCTTGTGATTAAGCATTTGGCTGCCAAAGGGTGCAGAAGAATGGTTGTCGTTAACAGGACTGAAGAGAAAGTCAATGCCATTCGGCGAGAGTTGAAGGATGTTGAGATTGTGTTTAGACCAATTTCAGAAATGCTGGCGTGTGCTGCTGAAGCTGATGTGATCTTCACCAGCACAGCGTCTGAATCACCATTGTTTTCTAAAGAGAATGTGCAGATGCTTCCTCTGGTTAGTCATGGGAGAAGGCGGCTTTTTGTTGATATATCTATTCCTAGGAATGTGGAACCAGGTGTCTCGGATCTGGAGACTGCACTTGTGTACAATGTGGATGATCTGAAGGAAGTTGTTGCAGCTAACAAGGAGGATAGGCTTCAGAAAGCAGAGGAAGCCCGGGGAATTATACTAGAGGAGTTGAATAAATTTGAAGCGTGGAAAGACTCTTTGGAAACTGTTCCTACTATTAAGAAATTTAGAGCTTATGTTGAGAGGATAAGAGCCTCTGAGATGGAGAAGTGTTTGTCAAAGATGGGTCCTGATGTCTCAAAGCAACACAAAGATGCAATTTATTCCCTTAGCATGGGTATTGTGAATAAGCTACTTCATGGTCCCATGCAGCACCTAAGGTGTGATGGGAATAATGATAATAGTCTGAGTGAAGTACTTGAGAATATGCGTGCACTTAACAGAATGTATGATCTTGAGACAGAAATATCCTTGATGGAAGAAAAGATCAGAGTCAAGATGGAACGGGTTCAGAAGTAGATTCTTCTTCAATTGGTTTAGTTTTATTTGATTCCTGTGGGGGCTGCAACCCTCGCCATTTTGTACACTACAATAGTAGATTGAGGCCCTTTGGAGGCTAATTCTTTCGATTATTTTTAACATTATACAGAAGTAATTAGACATTGATGCTCCAACTGAATTCAATGTGTTAAATTTTTCTCAATGAGCTTGATATAGAGCAGTTGTAAATTCATTGTCCTCATGACAACAGATGATTCTTGTATTTTTAATAACATCAATGTTAGGACGGAGTATAAATATGAGTCTAAGATGTTATGTTCAAATGCCTGTATGTTATTCTTGGTTTTGATCTCATATTCTGTTTAACTTTTAGTCATGATTTGCCTTACAAATTTGGATGGTAAGATAATTACAACTTCACTGATTGTTGGAAACTTTCATGTTAATTGCATAAGTGCTGGGTATTCTTTAATAACGAATAATCTTGAATACACTCTTTTACTGCATTCTCTTTTACACAATCTGTTCTTTTTCAGTACTACTAGTTTCAATATGCAAATCTTCATTCTAAACTCTTAGCTCATCGTGTTTGCTCATCTTCATTTTTTAACTCCATAACCATTCTCTACTTTCTAAATACCAAAGATGCATAACAGTGCCACAATGGATCACAAGACTCAATACATCAAACCATTGATGTATTGCCAGTGCACCTCGGAGAAAACAATGAAGAGATTTTGTCCATACATGACTCACATTTATGATATGACAAAGGGATTTTGTCCATACATGACTCGCATTTTCCGTCCATGCTTTATGAAGAAGACTAATTGCGTATCTGGATTTCAGTTGAAATCTTCCAAATTATGATTTAGGCACGCGTTTGCTCAAACCATGGTAGGAACTTTTTCTATAAAATCTTTAACACACACCTTGTTCACGTGGTGATTCAAAAATTTTGGAGATCAAAGTTACCAAATGAAATCCGTGGTGCTTATTTTAGTTAGTGTCAAACCAGTAGACACAAAATATGACCTGCACATACCAATGCCTAATGGTCGGCAAGGATCTTAATTTCCCATAAGAAAGGTATTTTTGATTTGAGCAGTGTAAACCAAACAAAATTGGCATTAAGAGAGCTTTATCTCAATATATAAGTCCACCTGTCTCGACTATGATTAGTTGAAACTTAATGTGAATCACAGACTCTAGTTCAAAATGATAAGATAGGTGATAGATAATAAGATAATTATATTATGTTGAATTGTTGACGTACTGAACAATTTATTAAAGTAGGTCAGGATAACTACATTATTCTATTCTGTCCACCAAATAAGTCCTAAAGATCAAAGACTAAAATATGACTTTCCCTAAACGTTATCCTTTTTATAAATAGACATTTTAAATTTTAATTTTACCTTAATTGATTTTTAAAATTTATTTTATTTGCAAATAGATATCATAAACTTTGATTTCAATATAATTGATCCGTAAACTTTATTATTTTTGCAAATAGATACTTTGAAATTTAATTTCATTTTAATTGATGCTTAAAATTTATCCTTTCTTACAAATGGTTCTTTATATCAAGTTAGAGTTAAATTATTTATTTTAAATGTCGATCATTTACTAATCTTATTCTTCTTTTGTTACCACTCATTTTTTACATATTAAAATATAATAAAATATAAACTTAGAAAAAAAAGAAAATAATAAAAGACAATAAAAAAAGTCTTTATTTGATTTTTTAATTCTAAATTTTATTATGTCTTAATGTTTGAAAAAGTGATTTAAAAAAATAAAACTAATAAATGGTTATGATTTAAAATAAATAAATTGTTGATTTTTTTTTAATATTTTAACTCCAATTTAAAATAACAGACTATTTATAAAATGGGTAAATTTCAAGAGTTAACAGAAAAATTTGAAATTAAGGCGTTTATTTGCGTATAATCTGCCAATGACGAGGGAAGCAGTTTCATACATAAAAACCTAAACCTTATACCTCTAGTATATATTTGGACAAATTTTGGATTTAATTTTTTAAGTTTTTTAATGTTATTTTATAATTAAAATTGAATTTACATTTTAATAAACTTTTTTGTAATAATTACATTTTTTCTATTCATAATACTTGAATCTAAAATCTTGTTTAAGAGATCTGAACCCAATATCACTCGAACTAACATGTTGGTACATTTTAATAATTTGTGTTAACATTTAATATTTTCTATTATACAAATTATTAAAATAAATTTTAATCTTAATTATAAAACAATGTTAAAAATACCTAAAATTATGCACTAAATTTGACTTTTTGTAAGCCTAAACTCTAGTTGACTTCAATAAATAAAATAAAATAAAAACTCTAGCTGACTTTAATGTCTGATGAATGATGATTCTGGTCTCATGTTTCACACATCCCATCCCATAGATAAAAGGGTGGAAAGGTAAAGTGCTCGTTGACGCCGCAAGTAGGATTTCTGAGTGACACAAAAATCAACCGGGTTAGTAATATTTTTGGTCCGAACTTTTTTGAGTTTTTACTTTTAGTCCCTAAATAAAATTTTGACTGGTCTTAGTCTTTGAACTTTTTTTTCTTCAATGTTTTTAGTCACTCAATTTTTCTCAATTTTTGTTTTTAGTCCCTAAACAAATATTTGATCGGTCTTAGTTCCTGAATTTTTTTCCATCAATGTTTTTAGTCCCTAAACTTTTTTTTTCAATTTTTGTTTTTAGTCCCTAAACAAATATTTGATCAGTCTTAGTCCCTGAACTTTTTTCTGTCAATGTTTTTAGTCCTTCAGGAACTTTTTATGGTAGGGACTAAAAACATTGAAAGAAAAAAATTCAGAGACTAAGACCAGTCAAATATTTGCTTAGGGACTAAAAACAAAAATTGAAAAAAAGTTTAGGGACTAAAAACATTGAAGGAAAAAAAGTTCAAGGACTAAGACCGGTCAAATATTTGTTTAGGGACTAAAAGTGAAAATTGAGAAAAGTTGAAGGACTAAAAACATTGAAGGAAAAAAAGTTCAGTCAAAATTTTGTTTAGGGACTAAAAGTGAAAATTTGAAAAAGTTCAGGGACAAAAAATATAATTAACCCAAATCAACCCTTCTCCCATTTGATTTTTTCCAATTGTTTTCTTTTTTAAGTCATTCTCGCCGTTAATTAAGGAATTAATAATAATTTTTTGGTTAATCATTGATTGTGCGAATTTGAGCCCTCTATATATTTTTAATCTACATTTACCATTTTGATACTGTTCTGTGTTCAAGTTGATTCTTTCTTGTGTGTCTGTTAAACTTGTTTCGTGAATTGTAAATTTAAAGAACTATTTGTTTCGTAATATAAAATTTGGTTAATGTGGACATTGTAATCGACATGTGCCATTTTGGTACCATTGCATGGGAAAGATTGATTCTATATGAAAGATGTTCGTCTGAGCCTGTCTGTTCAAGTAGTCATCTATGAAGTTATTTGGTTTGTAGAGGAAAACCAATGCGTTGATTCATTTACATTGGACATCTAACACAAGATCTATGTTGAATTAATTATTATTGTTATTATAGATATTTGCTACCAGTCCACTTAACAAGTATTGTGCCACGAGGTTGAACAATAGCATCTCACTTGTTAATTGAATCAGGCTTTAGTTTGTCTTTCTGAAAAGGGTATTGTAACTGTTACTTGTCACACTTTTGTAAGGGTTTGCTTGTAAAACAAAAAGATGAAATTCGATATCAACAGGAGTTAGGTCTAGTAAAAAGGGTCAGTCTCTTATAATGTAGCAAATTAAGGTTCAAATTTCTATTGGGAGAAGTGTCCACATATTTAGTGTCCAACAGTGTTTTAAAGAAAATTGTCTCCGAAAAAGATCTTTAGGGAACTAAAAAATTAAAATATGGAGTTGGATGGCTTCACAGATGCATTTGACCATGCAAAAGTTCTCCTCTTTCAAGTCTGGAAAGTTGTTGACAATCCAGACAATCCAGACAGATTGAGATCTCAGCATCTATTGGTCAGAAAAGTGTTTGGAGATAGCATCATAAATGAATCTGGTGAGCCCGATGCAACTACACTAAGATCTCAGTTATTGGAAATGCATCAGATTCTAGAAGCTATGGGAGTATGGGGGTTAGAAACTTTAAGCATGCTCTCACGTGGATCTCTGCCAACCGAGAGAAACTTGTCCATAATGGTTGTGTCTTGTTCACGTGTCATTTGCCAGTAACCAATTATGAAGTTATCAAAAAGCAGTGTGCAAAAATTCAATTGTCCACATTGTCCAGCAGAAGCTACAGTTGAACCATGCAGACAGCTCAATTGCTGATGTGTTTTTGAATTTCTCTATATATTTAAAGGGTGCAGTACAGCTTTGACAGCATTCCGGTTTACTCAACTCTCTTTTACATTTGATATGACCAAATCAATGAATAAAATTGAGAGAATATATTTGCATGAAGGCATTTGAAAGAAGAAATAGAGTGTGCTAGTTATGTCTAGCTTGGTATAATTCAAAGCATTAGCAAATAACAGTGGTATGTGTGCCATCTAGATCACAGTACAATTAGAAATGTGGCAGTGGTTATAAAGATTCAATCAAAGGCCTACGGATTTCGTTTGATCTGCCCATCTCATTTTGTAGATTAGTATCTTCTATGGATTTGGTTAATCAGTCGTGCAACATGCGTAAGTTTTTGGGTCACACCATTATAGTTGATTAAATAAAAAGGATAATGCACTCAGTGCGTATTAAAATTTCCCTCACAAGCTAGTTAGTCTGACGTAAATATGTATTGCACTTGCTAAATATCAAAGATTCAAAATTTTGAATGGAAGATTACGTACGAACAACAACAATAATCTGAATGAAAGGATTAAATGATTAAATGCTAGTATTTAACAAGTTAAGGCCCTATGATGAATGGTATTTAACAATATGCTGCTTTCAGTATAGCTTATGCTCGACCAATCAGTCGCTTCCTTCCTTCATCAAAGCTTTCCTTCCAACCAAGATCAGCCCTGAACATTTCAAGCACAACCCAAAATTCTCATATCTTGGTCCCAGAACTTGGCCGCATGCCCCCCAACATTTCAGTGGAAGTTTTCAGTTCATGGTATGTAAGATTAATTGGAACAGCTTCTTCAGTTTCTATAGCTCACCAGTTCTTCCTAAGCCATCATGGATTAGTTGTGACAATATATCAACCCATGTGTCAGGAACACCAGGCAGACACCAATGCATGCAATCCTGACCCCAAATTGCAACTGCATCCTTCCTTCCTAACCAAATTGCTGGATGAGCATCAGCTCTAAACTCACTTAAATGATTTAAGTCAAGCACTTGAATGTCTGTGCCTTGTAATGCCTCTTCAATCACAAAATTCAACAGTCTAGCTTCCTTGTTAACTCCGTTGTTCCTGGGTTCAAACCATGAGTCAAGCTGTCCAGGTATTAGTATCTCATTCCTCAGGCCAATGCTTAAAAACACACAGGGCGTGTAACACAATTCAACAGGTCCCTCAGAAAACGTGAAACATTCAAATCGTTTAAAATTAAAACTTCCACCAAATGCCAGCCATAGTTGGATATTTATGTAAGATGTTACATGTACATGACAATGAAATTCAGGAAAGTAAGTTCTAAAGTGTAGCAATTTCATAGCATAACGAGTTGGGAGGACCATGAAAGTAATTAGCATTGTAGGGGGAAAAAAAAAAGATTTCAGCTAGGAGACATAAAAATCAAGGCAAATTTCAGAAAAAAAAAACACACCTCATTCTCCTCAAGGGGCTTGTTGAACAAGCAGCTCCCATTTTGATTCCAGTCACCACCATAAAAGTGCCTTGGGGATTGTAATCGCCAGAATTTAAGTGTGTTTCCAGGAAATTCTTTTTGAATGAATGCGACCATGTTAGTAAGAACAACTTTAAGTCCATCCAACACCCCAATCGGTGGAACTATTGGTTGTCCTGCTTTATAAAAGACAAGAGGTTTCTCTTTCGGGAATTTGTCACTATTCCACCTATTAAAGACAATACAAAGTAACTATGTATTCAATCATCAGAACAGTTCATAAAAATACTGAGGCAACACAAAAATTAACCAGGGAGACCAGTTGCAACAAAATATGTTGCAACATAGGTAATACTCTGAGTTCTTTTCAATGTTTTAACTATCATTACTTATTTGATTTATTCAAGTTGATTGCTTTTTAACAATGCTTTTAATAATCAAGTGGAACTACATCATCCAGAAGTTACAAAATTCAGGAAAATGAAGAAAGAATTACCAGTGACCAGTATTAAACACCAGAACATCGTAGAAACCAGCAATTTTAGCCCAATCATCTGCAGGAACATCAACATCAACTCGATAAAAGCCTTCCGATCCATCTTTCACCCCAGCTTCAGATTGTTTAGGCTGCCACCTTTGTTTAATCAGTAATGAGCACATAAGGTTTCCATTTCGAAATTCACATCAAAGAAACAAAGTAAAATAAGACAATTAATTAAGATAGAGACAGTAGATGAAAACTTTCAGAGAAATCAGCTGAAAGTTGAAACTGTCAAGAACATCCTCAAACAAGGGAAAAGAAGGAACATAGATGGTTGACTTTATGGATTGTCATCTTTAATCCCAAATTTTACCAAGTTCAGTTATAACAAACATTTACTTGATGACTCCAATATTTGTTACCTAATTTAAAAGTTCCCCACACCCTGTTAAAATTACAATTAAACACACTAGTAGTATTGAAACCAAAGCAAAAAGAAGCCATCTAATATCCACAAACATATTTTAATAGCCAAAATGAAGTATATCTATTCTTAAAATCCTAAAAAGGAAATGTAAGGAGTAAGAAGCCCTATGTATCTTCATTCAAGTGCATGTATATACCGTAGTGTAATGGATTTTTTTGGTAGAGAGGCATAATGGAATTAATATGATGCCAGAAAAGTGAATTTGTTAATACAAATACCATGCAGAAGCTGTAACAGGAATGTTACGCACCTTCAAAGTAAAAGGATGGATAAAATGTATTTGCTTAGATTTCGGAGATGTAGTAGTCTTTACATTTGTGTGTTTCTAATGTATAATGTATTAATGAATCATCATAAACTATTCCAAAAGAAGGGCTTCAGTCCATGCCTATATGTGTTTCTGATCCATAAAATGAGCTGCGGGCTGCAGTCAGTATAGGAGAATTAACCATAAAATGGAAACATCCTATTCACAAATATAGCTAAAACTGTGAACCAACAGCACAGGACAATGTATAGACCATAGACAAGTAGGATAGATCAGTGTTGCAACTTGCAACCCAGCAAGAACTTCCAGTCATTATCTACATCTGCCATGCCAACTAGAACATCACTTGCCCTGCAGTTTAAAGTTTAAAAACACCACTATTTCAATTCATGAACAAGTTTGTGGTTTTAACCTCCTTAAACTACCACCTATCAAACTTCATTCCAGTATTCCACTGGCACAGACACCCCTCCTTAAACAACACATCAAAGATGAGACATAAGGCAAAATGTATACCTTAAATGTCATACCTTTTGCTTAAATTTTAGGCACCCAATACAACCTAGTACCACCTGGTTGCCATCAAGCTTCCACCAAAAGTTCATACCTAAACAAATCTCTTAATAATCTAAGCTAATTCTCTACACGATCTATCCCAAAATAAGCTTTAAACTTGAATAAAGTTGCAAGCTTGCAGCCACCCCTTCATGCGAAATGGACCGACAAACTATTTAGCTACGAGTCACATACATACCTATGAATAAAGTACAGAAATCCTAGTAAAAAAAAAAAAAACAGTACATATCTATTTGCCAAATTCAGAACCCAACAAAAAAAAAGAAAAATTGCTTAAAGAGAAAATTACTCGTATTTAGAGAGCAAAACGGCACGGTGATAACCGACGGTGACATTGAATTTGGGAAAATAGGCACCCCTCCAAGCACCCTTCTTCTTCCACCTCTTGGCGCCCTTATCAGCGACCCTGAGAATGCAGAGAAAAGAAGCCAAGAAATTCTCGTTGAGGGAGTCCCCGACAAACCCAACATTCCGGTTCCTCATGCGACCCAGGAACCGAAACGGGTCGATCCGGGGCAGGTGGCAGCTCCGTGGGACCCACCTCCAGGAGTTGATGAGGGTCATGTTCTGGCGCTCGTTCCGGAGGCAGTTCCAGGCGTTGCGGTGGAAGGGGCATGTGTGGTCGTAGAGAGGGGCGCGGTCGGGATCGGAGACCCAGTGGCCTCTGAAGAGGTTGCAGGTGTTGGAGATTGAGAGTGATGAAGAAGAAGAAGATGAAGAGAATGTGTTGAGAGAGAGGAATGAAGAGAAGAAATAGAGGGATGCAAATGTTAGTAAGATGAGCCAAGGGAAGAGAAGTGAAGGGAGCTTTGGAGACATTATCGTCTTCCGCCGTGTGATGCCGGTATCCAACTCATGCTCCCACTCAGAAAGGGGTACCCTCAACCATATTCATTTTCATTTTTGTTTTTTTCCTTTACTTTGATACTTACAAATGTAATCTTTTAGGATTAGGATATGGTGTACTAGGAATGAATGAATGCATACAAAGTTTTTGATGAAAATTACGATTGTGGCATATTAAAAATGCTGTAACACATTAATAAGACATTATTTTAATAAAAATAATTTATTTTTAATTATTTAATACTCTTCGTCCATAATTATAAGACATTATTAATTAATTTATGCATAATAAATTTGTTTGTGATGATAACATTTTTTTTTAAATTACCCTTAAATAATTATTGTATAGAGAGAGAATAATAATAATGAAGTTTTAATTTTTAAAATTAAGTTCTTCAATTCTCCAATCCTCGTAAGAGAGAAAAAAGAGACAATTTATTTATTATTTATGGACTAAAATAATTAAAGATATTTGGGTCAAAAAATCATTAATGTAAGAAATAATTAAAAAATAGTCTTATAAAAAACAAGGAGGGAGTAAGTATCTTAATTTAGAATAAAAGTAATTGTTAGTATTTGTTAATTTAGGCAACACTTAAGTTAATTTATTATTAATAAGTATTTTTCTGAAAAATTGTAACACATTTTTAATGTGAGATAATATTTCTTCTATTTTAAATTTACTATTATTTAATATTAAAGTACATAAATTCAAAAATGTTTAACTGATGTAAAATATTATTATATTTTGATAAAGAAAATTCATTATTTAATTAATGGTAATTAAGAGAAAGAAGGAGAAGTGTTTTATACTTATCTAAAGGAGAAGAATATTTGCTAGAGTAGTTAGTTAAATGAGGTCTTCAAGAATTTTTTACATCATATCCAAGTGTGACCATTTGTAAAAACGCTTAAGTCAATGACCATAAGAGGTAAGAGATGAATGATAATTGATGTCTACCTTTTATTGTTTTAATCAATCAATTAGTGTCATTTTTGCATGTGCATATGCCTACACCAGCCTTGCAATTCTTAAGTGCTTATTGAGAGATATTTTTTTTTGAATTATAAATAGTGCATTGTGACTATATTGCCTTTCATGTTTTGTTGGTCTTATGCACCCATCATTTGGGCCTAAAGGACCACATTTTATTAATCACAATTAGCTTGGTGTGCTTACTTTGAGAATTACGAGCTTCAGATTTTGTACTGGAACAATTGCCCCCCAAGTTAACATGCCGACCTAGGTGTTTGCTTCTTTATTTTGGGTTAATATTTTTTTTTATCGACAAATGTTAGTTGTTAATTTATTAGTTTTTGTTAGCAGGAGGATTCGAACCCGTGACCTCTCCTCCCTTCCCTTTTCCCCTCACTACCAAGCCAACCTTATAACTCCTTATTTTGGGCTAATATTGTTTTACTGTTTGATCTTTTTCCCTTCTCTTTATGACTTGGGGGCATTTGTTTTTATAGCTTCTTCCTATCATGTTCATGTATTTCTTCTATTTTCACGGACTTCTAAGTATTTCCTCATTATCTTTTCAATTTTTTTTCATTTAGGATAAGTGAGGAGTCATCTATTGTTCCTTTTCTTGGGAGGGTTGTCATAGAGATGACCCTCATATTTCAACAAATGAGAATTTGCCTCCTTAATGGAGTAGGGAAACTTTGGGAACTTCTCTTAAGTCAATTAAGGTGGTTCCTCTATGGAGTGTGCCTCAATTGCTAATGATGATGAATTTTGGCTAGATGAGGTAGTAAATGTGGGGAGCCTTGTTAACTAGAGCTTTTCTCTACCTTTGACCTCATCCCTAAGTTTGAGTTATGGTCTTGATGAGTTTTTAAATCTCTTGGATAGGTCAAAGGAGGAGATAAGTAAGCGTAAGATGCCCTTTGCCTACCCCTTGATGTCAATTAGTTTAATTAGGTTAGTTTGGACGTCTTGCGTACTCTTTCTTAGTGGACATTGAAAGAATATCTAAATAGGTTTCCATCCTATATCCATGTGGCTTAAACCTCCAAAGGAATGTGTCAACTAGACCTTTGAATTATCGAGTCCTAATAGTTGGATTTGCTAGCGGGGGGGGTATACCATCACCATTTCCTTCGCATGTATGATATTCTTTTCACCAAGATAAATCCCCATTTACCTTTCCCTCCCTTTGAAGAATATGTACTTTATCATTTGAAGTACATATTAACTCTATGAAGGACTTTAAGGAAAAAGATTTCTATCTTCGTTTGACTACTGCAAGTAAACATCTTCTAGTGCACGAAAGGTTTTCCTAAATTCTTGTTATATTGGAGCTCCTGCCACTATCATATGGAATTCACAAGTTATTCTTTTTTTTTTTCTAACCTAACTCTTAAGGAATAGAAGATCATTTAGGTTGTTGACAAGTATAGGAAGAAGCATGATGTGATCAGGTGTTGTAGTCTCCTTGGGGGAGACAATAATAGTCATTTTCTAGGAATAATACTTGTTGTAATTTCTAAGAATTGGTTGGTATACCTTGCAAACATATAATGACATTTGTGTGAAAAAGATGATCCTGAAACAATATTTATAGGTAGGCTTATATAACCTTATGTCCCTATAAAATAGGAAGTGATACGGTATCATGAATCCACTTGGATGATGGGTTTCTCTACATTTGATGGAGTTGGTGACCCTATGAAGGTTGAAACTGTTGCTTTGCTTCATACCCTTACTTTTGCATGGGAGAGAGGCTATCGATCTATTATGTGTGAAATAGACAATCGTTAGCTGGTTGATATTGCAAACTTGAGATTTTGTCCTTACCATCATCCTTATGCTGGTATTGTGTAAGAAATTCTGGAGCTTAAAAATAAGAATTGGATGGTTTTGTTATCCTTTGTTGGTAGGGATGCAAATCACATAGTTCATTGTTTAGCAAATATTGGAGTTCGCCAACTCCAACAAGTTTGTATTTGGGATTCTCCCATCTTTACCCTCACTACTTCTCTTCTTAGGGATAGTGTTGGGTAGTTTTCTCTTGCTGTAATGTTTCCATCGAATAAAAAAAAAGTTTTTTATTTTAGTCCTTTAAAGATTTTTATTTTGATTTTAGTCCATGTATGTTTTTTTGTTTGGTTTTAGTTTGATGTCATCAACTGTCTTGAACATAAGAGAATTTAAAAGCACAATTTACCACAAAAGTTACACGTGACAATCATGTTAAACTTTTTGATGACCTGGTAAGTCAATGGGCTGTTAACGTCACTGTTATGCTATCAAATAACATTGTTACTTGAGAATAAAGATTAAAACAAAAAAATTTAAATTTTACAGGACTAAAACAAAACAAAAAAAACTTTAAAAGACTAAAAAAAACATCTTATTTTATAGGGATCAAAAAGTTATTTAAGCCTTATAAATATTATCTAATAAAAACTTATGTTAATGAGAGGATTAAGTGCTATGGAAATAAAAACTTATGTTAAGTGCTATGGAAAACCATTTATAAATGGCCAAAACCAATGTCTTATACGCAATAATGTGAGAATTTTGCCATGTGTGTAAAAGAGGCTCTAGACGATCAAAAAGTTGAGGAGGAGAAAGATGTTAAAAGAAGATAGTAATGCAACTAAATTTAGGTATGCTACTTGTCCTACAAACAAATGTAGATGCCTCATATGGTCATAATATGAGGAATTGCAAAAATACACCAATCTAACATAAGGTTGAATTAACCAACCCAAATTCAAGCACTTTTATCTCATTTTCCAATTTCTTATGCAACTTCGATGTCTTTAGTTACATTGTCTCAGGCCGTTAGCATGTAGCAATAAAATTAACGTCACATAATCTTTTAATGGATGAAAGGAATATTTTGGGTCCATTCGCAAATATAAAAGACTAAAATAAGACTTTTAAAACCTAAATGACCAAAATGAAAAGGCGTAAAAATGTAATGGACCAAAATAATATTTTAGCCAATACAATATGTGTTCAAGAGTTAAGAAATAGAAAAATTTTGATGTAATAATTTTTTCTATTACTAATATAATGAATTTTTCTTTTTTAATAATTCTTTTTATGTACTTATTACATAAAATAAAAAGATCTTAATAAAATTAACATTAAAATATGTATAAAATAGTCTTGTTTTATTTGTAGGAATCGAAGATAGGTATCACGAAGTTTACAACAACTCACGCACCTTGTTCAACCAACTGAGCTAGACTCCTTAGTAAAAAAATATTATTCTTTTTAGTCTTTATACAAGCACTTTCGTGTATGTTAATAAGGACTAAAAGGTAAAATTTGTATAACAACATAGAAAAAAAATGCTTGTAAGGAATGAAAAGAGATAATTTTTAAGTGTTAAAAATTAAAAAAATAAAGTTTACGTAAGTGAATAATTTTTCCTAAATAAATGGAGGCAAGGGCAGTAGTAAAAATAATGAATATTTTAATAATAAAATATCTGGAATAGGATTTGGGTGGCATAATTTAGTTGGCCAAGAATGCGAAGATAAGTAGATAAGTAATGTAATGTAACTTTATTTGATGGAAATGGAACTAAATCCCACTAACAAGTTGGCAATAGAGTACGACAGTCACTCACTCACAGTGGCAACAACGCAGCGAAGAAGAAAATAAAGAGAATAAAAGATAAAAAATAAAAATAAAAATAAAATACATCATCATCTTCACTCACCACAAAACGAAGGTTCCGTTCTCTCTGGATCTATACTTCTAGGGCACGTTACGTACGTGGAAGGAGGAAGCTCTTGATCGAGGCAATTGAAGAAGAAGAAGAAGAAGATGGATTGCGGTGCTGGTCCGAGTCTGTTTCCGTTGCATCGTTGCAAAACCATTCACCTGGTTGGTAATATTCACTCCTTCTTCAACTTTCTCTCATTAGTAGTATCAATCAATCATTGGTTTCGTTCATTCCTGTGTGGACCTATTCAGGTGAGGCACGCGCAGGGGATCCACAATGTAGAAGGTGACAAGAACTACAAAGCCTACATGAACCCCGATTACTTCGATGCTCATCTCACTCCCTTGGGATGGCAACAGGTTTAACAATTTAACCACCTTTTTTTTTTTTTTTTTTAATTATTATTATTATTATTATTATTTGCTCTGTCCTAATTCGTCATTTCTCTGCTCACAGGTTGACAATTTGCGTAAGCATGTTCATTCCTCTGGCCTTATTAACACCATTGATCTCGTCATTGCATCTCCTTTGTTGAGGTTTTTTCTCTCCGCAGTTACTCCCTCCAATACCTTTCTATGCTTTTATAGATAGATGTGTGTGGTGTGAATGATTTTCCACATAGAATGTCTTTGAGTTAGTATACAATTTGATCCCTAAAATTTGCAACTTGGTTGTTTTGGTCTCTGAAATTGTGTGTTTATACAACCTGGTTGCCAGAAGTGACAACAGACAACATAATAAGTTTATCCTTCCGTCAGTTAGTCTTTAGTGAGATATAACGGAAATACCAATGTGGAATGTTATGTACACGCCTTTGATGCTATTTGACAACAAGGTTGTTTACTTGGAAATTGGAATCCTTAAACAATGTCATCACTTTGTATGCTTGGAGAAGACTGAAATTTCCCACCCATTCTAGATTCCCAAATCACTCTAACCAAGGTAATGATATTGTTTAGGGATTCTGTGTAGGAAAACCTAGTTGGCAAATAATGTTGTGTATGTGTTTAGCTTTAGCACTCTACATCAGTGTTTTCATTATGTCTATCTAACACCCACTGATGGAGGGATTCACTTGATATGAACTTGTCACTTTTGAGGATCAATTTGTATAGATGTGCAGAACCAAAGCAACACAAGTTGTCACTTTTATTGATCAAACTGTATTTAACTCAAATGTGTTTTTCCTCTCATGAATCCTAGAGGTATTTAAGTTATATTCTGCTTGCGAAAATTACTTTTTAATTGCATTGAGGCAAACGACAGCCTTTGACTTGTATGGTACAATTTATGGCTTTAGGACTCTACAAACTGCTGTTGGGGTATTTGGAGGTGAGGGTTACACTGATAAAACAGACGTGCTTCCTCTTATGGTGGCAAATGCAGGAAATAGCTACCGTGCTGCAATTTCGAGTCTAAATTCCCCACCAATTGTTGCTGTTGAACTTTGTCGTGAACATTTGGTATGGAATTCTACACTCTGAACATCTTTTTACCTGTTTAGGAGAGAGAGTACATCTTGTTGCTACATGTATTCTTGTTAACAAGTTCAATAACCATTTCAGCATAGGCAATTTTTATGTCTTGGTCTTAAAAGTCTTTTAGTCATCAATATAATGCCTGCAAACCCAAAATAAATTTGGAATCTTATTTCTAAAGGGGGAGGGGGGATTCAGAATTTCGTTACTTCATGACTTAAAGAGTTTATTTATCCTGCAATTCATGTCGTGTGCTAAAAATGGAGGATGGAACAAGAGTATGTATATATTGAGACCTACTTGCTAGAATGACTAGTGAGATCGATTTCCCAATTCATTTTTTGTAGTCTTGCTTAAATTTTGGCTTATAGGTGGTTTTGGAAAGTCATTAGGTTATGATATTAGTTTTAAAAATTCTCCAGATGTCACCATAGGAGGTTGAATTTTAGACATGATGAACACATACAGACAAGAACCTTCAGATGTTTTGTATGTGTACTAACCAAAATGAAACCAAAAGAATTTGATAGCAAAACTCAAAAGGGAAAAAAAAAAGAAGCATAGGACACATATGGCATACACGTGCATCCAACCAGTACCTGTACCTAATACTTACCTAGTACAGGTTTACAACAACCATTTAAAAGTACCCATGCATCATAGTGGATCAACTATGAATAATCAGTTTGATGGTGTGAGCAGTAATTGAGCAGTGATCTGACTACAGGTCACTGAATGCTTTAGGCATCAAAACGGTGGATGAAAAAAATGAAAAATAAAATTTAAATTTCATGTTCATGTAAATTATTAATAAAATAGAAAGCATGCAATCAATTCATGCATTTGCAGCTTTTTTATTTTCTTTTTTCCAACTATAAAATTATCAAAAGCTTACATTTTATGGGCAAAGACAGTTTTAGTACATTTTTTTGGTAAGGTTCCTAAAGCTTGATATTAACATTTGCATATGGGGTATGGACCTTACGAATTTCTCCACGTTTTTCCTCATGCAGGGAGTTCATCCCTGTGACAGAAGAAGAAGTGTTAGCGAGTATCAATTTCTTTTTCCTGCTGTTGATTTTTCACTGGCAAGTGCTTAGACTTCAATTGCCTGAATGCTTGTGGTTTATGATTTTATAGAAGACAGATAATTCCTTTCTTTAGCTTTAAAAAGTTGGCCAAATTTTATTTTGTTCTCTTTGGGTTTATGTTAGTCTCTTCAAGTTTTTGTTTCAGTTAGATAGTGATGAGGATACCTGGTGGAAGGCCAATGTTAGAGAGACAAAGGAAGAACTTGCAGCTAGGGGGCTGAAGTTCCTGAACTGGTATGAGTTTGTTATCATCAGAAACTTCTAAAGGTCTACTTTATGAGTTTGTTACGTCAGCAATACTACATATTGGAACACACTAAAATTGGACTTTGATGTATACCAGGTTAATATAGTTCTACTATGTAAGGCTCTTTGCAATAGGAAGATAAAATCAACCTATCTTTGCAATATTTTAAGAAATTTACTATATATAGCTGAGTATGTGTTTAATGTAATTGAAGCTGCTCAAAAGGCTGTCACTGAACTCTCCTGTGACTCTTGAACTTGGAAGACAAATTAATTTGCCTGATTCCTTCGTCTGATATTTCAGTGGATCACTATGTTTATGTCTCACTTTGTGAGAATTAAGTTCATATCTACTTGTTGTATTATGGCTATTGGATCTGATATATTGGTATCAATTCTGATATCCAGTAATTTAGTTGAAGAATTATGTAATTCTCTGTTCAGGCAAAAAGTGTTCATTTTCTTTTTTTGTTTTAACGTCCCATTACTTTTATGTAAGGAACTGGAAATTGCCATCAAATGTGATGTAATTTAAATCTGTGAGGCTGTGTTTTTACTTTTCACTTCATCATAGGTTGTGGACACGAAAAGAGAAGGAGATAGCAATTGTTACACATAGTGGATTCTTGTTTCATACTCTAAAAGCATTTGGAAGTGATTGCCACCCCTTGGTAAAGAAAGAAATATCCAAGCAGTAAGCTCTCATGCCTCTGACCTAGTTATTTGTGATTCGCTTCCCTCTAAGCTAACTGAGTTGAATATGCATGATTTTTGAGAAAATATCTTTCTGTTTCTTTCTTGGAATACATTTAATGATTTATTCCTGATGTCTACACTTGTTAAAAGAAATCATTACTGGCTTTGTTAACACTTATCAGTCTTAGATATGTAGAAGGTAATTGCCATATTTTGCACTTGATATGTGAGGCATATGTTGTTTTTATGTAGTCGGGATAATTTTCCTACAACTGTTAATCATGATGACAAATCTAGCCAATCCTGGGAGATGTTCATCAATTTTTATATTGAAGTAAATGATTGACTCGTTTCACGTGTCCTTACAGCTTTGCCAATTGTGAACTTCGCTCCATGGTCATTGTGGATAGAAGGTGAGTTTGCAAATATATATATATAGAAAGAAAAAAAGAAAGGCTTCTTTCATCATAATCAAGTTTTGTTTGTTTTTCCTCCAGTATGATAGGATCGGAAGCATCAACCACTAACTATCCAGGCAAGATACCTTCAGGGCTGGACCTCCCCAGTGATGTTGCAGATGAGAAGTCTGAGAAATAAAGGATTTGGCTTCTTCTACTTGTTTGTGTGTGTTCAGGATCATTCAAGCATTGGTTCTTCTATTTGAAGTTCACTATTGCAAAATCTAACATGATTATTTCAGATAATACAAACTGTGATGATTCTGTCTTGAAACCTGACAATTATTGTCTGCAGAAAATATTTGTTAAACCAAGTATAACCTTGTAGGAAATCAATGACCCGAGTGTGGTAACAGTCACGAAACACTTCTGTTTGTTGATGGATCAGTTTCGGAAGAGGACTGGTTGCCTCACTCGTGTCACAAATTCATTGTTAACCAAGTTCGGTTTTAAATTAATTAATCAATATTAAAATTAAAATTAACCACTTATCATTTAAACTTATTTTTTAGTTAATCTATCAAATCAATTTTGAATTCATACATCGTATTTTACCCGGACCAGTCAACGTCTTACACCGGCACCAATTGTCGCCCTTTCCCCATTTTCAAAAGCAGAATTGTAGAACACGAGCCTTTACTTTTCACCTTTTCAACTAAACGGGCAAAGAAACAAACAAATAGACAGAGATGACTGAAAGAAGGGTAAATAGTCGATTTCATTTCTAAAAGTGAGGCGTGATTAATTTAGTTTTTGAAAGTAGAAAAATTATAAAAATGTCCTTAAAAGTGAAAAATGTGTCTCAATTTGATTTTGTTGTTATCTTAAGTCCGTTAAACTTAATTGCCTGCATACATGACACGTTATGTGTACATGTGAATGACATGTGGCGGTTTGATCATTGGTGCATACATAGTAGCTGCTGGTGTACATGTGAATGACATATGGTAACTAGCCAGCTGGATTAAAATGAAAGTTAACTTTTTTTTCCCAAGACTTGTGACATCATAATATATGTCATTTTCAATTTAGTCATTAACTTAATCACTTATGATATATTTTGGTATATGAATTTAATCACTTATTATTATTTTTCAAAACTCAATTAAGTCTCACATTGTATGTAAATTATTAGCATAAGCATCATCATATTTCCTCTCACTTCCATTCCTTTTTTTTTTTTTTTAATAACTCTCATTTCTTATTTCTCATATTTTCTCCTTCGTCTTGCACACTCTGTAGTCTATACTTTCACCTCCATCATCTATATACCAAGTCTATTATTTAGATTTAAAAATATGTAGAGTTAAATGCAAGCAAGATAAGATATGCTTTTAAATGTCATAAAAGCATAAAAGTAGGATTCAAACTAGATTTCGAGAATCAAGTATTGTCCTCATGTATTTGTATTGTGTCAAGTATATGAGTGTGTAAATATAGACGTTGAATCATCAAAATGTTATATTATTACTAACTATTAAAAAATTAAAAATTATAAAATAGTAATTAATTAGTACTTAAATTTTTATTTATTTATTTTATATAAAGAAAAATAAATAAAAACATTTTGTCTATTATTTTTAAATTTATTTAAATTTTAATTTCTCTAATTTTTTGTCAAAGTTAAATTAAACGTTTTAATAAATAAAAATAATTTTCTCAGTTTAACTTTTTGTAATGCATTTATTAACTATAATATTCATTTACTAGAGATGCTATTAAAAATATTTCATGATCCAAATTATTATATTGCAATTATAAATTGTTTTGTTTTTGTAAAAATAAAAATCAAATTTGTTTATTTTTTAATTTTTTTTATCATTTTTAATTATTACCTATAATATAGAAGAAAATAAGCTTAAATAATTAATTTAATTTTTGTTTACAAATTTAAATAAGGCTAAGTTTTTTCAAAAAACTATAAGTAAAAAAATAAAGAATGTGATACCAAGCTAGAGGAGTAAACTAAAATACCAATTAGCGTTTGATCCAAGCTTTTAGCTATTAATGATACAGTTATGTAATACTATATTACCATATTAAATGTTCCCTTCAAGCTTGGGATTGTTTTTTATTATAATATAATTTTCTTGTCATTTGTAATAGTATGATCAGTATAATATTCGATCGACAATAGCAACGTCCACGTTTTTAAAGAGAAGTTCACTTGCTCTTGGTTAAAATTTGAAGGGAACGAATCTTGACAAAAAAAATGTTCACTTGCTTTTGGTTCAAACTTCAAAGTCAAAGGAACAAATCTCTTCCGTCCTCGTTTATCAAATAGTAATGATACACATACATTTATTTATTTTAAACACTTGATCAATACTTCTTATTTTTCTTTATCTCTCTCTTTCTATTACATCATAAACTCTATAATACCTATATTTTTCTCATTTTTTTTTTCTCTCTCACTAGGTGTTTAATAGGTTTTTGGATGTACATGTAACTTTTTTCTTTATCAAAATAAAATTATTATCTTTCACACTTATTTAAATGGTCTAACAAGCTGTTTTTAGTAACAATACTACGTATATACACTCATATTTGTTAATTCAGAGAAGCATGTTACAGGAAAAAGAGAAAGAGAAAGATGTGATCATCATATGCATGTAGCGGAATTTGTGCTCGTTACATGTAAGAACACTACCCTTATATATTGCGGTTGTTTTTAGTGAATTTTCGCAAATTCCCATGTTTAAGCTCCAACAGGGAATAACTCTTGTGGTGAGTACGTGAGTCCAATGCTAGTGCAGCTATAAATTGCTGAAGGGACATTTAAAAAAGTAAAGACAGTTAAATTTGTCTCTCTTTCATTGGAATCACTTTGTGTGATACACAATTGATTGAGCACTTTTGTATTCACGTGGGAGATTACTTTTCAGCAAGGGAAACAAGCATCTACATATGACAGCCATGGAAATAGTTTCACTGTGGGGAGCATCCTCCACCCATGTTACATATATGTCCGAACAAAGACTAGTTTGGCAAGGCACTCTATTTCCTTCGCGAAAGTCATGCTCAATTATTGAACATCTCAAGTTTAATTTGTATCAGCTACTTACAACCCTAAATTCATAATTCTTTACCCGAGATGCGTTAATTTCATATAATTTTAATTAAGCTCATCACTTCCATGCATATCTACACAAATGTATTACCAATATCTAAGTTTACCTTACCATATTATATTATGTGGAATCTGACGGGTTGATGTAATGGTTAGGTACCATGCACTCACATGTTGTAGGGATAATCTATTTAGCTGAGCGGAATTAGTCTCTGACCTAGTAGATTAGGGATACCAGGACCAAAAAAAATCATATTATGTGGACGAAATTTATTTCCTTTTTGTACTTTCAACAATATGTATTCACATTTTTTTATTTATTATGTATTCTAGATCAAAGCTGAGGTTTCCGTGCAAGATGAGTACCGTGGGAGTGTTGAGCAATATAAGTGCGTGAACAACTTAGAAAGTATCTAGTAACTTAGCTTTCAAATACAAAATGATCCAGATGATGAAAAAAAGCCATGCCATGCTTCCTCTTTCTAGGACCATATATATATATATAATGCACCACATAGAAGCAAAAGGAAGCAGAAAAGAAAAGTGGATTTCCTAGTCAGATTTTCCATCTTGTTGCATGTGTTTCCCTGATGTTTTGGCTTTATGTAGAATCTACTTAACTTTTTGACCTCTAGTTTATTTTTACCCATTCTTCTCGAATCTCCAATATTCGGAGTGTTTTTCCCCCAATATTTGTTGTTTCTTCCATATACAAACACTAAAGTAGAAAAATAACATTGACAACTATGCAAAGAACACGATCGACGATAATTAAGTGGCCGGAATATTATTCTTCATATATGACCATACAATTTGCTTTCAAGTTTTAGCAATTTTTGGTATCCATGTTTAATTCCAACCTAAAGATCGCAACCAACGTTTTTCTGTTTTTATTTGCACTAGCTATAGCGGTATAACTTGTCCAATTTAAGCCGTTGAACATGCAGAGACAGTAGATGTAGTTATGGTAGGATGTCATTTTCTAGTGGATCACCTTGACAAATTATTGGTTTAGTTTGATTTAATATGAATTTGGGATCGTTTAGGAGGATCATTTGTTGGTTTATATAACTAAAGTCCAAAAACATTAATTTTAAACAATTTATTTAATTGTTTTTATTAAAATTTTAAATTAAAGTTGTATTATAAATTAAAATGTTTTCTTGCGAGTCTTTGACAAAGTAGAGTAACTAGCCAAACAAGAACCGAATACATATTCGCTTATTGGTAATTTGATGCTAAGCTTACAACTTTGCAAGCCATACAACTCCAATAATGAGGAATCAAGTGAGCTAACCTGTCTCCAATTGGGTTTGTTAACAAGCAATAACCACTTCCACTCCAAGAAACACTTTGCCTTATCCGTGGATAATTTATAACTAAATACAAAAATCATGTAATTTTGTTTACGGGTTTCCACAAAATCGCAGTCAGCAACACTGATAGCAACGTATAGTTTGATTATTTTCTGTTCATGAGAAGAAAAAAAAAAAAGGGAAATACATTGAACAATTAGACTTGTCAACTTTCAAACAGTTCTCAAATTAACTTATTCAAATTTTCTGATAGCAACGTATATTTTCATGTGACATCTATCCACGCAATGCATGCCATACAAGTAACACACAAGTTGCAAACCCCTTGCTTCCAAACCTGAAAGATAGAGAGAAAAAAGAAAAAGAAAAAGGAGCCCTTGTTTACAATTCAAGTCGATAGTGTGCAATCAAAAAATAAAATGTTAGTATAAAACACAACAACAACACTATATCACTCTCTTATCCCTTCCCGCACACTCCTTCAATCAATACGATGCGGGTCCCTCCCCACACCCTATCTATGGCCCAAAAGTCAAGTCCAGCTATCCCTGAAGACAAATGCTATCGTCACCACGACAATTACGCTCCCAACCTTATTTCAAGCCACGTGACACAACAAAACAACCAGTAGCATCCAAAACTCCACGCACCCTCTTCCCCAAGTCATCAAACCCCAAAAGAATAAAGAGAAAAATAAATAATATACTCACACTATAAAATAATTTTACCTAATAATTTAATTACAAATTAACTGTATAATAAATTTGTTAATTTTTATAATGAAATAATTATCTTACATTTAAGTTTTTTTCCAAAATAAATCACAAAAATATATATTAAAAAACAAAAACCCCCTCACAAAAGGACCCGTCCCTAGTCCCTCACTCTTTCTCATTTCCATCTGACAGAAATGGAGAACTATCAGTACCCGGCGTCGTACCCGGACTCCGGCGACTCGTCGCCGCGGTCGAGGGAGATCGACTTCGAGAACCCGCCGCCATGGGACGAGCAGCAGAGCCAGAACTTCAAGGCCAAGTTCATGTGCAGCTACGGCGGCAAGATCCAGCCACGAACCCACGACAACCAGCTCTCCTACGTCGGCGGCGACACCAAGATCCTCGCCGTCGACCGCTCCATCAAGTTCCCCACCTTCCTCTCCAAGCTCGCCGCCCTCTGCGACGCCGCGCCGCAGGACCTCACCTTCAAGTACCAGCTCCCCGGCGAGGACCTCGACGCCCTGATCTCCGTCACCAACGACGACGACCTCGAACACATGATGCACGAGTACGACAGACTCTATCGCCCTAACTCAAAACCCGTCAGAATGAGACTCTTCCTCTTCACGCTTTCCGATTCGAATACAAACCCTAATTCCTCTTTCTCCACCGAACGCGACCGTTTTGTTGAGGCTCTTAATTCGGGTCCTATTGCTCCTCAATCCGACCCGGTCAAAACCCCACCCGTTACTCCCACTAATGTTGATTATCTTTTTGGTTTGGACAAGGCCGTTGCTCCTCCCACGCTTCCTCCTTCTTTCGTTGCCGCGAAGTTCCACGATCCCGTGCCGGAGCCAGTCGCACCGCAGCCGGAGTATCAATCTCGCGGCGGAGTTTCCGATCGGGTTGTTGGATCGGATCCGAATGTGAATCCGATTGAGATTCAGAGACAGTTGCAGCAGGAGATGCAGCGCTTGCAGATTGCGGAGAATGAATATCAGTTGCAGCAGGAGATGCAGCGTTTGCAGATTGCGGAGAATGAATATCGTCGGAGGAGTGAGGATGGATTCGCCGGTGGTTATGCTGCTGCAGCCGGAGGGGATTATTACATGCAGAAGGTGCCGGAGAAGCTTCCGCCTCAGAATGCGCCGCCGGCGCATTCGGCGGCCTACTGGCCGGAGAAGCAGTTTTCCGGCGAGGGTTATCAGACGACGGTGACGACGGCTCCCGGAGGAGGTGATCAGCCGGTGTATGTCATCCAGGCGCCGGGGACTTTCTACCACGCGCCGGTGGTGCGGCCTCAGGCGGCGGCGCAGGGGTACTACGCCGTGCAGAGGATGAGTTCCGAGGGTTACCGCGAGCAGGCGGTGTACGGCGGCGTGGCGCAGCAGAAGACGGCGTTTTCGTCGGCGGGGCCGGCGCAGCCGGTTAAGGGTCCTGCGTATGGGGAGGGATATGGCGGCGTGGTGAGGCCTGCGGGGGTGCCGGATAACGCGGGGTACACGCAGGTGGCGTATGATAGTGCGAGTGGGAGACAGGTTTACTATACTGCGCAGGGAGGGGTGGTACACGCGCCGCCGCAGTACCAAGGGGTTCCGCCGGTGGATGCGAGGTCGGTTGGGGTTTCGGTGGGACAGGATGTTAAGGTGGTTAACAAGACCTCCCAAGGTTCTGTGTGATTAAGATTGTGATTATGTTAATTTTGAAATAAATAATACACTAAATATGTTTTGCTTTTTTTTGTTTTTCATGGTTTTTATATATAAATACGAATATTGTTAGCTAATAATTTGTGGTTATTGTTTAAATTTCGTTAAATCTGCCGATTAATTTGAATTTACCAATGTTTATTATTCAATTTTCTATTGAGATTCTAAAATATAGAACTTAATTTGTGGAGGGACCCTATCATCATGCTGTTCTGGGTTTGTTTGAGTTCCTCATTATGCTCTTCTGGGTTTTGATGGAGTTCCTCGTTATTCAATGGCTTTTTGGTTTTTTAGTATTTTACCTTAAGAATTACTACGATATGAACTAAACTCACTGGTTACAAGATTCTCAAAATTCGAATCATCAATGAAATTCAATCCATTTACGGTGTTTGCATTTACTTGAACTGATTTTACAGTAACGTGACCTTACAATTGGCGCGGGGAGTATATTTTATGCTTGAAAATATGATTTTTCAATTATTTTAAGTCTTTTAAAACTACAAAAGTTATGTATTTTTAGTCCTTCGCGAGAGTTTTAAAATTATTATTTCTTTAAATATAGGAGTTAAAAACAAAAAAATAATAATCATATAAACACTAAAATTAAGCATGCATTTTCATGCTTTTAAAGATTAAAAATATATTTAAATCTAATAAAAAATAATTATTCACATAAATACAACGTTTTTAAAAAGTGCAGATCTTTTAAAATAAAATATTGCAATATTTGATAAAATAACCAAATTATTAGTCAATTTAACACTTAAATTATAATTCTCATTATACCAGATCCATTCTTCATACCAATTCCATATTTATTCCATTTCATTTACATTAGGTAAATTATAATAAGTCATTAATTCAATATAAAAAAAAATAATAAGTCATTAATTGGCCATTCAAAATTAACAATTACAAATAACTTTTGATTATGATTAACAACTTTGGCTGTAAGTAAGCAATATCGAACATGATTAACTTCGGCATGAAATAATTAAGATATTTCAATAAAATGAAGTTCAATAATAAAAATAAAAAAATCTTACGGTAATCTAATGGAGTTCCAGCTTTAACATTTTTTTTAATTTTTTTTTTTACTTGATCCTAATACCTTTTGCCTTCACTTTAACATTCTATCCCTTTATTAAGATATCCATCCTTCAATGAAAGTTTTGTCTTGGTGCTCATCATCCTTCAATAAAACACTCGAGTGTGTGCATCAGAAGCCACGCAAGGGAACAAAGAAGTAGCAATCAAATATTGAATGCATGCATGATATTATGGCCAATTAAGATAACTTTGGATCCCACCTTTCCACCCCCAACTAATACCAGCGTTTGACGACCTTGCACAATTTAATTTGATGCGCCCATCGGATTATGTTGAGGTGTCCATTTATTTATTTACTTTAATTTGGATAAAATAACAGTATTAATTAATTCAAAGTTAGATTATTACAAAATTCAATAGTTATCAATTATATGATAATTTATGATTAGGTGGGAATATAAATTTATAATATATTTAATTACTTTTTATTATATTAAATGATATTAAAAATAAAATAAAAAATTAATGAAAATAATTTATTTCTTTTTTTAAATAATCTTCTCAATATATAAATTAACATAATTACTTTGAACGAAAGTGTTTTTTTGAAGTTATTCTTTAACTAGAGTATTTTTTAAAAATTTTCTTAAACATAAGTGTTTTTTAGGAGTTATTATCACTCTTATATATTTGATTCTTTAACTATTTATCTCTTTCAATGTATTCTTTTTTATCTTTGTTTTTTAAATTAAATTTTAATATTTTAAAAAAAATATATCAAATATTACAATATAAAATATATTATTGATCACAAACATAAAATTTAATTTATATGTTTAAAATATTTATTTATTATGAATTTTGAATATAATGTAATTTATATATTTAAAAATATTTATTTATTATAATTTTTAGTTATATAAAACTATATTTATCTTATATATTACACAAATTAAAATACTAGTTAGTAATATTTAACAAAATAGACATTGCAGTTCATTTTGCTAAAAAAATAGAGATGATATATTGAATAATGTTATTTATTTTTTTACAAATTTTTCTAATATTTTATTAAACGATAGTAAATAAAAAAATAAATATATTTAATGTTTTAAAAACTAAAAAACCATTTAATATTTTTATTTAGTAAGTGTGAAAATTAATAAAAAAAATTACTCTAAGATAATTTAAAATTATTCTCACAAACTTATAGACTTGAATTCTCCTAGACCAAGAGTGGTTTTCTCTAGAATCAAATGCCATGATTGTTCCCACTTCCCACCATGTCTTCCTTTGAATTAAAGAAGGGTCAGTCTCCCCCTGAATTTCCTCGAAGTTTCGTTGCAGCTTCACGCTAGTACATGCAACTACTTGATGACACATGCTATGGCAAAAAGTTCTTATACCCAATGGAACTATAAAATTAGGAAAATTCTTTAAAGTGAGATACTTACATGATACATCCCTTTTTACTTTGAGAGAATATTTTTGAAACATGTATGGAAAAAAGTAAATAAAAATATAAATAACCAGATATAATATCAACCATTTGATGTTCAAATAATAAAACTAATAAATAATAAGTTGTTGGAAGAGGACATGTTTATATTTTATATAAATGTAAATGTCACATTTTATATTTCTACCTGATGGAAGTAGAAAAATTCGTATGATGTGTTTTTCTATCAACTAACATCTTCCCGGAGAAAATGTGTCTTTTACCTTTGTTTTTTCTGTCTTTTTTTAATTATAAAAAAACAAGGGGTAAAATGTTTCATCAATTTAATTAGAATGCATTCGCTATTTTTTTTTACACCTGCATCCAATAATCAATTAGTTATTATAAATTTATTAATTTTATAATAATTATCTAAAAGCCATAAAAATATTTATAATATATGACAAATGCTAACTAGAACTCTAAAAACACTGATTAAGAAAGTAAAAGAAAAAAAAAATATTTTATTGAGATGCACAAAAATTCACTCTCATATAATTTTTAAATATTTTTTTTAATTTCTTAACCAATACTCTAAGTAATACCAACAATATATTAATAATGTACAATCTTTTACACTAACCATAAACAACAATTAAACTCAATTTTTTATGGCTACCTCATGTACGGAAGAAACACTCAAGCGCGGCGCAATCTATTTTGGAAAAGTGTAGTTGTTATATTTTTGACTTTTTATCAAAGCAAGATACTAGTGGACCACTAGCTTATGCTTAACTACGTTTATGAGTTAATTAACCATTTTTTAATTACAAGTTGTATCCACAACTACCTTCACCTTGTCTATGTATAAACACACACATTATTGCAATCACACCCCAATTGATTTAATTTATACTACAAAATCTACTACTCCTTGATCTCCATAGTTATTTATGGAACTACCTGATCAAGATACTAATGAAAGTAGTTGTTATATTTGTGACCCCTTCGGTCCAATCGATATAAGGTGGTTATAGATTAACCTAGTTTGCCAAGTAGAATTGAGATGAAAAAAAAATGTTAGGTAGTTAGAATTCTTCAGCAAATGAGTAGGCTTGCTTTTTTTGTTCATGAATAAGGTAGCAACTACGATATTATATTCTATTTTATCAATGACCCTTGAATTTAGTTGAACTCTACCAAAATTTTAGTCAAATTTTACGGCTGCGTAACACTACCGGAGGTATGATTCAGTGGCAAATTTTAATTTATAAACCCACGTGTTACTACCTCCGTTCCTATATATGACTATTTTTAAAATTTTTTTTTTACAAGATTTTTTTTAAATTGTCTCTTATATTAATTATTTTTTAATCAAAATATCCTTAATCATTTTTCAATGAATGCTAAAAATTAATAAAATAAGTACGTTTTCTCTTATTAGGAGTAGAGAAGATGAGTAACACTCATTAATTAATTAGATAGAAGGTAATTAAGTAGAAAAAGATAGATGATGAGTTCCAATAATTATAAGGATAATTTTGGAAAAATAATACAAGTTGCTAACAAATTTAATTCTATTAACTAAATTAATCAACTTTCTTAAAGGGTGTGAATTAGTTAAAAGAGTCTTATATTTAAGGATGAAGATAGTATTAGAAATTAATAAGCATTTTTTTGTATAGTATATATATTTTTTAATTTAAGTAAATTCTAACAAAACAAATTTAAAATATTTAAGAAAATTTGAAATATTAAAAATACGTATAGTATACTAGTATAAAAAAGCAGATAAAAATCATTATTTTTTATTTTTTTCAAAAAAGTTAATACTTAATAGTATAAAATAAAAATTTAAAAGAAAATATTAGGCTATAAAAATAATAAAGATTTGAGATGAATAAATTAATTTAAAAATAATTATTTTTAAATAATGAGATTAAAATATAGAGTAAATTACACAGATCCCTCATGAGGTTTGTTCTTATTACACCTGATACCCCTCTATATTTTTACATTACTTTGAGCACCCTTAAGGGAGAGTAAGTGTAATATTTTTCAAACCTAAGAGGGGGCAGTCAATGTAATGATTTATGCCTAAGAGGGGGGTCGGTATAACGAAAGTCCAAAAATCAGGGGTTTTTTTTGTAGGATTAAAAAATGGAAGGGTGTCGGATGTAATAAAGGCAAACCTCAAGGGTGGTCCGTATAATTTACTCTAAAATATATGATGTAAAAATAACATTATAAAAAATAATTAATAATTTAAAATATTTCAAAAATATAAAATGTTATATAGTGGTGATGCTTATAATAAAAAATAACTTTACCCTCTCAAAAATAATAAAGACGTTATTTTATTTTGTATGGTAGGTTGGATTATCTTTTCTATCCTACCTGTTGATAGTAGTATTATCTTTAATTTATGAATATGAAAATTTTATTAGTATTCGGTTAGTGATCAATTTTCAGAGGATCTTACTTAAAAATTACAAGTGTCATCCAATGCTGATGGGTCACAACCTTGAGGGTGGTTCATTGGGAGGGTTGGGGATTCTATGAATTTATAGAAATCCAAAATTTTCAAATGGCCACGTGTAGATTTCTAAAATATAAGTAATTATTCCATTCATAAATAGCAAGCAAGTATAAAAAATCTAACCACACATTTTTATTATTAATAATAATTAATGCACCATCCATGGTCCGTTTTATTTTAAGGACCATTGAAGAACAAATATTTGAACGCTATTCAAAATCCCAGTTCTCATTACCCGGATTTCACCAAAAATCACCAGTGTAAACAGAATAATAGGAAAAGGCTAACATAAAAGTAGAAAACAAAAAGCACTTGTTTTTGGAGCATTAAAGCAAAGGATAAAAAAGGAGTGGCGTTTAACCAAATCTAGCTTTACTGAATTCTGCAAGACATTTATTAGAATATATGCGGGGGTTAACGGTGAATAATATTTTACAACAATAATTAAAAAAATACTGTTGATTATAAATGAATTTCTATAACTTTTTTTTTTTGACAGAATGAATTTGTATAACTTCAAATCAAATCTTTTAAATAATTTTTTTAGAGGTTAGTTTATACTAACATTTAATAAAAAATAAAGAAATATGAGACTTTAAATGCTGAAGTAAATCAAATTAACTATTAGATATAATGAATGAAATAAATAAGTGTAAAATAAAGTTAAAGAACATAAGTAAAAGGGAAAAAAGTAAAAGAAATTGAATTAAATTGATAGTGGAATTATATATTCGAATCTCACATAATAATTATTCTAAAGATGTGCTAAGTGTTATAGAGAATTTTGAGAAAATGAAATTTTTAATCAAGGAACCACGATTTATAGACTTCTACTCTTAATGATTAAAATTCTAAATTTGGACTCACATCATGCTTATAATTGTAACTTTGATTATTTGAATAATGCCATGGCACATGTCCCATATTTGCATAACTTACAATGACTTTGATAATCTCTAATAGTTGCTTCATCTCAAAGAAATTTTCAATCTTGAAAAACATTCAACTGTCTAAGTTTTTTTTTTTTTTTTTTATAAGAATCTTCAATTTGCCTTTGTCAAAAAATACCCTTTAGGTTAATTACTTCAACCTTGATCCTTCTTAAGATATTTTAGAAAATATCATTTTGATTCTTTCCTCAATTTCTCAAATATCTTGGAATTCTTAATGTACTGTTACGAATCCATAGATCAAAATGACAAAGATCAAACTGATAAGAGAGATAGAGAGCATATTGATACTCATGAGGTAACATATTGAATTGATTGAAAAAGATAATAATTACACATTGAAGCCTCTTATTTATAGAGCTAATTATCCCTAACTAACTTCCTATTTGACTTATTGATTTTCTATAACCTCTATTATCCCCCTCAAGCTAATAGGTGATAGGATCACTATCAGCTTAAACTACAAGGATTAAAAAAAATTATTGCAATAGTAAGAAAAAAATTGTCGAACTAAAGAAAAACGCAACAAAAAAAAAACAATCTTGACCTCCCATAATACCTTTTCAAAATTCTGATCTTGGAATTCCAAGTTTAGATTTTTCTCATGCTTTGAATCTTTAGTATAGAGAGAAAAAAAATAAGACTCGAATCTAAGACCATAGGTTAAATTGGAATAATCCCATATTAATTGTTCCATACACTTGATGGTTGCTTCTTTCAATTTTGAAATAAAAAAAAAAAAAATCTCAAAACCTCTTTAAAATTCTCTTCACCAACAACAGAAGACCATTTATAAGAGTGTGCGATGTTGGAATTTTAATAAACCATATAAAACACCAAATGAGCACCAAAACACATTACGTCAGATTATCAAGAGGTTTTAAGGAATACCTGAATCCATAGAGTTTGATCAATACGCAGCAGAATCTAACAGCGGTCACAAACAATTGGTTTAATGACCTTCCTCAACCAAATCACCTTCTTCCTTATGGGACCTTTGTTTTCTCTTCTGATGGGGAGAGGAGAAACTGTTTCTTGATTTGGTGTATTGGGGACCATAACCATGCCTTAGGTTTTAACCTATTAGGGTTCCCATTATCCCCTAATGGGCCAAACTGGTTTCCGCTCATTAAGCCCATATCAATTTTCTGTTGGCAGTCTAATGGGCTCACTGAATTAGATCACTTTATATTGAACCCATCTAAATGTAAATAACTAATATAAATGTTATAATATAATATGTAGCCCATATTAATTAATTAGGAATTATAAAATTCCTAACAATCTCCCACTTGGGCTTCATATTAACCTTAGACATTTATATCACAAAATTCTTTAGGCGCGCAACCGTACGATATTTACTTTTAGACTCCTTTTATACAATCTGGTCCATCTCATATAGCAACAGGAAACCACTGCAGTTTTCATCACAATTCAGCGTGACTAAGCCACAATGATCACCACTGTTACTCATACTCGATGACATAGATCAAATATGGATAAGCAGCATGGAAATTACATGCGATGTGATCTTAATCATGTTTATTTCCAACTAGTCCAAACTTTATTCTTTATAGAGATCAATCCAAAATGCAATACAAATATTGCACACAAAACAAGCTCAGAATAGAATGATAAACATCAACTTTATTTCTGCAGAAAATCCAAACAATACAAATATTTGGAAAACATAAGATATAAAACATAAATGGGACTCCCACTAAACTAAGGTACTGTTAGGAACTACACCCATATGAGCAGTGTGCTCATGAAAAACTCTAGGTACCAAACCTTTAGTAAGTGGGTCAGCTAGCATGGAATCAGTCCCTATATGTTCTATGGAAATCTGCCTATTCTGAACTCTTTCCTTCACAACCAGAAACTTGATGTCAATGAATTTTGACTTGGTTGTACTCCTATTGTTGTTGGAGTAAAGAACTGCAGAGTTATTGTCACAATAAATTTTCAATGGTCTTTCAATGCCATCGACCACACGCAAACTAGTGACAAAGTTTCGCAGCCATATCCCGTGATTAGATGCCTCAAAACAAGCAATGAACTCCGCAGCCATGGTTGAAGAAGCTACAAGAGTCTGTTTAGCAGACTTCCAAGAGATAGCTCCTCCAGCCAACATATATATGTATCCAGAAGTGGAGCGTTTGCTGGCTTGACATCTAGCAAAATCAGAGTCTGAGTACCCAATGATCTCCAAATTGTCAGACTTCTGATAAGTGAGCATGTAGCCTTTTGTTCTCTTCAAGTAACGCATTACGCGTTTCACTGCCTTCCAATGCAGCAATCCAGGATTACTCAAGTATCTGCCCAGAACTCCTACGACAAATGCTATGTCGGGACGAGTACAAACTTGAGCATACATCAGACTTCCTACTGCTGACGCATAGGGAATCTTCTGCATCTCAGTTCTTTCAAGGTCATTATTGGGGCATTGTTTGAGACTGAATTTGTCTCCTTTAGCTATTGGGGTATCTCCTGGTTTACTATCTTTCATGCCGAATCTATCAAGTACTTTATCGATATAGCTCTCTTGTGACAATCTTAGGATACCTTGAGAGCGATCTCGTAGTATCTTAATACCTAACACAAAAGAAGCTTCCCCAAGATCTTTCATTTCGAAATTTTTCGTTAGAAATCTCTTGGTCTCCTGCAAGAAGCCTATATCTCTGCTAGCAAGCAGTATATCATCGACATATAATACCAAGAATATGTATTTACTCCCACTGAACTTATGATATACACAATCATCAACTACATTTGCCTCGAAACCATATGAGGTAATGACTTGATGGAACTTGTAATACCATTGACGGGAAGCCTGTTTGAGACCATAGATGGATTTCTTTAGTTTGCACACCATGGACTTTGAGTCACCTAACACAAAGTTTTCTGGTTGCACCATATAAATCGTTTCTTCAATGTCACCATTTAGAAACGCAGTCTTGACATCCATCTGATGTAGCTCTAAGTCAAAATGAGCTACCAGTGCCATTATAGTTCTAAAAGAATCCTTTGAAGATACTGGAGAAAAGGTTTCTTTATAGTCAATGCCTTCCTTCTGAGTAAAGCCTTTAGCAACTAGACGAGCCTTATATCTCTCGATATTACCCTTTGAATCCTTTTTGGTTTTAAATATCCATTTACAACCAATAGGTTTCACACCTTCAGGCAATTCGACGAGATCCCAAACGTCATTGTCTTGCATAGACTTCATCTCATCCTTCATGGCGTCAATCCATTTTTGAGAGTTAGAACTGCGCATAGCTTGACAGAAGTTGATTGGATCATCCTCTGTTAAACCAACGCCATCCTCATGTTCTTGGAGAAATATAATATAATCATTTGAGATTGCACTTCTCCTCTCTCTAACGGACCTCCTTAATGGCACTTCTTGAGGTTGTTGAGGTTGCTCTAAAGGTATTTGAGGGAGAACCTCATTGTTGTCTTGTTCTGGAACAATGTCAATAGTTTGAACATTGTCTTCTATTATTGGAGTTGTGTCTTGAACAGTAATAGGTACGAGGACTTGATCGCTGTAAACAACAGGTTCTTCCTCAAAGACAACATTCCTTATGTTCTCTTCCTTCCCAAACTCAACTTCCTCAAGAAATCTCGCATTTCCCGTCTCGAAAAAGGATCTTAAGGTGGGATTGTAAAATTTATAGCCCCGAGAGCGTTCAGCATAGCCAACAAAATAGCAGCTAATCGTTCTTGAGTCCAGCTTTCTTTCATGTGGCCTATAAGGCCGCGGCTCAGCTGGACAACCCCAAATGTGCAAATGTTTAATGCTTGGCCTTTTACCAGTCCAAAGTTCATAAGGGGTTTTGTTAACTGCTTTACTTGGCACCCTATTAAGGATGTAAACTGCTGTCTTTAAGGCTTCTCCCCAAAGTGACTCTGGCAAAGAAGAATGACTAATCATACTTCTCACCATATCCTTAAGAGTTCGGTTTCTTCGTTCTGCTACACCATTCATGCTAGGTTTGCCCGACATAATGTATTGCGGAACAATTCCACACTCTTTGAGGAAAAGCACAAAAGGTCCTGGACGTTGTTCTCCTGATCCATCATATCTGCCATAGTACTCACCACCACGGTCAGATTTGACAGCCTTAATTTTCTTTCCAAGTTGAAGTTCAACCTCAGCCTTAAAAGTCTTAAAAATGTCTAGGGATTGGGACTTCTCTTGTATCAAATATAGGTAACCGTATCTAGAGTAGTCATCTATGAACGTAATGAAATATTGTTGTCCATTCCAAGAAGCTGTAGGAAAAGGACCACAAATGTCTGTATGCACTAGTTCTAAGACGTCTTTAGCTCTTTCGGCACCTAATTTCCTTATGTTTGTTCATTTTCCCTTTATGCATTCAACACAGACCTCAAAGTCCAATAAATCCAAATGGTCAAGAATTTTATCCAACACAAGTCTCTGAATTCTCTGTTTAAAGATATGGCCTAAACGCTTGTGCCATAAGGTGGCTGAATTCTCATTCAATTTTCGTTTTGTACCACGTGAACTTATTTGCAGTATTTCATTATAGGAACTAACAACATCAAGCATGTAAAGATTATCAATTAAAGAACCAGAACCAACGATATTTGAATTTTGGTAGAGACTAACTTTATTATTTCCAAATGAACAAGAAAATCCAAATTTGTCCAAACTAGAAATAGAAATCAAATTCCGTCTAAAAGACGGTACAATAAAAGTCTCAAATAAATCCAAATAAAATCCAGTTTTTAACTGTAATCTAAAAGTTCCAATAGCCTCCACTGCAACCTTCTTGCCATCGCCCACAAAGATGAATCTTTCATCATCACTTGGCGGTCGGTTCCACAGGCAACCCTGCATAGTCATACTTATATGAGTAGTAGCACCAGAATCTACCCACCAAGTATCTTTAGGTACAAAAGCCAAATTAACTTCAGAACAAACTAGAGTAAGAAATTTACCTTTCTTCACACGCCATGCGGCATACTTGGGACACTCTTTCTTCATGTGTCCCGACTTCTTGCAGAAGTAACAGGTAAATTCCTCATCCTTCTTTTGTTTCTTTTGCTGAGAAGTCCCTTCTGCAGCACCCTTAGTCTTCTTCCTTTTCTTATTCTGAGAGGTTGAAGTCAAGTGAGCACTTTCAGTCCTATCTCTCTGCAGCCTCTCCTCCTCTTGCACACAGTGAGATATAAGCTCATTGAGGGACCATTTGTCCTTCTGAGTGTTATAGCTCACTTTGAATTGCCCAAAGTGTGCAGGAAGCGAGATCAAAACCAAGTGCACGAGCAGGTCTTCACCAAGCTCTAACTTAAGTGACTTGAGTTTCGATGCGAGATTGGACATCTCCATAATGTACTCCCTTATGTTCCCTTTGCCTTTATACTTCATGGAGATGAGTTTAGCCAAAAGGTTACTCGTCTCCGCTTTTTTCATTTTTGGCAAAGTATTGCTTAATTTCCTCAAGGAATTTCTTTGCACTTTGACCCTCAGAAATAGAGCCCCGAAACGCCTCTGGAATAGAGCGCTTCATGATCATAAGGCACATTCGGTTGGACCGATCCCACTTCTCAATTTTTGCCTCATTAGAGGTTTCCGGAGTGGAAATGGGTCGTTCCGTCCTCAGTGCCAAGTCTAAATCCATACAGCCAAGAACAATTTCTACGGCTTCCTTCCAGACCTTAAAATTTGTCCCATTCAGCATTGGGATAGAATTCACTTGGGCAGTAACATTTGCAGCACTAGCAATATTAACTAAAGAGAGAACAAAGAAATCAATAACATGTTCACAAATAACCAAGCAAGTCATATAAAGTATATATAACAAGACATGCAGATATTTCCCATAACGGACCCATCACAAGATACCTAGCACAACATTAATTCTAGTCTTTGGACAGAGAAATTAATTTGTAATTGGTACTCTCAACGCAATGATCAAATATTGACAATTAGTTCTGTCAAATAATAGCCTTTCTTTGGACAGACTATTATTCACATGAAAAAAAAATACTTTATAATTGTCACATATTTATCATCGCAGGTATGTTATTATTTGGCCAAATTGTGTCTTCCTTTGGACCGAGCACAATTCGCATAAATAATTCCATACTAACATCCATGCAATTTAATTAAATCAATTTACACAATAGAGGTTACTTTGGCAACATAATGGTTCAATCAATTTAATTAAAATTACCGGACACGCAAATAAATGAAAAAGATCCGTAATGGTTAAATTTGCACCCAATTATGATAGCAGTAAATATTTGAAAACAACATCATGGTAAACTAATTAAGCATCCGAAACGAACATACCACGGTACTATCACAAATTTATACTAACCACAAGAATATCATAAGCTATCAGCCTATCACCGATTCATGAAGGAAAAAACCAATTACTTTAAGTACCGAAACTAATAAAAGAAATTTGCCGCTGATCCAAAACAATATCAAAGATCCCAAATGATATATACTAAACATGAATCTGCAATATATTATTGATTTCAATATTACTTTCATGGGAATCAATTACATCGCCATATAAAGAAAATCACAAATCATTATCCAATTTCCTTTATTCAGTGATTCATTAATCGAGAAAAAAATAAAAAATAAATCACTAATTCTTTATAATAACGTAACCTTAATTTTCAAAGTAAAACAATAGTTTTAATTTTCCATTATAATACGTGAACACCAATGCCAAACCAATACTAGCCCCTTATTGAAATCAATGAAAACATACGTTGACCATGTGAAAAGCCATAAGCCATAGAACATTCGAACCATGTATATATCCTTATTTCGAATGTTAAAAAAAAACTTTTAAAACCTTTTTCTTTTGTTTCGGAAACCTTCACGCTATCGTGCTACAGTACCAGAGGTACAAGGAAGACGATGTTGTATCAAGAAAAACTTAGTGATCAAATAATCGGAAAGTCGAAATCCTAATAATCAAACAACTTTAAATCCCAATAATCTAACAGTAATGGTGGCTCTGATACCACTTGTTGGAATTTTAATAAACCATATAAAACACCAAATGAGCACCAAAACACATTACGTCAGATTATCAAGAGGTTTTAAGGAATACCTGGATCCATAGAGTTTGATCAATACGCAGCGGAATCTAACAGCGGTCACAAACAATTGGTTTAATGACCTTCCTCAACCAAATCACCTTCTTTCTTATGGAACCTTTGTTTTCTCTTCTGATGGGGAGAGGAGAAACTGTTTCTTGATTTAGTGTATTGGGGACCATAACCATGCCTTAGGTTTTAACTTATTAGGGTTTCCATTATCCCCTAATGGGCCAAACTGGTTTCCGTTCATTAAGCCCATATCAATTTTCTGTTGGCAGTCTAATGGGCTCACTGAATTAGATCACTTTATATTGAACCCATCTAAATGTAAATAACTAATATAAATGTTATAATATAATATGTAGTCCATATTAATTAATTAGGAATTATAAAATTCCTAACATGCGAGCGTATAGACTTTTAGCTTGAGGGATTTATTTGTCTAAAAATGCTTGGGAATTTGGAATCATGGACTTCTTATTCATATATACCTTTTATAACTTGTTTCTAATCCACCAATATGAAACTTGTTTTTCAACACTTCCGCATGGTGCATAGGAGAATAATGCTTTCAGTGTAGATGCTGTTTCTGAGGGTATGAAAGCCACGTAACATAGCTGCCTACCTAAATATTTCTCGTACACAAACCATGTTGAAATTTGCAAAGTTAGAAATAGGTTGCCACTAATTAATCAAAGTGGGTCTAACCTAGTGATGATAAAGCCGTGCTTAATTATCATCTTTCCCTAGTATTGAAATTTGTCAAAACGAATTAATCACACTTAACCCCTTTAACTCTTCCTAAGAGATAAATATTAACACGAATTAAATGAGACAAAAGTAGCTTCTAAGAAAAGCAAGAAACAAAACAAATACATGTGTTAACAGGAAATCAATGATTTGATGCTCAGAGGGTGGTCCATGTCACCCAAAATTTCTACGCACTGACGAAGCATCAAAATACTTTAATATATACACAGCGTTGAAAAGAATTTAATCCATTAAATTAAGCTTAAACCGTTTTGAATGGCGTGAATTTTCTGTGCAGATTTGTTGAAATTTGTCAATGCCATGAAAACCTAAAATACCTAACAACCAAAATAGTCTCAAAAAAGGACCTTTCATATTAGCTATGTTGGAATTTCCAAACCCGCTGCCATCATCAACGTTAAGCTTGCAAGAGCATCCCGAAAGAGAAAGCTCACAAGTGTCTTATAGGGCCAAATTAAGGTGCTACTACTTATAGGTAGGCTACATATACTAACATTGTAAAATTTAAGTAGTTTTTATAAGAGTTAATAAATTTATTATATGAGACAATTTCTAATTGGACGATGGTGTAAACAATCTTTACACTATTAGTACATAGATTATTTTGTCTTATGAAAAGAGTTTAATGACTATATATTAACGGTGTAAAATTATTTTATACTGTCAATCAATCACAAATAATTATATGCATGACTTTTAAGTAGTTTTTGTAGAGTCAATAAATTTATTATACATGGATTTCTAATTGGATGACGGTGTAAAAAATCTTTACACTATCGATACATAGACTATTTTTTCTTATGAAGAGTTTAATGACTATATATTGATAGTGAAAAATTATTTTACATTATCAACCAATTACAAATTATGATATGCATGACTTTTAAATAACTTTTGTAATAGTCAATAAAATTATTATACATGCCAATTAACACACAAAAAAAGGTTTAATATTAATCTTGGTTTGAGATTAATAAATAATTTTAAGTTCGAGTCCTTAAAATATAATTGTATTAAAACTTTTAAAAAGAAATTATCATCTTAATATGTTCGATCTTATGGTTAAAAAAACTGGAATTATACATCAAATGTTAATTTAATTAGAAGTGTTAAAAAATAACTTTTGCGTTAAGTTAAATTTTTTACATTAAACTCATTTTCAAAATAAAATTGTTCAAGGAATTCTTGTGCAGATTTTCTTGCTAAATTGAGTCTGAATTTTGGAACTGCGATTCTGGAATTGGAGTCACTCCCCGCTGCATTGGAGGAGTTGATAATGGCTGATGCCATGAGGGTTTCTTTTATGCGTGTTTAGTCTTTTTGTTCTTTCTTTATATCACACTACTAAAAACCAAATAAAAATATTTAAACGTAAATTACTTTACTTCAAAATCAATTTTAACCATATTACAAACACTCGTTTAAACACAAGCTAATAATTTATCTTAAGTCAAACTAGATTAAAAACGAAAACACTAGTCGCTGTTTAAGTACCAACATAGCTACCTAGCTATAAGATGTTAACCCCCCTTTCTCCCTCCCTCTCTACGGGTTCTATTTTTAATTTGAAAATATGCACTGGCTGAAAAAGTTAGATTTGACATGGCAAATGTTTACAAAGAATATGATGTATTAATATTTACAAAATTACAAATATAAACAATCAGCATAATGATAATTATGTAATCAATTGACTGAACAGAGTAAATGAATTGTTATAGAAACAATTTTTATGCTAAATCAAAATAATTACTTAAGGTTAAGGATTAATTTGGAAGACAAATAAAACCAAGGGGTGTTTGCGTTGTATTATATATGCAAAAAACGTGATATAGCAAAAAACATATTTTCATTGTGTTACGTTTTCAGCGTAAACATGTTTCTATTATATAAAGGAAACATGTTTTCGTCCAATTGAATACAATAAAAAAATAGAGGATGATTTACATTTACAAAGAGGGAGAAGCACAACAATGAAGACATGAGACTGACGTGTGATTCCGTGGAGGTGTCGAATACAGGAGTGAAGGAGAGAACGTTGATACTTCCACTATTTCTCGCCGCGTAGTATCCATATTAAGTTTTTACTTCCTGCACCACTTATTTTGCTTTCTGCACTCCATAATTAAGGTTATTAAACCTTTTTTGGGTTCATACGAAGCTGTGAAAGAAGTGTAACTTTTGAAAGAGGCTTAATATGGGCTTTGATCCGTGAAGCTTTTGTTCTTATCCTATTAATTCAAGTTTAATATTCGTACAAAAACAAAAGTGTAATATTTGAACTAGACCAAAACAAAAAGGTTTAGAATTTGTAGTTATGATCCCTTGAAAATAAAGTTGCAGTTATGATGAATGTTCGTGGCTATGATTTTGCGGTGTAATATTCTATCCTCTATTATAAAATAATTTAGGCCAAATTACATTTATTTCAAGCGTGTAAATAGAGAACATTTTATATTATTATTACTTTGAATATATAATCATTTAATAATGAATCGAGATGTCTAGTTCAGTTGGTTGAGCTTGGTACGTGAGTTATTATAAATCCTCTGGTACTTGTCTTTAATTCCTATGGATAAAAAAAACTATTTAATAATGAATTGAGTAAATAGTGTATATATATTGATTGCGTAAATTGTCAACCAATTACAAATTGTTATATATAATTAGTTTATTAACTTTTATAATAACTATTTTAAAAGTAATATCAATGATAATTTCTAATTAATTAACTGTATAATTTTTTTTATATTGATAATGCATAAAAATTAAAGTCTAATGAATTATCATATAATTGCTTAAAAATTTATAAAAAAAAAAGTAAATATAAAAAGAGAGAATGAACATAAAGTCACAAAAAGAGAGAGTGCCTGAAGCCTATATGGCATATTTATATTATTCCTTCGTAGGTATGGTAGGGTAGTGTTTCATATGTGATGAGACATGTGAAATGTCTAAGGATGAATCTCATGAAATTCGGTGCTTGCTTAACGGACTCTATTGTCAGATTTGGTGGTTTACCACTGTGTTGTGTTTAGTCTAGTGACAAAAGGTTCTCGATGGCCCCCTTCTAGCGTGGGAAAGTTTCCCAAATCACTCACGGTGGGAAACTTTGCATGGCCGTCCAATTTTATATTGTTCTTACCAGATTTTGGTAAGCCTTCTGGTGCGGTGGCTCCGTCGGGATCACCTTCGTGACTGGTGGTGGGTGTACCTGCAAGGACACTCCGACGCTCAAGTTAGAGGCGCAGAGGGAGAGACAGGTATCACAAAGTGATATTATAATTTCGTACCTCGATTGAGATGGATCGTTCTGATTTTATAGGGTGTAAAGAGATAGATTTGATAGAGTTATTTTCCTATCAAATCTCCTCAAATCTCGTAATAAAGATAGAGATAATTCTATCTTCTATCTTTATCTTATGACCTGATCTTTCTATATCTTATCCCATGATAAGATATATTCTTTCCGTTATTATCATCCGAGTCCGAGTGATAAGTTTTACTCGGCCAACTCGACTACTCGGTGGAGTGCCGAGTCCGAGTAGTACACATGCCCCCCAAGCTCTGAAGTAATGTAGGAGCTTTAGTAATGTACCAATTTCGGATTTATTTGGCCGAGACGCATTCGGTTCTCTAAGCGTCGCGTCGTTTGGTGAAGACGTCGTTTCAGACATATTGATGTCGTAACGGTTCCCAAGGGCGGCGCCAGTGATTGCTTTTTTGAATTTTGAAACGGTTTAGGGATTCCCAAAGGTCTCAAGCCTTCCTAGCCGTTGATTGGCCTAGTGAAGGGTCTTGATCCAACGGTTCGGACCGTTTCGCCCTTTCGTATTCGCGACGTTTGGGGTTCTATATAAAGGGGCACTGTTGACGTTGGTGCTCACTCTCATTTCTGTGTTTTGTCTTCCCGCAAGCTTTTTCTCCCTTGCGCCATTTTGTTCTTCCTTCTAGGTTTTTTCTTTGTCCTTTGTTCAGGTACGCCCTATCTCCTTTCCATTTCTTTTTCTGGTTCTATAATGTCTTCTTTTTCTGGGGATTCTGGGCGCTCCGGCGGGGGTCGTATGCTTACGCCGGAGGTTCGCCCCATCGGAGAGGGTTCCGATGGTGGTTCTTCTTCCCACCGTCGTGGTTCTGATAGAATTAGCGATGGTGCGTCGGCGGCAAACGTTGCCGCCGCGGGTGTCGGGGTGGTTCGTCCATCCGTCGACCCTGCGCAAGCACCTTTGGTTGTTCCAGTCAGGGGGGTAGTGGTTCTAGAGGATTCCGAGGCCACTGAGGATCATCCTCTTGAGACTCGGCGTGCTCGCCTTCTACCTCCTTCTGTTCCCCAGCCTATTGATCCTAGGGGTAGAAGGGTATATTCTCCTGTTACTACTTCCGGCTATTCTTGGGTGGCTGGGGAGGTAGGTGCATATGCTTCTCGGTATCAGACCGAGGAAGCTTTGTCTTCCTTTCTTACAACTATTGACTTATGTCATTCGGAACGCCTGGGTATGGTCTATGCCGAACCTTGTGGGCCCGATGACCGAGTTTTTGTGTCGGCTGACTCGCGCCATCCACACTTTACTTTTGTATATGACGCATTGTTCTCGGTTCTCGGCATTACTGTGCCGTTTGACCAGTTTGAGGCTGACGTTCTTCGGGCGCTGAATGTTGCTCCCATGCAGTTGCATCCGAACTCCTGGGCTTCTCTCCAGGCTTTCCGGGTGCTCTGCAGTAAATTCTTTATAACCCCTACTGCTCCTAAATTTTTGTATCACTATAAAGTAAAAGAGAGTCAAAAGGGGGGTTGGGTCTCCTTGACTGGGATTCCTGGTCGGTCCATCCTTAGTCCTTTCACCTCCTCTTGGAAAAATTTCAAGAGTGGTTTCTTTCGTGTCCGACCAGGTCCGGAAGGAGAGGTCGAATTTTTTGATGGCCGTGGGGAGCCGAGGTTCCCTCTCTATTGGACCCGCTCCCCGAATAAACGGCTGTCTTGGCAGGTCGTGGACATGTCTCCTGAGGATCAGGATGACATGATCACGCTGTGTAAGTTACCGCGTTCCTTGTCCTGTAAAACACTCGTGGGAATTCCTTCTTCTCGGACTCCGAGAGAGGATTGGGCCGGTGAGTACCTTTTATTTACTCGATTTTTCTTCTTCTACTTTTGCTTTTTACTGATGTTTTGTCTTTTTTGCAGCTGTGATGGGAAAATTTGATTATAGAACGGCCAAAAAGCAGAGGCTGGAGAAATTGAAGGGTAAGGAGGCCTCTGCTGAGGCGGTTCGAGTTGCCCCGCCTTCTCCTCCTCCTCCTCCTTCTCCGAATAGGGATCAGCGAGAAGTCGTTCAAGGAGTGGATGGTCCTTCGAAGAGGTCGAAATCGAGTCCGCCTGGTGCTGGGGCTTCGGGGTCTGCTGTTGAGAGGCACCCGGCTTTTCTTTCTATGAAAGAAGGTCGGACCTCGCTTTGGGGTAAAGATTTCAATCCCGGGGCCCTTATCTCTGCCGATAGTCTCGGTCAAGCTGATCGGGACATGTTAAGGGATGCTGGGCCAATGCTTTCCATGGAGGCTGTTTGTCGCTTCCAAGCTCGGTCATGGGCTATTGCTCAGTATTGGGCTGAGGAGTTCGACCACGGCCACCGGGAATTAGCTATGGTGAAGGAGAATGCAGCAAAGGCCGAGCAGGCTCTGTTGGAGGCTACCCGGGCCAACGAGACTCTTCTCCAATCTGCTGAAGAATCTCGGCGGTCTCAAGAGGGAGTGGAGGTTAAGTTGAGGGAAGTTGAAAGTCGTGAGGAGGACTTAAAACTTTCCTTAGCTGCTTCTGAGAACTCGGCTCGGGAATTACGGGCTGAGGTGGATAGGCTCGTTTCCGAGCTTGCTCAAGCGAGGACTGAGGCTGCCGAGTCCGAGGCTAAGCTGCAGGTCGATCTGGGTGAGGCTTTGGACGAGATTGTGAAGACCCATGAGGCCGGGTTCAGCAAGGCACTTCGCCAAGTTCGGTATTTCTTCAAGGATGTTGACACTTCTCTTTTTGATGTGGACAAGGATGTCAATAAAGAGGGGGAGTTGGTTGAGGAGTCTGCGCTTGGTGAGGACGGCGCCGGGGACAACATCCAAGAGGGAGGAAATGTTCCTTTTTAATTTTCCTTGTTTTTGTAAGGCTCGTACCCGGCCTATCGAATAGGGTACTTAATGAAATTTATATTCAGGGCTCGCACCCGGCCTTTCGAGTAGGGTGTTAAATGACTTTTCTTTGTTATTGGTATGGTTTTTCGGTAACTCGTATTAAAGGTCTACGCGGTTTAATTATAACTCGCCTTTTGTATCCTTTATTCGGTTAGGTCTAACTCGCTTTTCGTATCCTTGTAAAGGTCTACGCGGTTTGGTTGTGACTCGCCTTCGTATCATTGTAAAGGTCTACGCGGTTAATTGTAACTCGCTTTTTGTATCCTTTACTCGGTTTTGTTTAACTCGCTTTTTGTATCCTTGTAAAGGTCTACGCGGTTAATTGTAACGCATTCGTATTTTTGTAAAGGTCTACGCGGTTAATTGTAACTCGCTTTTTGTATCCTTTACTCGGTTATGTTTAACTCGCTTTTTGTATCCTTGTGAAGGTCTACGCGGTTAAATCTAATTCTGAATAGATAATTTGAAGGAAGGAGTTTCATTAATGATAGAAATTGGGTGTGCCTCGTTAAAACCTCTTTGACAAAAAACCTCTTGGGAAAAAATGTCAAAGTAGGAAAAAGAGTACATCACCACTTACAACTTTTCTAACTGTAGTAAAACTTTAGGTGTGTCGCGTTCCAAGTTCGGGGGATGGTTTTGCCGGATGGGTACTCCAATCGGTAAGCTCCATTTCCCAGCGACTCGATTATTCTGAAGGGGCCTTCCCAATTGGCGGCCAATTTACCCTCTTCTGTAGCTTTTCTGGCTTCCCCGCATTTTCTCCAAACCAGGTCTCCAGCTTCAAAGTTTCTTGGTTTGACCTTGGTGTTATACCTCCTCTCGGCTCTTCTTTTACAGGCCTCTATTCTGACTTGGACCTCATTGAGCGTCTCTTCGGTCATGTCGAGTGCATGCCTGAGTGATTGATTGTTGTTTTCCTGGATGAAATTTGTTCTTCGCAGGGAGGGCTCTCCGACTTCTACTGGTATCATGGCGTCTGATCCGTATGTTTATTATTCAATTTTCTATTGAGATTCTAAAATGTAGAACTTAATTTTGTGGAGGGACCCTATCATCATGCTGTTCTGGGTTTGTTTGAGTTCCTCATTATGCTCTTCTTGGTTTTGATGGAGTTCCTCGTTATTCAATGGCTTTTTGGTTTTTTAGTATTTTACCTTAAGAATTACTACGATATGAACTAAACTCACTGGTTACAAGATTCTCAAAATTCGAATCATCAATGAAATTCAATCCATTTACGGTGTTTGCATTTACTTGAACTGATTTTACAGTAACGTGACCTTACAATTGGCGCGGGGAGTATATTTTATGCTTGAAAATATGATTTTTCAATTATTTTAAGTCTTTTAAAACTACAAAAGTTATGTATTTTTAGTCCTTCGCGAGAGTTTTAAAATTATTATTTCTTTAAATATAGGAGTTAAAATTAAGCATGCATTGTCATGCTTTTAAAGATTAAAAATATATTTAAATCTAATAAAAAATAATTATTCACATAAATACAACGTTTTTAAAGAGTGCAGATCTTTTAAAATAAAATATTGCAATATTTGATAAAATAACCAAATTATTAGTCAATTTAACACTTAAATTATAATTCTCATTATACCAGATCCATTCTTTATACCAATTCCATATTTATTCCATTTCATTTACATTAGGTAAATTATAATAAGTCATTAATTCAATATAAAAAATAATAATAAGTCATTAATTGGCCATTCAAAATTAACAATTACAAATAACTTTTGATTATTATTAACAACTTTGGCTGTAAGTAAGCAATATCGAACATGATTAACTTCGGCATGAAATAATTAAGATATTTCAATAAAATGAAGTTCAATAATAAAAATAAAAAAATCTTACGGTAATCTAATGGAGTTCCAGCTTTAACATTTTTTTTTAATTTTTTTTTTTTTACTTGATCCTAATACCATTTGCCTTCACTTTAACATTCTATCCCTTTATTAAGATATCCATCCTTCAATGAAAGTTTTGTCTTGGTGCTCATCATCCTTCAATAAAACACTCGAGTGTGTGCATCAGAAGCCACGCAAGGGAACAAAGAAGTAGCAATCAAATATTGAATGCATGCATGATATTATGGCCAATTAAGATAATTTTGGATCCCACCTTTCCACCCCCAACTAATACCAGCGTTTGACGACCTTGCACAATTTAATTTGATGCGCCCATCGGATATGTTGAGGTGTCCATTTATTTATTTACTTTAATTTGGATAAAATAAAGGTATTAATTAATACAAAGTTAGATTATTACAAAATTCAATAGTTATCAATTATATGATAATTTATGATTATATGAAAATTCAAACTGGTTTCCGCTCATTAAGCCCATATCAATTTTCTGTTGGCAGTCTAATGGGCTCACTGAATTAGATCACTTTATATTGAACCCATCTAAATGTAAATAACTAATATAAATGTTATAATATAATATGTAGCCCATATTAATTAATTAGGAATTATAAAATTCCTAACAATCTCCCACTTGGGCTTCATATTAACCTTAGACATTTATATCACAAAATTCTTTAGGCGCGCAACCGTATGATATTTACTTTTAGACTCCTTTTATACAATCTGGTCCATCTCATATAGCAACAGGAAACCATTGCAGTTTTCATCACAATTCAGCGTGACTAAGCCACAATGATCACCACTGTTACTCATACTCGATGACATAGATCAAATATGGATAAGCAGCATGGAAATTACATGCGATGTGATCTTAATCAAGTTTATTTCCAACTAGTCCAAACTTTATTCTTTATAGAGATCAATCCAAAATGCAATACAAATATTGCACACAAAACAAGCTCAGAATAGAATGATAAACATCAACTTTATTTCTGCAGAAAATCCAAACAATACAAATATTTGGAAAACATAAGATATAAAACATAAATGGGACTCCCACTAAACTAAGGTACTGTTAGGAACTACACCCATATGAGCAGTGTGCTCATGAAAAACTCTAGGTACCAAACCTTTAGTAAGTGGGTCAGCTAGCATGGAATCAGTCCCTATATGTTCTATGGAAATCTGCCTATTCTGAACTCTTTCCTTCACAACCAGAAACTTGATGTCAATGAATTTTGACTTGGTTGTACTCCTATTGTTGTTGGAGTAAAGAACTGCAGAGTTATTGTCACAATAAATTTTCAATGGTCTTTCAATGCCATCGACCACACGCAAACTAGTGACAAAGTTTCGCAGCCATATCCCGTGATTAGATGCCTCAAAACAAGCAATGAACTCCGCAGCCATGGTTGAAGAAGCTACAAGAGTCTGTTTAGCAGACTTCCAAGAGATAGCTCCTCCAGCCAACATATATATGTATCCAGAAGTGGAGCGTTTGCTGGCTTGACATCTAGCAAAATCAGAGTCTGAGTACCCAATGATCTCCAAATTGTCAGACTTCTGATAAGTGAGCATGTAGCCTTTTGTTCTCTTCAAGTAACGCATTACGCGTTTCACTGCCTTCCAATGCAGCAATCCAGGATTACTCAAGTATCTGCCCAGAACTCCTACGACAAATGCTATGTCGGGACGAGTACAAACTTGAGCATACATCAGACTTCCTACTGCTGACGCATAGGGAATCTTCTGCATCTCAGTTCTTTCAAGGTCATTATTGGGGCATTGTTTGAGACTGAATTTGTCTCCTTTAGCTATTGGGGTATCTCCTGGTTTACTATCTTTCATGCCGAATCTATCAAGTACTTTATCGATATAGCTCTCTTGTGACAATCTTAGGATACCTTGAGAGCGATCTCGTAGTATCTTAATACCTAACACAAAAGAAGCTTCCCCAAGATCTTTCATTTCGAAATTTTTCGTTAGAAATCTCTTGGTCTCCTGCAAGAAGCCTATATCTCTGCTAGCAAGCAGTATATCATCGACATATAATACCAAGAATATGTATTTACTCCCACTGAACTTATGATATACACAATCATCAACTACATTTGCCTCGAAACCATATGAGGTAATGACTTGATGGAACTTGTAATACCATTGACGGGAAGCCTGTTTGAGACCATAGATGGATTTCTTTAGTTTGCACACCATGGACTTTGAGTCACCTAACACAAAGTTTTCTGGTTGCACCATATAAATCGTTTCTTCAATGTCACCATTTAGAAACGCAGTCTTGACATCCATCTGATGTAGCTCTAAGTCAAAATGAGCTACCAGTGCCATTATAGTTCTAAAAGAATCCTTTGAAGATACTGGAGAAAAGGTTTCTTTATAGTCAATGCCTTCCTTCTGAGTAAAGCCTTTAGCAACTAGACGAGCCTTATATCTCTCGATATTACCCTTTGAATCCTTTTTGGTTTTAAATATCCATTTACAACCAATAGGTTTCACACCTTCAGGCAATTCGACGAGATCCCAAATGTCATTGTCTTGCATAGACTTCATCTCATCCTTCATGGCGTCAATCCATTTTTGAGAGTTAGAACTGCGCATAGCTTGACAGAAGTTGATTGGATCATCCTCTGTTAAACCAACGCCATCCTCATGTTCTTGGAGAAATATAATATAATCATTTGAGATTGCACTTCTCCTCTCTCTAACGGATCTCCTTAATGGCACTTCTTGAGGTTGTTGAGGTTGCTCTAAAGGTATTTGAGGGAGAACCTCATTGTTGTCTTGTTCTGGAACAATGTCAATAGTTTGAACATTGTCTTCTATTATTGGAGTTGTGTCTTGAACAGTAATAGGTACGAGGACTTGATCGCTGTAAACAACAGGTTCTTCCTCAAAGACAACATTCCTTATGTTCTCTTCCTTCCCAAACTCAACTTCCTCAAGAAATCTCGCATTTCCCGTCTCGAAAAAGGATCTTAAGGTGGGATTGTAAAATTTATAGCCCCGAGAGCGTTCAGCATAACCAACAAAATAGCAGCTAATCGTTCTTGAGTCCAGCTTTCTTTCATGTGGCCTATAAGGCCGCGGCTCAGCTGGACAACCCCAAATGTGCAAATGTTTAATGCTTGGCCTTTTACCAGTCCAAAGTTCATAAGGGGTTTTGTTAACTGCTTTACTTGGCACCCTATTAAGGATGTAAACTGCTGTCTTTAAGGCTTCTCCCCAAAGTGACTCTGGCAAAGAAGAATGACTAATCATACTTCTCACCATATCCTTAAGAGTTCGGTTTCTTCGTTCTGCTACACCATTCATGCTAGGTTTGCCCGACATAATGTATTGCGGAACAATTCCACACTCTTTGAGGAAAAGCACAAAAGGTCCTGGACGTTGTTCTCCTGATCCATCATATCTGCCATAGTACTCACCACCACGGTCAGATTTGACAGCCTTAATTTTCTTTCCAAGTTGAAGTTCAACCTCAGCCTTAAAAGTCTTAAAAATGTCTAGGGATTGGGACTTCTCATGTATCAAATATAGGTAACCGTATCTAGAGTAGTCATCTATGAACGTAATGAAATATTGTTGTCCATTCCAAGAAGCTGTAGGAAAAGGACCACAAATGTCTGTATGCACTAGTTCTAAGACGTCTTTAGCTATTTCGGCACCTAATTTCCTTATGTTTGTTCATTTTCCCTTTATGCATTCAACACAGACCTCAAAGTCCAATAAATCCAAATGGTCAAGAATTTTATCCAACACAAGTCTCTGAATTCTCTGTTTAGAGATATGGCCTAAACGCTTGTGCCATAAGGTGGCTGAATTCTCATTCAATTTTCGTTTTGTACCACGTGAACTTATTTGCAGTATTTCATTATAGGAACAAACAACATCAAGCATGTAAAGATTATCAATTAAAGAACCAGAACCAACGATATTTGAATTTTGGTAGAGACTAACTTTATTATTTCCAAATGAACAAGAAAATCCAAATTTGTCCAAACTAGAAATAGAAATCAAATTCTGTCTAAAAGACGGTACAATAAAAGTCTCAAATAAATCCAAATAAAATCCAGTTTTTAACTGTAATCTAAAAGTTCCAATAGCCTCCACTGCAACCTTCTTGCCATCGCCCACAAAGATGAATCTTTCATCATCACTTGGCGGTCGGTTCCACAGGCAACCCTGCATAGTCATACTTATATGAGTAGTAGCACCAGAATCTACCCACCAAGTATCTTTAGGTACAAAAGCCAAATTAACTTCAGAACAAACTAGAGTAAGAAATTTACCTTTCTTCACATGCCATGCGGCATACTTGGGACACTCTTTCTTCATGTGTCCCGACTTCTTGCAGAAGTAACAGGTAAATTCCTCATCCTTCTTTTGTTTCTTTTGCTGAGAAGTCCCTTCTGCAGCACCCTTAGTCTTCTTCCTTTTCTTATTCTGAGAGGTTGAAGTCAAGTGAGCACTTTCAGTCCTATCTCTCTGCAGCCTCTCCTCCTCTTGCACACAGTGAGATATAAGCTCATTGAGGGACCATTTGTCCTTCTGAGTGTTATAGCTCACTTTGAATTGCCCAAAGTGTGCAGGAAGCGAGATCAAAACAAGTGCACGAGCAGGTCTTCACCAAGCTCTAACTTAAGTGACTTGAGTTTCGATGCGAGATTGGACATCTCCATAATGTACTCCCTTATGTTCCCTTTGCCTTTATACTTCATGGAGATGAGTTTAGCCAAAAGGTTACTCGTCTCCGCTTTTTTCATTTTTGGCAAAGTATTGCTTAATTTCCTCAAGGAATTTCTTTGCACTTTGACCCTCAGAAATAGAGCCCCGAAACGCCTCTGGAATAGAGCGCTTCATGATCATAAGGCACATTCGGTTGGACCGATCCCACTTCTCAATTTTTGCCTCATTAGAGGTTTCCGGAGTGGAAATGGGTCGTTCCGTCCTCAGTGCCAAGTCTAAATCCATACAGCCAAGAACAATTTCTACGGCTTCCTTCCAGACCTTAAAATTTGTCCCATTCAGCATTGGGATAGAATTCACTTGGGCAGTAACATTTGCAGCACTAGCAATATTAACTAAAGAGAGAACAAAGAAATCAATAACATGTTCACAAATAACCAAGCAAGTCATATAAAGTATATATAACAAGACATGCAGATATTTCCCATAACGGACCCATCACAAGATACCTAGCACAACATTAATTCTAGTCTTTGGACAGAGAAATTAATTTGTAATTGGTACTCTCAACGCAATGATCAAATATTGACAATTAGTTCTGTCAAATAATAGCCTTTCTTTGGACAGACTATTATTCACATGAAAAAAAAAATACTTTATAATTGTCACATATTTATCATCGCAGGTATGTTATTATTTGGCCAAATTGTGTCTTCCTTTGGGCCGAGCACAATTCGCATAAATAATTCCATACTAACATCCATGCAATTTAATTAAATCAATTTACACAATAGAGGTTACTTTGGCAACATAATGGTTCAATCAATTTAATTAAAATTACCGGACACGCAAATAAATGAAAAAGATCCGTAATGGTTAAATTTGCACCCAATTATGATAGCAGTAAATATTTGAAAACAACATCATGGTAAACTAATTACGCATCCGAAACGAACATACCACGGTACTATCACAAATTTATACTAACCACAAGAATATCATAAGCTATCAGCCTATCACCGATTCATGAAGGAAAAAACCAATTACTTTAAGTACCGAAACTAATAAAAGAAATTTGCCGCTGATCCAAAACAATATCAAAGATCCCAAATGATATATACTAAACATGAATCTGCAATATATTATTGATTTCAATATTACTTTCATGGGAATCAATTACATCGCCATATAAAGAAAATCACAAATCATTATCCAATTTCCTTTATTCAGTGATTCATTAATCGAGAAAAAAATAAAAAATAAATCACTAATTCTTTATAATAACGTAACCTTAATTTTCAAAGTAAAACAATAGTTTTAATTTTCCATTATAATACGTGAACACCAATGCCAAACCAATACTAGCCCCTTATTGAAATCAATGAAAACATACGTTGACCATGTGAAAAGCCATAAGCCATAGAACATTCGAACCATGTATATATCCTTATTTCGAATGTTAAAAAAAAAACTTTTAAAACCTTTTTCTTTTGTTTCGGAAACCTTCACGCTATCGTGCTACAGTACCAGAGGTACAAGGAAGACGATGTTGTATCAAGAAAAACTTAGTGATCAAATAATCGGAAAGTCGAAATCCTAATAATCAAACAACTTTAAATCCCAATAATCTAACAGTAATGGTGGCTCTGATACCACTTGTTGGAATTTTAATAAACCATATAAAACACCAAATGAGCACCAAAACACATTACGTCAGATTATCAAGAGGTTTTAAGGAATACCTGGATCCATAGAGTTTGATCAATACGCAGCGGAATCTAACAGCGGTCACAAACAATTGGTTTAATGACCTTCCTCAACCAAATCACCTTCTTTCTTATGGAACCTTTGTTTTCTCTTCTGATGGGGAGAGGAGAAACTGTTTCTTGATTTAGTGTATTGGGGACCATAACCATGCCTTAGGTTTTAACTTATTAGGGTTCCCATTATCCCCTAATGGGCCAAACTGGTTTCCGTTCATTAAGCCCATATCAATTTTCTGTTGGCAGTCTAATGGGCTCACTGAATTAGATCACTTTATATTGAACCCATCTAAATGTAAATAACTAATATAAATGTTATAATATAATATGTAGTCCATATTAATTAATTAGGAATTATAAAATTCCTAACATGCGAGCGTATAGACTTTTAGCTTGAGGGATTTATTTGTCTAAAAATGCTTGGGAATTTGGAATCATGGACTTCTTATTCATATATACCTTTTATAACTTGTTTCTAATCCACCAATATGAAACTTGTTTTTCAACACTTCCGCATGGTGCATAGGAGAATAATGCTTTCAGTGTAGATGCTGTTTCTGAGGGTATGAAAGCCACGTAACATAGCTGCCTACCTAAATATTTCTCGTACACAAACCATGTTGAAATTTGCAAAGTTAGAAATAGGTTGCCACTAATTAATCAAAGTGGGTCTAACCTAGTGATGATAAAGCCGTGCTTAATTATCATCTTTCCCTAGTATTGAAATTTGTCAAAACGAATTAATCACACTTAACCCCTTTAACTCTTCCTAAGAGATAAATATTAACACGAATTAAATGAGACAAAAGTAGCTTCTAAGAAAAGCAAGAAACAAAACAAATACATGTGTTAACAGGAAATCAATGATTTGATGCTCAGAGGGTGGTCCATGTCACCCAAAATTTCTACGCACTGACGAAGCATCAAAATACTTTAATATATACACAGCGTTGAAAAGAATTTAATCCATTAAATTAAGCTTAAACCGTTTTGAATGGCGTGAATTTTCTGTGCAGATTTGTTGAAATTTGTCAATGCCATGAAAACCTAAAATACCTAACAACCAAAATAGTCTCAAAAAAGGACCTTTCATATTAGCTATGTTGGAATTTCCAAACCCGCTGCCATCATCAACGTTAAGCTTGCAAGAGCATCCCGAAAGAGAAAGCTCACAAGTGTCTTATAGGGCCAAATTAAGGTGCTACTACTTATAGGTAGGCTACATATACTAACATTGTAAAATTTAAGTAGTTTTTATAAGAGTTAATAAATTTATTATATGAGACAATTTCTAATTGGACGATGGTGTAAACAATCTTTACACTATTAGTACATAGATTATTTTCTCTTATGAAAAGAGTTTAATGACTATATATTAACGGTGTAAAATTATTTTATACTGTCAATCAATCACAAATAATTATATGCATGACTTTTAAGTAGTTTTTGTAGAGTCAATAAATTTATTATACATGGATTTCTAATTGGATGACGGTGTAAAAAATCTTTACACTATCGATACATAGACTATTTTTTCTTATGAAGAGTTTAATGACTATATATTGATAGTGAAAAATTATTTTACATTATCAACCAATTACAAATTATGATATGCATGACTTTTAAATAACTTTTGTAATAGTCAATATAATTATTATACATGCCAATTAACACACAAAAAAAGGTTTAATATTAATCTTGGTTTGAGATTAATAAATAATTTTAAGTTCGAGTCCTTAAAATATAATTGTATTAAAACTTTTAAAAAGAAATTATCATCTTAATATGTTCGATCTTATGGTAAAAAAAACTGGAATTATACATCAAATGTTAATTTAATTAGAAGTGTTAAAAAATAACTTTTGCGTTAAGTTAAATTTTTTACATTAAACTCATTTTCAAAATAAAATTGTTCAAGGAATTCTTGTGCAGATTTTCTTGCTAAATTGAGTCTGAATTTTGGAACTGCGATTCTGGAATTGGAGTCACTCCCCGCTGCATTGGAGGAGTTGGTAATGGCTGATGCCATGAGGGTTTCTTTTATGCGTGTTTAGTCTTTTTGTTCTTTCTTTATATCACACTACTAAAAACCAAATAAAAATATTTAAACGTAAATTACTTTACTTCAAAATCAATTTTAACCATATTACAAACACTCGTTTAAACACAAGCTAATAATTTATCTTAAGTCAAACTAGATTAAAAACGAAAACACTAGTCGCTGTTTAAGTACCAACATAGCTACCTAGCTATAAGATGTTAACCCCCCTTTCTCCCTCCCTCTCTACGGGTTCTATTTTTAATTTGAAAATATGCACTGGCTGAAAAAGTTAGATTTGACATGGCAAATGTTTTCAAAGAATATGATGTATTAATATTTACAAAATTACAAATATAAACAATCAGCATAATGATAATTATGTAATCAATTGACTGAACAGAGTAAATGAATTGTTATAGAAACAATTTTTATGCTAAATCAAAATAATTACTTAAGGTTAAGGATTAATTTGGAAGACAAATAAAACCAAGGGGTGTTTGCGTTGTATTATATATGCAAAAAAAGTGATATAGCAAAAAACATATTTTCATTGTGTTACGTTTTCAGCGTAAACATGTTTCTATTATATAACGGAAACATATTTTCGTCCAATTGAATACAATAAAAAAATAGAGGATGATTTACAATTACAAAGAGGGAGAAGCGTGCAATTAGTTTGTGGAATGAAGAGTGTTTTAAAAAGGTTGTATGTGCGGTGGGAAATTATATAATGATGGATAGAGACACTGAAAACCTCAACAGAATAGATGTTGCAAGAGTTCTTGTGAGAATCTCTACCCGTGAAGTTATCAGATACCACTCGAAGATTAGGATCAACGGAAACATTATGTGCGTTAGACTGGTGGAGGAAACAGTCTCCGTGGCAGAAAAATGCCATTGCAATCGCTGGAAGTATACTAATTCGTCATCCGATGAAAGCTCAGATGGTAGTGTGTTCGGAATGGAATATGTTTCGTCATCCTCAGAGTTCGATGGGGATATGATGTGGCTGGAGAAGGATAAAGTAGATGAAGGGGCGGCGGATGGAGGTGGTCATCGACGGAGAAGTAAAGCGGAGGAAACAACAGTTGTTTACCCAGCGGTCGCTCAAATTCAAAATAAAGTTACTGACATTGACTCTGAAACGATGTCAGTTAGCTGTGTTGGGGTGACAAAGCTATTTGAAGTAGGTAAGGAAAAGGAAGCGGCGGTGGTTCAGAGAAAGGTACACGAGGAAGGAAATTTTCAGGAAAAGGAGATTGATAGCAAATTAAAAAGGGAAATGAGGGCAGGAATGACTACAAATACAAATAGTATGGTGGAGAAAGAGGGTAATATTTGGAGTACTGAAGACACTATGCGGACTAAAGGAGGGGAAGAGGCCATCCCAGAAGAGATGACAAAAGATATTAAGGGTGGGGCCCATAATAGCTACACAAGTGACGAGAAAGACGTGGTGGAGACGCGTTGCAAAGACCAAACACAAGTAGAGAAGAAAGATGGGCCACCTAGCTTAAAAGCCCAATATGATGGTTTCGAAAATGTCCCCAGCGAGTCTTGTGTGGGCTTGTCTACAACCCATATTGTCGCCTCACTTAATCCAACAGATCAGGTTCCGGGCCAGGCTCGAAGTGGGAGTCGTCAAGAAGGAATGGTGGACGGTGCGGAAGGGGAACAGAAAAAAGAAAATAATGAAGCAGAGAAGGTTGACAAAAGAAGTTATGGGAAAAAGAAAAAGGATGACGATGAAGAAAACATTTTTTTGAAGATCCCTGAGTGTGAAACTTCAGCACAAGGAGCTAAGAGAGGACCTTTCCATGGAAAATCTAGCATTATTACTAATTCATCAGGTGAAGAATCAGCGAAGGGACATAGCAAGCTTAGTGTGGAACGTGGAAGAAAGAAGAAATTAAGGTCTGCAAGTTTCGATATGTCAAACATTCTGTCGGATAACTGCATAAAGAATTGCAATAAGAATTTCTGGCTGAATGATGACGCATTAGAAGCACAGAAGTTGTGGGATGTTGGAAAGAAGTTGGGAGTATCGTTTAATGGTAAGGAGGAGGAGATTATTCAGAGAATGATACTGTTGGAGAAAAGGGACACAGAAGAGGCAGCCAGGAAAAGCAAGGAGAAAAAAGGAGGGGAATCATATCTCCATCAATGAAAGTCCTATCATATAATATTAGGGGTTTGGGGGGGGAGGGTTAAGTGGAAGAGTGTTAAGAATATGGTTAGTAAAGAGAAGGTACAAATCCTATGTAAACAAGAAACTAAAAAAGAGAACATTGACCAGAATATTTGCTATGCTTTGTGGGGATCTAATGATGTAAAGTGGTGCATGAGTCCGGCTGTTAATAAAGCGGGAGGTTTGCTTTGTTTGTGGAATGAAGAATTCTTTAAAGTGGAAAACTCATTCTTCGGGGAAGGCTATATTGGTTTGGAAGGGATGTGGGTGGAGGCTAATAAAAGGATCATAATTGTCAATATTTATGCATCATGTGAAAGCGAGAGAAAAAGAAGACTTTGGGGGGAATTGAAGAGAAGAAAGGCAAGTAGCATCACAAATTTGTGGTGTTTAGTTGGTGACTTCAATTGTGTGAGATGGCAACATGAGAGACAAGGAAAATGTAGGAGAGCTCAAGGTGGTATGGAATCAAGGGAGTTCAATGAGTTCATTGAAGACATGGAACTTATTGATATTCCTTTGATGGGAAGAAAATTCACATGGTTTAGGCCAAACGGAGGTGCTAGGAGTAGAATTGATAGGGTGTTGGTTACGGAAGATTGGCTAGAAGAATGGTATGGAAGTACACAACATGTGTTGGATAGAAGCTTTTCCAATCATTGTCCTATTTTACTAAAGGATGTTTGTGTGGATTGGGGACCTAAACCATTTAGGGTATTAGATTGTTGGTTACAAGAAAAGAGCTTTAAGGAGTATGTCACGAAGGAGTGGTCAAAGATGGAGGTCCATGGGTGGGGTGCATATGTCTTAAAGGAGAAATTGAAAATGTTGAAAGAGAAATTGAAAAGTTGGAATAAAGATCAATTTGGCAATTTGCAAAGAAAATACAAAGAATTGGAAGTTGAGATGAATAATCTAGACAAGAAAAGTGAAGAAGGTGGATTATCTATGGAGGAAAGAATTTTGAAGAAAGAGCTACAAGAGAAATTATGGAGAGTTGCAATGTATAATGAATCTCTATTTAGACAAAAGTCTAGAGATAGGTGGATTGTGGAGGGTGATAGTAATTCCAAATACTTTCACTCGGTGGTTAAGTGAAGAAAGAGAAAAAGTATGATTAGAGGACTTACAATTAATGAGTGTTGGGTGGAAGACCCAAAGATAGTGAAAGATGAAGTGGTACATTTCTTCCAAAGTAGATTCCAAGAGAAGGCAGAATTGAGACCTTGCCTAGATGGTGTATTCTTTGGGAGTATATCGGAGGGGGAGAGTAGGAAGGCGGACCGTATGTTTTTGGAGGAAGAGGTTAAAGATGCGGTATGGGAATGTGGGAATGACAAGAGTCCGGGTCCGGATGGATTTAATTTCAAATTTATAAAAGCTTTTTGGCCGATGATGAAGGAGGATATCATGAGATTTATGAGAGAATTTCATACAAATGGTGTGCTTCCAAGGGGGAGCAATCCTTCTTTTATCACACTTATTCCAAAGGTGGATAATCCACAAGGTCTTGGTGAGTTTAGACCAATTTCTCTTATTGGATGTATGTATAAGATTGTGGCAAAAGTATTAGCTAAGAGACTCAAATTGGTGCTACCCAACATCATTGACAAAAGACAAAGTGCCTTCTTAAGTGAAAGATATCTTCTTCATAGTGTGTTGGCGGCTAATGAGGTGGTGGATGAAGCGAGGAGGAGAAATAAGCAATGCTTGATATTTAAGGTAGACTATGAGAAAGCATATGACTCGGTATCTTGGAAATTTCTCTTGTATATGTTTAGGAGGATGGGATTTAGTCATAAGTGGATTAAATGGATCAACGAATGTCTGTCTTCAAGCTCGGCGTCCATACTTGTCAATGGAAGTCCTACATGTGAATTTAAGTTGTATAGAGGTCTTAGACAAGGAGATCCTTTGGCTCATTTTTTGTTTACGGTGGTGGCGGAGGGTTTGAGTGGATTAATGAGGGAGGCAATGGGGAAAAATTTGTTCAAGGGGTTTATTGTGGGAAATGGAGGGGTGGAGGTGAATTTGCTCCAATATGCGGATGACACAATTTTTATAGGGGAGGCAACCTTGAGTAATGTGGTGATTATTAAGAGTATTTTGCGATGTTTCGACCTAGCATCCGGTTTAAAAGTGAATTTTGCTAAGAGTAGATGTGGTGCGGTTGGTGTGGAGAGATCCAAAGTTGAAAGGTTGGCAAATACTTTAAATTGTAAAATCTTATCCTTTCCTTTTGTGTACTTGGGAATCCCAATCGGAGCTAATCCTAGAAGACAAGAGACATGGAAGCCTATTGTGGATAAGTACGTGAAGAAATTGGCATCTTGGAAACATAGACAACTCTCTATGGCGGGAAGGGTTTGCCTCATTAATTCAGTACTATCATCTTTGCCTTTATTTTTTCTATCTTTCTTTAAAATGCCTATGGGTGTGGTGAGAAAAATTCAAAGTATTCAAAAAGGCTTCCTTTGGGATTATAAGGGGGAAAGTAGGAAGATTGCTTGGGTGAGCTGGAAAAATTTGTGCGCTCCTAGGGATCACGGGGGTTTGGGGTTGAAAGATGTTGCTTTGTTTAATGATGCTCTACTTGCTAAATGGAGATGAAATCTTTTTCACCAAGAGGATTCTTTGTGGGGAAATATTTTGAAAGCCAAGTATGGGGGGTGGAGAGGTTTGATGTCGGAAGACAATAATAAAGACACGTCTATTTGGTGGAGGGAACTAATAAAAGTGTGTGGAAAAGGGAGTCAATCTAAGTGGTTTGATAACATGATATCTTGGAAAATTAGAGATGGGACTAGAATTAATTTTTGGGGTGACAATTGGATTGGGGAGGACAAATTGGCAAATTCTTTTGTTAGATTATTCCTCAATTCGGAGCAAAATGAGGGTTCTTTAAAAGATATGGGCTTTTGGGAAGGTGATAGGTGGAGGTGGAACTTTAATTGGAGGAGACAATGGTTCGCTTGGGAGGAAGTTCTGCTGAATAATTTCAATGATATGCTATCTACTATGCATGTTCAATTGGAGGGATTAGATGACTGGTGGTGGGAGGGCGAAGCGTCTGGGAGGTTCTCTGTAAGTTCGGCTTACGACGCACTATATGCTCTGTGCTCAGAGTCACACCAAGACATTTTATTTATGAATTTGTGGAAGATTAAAGTCCCCTCTAAGGTGATTATTTTGAGTTGGAGAGCTATTAAGAACAGGCTTCCTACAAAAGTTAACTTGAAAAGAAGGAAAGTTATAGATAATGAGGAAGATGTACTCTGTCCATTCTGTGGGGCTCATGAGGAAACAATCATGCATGTTCTTTTCTCATTTTTGAAGATAGATGTTATTTGGAAGAAATGTTACAGCTGGCTGAATTTACAAATGGTTTTTCCAGAATCTCCAGAGGCTCATTTTCTACAACATTCATTTGGTACGGATACCAAATCTAAGGAGGAAAGATGGATGGTTGTTTGGTGCGCCGTTATCTGGTGTATATAGAATAGAAGGAATGCCTCAATTTTTAGGAATGAGGGATTGGACACAAACTTACTTCTACAAGAGGTGGAGTTCACGGCATGGATCTGGTTGAAGTTAAAGGTAAAAGATTTTCAATACTCCTTCTTGTTGTGGTCATTGAACCCCGGAAATTGTCTCCTGGACGGATTTAGAGAGTAATAAATAAATGAAATTACACTGGTGGCAATGATGGAATCAATTACGTCTGTGGCAGTGGAGGTAATGTTTTTTTTTTGGGTGACTAGTGCCCCTTTGTGCGAAATTGTTACATCAGTGGAATAGATAAATATTGCTTACTGGTTTTCTTAGCCGACAGTACCAGTGTGTGGATTTAGTGTGTGGATTACTTCTAGCGGTGGTCAACAGGGGTAGGTGACATTTAATGTGAGCTCTAAAGTCAGGGAACTTTTATGATCTACCATTATGTGGAATTGGAACCGCGGTGCCAAAGTTATCAATTCAGGGGGGTGTTGGATGTATTTTGATTGGTGGACATGGTAGATTTGCTTTGGTAGTATGGCAGTAAATGTATTGACAATTGAATGCACCTATAAGCTTGGGGGGGTGTAATTAGTAGTATCAACGTGAGGGTTAATTGTTGAAGGTAGAATCTCTGGTTACGTTTTATTTATTCTAAGTAGACATAAATACACTGTAACCAGAGTGTAACCAGAGTGTGCCAGGGATTGTGGCTTCAGGATAATTTTCTGTATACGGGTTCTTGGTACCCCTTGTACCAATTTTAATATAATTATTACTTTGCTGATAAAAAAAAAAAAAACAAAGAGGGAGAAGCACAACAATGAAGACATGAGACTGATGTGTGATTCCGTGGAGGTGTCGAATACAGCAGTGAAGGAGAACGTTGATACTTCCACTATTTCTCGCCGCGTAGTATCCATATTAAGTTTTTACTTCCTGCACCACATATTTTGCTTTCTGCACTCCATAATTAAGGTTATTAAACCTTTTTTTGGGTCCATACGAAGCTGTGAAAGAAGTGTAACTTTTGAAAGAGGCTTAATATGGGCTTTGATCCGTGAAGCTTTTGTTCTTATCCTATTAATTCAAGTTTAATATTTGTACAAAAACAAAAGTGTAATATTTGTACTAGACCAAAACAAAAAGGTTTGGAATTTGTAGTTATGATCCCTTGAAAATAAAGTTGCAGTTATGATGAATGTTCGTGGCTATGATTTTGCGGTGTAATATTCTATCCTCTATTATAAAATAATTTAGGCCAAATTACATTTATTTCAAGCGTGTAAATAGAGAACATTTTATATTATTATTACTTTGAATATATAACCATTTAATAATGAATCGAGATGTCTAGCTCAATTGGTTGAGCTTGGTACGTGGGTTATTGTAAATCCTCTGGTACTTGTCTTTAATTCCTATGGATAAAAAAAATCATTTAATAATGAATTGAGTAAATAGTGTATATATATTGATTGTGTAAATTGTCAACCAATTACAAATTGTTATATATAATTAGTTTATTAACTTTTATAATAACTACTTTAAAAGTAATATCAATGATAATTTCTAATTAATTAACTGTTTAATTTTTTTTATATTGATAATGCATAAAAATTAAAGTCTAATGAATTATCATATAATTGCTTAAAAATTTATATATAAAAAAAGTAAATATAAAAAGAGAGAATGAACATAAAGTCACAAAAAGAGAGAGTGCCTGAAGCCTATATGGCATATTTATATTATTCCTTCGTAGGTATGGTAGGGTAGTGTTTCATATGTAATGAGACATGTGAAATGTCTAAGGATGAATCTCATGAAATTCGGTGCTTGCTTAACGGACTATAGTGTCAGATTTGGTGGTTTACCACTGTATTGTGTTTAGTCTAGTGACAAAAGGTTCTCGATGTTGGACCTTGTGAATAAGCTAACTCGATCAAAATTGTATATTAAAAATTTGAGCCTACAATCACCTTTTTAATATCTATTATTAAACCAAAAATCATATTACTTTCAAAATCAAGTTTAACTATAACCAATTCTAAAATTCACGTTGAACAATGCGAAAAAGGCCTATGGCACTTGCTCTAAACGGATATATTTGGCTTTAGCCATAATATAAAGCTCATCATGTAAGTAAGGGTGTTCAAATCAAACACACACTTCCTAATACTATTGTCTTCCTCCCCAATGCACAACTAAAAAGACCTGTAACATGTTTAATATCAGATTGCTCAACAATTATTACTACTATTATTCTTGTTCTGCAGAGACCTAGGATGTGGTGGATAATAACTGTCTTCAACTATATAAATATAAATGAGAAAAAAATATAGTAACTTCAAGTAGTAGTGATTGTGAAGTTATATGTGTCAAGGAAGGACCAATTAGTGTAAAGTAAATTAAACTCTAAATTGAATTGTTTTTTCTTTTCTAATTCCTTAACTAATTCTCTCCATGCCACTTGTTATATTCTCTCTGCCTTTCACTGAAACCGTATCTCCCTGTGTATTTGTTAATCCCTACATATTCCTTAACCCATTTGCAAGTTCCATCTTCCGTTAAAGCTTCTGAATTTATCTGGCTTTTGCAATTTTCGATTGAAGACATGAGTGAGATCAAATATGGCTACCCATATCCTGCTCAAGGTAGGTACATGCTTAGAGACACATCACATATTCAAATTTTACATAAACCTTTTGTTAACTCTAGCTAGATGCTTTTGAATTTCCTGCATCTTTTTGTTTTGTTTGTTCTCACGCAAATAAAATAAATTAATTAGTTGCCGTTAATCAATGAATTTTTGCTTATAAAAAAAGTTAGTTAGTTTCCCCCCTTTTGCATATATAAACCATTGCTTGAATTTGAACATTCTCAATTTATATTTGTTAATTACTATAGGTAGTACTACTGTACTAGATAACTGATATGATCATGTCCTTCAGGTCCTTATCAAGGGCCACCTCCGGTGGCTGCACCTCCACAGTACTATGCTGCTCCACCACCCAGAAGAGAACCAGGTTTCCTTGAGGGATGGTAAGCAGAAGCAGCTATATATATAGATATATATGGAAGGTGATATTGTTCCTTCCATTGAGACAAAAGTAGTAACGTTTATTTACTTTTTAATTCAAGCATAAGCATATATGATATTATATTTGTTGGAGATTCCACATCGATCAGTGATATGATCAAAATAGTGTATATAAATGAGGGATAACTTTCATCTTATAAGTCGATTTTGTAGGGTTGAGTTAGGTTCATAACTCATAATTCTAAGAACATTCCATGCTTCTTGTCCAAAGCTTTTGTTTAATTTTGCTTGTTTTGCACAAATCTGCAGCATACTGGCTTTATGTTGCTGTTGCCTATTGGACGAATGCTGCTGCTGCGACCCAACCATTGTTCTGGCTAGTTAATTAATGCTACTATGTCTATGGTAATGGGAAAGACTATTATTGCAAGAATTGTATTTAATTAATTAAGGTTGTTATTTTACAATAGAATCGTTGTATATAAATTATGTATGTATGAGTACTAGTGAGTAAAGGATTTGTTCTTTGCTTAAAAATGTTTGTTACAAACACTTGAAGGTTGTTTGAGAAGAGAATAAACTTTGGTCTGCTTTGTTTATTAAAAAATGTAGAGACTTTTGTAGAATGCTGGGTTTGTTGGATAAGGATGGAGATTGGTGTGAAAAGGGACATGTATTATTCCTTGGTTATTTATAGACAAGTAAAGTAGTCCACAACCTTTGTAGAAGGGACTCAACTAATAATTAACTAAGGAAAAATATTGATAGACACCTACAATGTTATTTTATACTTAGTAAGAGAGAGAAAAAAAAATATAATAGGTGATATAATGTGATAAGAAAAGAGAGATAGAAAGAAATAAGAGGTGGTAGTGGAGTGTTTAAAATTATGAATGATTTATGTATCATTACTCATTAACTAATAAGCAACCAAAGGTAAAGAATTCAAATACGTTAAAATCACCACAAATCACTGAGCTTATGTTTGGCCAAACTACCAAAAAAGTTAGTTAAAAGTTGAAAAGTTAGCTCAAAACTAAAAGCTAGTTAGTTGGGAAATGAAAGTTGTTAAGCTAGCTAGAAAGGTGAAAACTTATAAGTTAGCTGATTGAATTGAAAGTGTCTTATAAGATTAGCTAATAAGTTAGCTGATAAATGTAAAATGACATAAAAGGATATAATTAATTATTTAATTATAAAGGGTAAAAAAATCTCAAGTAAATATGAAAAATATTCGAAGAGATAATTGTTATGAAGAATAATATATAACTAATAATGTCGTGAACTAAGATAAAGGCACTATGTTTGACATGCTATTTTAGCCAGTTATTACATTTTCGTCTTTTTCCCTTATTATTTGTTTGTTCTCCATTAAGTTAGTTCTTTAGCCCACTAGTTAACTGCACACGTTGTTAGCATATGTTTACCATTATATTTTGTTAGCGTTTTGTGAGTTCCTGCTATTCGTCATTTGTCTTTTCAAATTATTCCATGTTTCATGTTTCTAACTTAATATGTTTTATTTTATTTATTTGAAATATTGAATGTAAATTGCCGTGAAATAAGATTTTTGTGAATTATTGTCTAGTATCTCTTTCTATTGCCTTTTCTTTTGTTTGTTTTAATGTGCAGGAGCAAATAAATATGGTAGAAAAAAAAAGAATAATAAAAATAAAATCTAATTTAGTAAGAAAATCCCATCTTAAGTTTCACGTGCCTTTTTTTATTAATGCCTCATCTTTATAATAATAATAATAATAATAATAATAATAATAATAATAATAATAATAATAATAATAATAATAATAAATAAATAAATAAATAAATAAAGTTTAATAGAAAAAAAAGATTAATTGGATGTGACATTCTCTTAATCTTGAGATTTTGAGGTACAAGTTATGACAATTTGATATCTTAAAGTTATTCTCTAAAATAAAATATTAACACGAAATTTGTTTGCTTCAATTGAGAATTAAATTTTTTAAATAGATTGACTTGGGTGCACACCTCTGTCAGTCTTATATTTTTAGGACGTATGAGTTGTGACAATTCAGAAATTCTAAATAACAAAATAAGAATAAAAAATAAAAAATATATCAACACGCAAATATTTTCTACCCCAAAGAATTACGTAACTCTGAATTTTCCATTGCACCTGGGGATACGTAGGAGCAGGGGACCACTCATGTCGAGCTAAAAAGATAAAAAAAATATAAATCAAAAAGATAAAAATATAATAATAATTCTCTCTTCACATAATAATAGACTTCTCTTTTAAATAATATTTTCATGCTAATAACAATAAATAAAGTATCCAAAAATATTCTTGTTTTATTTTGAGGGGTAAAATAAATAATGTTAAAGTCATTAAAATTTACACATTTGATTAGAGGCAACCGTCTTCGAACGGACGTCGTAGGGTGCTAATATCTTTCTTACGCGTAATCGACTCCTGAACTCATATTTGGTTCCAAAGACCATTCTTTTTCTTTAAAGGTTTTTTCCAATGTTTTCCTTAATAAATATTGGTGACGACTCTTCTGTTTATTTTAAAACTTGTTTTCGCTATCCCGCTGCGACATTGGTTGCGATACACGGAATCATTTTGCATTCCCGAGAATCACATCCATAAGAATATTGTAGCTATGAATGTTATTCCTTGGCATATATAAAAATGTGTTTGGCTAACTTTTAACATTCCTAGGAATATTTTAAAGTTTTAAAATAATAAATAAAAATGTTTGTTACAAACACTTGAAGGTTGTTTGAGAAGAGAATAAACTTTGGTCTGCTTTGTTTATTAAAAAAATGTAGAGACTTTTGTAGAATGCTGGGTTTGTTGGATAAGTATGGAGATTGGTGTGAAAAGGGACATGTATTATTCCTTGGTTATTTATAGACAAGTAAAGTAGTCCACAACCTTTGTAGAAGGGACTCAACTAATAATTAACTAAGGAAAAATATTGATAGACACCTACAATGTTATTTTATACTTAGTAAGAGAGAGAGAGAAAAAAGTATGATAGGTGATATAATGTGATAAAAAGAGAGAGATAGAAAGAAATAAGAGGTGTTAGTGGGGTGTTTAAAATTATGAATGGTTTATGTATCATTACTCATTAACTAATAAGCAGCCAAAGGTAAAGAATTTAGATACGTTAAAATCACCACAAATCACTGAGCTTATGTTTGGCCAAACTACCAAAAAAGTTAGTTAAAAGTTGAAAAGTTAGCTCAAATCTGAAAAGCTAGTTAGTTGGGAAATAAAAGTTGTTAAGCTAGCTAGAAAGATGAAAACTTATAAGTTAGCTGATTGAATTGAAAGTGTCTGGTAAGATTAGTTAATAAGTTAGCTGATAAATGTAAAATGACATAAAATGATATAATTAATTATTTAATTATAATGGGTAAAAAAATCTCAAGTAAATATGAAAAATATTCGAAGAGATAATTGTTATGAAGAATAATATATAACTAATAATGTTGTGAACTAAGATAAAGGCACTATGTTTGACATGCTATTTTAGCTCGTTTCTATTTTTTTTTACTACCTAAAAAGTTTGCTTGACCTTATTTAATAAGTTAACTTAATAATTTTCAGCTATCAATTACTAACTTTGAACTACCAACCAGTTTTTCAGCTTTTAACTAACTTTTTAGTACATACTCTTACTACACATATCTATAAGATAATATAACTAAGATCATATATACATATATATTTTTTTTAATGAAATTATTATAGGACAATTGATATGCATTATTATTGTGAACGAATGCGGGAAGTAGTAAGCAGATTAACATAATTTTACGGATTTGGCACCTAACTTTAGAAGGGAGTGTAATTTAGAGGATAAAGTGTAATAATAAATGTTAATTTGATAATTAATGGTTGATATTATATTAATTTTAGATTTTATATGAGAGTGACAGAAATAAATATTAACTACTAGATCTTATCTTAAATGGTCAAGATTAAAATACACTAAGTCATGTGAATTTTTTAAAAAGTTGTGACTTTTTAAGTAGTCACATGATATTAATCCTTGATCCTTCATGTATGGTTATATAGTTCAGATTTAACACTCTCACTCTCACATGATATCTTCATTACATTTTTAGTTTCAATTATTACATTTTTTTCATATTAAGTATTCTACTCTTAATCTTATACTATATCTTAAAATATTTTTAATCAAGTTTAACATAAAGTAAAAAAAAGCATACACTTAAGTAGTTGTTATATTTTTATTATGTTAATTAGCGTAATAGTTAAAATAAATTATTTAATATAAAATTATTCAAAAAATAAAAAATCTAACATTTATCATTGTCAATTTTGTGAAGTATAATTTTGAAATAATAAATTAAATATTATAAATAGTACAATGGTTAAAATAAATAGCATAATATAAAAAATGTAAAATATAATAACAAAAATAAAATAAAACAAATAAATAATAAAATCTTGTTTTATTTAAAAAGGGTAATGAGAAAATTTAATAAATATTTTAAGGATAAAAAGAAAAGAAAATATAAAAAGCTAAAAGCTAGCATTTCAAAAAATACTACTTCAAGTAACGTTTCAAAAAACGCTACTTCAAGTAGCGTTTCAAAAAACACTAGAAACTACTAAAAAAAAGCTATAAATCAGTTGAAATGGTTTGCCGAACATAACTTTAATTATTTAAAAAATACCTATGCGTATATAGTTGATTATTAATTTCTATTTGCTAAATAACCGAACTCTAATTAGTTTTAAGTGATGCAAACCAAATTCTTGCTGAGTTACAAAACTTAATTTAGATGCTATATGGAATAAAAATCTGATCCATGATTACAGTATTATAATAAGATAAGATACAATCTATGCCTTTAGTCTAATGGATAAATAATTAATAAAGAATATCAAAGGTTCTATAAATAATGATCGTGATCGACAATGCGTTGATGTTTTTTCCTTCAGGAATTGTTAAAAGGAAAATGCTAATTAAGGAGGCGAATCCGTTTCATACGAAATTATATATAAAGAAATTCACCGTGATTTGCGTCAAACATCTTACTTTTTTTTTTTCCTTCTAATTTAACATTTAGCAACACTTTCTAACATACTCCTCCCAACACACACTCTATCATTGCTTGAAATTTATTGAAAACTACAAAATCAGGAGAGAGAGTCATTAAATAACAAGTGAGACCCATAAAAATGTGTAATTTCTAATAAATTTTAATCAATCATGGAGAGTATATTTAAAATTGTGTGATAGAGAATGTGTTACTAGCATTTCTTATATTTTAATACGTGGATTTCGTATTCCTTCATGCAAAAGAACTTCGTATCAAAAAACATTATTGTTGTTAAAAACATGGAAAAGATGAGTGTTTTAATAAAAAAAAAAGGAGTAGAAAAAGAAATTCTCATGATATATTCGTCAACACAAGTTGAAGATTACACCAATCCATTTCCAATTTCTTTGCATTGGAATAATTACCGTTCCTAGTTAGAGTTTGCGCTGTCTTTTTAGTTAGAGTGAAGCATAGTGTTCACATGGGACTACATGCCAAGCTTGTCTCACTCGTTTATAAGTGAATGCTGGAAGCTTCCAAAGATAAAAGAAGGTTCATACGTCCAAACTTCTTTTGATTTTCTTTCAGTTGTATTTAATTAAGATTAAGATGTGTTTTAAAATATAATTTTTGATTGTTAAATTAATATTGCAATAGAAAATAAGAAACACATACACTTCCTAATACTCTAGTCTTCCTCCGCAATGCACAACAAAAAGGACCTGTTTAATATCAGATTGGTCAATAATAATAATATTTATTATTATTATTATTATTATTATTATTAAAGGAAGAAAGCCAAGGCTTAAAACACCCCTAAAAATATAAACAAAATCGAAATCTATAATCGAAATCGAGAGAGAGAGAGAGAGAGAACACTCAACAAACAAGAAGAATAAACAAAAGCTAGAATTGAGGATTTTAAATTTTTTTTTACTTGGTTGAACTGATGTAAAAAAAAGCTTTCTTATATCGGTTAAAGATATAACTAATGTAAAAATAGTCACATAAATTACAAAAATGCCACCATACTTTTTTCTACATCGGTTATTTAACAACTTATGTACACTCAGCGATATAAAATATTATTATTGTATTAGTGCTAGTTCATTAATTAATTCCCTCCTCTTGTTATATTTTCTCAGTGTTTTCGTGAAAAGCGTGTGCCTCCCTCAATGTGTGTATATATACACACACACACACGTACATGTCTTTGTGAAACCCCTGCTTTCCTCATCTCATTTGCAAGTTCTGTCTTCCGAGAAATCTTCTGAATTTATCCGTCTTTTGCAATTTTTGATTGAAGACATGAGTCAATATGACTACCCATATCTTGTTCAAGGTACATGCTCACCTTTTATTCATCCGAGCTAGCTAGATGCTTTTGAATTTCCTGTATCTTTTTGTCTTGCTTTGTTCTCATGCAAACAACATAAATTAGTTACTTGCCGTTAATCAATGAATCTTTGCTTATAAAAAAAGGATAGTTGGTTGCAACAGCTAATCAATTTCCCCCTTTTTCATATATATAAACCATTGCTTGAATTTTTTTTTTTTTGGTGCTCATCACCATTGCTTGAATATTTTTTTGATCAGCCCATTGCTTGAATATGAACATTCTTAATTTATATTTGTTAATTATTATAGGTAGTACGTACTAAATAATTGTTATCGTTTCCTTCAGGTCCTTATGGGCCTTCTTCATGTCCTCCTCCTGTGGCTGCACCTCCACAGTACTATGCTGCTCCACCACAGGGAGAGCCAAGTTTTATCGAGATATGGTAACACACATATATCCACTTGTTTTTTTCTTATAAAAAGAACACGTTAATAAATTATAACTAGATTTATCTTAAAATAAAATACAGTCAAGATATAACTTGTTAACGTATTTTTTTCTTAAACAAGTATGGTCACAAGGTTTTTTAATTAGAGCGTATTAGCAATTTATACCAAAAATTGAAGACCAAAAACCCAATCATTCATTTTGTTTTAATTAATTTATTTAAAGATGTTATAATAATTTAATATTTATTTTTTAAAAAAGAGTTTTATGGGGATTCTGGTTAAAGAATTAAAAAAGAATTTTTTTATTAAAAATTATATAGAAACGCATCTAAAAATGATAGCAAAATGCATTTTTACTTATCTTAATAAAAATTAGGCTAAATGTTACTTTTGGTCCTTTATGTTTTAATGTTTTTTCATTTTGGTACATAACGTTTTAAAAGTTTCATTTTGGTCATTTCTTCCGTTTTCCGTTAAAAACGTTAATGTTTCCGTTAAATTTTAAAATTTGAAGTAATTAATTTGAAATAGTGGCGGTTAAAAACCGCCACTATGTGTTTTTTCATGAAAAAAAAACCAATCACTACAAACAATACCCACACATCCTTCTCCCCCGACAACGTTCTCCAGATCTGCATATTCAACTCACCAAATCATATAGTGAAACCAAACGGCAACCACTCGTGAACCTCTGCAAGAAACCATATCTACATTCATAGGCAATCTTTCACTTACAAATCTGAGCGTCAAAACACCGTATCACACACGATCTAACGTCGTCGTTTCGTGAACTGACCCAAAATGGGTGCGATCCCGTCAATAGATGTTGTCGTTCGACGTCGCCGTAGTTCTCGTTGCTCAAGATGTCGCGACTCACCCATCCATCAAGGTCCAAGGTTGCTGCTAGGGATGGCAACGGGTCGGGTCGGGCACGGATAGTGGTTACCCGCTACCCGACCCGCCGGGGAAAATCCGCCCCGTTACCCGCCGGATATCCGTTTGAAAAAAATCCGAGGGTTTTTCTTATACCCGCGGGTATCCGTGGATACCCATGGATATTTCATATTAAAAAAAATGTTTTTTTTAAAAAAAAAGGTGATTTTTTTAGAAGAAATACTAAGAAATAGATCCTTTATGTGCAATGAAATTTGGAAATAAAATCATATTATTTACTACAAGAAGAATAAAGAATCAAATGTGTAGTTAATTGAATTTTCATGTGAAAATTACATGTCTTTAATTAAAAAAAATCAAAGAAATAAGAATCTTATAATGTGATTTTGAATCTCTAGACATAATATTTACTAGTATCAAGAGCAAAAACTAGTGATTTTAAATTATATATATATATGAGGGTAATTTAGTAATTTTACTGGTAACGGGTATCCGCGGGCACGGATAGTATGATACCCGTACCCGCCCGTTAATGAGCGGGTAAATAAAAAACCCGTACCCGTTACCCGCGGGTATCCGTTTATACTATCCATCTTCTATCCGTGACGGATTTTATCCACGGATATCCGCGGGCATGGATTTTTTTGCCATCCCTAGTTGCTACCGTCGCTGCCTCCCGCGCTCTCACGGAGCTTCTCGGTGAACGAGACGGTGGGGGACGACGAGGTAGTGATGGAGGTTTTCCACGATTCAAGTTATGGTGATGATGCTTGGTTTGTCTTCATGGCCATGGGTTAGGAGCATTGTGAAGGGGTTTATGTCGAACAAGGAGTATTGAATCTAATTGTGGGGGAAAATAGAGAGTAAAGGGAGAGCAATAACAGGGGAAGTTGGGGAAAAAGATAGGAAAAACGATAATAAGAAAAGGATAAAAAAGGAAAAGTCTTAACTTTTTTTTTGTTGAAAAAATACATAGTGGCGGTTTTTAGTCGCTACTATTTTAAATGAATTATTTCAAAATTTAAAAGTTAACGAAACACTAACGTTTTTAACAGAAAACGGAAGAAAAGACCAAAATGAAATTTTTGAAAATATAAAGTACCAAAATGAAACTTTTAAAATGTTATGTACCAAAACGAAAAAATACTAAAACATAAAGGACAAAAAGTAACATTTAGCATAAAAATTATTCCTCTTTTATTTTATTAACTACAAGCTAAGAATAGCATTTGTCTTTTTAAAAAAAAAAAATCATTTCTCTCACCTGTACCTTCTCTGACGTATGAACCCATTGATTATACCTTCCCCAAAAAAAAGGTTCCAGGCAATTGGTTTTGGCGCCGCCCGATGGAGCCAATATGCAAAACATGTATTTTCCAGAGAGTCTTTGGGGGCAATTAAGCAGTGTAGGTCCCTTTTGATACGTGCCATGAAGAAATTTTGCTAAGACGAAGTGTTGTTGGTTGAGGCCTGCCATGCATTATAAGAAATTTTGTTTTTGGACTTTTAGTTTTCCTTCTATTCTAGGCTTGGATGGATGGATGGAACGTGTATGAATTTAATTTAGGTTGTGTTTTCTCAAGTGGATCAGGATGGCATGTCGCTGTTTGTTAATCGTGATCTTTCATTATTGGTTGATGAAACAAAGCCATTTAGGTTAGTACATGCAATTTTTTGGAGCATAAAAAAACAGGACTATGGAAGTAATTCAACCACTGAGGAATTAGGTTCATATTAGGTTAAATTTGCTGACTGGAGAGCTTCATATTGGTGATTCCTATCTATATGATCCTGTTTTCATCTTTTATGAGTTTTTTTTTTATGTTCAAAGAAAAGTTATTGAATTTTTTTTGGAGTATAGACAACGAATCCCAATGATGGGTTAAAGGAAGCTAATGGAGAAGAGATGCAAATTAAAGAATGGACCTTGAAGGGGTGGGAGAAGTTGGGGTCACTCAGACCATTTTGTGATCTTTGCTGATCAAAAAAAAAAAAAAAAAAAAAAAAAAGACCATTTTGTGATTCTAGATTTCTCAGAAGGTCAGCAGCAGTAACTATGAACACGGAGAGAGAAACATGTTTTTTTTTCAAAAAAATGAAAAATAATGGATACTAAATATTATAATATCCTTGAAATGAATTAAGACAAAAGAATGAGTTTTTCTTTTAGTCATATATATATATATATATATATATATATATAGAGAGAGAGAGAGAGAGAGAGAGAGAGAGAGAGAGAGGGGGGGGGGGGGGGGGGGGGGGGGGGGGATGGAGAGAGAGAGAGAGCCAAAAATAACATTTACTTACTTTTTAATTCTAGCAAATATTATGTTTCCTTCTTTGTGTTAAATGCTTTCATTTAATTTTGCATTTTTTTTTGCTAAATCTGCAGCCTGGATTTTTTATGTTGCTGTTTCCTACTGAAGGAATGCAACTGCTGCATCGAACCAACCATTAATGTGGCTACTTAAATATTAGAGAAATAATAATTACAACGGTTTGTACAATCAAGAGAAAAAAAGAAAGAAAATTTTGAAATATAATAAATAATGGGTGGAGAGATAGAAAAAAAAAATGTTGTACAAATTATTGTATATATATCATATTTCAGTTGATTTAATACTATGATAATGGAAAGACTACTATTATTGTAAGAGTTTCTATTTAATTAAGGTTGTTACTTTATAATAGAACTAGTATTTTTATCCGTGTGATGTACAAAACTCTTTATATTGGGTAAAAATTATAATAATTGGTTAAATTTAAATTATTATTTAATAGGTAGAAATGATATAGTATAAAAAAAAATATACATAATGTTTTGAGAATAAATTATAGGGAACTAAAAAATTGCATAAGAAAGGTATAATAATTTTAATGAAAGATACGTACATAAAATAATGTAGATAACATTGCACAAAAAAAACAATAATGAATAATATCAATCAGCAATAATCATATCGAAAAATTAAATATACAACTTCAAGTTTCTACAAGAACAAAAATGAAAACATAGATAGTAAGTATAATAGATATGTAAAAGTTGTCGTATAATAAAATAGAAAAAATTGAATACATAATAAAGATATGAGAAAATAGGTGATATACTGATAGTATAAAAAAGTTTTACATCGACATCCAGTCATAACACACCATGTATAGTAAGTTTGTTGATTTTTATAATAATCACCTTAAAAGTCTTATCATCAATGGTGATTTATGATTGATTGACAATGTAAAATAATTTACACTGTTAATGCATTACCATTAAACTCTAAAGATATAACAGACACAATTCCACACATTAATATCTTCAAATTGTTACAATTATAACTCTTGGGAGTTGTTTGTTTAACGGAATTATTTTGCATTCCCGAGAATTACATCCCTAGGAATATTGTAGCTATGAATGTTATTCCTTGGCAAATATAAAAATGTGTTTGATTAACTTTTAACATTCCTAGGAATATTTTAAAGTTTTAAAATAATAAATAAAAAATAAAAGTAAAAAATGGAAGTTATAGTGGAGTTAGAGAATAGTTTCTCACATTCCCATGTGAATAAAAACTGTATAGATATGGGAATGCAACTTTCCTGGGAATAAAATATATTCGAGAATTTTCTAATAACATCCTAACAAACAAACATGGAAATAAACATTCTCACCTTCATATTCCTGGGAATGTAAGATGATTCCGTGAAACAAACACCCCTTGATATCACAACATATAATTGTCTATGAGAGAAAATTGACTTCGAAAGATATATTTCCACATGTTATAGTGATTATTCTTGACTTTTATTTTTGGCTTAATTGTAATTTTTATCCCAACTTTTTACTTTTTGACGAATTTTACCCCTAACAAATTAATTTAGCGCATTTTACCCCAAATTTTTTTAAAAAGTTACAAATTTTACCTTCTACTATTGTGCTGATGTGGCATGCTGATATAACTATAAAAAATGGGGTAAAGTTCACCAAAAAGTAAAAGTTAGGGATAAAATTTTCCAAAAAAAAATGAAAAAGTTAGGGGTAAAATTTGTCAAAAAGTAAAAAGTTGAGTGTAAAAAGTACAATTATTTTAGCATGCCACGTTAGCAAAACTGTGAAAGGTAAAATTTGTAACTTTTTTAAAAAGTTGGGAGTAAAATACATCAAATTAATTTGTTGGGGGTAAAATTCGCCATAAAATAAAAAATTGAGGGTAAAAATTACAATTAAGCATTTATTTTTTTATCATTGCAAAAGAAATAACTTTGAGAAATTGCCTATGCTAGAGTCTAAAAGGTATTCTTGCTTTTAAATGATATTAATGTCAATGAGAAATGAGTAATTATTTATTAAGAGAGTGTCATTACTTTCTTTTGTGTCATGCACGGGATATATATGTTTTGTTGTGAAGGGTCAAGTCTACAAATAATTATAATTTGTTAGAAAATATCTTTAAAATATTAATTATTATAAATTGATATTGATTATTATTATAATTTATAATAAAAAAAAACTATATAGACAAATTAATGCTAATAAAATTGAGTACGGCAAAAAATTATAAAAAAATATCAAGATTTTATTTACACATTCATGGAATTTACCTTCTGTTTAAATATAGTTATCACTTTGCGAAATCAACATAGACTTTTAATAACAATAACCTAATGCAAGTTCTCTATTTATCGTTAATATAATATTAACCCGTGTATTTGCTTTAAAACGTAGTAATTGGTTAAAATTTCTCCACTTTATTTCTAATCCATAAAAAAATAAAATAAGAAATTATAATAAATTAATTCTTTAATTCCAATCCAAGTACCATTATAGTAGTAAAACATAATATGTAAGATTTAATTTTAATACATTGTGAATATAAAAAGTAACACTCATATTTAATAACAGATCATATAATTTCATCTTATGCAAAGTATCAAATACGTGTTTTCGTATTTTAATTTATTTCTACTGCAAATAAGTTAAACAAAAACAACAGAAAACACATACTATCATTAAAATATTTTTTTTATTAATTTAATGAATTATATAAATTTAAAAGGTTTAAATATCTTTTTAGTCCTTGCAATTTAGCGTTTTTTTGCTTTTCATCATTGTAATTTTTTTTTGTTTTAGTCGTTACAAATTATATTTGTTTTATTTTTTGTCCTTAAAGCGGTTTAGATAGCATTTTTTTCATCATTCAAAGCGCTATTTAAACCGTTTTAAGGACGAAAAATAAAACAAACATAATTTGCAATGACTAAAATAAAAAATAAAAAAAAGATTTTGCAAGGACGAAAAGCAAAAAAAAAATACTAAATTGTAAGGACTAAAAAGGTATTTAAATCAATTAAAAATATCAAATATGTGCTTTTTTTTATTATTTTTACTACAAATAAAATAGTTTTATAATTTTCAAAAAAATAAATCTTTCAAATATATAATATTTTATTTAAATATATGTTTATGGTTGAAATAAAATACAATATAATAAATTGTATACATTTATTTTTAGTTTAGTGTGTAACTATTTCCTGCCCAACAACGTAACGAAGTCCGGTAAAAAAAAGTCAATATATCCACACAAATGTTTTTCACGTTCTAAAGTTGGGTGTGTCTTGCTGTGAACAATTAAAAATTAATAAACATATGCCATGGACAAATTTATAAAGAAGCCCATCATATGAGCAGGAAAAAGTTACCTTAGTTTAGACAAACGTAACTACTTTATATATATATTAATGATGATCATCATAAAATTATTGTACGCATGGATCAACATAGTATTAGGTTGCTCCAATTTAATTAATAATTTCTAATTAAAGTTCAGTATATAATTATTTTAAATACTTGAAAAGAAAACTTTGTCATTCATTACTTTCCATTAAAAAAATACATGCATGTGGCCTCTAAAATAAGAGAAAAGAATCGCTATAAATTATACATGAGTACTAGTGGATTGTTCTTTGCTTAAAAATATTTGAAAAGAGAATTAACTTTGGTCATCTTGTTTATTAATTTTTTTTTTTTGTAAACACTTAAAGAATAATAATTGACTTGTTCCAAAAGGATGGAGATCGGTGTCAAAAGTACATGTATTATTATAAGGATAAAACTTAGATATAGTACTTTAATCTAATTAGAATTGGAGTTTTATTTCAGACTTCAGTAATCTACAAAACAAAGTTTGCATTAAAAGATTTTGCTGATTATCGAGATGAATCTGTAATTTTTATTAGAGAATAGTAAAAACAGTACATAAGGTACTGTACCTAAGTTTTCTACTTATTATTTTTTTGGTCCTACGTAAGAGACCACTGTGTCTTCCAACCCACTGGGTCAGACTAATCCCGCTCGCAGTGCGTGGCTGCTGCTGACTCAAGAAAATTTTGCACACGAAGAAAATCGAACACGAGTTTTTCCGTTAAATAGACCGTTCTCCCTCATGTGAACACAGCGGAGCCTTACACCACTGCGTCAACTATTTGGGTTAGTTTTCTCCTTATTATAAATCACATTCTTTTACACTTGGATATTTATATACAATACCTTTGTGGAAGAGACTCAACAAATAATTAATTAATAAGCAAGTAAAAAAAGTAAAGAAATTAGGTACAATAAAATCACAAACAAATCACTAAAGATTTCTCTAAGAACATAACTGACTTCTTTTTTGGTAATTAACGATAGATATAACAATGACTTTTAATTTTAATTTATGTACTGCGTTAGAGAAAAACACTATATCCGTCGCAATAATTTCAGCTTCAAATTTGCTATCAAAAATTACATCGGCTCACAAGCGTGGAATTCCTCGCTCAATAAGATTATTTGGAGAAATACATTATACGTAATCCTAATTTACGTAAAACTGTTTTGAAAATACCTCTAAAAGATGGATTTGCTCTTCTAAACTCTAAAATAAGGAGGTGTGTACTTTATACAATAAAATATACTGATAATTGTTGATTAAAAAAAATCAAATACATATATCACAGTATCTAAAATTAATTACAATATTAATGACTGATTATTTATACACTTTAATTTTAAAGTATAATTTTTTGGCTTTAGTGGAGGCAAATCCTTAAGAGATAGAGAAAAGCATCACTTACAAATGAAAAATTATTATTCTCCATACATAAAAGGAGGTTTTCTTAATTATAAATTGATATTTTTGAACTTTTTTTTTTAATTTTAGAATAATTAATGATAACCTCGCCTTCGAAAAAATATGATAACTTTACAATCACACACTACAATATACAAACGTGGCATGATTTTTTAATTATGATCACTTTACTGGTGCAATCACTCACCTGCGAGGCATACGTTCACAAAATCATTATACAAAAGACAATTGTTATTTACACTTCCTAACTTTATTAATATACCACTCTTTTATATTTCTTTTAAATATCTTTTTCCGAAAAGTACTTTTCTGGGATGTTAAAATTTGAACACATTTCAGAAAATATTTTTCGGAAATGTAAAAATTTTAACATTTCAGAAAGTATTTTCTGAAAGTGTTCCAATTTTAAGAAAGTACTTTTCAGAAGCCAATTTTTAAAAGAAAAAAAATGCGAAACCAATTGCCTTTAAGTTGTTCTGCGTTGATATACTCACTTTCTCGATTTCCTTAAAAGAAATCCTAACAAAAAAAAATGATATTATGAGATTCTAGAATTAGTTGTAGGAATATGAATCCTATAGATGCATCGACACTCCAATCACAGTGATGACAAATCTTTCAAGTGAAGTAATCACCGAAATCATGTCTTATTTGCCAATGAAATCGCTCCTCCAGTTAATAAGTAAAATTTTCATGACGGCGAGAAGCACAACCAAGTGCCCAGATTCTTTGCAACTATGACATCACCATCATGGACCATCCCAAACCATACAAAGGTTACCCCCTTTAAAGGCAATTTGGTGTCCCATTTTTTCCCTAAAAATTGGCTTCTGAAAAGTATTTTTCATAATATTAAAATTTTAACAATTCCAAAAAGTGTTGTACAAATTGTCGTACATGTATCACATCTCTTTTTGGAATATGTTAAATTTTTAACACTTTCAGAAAATACTTTCCAGAATGTTAAAATTCTTACATTTACACTTTTGAAAAGTACTTTCCGGAATGTTAAAAATTTTACATTCCATAAAGTACTTTTAAAAAAAAGGATATTTTTGAAAAAAAAAATATAAAAGGAAGGTATATTAGTAAAGTTGAGAGGTATAAATAACAATTGTCATAAAAAAATTAGGATCTTCATCATATTGGATTAATTTGATATACTCGATAATTTAAATTAAATCAATTAAATCAATTTAGATTTATTTGATTGATTGATTTATTTCAATTTTTTACGGGAGATTTATTTCATTTCTAATTCAAGCAAAACTAATTATGATTGATTTGGTACTAAGATTTAGGCAATTACTATTTCCACTCCCCTTTTAAAATTTTATACCCAAAATACTCTCTTATCAGAAAATAGATTCTGAAATTTATATACACTCCCATCATTTTGGAATTTAATTTCCGGAAGGCAATTCTATGTGATGAAGCTCACCACAGGGATGTTAACCACTTTGCTATTCTGCGTGTGGCAATTTTGTCTCGTAATCACCATGATCATTAAACACTTCTAATTTTCACGAGGTTTCACTTTATTCTGATTGAATGTTGTGTTCTTTGTGCAGGATATTCACCGTCAAGGAAAGGAATTAAAAATTACTCCAACTTCTATTGGTTATCACTGTAAATTGAAAAATCCCTACACCTGCATCAGACCAAAGACCATCTGCAACATTAAAAGATCCCCACCCAAACTTACTACATGTTCCTATCTGGTACTAGGGTGGTCTTCAGCTGACGTCCTTTGTTCAAGATCTTCTATATTTGTTCGAAAGGGAGGATACCTGCAAAAGACACTCCAACGCTCAAGTCAGGTTTCAGCTCAGAGCATTTAATGTGCGTAATAAATTAGGGTCAAAAGTCCTTTACCTTGAGGGGTGTACCCCCCTTTTATACTTATCTTATTGGGCCTAGACCCTTATGGGTCCTGACCATTCCTTAATGACTGATGCATACTAATTAAGGTTGCTTAATTATCTCCTAATTTTTGGTTTACCTTGATAATAGCCTCTTAATAGGATTTGCCTTATCCGAATACTATACTTAGTATTCGGCTGTAGTGATGCCGAATACTCCTGCGAAGGTATTCAACGATATAGCTAGTTGAGTGTAAGGAGCAAGAGTGTTCGGCCAGATTTAGGCCGAACACCTTCCTGTTCGTGAGGTGTATTCGGATGCTTGTGGTGGGGGTTATTCGGCTATTCATATAGTCGAATACCCCACCAGTATACAGGCCCCCCAGCCTCGAGTAACTAGTGGTGACGAAGAGGCTTTGATTCGAAATACGTGCCTCGTTGTTGTGTCGTTTCAAATTCTGTCATTATGGCTTGAAAAAGCCGTTGAGGTGAAGGGATCGAAGCGTTGTGCATTTCTGGACCGTTAGATCTGGATTGATCTAACGGTTGGCAGCGCTTGGGACCCTTTGGACCGTTGTGGGCTTGGGCCCTATAAATAGGGTGAGGGGTGTCGTCTTTGCACCCTTTATTTACATTCTATCGATTTTTTCTTACTTCGCTCTCGGCTGAATACTCTTTTCTTGCTTCATCTTTTTCGTCTTAACTAAGGTACGAGAGTTCGACTTTTGCTTTTTCTTTTTCCATTTCATGAGTTCGTCTGTTCGTAAGCTTTCCAGGGAAACCGAGGTGGTTGATATTCGGTCATCCTCCTCAGCTAGTGGGGAGTCTAGTAAGGAGTCTTCGACTTCTTCGTCTTCGTCTTCTTCCTCTTCATCTTCTTCCCATTCGGCATCCTCCTCTTCGTCCTCTGTCCGAGAGGGGGTGAGTGAAAACGTGGTGTCCCATTCGGTTGGAAAGGATACTTCCAGCCAAAAGCCGAAGCGTAAGCCACGGGTTTCACGAGGGAAAAGAGAGTTCCCGTCGATTACCCTGGACGAGTACACATGGGTAAATGGGGAGGTCGGGTCCTACTGGTCTCGGTATGATGATAAGTGTAGTGTGTCCAATTTTGTAAACTATATAGATGTGTCTGCCATCTTTGAGGATGAGCTTTGTCCAATAGCTTTACAATGTTGTCAGCGTAAAACGAATGTCGAATTCGTTTTCATGGGAAAGGGTGAGTCTAAAAGGGACTTCTTTTACATGTACGATTGTGTATTCCGTGACTTACATGTAACGGTTCCCTTTGATGACTTTACAAAGGGGGTGCTTCAATTTTTAACGTGGCACCCTCTCAATTGCAACCGAACGGTTGGGCCGCGATCCAGGCCTTTCATGCCCTTTGTCTTTTCAATTTTATAGAGCCATCAGTGAGTGTATTTTTGTATTATTTTTGTACTCGGCCCAATAGTGGTTTGTGGGTATCCTTAATAAGGAAAACGAAGAGGCCCTTATTTCAATCTTTTACTTCTTCGTACAAAAATTTCAAAAGCGGCTACTTTAAAGTGGTAGTTAGGTCGGATATAGGGGCTAACCACTTCTATGGTAGTGGTGGGAAGCCCGTATTTCCTTTTTATTGGGAGAGAACCCCTCGGCGTTATGATAAATTTTTGAAGTCTATGATGACCGAAAGGGAACGCGAGGACCTCCTCTTTCTTAAGCCCCTCCCCTGAAAGCTTCCGGCTAGGCAGCTCGTGGCCTTATTTAATTCTTCAACTGTTTTAGCCGATATGTGTGGTAAGGCTTCGGTTCTTTCTTTTCTGTTATTTTTATACTTGATTCACATGAATGACTAAGTGTTTTGTGGGGTGTAGGTATTATGGCCGATGCTGGTGGTGACATCCTCTCTTTCCAGAATGCTCGGAAGAACCGGGCTCAAGCTGCGGGAAACACTTCGGGTGTTGCTTCAGTGCCTCCTGTTGTGAAGCAACCGATCCCGAGGCCATGTTCGGTAGATACCGTACCCCCTCCGGTGGGAGAGGAGAAAAACAAGGATAAGGATCACAAGAAAAGGCACCGAAGCCGCGAGGCCTCGGAGGAGGAAAAGGCGAAGAAGAAGAAGTAACAGACTTTGGACTTTTCGGATTCTTGGTCTTTGGCTTCCATGACTGCCGAGGGCTTCTTTTCGAAGGATTTTCGGCCTTAGAAAATGGTCAGTTCCAGTGACATTTCCGAGACTGGAAAGAATATCTTGAATAAGGCTGATGCTGCCTCCAACTGGTCGGCCTACTGTGAGTTTCAGGCAAGGGCTTCGGCCATTGCTTATCACATGTTCATAAATCCGCTCAAGGAGGCCGAGAAGTTGAAGAAGAGTTTGAAGAAATCACAGGCCTCTAACCAACAGGCTCTGGATGCCAACATAGTCTTAGCGGACGATAACGCTCGTTTGAAGGACGAGGTGAGGCACCTTTCGGTTGACCTTAATGATTTGAACACCAAAGTCATAATGGCCGAGAAGGAGGCTAAACTCCAAGCTGATGAGATCGAGCGTTTGAAGGTGCTACTGGCTCATGCAGAAGAGGAGAGGGATGTCGAACGCTCTGCCAAGGAACAAATTATTGCTTCGGCACAGGATAAAAAATTTTGCCGAACACGAAGCCGGATTCCATCATGCTGTTTGGCAGATGCTATTCTTCTATGACGTTCGCAACCCTACCATTTTTGACATGGATAAGAATGTCTACCAAGGCCGCTTGCTACAACTTGATGATATTCTTGAGGATGCGGTTCTTGAGAATCCTCTTCAGCAGTCGGCTCTGGATGGTGATGGTGATGCTAGGACTAACGAGGAGAATAGAGAAGACATTGCCGATGTCGTGGCCAAAGAGGATCCGGCTGAATGAATTATTTGTATCCTGGGCCGTTAGAGCCTTTTTTTGGTTTTAAAAGAAATTTTGTAAATATCTTTTTGTGACTAATGAAATATAGTCTTTTTCTTTCGGTATCAGTTTCTCAATTTATACTTAGAATAATTTCGCAAACTTACTTACAGTCGAATACTTGAATTTTTTTGCAAAGAGATTCCGAATAATGCGTCTTTAGGAGTATTTGGGAGGGAAACCGTTTGTGGGGAAATCCGAATGGCGCGTCTTTAGCCGAGTAGGAGTACTCGGGAGGGAAACCATTTGTGAAGAAATTCCGAATGGTACATCCTTAGCCGAGTAGGAGTACTCGGGAGGGAGGGAAACCATTTGTGAAGAAATTCCGAATGGTGCATCCTTAGCCGAGTAGGAGTATCGGGAGGGAAACCATTTGTGAAGAAATTCTGAATGATGCATCGTTAGCCGAGTAGGAGTACTCGGGAGGGAAACCATTTGAGAAGAAAATCCGAATGGTACGTCCTTAACCGAGTAGGAGTAGTCGGGAGGGAAACCATTTGTAGAGAAATTCGAATGGTGTTGTAAAACAATTATATTATAGGTAGGAAAGATAAACTTCATTGATTTAATTGGGAAGGTGTGCCTTGTTAAAACCTTCTTGGTAAAAACCTTTTCACGTTCTTTTAGGGATAAAAATCTGAGTAAGGAAAAAGAGTACAACACCTATTTACATACTCAACTAAAATAATACTTAAGGTGTGTTGAATTCCATGTTCTCGGCACCACTTTTCCTGAAAGCTCTTCCAACTTGTATGCTCCGTTATTGAGGGTTTGCTGGATCCTGAAAGGGCCATCCCAATTAGCCGCTAGCTTCCCTTCCCGGGTATCTCTTCGTGCATCACCTTACATCCTTAGGACTAGGTCTCCTCTTTTGAACTCTCTTGGCTTCAGCTTTGAGTTGAACCTCCTGGTCATTCTTTGTCTGCATGCTTCGGCATCAAGGCATGCTCGGTCGCAAACCTCTTCGATCAAATCGAGTTCACATCTCATGGAGCTTTCGTTTTCGGATATGTCAAAGTTTTGTCTTCGGAAGGTAGGTTCTCCTACCTCTACCGGAATCATGGCTTCGATTCCGTATACCATTCGGAAGGGCGTTTCTTTGATAGTTGACTGTGGGGTGCATCTATATGCCCACAAAATTTCAGGTATCTCTTCGGCCCATGCACCTTTAGCTGCACCTAGTCTTTTCTTTAATTCCCCCAAGATGACCTTGTTGGCAGACTTTGCTTGCCCGTTCGTCTGAGGGTGTTCAATCGAGGTTACCTTGTGTTTTATGCCCAAGCCTTCCAAAAAAGCATTTAACTTTTTGTCCGTAAACTGTAGGCCGTTGTCGGTGACGATCACTTATGGAATACCGAAGCGTGTGATTATGTTCCTCCGTAAAAAAAATGTGTACATTTTGAGCTGAAATGGTTGCCAATGGTTCGGCCTCTATCCATTTTGTGAAGTAATCGACGACCACTATCAAAAACTTGAGCTGCCCCTAGCTACGGGAAAGGGTCCCACGATATCGGTTCCCCAGATAGCGAAGGGCCATGGTGACGAGATAGCATGTAGTTCATCGGCAGGCTGGTGAATAAGGTTACCATGTTTTTGGCATTTGTCACACTTTTTAACATACTCGGCGCAGTCAGTCTTAAGGGTTGGCCAGTAATACCCTGCTCTTAGTACGCGAGTGGCCAATGTTCGGCCACCAGAATGCATGCCACAAATTCCCTCATGCAGCTCTCTTGTAACATATTCGGCCTGATCTTTGTCAAGGCATTTAAGTAGGGGGTGGAAAACCCTCTTTTGTACAACTCGTCAGCGATCAGAACGTACCTTGCGGCATTCGTTCGCAATCTTTTGGCCTTTTCCTTATCCTCCAGAAGGGTGCCTTGTGACAAATATTGTTGGATTTCGGTTATCCAAGTGTCTTTAGATACTGAAACCTGCATTCACTCTTCGGTGGTTACACTTGGTTCTGGTAACATCTCCTGAATAAATGTTCTTAGTTGCCCGGGTTTCTGTGTACTAGCTAATTTAGCAAGCTAATATGCTTTGTCGTTGTGCTCTCGGGCTAAGTGCTTTACTTGGACCTCATCGAATTCTTGCTTCAGCTGCATGAAAGTGTGATAATACTTCAGTAATTGTGGGTCTTTGACCTGGAATACACCATTGATCTGTTCGGTTGCTACTTGGGAATCGCTCCAACATTGTACTTTATGGGCTCCCATTTCCCTTGCCAACCTGAGTCCGGCCAATAGGGCTTCATACTCGGCCTGGTTGTTGGATTCTTTAAAGCCAAATTGCACTGACTGTTCTAGTCGTATGCGATTGGGTCCCTCCAGAATAACACCTGCTCCGCTTCCCCTTTGGTTGGAGGAACCATCCACATGCACAACCCACCATTCGTCCTCAAAGTTCTCGGCAGGGTGTAGCTCATTGACGAAGTCCGCTAAACATTGTGCCTTGATGGGACCTCTCGGCTCATACTTTATATCAAATTCTGACAGTTCTATTGACCAAGCCATCATCCGTCCGGCCAGCTCCGGTTTCTTTAATACCTTTACGATGGGGCAATCGATTTTGACAATCACTCGATGTCCTTGGAAGTACTGTCTCAGTCGCCTTGCAACGTTGACTAGTGCTAAAACCGCCTTCTCTATCGTTTGGTATCGGGTCTCATACTCCTGCAATACTCGGCTGATGAAATATACAGGTGCCTGACCCTCTTCATGTTCTTGGGCTAGCACCGCACTTATGGCTTCTTGAGAGACAGAGATGTATAGCACTAGATCTTTTTGAGGGCCCGGTTTTTTGAGTGTAGGCGGCGCCGAAAGGGTTTTCTTCAGCTCTTGAAATGCTTCTTCACACTGTTGGTTCCATGAAAAATTCTTAGTAACCTTCAACAATTGCATGATGGGTTTCGCCTTTTCGGCTATCCTTGGTAGAAATCGCGATAGAGAGGCGATTCTCCCTATCAATCTCTGGACTTCCTTTGGGATTTTCAGGCTTCTCATACAAATAACGACTTTACATTTGTCAGGATTCGCCTCTATGCCTCGGCATATTAACATGAAACCCTAAAAATTTTCCTCTTTGAACACCGAAAACACATTTTTCGGGGTTCAGGCGCATATTGCGCTTTCTGAGCTCGGCAAAGATTTCTTCCAGGTCCCTTGTGTGCATGTCGACGATTTGACGACCATATCATCAACATATACCTCCAGGTTTCTTCCGAGTTGTCTTTGGAAGACTTTATCCATTAGCCTTTGGTTGGTGGCTCCAGCGTTCTTCAGGCCGAAAGGCATAACTCTGTAGCAGTAGTTAGCTGACTCAGTTATGAAAGCAGTCTTGTCTTCATCATGAGGGTACATCCGGATTTGATTATACCCCGAGTATGCATCCAAGAAACTGAGGCAAGAGTGCCCGACTGCCCCGTCGACTAGTTGGTCAATGTTTAGTAGTGGATACGCATCCTTCGGGCATGCTTTGTTCAAGTCCGTGTAGTCTGTGCACATCCTCCATTTGCCATTCGCCTTCTTTACCATAACCACATTGGCTAACCAAGTGATGTATTTGACTTCCCGGATGAAGTTGGTCGTCATCAACTTAGACACTTCCTCTTCTACGGCTTTCCGTCTCTCTTCGCTCATCTTTCTCTTCTTTTGAGCAATCGGCCTTGCTTCTCGGCATATTGCTAATTTGTGACATCGGAATTTTGGGTCGATGTTCGGCATATCCGAGGCTCTCCAGGCGAACAGGTCGGCGTTCCGCCTTACGACATTTTGGATTTGAAGCCTGCCCCTTTCCGATAGGTTGCTGCCGAGATACATGATTTGAGTTTTCGCCCTACCAATTTGAAATGCACAGATTTCCTCGTTTGGTTCAACCTGCTTGTCTTCATCAGTCCGGGGATCAAGATCCAAAGATTGGGCCGATGGTTCGGCTACAGAGACCATGTATACCGACTTGTACTCCTTTTCTTTTAATTGAGTGACTTTGAGACTGGCTAGGTAGCACTCCCTGGCCGCCTTTTGATTGGCATGAATTGTAATTACTATGTCTCGGCTTGATGGGAACTTCATGGCAAGATGAGGGGTGGATACTATAGCTCCAAGAGTATTCAAGGATGGACGTCCGAGTAGTATATTATATGAAGTGTTAGAGTGCACTACTATATATCTAACTTTTATAGTTTTGCACTCCTTTTCTCCATATCCGAAGGGTGTGTCCAGCTCTATACATCCCCTGGTGTTAACCTTTTCGCCTGAGAATCTGACCAGGGGTTCATCATAAGGCATGAGCTTCCCTTCTGGTATATCTAATTGCTTGAAGGTACTTCAGTATAGGATGTCAGCCGAACTTCCTTGATCCACTAGAGTTTTCTGGACTGTGCAGTCAGCTATGTCTACGCTGATGACCATGGGATCATCCTGCACGGGGACGGAACCTTGAAAGTCTACATCCGTGAATGTGATAGGCGGCATTTTCAGCTTGCTTGTGGCCGATGTTATGTTGACTGATCGGACCAATTGGAGATGCTCCTTCCTAGCCGAAGACGTACTTCCTCCTCCTGCGAATCCTCCTGCAATTGTATTTATGACCTTTCGGGGGTTAGCCGATTTTGTTTTGTGTCGCTCCCAGGACCTGCTTCTTGGTCTTTTGGTTCTTCGGTCATGTTCTCGGTCGTAACTGAAGTCCCTCATGTGAGTTCTGTCATCATCTCTGTATTTTGAGAACTGGGGACTTTTAGTTCTAGGATCATGGACGAAATCTTTGAGATGCCCCATCTTGATGAGATCCTCAATCTTGTCTTTGAGTGTTGCGCATTCTTCAGTGGAATGACCTCTATTGCAGTGGTATCGGCATTACTTGCTGTAATCGACTTTTGGGGGGTATTGGCTTTCTTTGGCACCGCCAATATCTCGGTTGCCAGGGCCAGTTCGAGTATCCGGGAGCGGCTAGTGTTGAGGGGAGTGTACGCCGTGTACCGAGAGCCGCGGTACTCCCGTTCCTTGTGAAATTTCTCCTTACCTTTCCCTTGATTATCTTTTTCGTGTTCCTTCCTTCTTGTGTTGGCTTCTGCTCGGACTTGGTTCCGGTACTCGGACAACTCTTCCATCTGCATGTATTTTGCTGCTCTTTGGCGGAGGTCGTCCATGTCAAGTGCCGATTTTTTGCAGAGACTATTGACGAAAGCCCCCGGCCTAAGGGTCGTTACGAGATGATGCATTGCTACTGTTGGATCAAGGTTTCGAATGTTTAAAGCAACTTTGCCGAACCTTTCCATGAACGTTCTAAGTGATTCCCTCTTTTCTTGTCGAATATTCACCAGTGCGACTGAAGTCAAGTGATGAGGTCTGCTTGTTGCGAACTGATTGCCAAATCTAGTCGCAAGTGTTTCAAAACTGTCGATGAAATTGGGTGGGAGCCGCGTGAACCAGTTTAGAGCTTGTCCCTTTAGAGACGTGGAGAATACTCTACATTGGATGGCGTCTTCGGCAGTGTAAAGGCTAACTTGGGTGACGTAAACGTCTATGTGCTCATCCGGGTCAGTGCTACCATCATATCGGTTTAGACCGAGGCTTTTCCAATTTGGGGGGAGAGGGGTTTCCATGACTCCAGAAACGAAATGATGCCTGCAATGATGTGACTGAGTGTTGACGGTGAAGGTTGAGTGCCGGTTAGTTGCCCCATGTGTGCTGAGATTGGCCGCCGACTCACCCTCATGTTGCTTGTCTGGTACCTGATCCTTTGTTTTCCAAGATTGGTTCAAATTCTTCAGCTCAGCGTTCTCCTACCGGAGGACCGATATCTCCTGTGCGTGCTGCCTTCTCATTGCCGATATGTAGGCTCTCAGTTGATAATAGCCTCTTAATAGGATCTGCCTTATCCGAATACTATACTTAGTATTCGGCCGTAGTGATGCCGAATACTCCTGCGAAGGTATTCGGTGTTATAGCTAGTTGAGCGTAAGGAGCAAGAATATTCGACCAGATTTAGGCCGAATACCTTCCTGTTCGTGGGGTGTATTCGGATGCTTGTGGTGGGGGTATTCGGCTATTCATATAGCCGAATACCCCACCGATATACTACCCTATCCTCTACACCCCGACATAGAATTTGATAACAGTGAGATATAAAATTAAACCCACAAACACACATTAATCTCACTCACAATGCACAACGGAAGAATTTTAGAGAGAGAGAAATAAATCACCACACAAACTCACACACAAAGGTACTAGAGGAAGAGAACTTAAATTCACTCTTTGATTGAATTCACTTATATATGATGCAGTACATATTGGTGGCCTTTTATAGGCAAAGCAAAACAATAAAATAATCTAACTTAATTGTTAAAACAAAACTAAGACGGTACAGTATAGGCGGTGATGTAATTTGTTTTCTTAAGATTTGGTAATTTCTCTACTCTTCTAGCTTGGTGGTGAATTGTGTATACTTAGGAAGCCAAATTCTCTTAATAGCTAAGTAAATTATCAAACATTCTTTGGAGCATGGGGGACCCGCACTTGTGGCGAGCTTCTAAGCCATCAGAGTTTGCTTTTGGTGGGAGAAATATAAGAACATAAGGATAGCCTTCCAAAAAGTAGGTTCTGGAAAGAAGGGAGTGTATATAGGTTCCGGAATCTATTTTCCGGAATAAGAATAAGGGTATTGTGGGAAAATAAATTTGAAAGGGGAGTGTATTAGCAAGAAAGGGGAGTGGAAATAGCAATTGCCTTAGATTTATTTTAATATTTTTTACCCAACTAATTCAATGACTCAATCAATTTTTTTAGTTTTTTGGATTGATACATTTTAAACTTTAGTATTTAATTTTTTCTTCTATTTTGTCTTTTTTCCTTTTTCATTTATTTTGATACTCTTATAATCTTATCTAGTCTTATTGAGTATCTTAATTTGGTCATGTTTATTATGTAATTTTTTTATGATTTTTTTTTATAAAGAAGTTGACTATGTGTAGTTATGATTATAGAAAAAACTAAATATTAAATAAATAAATAAATATTTATTAGAGTAAGGAATATTTTTATCTTGAATTAATATTAAATTAAAATTTTATATATGATCATTTTAAAATAAATCTAACCCATGAATATAACACTTAAAGGGTATTATCATAACTTATGCCTATATTTATAGGACAAGAAAACCTTAAACATATACATATTAAAGTTATCATCGGGAAACATATAGCAAAAGATTGATATAAATTTTCATGATTTCCATACATAAAACTGGTGATTAAAAAACATGCAATCCACTACGCTTGGCACATCTGAGTGTTGTACAAAGCTTCAGAAAGAAAAATACATAAATATAATAAAATTCATATACATTGGAATAATTTCAAAAACATATTATGGGTTTATACCAAGCATATATTGAGCCTTCCATGCAAAAGCATATGCATTTGCTGACAAAAAGTCTACTAGCTCCTTTTCAATTTTCACTTAGGCTTTTGCTATATACACTCCCTTTTTTGCTAAGTACACTCCCATTTGTTTTTATTTTTCTAATTATTATTATTGTTATTATCATATATACCCTTTATACCCCTAACATATATAATTATTATTCCAGAATGTACTTTCTAGAATACTATTTTGTATCCTGGAAAGTACTTTATGAAATGTTAAAAAATAAAACTGTATTATGGAAAGTACTTTTCGGAATACTGTTTTGTGATTCAGAAAGTACTTTTCGGAATGTTAAAAAATAAAATTGTATTCTAGAATGTACTTTCTGAAATACTATTTTGTGTTCCAAAAAGTACTTTCCGAAATGTTAAAAACTAACAATGTATTCCGGAAAGTACTTTCCAGAATACTGTTTTGGGTTCTAGAAAGTACTTTCCTAGATGTTAAGAATAACATCTGGAAAATTTCAAGCACAACATTAAGACCATTAAAAACACCATATAAAGGAAAATTGTACAATAGTGAGCAATTGAAGTGGAGAAAACATATAATTGATATTGGTCTTTCAATCTGGACGACTCTAAGAGGCACTCCATTGCAACAACTTGAATAAGCATACTGAGATTGAGCAAGGGAAGAGTAAAGGAAAGTAGTTGGGAGCATAAGCATAATGCATTGGAGTTTGAAGGATGAAAAAACCCTAAAGCTAGAGCAAGAGATTGAGCAAGTGAGGAGTACAGGAAGACCAAAGCAAGAGATTCGAGGGGGATGAAGGGAGTGAAAGAGAGGGGGTGTTGTTGCTATGAAATAGGGAGTGTGTTGTTACGCTGAAAAAGGGAGTGTGTGAGGGAGAGAAGAAGGTTTGAAAGAGAGAGGTTATTTAAGTAATTTAATTTTAAAAAAGGAAAGGGGAGTATACTTAGCTAAAAAAGGGGTGGAAATAGCAAGAGCCTTTCATTTATAGCCTGTCAACAAAGGTAGGTTGGTATAGTTTGTAAGAAATGAACTTATAATATTGAGACCTATCTTGCCTTGATGAGCTCCTAGAACCTAACTATCCTAAACTTTTCTCTATAAAAAAAAATTTCCATTTATATTGTGACGCCGACTTTCGTCTTCTCCATCAATCCATGGCTAATTTGAACTGCCTTAAGATCTACGGGCAGTTAAGTGTGCAATCCTCCCTAGGATCTAGATTGAAAAGTGCACATAGTGATCATCAACACAAGTTCTTGGCTCTATCCACTTAGCTTTTAGGTTATCCTCGTAACATTTTCTTGCCATTACTTAGTCTGCCCTGATAACTCCAATCTAACCATTCTTGATGGGGTACTTAAGACACAAATGAGGGGTAGATACCACAGCATGCAACATATTCAAGGCTAGTCGACTGATGATAATATTGTATAAGGCAATGGCATTGATGACCATGTACTTCACGCGAATTGTTTTTGCATTATCCTCATCTCCTAATGTGGTCCTAAGATCCACATATCCTGTTATCTCGATTTGTTCACCAGAAAATCCTATCAAAATCCCTACATATGACTACAACATATCGTTCGGCATTTCTAGGCTTCTTAATGCATCCCAAACTCAGCAAGTATAACACGTTCACACAGCTTCCTTGGTTGACCTGATCAACCAAAAGTTCGACTCATTGCTGCTGGCAATCCCTTTGTCGGTTTTGTTAAAACAGAAGATTTCGATTAGTCTGCTCAAGGCGTCTACACTAAAACAAGGTACAAGGACGTGCAAAGTCTCCAATCAAAGTGCAAAATAACTAGTAACAACCAATCGTAGTTAACAAATTTTATGCAAAAATTTCGATATCGTTATTCAAACAGCGGTGTTCGGACTCCAAAAGTGCTACAACTCGAGCCTTTTAGTAAAAAATGGCTTTCAACATTAGATACAAAAGAAGTAACCTTGTGTTCTTGAAATTATGTGATGATTAATAAGAAAAAACAAATGCTACAAAACCACGCCTACATGTCTCACTTCTTGACTTCCTCAAACTCTGCCTCGGGAGCCTGTTCACCTCCCTGAGAACCTCCGGCTGAGGAACCACCACTAGAACCACCTGACATGTGCTCTCCAATCTTGGAGACGGCTTTGTTTGCAGCATCAAGCTTTGCCTTAATTTCATCAGCATTGTCTCCTGCCATTGCTGTTCTCAAATCCGATACTGCATCTTCAATCTCTTTGGCCACTTCACTGGGAATCTTATCTCTGTACTCACCTAAACTCTTCTCAATGCTGTAAATTGTTGTATCTGCACTGTTTCTGATGTCAATGAGAGCCTTTCTTTCTTGGTCTTTCTGAGCATGCAACTCTGCTTCCTTGACCATCTTATCGATCTCATCTTCTGAGAGTCCTCCAGATGAACGGATGGTAATTTGTTGTTCTTTCCCAGTGGACTTGTCTTTGGCAGAGACAGTAACAATCCCATTGGCATCTATGTCAAATGTGACTTCAATCTGAGGCATGCCTCTTGGGGCAGGAGGAACGCCTACAAGCTCAAATTCTCCAAGCATTTTGTTGTCTACTGCCATTTCCCGCTCACCTTGTAGCACCTTAATACCAACCTGTGTCTGATTGTCAGCTGCTGTTGAAAACACCTGAAACAATGATATCGCAAGTTAGAAATAGACTCAAACAAATAGCAAAAAATATATCTAACACACTGGGTAAAAAAGGAGTATTTAGGCACATATTTGCAGTGGTTCTCTTGTTTTGATCCCTTGAATCTTCGCAAATTTTTTTTTTTTGGGGGTACTTCAACTAAGCATATAATTATCATATGATTTCAATGTTACATTACTTACAAAAGACTGACCTCAGACTGGAAAGTAGAAAACAATGGTTTTTAAGTCAATGTTTAAAGATCACCTGGCTCTTTTTTGTAGGAATTGTGGTGTTGCGGTTGATCAACCTGGTAAAGATACCACCCAAAGTCTCAATACCCAGAGAAAGTGGAGTGACATCTAGGAGTAGTAGCTCTTTAACATCTCCACGTAGGATACCACCCTGAATAGCTGCTCCCATCGCAACTGCCTCATCAGGATTTACTCCTTTGCTAGGACTCTTTCCAAAGATCGCTGAAACCACCTCCTGGACTTTAGGCACACGGGTCATCCCTCCAACAAGAAGAACCTCATCAACATCCTTGATAGATATGTTAGCATCCTTCAAACAGCTCTTACACGGTGCCTTTGTCCTTTCAATCAAGTGGTTTACCAAAGCCTCAAACTTAGATCTAGTCAATGTGATGTTCAGATGCTTTGCACCAGATGCATCAGCAGTGATGAAAGGAAGATTGATTTCTGTTTGAGATGTTGAAGACAGTTCTATTTTTGCTTTCTCAGCAGCTTCCCGAAGCCTCTGCAACGCAAGCTTATCCTTTGCAAGATCAATACTCTCAGTTCTTTTGAATTCGTTCACTAGAAAGTCCAATAAAGCATTATCAAAATCCTCTCCTCCCAAGAAAGTGTCACCATTTGTTGCTTTCACCTGGACACAAAAATGTTATCAGTAACAATTTCCAACATTATTTCCAATTACAGGTTATGAAATATAGGTATAGAATAACCAAGTTTTAATACCTCAAAAACACCATTAGAAATTTCTAAGATGGACACATCAAATGTTCCACCTCCAAGATCAAAAACTGCAATAAGACCCTCCTTGTTGTTCATCCCATATGAAAGTGCAGCAGCAGTGGGCTCATTGATGATTCTTTGAACATCAAGACCAGCAATTCTACCGGCATCTTTTGTTGCCTGCCTCTGAGCATCATTGAAGTAAGCTGGTACAGTAATTACAGCTTTTGAAACTGACTTTCCAAGATATGCTTCAGCAGTTTCCTTCATCTTGGTGAGAACAAAAGCACCAACTTGGCTGGGAGAATACTGCTGCCCATTGGCTTCGACCCAAGCATCTCCATTGGGCGCCTTAACAATCTTGTATGGTACCATCTTCATCTCCTTCTGAGTTTGAGGATCATCAAAACGCCTACCGATCAAACGCTTGGTTCCAAAAACAGTGTTTGTTGGGTTAGTCACAGCCTGACGCTTGGCTGGTGTACCAACAAGAAGCTCCCCTTTCTGGTTAAAGGCAACCACTGATGGTGTTGTTCTAGCTCCTTCAGAATTCTCAATAACTTTGGGATTCTGAAAATGTCATAACTATTAGTCAGCACAGACACCATCACCGAAAACATACCTAACAAATTGAGACAGAAAATCTCACCTTTCCCTCCATAACAGAAACACACGAATTGGTAGTACCCAGATCAATTCCAATGACATCATTACCAGCAGGCTTTGAACTGCAGTGAGGATGAAATTTGACAATGAATAAATCTGAGATTGGAAGTACCCATATCTCTCTCTATATAAGTGTAACAATTATGAAAATAGAACAACAAATGGCACCTGAATGGTCGAGACAAACTTGCCCACTTGTGACCTACATATGATGTCTTTGTGCCACTCGTCAACTGCACAACCATGTGAAAGAAAATTAAAATTACCTTCAGAACAATGCTAACATATGATCAACACAAGTTCAATAATCATTATTCTACAAATGATGCCATGATATCAACAATAGGCATCGCAACGGGGCGGGGCGGGGCGGGGACGGGAATGTGGTTCCCCGTCCCCATCCCCGCTCCCCACACACGTACCCGTCCCCGATCCCCGACAGGGATGATTTTTTTTACCCATCCCCGTCCCCATTCGGGGTCGGGTATACCCGTCCCATCCCCGTACCCATCATCAAGTATCAGAACATGTATGAAAACCAGTTCTGGAACAGTCACAGAACAACCTTTTTTCCGTTTTAAGAAAATTGTACAATTATTCGGTTAAGGCAAGCCAAGAATAAGAAATAAGGTTAAAAAGGACGGCGCCATTTTCATAATATTCATAAAATGAATAGGCTAAAACAATAGTAGTACTTATTATTTCGGAGACGGGTACGGGTACGGGAATAGATACATACCCATCCCCGTCCCCGTACCCGGTTAGAAAAGTCGGATATTATCCGTACCCGTACGGGTTTTTTTGCCATGCCTCAACAATTGTTTATATACTTTCTAGGTGCCAAATAGATAAGCAGTTCTAAAAATGTCAATTATGGAAAAAAATAAATAGATTACATACATCAAAAACAGGATTGGTACTTGCATACAAGTTACAATGAAGTCAGTTGCACAGAAAAACGCAGATAATCTAGCAAAACTTCAAGCCAATACATGACCCAATCAGTAAAACTCAAAGTAACAAGCATCTTTATCTTCTATAAAGGTGCAATTCTCAAAAGCTTTCTAAAACTGTTAAATTCCAAGATCTAGTAGTATGTATTTTTGACGAGTTAAAATTTTATTTCTTAATTCACATAACAACAGGACACAGAACCTCGTCTCATAGATCTTAGAAATCAATCATGAAAATATATGTAAAAAAAAAAAAAGTTAGTTTTAAAAAGCTGAGGAAAAATCTGAACAAAAGCCACAAAGTTTATGATTCGCTATATTCGTAACATAACTCAGCAAACATCTCAGAAAAATAAGAAGTGAGGTTAATCGTGTAGAAAGAGTGAAAATGGAGATGCGAAAGAGAGGGCGGTGATGGTACCGATCGAAAGGCGGAGAGAGAAGACGAGGGGAGGTCGCGGCGGCGGAGAGAGCGGAGCAAGGCGGTGGCGGCGGCCATGGCGGATTGGAAAAAGTGAAACGAAGGCTTTGGAAGAATTGGGCGTCAGAGAGAAGGAGGGTTTGGCTTTAAAGTAGGGTTTAGGGTTTTGTGCTGACGAAGGGAGTGATGAGAGGTGGAAATGAATGAGGGTATCGTATTCGTATCGTGTACTTCAAGACATACAATTTTTTATTTATTTTACAACCCAGAAAATAAATTGGACGCCTAATATATTACTAGTATCTTACACTTTATCTTATTTTTCTTTCTCATTTTTTTTTTCATTCTTCATCGTATTATTTGTCATATTTATCAAATTTTTGTTTCTATATACTTCTTTCTTTTTCACTCTTACAATCTAAAAAGGAAAATATATATTTTTACTCCATTTACTTTGTAAAATTTTTGATTTTAGTCACTGTACTTTACCGTCAAATATTTTGATTCCTGAACTTTTAAAAATTGTATGAGAAATTTATATATAATGTTTTTTTTTCATTGATTCAATCGTTAAATTATAATCATATACTCCTTTCAGACCTAAATATAAGCAAAAAAAATGTTTTTGGACTTAAATATAAATAAATTTTAAATACTTTGACCTTATTCAATGATATCATTTCAAAAATACCCTTCAATTAATCGCGATTTTAGTTCTAATTACTCATTTTTATTCTTGATATCAAATTTCAATGAAGGACATTTTAGAAGAAAAAAAAATTATTTTTTTAAATGTGATTAGTGGAGTGTGGCTTGTGGCAATGGCAACCTATTCAAATAACAAGGTCTGGTCCTGCAATCTCTCACTTATTCTTTGCGGATGATTGCCTCTTATTTGTAAAAGCTAAAAGTAGTCAGGTGAGATTGGTTAAGGAGGTTCTCGATACATTTTGTCGTGCTTCTGGATTAAAAGTGAATGTCCAAAAATATGTTTTTATGGCATCCAAAAACATTCCAAGAAGGAAAGTGACTAAATTCTCCTCCATTATTGAATTTAATCACACGTCCAACTTGGGAAGGTATTTGGGTTTTCCTCTTCTTACAGGGAGAGTTAAGAAGGAGGATTTTGCTTACATAATTAACAGCATTACTAGCAAACTGGCTGGGTGGAAAGGTAAAGTTTTGAATAGAGCAAGTAGAGTGACGCTAGCTAATTCAGTGCTTGCTGCCATCCCCACTTATGCTATGCAAAATCTCTGGCTGCCAGAAGGAGTTTGTGACAAAATTGACTCATTTGTTAGAAGTTTTATTTGGAGAGGACCTCATTCTCATTGGGTTAAATGGGATATCATCACTAAACCTAGATCCAGGGGTGGTTTAGGCATCAGAAGAACAAGGGCAGTCAATGTTGCACTTCTTGGTAAGAAGGTTTGGTCCATTATTAAAGAGCCTGATAAGTTGTGGGTTAATTTGTTGAATGATAAATATTTGAAACACACCCCGCTCATGGAGGTCACGCATTCTAAGGGAGCGAGGTTCCTATACTGGGGTTCAATTGTTAAAGCCTTACAAGTTTTAAGACATGGGTTTCGAGTGAGAATTGGCAAAGGGGATGTATCGTTATTTTATGATGCCCTTTTGGAAGATGGGCCCCTTTGTAACATGGTTGACTATGTTCGTTTGTCAAACATCAACTTGACTATCAAAGATGTGCTTATGCAAGATCAGTGGAGATGGAATTTGGTTGCTACTCCTCTATCTGGTGATATCAAGAATATGCTGGTTAATATTATTCTGGACGAGTCTTTGGATGACACCTATATTTGGGGACCTGCGACGGATGGAATCTATTCCTCTAAATCTGCTTTTCGTTGGATTAATGTTGAGCCTAACATTCAAACTGCTAACGTGGAGAATTGGACCTGGGTCTGGAACAACAATTTTCCAGAACATATTAAACACTTTTTATGGATTGCCCACTGCGGTAATCTGCCTACTAACTTATTTCGCTTCCAACGACATTTGTGTGTTGATTTTTATAGTAACAAGTGTAGTGCGGGTGTTGAAGACATTCTTCAGCTTCTTCGAGATTGCCCCTTTTCAAGACGGGTGTGGGAAATTCTTAACATCCATGGTGACGCAAACTTCCTTTCCTCAGATGCTAGTGCTTGGCTTCATTCTCAATCCATCCTCTCATCTGGTGCAACTTTCGTTTGTGCTATTTGGTTCCTTTGGAGATCTCGTAATTCTATTATTTTTCAGGATAAAATTCAACCAATCTGGTCCATCATTAATCAGATTAGGTTGATGTCTGATACTATCACTCACGCTTCATCTTCATCTTCTGGCTTGAGGCAAACTTGGTTAGTTTCTTGGATCCCCCCAAGGAGGGTACTGTCAAGATCAATGTTGACGAAAGTTCCAGAGGCAACCCTGGAAACTCTGGTTTTGGCGGCTTAATTAGGGATCATCTGGGCCACTGGATAATTGGTTTCTCAGGTTTTTGTGGGTACACGACCAACACTTTTGCTAAGTTATAAGCAATCCACAATGGGTTGCTTTTGGCGTGGAATTCTGGATTTAGAGATGTAATTTGTGAGTCTGATTCTATGGTTGCTCTTCAACTCGTCAATGGTGTCCACAACCTGTATCATCCTTATGCAGTTCTTATCAAGAAGATTCAGAACCTTAAAGGTAAACAGTGGAATCTGCAGATACAACATGTGCTCAGGGAGGCTAACCAATGTGCGGATTGGTTGGCTAGACAGGGATCAGCTTCCTCTCTGGGCTTCATCTCTATTAGTATTGTGCCTTCGGGATTAAAGCATTGCTTGCTTGTTGACGCTTCTGCTGTAGTCTTTCCTCGCGTGTAGTTGTTTATGCTTTCTTACTGATTAAAAAAAAATGATATTAACCAATTTTTACCAACGGATCTAGCTCAGTTGATTGAGCAGAGTACGTGAGTGTTGTAAATCTCTTGATACACTGTCTTCGATATCTATCAATAAAAAAATTATATTAACCAACTTTTTTAATTAACATTGGTACAAAGTATTTACCGATTGTACTGATAACTAATCTCTATCTATAATGGACTTTCCACTCTCAACCATTTTTTTTCGTCCAAAATCTCTATAGCTATTTCATTTTGCATGTTGGATCAAACTATGTAGTATAATTCAGACCTGTTCACCTTTTCAATAGAAAAAAAAAAAAAAAAACTTGCGTCTAAACGTCAACAAACATGATTTGAACTTACAAAGACACTCCGAATTTGAGAGCAAAAAAGAGCAACATTATGTAGAAGAAAAACTCAATGGAATTGGTTGGAGCGCCATGTCATAATTATCATGGAATACATAAACTCTCTACTTTTTCACTTTTCACATATGTAATATAACATAGACATAATAAAAGTTTTTTTTTTCCAGAAAAAGCGTAGCCCACTTGGCTCAAACATGCATGTGAACAGTGATAGGACTATGTATGTTTTTCTTTTTTAAAAAAAAAAAAAATTAAACCAAACCACTTGTACTTTGTTTTATGAATCAAACTCGTCTAAACCTGTTTTTAAATTGTAAATCGGTTTTTTAACTAGATCAATTTTTTGTAAAATCAAATTTTATGTATTAAGCCTATTAGTTTGGTCTTAAAGACACTTGTAAATAGGGTTGTGCATGATTTTTTTCTTTTCAAAAATCAAATCAAACCAAATTGAACTATTTTTATGGTATGGTTTTTAATCCAAACCATTATTACTTGATAAAATGATTTGGTTTTTAGTGAACCAGTTTTAAACTAATTTTGGACCAATTCAATATAGAACTAGTTTTAAACTGGTTTAGAGGAGAATCAGTTTTTTTTTTATTATAGAATTTGTTTTTAAATAAATTTTTCAACTGATTTAGACCAGAATAAAATATAATAGTTAAATTCAAAATAATAATGATAATAATTAAATAAATTAGTAAATAAAATTCATGAGAAGAAGCCATCATAGTTAGATTCTGGAAATTAAATTATTTTTTGGTAATTAGGAATCTTTTACTGCTTGACATAGGTATACAACTATTTCTTCAGCAAAAGAAAAAGGTATAAAACTATTTGCATCGTATTTAAATTCAAATAATAATAGGTTTGATTTAAAATTATTTTAAATAATTTGATTTTTAGATTTAATTCAATTTGATTTTTTATTTGATTTATCTTTTTAGTCTTTTTGTACAGCCCTACGGCCGAATAAAATCCTATGATTTTTTTGGTCAATAGCTCATTCATTGAACACGCCCAATAACACTTACACAAGTAAACATGGTGGTGCTCTTAAAAAAAAAAAAGTAAACATGGTGCTAAAAAAACAATACGACAATGCTCAACAACAAATAAATAATGACATATTAGGTTTGCATGCTCAAAACTAACAAATTAGTAATTCTCAACCTATAAACATAAAGCAAACAAATTCACTTCCTCCTATTACAAAGAAACCTTGATAGAGTCATGAACTTGGCTTCACTTTTTTTTTTCTCCTTTACTATTCATTTCGGAGTGGCATGTGCTCAACAACAAGTCAAATCAAGACAACCCCAGACCAATCTCTTTGTAGTTAGGGTACAATTTAAAAAATGGGCTCTAGAAAGTTTATTTAAAGGGAGAAATGTGAAGCAAAGAGATAGAGACTAGAGACAGAGATTGACAACATAAGCAAATACAAAAACTAGCTAGTTAGAAAATAGAAGGTGTAAATGGTGGTTGGAAAAGGGAGAAAGGAAGGTGGGGATAGAGGTGGTGGCTAGAGGAGGGGGAGAGAGGAAAGTGATAAGGAAGGAAAAAAATTAAAGAGGTGAAAGGTAGAAGAGTCTCTAACTATGGAGAGAGAAAAAATCCACTTAGAGTGAAGGGGAAGTCTCATGGAGGTAGAAACGCCTATGAAGGAAAAAAGCTCCCTGCGAGGTGCCACTGTTTATTTTCTCTACTGCTAAGGTTATAATCCATAATTGTTACAAGAACTTCATTTGGTTGTTGTGTTTATTCTGGCAGTGTATTTTGGTTGGACCTGCTTTGAAGTTGACATGTACTTATTGTTATTATGAATTATATCTCCATCTTCCTATTTCAGTGGTGTCACTTCTTCTAATCATGTTTTTTTTTTCATTCATAAGATCCTAAATCCTAAAACTTTTTTTTATGGGATCCAAACTAATTCCATGTAGACCAATGACATTTTGGTTAAGAATTCACTTTGTTTTGCATTAATTTTTTATTTAATTACTAAGGGAGTCTAGTTCAGTTGAGTGTTGTAAACTCCTGGTATTGTCTTCAATTTCTATAGATAAAAAAAATTATATTATAAGAAATGGAGTATAATTATCTAACTATTGAACAATTTATTATAGAATTTGATATTATGTTAAAAAAAGAACTCACCTAAGTGAAAATTCGAAAATAATTTTATATCTTAACATATAAGCTGCTTAACACGTCGCATGTTCAAAGATACAAACAACAGAGAAAAAAATGTTAATTGGTATTTAGTCCTATTGTCCTAAGTGTACAGTCGAAGACATTTTAAGAATTTTCAATACAAAATTTTTTCTCCCTATGTTGTTTGATGTATACCATTACTAATTCAATTATTCAATTCTAACATTTAAAATAAGATTCAGGGTCCACATATGTATCTACATGCTAAAAAGAATTTTTGCAGTGAACCAGTAGGCAAAAAGAATGTTTAGCTAGTAATAATATTTTCTTTTTTTTCCCGTAAGAATTGACTTTTAAGGTAGCAAGAGAGATTTACAACTATTCACGTACACCTTACTCAGCCAACTAAGCCGGATCATCTTGAGTGCAAGTAACTGAAAACAAGTTGTTGATGGCAGAGAACTCTGCTGCTGTCAAGTGCTGCCAAATAAAAACATTAGGTTGTTGCTTGTCAATAACCACGAATCAAAAAAAGATGTTACTAGGATATAGCTAGTAGCTACTTCCCAAATATCAATCAATCTGTTACTGGATATTTCGACAGTTAAATTGGATAAAATCCAACTCCAATATTTTCGGTTGTTTATAACAGCTAGCTAAAAATACGAAATACTAAAAAAAAATCTGCGAAAAAATAGGTACTTCTCTTCCCTTAAAGATAGAAATGCACAACAAACAAACTCACAGATTCAGTTCAGCATAGCTAGAGAGCAGGGAATGGCGGAAGTGAAGAGTGAAGACCCAGAAAAGGCAAATACTACAAATGTGAAAGAAGGAGAGTCTCCAATAGAGGAAGTGAGACTAACAGTGACGAACACCGACGACCCGACCCAACCGGTATGGACCTTCCGGATGTGGTTCCTCGGTCTGCTCTCGTGTTCTCTATTGTCCTTCCTTAACCAGTTCTTCGCGTACCGGACGGAGCCTCTCGTCATCACTCAGATCACCGTTCAGGTGGCCACGCTCCCCCTCGGCCACCTCATGGCGGCGGTCCTCCCCGCCGCCACGTTCCGGGTCCCCGGGTTCGGGTCGAAGCGGTTCTCGTTCAACCCGGGTCCGTTTAACATGAAGGAACACGTGCTTATTACCATATTCGCCAATGCCGGTAGCGCGTTCGGGTCCGGGTCGCCCTACGCGGTGGGGATTGTTAACATTGTGAAAGCGTTTTATGGAAGGAAAATATCGTTTATTGCTTCCTGGCTTCTCGTCATCACCACTCAGGCATCGAACTCCCTACTCTTATTATGCTACTCTCTCTCTCTCTTTCAAAATTTACCATGAAAATGAAATTAATTTATAAAATTGGAGAGTGGAGTAAAATGTTTATGAAATAATGATTGAAATATCAATAGAGTTAAGTACACTGAAAGAGACTAGTTTCTTGTGACGTGATGAACTAAGGTTTGAATATGCGTAAAAAAGAAGCTCGCATTTTTAATGTGTGACAGTGTTCAACACGATTGGGTCTGAACTCTGAAGGACCGAAGGAGGATATTGTTGTAAAAAAAAATGATTGAAATGAGTTACCTTTACAATTTCAAAGACTTTAAACCATGTTTTTTTAACCACAAACAAAACAAAATGGCAATGAGTCATTTCCATGCTCACCCTGTTTTGTTTTGCTTCAATGTCAAAAGTAAATTTTTGTTGCTTGCTTTTGCGATTACATGTGTTACTTTTTTCCTAAAAATCTTTCCTTTCAAAAATAGTTAATAAACAATACAATATACAGGGAACATAAAACTTACTTTGGCAATTATTTTTTTTATAATTAAAGCTGTGACCTTTTTTGAATGTTAAAGATTAAGTGCATGTTTAGGTCTCCGTTTGAAGACCCCAAACTTAAGTTTACAAAAGTAATTTCTTTGAGATTATCTTTGGTTACTTTCTAAAAACATGTTTGAGAGAAATTTTTTGTCTTGAAACTAAATTTTGGAGAAGTAAGACTTGTGATACTTTTGCAAACTTAAGTTTGTAAACTTTAATCCAAACATGCACTAAAACGAACGTGGGTCCATGACACTCCGAGCACGTTCGTTTTCGTTTTGTTTTTTAATTTTAAAATTTATTGGGAATGTTTTGTTTTAGTTTTTGTGTGGGTGCATGATGTGAGTGCAGGTGTTAGGATACGGGTGGGCTGGGTTGCTGAGGAAGTACGTGGTTGAGCCTGCTCATATGTGGTGGCCCAGTACCCTCGTCCAGGTCTCTCTTTTCCGGTATATATATACGCTTCCCAACTTCTTTGTTTTACTTCATTTTTCATAATATTTTTCTTTTTTGCATGTGCTTGGCCTGTTTGCTCTTCTGTTCTGTTCTATACTTTCCATTCACGCCACTGTAGATGTGTTTTAATTTTAGAGGTAAAAGTATGCATTTCTTTCTCAAGACAGATTTTGTTGTCATTTTACTTTTATAAGCTGTTTTCTGCTTATAAAGTTATGATCTGTCCACTGATAAAGCATTAAAGCTTATTTATAGTTTGTTAAAACCCAATAAGGTTAAGATTGATTAAGCTTAAGGTTAATAAATTAATTTTTAAATCAAAAGTTAAAAGATATTAAACTAAATTTATTGAATTGGAGGTGCTTCATAAAATTAGTTATTTTTTGGTGTACATTAAATTAATTAGTTAATAAATATAAAATGACATAAAAATACGTTTATATGATTTTTATACATTTTTTATTTTGTAGAAAAAAAATATTTTTAACTAATAATAATTAAAACTTTTGTAGTTAGTTTTAAACTGTTATACTTTCTTAAAAGATAAAAAATTCATTAAAAACTAAAAATAAATAATATAATATTAAAAGAGGAATTTTATTGAAACAAAGTACTATTATATTAAAGGGGATAGTAAATGAGAAATTTTATTAAATATTGAAGGTTAAAATGAAAAAAAAAATTAACTATATATTATAAACTCAAACAACTACTTTGTATAGTGTTTTTGAGTAGTTGATCTATTCATAAGTTGTTTTCAGCTTAGAAGACAACTTTATTGGGTTGTAAGTTGTAACAGACTATAAATACTTAGTTTCTCTTTTTTAATTTGCAACATTTTCTTGTTAGTTGTCATTTTCAATTTTTTCTTGTTAAGTTATTATATTTTAATTATAGGGATTGGGAATAATCCATACAAACGAGAAATGTGATATGACTTCCTCCAATTACCTTTTCTCAAAATATGTATAAATTGTGGCCATGTATAGCATTATCTCTTTGCTGTCTCATTTCACATGATTTCTGGCTTCACAGCGGATAGAAAATGCACAGTAGCCGTTGGAAACAGTTAGAATTTACAGTAGGAGTCATATATATATATTTGTAACAAAATAAGCAAAGTGGTTAGGCTGGCTAAGCAACCAGCTTCAATTTATTAGGATCATTCAGTTATAGTTAATTCTCATATTCATCTCCTATAAATACACATGTTGTATATGCTATATTCATATCATCTTATTCAGTCAATCTAATACCATGATTTCCTCTCGCCACACCAAGTTGGTGTCACATATCACCTCTCAAAACTCTGATAATAGCAATGTTTCATTTCCTAATCACAGTCATTTAAATATGCATCTCACGTAGCCAAAAAGAAAAAAGTGTTGTGACATTCTCAAGGTTATATATATATATGAGAAAAAAGACTATACATTGATAGTGTATATGTTGACAATTGAGATTTTTCCAAGCTATTATTATAAAATATTTTAATGTCTCTGCAGTTTTTGTTGTTGCTTATAAGTTTGGTTATAGTTTGCTTGTGCTCAGAAAAAGCAACTTGTAGCTGCAGGCTAATGATTTTTACTTTTAGCTTAGTCATAATTTGCTGTTTGTTTTGGCTAATGAGGGGATTCATAGTTTTCCTATTTAAAGAGCTGTAACAGTTTTTAGTGTGCAAAACTGAGTTATAACATTGAAATATATCAAAGCAGTTTTTTTCCTCTCTTCTTCTTCATATACGTTTATGTTTCTGGTTTATAATTCATAGCTTTTATGCTTCCACATTGTCTGATAGTTTTATAGCATCGTCTGTAAGCATCATCTGATCAGTCTGTTGCTTTGTCTGATGGTCTGATGCATACTCTGTTGCATCGTCTATTCTGTTTTTAGCTCAGTCTGATAGCTATTTCAGTTCAGTCTTAAACCCATTGTCATATGCCATCTTCTAACAGTAAAACTATTTTACATTGTCATTCAATCATAAACTATCATTTATGATAAGTTTGTTGACTTTTATAAAATCATCTTAAAAGTCATTCAAACGGTGATTTGTTCAGTGTAAAACTATTTTACACTGTCAGTGCATCACCATTAAACTCTATATATATTTACTTACTTACAAACCTTGTTGATATTGCAGAGCTTTGCATGAGAAAGATGACCGCCGATTTTCACGGGCAAAGTTCTTCTTCATCGCACTAGTTTGCAGTTTTTCGTGGTATGTGATCCCTGGATACTTCTTCTCAACGCTCACAAACATATCATGGGTATGCTGGATATTCTCCAAGTCAGTCACGGCTCAGCAGCTAGGCTCAGGCATGAACGGCTTAGGACTTGGTGCACTCACACTTGATTGGTCTGCTGTAGCATCATTCTTGTTCAGCCCTCTTATCTCACCCTTCTTTGCCATTGTCAATGTTCTTGCGGGCTATGCAGTCATAGTGTATGTTGTGATCCCAATAGCATACTGGGGCCTCAATGTGTACAGTGCACATAGGTTTCCCATTTTCTCATCAGACTTGTTCACATCCCAAGGCCAAGAGTACAACATATCTGCTATTGTCAATGAAAAGTTTGAGCTGGATCTTGCCAAGTATCACCAACAAGGTCGAATTCATCTTAGTGTGTTTTTCTCTCTCACTTATGGATTTGGATTTGCCACCATAGCATCCACCCTTACACACGTTGCTTGCTTCTATGGAAGGTAATTAATGCTCTCCTTATGAATCAGTACTCAAATTATTTAGCAATGTTGTTTAGTTGTTTATGTTTATTATACTTTTTAATGAATGACAGAAACAATGGATATTATTCTCTTCTCATGTCAGGGATGTGATAGTATTAAGTATGGAGCAAATGGATGGTGCAATAGTGTTTTATAATTTTTTGAGTTCTACATTACTTTGTATGATTTAGAGATACTTTGCAGTTGCATAATGTACAAAATGATACATCCAACGCATTGAATGCCAATAGCATTCAGAGAAAATTCATGATATGTGATTAAAGTTTGTGTTAAAAAGAGAGATCATATTGAACACCTGATGTTATTTCAACAATTTTCTTATGAGTCTGTTAGTATTAAAAGTTAATGTTAAATCTTAAGAAGATGTGTATGCCTTAACACGGATGAACATGCACATGAAACGTTTAATTAGAAAGCAAAAGGAACCTGCTTTCTTTGCTTTGCAGCTTAAATTTTCAAAGAACTATCAGCTATGTCATGTAAAAAAGGAACAACAAAATTGTTATATTTTGATGTGGTAATGTGGACTTAAACATGCAGGGAGGTTATGGAGCGGTATCGTGCTTCAGCAAAGGGCAAAGAAGATATCCACACAAAACTGATGAAAAAATACAAAGACATACCTACTTGGTGGTTTTATGTGATGCTGGGCGTGACGCTTGTGGTTTCTCTCGTGCTATGCATCTTTCTAAATGACCAGATTCAGATGCCGTGGTGGGGACTTGTCTTAGCTTCAGCCTTGGCCTTTATATTTACACTCCCAATTAGCATCATAACTGCTACCACAAACCAGGTTAAAACCTTGCAACTTTTGCTCCCCTCCCCTACTGAAGAAAAGAGTTAATTCATTAATTTTATCCAAAAAATGTTGCATGAAAAATGCAATAATCTCCTTTCAGTCCCATTATTTGAACACAAAAAATTGGTACATTATGTGATATCATATACAATTATCTCTATTTCTCACTTACTTTTTTCCTTTTTTGTATACACACATCTAAAAATACAACCAAAAATCAAAGAGACTTCTTCTTGTTCCAAATTTGTGCTAGAAAAACATTTTCAGTCTCCTTTTGTACCTTTACTGACTTACTTGGATGCCATGGAATACTCGATTCTCTTTTCATGCTTCTTATGACAAACTAGATATAGATCATAGCATATGAGTACACAACTTAGAATGATTTCTCAATGATTAATTGTGAATGTAAGAACAGTTCAAGATTAGATAGAACCATGAAGTTTGTGTCTTGTATGGAAACATTTTTAGACGGATAGTGAACTTGCGGTTTTAAATAACACAGTAAGTACTCTCTTCATAGGGACAGGACCATAAATTTCGAAGTTTTAACCTATTTAATCTTATGCTCTGCCTACAGACACCAGGACTAAATATTATTACCGAGTATCTCTTTGGTATCATTTACCCCGGAAGACCAATAGCAAATGTATGCTTCAAAACCTATGGTTACATAAGCATGGCTCAAGCTGTCTCCTTCCTTAGTGATTTCAAGCTTGGTCACTACATGAAGATCCCTCCAAGGTCAATGTTTTTAGTTCAGGTATATTCATCATGTTTATCTATTTCCACTCACCTCACCCTCTTCAAATTTTGTAAGTTGATATTGAAGGTATATTCATCAAGCCTATGTCCTACCTAACCTTTGTGTCACTCACAAATTTCTTGAACTATACTCATATCACATTTCTTCAATAGTATCTAATTCACTCCATGTGTATGGATAGTTCATTGGTACAGTGCTTGCTGGAACCATCAACATTGGTGTAGCATGGTGGTTGCTGAATTCCATCAACAACATATGTCATAGAGATCTCCTTCCTGAAGGCAGTCCCTGGACATGTCCAAGTGACCGCGTTTTCTTTGATGCATCAGTTATCTGGGGTCTGGTAGGACCTAGGAGGATCTTTGGTTCTCATGGAAACTACCAAGCATTGAATTGGTTTTTCCTTGGAGGTGCAATAGGGCCAATGCTAGTTTGGATATTGCACAAGGCATTCCCCAAGCAGTCATGGATTCCCTTGATCAATCTCCCAGTCCTTCTAGGGGCAACTGGAATGATGCCACCAGCAACACCACTGAACTACAATGCCTGGATTATAATTGGAACAATTTTCAACTTCTTTATCTTCCGGTACAGGAAGAAGTGGTGGCAGAGATACAACTATGTTCTATCAGCAGCACTTGATGCAGGGGTTGCTTTTATGGCTGTTCTGCTCTACTTCACACTAGACCTGGAAAATACAAGTCTCAATTGGTGGGGAACTGCTGGGGAGCATTGTCCTCTTGCAACTTGCCCAACAGCTAAGGGCATAGTGGTTGATGGTTGCCCTGTATATTGATGAATGCCTCTTTTAATGTTTATTTTTTTCATTACAATTGCAGCACTCATGAACTAGTACTGAAAATGAAGAATGTGTATATATTTTATTTTCCCAGGAAATAGTTATTTTTCAATTAGGTTTCTTCCTTTGCAATTTATTGCCAGGGTTTACGTGGTTGCTTTAATATCATGCAAATATCTAGACAATGAAGAGAAAGAAAAGGTGGTGATCGAGTCAAATTCCTAGTAAATGTCAAATACAAAATGGAATACATAGTCATTAGTTATGTAGTTACCAAATACAATGTTAATAGTTTTTCTTTTTTTTTTTGTCACCATCATATTAGTGTGAAGTACTTATTAGCTTTACTAATGACTAATTTCCTCTGGAGAACCCGACTAGCTACTTTAGTGGGATCTTCCCTCCCGACCATGCTTTTTTCCATCTACAAGACTCGAACCTGAGATCTTGATTAAGAGAATTGAGTCTAGTTCCATTCGAACTAATGACTTGTTAGTAATACATGATAATATGCTACTCCTTTCAATTATTTTATTTCAATCTATTTTATTTGTGTGATAAATGCGACCAAAGAGATTTTTTGATATCACCACAGCAAAGTGATAAAAAAATGTTAAAATTTTATGCTAAAATAAATAAATAAAAAATTAATCACTAAATTTTTTAGATAACGTGATCATGCTAGTTTACCACATTTTATTTAAGCTTTGATACGATGGACTGTGACCGCATAAAAGGATTCATTAATCTGGCTAAGGGAATTTGTATCAGCCACAACGGCTATGTTTGGGTTAGCATTTAAAAAAACGCAACCAACGTTTTCCCCAAAGCAATAAGGGTGTTGTTTTTAAATTTGTGCATGAAAAAGTGTGTTTCTCCCATTGAACTCAAATTTGTGCATGAAAAAGTGTGTTTCTCCCGTTGAACAGAGTTCAACGGGTAAACAAACACACACAACAACCACTCTCTTTTCCCTGTGGAGCTGGTAAAAAACCCACGCTTTGCAAACAAAACTATGTGCGGCGGATGCAAGGAAAAGAAAAGAAAGCAAAGTCACTTAACTTATTTATTATTTAATGCTCCACATAAATATTTTTAATCACAGATTTGGGCTGAAAAAGATAAAAATTACAATAGCAATCAGAAAAAAATTCAGCTAAAAGCTGTGAAGTTGGCAACTGATGGTTGAAGAAACATTGGCAGAAACTCATCAGAAATTAATTTTCAGGAATTTTTCTTTTTAATTGGCTAAACTTGAATATCATCTTCAACTTTTGTCCTTGAAGTCAACCCCAACAGTGGCGTGTTTACTCCCAAAATCAATGCTTCCATCTTGCTCAGGCTCCACCTTATTTTTCCTAGTCTCATCATGTGCTGCATCAATATCAGGACAGTCTATGGATCTGTTATGATAACACTGCCATCAATCACCTTGGATATCATTTGGGGAATGCATGTGTCATCACCTCATCTGTATCTTCCTGAATAGACCCCTTTTAATCAAATGATCAGGTTTGCAAGTAATTTCAGGAATAGAAAGCTTCCACAAATAGCCAACATTAGATATTCAAACCCAGAAATCATCATGATGAATTCCCTGAAATCCATTGGTTATATTCATCCATCCTTATTATGAAGGAGCTTGAACTTGGGGAACCACCTCCGCCATACACCTTCAGGTTTCCAGAGCAGAAAATTCATTAATGTGTATCAAAGTGTTAAAACAATCAAAAGGTAAGAGCAAAATGTATCAAAGTGTGAAACAAGCAAGGCACACCTTTGCAACTTCAGAGGTATCAGTGGCACTATCAGTGCTACGCAAGCACATTTTGAGATTATTCCGTTGCATGAATATCACAGCCCCTATTGGCCTGTCATTGATGAATAAATCTAGTCGATCAGATTATATAATTCATTAATTCTTTGTTACAATTAAAAATCCCACAAAAGGTAGTGGCAGAAAATCGTGGTTATAAAATAATCTGTTAAAAGTACATTTTTTAGATTCTTCACTTAACCCCTAAGAACCTTAATTAAACAAGGATACTCAAGACATAATTATGGACTCTCTGACAGCTACAATCAGACAAAGAATCAACATATATTTGAAACCAACATAGTATCTCATTGGATTTATCTAGTCCAAGCAATAATAAAGCACCAAATGCTTATCTTCAAGATAATAAAGTCTCTTGTATGTATGTGCGTGCAAATATATATAATTTCACGTTGATATTATATGATGACATAACTAACATGCTGACATGTGATCAGTGCTAAATGTTTGCATTCTTCTTCATCAAGCAACGAGCCAAGATCCTGCCTCAAGTTCAATGGAAAACAGGACTAGTATTGGAGAACATCAAATGCATAACACATTTAAGTGGCAAAGTACCATATAGAGACACTGGAACTATGAGGTCACTATTTTAAGGTTATTTTAGTGTCTAGTTATGAGAAGAATTGTTTTTTTTTTTTTTGAAGAATTTGCATTACACATTAGTTCGGCGTCTATGCTAATGCCACAGTGGAGCTCTTGACACAATTTATTGCCAGGCGAAGTTTGACATTGGCCAAGTTTGACATTGCTGTCATTACCAATTGTTGCCTTTGTTCTTCTTGCAAGAACTTCCAAATGTAGTTATTATTCGAATCACCATACTCACCAAAAAATTCAATAGAGCTAGAGTCAAGCTTTAAATTAAACTTTTCTTTCTCTTAGACAACCACAGGGGAACATCATCCTGCTAACAAGATAATAATATCAAATTAAACATAAATTTGATAAACCTTTCTTTTCAATAAATTACCTCACCTAAGACCAGTAGCAGCACTTTTTACACTAAGAAGCTTGCCAATTTCATCACTTAAGTTGGAGTTCCCATCTGCCCGAACTCCCTACATAGCAATCATGGCAACAAAACTTGATTATAAATCTCAATCACAAAATTGCAAGTGGGGGCACCACATTGCATGATGCCATTATATCAATTAAACTGGCAAGAATTAGTTATACATTGAACATTAAAAAAAGCAGAGGAAACAAAGTTCATAACACAAATTTGAATTCATTCATAATTAATTAGTTTAAAAACAAAAATTAAAAGAAAGAAAAATTATGGCATATTAATAACAATAGAGAGTAAGATGATTGTATACTGAAATATTACCAGGCACTCTCCATAAAATCCTCTACCCAGTCGAACCCTGAAAACCTTTTCCAGCAATTTGCTTGCAGCACTCTGGCGAGCTGAAACATATGAATTTCCTTTAGCAATTAAATCTTCAGCACTTAATTCCAGCAACTGCCATGAAGATTTTTCAAAGAACAGAACAAATTCAGCAAAGACATGATAACTAGAGAGAAATTGACAATAACTTACACCAAGAATGGGAATATTACACAGCAAGGCATAAAAAAGCAAGGAAGCAACACAGTAGATGGTGCTATGGCATGAAGACTTGTAATATTAGTGTACGACACTATGGCAGTGTAATAGAAAATTCTGAATTTGTATTAGTCATGCTCACTTCAAACAACCAATTAACTTATCAAAATGTACTTTTCCCTTCCCAAGCAGGAAATAAATAAATGACACAACTGACAAGAAAAAAATGGGAAGGCATGTTTACAATGTCTATCTTACAGAATAATAGTTCTATAGCTGCTACTGAAACATTCACTTTAAACTGAAGAATTTATTCAGTTAGCCTGGTTGAGCTATTTGACTTGGCTCAAGCAAACAACATACTTCTGAGAAACAAGAAAATGCTGTGGATTCATAAATTTGTTTCTTAATCCATTTTTTATATGAATTAAAGTAAAACTCTAAATTTTCACTCAACAACAACAACAATAAGAAGAAAACACACAATCTTAAAAGATGATCAATTAGTCATACCTGCTTGTACATGTATGGATTAGAAATGCAGTTAAACCTTGACCGCCATTCACCCAGTCCAATGTTAAAGGCCCTAATGCCAGGTAAGCTCCATCGGCGAAGATCTCCATCCTCAATATACTTAAGAATCAGCTCCACTCGGCCTTTGTCTTTTGAGTCCACCAAACATGGAGCCTCACCCTTAATGAAATTCAGACATCTTTCATTTTCAGCCATTATTGCATGAGATGCTGGAGAAATAAAGCACATAAAAGAATTTATATTTTTACTTACATAAGAAATATTGACATCCTCACGTTTGCCAGCAAAGTACTCATAAACAGCACTGGAGCTACTCTTCTCAAGGTTTACATTAATCATAATATTCTCAGGGCAATCATTGGCAAGGGGAATATGTCTAAGTACTGATTTCCGATGATCAAACCCAATAATCCTAGATAGATAAAAACAGTCAAATTAATATGAAAACAAAACCAAACCACATGAGAAATGATACAAAATGTACATAATACTAGCATAAAAACAATAACAGGACATGAATATTAACCTACTTGCATTTTGATTTACGGGAAAGGTCGAAAAGGAATTCCTTTGGAGGAATAAAGTCAAGTAGATAACATGTCTCAAGGCTTTCAATGCACAAATCTTCAACCCTGTTGCCACAAGTATGTAACTTCATGAAGGGATCAATAAAAAACCACAACTTTCCAGCACCCCACTTGACCCCATCTCAAGTTTTCAAACTCAAAATCAAGTAAAGCACATAAATTAGAACTTCAAATGCTCCACAACAAGAAACACAAAACCCCATTACAAAAAGATAGGAAATTTATTGAATAGAAGAATAAGGGAGATTAGAAATGAACCTGAGAGCGAGAGAGGGAACCGAAGAGAAGGGCAATATAAGGGAAGGGATATTGTGGCGAGTGTGGAAGAGGTGAGCAAAGAGAGCAGAGAATGCTCCAGAAAAGGAAGGGTAATTGTAGAGAACTATGTTGGGAACTCTGTCTTCTGAAGCTTTAGCTATGGCTTCCAACGCCGCGTCTGAACGCAGGCTTCTGCTCCCTCTCCCAGCCCATACACACAGAGAGAAAGGGAGGGTCCTCCTTCCCCCATTTCTGAACCACCATTTCATTTGAGTGATTCTTTTGTTTTTCTCGTTTGAATCGTTGAGTTGGGTTAATGATCCATTTCGCAGCTTAAAGGAGCGGGGTACTACTTTTGCACCGTGTTTTTTGTTTTTTGTCCATAGAGTAATTGCTACTTGCTAAAGTAAGAAGAGTTTAATATTTAGTACACTATAAACAGATAAGAAATTATATGTAAACTAAACAGAAATTAATATGAGAAAAAAAGGCTATACATTGTAAAATAATTTTACTTGGTCATTCAATCACAAATCATTATGAAAGGTAAGTTTGTTGAATTTTATAATAATTATCTTGAAAATCATACCAACTATTTTACACTATTAATACATAATTATTAAACTCAAATTATATAGTGGTATGACTTTTGAAGTAATTATTGGTAAAGTTAATAAATTTATTATATAAAAAAATTAATAATTAGATGATAATATAATTTTTTTATACTATCAATATATCTATTAAATATTCTTATTAAAACATATTTATTTTCTTTTCCATCTTATTTTCATTATTTTCTATCTCTTTCTTTCTTTTTTTATTTATCATATTAGTTATTTTCTATCTCTTTCTTTCTTGTCATATTACTTATTACATCTATATTTTATTTCTATTTTATTTCTTATTTTTCTTTTCTTCCATCCCAAATTCACTCTAAAATGGAGGTGGAGGTTTATATTTTTCCTTTTTTTTTTTCTATTCACACCTCGTTCTTTTTTTGAATTTTTTTCATTTACACCCCTTAACATTCGTATATTGGCACCTCCCATTCTTCCTCTTGCTCATTCATAGGCCACCAACAAGAATACTACTCAAATTCCTTTCTCTATTGCACCTTCAATAGGCCACTAGTGACTTAGATTTAGAAGTTGGGTTGGTTGTGGTGCATGTTTGGTTTGATGGTGAAATCATGAGGTGAGTCAAATTTAGTTTGATTCAAAATTGGGATATTTGACAATTAGAGGAAAATTAATTTTAATTAGAAAAATCATGATGAAGTTGAAGCAATAAGGAGTTGTCAGTGAGTATTTTTTTTTCTTTTTTTTTTTCTTGTTATCCAGTGTTTCAGACTTTAAATTATGAATAAATGAAAAGACATTTGACTTCTAGAATTGTGTAAAAATTGTAAATAATAGAATTTAAATTTCAGAACTATAGAAAGACATGCATTTGACTTCTGAAATTTAAATTCCTAAAGTCACATAATTTTTCATTTTGGAATTTAAATTCTGAAAGTATTTTTTTAGAGTTTTGAAATTTAAATTCCAAAAGTAATTTTTTCAATCTTGGAAGTCTTGGAACTATAGAAAAAGGAACGAGTTATTATTTTTTTTATAGCTAAATGATCATTTTGGTCCTTTATCTTATTTATTTTGTTCAAAATGGTCTCTTGTATTTTAAAAAGTTTACTTTGGTCTTTTATCTTATTTAAAAGGTTTAAAATGGCCCTTTATCTTTTAAAGGATTCACTTTGGTACCTTATCTTATTTAAAAGATTCAAAATGGTCATTCAACTATTAAAATATATTCAACTTTGTCCTTCGAATAACACTCAAACGAATGACCATTTTGAATATATTTAAATAGTTGAATGACCATTTTGAATCTTTTAAATAAGATAAAGGACTAAAGTGAATTTTAAATAGTTGAAGGACCATTTTGAATCTTTTAAATAAGATAAAGGACTAAAGTGAATTTTTTAAAAGATAAAAGACCATTTTGAACAAAATAAATAAGATAAAGGACCAAAATGAACTTTTTAAAAGATAAAAGATCAAAATGAACAAAATAAATAAAATAAAGGACCAAAATGGTCATTTAGCCTTTTTTTATAGATAAAAACAGATACAAAAGCATTGAAACCTATTCCCAAATTATTAAATGATATAATCATATAATAGTTGATATATATTACACCAATGCAATGTAATCCTTCCCTATATATATTTCTTATAAAAGTATATATAAGAAAATAATATTTTGAAAGTTTTGAGACTGTGAAACAAGAATGATTTATAAAAGTGGCAAGGGAATATGGGAATAGTGTTTAATAAATAAAATAAAAAATATAATGATTAAATCAGGACTGCTCAGTTTTATGTTTAATATTTAACAAATAATATTTTGCACGTGCCATAAATGTTAAATTACAAAATCACTTTTCCTAATTATGCTTTCTTTAAAATAACAAATGCGGCATTTTAGTAAAAAAAACCTAAACAAAAAGAATGGAATAGGATAGATGTGAAATCTACTTATGACACTTGAAATTAGGTACCTACAAAATGAAGAGAGAAATTAAGAAAAAAACATAGAAAATCATCTCATAGTCCTCAATGTTGAAATTGAGGAAAGCTATGTTAGACAATGTACCAAAAAACGACAATAGATAATGAAGCCCTTCTTAAGTCATTACTCCGAATTGGTTGTTAAATTGCATGGTTTTCTTTCTGCGCCTCTTCTTACTGCACCCTAACAATCTCAATCTACACCTTTTGTACATTCTGAATTAGGTAATCTGGAATGTAAAATCTTCGTTCCGGATTAACCTTTCCATAATGAAAGGAGACACTCCTTGTAAATTTTGAATTAGGCAATTCAGAATTTAAAACCTTAGTTCTGGATTAATCTTTTTGTGATAAAATTAAGGAGGTGTAGGCTGAGATTTTTGGATGCAAGAAGAGACCTTCTTTTCTGATGTGTAATACTTATTAATTCAGGTATGGGGCCTAGATACCGGGAGTTGTGTTTGGATTCTGTTTCATGATTTATGATATACAGTATAAATTAAGAAATCATAAAACCCACCACGCACAACACTGATATCTTTATAGTCCGATATATAGATGTACATTATAGATTTATTGTTCGTTTCATGATTCATGATATAAAGTATATATTTAGAAATCATATCGACCGAACATATTCATCTCAATATATGTCCGATCGATATCTATAACAGGTTTTCACCAATGCAGCTGTAATCTAGTGCACTGCACACTTGGCTTGTTACTTTATAACGAAAATAATAAGGATAAAAATCTATAGACTTACAGCATGTTTAGTACAGTTTATATTTAGAGAATAATCGCTTATGTTTTTAAAAGATTTCTATTTTATTTTTAAAAACAAGCTATTATTTCTCTCAAACAAATAACATCAGATGCACGTTAAATTTTTTACATCTTCAATTTGAGGGAGTACCCCAGAATCATCGCTTCCGCTGGTGGAGGTTGAGGCTGAGGCTGAAGCTGAGGCTGGCTTTGTTGCATATTGTTAGGGTAAAGTATATCATATCCATTTCTGATAGCATGTGGAGGATTGAGTGCTGCCCTTTCTTCTTCCTCAAGCCTTGCTTCAACAACCTAGGATCCAAATCATTAACTTAGGTTTAGCTAAAATAAACTTGAAGCTTTAAGCTTCTAGATAATTAAATAGCGAGAGTATTTGGATACAAAGCTAGAACAACTTTTGAGAGTTTTTCTACGGAAAAAAGCTTTATATTTCCAGTAGAGAGCTTTGTATATCCAAACATACCCTAAATATATGAGGGAAATCTATTGGATACTTAACTTGAAGCCCTTTCCGTCCATAGGACTTGTGTGTTTAGGTATTTCATTACATTATGCATGAATAATTTTTGGTTAAAACTTAAAAGTGTAAGGAACAACTTTACAACAATGAGAGGAGATCAGAAGAGAAAAATGGTTTCAAGAGAAAAAAATTTCGCCGTGTCCTTTACAACATTAGGTCTTGTACCAATCAACATTTTCCATTGTGAAACTATGAGTATGAATGACATGAGCTTAAATTATAGAATGTGTTTTCTTGATGAATTACCTTCTGCAGTTCTGCATTTTCTTTATGGATAAGGTCTATCTTCTTATGAAGTTCTCCATTTTGTCGATGAATGAAGCTTCCCTGCAAATAATAATGGCGTCAGTTGAGATCGGTCCAAAATTTCAAATTTGTGGAGATACCTATTAAAGGAACAAAATCCGATGCCTGGAACCTTTTGTTGTAATTCTTTGATCTCATCTCTAAAAATTTGATCCTGCAGGTGAAATAAATGGTTGTGTAAGAGTCATGCACGCACTAAATTAAAAAAAGGATGGTGCATGTATTTTATATTTGGATTTGCATTTGTATTCAAAACAACTTCTAATCTAAATTTTAGGTCTTTTGAGGAAAAAAGTTTTTTTACTAAAAATAATTAATGGAAACCAAACATGTACTTTAAGGAGGAGCTGGAGCTTTGATTTGCTTTGACTTTGAATCATCATACCTTTTTTATGCGAACGTTATTCAAACTCATTTGCAGTTGATTTTCCAGATGCTTTAGCTGATTAATACCCAAACCAGAAAGTTCTTCACCCATCAGTTGCCTGCATTTGCCGAAAAGAAAGTATGAAATCCTTCCTCATCTTAAATTTGTTTATTGCTGATAATTATGTGATTGGAATACAAATGCAGTAAGTTTCTTATCACAATATATCATTATTAGATTGTATAGAAAAGTGAGAGTAATTTTGAACAAAACCATATCTTTCTATTCTCCAAATTTTTGCTAAGGCAATGCTTTGCTTCAGGAAGATTAGGAACTCGGAAAACCCTTGCCCCCTTCTCATTTTCATTACAAAAGTAAAAAAAAAGCATGTGGAGACCATATATAGGGGGTATTGGTTTGCTTACTTTCTCCATTCTTGTATCTCTAGAGTGCGAGAATCATGTAATATTTTAGCGGTGATTTGGTGTTGCTGGTTCAGAAAATGATTAAATATTTTTGAAATTTCTTTAAGCATTTTGAGTGTAATGAACCTTCAAGAGAAATAGCTATAATTCTCCTGTGTGTGCAATGATTTTTAGGATTTGTTTTTATAAGGATAGCTTTTGTTTGTTATGGTACTGTTTTTAAATGTCTTTCCTTTAAATATATCTTCCATTAGAACAACTTAATCTCTTATATTCATCTTTTTATTTGAATATCAAGTGTTTATTATCTATGTGCGCATGAAATACTTATTAGTTTTAGTGATTTATACACCTACCATGATACTAAGAAAAATAAAGGCAAATGCTGGTTAAAGAATTCAAAATAGAAAGTTTTATTAAAAAGTGACATTAATGCACTTTTACTACTATAATTTTTAATACATTTTTCATGTGAATTCCAACAAAAACTTTCTATTTTGAATTTCTTAATTAGTGCCATTAGGACAATGATTAATAGGACCCAAAAATAAATTAGTCAAAAAATCATAATTTCTCAAAATATCCATGTAACGCACTAGATGGACGTCAACTTTAGTAACACAAAGGAATTAGGTCATGGATTCAAGATGTACATACCACATGTGTCCGATAAAGGTTTTCTTTGAGACCTTAGACCTAAAGGAAGGAGGAGTGGTGATCCTTGGGAACAACAAATCATGTAGAATGCAAGGTATGAGCACCATCAGACTGAAAATGTTTGATAACTGGGAAATACTGTTGCAAGATGGGAGGTATGTTCCTAAGCTCAAAAGGAAACTTTTGTCTATTAGCATGTTTGATGTTTTGGGATACTCAACCAAAATTGAACATGGTCTGATTAGGATTTTGAATGGAGCCTTAATCGTCGCTAAGGGCGTTAAAAGGAATGGCCTGTATATTCTTGATGACTAAACTATTATTTCTCATGCATCTATAATTAGTTAGACGCTCCACGCTCCAGGATAAGAAGCTGTGGCATCTAAGACTAAGGCATGTTAGTGAAAAAGGTTTGGTAGAACTAGAAAAGCAAAATCTGGTGAGCGATGATAAATTGGATAAACTAGAATTATGTGATCATTGCATATTAGGTAAGTCTCATAGAGTCAAATTTAGGTTAGGACTAACATGCATCTCTCTAGTAGGCCATTTGAGTATGTTCATTTAGACCTATGGGGACATTAGGGTGATGACTCATGGAGGGGGTTCCTATTTTCTCACCATGATTGATGATTTCTCTAGAAGAATGTGGATTTATATTTTGAAGAATAAGTCTAAAACATTTAAGAGATTCATGGAGTGGCACACTCTTGTAGAAAATCACCAAGGAACCAAATTGAAAGTCTTAAGAACTGACAATGGTCTGGAGTTTGTTTCAGAATAGTTTAATATGTGTTTTGCAAGAACACAAAATAAAAAAGCATAAGACTGTAGCACGGATTCCCAAACAAAATGGCCTAGTTGAGAGGATGAATATAACCATTTTGGAACGAGTGAGGTGCATGCTTTTAGGAGCAGGTCTGCTAAAAAGTTTCTAGGGTGAAGCTGCAAATACTGTAGTGTATCTAATAAATAAATGTCCATCGTCTGCTTTGGACTTCAAGGCACATATGGAAGTGTGGAGTGGGAAACCAACAGACTATTCCAACTTGAGGGTGTTTGCTGTTTTGGCATTTGCTCATGTTAAGCAAGACAAATTGGAGGTTTGAGTTGTGAAGTGTATCTTTATTAGGTATGTAGATGGAGTCAAGGGTTACAAGTTATGGAAGTCGGATCCTGGAGAGACAAGATGCTTTATTAGTAAAGATGTCATAATATTTGATGAAACCAGAATGGGAATGATGTGCAAAAACCTGGAAGAAAGTAAGGAGAAAGCTTAGTTTAAAGTGGAGTCTCCTACTCATGATCTTAGAAATGATTGCCTTATGAGATTAGACGAAGCAGGTCAGCTACCAACAACAGACTTAGGAAGAATAAACCGAACCATATTAGACTCTGAATATCAACTAACTAGGGATAGGGAGAAAAGAATGATAAAACCTACCAAGAAATTTGAATATGTTGACCTTATTTGCTATGTTCTAAATGTGGCCGAAGAGATTCAAGATTTAGAACTGAGGAACTTTAGGGAGGCTATGAAGGGTAAGGAAAGTGAGTATTGGTTGCAAGCTTTGAATGAAGAAATAGAGCCCTTGGATAAAAAACAGACTTGGAAACTTGTGGATTTACCTAAGAACCAAAAGGTAGTTAGATGCAAGTGGATCTTTAAGAAAAAGGAAGGTATTTCAGATGTGGAGAAGGCAAGGTACAATGCGAGCTAAGTGGAGGGGGTGATATAATGAAATTTTCTCACCTGTGGTAAAACATTGTTCTATAAGGATCTTAATGGCAATTGTGAATCAATATGATTTGGAGTTGGAAAAATTGGATGTCAAAACAACTTTTCTACATGGGGACCTTGAGGAGACCATCTATATGTAGCAACCTGAAGGGTTTGCAGAGAATTAGACGAAGGTATGTCTGTTGAGGAAATCATTGTATGGCTTAAAACATAGTCTGCATTAAGAAGTTTGATGACTTTCTTTTAAGATTGGGTTTTCTAAGGAGTAGTTATGATAGTTATGTCTACATTTTGAGAAAAGAAGAGGAATGTGTCATTTTCTTGCTTCTATTTGTGTATGATATCGTTATAGCAAGTCCTAGCAAGGATTAGATTTGTATGCTCAAGGAGAGTTTAAGTTTAGAATTCGAGATGAATTCTTTGGCACTACAAGGAGGATTCTTGGATGGTATTGACAAGGATCAGACGAAGGGAGAATTGTTCTTATCTCAACAATGTTACTTGAAGAAGGTAATGGAGAGGTTTAGGACGCATCAATCTAAACCTGTAAGCACACATTTGGGTCATCACACAAAGCTCTCAACCACTCAAGCTCCTAGTTCTGAAGAGGAAAGGAGGAAGATGGATTCTATTCCGTATGCTAGTGGAGTAGGAAGCGACATGTATGGTATGGTCTGTAGTAGACCATACTTGGTCCATTCTGTTAGCATTGCAAGCAAGTTTATGGCTGATTCGGGTCAAGTTCATTGGTAGGCCTTGAAATGGGTGTTAAGGTATGTGAATGGATCTCTGGAATTTGGTCTAACGTACAAGAAAACAACTCAAGGTAGAGATATTGTTGTGGGGTATGTTGATGCAGACTATGCAAGAAATGTGGATACTAGGAAGTCCTTATCTGGATTTGTGTTCACTCTATTTAGGATTGTTATTTGTTGGAAAGAAAACTTACAACCTATGGTGGCTCTATCTACAACTCAAGTAGAGTATATTGCTCTTGGGGTGAAGGAAGCTCTATGGTTAAAGGGGATGATTGGTGAACTAGGAATTGCACAAAGTTGTGTGACGATTCATTGTGATAGCCATAGTGCTATACACCTTGCAAATCATCAAGTTTATCATGAAAGGATGAAGCATATTAATATTAGGCTTCATTTCATTAGAGACTTGGTTGAATCTGAAGAGGTTAGGATTGTGAAGATTGCGTCTAAAGACAATCTTGCTGATGTGTTGACAAAGTCTCTATCGAGGTCAAAGTTCAAGCGTTGCTTAGACTTGATTAATTTCTCTTGAAGCATAGTTCTAGAAGTAGGAGAACAGCACTATGGTGGAAGGATTCATCTTTCTTGGATTTAGAGTGAAGGTGGAGAATTGTTATTAGTTACTCAAAATCTACTCGGTTTAATGTGGATCGTTTGTTGATCAGACTAAGGATTGTATAGTATTTAGACTGATGGAACATTCTATTTCATTAGTCTGTTACACATTGTCTATTGAGTGTTTCTACTCAGTCTTATGGTGTAAAGTCTTAGTGTCTTTGGCCTATGTATATGGGGCATCTATGTAGGTGTGCTATGAGTATGACACTGTGAATTGTTCACAAGGAAAATAGTGAGGTGTGCAAGGGAGAGAGAAACAGAGTGTGAAGCTTGGGTTCTTATTGAGGGTTCTTATTACATGTATGGGGTAAGAACCAAAGAGGGTTCTCTGTTGTATCTCATTTCGATTCATGTTACATAGTGGAGCTACTTTTTCTCGTGGATGTAGGCCATATTGGCTGAACCACGTAAATTGCGTTGTGTTCTTGTTACAGTCTTACATTCTTGCTTTTAGGTTTTTCTTTTCTTGATTGCTACATTTATTGGGTTTCTTGGTTTGGTTTGGTGTTGTGTTTTTCTTAGGAGTTTCTGTTTCTTCTTGCTTATTGGTGATTAGAACCAACACTCGCTAATTCCCATATTTCTAACTTGTTTCAATGACAAATATTCAACTATTGGGTGTCTAATCTTTTACCCGTGGCTTTCTTGCAAATGTTGTAGTTGTTGCTTCAAGCTTGCTGCTTCTCTCTGCCAAAACTAGCAAGTAGTAATACATATATCAAACAAACGTATGTAACATCATTTTGTAAAGAAATAAATGATAATGTAGATTGCAAAGGTGAAGAGCATTACATTTGCACCTATCAAAGTTTCCCTACCCATCAATGCCACAAAGTATTATAAGAAAATTTACAAATGGTTAGGATTCGAATAGCTAGGCATCCCATAAAAGGATCTCTATCTAGTTTACTTTTAATCTATTGGTCTTTTTAACAAATTAATAGTTAAACTTTCAGAACAACTTATTTAACTAAAACTTGTATATGTCCAGTTTGAATAAAGGCTTAAATATGATTTTGCTTCTTGAAAAATTGACATTTTGCATTTGGTCCCTAATAAAAATTTTCTTGACTTTTGGTCCCTAAAAAATTTTTATTTTTTATTTTGTCCCCACCATTATGTTGGTTTTGTTAAGTGGTTTTTAAAATATTTTTTGAATTTTTCTTTTGGTCCCTGAATTTTTTTTTATCACAACTGCTAGTATGTTTACAATTAGATAGTAACATTTCTAGTTAACAGAGCCAATATAACAGTAGGGCAAAATACAAAATATTTTTTTTTTCAGGGACTAAAAGTCAAGAAATTTTTTATTATGTACTAAATGCAAAATTCAAATTTTTTTCGGGAACCATTTTATGTACTAAATGCAATATTGTCATAACAGGAGATGGCCAGGATGGCATTAAAGAGTTGAAGAAACATTTATTCCATCATTTTCAGACTAAGGACTTGGGCTTACTCAAGTATTTTTGGGCATTGAAATGGCTCAATTTGATTGTAGTGTTGTCTCTCAAAGTATGTGTTGGATATTCTTAAAGAGACTAGCATGTTAGATTGCAAACCCATTGACTCCCCTACGGATCCTAATGTTAAACTTCTTTCTAGTTAGAGGGAGCCACTGACAGATCCAAGAAGGTATCAAAGATTAGTCAGTAAGTTAAATTATCCTACTATTACTCATCCTGATATCTCTTTTGTTGTTTCAATGGTGAGTCAATTCCTTCAATCACCCTATGATAGTCATTGGGATGTAGCTATTCGTATTTTGAGATATGTCAAAGGATCTCTTGGCCAATGTTTATTGTATGAAAGTAAAGGTCACTCTCAAGTAGTGGGTTACTCATATGTTGATTAGGCTGGATCTCCTTCTAATAGACGTTCTACCTCAAGATACTATGTTTTTGTAGGAGGCAATCTTGTCTCTTGGAAGAGTAAGAAGCAAGAAGTTGTAGCTAGATCTAGTGCTAAAGCTTAGTATCAAGCTATGGCCTTGGTCACATGTGAGCATGTTTGTATCAAGCAACTTACTTATGAATTAATGTTTGTAGAGGTCTCTTAAATGAAGTTGTTTTGTGACAATCAAGCTGCACTTCACATTGCTTCCAACCTCGTTTGTCATGAGAGGATGAAACATATTGAAGTTGATTGTCATTTCATTAGAGAAATAATTCTCTCTAATTGTATCGCTACTAATTACACTGGTTCTAATGACCAATTAGCTGATGTTTTTATTAAGTCTCTTAGGGGCTCTCAAATTGTGTTTATTTGTAACAAGCTTAGTGTATACAATTTGTATGCTCCAGCTTGAGGGGGAGTGTTAGAATATTTGTTAGTATTGGGCCTATAAGCCCATTACTTTAGGTTGTTTTTATATTATCCCTCTTGTACCACTTTTTGGTTAAGTCAATACAAACATCAATTTCTACATTTATACTATGACTGTAAGGCTCATTTCTCTCAATTTATAGGATTGGTTCCAGGTTTTCAACAAAGTTAGAAGCCATTATGGAAGGTGGTATGTTTTTATGTTATTTGGGTAAGCTTAATTATGTTTAGTCCCTGAAATTTGAGGTGAATTTGGTTTTGATCCCCTAAATTTAAAAATCATCATTTTAGTCCCTCAGATTTGAAAAAAAAAATGTTTTTAGTCCCTAAACACTAAATTTGAGGGACTAAAATGATTTTTCAAAGCTATTTTTAGTCCGTAAACAATAAATTTGAGGGACTAAAACCACATTTTTTCAAATTTAAAGGATTGAAATTTTCTTTTTAAATTTAAGGGACCAAAACTAGATCCACCTCAAATTTCAAGACTAAAAAATATAATTAAGCCTATTTGGGTAATATAGACCAAACAGAATAATTACATTTTATGTCCAAGGAGATAGTGGTGGATCAACTTTCACAAAGATCAAATCACGGTTGTGGATATATATCGACTAGCTATAATGGCTTTTCATACCCTCTTATCAAGCTGGTTCAATAATCCAAAGGAATACCTTAATATGAGTTCATTTGATATCTAGTTTGGCATATTGCCTTTTTTTATTTTCGGTCTTGGTTGGATCTTATAGGAAAACATAGTGTGGTTGATTAAGTATTTGTTTCATGTTATGGTTGTTGTTGGGGTATTTTGTTTGGGATTGAGTTGTTGGTTTTAGTTGCCATAATACTATGTGACTTTTGGAAAATGGCTAATGCAATTCTTGTGCTTTTAGCTAATATTTTCTCTCTCTTTTTTTTCAATGAAAGTTTAACTTATCCAAAAAAAGAAGAGTGAAAACCTAAGTACTAAGAATAGATGACATGGTAAATTAAAACCCTATTAATTAATATGTTAGGTTTTTTGTTTTGGTAATCATCTTATTAGTGCGAGGTATCCACCAACTTTGTCGATGACTAATTTTTGTCGAGGAATCTGGTTGACCACCTTTATTGGGATCTCTACTCCTGACCATTTTTTTTTTCCATCAACAAAACTTGAACCCAAGTCCTAGCTTAAGGGATCCGAACCCGGTTCCACTTAAACCAACCCAATGTTATGTTAGCTAAACAATTTTCTCATGTACACTTTTAGTTAATAATTTAATAGTTATCACCAATATGGTTTTAAGCGATGATATTAAATGATTGTAAATGTAGGTTAAAGAATAAGAGTGTGGCAGATAGGCTTAGTGGGTGTTCCTTACATTATTCATCATAAAATTATGTTTTAAAATGTTATTTTGACTTCAACAGTATTTTAGACTTGATAAATTAAGATCAAATATCGTGAATATAGTTTAAGGTTAAGTTGGATCATACTCAAAGCTTTTTTTTATTGATGTATTAATCATGAAGCTTGTATTTGTTTTATCTTTTTGATTTGGCCTTGTAAGATTGTTATATTTGGGTTAGATTACTTCTTGTATTTTAATTAATAATATTTTTCTTATAAAAAAAATAATAGGCTTAATGAATGCTAATAGCTTATTTAGGCTTATAAAGACTAATTCTACAACAAATTGTAAGGACTTTGAAGAAATCAATTACATGTAACTTGTAGCTTTTACATTATTGTTTTTGCAATTTTCTTTACAGTTTTCTTTATCGCATTTAATTTGCATGCTTTTAATTACAATTTTTTATGCCTTTACTCTTTATTTCAACTCAACTTCTAGATAGACTCAATTGAGTGTCATTCTAAGAGTTTTTTTTTTTCACAAAAAAAAATAATCTTAGATTGGATTTGAGCTCTTGGATCATATATTCAATTTTCAAAATTTCTTTCCTATTTTCTCTTATTGATATATTAATATATGAAGCTTTTCTCAAGGTCTTAATTGCGACAATTTTCACACAGAAAACTAAGGATCACTATTAAGAGACTATTCAACATAGTTTTCTTTTTTGGTTTGCACCAAAAATATCTTCCAATTGATAACTGAAGTAGATTTTGTATCTCCCAACAAAGTATTCTCCATTCACATGACCGAGAATCAAACCCCTATCAACATGCTTAAGGAATCAAACTATATACCAATTGTATTGGACTTTGTTGGTACTAGTTAATGTAGTTTGATACTACTTGTTCAACCAATTTTCATGTGCTAGAATGTGTCAAATTGAGTGTAAGTTTCATAAAGCAAGTGAAACTTATGGTTAAACAACATGTATAAAATATAGTTTTGCCAAGAGAACTATTATTAAGATAATTATATATTGAACTCTTTCTAGTTTGCCATGTAAGACAGTGGTGGAGTTCATAGTTTTAAATACCGACTTGGATTGACCTGTTGGACCAAAAATCGATGGTATAACTAGTCTGAGACGCTCGTTGGATTGAGTATGCCTTTGACTCAATTTGAACCAGTATGACTTGGTTGATTTTGCAGTTGAATCGGTGAACTGATTCGATTGAACCAATATTTATTATTTTTTAAAATGCAAGTTTTAATGGAAATACAAGAAAAATGACACACACAAGAATCAATCCTAGGACTTGAAAATTGTTCAGTGAATCTACTTACCACTAAACCACCATTAATGACACAAATAATATATATACTTATATTTTATGTTACTTACACCGATTTATGCAATTTAACTACTAACCCATTGGTTTGACCAATGATCCATCAACCTAGTACCTCGACCGAGTCGACAACCAATCTGGTTTCTAAAACACTAGTCGAATTGTTCAAGTTAAGGTTAAGATTCTAGATTTAAGTTGATGGAGTTTTATGGTCGGTATTAGATATTCATTGGAAGAAAATTAACCAAGATATTGTTTTCTTTATTTTGTTATTCTTATTTTTTCCTCTTCTTTTCTCTCCATCTTAGTTATGCTAAATAATACCACAAGTTCAGTGGTGCCACTGCACGTACAAACTATGGGAATCATAAATGTCTAGAGGGTATACCATATTCGGGAGAGCTTAAAGATAATTAGAGAAGTGGTACATGCATGTGTTACCTTGACTGTTGAAGCAGGATCCATTAGTCGATGATGGTCCTCTTTTTGCATGTTAAAGCGCTCAATGATCGATTTCATGCTGTCATAAATGTAGAAGCTAAGATAAGAAAGACAAAAATTGAACTTTAAATCCAAAGTCATGTAATAAGGTTGTTGGTATCAAAACAATTTTTTTTTTTTTATAGGTACATGCAATGTTTGTTAATGGTGGATGGCGGAGCATGGCGGAAAGCCAAAAATCCGCCATATATATATGGCGGATGGCGTAGCGGAAAATGGCGGAAGCTATGGCGGACCAAAAAAAAATTATATATATATAAATACTAACAAAACAGTAGAAATAAATTAAAAAGGTAAAAAAAAAAAAAAGTAGATATAACAGTAAATATAGATTAAAAAAACTTAAAAAACAGTAGATATTAATACTTTAAAATAGTACATATAAATGAAAAACATGACATATAAAGAGTTCAATTGTTCAAAACAATACGAACTAAGAACAATGATAACCTAACAACCCTAGGTGGTTCTTCAGGTTCAGCCATAGTAGAAAAGGGTTGAACAATGAAAAAAAAATAGAATGATCAAAATAGCAGTCGTCGGAGGAAGGAAGAAGATACAAAAAAAAACCAAAAAACAAAGCACAACACACCGGTGATGGCAGTCGCCGAAGCTGAACAAGGTCACCGGTGAAGTTGCCGCCGGCGTAGAGGTCGCCGTCGGAGGGAGGGAGGTCGTGAAGCAGCAGTAGCTTCGGAGGAGAGGGAGTGATACGCACCAAAGAGAAGCAGAGAATAATGTTCTCTGTCGCGTGGGTTGTGATTAGGGTTAAAAACCCTTGATTTTTAGTTAGGTCGAGTTGGGCCTGTGGCCCATTTCCTTTTTTTTCTTTTTTTTAATAAAAAAAACCGCTTTTTTCCGCCATACCCGCCAGGCCGCCACACCCGCCATGTTGCTGGCGGCTGCCATGGCGCCGCCATATGAAACCCACAATGCCACCGCTATTTGATGGCGTTTTGTTAAAAAACCGCAACGCCATTCCGCCATAGTGCCGCCATAACCGCAATTTAACAACACTGGGTACATGAAATATCATTAAACAAGTATAAGAGGTACTCAAATCCATATACATAGTTAACTAACTGAAACTGGATTAACTAGCTCTAGATATACATAAACAAGTATTTAAGCACCATTTAACTAACAAACAAGGAGACTTCTTAGGTTAAGCCAAAAACTATTTCCAAGACATCACTTTGATCATATCTATTGATTGTAATTAGATATGTAATTTATCTTTTAGATAGTAGATTAGTTTATCTTTTATCCTTTAGATAAGATTAATTTTAGTTTATCCTTTTTTATAAGATTAGTTTATCTTATAGATTGATTTATCGTTTAGATAAAATTTTATTTGTATATATATGGGTACACATGTTGTAACCAAACTCACTAAGTAATACAAATTCAACCCACAAATTTAATTCTATGCACATTTAATTTGGTATTAGAGCTTTTTGGTTCATTTTTTTTATCATATATGGATTAGGATCTCAACTACTATTAGGATTGGCCCATTACCTTTTTGTTGTCCAGTGATGAAAGTATCACCATCATCTGTCTTAATGTCAATAACTGACCTTTCTTCCAAGCTTCGCTATCGGAGTCTCTTTCACACGCCCACACGCGTGTGTTTCACATGTCATTGTTCAGGTGTTGTTTTACGCGCTAGTCCTTCGAGACTTACATTTGCGTGGGACCATTTATCCTATGTAGGTTTTCTAGCTTAGACCTCTTCTAGTGTTATTTGTGGCTATTTCATGGTCACATCTTTTCCCTCGTCATTGTGTTGTTGTTCCTATGGACTATACTAGTTATTTCTAACTTATTAACATATTCAAGAAGCACTATCTCATCTAGGGTGGAGGCAGACAATGCTTGATGAGATGACAACCAAGGAGGTTAATTGTAGTTGGACTTATGTTCCATCTCTTTTTGGCAAATCTTTTGTTTATTATTGGTGGGTTTTCACAATTAAAGTTGGCCATAATGGACAGGTAAATAATTTGAAGGCCAGACTAGTTGCAAAAGGATACACTCAAATTTATGGCTTGAATTACAATGATACTTTCTCTCCGATTGCTAAGATGGCATCTGTTCATTTATTCTTATATATGGTTGCTATTCGACATTAGTTGTTGTACTAGCTAGATAACAATAGTACCTTCTTGCATGGTGACTTTAAAGAGGAGATTTATACAGAGCAACCACTTGGGTTTGTTGCTCAGGGTGAGAAAGGTCTTGGCTACAAGTTGTAGAAGTCCTTGTATGGTTTAAAACAGTCACCTTGAGACTCTTGGTTTGGAAAATTTTGTAATGTTTTCTTGTAGTTTGACATGATTTGTTGCAAGGCAAATTACTTTGTGTTCTTTAAATTCTCACCTAAGATTAAACATATTTATATTGTTGTGTATGTGGATGATTATTGTCATTATAGGTGATGATAAAAAAGACATTAAGGAGTTGAAACAATACTTATTTAAGCTGAATATGATCAGAAGCATGGTTCAAGAGATATATTTAGTTAAGAGGTAGATATCAAAAGCTACATATGGCTCGTATCATCAGAAAATGCATTGTTGAGTAGAAGATTGAAGACAAAAAAGTCTACACTGTTCAGAAACACACACGAGAAGCAGAATGTTCAAAAGTCATGCTCTGATGTTCAGAAGCACTAAACCAGAAGCAGAAAGCTCTAGAGAAGACCTACGAGTGTTTCGAAGCACAAACTTGCAGAAGTCATCAAGTCTTCATCAAGAAGCAAAGCAACCAAAAGATAAGAAGATTGATACACAAAGCATTGCAATAACTAGAAGCATCCCGTAAGACATCTTATGACAAGCTTAAGAAGATGTCATGAGGGAACAACTAAGACACAACAACAAGCACCAACAATCATATTTCAAATTGAGCTTGGGGAGGCTTTAGAAGAAAAATTACCAATTGTAAAGGTGTTCGGTCTTAGTGGAAAATGTTACAAGTGTAAGTACTAGATGTAGCCCAAGTTAGGGTGAACCAGTATAAAATTTTTTGTGTTATATCCTTCTTTACCACTTCTCATGCTTTTATGTTTGTTGCATATTCATATTAAGTTTTGAAAAACCTTATTTTAGATAAGTATAACTCTGATCGATCATCAAAGGTTTTTACAAAATTGTTTTAACCTTCAAAAGCAGCATTTAGTTTTCATTGATATAGAGACCAAAATCTGTCATAATAGGTTCTGTTATTTTCAAAAGCAGTTGTCAGAAGCAATATTTCATTGTTATAAACTTGGAGATTCTTTATTAGATTATTTGTTTTATCCAAGTACTTAAGAAGTGACGCCTTGCTTCTAACCAAACTTCTGATTTCTAAGTAGTTGCTTAAGAAGATATAATCAAAAGCAAGTTTTGTTTGTGCATAAAAGGTCAAATCAATTTGTGTGTCATTATTCAACCCCCTCCTACTGACCAACTAATCCACTTCAATAAGAGCAATTAAGTGGCCTACCCATAAATCTATGAGTAAAGTGAAAAACTTTAATGGGTTAGCGAGATTTTATAAGAGATTTGTAAAATACTTTACCACCATAGATGCACCCTTGAATGAAGTTGAAAAGTAAAATTTAAGTTTTAGGTGGGGGAAGGCACAAGAAAGAAGCTTCAACACACTTAAGAATAGGCTCACTAATGCACCCATTCTTTCATTGCCTAGTTTTTCTAAGTCATTTGAACTTGAATATGATGCATCTAATGTTAGGATTAAGGTTGTTTTGTTATAAGATGGTCATCCAATTGTATACTTTAGTGAAAAATTGAATGGTTCTATTTTAAAATATTCCATTTATGATAAAGAATTGTATGCACTTGTAAGTGCCTTAGAAACTTGGTAGCATTACCTCTTGCCTAAGGAATTTGTTATCCATAAAGATCATGAATCACTAAAACACTTGAAGGGCAAGGTAAGCTTAATAAGAGGCATGCTAAGTAGGTGGAATAAATATATATGATCAAACATAAGCAAGGAAAGGAAAATGTAGTAGTTGATGCATTTTCTAGAATGTATAATTTACTTGCTATTATTGAAACTAAGTTGCTTAGTTTTAACCATATTAAAGAATTGTATATGAATGATTATGACTTCTTTAAGATTTACACCGCATGTGAAAAGTTTGCGCAAAGGGGTTTCTTTAGGCAAGATGGCCCTTTATTTAAAGAATAGCAATTATGTGCGCCTAAAAGTTCTTTGCATGAGTTATTTCTTAGAAAAGCTCATGAGGGGGGGGGGGGGGGGGTAATGGGACAATTTGGGATACAAAAGACTTTAGATGTATTGCATGAGCATTTTTATTGGCCTGACATGAAACATGATGTGTATAAACTTTATGAGAGATGAATAATGTGTAAAAATGCAAAATCCAAGATAATGCCTCATGGATTCTATACCCCACTGCTTATTCATAACTCCCATTGGACTTAATTGTTTATGGATTTTGTGCTAGGCTTGTCGTGGTTAAAGAAGGGAAGAGACTCCATTTTTATGGCTATTGACAAATTCTTCAATATGGCCCACTTCATCATTCCTTGCCACATGGTAGATGATATAATGCATATGGCATATTTGTTCTTCAAAGAAATGGTAAGACTTCATAGGATGCCTAAAAGCAGTTTCAGATCATGACTCAAAGTTCTTAAGTCACTTTTGAAGGACCTTGTGGAACAAGTTTGGAACCAAACTTTTCTATCACTTGTCAACCACAAACAGATGGGCAAACCAAGGTGGTGAATAAAACCCTTTCAACCTTGCTATGGTCTATCATCAAGAGGAACATTAAAACTTAGGAAGAATGCTTACCTTTTGTTGAATTTACATACAATAGGGTTGTGGATGCTACTAAATGTTTCTCTTTTGAAATTGTGTATAATTTTAATCCACTTACTCCTTTTGATTTGCTGTCTCTACCTAACATTTCACTTACTCCTATTAATTTATTGTTTATACCTAACATTTCTTCTTTGGTTCATAAGGATGGAAAAGATAAATCTAAATATGTGAAGAAGCTCAATGAACAAGTCAAAACTTAAATTGAGAAAAAGATAGAGCAATATGTTAAGCAAGCCAACAAGGGAAGAAAGTGAGTTGTGTTTGAACCAGGAGATTGGGTTTGGGCGCACATGCGAAAGAAAAGCTTTTGATTGCAAAGGAAATCTAAATATAATATAGACGGGATGGACCATTTCAAGTCTTAGAGAATATCAATGACATTTCCTACAGAGTTTACTTGTCAAGTGAGTATGGGATTAGTGCAACCTTTAATGTGGTTGACTTAAGTCCTTTTGACGTTGGTCATGATGATGCTAATTCAAGGACAAATTGTTTCAAAGAGAAAGGGCATGATGAAAACGTAGGAGACCCAAGCAAAGCTTGAAGAAGCATTACAAGGATTTGGGGGACCCATGATAAGATCAAAGGTAAAGAAGGATAAGAAAGCTTTGGATCAAGAAGTGAATAACCTTTTCTCACTTAAGCCAAATCTAGAAGGAGAAGCATTCAAGCTGGTCCAAGTAGTTCAAGTGGATGAAAAGCTCAATGTGGGAAATGACTTTTAATTATTGGCTATTTTTATTTATTTATCTAATTGAACCTTTTTAACTTCCATTTGGTTCTTTATTTTGTATTTGGTTAGTTTGTAATTGGGCTTATTATTTTGGGATGAACCTTGCACTATATAGAGAAGGAATTAGGACTAGTATTAAGGGTTACCTCTTATTAGGTCTAGGCTATTTTGGCACTAGGGTTAGCACTTACTGTAGGAGCTACCTATGCCACCAAGGGTTAGGCATCACATTATTTTAAGAGGAAGGGGCACACTTACAAGCCTAAAAATAGGAGTGTGTTTCCTTTCATACTCAGTTTTGAGTAATGTTAAAGGTTTACTCTTTTGGGAGTTTTGAAGAGTTGTGTCTCTTTATGGGTTAAAGTGAACCTTTTGGTTTTTATCAAAGGTTTTCATACCTTTGTGGTTCATCCCTACTTGGCTTATCATTTTCCAAAGGTGTGGTGCCTTCTTCTCCATCTTTTTATTTGTGTTACTAACTTTCCTTGTTTTTTTATTATCGTTTATTTTCAGGCTTAAATGTTTTTAGTTCCTAATAAATGACCGAATTTTTGTTTTGGTCCCCAATAAATTTTTTAACTTTTTGGTTCTTAATAATTTTTATTTTGTTTTTAGCCCCTCAAGTGTTATCTAAATCACTTTTCAAAGTGTTATCTAAACAAATTTGGGGACCAAAAACAAAGTAAAAAATTTATTAGGGTCCAAAAAGTTAAAAAATTTATTGGGGACCAAAACAAAAATTCAGTCATTTATTAGGAACAAAAACATATTTAAGCCGAATTTTCACCTTTAATTCTTATTACAAGATAACTAACTTTAAGAAAGATCCATAAAAACATTATGAACACAACTTGGTTCATATCAATTATCAAGATTTAAAAACAAATATCAGTTGAACAATTAAAAAACAATGAAATAATACACAGAAAGGATTCCAGAAACAATAGAAGAGACAAATGGACTAGTCAAAGCAAACTATATGAAAGGGACAATACATACAACTTTAGAACACAATTTGACTGAGTTTGAAATTATTTCTAACATCCATAAATGACTAGTGAGAAATCAAGGAGCTTATAATTAAACCCTCATATCGAAGATCCCATTGCAAGGAAAAAAACAATACAAGTGGGGTGGTCATTTGAAAATTTTGAGCTTTAAAAGAAAGAAATAAACTTCTAAAGAGAAACCTTCCTTAGCCAAACACTTTATTCTTATTCCTATTTCATTGTAATATCTAATAGAATGTTTTTTTTAGTAAATTACAATTGCACCCCTGTGTTTTACTCATATTATGCTCGATATCCCTCATTTTTTTTTCCTACAGAAAATCTCCTAATTTTTTGTCATATGTTACACTGTAACCCCCTAACCTCCAAACATCGTTAAATTGATAACAAAATGCAATGTGACTTGCACATCCTTTTAAGTGATTTTTCCCCAAAATGCCCTTACGCTCTTCCTTGCAAGCCATTAACAAACGTTGTACCCTTCTTCGCTTTTTCCACCACTTCCTAAACCTCGATACCTTCATGGCCAACTCCCTCATAAAAATAGTTGAGTTATTTCTTAGATATAAAATATGTAAATTGTAAGATGAAAATGAGTCAATTAATGATCCATTAGTGGGATGAAGAATCATTAAATAAAAAAATGTGACAATATTGAGAATTTGCGTCTAGCTAAGAAAACTGAAGATGAGAACAAAAAGACAATATTTGTTGATGTGGTTGCACGGATGTGCTACCGCGAGGTGTTTTCCAAAATTAAAAAAATATGCACAACATCCTCATTCAGTATTCGTTGCCATCCATCCACCAATCAATCTCAAATCCACCATCAATGAAGCGGAAGAAGTGGTCGAAATTGGAAGAAGAACACTCTTCTCTAAATACTTATGACACCTCAATTCAGGGACCCTTACAAAGTTGAAAACGCGCAAGAAGAAGTTCAGACCGGTGGCAGAGCACATGAACGCAGTCCACCACCTTCGTGACCCGGCTTGGTTCCCATTCAAGTGGTCATGGCATGATATCTCCATCAAGTTCTAGAACATGCACCACCAGTACCTGAGCGGGAAAAAGGGTTTTGGTGGGAGAAGGTGGAGGCAGAGCGGCAAGGGAAGCAAAGTTTCGGCGAGAGAGGCGGCAGAAGGTTAAATGAATTTAAACCTAATCTTCATCCCTCACCTGCATCTGCGACTGTTGCATCAACACCTTCATCCCTTCCATCGCACTCCCTCTCTTTGTGCGAAAAAAGGCCTTAAGAAATCAAAGGTTACTATTCAAACCCCATTCTAGTAACTCTGTGATCTACTTCAATTGGTATAGAGTTTAGCTTCTAAGGTTGAGAACACTTCACAATATGATAGGAAAAGATGCGGAAGAAATAATGGCCAACACAAGCATTAGATTATTCATTCTAAAAAGAGCCTCCACCAATAAACCATAAGGATTTGATGGGGAGAACTGCTACTATTGGAAGGATAAGATGAAGTATTTCATGGAGCCCTAAGATGTAGATATAAAGACTTCTAAAGGAGAATTAAAAGCCAAGCCAAAGACTCAATGAACTTCAGAAGAAAAGCAAAGATATCTTCTAAACCCTAAGGCAAAGTACTTTCTTTGTGTGCATTAAGCAAAAGTGAGTATGACAAAGAAATAGGTTGTGAAACTACGAAGAAATATGAGACACCTTAAAAGTGACTCATGAAGAGCTTGACCAAGTGAAGGAGTCTAAAATCAACATCTTGACTCACAAGCATGAGTTGTTCAAGGTGGAAGAACGTGAATCTATTGAAGAAATGTTCAACAGATTCACAATTATCACCAATGATCTGAAATCTCTTGGAAAGACCTATACTACCTATCAGAAAATTGGTAAATTATTTAGAAGCTTACAAAATGTGTAAAGACCTAAGGTAACAATGACCTAAAAGGATTTGAATCTAGCCACACTAGTCAAAGACAATTGTATGAAATAAACAACACATACAACTTCTAAAGACCATTTGACTAAGTCTGAAATTGTTTTTAACAACCATAAACGACTAGTTTGAAGACATAGAGCTAATAAGTAAACCCTTAATTCAAAGATCTCATTGTAAGAAAGAAAAATAATACAAATGGGGTCATTCAAATATTTGAGCATTTTTAAATATTTATTTCACTTTGTATCCACTCTTGAAGTGTTTGAAAGATAGCAAAAATCAAGTCTGTCCAGTAAGAAAAAGCTAGAGAGATACTCGAAAGATCATTCAAGTGGAATGGTGCTTCTAGAGGTTAAATTAGTACAGATTAGGTTATTTATGGATTAGGACAACTGCTAAGCTATAGGTTGAGCCTGAAGAGGCTTTGGAAAGAATGCTTGGTTGTTGGTTGAGCCTAAAGAGATTTGAGAAAGAATACTTAGGTGATTTTAAGCCTGAAAAGGCTTGAGAATAGAATACTTGGTGATGATTGAAGCTCATAGAGGTAGAGAATATTGATGTGAGTGGTTAACCGAGTCTTCTAAAGAATACTATGTGGAAAACTTGTGGAGGCTTAAGGCAAAAGAATAACTATGTAATATGGTGAAAAAATCCTACTAAAGATAGGGACTAGACATAGCCCAAAGTTGATGGAGAACTAATATGCAAATCTTTGTGTACAATATCTTCTCAACTCTACTTCTCATTATATTGTTTGCAACCTAAATTCTATTTTATTTTATTTTTTTCATTTAAGAACCAGAAACCTCGAGCTTAACTGAGTTTGATTTTGAAAATATACTTATAGTAAGATATTTGTTGAAAACTCTTTCTTGGACTTGGGTTGTCTCAAAAGGGGGTGGAAATGGTTATATATTTTACAAACTGGCTGATATATGTGAATCCAATTAATGCATTGCATTAGGTAAGCTTTATAGTATGGCTAGTTATCTTATGTGTGTGTGTGTGTATATATATATATATATATATATATATATATATATATATATATATATATATGTTAGAGTATTCTTTGTGGTCTTTTTATAAAAAAATTTGCTTATAAAAAAATATATTACAACTGTATTATTTATCCAATAAGTTAACAGCGGTATTAGAGTTTGAACGATCAAGATTTGAGCGTAAGGCTCATACAGCAACTTCCTCCCTTCCTTCAACTATCATTCATATACCATACTACCGAAAATTTCTTCTAACTCATGGATACATTTACTGTTAATTTCCCATCTATCCCGTTATCAGTTTTTACTTGTGAAAACTATATGATTTTAATTTGGAGCTTTAATTAAAGACATTTTATCTAAATCAGGGCAAAAGAAATTGGAAGTAAATAAAAAGATCTTGTTTGCTCTCCAACAAGAGGAGTTTTAACAAAGTTAAAAAGTACTCTCCATTAAAAATATCTTAAAAGAGAATTTGAAATCCTTAGAATGATGGAATCTAAGATCATAAAAGAATATTTTGGTAGAATAAAAACTAGTTTTTTTTTTTTTGACAGTTAGAATAAAAATTAGTTAATCAAATGACATTATATGGGAAAGATATAACTGACATTAGGGTGGTAAATAAAATTCTAATCACTTTCACGTAGAAATATGGCCCTATAGTTTTTTGTTGTTTGGATAAGACAAATATATTGATAAGATGGAGTACAATGAATATCCCTAGCCCAATTACACCAAGTAGCCTTTATTCATGGAAGTACAATAAATAGACATACAAGACACCACTCATAATCTCATACGATGACATGAAAGAGATTAGCTTAGCCTTGAGCCACAACCAACTCCTGACCTGGATCATGTCAATCACCTCATCAGAATTCAAATATGCAGGATTAAAACATATTTGCTTCTATGTAATCATATGGACTATATGATGCAAAGACACAGAGGCTTCCAGCACTCTTATGTATTTCTTTGTATTTGTGAATCCTAGATTCTACCAAATATAACGTATGCGAGCATGTGGCTAAACCGTATTAATTAATATCTAACCACTGATAACATCTTTGTGAAATTCCGTAGGAATCAAAGATAAGTACAAGAGGTTTACACTAATTCACGCACCCGGCTCAACCAACTGAGTTGGATCCTTGTCAAATGTTATATGCATGATACATTACAAGAAAACAATAATGTTCATGATCCTACAGGCACTCCCGTATAAATGATTCTAGATTCATCTTCCTTATCTATAACTGAATTTGCGAGTTTGTTTGGGCGGGGGGGGGGGGGGGGGGGGGGGGGGGGGCTTGAAACAAAACTGAATAGGTATAATGAAGTATCAGTAGAAAACACCTTTGGAACTAAAGCAAGCATACGGTCTCAAAGTTCCAAACTGAAGAAAACAAAACTGAATAGGTATAATGAAGTATCAGTAGAAAACACCTTTGGAACTAAAGCAAGCATACGGTCTCAAAGTTCCAAACTGAAGAAAATTTATACGTGGTGGAGAAAATATACAAAAAAATGAAAATAAAAAAGAAAAGCCAAAAGCAAGGCACTAGCCATATATCCTCCGTGTGGAATTTGCAAGCAGAGCCATAAAAAAAAAGTTATTAATTGGTTCTGAGGCAACTCCCAATGCAATAAATGCAAAAGGTTTGGGCACATGCAGAAGGATTACCACCCCAGAGACACTCATTATGCCAACTCTATGAAAGAAAGAAAGAAAGCAGTAAAATGAAAATTTATTCCATACATGTGTGAAGACTTAATCATGAAGTTACATTAGTATTCTTAAATAGTGGTTGTAGGAATACATGACATCAAACAAAGATACCATTTGCCAGGTTGGACACTAGCTGTAGTTTTCTAATTGGAGACAAATCAAGCTACATGATATATTCACGATGTGCTACTATTGGTCAAATGATGCAACACGGATATGCATTGCACTTTGAGGTAGATACACACGCACTATCTATGACAAGAAAGACAAAAATGTCTTGTAGCCAAACATTAAAACGAGAAAATATCGCGACTTTCCTATCCATTAGAACCATAATATTACAATGAGGGCTTAATATGATGATTCATTTAACTAACATGGTTCAACACAGTTAATAATAGTTGGGTTCGTTAAACATGCTGATAGGGGTTCAATTCCTTGTCGTGTGTATGAAAAAAGCTTTGTTAGGAGAGGTAAAACCTACTTTGGTGATCTCTATGTCTCAGATATTAGTCTCATGACTTCCGATTACGAGAATACCTTACTTTTAGCAAAGAAAAATATCTATGCATTAAAGATTTGTCCACTTCAATTATTCTGGCCCAAGTATTCTTCACCAAAAAAGATGATGAGAGACCTGCCTAGCATCAAAGCCGCTAAAGAAGACTGTAAAGGATAGTATGCTTTGGCAAGCAACACCAATAATCCTTTCCCTTTGGACAATCATGGAGAGCAAAAGGATCCTTGAAACTTGTTCACACGAATTACAGACCGATGCGGACTCTACCACTCACTGAAAGTAGGTATTCGGTCTTTTTTTATTGATGAATTTAATAGAATGTCAAGGGTATACTTTATGCGGGAGAAATATAGAGTCTTTAAGATTTTGCGGAATTTCAAGCAACTAATTGAAAATCCAAGTGATCATCACTTTAAGACAATACAAAGTGATCAGTAACGAATAGAGCACCAACTATTTGTTGGTTACGCACCATAGCGAAGGGAGAAATACCTAACATATTATGGGTTAAAGTAGTTTATACTTGCTAAATAGGTACCTAATTAAAGTTGGTATGGACAAAACTCGTGGAAGATCATAACGAAAGAAAGCCATATGCAAATATCCAAGAGTTGTGATTGAATATGCCACGTGCACAATTCAGATTAAAAGAGGGCTAACCTTGATGAGAAGAATGAAAGAGGATATTCTTGGGCTATATTACTAAATCCAAAGGCTACTGATGAATATATAACTCAAAGACCAGGAAGCTTGTCATTATAGTTGTGATGTCTAGTTTGATTAAAGTGCTACATAGAACTGGGAAGAAAAAAATTTATCAATATATACATGTTGAGCGATTAACTGTCAACATCGGGACATGAAGACAACAGAAAAGACATCACCACCATTTTAGATTCTCCGACTACTCCAGAAATAGTCGTAGTACAAGAAGAATCTTCACTAGAAAGTCCACCGAGAAAAAATATGATTGTTAAGAGAGATCTTTAAAAATGAAACTACATACATATCATATTCAATTCTCCCATTCTCTTCAATTGTTTAGTCATCACACCACCCATTTTATGCAAGTGTTACGGCCAAAACCACTGAGAATAAAATGAAGTTCAGAGTCCTCTTGCTATTAGGCCCAATAGGAGTAATTGTCTTTTATTATAGTGCTTATTTTATTATAAAAGATTGTACAAAAAAATATGACTCGGCTAGGGAGTTCTAGAATGAGGTTTGTTACGAAATTGTTGAGTGTGTTAGCAATAGTGCATAGTGCAGGTTGGTATCATGCTGCTATGAATGCATTGCAATTGCTCTATCAAAGGGGAAGAGAAGAATTAAGTCTGTTCCAATTTCTCATCTTTTACCTTTCTTTTAGGAGGCTACTCTGACCTCGAATCAGGAGCCAAATACCACACTAGTGAGCCAAATACCATCTTAGAATGTGGATTTTGGCCTAACTCAACCCTAAAAACTAGCTTATAGGATGAGGGTTGTCTCTCACTTATATATTGTATTTTGACCTTTTCTCTAGTCAATGTAGGACTTGGGTTTGTCCTAATAGTTGGCAACTTGTTCCTCAGTGACCACCCAGAGAAGCCTTATCTCGAGGGCCTGGCTCTTCAAAACTACAAGGTCATTGTTTTAGCGTCTATGTGTTCGACATAGTTAGTGTCTGTCACCATTAAGGTACATACACCAATGACACATGTAATCACTACAATGATTAAGAGGACACTTCCATCATGTTAATAGCGCATTAACCTTCCAAAAGCTCTTGACTCTTGAGGCAACTTGGCACAAAACCAAGATGATGGTCTCTACGTGAACACACACTTAAAAGTTAGTCTACTTGCAATTAAGAGGTAATATCTTCTTCAAAAGCGTCAAAATACTCCACCTGTCACTCTGTCCCGTGCCCAGTCATAAACTCTTTGGAGAAGGATCAACCCTAATTGTTGATTCTAGGCAGGCTTGCAGGCTTTCAAGGGTTTCTCGCTTTTCACTCTAAGATGAGGTGGCTAGGGGATAATCATGCATCCATGCGAGTTAGTAACCACCATTATCCAATTGTCAACCATCATCACTTATCAAGGTCTCTTTTAGTTAGGTATCTTCTTGTTCTTACATGTTACTTTACTAGTATCATTTGTAAATGGTGGGCATGTCAACAACAACAACAACATCTTATCCCATTAGGTGATGTCAACTACATGAATCTCATGACACCATTCAACATGGTTAAAAATCAAAACTTCTACATCAAAAAATAAAAAAATAAAAACTCAAAGCTTCAAAAATATTATTTAGCTTGGGATGTAAGTAGTAGGATTGAAAGTCAATGATAGGTTAAGGTATCCCTTGCACCCACATATGATATACTTTTTTTTGCTGACCATAAAAAAAAAAAAAAAAAACTAGAATCATTTATGACTTGAATGTTAGAATCATTAATCAAACCATCGGCTGTGGAGATCTTTACTAATGGACTACGAGCAAACTAAGCAAGTGATCTTGACACTACCTTGAACTCAAAATCTTAAGGCATCATGTTGGTGGGTCTTCTTCACTTATATGTTACTTAACTTATCTATTTCTACTTAATGTGGGACTTCACTTTCACTCTTGAACTCTAATAGTGACAATTTTTTTGTTTTGATCCTCATAAAAATTTTAAAATCATATGCTTTTAGTTCTAGTAAGAGACTTGAACCACATTATTTTTATTAAATGTAGGGACTAAAAATAAATAATTTTTTTTGCTTAATTGCAATATTTACCCCCAACTTTTTAATTTTTGGCAAATTTTACCCCAACAAATTAATTTGGCGCATTTTACCCTCAACTTCTTTAAAAAGTTACAAATTTTACCCTCCACAGTTTTGATGACGTGGTATGCTGACATAAGCATAAAAAATTAGGGTAAAATTTACCAAAAAGTAAAAAGTTGGAGGTAAAATTTGCAAAAAATGAAAAAATTAGGAGTAAAATTTGCCAAAAAGTAAAAAGTTAGGGATAAAAAAATATAACTATTTTAGCATGCCAAAGTCACCAAAACTGTGGAGGGTAAAATTTGTAACTTTTTAAAAAAGTTGAGGGTAAAATGCGCCAAATTAATTTGTTGGGGGTTTCTGCCAAAAATTAAAAAGTTGGGGGTAAAAATTGCAATTAAGTCTAAATTTTTTTATAGGAACTAAAAAACGTTATCATACTTTTAGATACCAAAAACATATCTAAACCTTACCAAAACTATGAAGTTCCTACAAATAGTTGAGTTTTCACCCCCTCCTAATCTTAGGTAGAATCTCAAGTTTAACAAAATTGATCTATAGAGTGTTAGCTCTTTTATAGATATTGATAACCATTTGATTTCTGACTCAACTATTAAGAAAATGTAACTCTCTTATAATTACAACAAGTAATAATTTCGTGGCAATAAAGAAAAACTATAGAAACAATAAAGTAACTTGGAGTTTCAATGAATAACAATAAAAAGTAATATATAAAATTTAGGAATTGGAAGAGCAAGACATGATTGATAAACAAAATTTGCCCTAGTGCCACGTCTCAAGGTGAGGAATGCATTAGTAAACAATGAGTATTGACCCAAATGAAGTGGTTAATCTAGGGGTTTCAAGTTTTTTGCAATTAATGCTTAAGGACTCGAAGCAAAATACCACATAGAGATGAAATTGTAGGAATAATTTCTAGCCTAAGAGAGGTACTGAGCATAAAATTCAATGTTATTCGAACTAAGGATGTAAGGAAGCTTCTAAGGTTAGAATCAATTTAACTTAGACAGAATTTGGACCAGTGTGAGTGTTTTGACTTTTGATATGTTTCTTTATTAAAATGCTCTTAGATTTATGTTTTTTAGTTGCTTGATCATGAATTTGTGTTTTTATATGTCTTTTTGTTAGTTGTATATTCTGTGTTTTATTATTGACCATAAATATTATTACTCACGCTACAGATCAATCTGCGATTTGAAAAATAGGCTTTTGATTCACGATTTTAATCTCTATTCGACTACCATGGATGCATTGTCTTGAACAAAAGAGATCAAGTCTTCTAAAGTTTAGAAGCCTGGAAAATATAGAATTTGAAGTTTCTCAAAAGACCTTAGGAAAGTTATTTCAATGTTGGACATAAAGAGGTTGCTGATCTGTCTTCTAAAGCTAGAGATAATAATTCGATGCAAAAGGAAAACTATATAATAACTCAGATTCTAAGTTTTCTTGCTATAAATTTTGAGGTCATAATTTAACCTCCCTTTTGCGATACATTTTGCATCATTCAAGAAAAAACATGGAAAATTTTGAAGATAATGGAAAGTTTTCTATTTCAAAAGTATCAAAGTGCATAAAAGAGAGTGATGCAAACACGAGATTTTTTACTTGCTATATGAAGACAATTAAATTTCAAATATTTTAGTAGGAAACAACTAGCTTGATGATGTAATTTTTTTTCTATAAGCAAAAATTTCATTAATGTAGAAATGCTTAAGTTGAGTTCAAGACGTGCCCAATTCATGACTCAATACAATGTTGACACACCAAATAAATGTGAAACAAAACGCCATTACCTCTGTTCGAGGATTAAGGTACCAAGCCAAAAGAAAATACAAGATTTGATGACATTCTATCCGCAGTAACCATGGACTCTAACTCTAATAAACCATATGAGTATGGTCCACATACCAAATTAGAAGACGTGCTGTAGAACCTGATGAGAACCACCTAAGCCAATTTAATCCTGTAACTTTATGAGTCCCACCGAGACACCTCCACCTTCTTATAATGGTGAGTTTGGACTCAACCCTACAAAATCGACTTATAAGATGAGGATTATCTCCCACTTATATACATTATTTTAGTCTCATCATTAATCGATATGAGATATCCAACACACCTCACCTCCAAAACACCAATTTATCGTCTATTGTAACTCCAGCAACCATATTTACGCCTGCACCCCACTGACCTGACATTTAAACCCATAAGCCAACAAATTTTCCTATATGTTTTCGTAAGATCGACTGTCTGGACTTTTACTAGGCGATAGTAACTTCAAACAAATTTGTCATGCTAAAAATGATTTAATATCTTCTACTTTTAGTAGGAAACTAAAGAGGCTATTTAGAGTTGTGAGGATAACAAGAGTCCGTGACCGATTAGTTTGAACTTCAATTAAAGCTTTTAGGGGACTCATAACAAAGAGTTATGCAAATGATTTTTGAATTTCTCTCTCATGTTTGGCTACCTATAACTCTTATATGCCACTTAAAAAAATCATATCAAAATATTGTTGCCCAAGAGTTAAAATTTGTGTTAAATTCTAATATTAATCTAAATCGGTTACGCTTTTCCGACCAAAACTCTTGATGTTTAAGATTAATGCACACAGCTTAAGAAATATTTAATGCTACTCACCAACTACATAATTAGCCTAAAATATCCTAATTTAATATCTATGATGGGAGTGTGAAATAAATCATAATTGTTAAATAAAGGTATATATGAAAAAAATAATTAATGAAACTTGGAATCTGTAAAGTATCAAGAATTTTGGAACAAAAATAAAAAAAGTTAAAACATCAAGAATTTTAGTCCAGATGGAGTAGCTTTTGTACTTAAAAGTCAAATTCTAGATGGGGCGATAATTGTAAACAAAGTGGTTGATTTGCCAAAATAAATGTGAAAGTCAAATGTTGAAGTTAAAAGTTGACAGTTGGATATGGAGTGTTTGTGATTTCTTTCCTAATTAAAACTTTGTAAATATGGCAATACATTTTAATTGACTAATAAGGATTTTTCATAATCTCAAAGAAAAAAAAAGGCTAAATAATCTGTAGGTTCTCAAACAACTTAATAATTTTTTTTATAAATAATTAAGTCTCCATTAAAGGTTTGTAATAATAATCCTAAATTTTAAATCATTTTTCATTGGGCCCTGGTCACATTTTTATTAGGGTTTCTTCGAGGATATGACAACTACAAGAACCTAATTGGAAATTTTCAAATAATCTAGAGATTAAGTCACTAGTTTAATTATTTAGAAAATTCCTAAACTATTTAAAAATATTTAATTAGGTTTTGTATTTAATGAAACCCTAACAAACATGTAATCACAAACCTAACTAAGAATGATTAATAAGTTTAAGGGCCTAATTATAAACTTCTAAACTATATTGACCTATTTAAAATTTTAAAAAATAATTCAGAAGCCTATAGTTTAATTTAACTGGAAAAAAAAAAAGTAAAATGATGAAGAATATGAACTTTTTGTTTCAAACTACTCCCTCTGTCCCACATTGACTGATGTTTAAAGTTTCTTTACACAGATTAAGAAAAATAAGTATTCCAAGAAAATAGTATTTATTAGGGAATAATTTTACTAAATTAGACTTATTCTCTTTCTTAATTTCAATAAATGTATTATTAAATCTTTCAAGACAACAATTTTTATTAAAGGGCAAAATTAGAATAAATGTTTGAATATCTCATTGAAGAGTGAGAACATTAGTCAATTTGGAATTTTTCTCAAAGGTTAAAACTGTAGTCATTTTGGGACGAAGGGAGTATTAACGTATTACTCTCTGCGTTCCTAAACTATAGATGTTTAAGGTTAGTGCACACCTATTAAGAAATATTAATTGATATATTTCTAGACTAAAATACTCCTATTTAATCATGTTGAAACCACCATTATAATAGCCATCAATATTCGAATAGTGGACAGTCTAGAGACTACTACCTCTGTTCTTTTTTATCTATCTTTTAAGATTTGTAGGTAGAAACCAATAAATGTAATAAATTTTCTTGATCTTAATAAAATGGTCGAGGTTTCCTATTTTATACTTTTTCATTTTCGCTTCACAATAAATGCGTGTAAATTAATTAAAGATTAGGTAGAAAGTAAGGGTATAATTGACAAAAAAAAGTAATTAATGTTATCTTGAATTTTGAAAACAACAAATAAATAGAAACAAAAATCTTCCAAAAATCCGACAATTAAAAATGAATGGAGGGAGTATGTTAGTGGACATTATTATTAATGGGTAATTAGCTATTGGCTTGGGTACTAGTGCCTAACTTGAATAGCAATAAATGCATTAGTAATTATAAATAAGGGTATAGTTGGAAAAAAGTTATAAATTTAGTCTTGAATTTGTAAAACATCAATAGTTTTGAAACAAAACAAAAATGCTAAAACATCAATAATTTATGAAATCAAGGACCAAAATCTCACTTTAATAAAATGGACTTATAATAAAATATTACTTAAATTGTCTTACTAGATAGGACTTTTCAAGATATACAAAATAAAGGTTGAGTTTTAAGAGATGACCAAGACAATCAACAATTATACCATGGATTGTTTAACTGGGTTGACAAAGCCTAAAAGCTGAAGCCCCTAGGCCCAATATTGAGATTCTAGCCTTCTAATATGTGGGTAAGGTGTGATAAGCACCACCACACACGTGCATGGGAGTAGCGACACACACTACTCCTAACAAGTAGCAGAAAATGATTTCAAGAGTTGTTAGAGGACACGTAACATAAATAGGACATGATACCTCCACTATCACGCTTCAATGCTTCAATGGCACATATATTAGAGATGACTGAGGTCTCTTGTGTCTCTATTGGCTCTAAGATTTATCAGGATGTGTTCTCTAGCATTATTACTACTGCTTATATATTTTATCCAAATAAACCATGTTATTGAAAACCATATCATCATCCAATACCTAGTTTCCTTCACTATGCTACACATAGCTGATCAAGAGTGTCATATACGGGTATATAACTTGTTACCCAACTTGGTTGTCTTATTTTAATCAAATTAATGCATAATTAAACTCTTAAAAAAATGAGAAATAAAAAATAATTTTAAAATTAAAATATTATTTTAAATTATATGATTGAAGATTAATTTATTTTTGACTAAACCATCAATTGAGTTCCGGTAAGATACAGATAAAGTATGCATAGTCTTTGCCTCTTTGGGGTGTCTAGTCTTTAAATGTAGAAGATAGGATACCAAATATGAAACTAATAAGTACATTATAATGGAACCAATAAAGAACAAATATGTGAGGAAGTTCGTAAATTGTCATGTATTACTACTACTACTTTTTTTTTAACTGATATATATATATATATATATTTTTTGGTGAAGATTTTTTTAACTGATATTACTACTACTACTGGATAATATTTCATAGGAAATTTCTTTATATACCCATGGTTAACAATTCGACTTGATGGTTGATTGGATATTTTTACTTAATTTAGATCCCACCGTATGTAGTATTTATTGAATGAATATGATTTAAAAATACTGCATCATTAAGTGTAAGTACAGTTTACTGGATACAAAAATCAATTGAATACTCACAAAAATATGTTTTAAATCAAATGTGCACCGTATATGTATAAGTTGACAAGAATCTCTTGTCGGAGAGATGAGAAATATGGAGGATGCAGACGTAAAACGATAACCTCCCAACTACTTAATAACTTCTTGTTTTTCTGGATTTATGTCTAAGTGGGTAATTAAGGACGAAAACAACTATGTCTATCTGAGAAATATAATGTTAATTAGGGATAATTACGCCAAACCGTGAGCAAAGCCAACACTAGGTTTTAACTTTTTTTTTTTTTTTTTTCAGCAAAACGAAGATATTATATAAGAGAAATAACCTTCAAAAGTCCAGGTATATCAGTTTATAAATAGCCCCCACTTACATGTATCCCACCATGTACAAAAGTATAACTACCCCGCAACTTGAATCTTATGATATACATAAGCACTAAGCATATAATAAGATGCAAGGTCCCCCTGGACACACCAACCGTACACAGAATGGGGTAATTCTACATATCAGAACCCAAGAAGCATGACCAACAGAACAACTGTATTATCTCCAACCTAAAACAGAATAGGTTTTAACTTTTACACGAGACAGAATTCAGAAAAAGATGAAGCTCCTAGGAAACTTGTCGGGGTCAGATGCAGCCAACACTATTTTTTTTTCTTGGAAGTTTTTTAAGGTTAAAATTATCACGTGATCTTTTTAGGTTTGATGTATTAATTAATATATAAAATTAACCATTGCTTGAAGTGTAACATCATCAAAGCAAAAGGGTTTTCTGCAACCCCTTGTTCAAGTTTTGATAAAAAAAAAAAGAAAAATAAAATAGATTCCCAGATAATCAGATATCATATCATCAGATTTCACTAGGTTCATATATTCAATCAATCATTCACCTAAAATACCCCAACAAACACAGAAAACAAAAGGGGTAAAACAACTATTAAGCATTCAGAGATATTGATGTCGAAAGAGAAAAGAAATTGAGTTTAATTACCTGGTGTTTGAATATTCATAAAGCTTGCCTGTGCAGGAAAACACAATCACTCCAATTTCTGCATCACAGAGAACAGATAGTTCTCTAGTTTTCTTCAGTAACCCATTTCTTCTCTTGCAGAAAGTTACTTGCCGGTTCGTCGAATTTTCGATTCTTCGAATGGAAATCTTTCCTCTCCCCATCTACTAGCTAGGGTTCCTTCACCAAATTTTCTTCTCTTCTTTTGGCATAACAATCAACGATATCTCAGATATCTAATACTGATGGAAAGAAATTTGAATAAAATTAATTGAAAAACTTGAGGGAAATTGCGCAAATATATATAAACGGCAATGATAAATAGTGCAGACCAAAAAATGACGAAAGTAGTAACTTACTAGAAAATGATAAGTGTGAAAATAACGGTTAAGGAAGAGTTGACGAAGAAGAAAAGAAGCTCGCGATGCAATTTAATGCTTTATAAGGAAACATTTGTTCAGAGTGGTTCTTGCATATGATTTTTCTTTTCTTCTTTAAAAAAGACACTATTCTCCACCTGGAACAATCCTATTTGAGGACCACCCCTTTCACCTGTTAAATTGAAACAACTCACACTAATTAATCTACACATTCAGTGTCTGACTTCTTTTCTTTTCTTTTCTTTTTATATAAGAAGGAAAAGTGTTTGATTCCTTTCATACTACTATTTTGAATTTAACTGATATAATGAGAGTGGTTATAAAAAATTATATAACATTGTAAAGATTTATTACATTATTCTATAATTAAAAATTGTTAATTTTTATAATAATTATTTAAAAGTTATATTTAAAATGATTTTCATTAATTGATAGTATAAATATCTTTATTATACAAATAATACATCAGAATTAAACACTAAAATGTTAAAAATAGAAGAAGAAAAAAAAATATTGTATGTCTATGCTTCCAGAATAGAAAGTTAAAATTTTATAAAAAATAATATAAAATTTATAATTTACTTTTTAAGATATTTAAAATATTAATAAAATATATTAAATATTTTTACACTATATATTTTGGTACACAGAATAAACAACAAAAAGAATAAGTTTCTAGTGTGTCAAGCTGAAAAAACAATATCCCTATCAATTTTGATAAAAAAATCCAATTAACAGACGTTTAAAAAATTATTTGAATTTAACTGAAGTAATTTTATTATGTTTATAAAATTTCAAATTTATTTTAATAAATTACATGGAAAAGTTATGAAAGTAAAGTTTTTAACTTATTTAGATATATTATAAAATCATTTTTTATGGAATTTTAAATTTATTTTACATATAAAAAATTTATGAAAATAATTTTTAACTTTTTTATTAGGATTTTGTAACTTATTTAGATATACTTTAAACATAAATTCATATAAATTTTTGTCTAAAAAAAATATGTTAAATAAATTTAATTAAAATGTACCATAAAATTTTACACAATGGACCAATTACATATTAACATATATAGTAAATTTGTTAATTTTTTAAATAATTATTCTAAAAGTCATATTTGATATAATTTCTTATTCATTAATAATGCAAACATCTTTATATAAAATACATGAAAACTAAACACTAAATAAACATTTAATTAAACTGTTTATTTAAATACATCTTAAATATTAAATGTTATGATTACGGAACATTTAATGCTATTTGCTCTTTTTACATATTAATCATAATAAAAATAATAATAATTTTTTTTACAAGCATATAATAATAATAATACTTAATTACTAATAAAACTAACAAGTCATTTTCTAACGTGTTTATCATTTAAACTTATTAATGAAAAAATGTACGGCTGATTAATTGGCATGTACGATGGTGGATATTATAAAACCATGGGCGCTTACTTTTCGTACTTCCGGTTTTGGGGAGAAAAAATACCTCCTACTTCTCGATCGGGGTAGAGCAAACTGTTCTTTCACAATTCTTGTTTTCCATTTTTCCACTATTGACAATCTAACGAGGATTCTTAAAAGCTTAATAATAATAATAATAATAATAATATTCAATTATTTAATAAAATAATAATGTGTTGATAGCTATTTACTTAGATTTTACCACGACATATCAATACATAACTAATTGAAAAGTGAATTAATATTTAAAAAATAATTAAAAGATTAAAAGTTATTGAGAACTGAAAAATCATCTCAAAGTTTAAAAAAAATGCTTAATTACAATTTTTATCACCAATTTTTTATTTTATGGTAAATTTTACTCCCAACAAATTAATTTGGCACATTTTATCTTCAACTTTTTTAAAAAGTTACAAATTTTATCTTTCACCGTTTTACTGACGTGGCATACTAAAATAATTATACTTTTTACTCTAACTTTTTATTTTTTGGCAAATTTTACCCCCAATTTTTCATTTTTTGACAAATTTTATCCCTAACTTTTTACTATTAGTGAATTTTACCTCATTATTTATGCTTATGTCAGCAGGTCATATCAGTATAGTAGTAGAAGGTAAAATTTGTAACTTTTTTAAAAAAAAATTGGAGGTAAAATGTACTAAATTAATTTTTTTGGGATAAAATTTACTAAAAATTAAAAAATTTGGGGTGAAAATTACAATTAAAGCTAAAAAAAACTACTGAGAGTTGAAAAACCGTTTTATCTTAAGGATACTGTTTTTTTTGTTATTTATATTTTAGTGTTTTGTTGTTATATATATATATATATATATATATATATATATATATATATATATATATATATATCACAAAATAGAAGTATAAGGACTAAAATATATTAAAATATATAAAAAAAATTGCTCATATAAAAATTAAAATGTAAAGTTAAAAATATAGGAACTAAAACACAAAGTGTGAACAAATGTAAAGATCAAATAATTAATTAAACCTTTTTAAAACGCTCTCAAACCTAACACTTCTAGTAGTAGCGTATTTTTATAAAAAATAACTAGTTGACTACACCTTATACGGTACGAAATTATCTTGGTAATCACATTACAAGACACAACAATTCATGAGTTTTATTTACTTTTAAAAAGTTAACATGTCATCACATGCAAGATTGGTTATCTACCAAAATCCATGACAACACATCTAATAATATATTAAAGTATAACAAAATAGGAATATATCCATAAAGGTAAAAGGAGTGCACACATTTATATATAAATAAAAGGGTTACAGCACCATATATATATATATATATATATATATATATATATATATATATATATATATATATATATATATATATATAAGGGTTAAATATATTTCTAGTTGTGAAAAATACCACGATTTTTTATTTTAGTTTCTATAAAAAAATTATTCATTCCTACTCCCTGTTGGCCTATAATGAGTGATTTACCCATGATTTATTTTTTCTTAAATTTAGAATTAAATTACTTTTTGTATAAACATTATATATAATTTGATTATAATATTTTAAATACGAATAAATTCAATTTTCAATGTAATTTTGAATGTATTAATATGAAATTATATAAATAGATTTCTTCTACAATTTAATATGTAATTTTTTCATAAATTTATAATTAAATTTTTTATTTCAGATCTTTATTACTTTTTTATTTTTTTGCTAACAGGGAAAAGAATCATAATCTTTAATTTATTTCATTGTATTAACCTACCATAACATATTACATGAACTTACACGTACAGATCACATTGATCTAATCAATTCGATATTCTATGTCAAACGAATTACATTGTTTTAAATTATTTCAGTTAATTAATTATTTTTACTTCAAATTATAATTATCAAACTAATTATAATTAATTCAATTTTTGATTTTTTTTTTCTAACTTGAACAAACTCGATGACTTAATCAACTATTTTTTAACTTTTAGATTAATACATTGTCAAAAAATAAAAATAAAAAACTTTTAGATTAATACACTTTAGACTTTAGTACTTAAAATTTTCTTTTTACTTTTATTTTATTTTTCTTAGAGTTCAAGTGTGAAGGTGAACTCTCAGATTGGATAAAAATGGGTAAGTTGAGTAACATATAAGTGAGAAAAACCTACAAACCTAATGTCTTAAGATTTTGGATTGAAAGTGGTGTCAAGTTCAATAGGTGACCGCCTCGAACGAATATAATGGAATTGGTAGTGGATCGTAAGTTGAAGCTAATGTCAAATTCACTTGTGTAATTGTACCAATTAATTAAGTCAATTGAAATATGATCAATTTAAATTTGAGTTTACCCTAAACTCGAACTAATCCATGGACGCCCCTTGATTAAGTGATTGGTCTTACCTCAAACAATAAAGATTGAATAAACAATATATATTTTAAATTTTTTTTACATTGTTATCCAATCACAAATAATAATTTTGTTGACTTTTATAATAACTATTTAAAGAGTCATACTAAAGATATTTTTTTTTATTAATACACAATGTAAGAAAATTTATATTACCAATATATATTTATTAAACTCATAAAGATTTTGGGTCCCTTAAACATGCTAAGAAGAGTTTAATTTTTTGACCATGCGTATAAAGAAGATTTTGTTGGAGAGCTAAAAACCCACTTCGATGATTTCTACACTGGGTGATTAGTTTTATGGCTTCCGACTATAGGATACCTTGCTTTCAATAAAAAAAATTGAATAATATATTTTTAAAATTATAAATAATCATATCTTAAGTCATCTTGAACATAGTATAATTTTTTTGAGTAAAAAGTGATAAAATAGAGAGGTATCTCCCAATATTATCAGACAAAATGTCAATGACATGCTAAAATTGTCCAACAAAAACTCGCCTAGAGAATTATTGTACAGGCCGAATAACACAATATAATTTACCACTACCCTTCTTTATCTTTAATCTATAAAAGAAAAAGAAATTTATGTGTTACAACTGTTGTTTGTATGTTTTTATAAGCAATCGAAAAAGTGAGTTTCATATATGATTTGATTTTATTTAGGGCAACCAACAGGAAGAAAAAGAAAAGAGTAGTGTCCCAGAAAAGCAGCTCTTAAGGCATTTGTTAACATTTTTAAATAATTAATTAGTAAGTGAAAAAAAGATCTTCATTGCTATTTAATATTTCATTTTATTCCACTTGCACATTAATATATACGTACTCGTCAAGATGAGGACAATTAATTTTATTTCTTGGGTGAAGCTGTAACACTAATTTGTGTACATATATTTTAAGTAGTTACCCTTACCTAGCACTTTATTTGTTTGTTTGGGGAAAAGAACGAGGGAGAGAGAAGATTAAAGAGAAAGAAAATATCTTTGTTATTTGTTTAACTCTATTTGGTTTAAGAGAAAAATAAGGGGAAAAAAAAAGTAGAAAAAAGGAGAAAAGAAAGAGGAAAAAAAGGTAAAAAATAAGATGATTTTTAATTGTTTGATAGAAAATAAAATGAAAAGAAAGAAAGTTTTAGATGTATAGAAAATAAAAAGAAAAAGAAAAAAATTATACTTAAAATGATATAAATATCTTTAAAAAGAAAAAAAAAAACATGATACAAAATTATATTAATTTAATTTTTTTACATTGAGATGCTTCTTTCTGCTGGTTTCTCTTCGATTTGAGAAGAAACAAAATTGATGTGGACCCAAATGTTTTTTTTACTTTCAACTGATGAATCAAACGAAGTATAAGAAAATAAGTGCATAATTCACAAAAATGTTTTTTTTTCTTTCAAAAAAAATTCACATGGAAAACCTTCACTTCCTCCTACGAGTGAGGGGAGGGATTTTTCTAGTTTTAGTTATTTTTAGGCTTAATTACCAATTTGGTGCTCAAATTTATTTATTAATGTCAATTTGGTCCCCATATATTTAAAAAGTCAATTTGGTCCCCAAGTTTTTAAAAATGTGTCAATTTAGTTCCCAAATTTTTAAAAACATCAATTTGGTTCCCAAGTTTTTAAAAATGTGTCAATTTGATCCTCATTAAATAAAGCCACATCAGTGTCACGTCACATATTTTCGTCAGTCAAATTAACAGAATCTGACGGTGGGGACCAAATTGACACATTTTTAAAAATTTGGGGATCAAATTGATACATTTTAAAAAACTTGGGGACCAAATTGACTTTTTTAAATATATGGGGACCAAATTGATGTTAATAAATAAATTTGAGAACCAAATTGGTAATTAAGCCTTATTTTTAAGGTTAAAATAGAATTTTAACCTTATTTATATTATTTTTTTTTGTTTTAGTTTGATTCCTTAAGTTTAAAAAGTTTCAATTTGCTCTCTTAGAATGTCTCAAATTGGTACTTCCATTAGTTTATCGCACTAACTAGATCAACTTAATGACACTTGACACATTATAAGAGATGTCACGTAAAATGAACGTTTGTCACATGAGCCAAAATTGACATAATTTGTACCAAAAATTGTCAAAAAGATCAATTTGGTCCAACGGAGATATTATAAGGGATTAAAGTGAAACTTTTCAAACTTAAAGATAAAACTGATACAAAAATATAAATAAGGGACCAAGATTATATTATAGCCTATTTTTAATGTTAAATAATTTTTTATATAACATAATAATATAAAAACTAAAAATTATTACAAAAATATTTAAGTAAAAAATTATTTGTTAAATATTTTTTTTATTATTATAAAAATATTTTATATAATTTATTTATATTTTCAATTTGTTTAAATAAATAAAGAGAGCATTTTTTTGTTTTGTTTTTATCTTTTATGCTTATCCATTTAAACTACACATATATTTTTATTCAATTTTTACTTCATTTTCTCATCCTTGTATTTCTTTACTTCTTTTTTTTTCCTTCTTATTTAACTATGATTAATTAAAATACATATTAAGGATTTGTGTGTTTCATACTTTTGAAAATTATTTTCTATTTTTATAAAAAAAAATAAAAAATGTTTGATAAGAGTAATTTTTTAGAAATATTTTTAAAAATAATATCACTGTTAAATTTTTAAAATAAAAAACAAAAGAATTATAAACTATTTTGACTTGTAATTTTATATTACTCATTTTTTTATACCATTTCATCTTCTTTCCCTGTTTTTTATTTATAAGAAACTAGATTTTATAAAACAATTTTATACTCCATCTGAATTAAAACTCTTGATGTTTTAACCTTTTTTTAAATAAAAAAAAACTCTTGATGTTATACAGATTTTAAGTCTCATTAATTAATTTTTTTACATATATTTCTATTTAACTTTTAATATTATGAGTAGTATTAAATGTTTTTTAAACTGTATACATTAATTTTAAATATAAAGAATTTTTATTTAAAGGGAGTAAAATAATTTTTAAAAATTTAAACACATGGTCAAACGCATCTTATTTATTTTATTTTCAATCATGTGCCGTACTGTACTGGTACTGACAACCAAATGAGATAGTACTCATAGTAGTAGTATATATATATTATTCCTATTTATCATTAATCACGATTGGAGAACGAAAACGGGACAGATTTGGATCTTCTCCTTCTGTGTGACCTTGATTGGAAAGAAAAATAAAAAATAAAAGTGGAACACAATGTGTATCTTTGATTAACTGTTTAAACTTACGTTTAAGAAAAAAAATATACATTTTAAGACATAAAAATAAAAATAATATAAAAGTATTATTTTTTTAAATGACCGTTATGTTAAACATAACTGATTTCTAAACTCTCCAAATAAAATTGGCAGAGCAGAGGAGTCAGGTGGAAGCAGTCACACTTTAATATGATATGATAAAACACTAAGAAAGATCATAGGATATGTTCATTGGTGGTTAAATAATCAACTGCCAATTTTGAATGGCCAACAACATAATACGAGCCAACGAGGACCACTACAGAACTTGATTTAATTATCATAGTACATGACGCCGGCCAAGCAGCATAGGTCATTCTAATTTCAGAATCCAAGAAGGAATTTCATTTGTTTTGCTTATCTAAGCTTTTAATTATGCTTCTACTGTTTTGCTCAGACTTTGGTTTGGAAGTGAACGACGCAGGCAATTTTGGGGGACCGAATAATGTCCCCCACCGTGCGTAACTTATATTAGTTGTTGAATTTGTAAATTTTTTGAGATTGATATGGGATTACCGTATAATCGTCCACATTAGATTTTTTTTTTAAAAAGGAATTTTTTTTCTGTTTAAGTTTTTTTTATTTTTTAAAAACGACAATTATTCTCCGTTGTTACTTATTGACGTGGGACTACCATACAACTGCTTACACTAGATTTTTTTTTTTAAAAAAAGGATCATTCTTCTTCTGTTTAAGTTTCTAGTGGTTTTTAACTATCGCAATTTTTTTGGCAAACTAAAACTGTCAGAAATATTAAAAAAATAAAATAAAAAATCAAAATCTTGAACACTAGATTTTTTGAAATCACAAAAAATGTTACAAAAATAAATATTTATGACCACCAAAAAATTTGCAGCGGTTAAAAGTCACTAGAAACTTAATTAGAAAATTTTCACATACACAGTTTATGTCATCACTTAACAGTTGGAATTAATGTTAGGAACTAAAAACAAAATAAAATAATTTATGATGGACTAAAAACAGAACAGAACAGAACAATTTATGATGGACTAAAAATAATAAAAAAAAATATGAGGGACTAAAAATAAAAATCAAGATAAAATGACGGACAAAAAAATGGAAAGAGAGGCAGAAGCAAAGCAACAATGGAGAAGAATTGTCGTTTTTTTTAAAAAAAAACTTAAACAGAAAAAAAAATCCATTTTTAAAAAAAAAATATAGTGTGGACGGTTGTACGATAGTCCTACATCAATATCAAAAAATTTACAAATTCAATGGCTAATATAAGTTACGCACGGTGGGGGACATTATCCAGTCCCCCAAAATAGCCTGCGCCTTGGAAGTGTCCAAGTTATACAAGCAAGCATCACTTGAGTATTCACCATCGTCCAAATGGAACAAGCTTTTGATTAGGGGCGCTTTTGATTAGGATGGAACTCACTGTCTAAATTATTTCCTACCATTAAAGTATAGTATAATTGATAGATAATTAGATGCTTTAAGAGTGTTGTTAAATATTTGATTTCTAACCATTTAAATAAAGAAGATTTTGTTAAAAAGAAGTAAAATTCATTTTAATGATTTCTATGTTTCGAGATATCTTTAATAAAAAAAATTCCTTATTTATATTAAAGTTATTTGTAATTTTAAGTATAGCTATAAAATTAATCTCTTTCTAGCAACACTTGTCAATTGATGTTCAATTGTTTATTAATATTTATTTGACACCACATAAGCAAGCAAAATAATGTTAGTTAGTATGTAATTATGTATGAAACATTAAGAAGGCCCTAGCAAGAAGATATTAGACATAATTGGAGTCAAGAAGTTGTTTCAACTTTCATATCCCTCATAAAAAAAGATATCAGAAAAATGAAGTATCTAATTATTTTATTATTAGGTACTTCATTTTTCTGATTTTTATTTTATTTTTTGAATTTACAAAATATATTATTATTTATATTAATCAACCTGACTACCCAACCTGAACTGACCCAATTAGAGTTAGATTGGTTCGGGTTAGGTTGCTTAACAAAAAGTTACAAACTCAACCCAACCTAACCCAACTATGTTTCATTGGATTAGGTCTTAAATTAGATCAAACCCAATCCAATCTAAGACCCAAGTAGAGTTATCAAAATTGGCCTGGCTCGACGGGCTAGCCCAATGACCCGTCAGGTCAAGCTGAAAAGAAATTAGCCTAAAAAGAATCAGGCTAATTTAATCAGGCCAAACGAGCCAGGCTAAACCTATAAATTCTTGGCCTGAACACCTTTGCCCGACATTATTTTTTATTTGTTTCCTTTTTAAAATTAGTATAAATTTAAACAAAAAAATAGGCCAATTTGGCCTGTCTGGATCAACCCATTTGACACCTCTAGCCACTGGCACTCCTTGATATCAAGGTTTTTAGGTGTTAATAATTTTTAACAAAGAAAGCTACAAGCTTACAATTTATAGGTAACCACTATTTGGATTGGTTAGTTAGTCAAAATGTTTTAAAATAAATACACAAGGTTTATAAACTTTTTTTTTTTTTTTTACCTTTTTGTTATCTAGATGTCTTATTTTGAACCTCTTTTCTAGTTGGGCCTTTAGTGCTTGTAGCCCAACTAATGTTAGAAGTTGTCTAACAATCTTTTGACCTAACCTTATTCCTTACATCACATCTATTTATCTTGGAAAAACACATGTCATCACTACAGAGCTGCCGCTAGAGCCTTCAAAATTGTCGCTATAGCCTTGACTGGGAGATTAAGGAATTGCCATCGAGCCATCTTTGCTATCTTGCAGTGAATTTGCTCCTTTTTTAGGTAAGGGGGAGTGAGTTATCTTGTTCATGGGTGTGACAATGATTTGTGGGTAGAGGGGTTAGCCTTTGACCCCAATTGTTTACATTTTACATGACTTTTTTATGAGAAGATGTGATTAATTTTCCCAACTCTTGATGTGTTTCATGCTTAATCCTGTGAATGAATTACATGTTGGATTTTCCTTGAAGGTTTCCCCTTTTGTGTTCTTAAGATTGAGAATTCATTAATGATGCCATAATTGTTTGTAATTTGTGACCTTAATCTGTTAATTTTATTCTTGATGATCTATTTTGAAGTTTGATACTGCTTCTGGGTCATGAAGGGGTGTTGTTGTAAGGTTAGGCTTTTGGAAGGGCCATAGGTTCACAAAAACACTATTTACAATGATTTGTCTATCGCTTATCGCTAAGCGAAACATGGTCCAGGGACTAGGGTGGGTATTTGGAAGATTTTCGCTAATTGAGGCTAGTGTCTCATTGAGCAAGAAATCAATTAAGGACCAGGGTGAGTCCCTGGAACAGATTCGATGATCAAGGATAGTATCTCGTTGAGCTAAAATAAGACAAAAAGCAAGTTAGGACCTTCACAACATGTTGCACAGTGAGGTTTATTCTCGTTAGGCGAAATGAGAGTGTCGTTGAGTGAGGTTTATTCTTGCTGAGCTAAAATAATTAAGTTAGTAAGCTAGCTTAGGACCCCTGTACCCCATCACTAAGCGAGGGTTATCCTTGTTAAGTGAGAGGAATGAGTGTCGTTAAGCAAGTCCATTCTTGTTGAGCAAAAATAAGTTAGAGAACCAATGTAGGATTGTTGTACTGTGTCACGTAGCTAGCCTAATTCTCGCCAAGTGAAAACGTAGTAGAACCTTAGCTTTATCCCTTTGTTGTGTCGCTAAGCAAGGCCATTCCTCGCCAAGTGAAATCACATTTTCATAGTAAAAAACTTTACCTATTCGAAGGGGGTTAGGAAAATATGAAGGGAATGTTTAAGGATGCTTGTTACAAAATGTTTGCATTATTTTATGTGATTATTGTTGTGACGTGACACCATTGTGATGAGTGACCTAGCTAACTTGTGAGAGGTGAGATTAGGCTCGAGTGATACCTCGTTTATGAGGGACCTAACTTGTGAGAGGCAAGGATAAGACTCACCGACCTTTGTCAAGAGAAGTCAAGATGGATGTTTATATGCATTTTATGTTTGAGCATGCATCGTATCATTTGAGTTTGATTGTGAGGGTGGAAAGTACTTATGAATCTAGATGGTGGAGGTTATGAAGGGTGATTTTGACTCAAGCCTTGAGGTGATTAAACTTGGTATGGAAACCCCAATGACTAATGATGATTGCATGGATTCAGCACGTACTTTGTAACATCCTGGGCGCTGACGAGGGCAGGGAGTGATCGTCGGTGCAAAAGAGAAGAGGCATGGACAAGGAGTGGCTCCTGGCAGGTTTCCAGCGAAAGGGATACATGAATGAACCGAATTCGCACCCAAATGAGAGGAATCTAGATGCTGTGCAGGTATGGGTACAGTTGATGATGGGTTAAAGGAATTAATTGGTACTACCTATACTAACAAGATGCATATACTTTTCGGTAGTCCATCACTTAAGAACTCCATAGTTAAGCATGCTTGACTTGGAGCAATTTCGGGATGGGTGACCTTCTAGGAAGTTTCCCGAGAAGCATGTAAATGAGGACAAAGCACGCTGAAAAGTCTTGTGTTGGTTTGTGGGGATAGTCAATGATCCTGAAACTGGACGTCTTAGAAAGGGTTACCCACGGAGGGTTCTGACAGGTGAAGGGTTCTGACCAACGAGGAGTTGAGTGAAGTGTCACCGTGTGAAGTGTCGTGGAGTGGAACCGCTCAGACGCCGGATCTGAGGGTTGTTACATACTTCAAAAGTTAGCTAACCCCAACTAGTCGCCGAAGGACAACACTCTAATGAAAAGGTGCTAAGTCGAAGGCGTTAGTACACTAATGGCACTTCTTATGGCTAGCATGTATCTCTAGACTACTTTCAAGGCTTAAATTGGTACCAAATGCATAAGAAGTAGAAATAAGAGGACATTGTGTTTACATGTGCATTTTATCACCGATATGGTTGTTTACAGTAGTTATGTTTAACTAGATAGATGCGTGTTCTACCTATTTCTGTTGTTACACTTTGAGCATGATGTTAGATTTATCTCACTCCCTTGTTGTTTCTCTTTATATGATTTTGACATACAAATGATGTCCAACAGGATCCAGATGAGTGACTTTGGAGCAGAGGCATTGGCCTCCCTATGTTATTGTTTTCTTAGTATATTATTTGGGATGATATAGCTATGATAGGTGTAACATTGAGGTTGGAGTTATTTTATATGTTTTAAGTTTAATTGTAAATTATGTTTAATGTTAGGATTTTATTTGGCAATTGTATGGCCATTTGTAAGTCAAAGTTTTATTATAACGTATAAAGATTTTTGTAATGAGTTGTTTAATGTAATGTTCTTTACCACATGAAAAGAGATTTTAAAAGCCTTTATTTTCCTTAGTTAAAAACTAATTTTGAAGTAAAGGGTGTCACAAATACTATCATAAAATAATTTATTAGAAGAATTAAAATATAATTATAAATTTATTTAAGCTCTTAGGTAAGATACTAAAAATATTATTAAACAATAATTAATTTTTTCTTAATTTTTTAAAATAACAAATAGTTTGAAGAAGATTAACATACACTCAAAATAATATATAATATAAGAAAAAAAAGGCTAAAATAGAATTTTGGTCCTTTATCTATATTTTAGGTTTTAGTTTGATCATTTAAGTTTGAAAATTTTAACTTTAGTCCTTTATAATGTCTCTATTAGACTAAATTGGTTCTTTCGTAAGTTTTTTACACCAATGGTATCAATTTTAGCTGATGTGATATCTATTACAATTTGTCAGGTGTCACCAAATTGACTAAATTAGTGTAAAAAATTAACGGAATAACCAAGTTAGTGTAACAAAGAAACTTTGGGAGGACTTAAGTAAAAAATTTTAAACATAAAAGACCAAACTAAAACCTAAAATGTAGATAACAAATCAATTTTATTTTGACAAAAAAATATAGATCACTTTATAAATAACTCACGTGGTTTTGTCCACTTAGGGATATCAAAATGCACCAACCTATAATAGTGCACGCACTAACATAAATAATTAATAAGTAGGTGAGATTGAACTATTCCCCAACCCATATCATATCAAAATGAATAGTGCACGTTATCTTCAATATTTGAATGATAAGGCTTTATTAAGCAGTTCATACTAATTGAACCTTGTGTAATAAAAAATTTGCTCGCTTTTCTCAAAATATAAAAACTCTCTTCATGAATCATGATCAAAAATATTTTTCTTTTCTTATTTGTCTAACAAATTTGTTTAAATTATTAAAGGATCAAGGACGATGATAATCAAATAAAAATGTTATTTACATTATTATTTGGATCATAAGAGTTTGTTTTATATCCTATAAATTAATAATTTAGTTTTCAATAAATAAAGATGTCTTTTCAATAATCTTTTCGAAATAAGTACAACGAACCACGTGAACCAATAAATATTATGACAATATGATATGACTTTGATTTTCCTTTTGTGATTGAGAATAAATTGCTCTGAGCAAGTGGTCAGGTGTTGTGCTGTTAAGTCAATATTAATTTTTTACAGTTTATTTATTTTTTTCCTTTCCTTATTTTAATTTCAAAATTAATTTTCATTTTATCCTTTCTCTTATTCATTTTCATTTAAATTTTTTAAAAATATTTTATTTTTATTTCTTTGCTGGAAAATTAATATTTTTTTTTAAAAAAAAGTTTTACTAACCAATATTTTAAGAGCACTGAATAAAAATAAATAAATAAATAAATAATTTTATTGTTAAAGTTGCATTGAAAATTATAGAGAAGTATATTATTACACTTTTCAATATTTTTTTTATTCCTTAACTAGCAGCTTAGGACACCCGTCAGTCAATATATAAGGTAATATGTCTTAGGACCAATGTTGAGAGGTTAAATTTTTACAGAATCCTAAATCTAATGTCAATTTTGTAGACCAACTTTATTTTTCAAAATAAAAGAATTTTTCAATATTTTTCTAATGTAAATTAATTTTGTAGATCAACCTTGGCGACTTCCTTTTCTAAATTAATTTTTGTCGTTTTATCGTGAATCAGTTGTGAAAATCTTTCTCCTCCTCCTCCTCAAGAAAAGTAAACAGATAATTTTCTTTTGTTTTTCCCTTTGAAATTAAGACAATCAAAAACCAAGCTTGTGCTGGTCTCTGTATGGAAGGTGTTTTGGTTGGGATAAGGCTCAGTTTTTGGTGTGTGAATGAATTGTATGCTCTTAAGGTATATTTGTCTTGATCAAGTAGTTTTATAGAGTCTGGTTTGGTTGTTTCTGCTGGCATTTAGTTTTGTATCTTCTGGTATGCAACCTTTTTTGTATATGATAAGGTTCGGATACTACTGGTATGCATGGTCCCTGCAGTGGGTTGTTTATTTTGGGCTGCTGGACCATTTGGAAGGATTGTATGTGTACTGTCATGTATTAGCTTTTTTCTGGTTGTGAGGCAAATATGGGTGGATGATGGAATCCCATATTAGTGCTCTCTTATTGTATTTGGAATACCTTTCCAGCACTGCTTGTGCGTTATAATACATGTTTTATTGCTGATAAAAAAAAAAAAGTAAGGCACACCAAAAAACATTAAAAGCACACCCAAAAAAAAATCAAGATTTTGAAATACAGATATATTACTATTATATAGTATTTTTTATTACAAAAAAAGTAGAAAGAAAAATTCAGACTCTTCTAACGGAAGAGAAGAGAAACACAAGAATAGCATATTTCTGCTTGGTTTTCTTTTTGATGTTTATAACTTATTAACTTGTTATAACCATTGGGTGGGGCATAGGCACTGGGGGGGTTAGAATTTCATTCAATTCATGACAGATATAGAAATTATAAAACAGCACCAGGCAGCCACAAAAGACGATTTAATCTTTATTGCATTGATATTACATAGTAAACATTATGTCCGATTCTTATAACAGCAACTGCATGAAAAGTTTCTGGGTACATAATCTAATGCCATGTACATCTATGCACGAACATTCGGACCAAGTATTGGCAGCTTGACAGAAATGATCACCATCCGTAATTTTGGAACAGTTTTTGTTATTGCAGCTGTAATCTGGTGCACACTATAGATGATTAGTTTATAACGAAATTCTGAATAGATTAAATATGTTTTTGTCCCTATAAATATGTTAATCCCTCTATAAAAATTTGAGTTTTAATTTGTATCGTGAATTTTTAAAACCGAACACTTTTAATTTCGGGTATTATCATAGACCTGTTAAAAGCTAAGGTGTCATTTATGTGTTGAAAATCCATTTGACTCTTAGCCCTTGACACATATATGATAGTTTCACCAAAGGTTTTAAAAAATGGTTTGTGACTGTGATTTCAACTATGTATGACATCAAGATCTTTAGACTCTCCACAACTACATTGCAGCAGCATTAGCCATATTTGTTCACAATTTCTCATAATGTCAAAAATGGAGATGAAACTGGGACCATAGTTTAAATTATCAGTGTTCACTTTTATAAAATCAGAAAGCACAAAATAAAACCAAGTTTTAGATAGTCTAAAACCAAAATTTAGTATATTAATAGGGACCATAAACATATTTATAGACCTAGGCAGTAATTATAGTTTGAGGGAATACCCCAATTTCATTGCTTTGGCTGGTGGCTCACTGTGTTGAGGCTGTGGCTGGCTTAGCTGGAGATTGATAGGAGCAAGTGTATCATATCCATAGTTGATAGTGAATGGAGGATTGGATGTTGCAACACCTTTTCTACGCTTCGCTTCAATAACCTAAAATCCAAATCTTTGTTTAAGCTAAAGTAAAACTTGAATTCTTAGCTTCTAGATAAACACTGCAAGCTGATTGTAAAATGATGGAAATCTGTTTAACATTTCATGCCTCTCCCTTAGTTTTGCTTGTCTATGTCTAGGATTTTTCATTATACATGCTTCTTCTTTTTTGTTTGTAAGAATTAAAGACAAGTATCAGAAGGTTTACAACAACTCACACGCACCATGCTTAATTAACTGAGGTAGACCCTCTTGATCATTATACATGCTTATGTATATATTTATGAAACTATGAAAGACATATTCTAAAATATAGAGAATGTGTTTTTTTATACCTTTTGTAGTTCTTCATTTTCCTTGCGGATGAGGTTTATCTTTCTATTAAGTTCTACATTTTCTTGATGAGCGAGGCTTCCCTACAATAGTATCAAGGAAATTTGTTGGAATACCTATGAATCATTTTAAGGAACAAAACGTAATTTTTGAAACCTTTTGGTGTAGTTCTTTGACCTCGTCAATCAGAATTTGATCCTGCAGGTAGACAATAAAAATAAGTGATCGTGTAAGAATCATGCACGTACAGTTAAAGGGATCAATAGCATTTTAAATTTTAATGGATGAGCTAGCTTTGGTTTCCTTTGACTTTGAACAATGATACCTTTTTCATGCGAACACCCTTTAAACTTATCTCCAGTTGATTTTCCAGATTTCCTAACTCTTTAATACCCAATCCAGAAAGTTCTTCGCCCATCATTTGCCTGCACTTGCCAAAAAGAAAGTATGTGGATTGTTATTCTTCCTATTTTTTTTAAAACCTTATTCTTCTTATTGTTAAATGTGTTTATATTGTTGATAGATTATGTTAAGAATAATCAAAATATTGCACGAAAGTTCTTATCACAAATATTATCGTTTATGTGTTTTTCATTAAGATAGGGACATATATAATTTGGCGCAACAGTTAGAGTTGCTACTGTGTAATTAGGAGGTCATAGTTTGGAGTCGAGGAATCAGCTTCTTACAATTGTAAAGTAAGGCAATAGGTCCATAGTGTTGGATTTGCTTTTCTAAATTGATGAAGTATAATGTAAATAAGTAAGTGATAATTAATTGTGGTGTATACCAAAACGCATAATTCTTGAAGATCACCACTTCATTAAAGGATGCATTTAGACAAGAAATATTAAATATACATATCTCTTCATTCCCTAAATAGGGAGATTTGTGAAGTGGTGAAACATCCTCATCCTTATTTCATTTCTTTTCATCTCATCTATTCCAGAAATCTTCTGAGAGAAGGAGAGTGAGAGAGTTCTTATATTCCTCTTTGAAAGCAAGAGAGATGTACTTTCACTATGCTTGTGAAAATTGAAAGCTAACTATCCAAGAGGTGTACAAGATTCCCTCTTGAGCAATTGAGACAGGTTTTGTAATCTTTCTTTCATAGTGGAGATCTTTTGTTAGACTAGGTCCCATGATTTTTTCTTGCTCACGTTGAGAAGGTTTTTCATATAAAATTTTGGTGTTATTTTTCTATTCTTTACACTTATATTTGCTTTTGCATAATACCTATTCTGCATTCATAGAGTAGGGAATTTGATTTGTTAATTCCCAACCGTGGTATTAGAGCTCACCTAGTTAGGAGAGCTTTTAGCCTATATAACTTACGATGTAGGGAGTTGTAGCTTATGATGGAGATATGTTCAAACTAATAGTAGACATAGGCAAACCTATGTAGCATGTTGAGGCGGTGCATTTGAGAAAAAATACAAGTACATATATATTTAGTGTGTTTATCTTTTTGCCCCCTCTAATTTTGTAAGTTGAACCCATTGCACCCAATTTTCAACTGTTGTCAAATTTTGTTTTTTTATTGACTAGTTTCTTTCTTATGTTTTGATATCTTTTCAAATCACTAAGTAATTTTATGCTTTATTCAATTGCCCATTTCATTTCATCTCATGCTTTATTTTCATATATATGACACATGGTTTTAAATTGTGATCCACAACCGCAATTATGGCAACAATGTATTTTTTTAACTTATTTCAACCGTATCACAAATGCAATTGCGACCACATGAACGACATTTTCTCGCAATATCAAGAATCGCAACAAAACTACAATTGTGACTGTGATCACTGCAATTTAAACCATAATGATAATAATTATTAATTTTTTTAAATAAATTGCCCCCATTGACTTCAGGTCCTAGATCCGCCACTGACTGCAGATAATTACTCCTATTTGAAGTTGATGATAGAAGATCATCTATATTGCAAGGATTTATATAAGTCAATCACCAATAAGAACAAGCCAGAGGAAAAGACTAACAAAGACTTGGAGCTTCTGAATCACAAAGTTGTTACTATGATTCAGAAATATATTAATCAAAATTTGTTCGAGCATGTATCAACTTGTACCAATGCATTTGAGTTATGAACAAAATATGAATCCATGGTTTAAAAGAAGACTCCTAGGAACAAAGCTTTGTCGAACAATTGGTGAAGTTGAAGTACTTAAACAATCAAAATATGATCAAGCACTTAAACACCTTTATAGGATTGTAAACATATTTCTTATTGATGAGGAAAATTATCTAAATGTTCCATATGATAATTGCATTTGGATAGATACTCATGTCGGGTTTGGGTTCAAGTTTTGATGGGTTCGAGTTTATGAAATTAGAGCCAATACATTTTGAAGATGAGTTTGATTTATACTTTGGATTGTCCTAACCTAGTTCAATGCTATGTATTCTTTAGAAAGTATAACTTTATAAAATAATTATGTATTAATAATACATCTTCTTAACTTAATAAATAATATTTTGTCTAAATTGATATTATATTTATATTATTATTTATCTTAAAAACTTTATTGCAAAGTATACTTAATTGTAATTATATACTACTTTAATTATGCAATTTAACAATATGTAACTATAAGATTAATATATTATGCCAATAAATCGAGTTGACTTGGTCTTGTCTTGTATTTGTTGAGACTTAATCAAGTCGGGTTTGGGTTAGCAAAATTGACCTTATCAAAATTTTATGCCAGTTAGGGACATGGATAAACTTGTCCCAACTCATCCTATTAACACCCCTAGTTGATTTTGGAGCATCGTTTTATGTCACACCTCATGAAGGATTCTTCTCATCATATGAAATGGGAGAGTTTGGTTGGTGAAGATGAGCAACCATCTCATAACAAGATTGTGTTGAAGGTGTTAAGACATGTACCTGAGATGTGTGTGAACCTTATCTCAACAGGAAAGCTAGAATGATAAACCAATTTGGTGTAGATGGATGGAAACTCAATCAAGGGAGCATGATTATTGCTCACAATAAGAATGAAGACTCATTGTACATTATGTAGGGAAAGAAATGGGGGATGAATGTTTCTTAAGATATGAGAAAAGAATTTTGACAATACTATTGGGCCATATATGAGCGAGAAGGGATTGGGGGTTGTTGCAAAAGTAAACCTTCTAAGCATAAAAGGGTAACCATTTGAATCTTGCAAAGACTGCCAAGCTAGTAGGTAAGCAACACATAATATCTTTCCATAGATTAGACGATGCTATAACAAGAAAGTATATCCTTGATCTTGTTCACTCAAGCGTTTGCTCAACGTTTGAAAGGTCCCTTGGTAGTGGCTTGTATTTTGTTACCTTTATTGATGACCACTCCATAAAGTTGTAGGTGTATCCATTGAAAATGAATGACTAAGTTCTACAAGCTTTCAATAAGTTATTTGCATCTGTGGAACAATAAATTGGTAGAAAAACTTGATGCTTGAAACATTATAAAGGTGAAGAGTATAAAGGTCATTTTGAGTATTTTTATAAAACACTTAGGATAAGACATGAAAAAGCACAATGTACTTGGAAGGTTTAATAAGACAATTGCAAAAAGAATTTGAAGCATACTTTCTCATGTAAAACTCCCTAAGTCATTCTAAGAAAAACAATAAGAACTATTGTTGATTGATAAACTTGTGTCTCCTTCAAGACCGCTAAATTAATGGAAAGTAGCAGAAAAAGTATGGTATGAAAAGAAAGGTTCATTGAGAGATAGAATATTCGATGAAAGGCTATTGTTCACATTCCAAAAGATAAAATAGCAAAGCTTGATGCCAAGGTGAGGAAGGAGTGCATATACCTTGGTTCACCAAGAGATGAACTTAGTTTTAGACTATAGGAGCCTATAAATAAGAGAATTGTTTGAAGCAGAGATGTGGTGTGTTTTGAGGATTAGACAATCTAAGATATCAAGCAGTTTAAGAAGTCAAAGTCCAAGGCAAATCCTTATCAAAGTCCTATTGTAATAATGAAGAATTCAAGGGGAGGGGGGAAACTCCTCAAACAAAACATCATATGGGAACCTGATCAAACAAAACAACTTGATGAAATGATACAACCTAATGAGACAAATGAACCTCTTGAACACACGATGGAAAATGTTTAGATAGAAAATGAAACTCGAGTGAGATTATCTACAATAATTAGATAACCATTAAGAAAGTACTTTGATGAATATATATATATATATATATATATATATATATATATATATATATATATATATATATATATGCCAATCTCATTGATGAAGGGGAACCTTAACTTTGAGGAAGCCATTGAGATGGATGACAAAAAAAAAAAAAACTGGGTGCGAGACGTGAATGAAAGAATTCAATTCTTGAAGGAAAACCAAATATATATGATAAGTTGCTAGAAGCAAGAAACGCTTTGTGAAACAAATGAGTGTTCAAGCTTAAGACTAAATAAAACAACACCAAACCCCAAGTACAAAGCATAAATTATCGTTAAAGAGTGTAATTAGAAGAAAGGCATAAACTTTGAAGAAGTCTTCTTACTAGTGAAGAAAATGACATATATTAGAGTAATCCTTGGTTTAGCTGCCAAATTAGACCTAGAGATAAATGTCAAAACAACATTGTTACTTGAAGATTTGAATAAAGAAATATATACGGAACAGCTAGAAGGTTTCGAAGAATCGAGCAAAGAACACTGAGTGTGTTGTTTGAGGAAAAGTTTCTACGACCTTAAGCAAGCTCCAGGACAATGGTACAAAAAGTTCAATATCTTTATGACCTAACACAATTTGAAGAAGTTAATTGCAAACTATTGCTTATTTGTGAAGAACTATGAAATCAACGAGTCCATCATACTTTTGTTGTATATCGGTTATATGTTGATTGTTAAGATAAGTTGAAAATATCTACGCTCAAGAATGCATTGAGTAAGTCCTTTGCAATGAAAAACTAGGTGCAAGAAAAAAGATTCTAGGAATGAAGATCATTATAGATCATTATAGAAGAATGTTGTGTATATCTCAATACGCTTATATTGAGAAGATTAAAGGTTCAATATGCATAATGCTAGATATGTGTGAGTTCCATTAGTTGGAAATTTCCAACTGAACAGGTCTCGATGTCCAAAAACTAAAATAGAGAAAGCAAAAATGAGTATGGTACCCTATTCATCTATTGTAGGTAGCCTTATATATGCAATGGTTTTTATAAGGCAAGATATTGCTTATGTTGTAGGAGTTGAGAGCATATTCCTATTAAACCCACGAAATGAACATTGGGAAGTTGTGAAATTGATACTAAGGTATTTGAGAGGAACAAACAAATAGGTGCTTATGCTCATTGGGTATTCAAATGCAAATATGGTGAGACATGGATTCATAAAAAAATACATTAGGATATTTTATTACTTTTGTAGGGAGAGTTGTTTCTTGACAGTGTAAACCCTAGAAGTGTGTTGCATTATTAACCATTGAAGCGAAATATATTGTTGCAACCAAAGCTTGTAAAGAGATGCTATAGATGAAGAACTTCTTAAGTGAGTTAGGACATAACTAAGATGATTATGTGGTGAACTATGATAATTAAAGTACCAACCATCTAATCAAGAACCCCATGTTCCATTCACAATCAAAACAAATTGACATTTGATATCATTGGATATGAGAAGCCTTGAATAAAAAGAAACTAAAGACAGAAAAGATCTATAGAAATTTTAATTGGTCTAATATGATGACTAACACAATGTCAACCAAAAAGGTTGAAGTCTATTGCTAAGGTGCCAGTGTAGTAGTCCACACCAATTAAAACCAAAAATAGGGAGATTTGTTGGAATTTCTCTCCTTAATTGATGTAGAACTATAAATAAGTAAGTGGTAACTATTAGTTGTGTATACCAAGTATATATAACTCTTGAAGACCACCACTTCATTAAAGGGTGCAATTAATTAGTTGATGGACATTAAGTATAAGTTGCATTCTTTGATGAATGAACGTATCCTTTCATTCCCAATAAATAAGGAGGCTTATGAAGTGGTGAAACATCCTCATCCTCATTTCATTTCATCCAATCCATTTTAGAAATCCTTTTTGAGAAAAAAAGAAAGTGACATAAGAGAGTTGTTCTTTGAGAGATAACTATTTGAGAAGGGTGAGATTCTTTAACTAGTCCTATATTGGAAGAGAGAGACAAGTTTTGTAATCTTACTTTCATAATAGAGATATTTTGTTGTACTAAGTGTTGTAATTTTCCCTTACTCACATTGGGAAGGTTTTTCACCTAAAATTTCAGTATTATTTTTTTCTATTTTCTACACTTGTATTTGTTTTTATCACATAGTATCTATTTTTAGTTCAAAGAGTATGAAATTTACTTTGTGAATTCTCAATACATAGTGGGTCCAATCCTTTTCATGGACCATGCAATGGATGAAGCTTTAAAGTACCAGGTTAGCCTTTTTTTGTTTTGTTTTGAAAGCTAGAGTTTTTTTATTTACAAAATTTTTCAGTGTTTGATTTATTTCATTATGTGTACTCTAAATCTTTAATTGACATGATTTGTAAATAAGAAAATGTCATATCATTGTAAAATCCCTCAAGAGTACCCTCTCCTACAACTATATACATTTTCCACTAGAAAAAAAATTTGTATTCAACCATAAAAGATCAAGTTCATTTACTTTTGTATTCAAGATCAGGTTTACATGTTTGAGATTGGAAGAAAATTGAGAATAATATATAACAAATCATATTTAACCTTCAAATTTTTGCTTGGACATTGTTTTGCCTCCAGGAGACTTAAGTGGATATTGGTTTTTGGTTTGAGTTGTTAATTCCATCATTCATATATAGTGTAATATTAGTCAATCAGTTTGGGTGGTGATTTTTGTGTTGTTTGTTTTGAAAATTAAGATAACTATTTATTTTGGGGAGGGGGAGGGGGATTCTTGAATGTTATATAATATTAGGTTATGCATTTTTTCCAATTCTTATAATTATCTAGTTTCCTTTTATAGTTGAGTTCAATATTTCATGTCCTCCTAAATAATTGTTTTAATTTATGAATTTACGTAATAACCCACTAGTTTCCAAATATTTTTGACTTGTTTTTACTGCAATGCAACAACCGGGTGTTTAACTTTTTACCTGTGGGATTCTTGCATGTACTGCACTTGTTGCCTCAAGCTTGCTACCTCTCTCTGCCAAAACTAGTTAATAGTAATATAGATATCAAATATATGTATATGTAATGATAATGCTAAGTAAATACAATATAATATTTGCACATGTCAAAATATGATTAATTATATTGATACATCTATTTTCTTTCTTTCATTTCTTGTTGGTAAATAATAAATAAATAAATTAAGTTGTAACTACATGGTTTGTGATGTTTGATGTGAAAGGAATGTAGGATTGGTCCACAAAGTCCCAAAAAGAGTTTATGGCAATTCTTAATAACTATGAAGAAAATGAAAGACAATCAGATCCAATTCTTAATGAAACTAGAATCATCTAATAGGCCATGGATGCATCTTTACTTACCATCTAGATTGGAGGATTATGTTGTTAGTAATGACAATGATCCATCTAATGAGAAGGTTATCAATTTTTGACTTATTTGCATATTATGAGTTAGCAATCTTTGAAGAAGCCTTAAGTGATGAGAATTGAAGAAAAATCACATATGATTAAATTCATGCTATTAAAAGGAATGAAAAGTGAGAGTTAACAAATTTCTCAACGGATAAAAGCCCTATTGGATTGAAGTGTACAATGACAAAGTTCAATCCCAAAGGAGAATTTGATTGCTTTAGAGCAAGGTTGGTTGCAAAAGATAAAAACAAAAGTTAGGTATTATTGATTACTTTCAGGTATTTGCTCTTGTTACAAGATTAGACATAATTTGCACAGATATTTCTCTTTCGGCTCAAAATAATTGGAAGATATATCAACTGGATGTTAAATATGCTTTTCTAAATGGTATTTCGGAACAATAAATATATCTTGAACAACTTATAAGATATGTAGCCAAGGGAAAAGAAGATAAAGTCTACAAATTGAAGAAAGCTTTGTATGGCTTGAAGTAGTCACCAAAAGTGTGGTACAAGATGATTGATTCATACTTTGTGCAACACGGATTTCAAAAGTGTCCTTTTGAACAAACTTTATATGTAAAATTTGTTGATCTTGGAGATATTTTTATGTGCCTATATGTTGATCTAATCTTTACAACAATAATTTAAAAAGATTATTGCAGAATTCAAGGAGGTTATGATAAGTTTGCTTTTAAATGACAGATTTGGGCTTGATGACTTATTTTCTTGGCATTGAGATCGTTCAACAAAATGATGAAATTTTTATCTCAAAAAAGATATGTATGTGGCGTTTTAAAGAAATTCAAGACGGAGAATTTGGAGTCAATTTCCATGTTTGTTGATCAGAAATTGAAGTTGACAAAGGAAAATGATGAAAGAAGAGTAAATTCAACCTAATACAAAAGTTTGATTGGGAGTCTGAGATATCAAACTGCAACTAAACTAGATATAATTTTTGGCGTTGGATTGCTTAACAAATTCATGAAAGAATTGCGTACTTGCCATCTACAAGGAATGAGAGAATTCTTTAACCAATTGTTACACTTTCTATAGCTGAAGCAGAGTATATAGCAACAGCTAGTTGTGCTACATAGGCAATATGGTTGAGAAGAATTCTAGAAGTAATGCATCATAAGCAGAATACTCCCATAAAAATATTTTGTGACAAGTCTGTCATTGTACTAAGAAAGAATCCAATTTTTTTGGGTGCATGATCTAAGCGTATTGATATTCTACTTCATAAAATTTGAGAGTTGGTAGTTGACAAAGAAGTGTTGATGAAATGTTGTCCAACTGAAGAACAAGATGCAAATATTTTTATAAAGCCTTTGAAAGTTATGTATTTTACAAGTTAAAAAAAACTGCCTTAAACCCCATTTTCTTTTCATCTCATTTTTTTATTATATTACGTATCACATTTATTATTATTATTATTATTATTTCCTCTGTTCCTAAACTTTTGATATTTTAGCTTCTTGTTTTTGTTTTCAAACTCTTGATGTTTTACACATTCCAAGACTCGTTAATTATTTTCTTCCATATATATCTCTATTTAACATGACTTGGATTTTTACAACTTCTTTTACCATAGATATTAAATGAGGGTATTTTAGACTAAATTTATTGTTTGTGAGTTGTATTAAATGTTTCTTAAACTGTGTGCATTAACCTTAAACATCAAGAGTTTAGGAACGGAGGAAGTATTATTTATCTTTGTCTTTCCCCACTTACATACACCCTAACTAGGGTCTAGGTTTATAACAACTCGTCAAGTATTTGACGCCTACCTTTCTCTTTCCATCAATGGGAACAAGAACTAATATGCGTACATAGACAAAGGAGGAGGCTTATATATTTTACACTTAGTTTGATGAATGATATCAACACGTTCTTTTTATACTCATTATTATTTGATAATCAATTTCATATGAGTTTCATCAAATATAAAATCCGCCAATACATGCAAGATGGAAAATGTTTGACGGACACCCAATTGCTATCCAACGCCAAGGAAGAGAGGAAAAAAAAATATAGATATAATAGGATTTATGATATAATAAGAAAAGTGAGATAGAGAAAAAAGAGAGGTGTTGAAAGAGTGTTTAAAATAAAAGGGTATGTATCATTATTCATGCAAGATATGGGAGTGATGAATGTCTAGTTGGTATATAACTAAATGCAAGAGATCAAGCTAGAACATAAACGGAGGAGTACTGAGGCATGGGCTGTGTTACCTTGACTTCTGAAGCAGGATTCATTAACTGATGATGATCCTCTTTGACCTTGTTATAGCGCTCAATAACAGATTTCATGCTGCAGAAATGTAGAAGTCCATATATATTAATGAGATGAGACATGATCATCTTTTTGTAAATCAAGAAACACTACATATATGTACACGGGGAATCTGCATATAGGATACATGGTCTACAATTGAAACAAGCAACAGAAGCTTGAGACTGAAATTGAATACAGAAAAAGTCAAAGGAAAGAACACGGACAAATAAAAACTAAAACATGAATTTGGTAATAATCAAGTTCCTTAAACTCAACGCAACAGAAAGGAGAAACTGTTTTCTTAGTGGACAGTATTATTGCTATGATATGATAATTATATGTTGAAATTATATGGATTTATGTTGGAAATGCATGTATGAATATTATATGTAATGTGTATAAGATAAAATAGACAGTATCCATTTATAATCCTAAGATTGTAAAGCAAAAAATATAAGAACTATAGAAAAAAAAATGCAATAAATGCAAATGAAGAATTATAAATAATGATGCTAATTGCACTAAATATTCAATTGAATTAATTAATAACAAAGAATTTCTTATGAGTGCAGATGGAGGATGCGGCTTTTACACGTAAAAAACTTCAGCTTAGATTAGCCCCACACTCCCAACTAGTTAACTTCCGGTAAATTTGGCTTTGTCTTTGAGCAGTAGGTGAGACCAAAGACACTCAAATCTAGCTGAGAAATGTTATGTGTTACACTACAAATAAGTTAGACTTTGAGCATGCACTACTTACTAGAAAGTCACAAAAAGAGCAATATGTCATTGGAAACTCTTGTTGGGTTCGAATTACAGGTTGAAAGGATAATGGATTGCAATACCATGCAGCTCACTAACCTATATTTACATAATAAGAACTTTTTTTCTTGAATTTTTTTTATAATTTTAACGATAATCTTTAGATTTAATTTATAATAAAATGTATCCTAGCCGCTTGAAGAGTATCAAAGGAAAAGGTTTCAGCATTCCAGTACTAGTGTATATAAAATTTATAGATTCCCAGATAAATGTATCCCCACGCCATGTTGTGATGGCTTCCTAGTAATTAAGTTTCAAATACCACCATAATATACCTTTATTTTAAACGTATTCCTGAGAATATAGATTCATAGAATGCGAGCAGAAGAACACCAACCTCTTAGTATACTGTATACATATTAGAATATTCGCACTTCTAATTATAAATGTATATTTAATTGATTGATTATTCACCTAAAAGAAGAGTTTAGACCACAAAAAGAAGAGAGAGGTTTTTACTTTTTACTAATAATAAAGCACACAAACAATTTAATCATCTGATTAAAAAAGAAAGAAAAGAAAAGAAAGTGGAACGAAGAAGAGATAAGAAATGAATCCTAATTCCTACCTGGTGCTTGCATAGTCATAAAGCTTGCCAGTGCTGGAGAACACAATCAATCCAACTTCTGCATCACACAAAATAGATAGCTCTCTTGCTTTCTTCATCAACCCACTTCTTCTCTTGGAAAACGTTACTTGCCGGCTGGTCGAATTTTCAATCCTTCGAATCACGATCTTTCCTCTCCCCATCTTTTTCTACAAAGTCAAAACTTACTAGGGTTCTTCTTTCACAAAGTTTTCCTTAAATTAGAAAGAAATTTGGAGGATTGATTGAAAAATGAAAAAACACAATATAAATGAGGAAAAAAGAGAAGAGAACATAATAATAATAATAATAATAATAGTAATAAATAAATAAACAAACAGTGAAATATAATTATGTATGAATAGTGCTAATAAATATATAGCAGACAAAGAATAATGAAAATAGTAGTAACTTACATGGAACTGGAAAGGAAATTAACTGGAAGGCGAAGCTAGAAGAAGAAAGTGATGCTATTCGGAGCTTTATAGGGAAAGCGAAAAGTGGTTTTTTTAGGTCTCAAGACGGTTCAGTGTGCTGAGGTTTCAGAGTGTGGGGCCAACTGAGCGAGTATGCATTGAAGAGAGGAGAAATTATTAGTACACGTAAGTTTGCTCAGAATCGCCTAACGAGAAATTATTAGAGATGACAAAACATATCTGAACGCCAGATCTATGAATATCTGTAAAAATATTTATAAGTGGGTCGGATAAATACTTATTTCATAAGACTGAGATTGGATATTTATTCATAATTTTTGACGGGGATGGATGCGGATATCGATATTATAGTACCCGTCCCGTCGAGTCCCCTCCTGCACCTACCATATATATATATATATATATATATATATATATATATATATAAATTAATATAATTAAAATATTTTAAGTAAATAATTATGTTATATATTTTTTTTCTATTAAAAAATAATTTTATATTTTTCATAAATTATAATTATCTTTATAATGTTGTTTATTTATGACTTGAGTTTGGATGAATCAATTTTATGTTTGTTTGTTTTTCATATTACGTTTGGATGTTTTTAATGTTATGTTTGGATTATTTAAGCTTGAATTTTAATTTACTTGTAATAATTTTTTAAGTAACATGTAGTCAAATTTTTACTATAAATTTTTTAATTAACATGTAGTCAATTTGAAACATGTAGAAAAGTTTTAAAAAAATTAACATATTAATTACATTTTTTTACTATATGTATACAAATCTTAAATGATAAATAAAAGATGAAAATTGTAAATATTAAATAAAAGAAGGATCTATTAAATATCTTAAAAAATAAGATATATTATTTAACTTTTCTTCATTTAATAAATAAGTAGCGTATGGGCTTATTCAAATTTTCACTATCTTATTTATATAGTCAATAGAAAGAAATTAAAAAAAAAAGATAATATATCCCTAAGAAATTAGAGATTATAATTTAAAAAAAAAAAAAAAAAAGATAAGGAAAGATGGATAAGCTATACAAAATATAAAGCAACAAGAAAATAAGGGGGGAGCTGCCATATATATATATATATATATATATATATATATATATATATATATGTAAAATTCTTTTAATATCAATAAATCTTTTAACAATTGTGAATATTATAAAGTATCTGTCAATGATATTATAACTTTTTCTACAAATTTCAATATCAATAACAACTAATTTTGAATATCTTGTAATTAAGTATATTATTCTAAAAAGTAAAATGAAGTTTTAAATTACTTTAATATTAACTTTAAAAAGTAAATTGAAATAAGGATTTGAAATTAATGATGAAAGGGATTTGCGGAGTTAAAAAATGGTTACAAAAATTAATAAAAGAAATATTTGAAAAAATATATATATAACATTAGATAAAGAAGTAAACACAGGTTGTTACAGAAATATTAGAGGAAGAAGTGAGATGAGTAGTTACAAAAATTGATAAGAGAAATTTTAGAAAAAGTTGCAAATATAGATGCATGTTAAGAGAGTGAAGTACACCACTTCATGAAAGGAGAATATTCAAATGAGGGTGAATGTGAGGGAGAGTGGAACAATGTGAGCAGATATAGAACGTTTATATATGTAAGGAGATATTTTTTTATTGATTTATTAATTTCATACATAAATAAAGTGCAGGTAGTGGGTGCGGGTATGAGTATATAGGTATCCAGCGGGTAAGGAGATGGGGATTAAAGTTGCTACCCGCACGGGTATGGGGCATGGTATGAGTATTTTTTTCAAACGCGGATATGGGGACGGGTACTATAGGACCCTATCCAGATCCTACCAATTGTCATCCCTAGATATTATATTTTTAAGCAACAAGTACATGAATCAACTAGCCTGAAATTTAATTTAATTAATGATTTTGGATTCAAGTCATGAGAATGCAGCTGCATTAAATATTTAGAGAGAGAGCTTTGATGTTCATAGTAATCGTATTTAGTTCGAACAAGATTATCTCCAATGAAAGATATCTATGATCTAGAAAAAAAAATTATATTTTTACTTTAAATTTATACATTTTTCCTTACAAAAGAACTAAAAACAGAAAAAATAAAATATGAAATAAAAAATTATTTTTCATGTTGTCATCAAAATAATGTTGCCATCCTATAAAAAATTGTCATTAATGATAATATTATTAACTTATATAATTAGTCTATATAGTTCTAGGTCAATTAAGATAATATGCACATAATGAAGCCAATATTAAACACATAGAAGTTAGTAGAGTTATAAGGTTAACTTAGTGGTGAAGGTAAAAGGGAAAGAGGGATTGGTCGTACATTTGCGGATAAAAAAAAAAAACACATAGAAGCTAGTCAATAAATTAACTTTTAATTTTTAGGTTTCTCACCCAAGTCTTAGGATTTTGACACAAAACTAAACATATTGAATATAGTTAAGGTAATTTCTAAATAAACACAATGATTAAAAATTAAACTTATGAATAAAATATTATTTTATTTCATGTTATTTATTGTTTAACATAATATACACATTTTGAGATAACAATTGATTATACCAATATCTATAACAAAATAATCTTATTTAATTACTAAAATTTAATATTTTTATTAATTACAATATATAATTACAATACTATATATCCAGTATTGCATTTATTTCTTTAGGATATTATTAAAAAAGTAATTAATTCTTTTTTAATACTCTAAAATAATTGTATATAATTTGAGATGAAGAAATATTTTAAAAATAATGACAAATAAAATGAAATCAAAGAAAGCAAAATAAAAAAATATACATAGTGAAAACTGAGAATCAACATGCAACTTAAGTCACGGAAACTCAGACAGATCGCTAGGCCACGTTTCGAAAAATGATTGCGCGCTTCCAATCGATGACGTGTCAGTGAGTCTGTCGTATCCTCGGATTAGTATTTTTTTTTTTGGTGTTGTATCCTGAGATTATTTATAATCCTCGTCCGAGAATCCTATCAAATAAAATAATAAATTAATTAGAATCCATTTATAGTTAAAAGATTTTTATATTGTGACTTTATGATAGATAAGTATAGGCGGTAATATTGTTAATTATTTAAATAATTAATTTAAAAGTTATATGTAGGAAGAGTGTTAGAAACATATTGTCTAAATATTCTTTCAAAGACACTTTCTTTTATTGATTAAAATTTATTTGAAAGTACAAAATCAAGCAAGAGATTAATTAAATAAGACTTGAGACTCACAAAATTTTATAATTTTTTAATAAATTTTAACCAATATCAAATAGTATACTTAAAAGAGTGTGTTACATAGTATTTTTCCGGTATTTCTCTATATGTAAAGTAATTTTGATTGTATGAAGCTTTGCTTATTTTTTTAAAGTTTAATTTTAATATATCATAATAAAAATATTTTGATATTATCAAATAATTAATTAGAAAATATTTCAATTAAATTTATTATTTATAAGAATTTTCTCATATATTTTTAAAAATTACAAAAAATATTATTTCTTTGAAATAAGTCAATATAAACATGAATCGTGAACTTTATTATATATTAGAAAAATAAGTCTGTGATATATTATATTTGGTCTTTTTATCTATCTACTTCATAAAAAAATATTTATATTTATCTATTTATTTACAAGGGAAAATGACATTAATTATAATTTTTTCAATTATACTCTTATGAGCATCAGTAATTTTCAACTAATAATGAATTATTATGTACCCAAAAAAACTAATAATGAATTATTACTTTGCTATTAAGGAGAGATCAGAGTAAAATAATATAAAGGATATAACAAAAAGTTTAAAAACAATTTTAAGAAAAACAAGAACATTAAAGTGAACAGATAAAGAAGAAGTTCATTAACTAGTAGAAAATTATTATATATCTTTTAAGACTAACATGCAAAATGATACTACTTCATCTATGTATAAATATTTTATTTTTAATTAATAATAATATATATGAAGTTAAAAATGTTTTTTTACTTGTAATTAAATTAAAATATAAATAAAATAAATACAATTTTACATATAATGCTACACAGAACTGATAAGAAGCATTCAATGTTTCTTTTATATTTGTACACAAGAAATTAGTGACAAATTTTTTAGCTCTATGCATATTCTTCTCTATTATACTACATCCATTGTAGATAAGAAGTAACTACTGGCTAGTTAATATAGTTCTCTTAATACCAAAAGGTTTTGGCACAAGTGGTTCGACACTTGGATTCCTTTTTTTTTTATCGGCTAAATATTAATTGTTAATATATTAGTTTTTGTTAATGGGAAAATTCGAATCTACGACCTATCCATCTCTTCTTTCTCTCTTCACTATCAAGCCAATCTTATAACTCTCTCGACACTTGGATCATTTAATTAAGATCTGGGATTCCATTTTCAACTTGAGTATGGAATCGTAATTAGAGGTATCACTTTACCCTAAAATAGACCAATCCGGTGGAATTAGTTGGCTTGGTCGTTACTGCATCTGAAGAAAGTGATCATAGAATTAATTATATAAATTTTCTATTGAGGTCTTCCTCGTACACAAATTGATCATGGATGTCGTCATGGCTTTCGCCGACCTCCTTGCCACGCTGGAAAATTAAATGTTAATTAAAGATTATGGTGGAAAACTGGGATTTAAAAAAATCATTTAGACCTCGGAGAAGCCAACTTCTCTGTTGATGTACATTTTGTCGCTTACTTCACTCATTCCCTTAATTTTTGGGAGACCTGCGTGCAGGTTTCTATAATTTCTTACCTTCGACCTTGCCGCTGCTGACATGTCAGGGACTTCTGGAGCTACTATGAAACATTGGCGCAGTTTTCATTCAACAAGATCTCACATTTGTTTGAAATAAACCACCAAAGCATGCACATTCAAGAATTTATACACCATTAAACATTAACTGGATTTTGTGCAGTTTAATTTTTAACTGCAGAGAATCCGACTTCTTCTTTGAGAGGGTTGTAGCTTCTGAATTAGTTGTTGCTTTTTGGTTTCAATGAGAATGTGACTGTTTCACCTAGAAGAAAAAAAACCCTTCATTACGTAGATTATTAAAGTAAAATTGTAATTCTAATTAAAATATAGCATAAATGACACCTAAAAATTTAAATATTCTATCTAAGTTTGGTAAAAAAAAAAAAAACTTACATTGATGATCAACTTCAATAAGTAGTAACATATTTATGGTTTAGAAAATAATTTAAACTTATACATACATATTTATTATAAAAGTTTAATAACATTGAGGCATACATGTGTGTAAGATTCAATAATTTACCAATAGTTTGTTTCAAAAGGATCAGGTTCAAATCTCTTAAGCAAAAACAGTCACAAATTGAAAATATAACTCTTGCATATGAAGAAAATTTGGTTGGAAGGGAGCAACTCACTTTTGAATGTCTCTAGATCTTTCAAAGGATTGGGGATATACTCAATGCAATCTTATGCGAATAAAACTAATAATTTCACTTGATTATACTTTTAGTCTATTATATATTACAATTATGCGATTTTGGTCTCCAAGTTTCAATTACGCCAACCAAGTCTCTCAAGTTTTTTCTCATTTGTAACCAAGTCCCTTCATTTCATTTTCATTTAATATTTAAGGAAATTAACTTACTTGGCAAACTAGACATGACATAACAGTGAGCAAATACAAGATACCAACTAAAAAGTATAGAATATTTGAACTAAATAATCTAAAAAGATGCTCTAACTTTATTGACTTATTTATTGTATTGATAGTGCCTAAAGTAAATTATTGTTTTTATGTTAATAATAAACCACAAATTATAAGAAATATGCAAATTACTGACTTAAATATGGGGTGAAACTAAGATGGAAGGATCTTATTGTAAATGAGAGAGAATTAAAAAAAATGATACAATTAAAATATGAGAAATTAAAATCACACAATTATCATACCTAAAAAAATCTAAAAATACAATTAAAACAAACTTGAATTTATTGTTGATTAAAAAATTTAAGACAAATATTAATTAGTGTCTTAAGAACATTTGTTAAGAAATTTAAAATAGAAAATTTTCAATAAAAATTTACTAATACATTTTTTTAGTGTAATTTTTAACGCATTCATGATATGAATTCTGATAAAAAAATTTATATTTTAAATTTTTTAACCAATATCTTAAAAGCAGTAGTTACGAAAATCAAAAACTTAAATATATCTATTAATGCTACATCTATCTAAAGCATGGTGCATTCTTCATTAGATCCATTTTACTCGATTGTGCTGTTTTCTATATAAGAATTGTTTAGGCTAGCAAAAATATAATTTTAGCCTTTCTTAATTGCTGACAAGTGTCCACTTTTGGGAGGTATTTTAGTCTTTCTTTTCCAATTTTGTCCTTTTATTCTTTTACTTTTTCTTTTCTCTCTCTTTCTTTTTCAGTTTTGTCTTTTTCTTTTTTTCAACATTCACTTTTTTTTTAGTTTCTTTCATTTATTTTTTAGTGTTTCTTGCATTTTTGAAATAAAATAAAAAAAATATTTATTTAGTTTATTATTTAAAAATATTTAATCTTTGTAAATATGTTTTTCATTTTTCATAGAACTTTCTATTAATCTTTTTTTTGGTTTTGTTCAATAAATATTATTTCTCATTGATATTTTTAATTCTTTTCGATATCACAATTTTTTCATTTTATCTTTTTAAATATCATAATATTTTTTCATTTTATCCTTTTTAGATATCATGATATTTTTTATTTGATTGCTCATTTCTAGAATTATATAGACTTATATGCAACAAATGAAAGTTTAATTAAAATTATATGGAAATGAATTTTTTAGAACTAAACAATAGTTTTAAAAATAAAAATTAAATACAATTATGATATTTTAAGAGACAAAAAATATAATTTAGTTAAATTTTGATTCTGTTCTTTTTTTTTTTGGGTTTACTATCTTTTTGGTCCTTAAACTTTTAAGAATTTTTGTTTTTAATCCCTGAACTTTTTTTTATCTATTTTTAGTCTTTTAACTTTTATTTTGTCCATACTTTTAGTCCCTTAACTTTTTTTTTTTTGCCTTTGTTTTAGTCCCTGAAACGGACTAAAAATAAGGATGAAAAAAAAGTTAAGAGACTAAAAATGGAAATAAAAAGTCTATGGACTAAAAACAGAAATTCTAAAAAGTTTAGGAACTAAAAAGATAGTTAACCCCCTTTTTTTTTTGTCTACACCACATATATCCTCTACTACTGGAGACAATCCTAAAAATCTTTTTAAGTGTTTTTGAATATAATCTAATTCTATTTTTTTAAATGAAAAAAAAAAAGATATACCCTTTCAATCTATTTTCGGGTAAATCAATAATAAGAAAATTATTGATATAAATATATATTAATACAACATTTTTTTTTTGCATTGTTTACAAAGACGAATGTGACCCGTATGCTACACATTAAGATAAGGGTACATGGTCTAATGTTTGTCAAAATATTAAGGGGGTTGTGTAATGTATGAGGGGTGTTGGTGTAATATTTTTCAAACAACTAAGTGGAGTTAGTGTAGGGGTAGAAAAAGCAGTTGAAATTTGTATAATTTCACGTAATTTTAGGAGTAGTTAGTGTAATTTACTCTTATACTAATAAAATATTACACATCAAAGGGCTATTTTTTTCTATTTAAGATTGATTTTTTAAAAAAAATTCAATGTATTACTTTATTTGATTTTATGTTTTTTAATTTGTAGATGTATTTTTAATTTTTTTATTTAATTTAGATAAAAATAAAATTAAACTTAAAATGTTAATTTACTAAATGAAATCTAATTGAGTTACACTATGTGAATCAACCGACATGGCATGAGGTGATTCCAACTTTATCAGTGGTCTTGAATTCAAATATTAAATATGTAACTGTGTTAAATACTTGAAAAGAGTTTTAGCAATTACGTATACGGAAATTTTATTGATTAATATTTAAATGATAATCTTAAAATATTTTACAAAAAATATATAATAAATATATTAAAATTAATTTTTTATTTTTATTTTTTATTATAAATAGATTTAAATAAATCTTTAATAGTATCAAAACTAAAAAAAATTAAAATTATTTTTCTATGATAAAGACCACATGTATCTTCTATAGGAGACCGTCCGACTCAAGTCAGGTAGAATTATAATGAACAACAAAACCCTCTCTCTGAGTATATTTACACAGTTGCATACTCAGCACACGACAATTTTGATAAAAAAATGAATTTGAGAATAAATTTGCATTATCAATGTATAAAAAATATATTTTTATTATTTTATTCATATATTTTTTAAAACTTAGTACGTATTTTTCAATACTTCTTATATTATATAGTATTCCCAACAGGTTAACGTGTCTATCTCTTTCAAGATTTTTTTTTCGTCTGTCTACTTTTATAAATACACACACGGGCATCATTTTTTATTGATTATAAAATCCAAAAATGGATTGAAAATAAATATGATTTAAAATCAATATACTGTGAAGATTTTCCTTAGACATAATATAAATTAATTTCTTTGTAAGAATTGTGCAAAAGTTGTACATTTAATATTACTTAAAACATATGTTATTGCAAAATATTAATTAGTTTTTAGCAATATTGTTATTTATTAATATCTCACTTAAATATTTAAATAAAATTACAATGACTATTTAACTCTTTTAGTAAAGGTCATTTTATAAAAAAAAAATATTTTAACTATAATTAATATTTTTTATATAAGTGTATATTACATTAACAAATTAAATAAAATAAATTTAAATAAATATAGAAAGTTATTTCTAAAATTAATGTTTTTTAGTTAAAAATATAAAAAAATATTTAATTAATGAGTTTTATTAAATTGATTGATTAAAATTAAGTTAATTGTTGAAAATTATTTTATTATTGCTAGAAATAAATTAATTGAAATATAAAAAAAAAACTTGACAAGTAATTTAGAATTATTTTTAATTAAATGGATATTCACTTATTAATGAGGACAGAGACAAGTAGTAAAGTAGGTACATACTTTAGAATTATTTAAATACCTTTAGATGTATATATAAAATAAAGGCTTAATTGCAATTTTTATCCCCAATTTTTTACTTTTTGACGAATTTTACCTCCAACAAATTAATTTAGGGCATTTTACCCCCAACTTTTTAAAAGGTTACAAATTTTACCTTCTACTGTTGTGCTGACGTGGCATGCTGACATAAGCGTAAAAAGTGGGGGTAAAATTCACCAAAAAGTGAAAAGTTAGACATAAAATTTGTCAAAAGGTGAAAAAGTTAGAGGTAAAATTTGCCAAAAAGTAAAAAGTTGGGGTAAAAAGTACAATCATTTTAGTATACCATGTCAGCAAAACGGTAGGAGGTAAAATTTGTAACTTTTTAAAAAAGTTGGGTGTAAAATGTGCCAAATTAATTTGTTGGGGGTAAAATTCGCCAAAAAAAAGTTCGGGATAAAAATTGCAATTAAGCCTAAAATAAAATTGCTCTAATTTATTTTTAGGACACCTATATAAATACCAACCAGTATAGAGGACTATTGCTCATATCCGCCCACCTTGCCCCAACTCATTGTTATCTCTATTCAAGCCAATTCATCCACGTGTTTGGTGTTAAAAATTATTTTATATTTTATTATAAATTTTTAAATAAAAATAATAATTTAAACCCTTCATGAAAGAAAATTTGTTGGCATAATTGAATAATTATGATTATAATTACAATAATTATAGAATAAATAGAAATTTCCTATAAAACGCATTCTTGAAGAGGAATGAGAAGCTTAATTGAGGCTAAATTTCAAATTAAGTATTTGTATATATCAAACTAATGGGTGTGCATCATATTAATGAATATAATATATATAAACTTATTAGTGTATTTACAAGTCATTTTGGAACATGGATAAAAACCAACATGACATGTGCAATCACATGGGTAATATTATATCAAATTAGTTAGATTACATTACATTCAATTTTAACAATAAATTTATAAAATGACATTTGTTAGGTAAAAAAGTAATTAATTAAATAGGTTAAATTGATCCGCGGGTCTCCATACTTTTACAAAATTTTCAATTTGGTCCCTACACTTTTTTTTTCTCTTTTAATCGGGTCCCTGAAGTTTTATTTATTTTTCAATTGGGTCCTCCCATCTTATTGTTATGAAAAAATAATCGCACGACAAAACCTAATTAGAGGTGTAGACAGTTGACTGATGCTTCTAAAGTGTGTTGTAAGTACAATTGAGTTAATTGTGAGAGTTTTCTGCAAAGTTTTAACCTTTTGTAGAGCCAAACAATTGTGAGAAGGTTGAAACTCAACAAAACTCTCGTACAATTGATCCAGTTATGCTTACATCATACTCTAACCGGTCCACTGTATGCACCTCTAATTAAGTGTTTGCGATTAATTTTTCATAATGACAATTAGACGATAGGACCTAATTGAAAAAAAGTATAAGTTCGGGGACCCAATTAATTAAAGAAAAAAAAAGACCAGAGACCTAATTAAAAATTTAGTAAAAGTATAGGGACTCAGAATAATTAAACCAATTAAATATATAATTATTATTTTTAAATTTAATTTCAATTTTATCATGTGAATTATTTTAAAAATTAAAAATATAAGTATATTTATTGTTTGGTTCTAACCTAAATGTTTAATTTTAGATAATATTTTTTTTTTAGTTTTAAACAAACAATTATATAAATAAATTATTTTATAATATACATAAAGACGAACGTGACCCGTGCGAATGCACGGGTAAATGACAAGTTTATTTTAAAAAATTACATACACTAATTTGCAAGCTGTCTGTGTGGAGTTATAGGGTAATTAGCAATATTATTATATTGATCTTGTCTGAAAAAGCTGTGTGCGACATTATACGCTAATATTAGGTGTGGTGTCTTCGTTTCAAAAGCTATGATCTTTTTTGGGAAGTGTCATAATTAGCTATAAGTACTCGCATAAGCTATATATTTCATTTTGATGATATAATGAATATTTGACAATTTGTGTGTTTGTCGAGATACGAAGATGAGGTGGTAATTGGAGACCTGCTGAGAGAACCCTCATATGTCTAGCCACATGAAACTCATGAGGAGAGCTGGAGAGGGTAGCATGCAATTTATCTAGAGAGATTATCTTTGTTCACAAGTTGAAATTGATATTTTTATTCTCTCACTCAAGACTTATACGAATTCACATAAGGAGTTGAGACTAAAAAAAAAATATTAGCATAAATTTTTTAAAAATATTTAATTAAAGGATATAAATATTTAAATTTAAAAATTGTAATATAAAATAATTTTAAAAAATTGAATATGTTTCAATAATCACAAGAATATCTTAAATCTAGTTTAAAAAAGACTTAAATATTTTTTTAGTCCCTTTAATATAGAAGTGTTTTAGTTTTCACTCTTTTTATTATTATTTTTCACTTTTGTTCCTATTATATTTTTTGTTTCATTATGGTTCCTACTTTTATTTCTCTGTTCATTAAATCTAATGACGTCCAACTAAAAAAATATATTAGGGACCAATAAAGTAAAATAATCAAAACAAAAGCAACAAAAAGTTAAGATGATCAAAATATTATTAAAACCTTTAAACACTAAGATGCATTGGTGGAGAGTAGAAAAATTAAACCTACGATGAATGCACTGGTAACAACAAAAAATTATAAATATTAATTAAACCTTAAACATATAACTTTACAAAAGTCATGCAATGACCACTACACAAAAATCACTAATAAATAATGTTATTTAGATAATGTTTCTAGGTAAAGCCATTATTTGATGAGATACAGAGCTTTCGGATAGCACTTGTTTAAATAAGCACTATATCATGCATATCTTTAAATAGTTCTTATTTGAATAAGCATCATCTAAATGTGTATAAATTTTTATGTAACAAACTTATTGTATAGGCGTAGAAATTCATTTATCAGATAAAGGTGAACTCTTAATGATTGAATTATTTGACTTTAATTCGTCAACCACATAACTTATTATTATAGTTGTTTTTAAATTAGATGTTTAATCCATATGTTGTGTGTGCTGTAGAAAATGAATTATTATGCTTCACACTGTAGTTGAATGTATGACATACTTCATCATAGGAGGGGGGTTATAAATATTGTTTGCAAATGAGGTTGGTGAGTTTATAAGGAAGGCTGAACAACAACTATATTTTATCAATGAAAGGGATTCAATGTGCTTGTTTAAAGTGTAAATGCAGGAAAATATGGTCTTCATCTAAGGTGAAGATGCACATGTATTAATTTAGGTTTAGAACAAATTATTGGTTTTAGACAGATCTTGGCGATTATGCCAATTATTGACCTATGGGATGCATCAAGAAGTAGTGGAGGTATAGTTAATGACAATCATTTTATGTTCTTGTTGTTGAATCCAGAATCCACGTTTTACAAATCATTAGCAAAGCAAATTCTAAGAATGGTTGAGGAAAGTTATGCAAGCTAACATATTTGCTAAGTGTTTTCAGTTGAAAATATAAAGAGTAGATAAGAACAAGTATTATGATGAGTTCAAAAACAAGTTTAGAAAGAATGTTTCAACACTGTCTTAGAAGATTGAATGAAGCCCTATCAGAATGATGAGTTAGAGCTTCCTCTGAAGACCAATCTTAGCAAGTTGTAAAGGACATCAATAAGGCCTTACTTAGAAGAAATATTAGAGGCTACATAGAACACAGAGAGCAACTGTGTTGTGAACCTTAGGTCAGTGTGGGTGCACTGGTTAAGGTGTGTTGTTGTAACTTTAAGAACTCGGGTTTAGCTTTGTGAAGTGGAAAACCTGTTGAGGTTGATGCTGTAAAGCCAGTGGTGGCTTGTTGTTGTGTTTAGTGAAGATCTCATTGGGAGAGTGAGGACTGAATGTAGTCCTATGATTGGGGTGAACCGGTATAAAATCTGTGATGTTCATTCTTTTTCCCTTCTCTTTAATGTTTTGAACATTTAAATCTTTCAACTTGTTTTTCATAAATAAACATTCGTGAAACAGTATTTTGAACACAAACATAGTTTTTCAATAAACCTCTTCAATTAAACAAAAGTGTTGAAGTTTTGTTCTAAGCAAATAATAGTTTTCCAAAAATCTATGAGTTTTCATTATGAGCTCAGAACATATATTTATTTTGAAGAAACATTTTTCTTAACTGACTTCAGAACTATTCTTTTGAAAAGGAGTTAGAAGTTTGTGAAAATACAATTCAACCTTCCCTTCTTGTGTTATTTTATTCACTTCACTTACAATATATGGTGGAAGAAGCATTCTTGTCTAGTTAGTGGGTAAAATTGAATTTAATCAAGAAGAGTTTACCTAATAGACAAGCTATAAGATTTTATGATTTGTTAACTCCTGCAAAGCAACCCATATACAATAGGGTTTTTAAAACCAACGCCACGTCATCACTTAATGCCCAAAATAGACGGAAAGAACTAAAACCTAGGACGAAAAAAATGTTGGAGGATGTTGACTGGTCAACGAAAAGTTTAGGAACTAAAACGAGAAATCGCAAAAAGTTCAGGGATGAAAAACATAGTTAACCTAAAAAATTAAATTATCAATACATTTTAATTAAATTCATATTTTAATTATTGATGATTTAAGATTATACTAAAAAAATATTATTGTAAGAAATTATTCTATAGAATAAAATACAAATACCCCAATACCCCCATGTTTTAATTGAGCATACATAAAAAAATATGATAAGAAATCAAATGATAATTTTAATAAAACAAAAATAATAATAATACATTTCAATTTCTATATAGCAACTTTAAAAGAAACATAAAAAGGAATGAGGTAATATTAATAATAAAAAAAATTAAATTAATGTCCTGTTTGATAGAGAGAAGAGAAATAGGATGAATGAAAACAAAAAGAATGAGTGAAAATAAGAAATAAAGTGAAAATTAAATGTTTAATTTAAAGAAATAGAGAAGATAAAGAGAGAGATAGAGGGATGTGTGAAAATAAGTGAAAAATAGTACACTGAGTTTCACCGATTTCAAAATTAATTCTCTTCTAAATTTTACTCACCAAACACCCCCCCAACTTATATATTTCCATCTACTCAAAATTATTTCCATCCTTCATACCAAATAAGGCGTAAGGGTATTGATTATGGACTTAAAAGTGATTTTTATTAAAATATATTAATAATATGCTTTGATAATAATTTTTAATACATTATTAATACAATTTTTAATAATTTAACTTGTAGCTTTACCAAGATCCCTAAAATGAAATTCTATTTCCTTTAGTAGTTAGCTCACCAAACCGATCTAATTCCAGGTGGAACTCAAATGAAGGTGTGGGTGTCGTAGATTCAGCTGCAACTGAGAGAATCTGCCAACTGCATATAATGTTAAAGAACACAATAAAAGAAACAGTCCGACACATCTCACATGCGATGGAGTGGGCAACTTTTTGTTAGACTGCAACAAAGACTAACCCACTTGCTACCTAAACTAGGAATCACTTGTTTCGGATTCATTAAGGTTTCCCATATTGGAAATAGTTAATGACTACTTTTATAGTATTAAAAGACCATTTCCAATGCCTCCTTCCAATTTATTTTTCCTATAGTTGGTGTTGGAACTTGAAATAGTACGTTAAGCATTTCAAATTTATTGATCCTCCATCCCATTTAGGATTAAATTAAGTCACCTTTCTCTTAGGTGTTCTAGTCACAAGAGAAAAAAAAAAAAAAGATAGATACAATTTTATTTTTATTTCCTTTAATGTGTTGCTTAATTAAGGTAATCTTATATAAAGAAATATAGTTTGTTTATATATTCTAAATTTATTTTAAACATTATAAAATTCACCTAATTTAGGATAATTAGCAATATATCACATAATGTCATCGTTAATGTAATGCAGAGTATGTGGCTGATTTCAATTTCTCCTTTGCGCAGTGGCTTATCAATCCTGGGTCTTGTTTTCGAGATGACCCTGTTTAATATCGGGTCTGGTTTTCCTTGTGATGGTTCGTTGGGTGGCTGTTGGCATTTGTAAAGTGCGTTGGGTTTGGCGAGTATCACGCGGATTTGATGATGGAAAGAGGTTGATCAAGCGGTTGGTGACATGTGTAGATCTAAAATTTGCAATGGTATTCTGTGTTGGGGAAGGCATTATGGTTACGTGCTAGAGTGAGCACCCGCTGCATGAGGCTAACTTGCAACGATTATGATTGGCTACAGGGTGGGTGAGGGACTGTTGGTTTTTGGGCTGGTTCATTTATGACTTTGGTTATTCTTATTTATGTAACATCTTCTATAAATACTTGTAAGCATTGTATCTGGCCTCTTTTTGTAATGGGAAAGGTACCCCTTGTACCGCCATCTAATATATATATATATATATATATATATATATATATATATATATATATATATATATATATATTCTTTTGCTGATAAAAAAAAAAATGTAATGCAGAGTAAAAATACAGTCTTTTTCATCCTAAAAATGTTTATATTACACTTTCTTCCCATTTTATTTTAAAACATATGCATCTCTTTTTTAATGGAGAGATGCATATTTTAAATTACCCATACATGGTTAGGAATGATACTGTAAAAAGTTATATTATTCACATAATAATTATTTATAATATTAATTTTTTCATACGGTAAAAATTAAGTTTTATGATAAAAAAGTTATATTATTCTTATAATAATTTTGTGACATTTTTCTATCTTTTTATTAGTTATAAATGAGTATACTCAATCGGATCAACTTGACCTAACCTGATAGAAAAAATATGAAGTTGAGTTGGATTCACATGTTTAATGAGGTTGGATTTTCGTTAACTCGATTGAGTCAAATTGAAAATTGGGTTTAACAATTTTATACTCAACTCAATCCAACTTGACCTTTTTTTTTTGGAAGATGGGAAAAATAAAGACAAAAACAAAACTAAAGACGGAAAAACTCAACCCCCATAGCATCCATCATCAATAAATAATGCATAACATCAGAGGGTACAAACAGATTGAGGAACAATTCTTAAAGAAGTTCCCATTTTGCTAAATAATTAGTGCACTAATTCCCTTCTCCAAGGATGTGTTTGGTTGGTAAGAAATAAGAGAGAAAGGAAGGACAAGTTAGGAAAGAGAGAAAAAGTGTGTTATTATGAGTAGTTTTGTTAAATGGAAAAAGGGAGGGAAGTTTATAAAAAATTTGGTAGGGCACACACTTAAACATTTACTCTCTCAACTAAGTGAAAGTGTGAAGAAATTGACATTATTTACATTGCTTTTCCCATGTTGCCCTTCTGGCCTTCTCACAACACCTTGTGCCTGCTACTCTTGCTCAACACACTTGTTCGATTCCAGTTGCTCATCTTTGGTCTCATTTATGTTTTATTTGGGCAATTGATACGTGGCTGCTTTCACAAATGGTTTAGGATTAAACAATGACTACATATCCATGTTTTGTTTAGGATATTAAAATTTTTGAAAAAAAATTCGTATTACAGTAGGAAAAAAAACATGTTAATATTAAAGGGTAAAATGGTATTTTTGTTAATGTATCAATTTTATTTCTTTTCTTTTCTTACCTATTAAACAATTTTAATTCAAATATTTCTTCTATATTCCACTCTATTTCTCTTCAACTAAATGATCTTTATTTTTACCTTATTTTTCACCTATTCACTTTCATTCTCTTCCTTTCTTTCCTCATAACCTTTACATAAATAAGTGAAAGAGACAGACCAAACAGATTAAGAAGCCAACATGACTCGGTTATATTATTTAAAAAAAAAAAACTTAATATAATATGTAGCATAAAAAATAGAAAAAAATACTTAATCTGATTTAGTAAATGTGTTTCACAAAATAATTCTAACTTTTGAGATAGAATTTTTTTTTTCCAATTTTTATAATTTACAACTTATTCTTATTTTTTGTATTTTTAATTTTTTTAATTTTTTTAATAACAATAAGAATCTTCTCAAATTAGGAATAACTTGTTTCGAATTCAATAAGGTTTCCCAAATTGGAAATAGTTAATGACTACTATTATATAGTAAAAAGAACACTACCATTTCCAATTTCTTCTTCCCATAGTTAGTGTTGGAACTTGAAATAGTACGTCAAGTATTTCAAATTCATTCATCCACCATCCCATTTAGGATAAAAGTCACTTTTTCTCTAACGTGTTCTAGTGACAAGAAAAAAAAGATACATTTTTATTTTTATTTCCTTCCATGTGTTGCTTAATTAAGGTAATGTTGCATAAAGAAATATAATTAACAATTTTGTTTATATATTCTAAATTATTATTTTTTGACTGATATTCTAAATTATTTTTAAACACTATAAAATTGACCTAATTTACGATAATTTAGCAGTGTATCACATAATATCATCGTTAATGTATTAATAAATAATATAGAGTAAAATACAGTAATTTCTTCCTAAAAATGTTTCTATTGCACTTTCTTCCTATTTAATTTTAAAAACATATACATCTCTTTTAAGAGAGGGTTGTATATTTTAAATTACCCACACATGGTTAGGAATGATACTGTAAAATGTTATATTATTCATATAATAATGATTTATAATATTAATATTTTCATACTGTAAAAATTAAGCTTTCTGGTAATTAAAAAAGCTATACTATTCATATAATAATTTTTTATAACATTTTTCTCTATCTCTTTATCAATGATAAATGAGTATACTCAATCGGGCCAACTTGACCCAGTCTGATAATATATATCAAGTTGAGTTGGATTCACATATTTAATTAGGTTAGACTATTAATTATTAACATGATTGATTGAGTCAAATAAGAAATTGGGACGTTTAGCAATTTTATATTCAACTCAAGCCAGCTTGCCTTTTTTTTTTGGAACTTGGGGGAAAACAAAGACAAAAACAAAACTAAAATCATAGGTAATGTATAACATCATAGGGGCAAATAGATTAAAAAGCAATTCCTGAAAAAGTTCCATCTTCACTAAATAATCAGCACACTAATTCCTTTTAATTTAAAAAAAATACTTAATACAATATATATTCAGCATTAAAAAATAGAAAAAAAATACTTAATGTGACTTAGTAAATGTGTTTCAAAGAATAATTGTAACTTGAGAAAGAATTTTTTTTTCAATTTTATAATTTATAACTTATTCTTATTTTTTTTATTATTTTAATAATTAATCCAATAACTATTTTACCCAAATCTAATCGGGTTGGCGTATAAAATTGTCCCAAATCTAACCCAATCTCTCTTGACCATTTTTATTATCAAATTGGATCTAGAAAATTTTCAAATTAGATTCATTCCAACTAATGATTATTTCAAAATTGAGACTATTAGTTAAGTTAAAACAACATCATACTAGTTGACCTACGCGATTAGTGGTGACCTATAATAATTTCTAATCATGTTATTTATGTTATCTAACATTTTCTTTTCTTATCATTTTCATAATTATAAAGAATTGAATTATTATATAAAAGCAATTTCTCTGTTGCAAATTAGATTTTGAACAGAATACATGACTTCTTCATCAAGTTGTTAGTAACTGTACTAGTTGGGGTATTCGGCAACGCATACAAACCGAATACCCCCCCACAATAGAATCAAGTGTTCGATACCCAAAGCACAGCCGAACACCCCAACGCTGTATGATCCGTTCGGCAGACGGAGTATTCGGCATCTATAAATCCGAGGACCCCTAAAATCCCTCACCTTAGACCTAAATGATAGTATTCGGCACAAATAGGCCGAACACTGGTAGAAATATATACACCACTAAGTAATTAAATACTCTTAAATCACCACGTTTGTGATTAAGAAAAGACCTAAGGCCCTTCAGGACCAAAGGCCCATGAAGGCCCAAGCCCAATAAGAATATCTATAAATAGGGGATCCACTCCCCAAGGTACTCTCTCTGAATTCGCATTTATTACATACATTAAATGCTCTGCGCAGAACCCTAACTTGAACGTTAGAGTGTTTATTGCAGGTACCCCACCTTTCGGACAAGTTACAAAGATATCAGAACACACAGAGACGACGGAAGGTCTCCCCTTATCCCCAGACAGGAACATTTTGGCGCCCACCGTGGGGCCCGGTAAAACTTTCCCCGCAGCCTCACAAAGAATGGTTACTACTAGAAGTCACGCGCACATGGAAGCACATCTCGTCGACGAAAACCTGGTGGAAGATCAGACAAATCTTTCGTCAGATCTGAGGCAGTTGCGAGCCGACATCTCGGCTATAAGGCAACAGCACGCTCAAGAGTTGTCGGCCCTCCGCCGAGAAAATGCCGAGTTGAGAGACTTGAACCAATCCAGGAGACAAGAAAACCAGAAACCAGACAAAAATCATGAAGAGGAATCGATAATTAACCTTAGCATGCAGGGTACGACGAATCGGCCTTCCTTTTCTACCTTTAACAATCAGTCACGTCCCTGTAGGCATCCTTTTGTCTTAGGGATCATGGAAACTCCCCTTCCTCCAAACTGGAAGAACCTTAGTCTGGACCGATACGATGGTAGCACGGATCCAGATGAACATATAGATGTGTATGTAACCCAGATCAGTTTATACACCTCTGAAGATGCCGTTCTATGTAGGGTGTTCCCCACCTCCCTCAAGGGACACGCCCTTAGTTGGTTTACTCGCCTACCACCGAACTCCATTGACAGCTTCGAGACGTTGGTCGCCAGATTCGGCAATCAATTTGCAACTAGCAGACCCCATCATCTAACTTCAGTGGCACTAGTCAATATTCGGCAGGAAAAAGGGGAATCTCTGAGAAGGTTCATGGAAAGGTTCGGCAGGACAGCGTTGAACATCCGGAACCTAGATTCGGCGGTAGCTATGCACCAGCTAGTAACGACTCTTAGACCAGGAGCCTTCGTCAACAGTCTCTGCAAAAAACCGGCTCTTGACATGGATGACCTCCGACGACGAGCAGCAAGATACATGCAGATGGAAGAATTATCCGAATACAGAAGCCAGGTCCAAGCAGAATCTAACCCAAGGAAGAGGGAACAAGAAAAAGATTATCAAGGGAAGGGAAAAGACAAGATCAGCAAAGAGAAGGAGTACCGTGGCTCCAGGTATACAACATATACCCCGCTTAACACTAGTCGATCCCGGATACTCGAACAGGCTCTAGCCACAGAAATTTTGGCCATGCCGAAGAGGGCCAACACTCCCCTTAAAGCCGATTACAGCAAGCAATGCCGATACCACCGCAACAAGGGTCACTCCACTGAAGAATGTGCCACCCTTAAGGACAAAATCGAAGATCTCATCAAAATGGGACACCTTAAAAATTTCGTCCATGATCCGAGGACCGAAAGATCTCATTTCTGGAGAGATAAAGACAATGACAGAACCTACCGGACGGACTTTAGCCATGCTAGAAGAGACGAAAGACAAAGAAGCAGGTCCAGGGAACGACAAGACATTAAACCCTCTAATCCTAGGAGGGTCATCAACACGATTGCCGGAGGATTTGCGGGAGGAGGATGTACTTCTTCGGCCCGAAAAAAGCACCTCCGACTAGTTCGGTCAGTCAACATGACTTCAACTACAAACACACTGAAAATGCCGCCCATCACCTTCACAGATGCAGATTTTCAGGGGACCGACCCAATGCAAGATGATCCAATGGTCATCAGTGTAGATGTGGCCGACTGCACAGTTCGGAAAACCCTAGTAGATCAAGGAAGCTCGGCCGACATCATATACTGGAACACCTTCAAACAACTGGACATACCAGAGAAAAAGCTCATGCCCTATGACGAACCCTTAGTCGGATTTTCCGGTGAAAGGGTTAACACCAGAGGGTGTATAGAGTTGGACACAACCTTCAGTTATGAAGGAAAGGAGTACAAGACCATCAGAGTGAGATACATTGTGGTCCACGCCAACACCTCGTACAACATACTACTAGGACGACCGTCGTTGAACACTCTTGGAGCCGTAGTCTCCACTCCACATTTAGCCATGAAATTCCCATCAAACCGAGGCACGGTCGTCACAGTCCACGCCGATCAAAAGGCAGCAAGAGAATGTTATCTAGCTAGTCTAAAGGTTACTCAACTAAGGGAAGACGACAGCAAGTCGGTACACATGGTCTCGGTGGCTGAACCCTCGCACCAAACTTTAGATCTCGACCCCAGAATCGAGGACCAGCAAGTAAAGCCGAATGAGGAGGTCCATCCATTTCAAATAGGGCAAGATAAAACTCAAATTACATACCTTGGAAACAATCTATCCGAAGAAGGCAGGTTTCGGATTCAAAGAGTAGTAGAACAAAACGCCGATCTCTTTGCTTGGAAAGCTGCCGACATGCCCGGCATTGACCCAAGATTCCATTGCCACAAGTTGGCAATATGCCGTGAAGCAAGACCGATTTCTCAAAAGAAAAGGAAAATGGGAGAGGATAGGAGGAAAGCAGTAGCAGAAGAAGTGTCCAAACTCTTGGCAGCCAATTTCATCCGAGAGGTTAAGTATTCCACTTGGTTAGCCAATGTCGTCATGGTAAAGAAGGCAAATGGAAGATGGAGGATGTGCACGGACTACACGGATCTAAATAAAGCTTGCCCAAAAGATGCCTATCCGTTACCAAACATTGACAGATTGGTCGATGGGGCAGCTGGACATCTTTGTCTTAGTTTTTTGGATGCTTATTCAGGGTACAACCAAATCCGAATGCACCCTCCAGATGAAGACAAGACAACTTTCATAACCGAATCAGCCAATTTTTGCTACCAAGTAATGCCCTTCGGCCTGAAAAACGCGGGAGCCACTTATCAAAGATTGATGGACAAAGTTTTCCAGAAACAATTAGGACGAAACCTAGAGGTGTATGTAGACGACATGGTGGTTAAATCTTCCATGCCTGACGAACACGCAAAGGACCTGGAAGAGATCTTCAAGGAACTCAGGAAACATAACATGCGCCTAAACCCTGAAAAATGCGTCTTCGGCGTCCAAGGGGGAAAATTCTTGGGCTTTATGTTAACATGCCGAGGCATAGAAGCCAACCCAGATAAATGTGAGGCGGTTATTCGCATGAAAAGCCCGAGAACCCCAAAGGATGTCCAGAGACTCACAGGGAGAATTGCCTCTCTATCACGATTCCTGCCTAGAATAGCCGAGAAGGTAAAACCCATTATGCGATTGCTGAAAATAGCCAAGAACTTTTCATGGAACCAGCAGTGCGAAGAGGCTTTCCAAGAACTAAAAAAGACCCTTTCGGCCCCTCCCATACTCCAAAAACCGGAACCTACAAAGGACCTAGTGCTTTACATCTCGGTTTCCCAAACAGCCATAAGTGCGGTTTTAGTACAGGAATGGAAAAATGGTCAGGCACCCATATACTTCACTAGCCGAGTACTACAGGAAGCCGAGACCAGGTACCAAACGATAGAGAAGGCTGCCCTAGCAGTAGTGAATGCTGCGAGACGCCTGAGACAATACTTTCAAGGACATCGGGTAATTGTTAAAACCGATTGCCCAATTGCAAAGGTATTAAGGAAACCAGAATTAGCAGGGAGAATGATAGCATGGTCAGTAGAGCTCTCGGAGTTCGACTTAAAGTACGAACCGAGGGGTCCAATCAAGGCACAGTGCCTAGCAGATTTCATCAATGAACTACACCCTGCTGAAACTTTTGAAGAAAAATGGTGGACGGTACATGTAGATGGATCGTCAAACCAAAGGGGAAGTGGTGCAGGCATCATACTGGAAGGACCCAACCAAATACGCCTGGAACAGTCATTACGATTCGGTTTCAAAGCATCCAACAATCAGGCCGAGTACGAGGCCTTATTAGCTGGGCTCAGACTGGCTAGAGAGATGGGAGCCCGAAGGATACAATGTTGGAGTGATTCGCAAGTAGCAGCCGAACAGATCAACGGTGTTTTCCAAGTCAAAGACCCTCAATTGCTGAAATATTATCATACTTTCATTCAGATGAAACAAGAGTTCGAGGAGGTAAGGGTGAATCATTTAGCCCGAGAACACAATGATAGGGCAGATCGGCTCGCTAAATTAGCTACTACCCAAAAACCCGGACAATTGAGAACCTTCATCCAGGAGACGTTGCCCGAACCAAGTATAACCGCCGAAGAATGCATGCAGCTTTCGGCAGCCGAAAGTACGTGGATAACTGAAATACAACAATACTTGGCACAAGGACTCCTTCCAGAGGATAAAGAACAAGCCAAAAGATTGCGAATCAATGCTTCAAGATACGTTATGATAGCCGAAGAGTTGTACAGAAGGGGATTTTCCATGCCCTTGTTAAAGTGTCTTGAGAAAGAACAAGTAGAATACGTGATGAGGGAGCTGCATGAGGGAATCTGTGGCATGCATTCTGGAGCACGAACGATGGCAACACGAGTTCTCCGAGCAGGATATTACTGGCCGACCCTCAAAACCGACTGCGCCGAGCACGTAAAAAAGTGTAGCCAGTGCCAAAAACATGCTAACCTTATTCACCAACCAGCAGATAAGTTGCACTCCATATCGTCACCTTGGCCTTTTGCTGTATGGGGAACCGACATTCTAGGTCCTTTCCCTGTCGCCACAGGACAACGCAAGTTCTTGATAGTAGCTGTCGACTACTTCACAAAATGGATAGAGGCCGAGCCTTTGGCAATCATCTCGGCTCAGAACGTACAGAAATTTTTGTGGAAAAATGTCATCACTCGCTTCGGCATTCCATATGCAATCGTCACAGATAACGGCCTACAATTCACGGACAAGAAGTTAAACGCTTTCCTTGAAGGATTGAGAATAAAACACAAAGTTACCTCGGTTGAGCACCCCCAAACAAACGGACAAGCGGAAGCCGCAAATAAAGTCATCTTAGGAGAACTGAAAAGAAGATTGGGAACGGCCAAAGGGGCTTGGGCCGAGGAGATACCCGAGATATTGTGGGCATACAGGTGCACCCCTCAATCAACCATCAAAGAAACACCTTTCAGAATGGTTTATGGGACCGAAGCAATGATCCCAGTCGAAGTAGGAGAACCCTCATTCCGAAGACAAAACTTTGAGACTTCCGAAAACGAAAGTACCATGAGATACGAACTAGACTTGGTTGAAGAAATACGTGACCGAGCACGTCTCAATGCCGAAGCATGCAAACAACGAATGACTCGAAGATTCAACTCAAAGCTGAAGCCGCGAGACTTTCAAGAAGGAGATCTAGTCCTAAGGGCGCAAGTCGATGCCCGAAGAGATTCCAAAGAAGGAAAATTGGCAGCCAATTGGGACGGCCCATTCAGAGTTCGGCAAAAACTCAACAATGGAGCATACAGGTTGGAAGAACTGTCAGGAAAAATAATACCAAGAACCTGGAACTCCACTCATCTTAAATATTACTTCAGTTGATGTATTTTTCACTATATATTTAAAATGTGATTACATTCTTCCCTCATTTTACCATCCCTACGAAAATGTAAAAGGACGCACAAATTGCTATTATTATTATTTGAGCACACCACTCGGATTTTCTTCAAAATGGTTTCCCTCCCGAGTGCGCCCACTCGGCTAAGGATGTACCATTCGGATTTTCTTCAAAATGGTTTCCCTCCCGAGTGCGCCCACTCGGCTAAGGATGTACCATTCGGATCTTCTTCAAAATGGTTTCCCTCCCGAGTACGCCCACTCGGCTAAGGATGCACCATTCGGATCTTCTTCAAAATGGTTTCCCTCCCGAGTGCGCCCACTCGGCTAAGGATGCACCATTCGGATCTTCTTCAAAATGGTTTCCCTCCCGAGTGCTCCCACTCGGCTAAGGATGCACCATGCAAATTTCTCCGAAATGGTTTCCCTCCCGAGTGCTCCCACTTGGCTAAGGATGCACCATTCGGATCCTCTTCGAAAACGGTTTCCCTCCCGAGTACTATCACTCGGCTAAGAATGCACCATTCAATAAAGGAACCGCATACTCGAAAAATACTTACAGTTCTACTTCGACCAACAAAAACAATTTAAGTCTTACAAAGACAATTAAAAAAGCGAAATAAGCTAAGTTAAAAATCAACAGGAAGAATATATTTTCATTAGATTAATCAAAAAGGGCCGAGCCCATGTATACAAAAAGACAAGGCTCTAAAAACTACAAATCATTATATTTTTGCCTAATCGTCATGTACATCGACGTCTACAGTTTCTTCATCTCCTCCCTCATCAGCGGCCCCGAGCCCTGCACCATCAAGAGGATTCTCGAGAATCGCATCATCCGGGATGTCATCAATAGGCACCAATTGCCCTTGATAAACATCCTTCTCCATATCAAAGATGCTGCGATCACGAACGTTGTAAAAATGGGTTATCTGTCGCATCCCATGGAGGAAACCAGCCTCGTGTTCGGCAACAATCTTTTCTTCAGCCGAAGCACGAAACCTCTCCCTCGCAACACGTTCCGCATCCCTCTCTTCCCGAGCCTCGGCCAACAGAGCCCTTAGCCGCGCCATTTCATCAGATTGAAGCTTAGCATCCTTCTCGGCCATTAACACTTTAGTGTCTAATTCATGCACTTTGACCGAGAAGTCCTTAACTTCATCCTTCAAGCGCCCATTATCGTCGGCCAAAACCAAGTTGGCCTCCAACACTTGCTTATTAGACGCTTGGGCCTCCTCCAAATCCTCCTTTAATTTTTCGGCCTCCCTCAAAGGGTTCCCAAACAAATGATAAGCAATGGCGGTCGCCCTCGCATGAAATTCACAAAAGGCCGACCAGTTGGCGTTGGCATCGGCTTTGCTGAGGATGGCCTTCCCAGTGTCCGAAATGTCATTTGAGCTCACCATCTTCTTGGGCCGAAAGTCTTTAGCAAAAAATCCTTCGGCAGTCAAAGCATTGATAGCCGATAAAGAAGACGAAGCAGGAAAACCCAAAGTCTGTTGCTTCAGCTTCTTAATCCTTTCTTCTTCCGAAGCCTCACGACTCCGGTGCCTTTTCTTGTGCTCTTTCTCTTTGCTTTTCTTTTCTCCTGCTGGAGGAGGCACAGTGTCTACGGGAGGTGGTCGGGGGGTCGGTTGTTTGGAAATGGGGGGCACGACAGCAGTTCCGGACTTGTTCCCCGCAGCTTGAGCCCGATTCCTCCGGGCATTCCGGTACGAAAATACATCACCTCCGGCATCGGCCATAATACCTACACCAAAAAACACTTAGTCAATAACAAAAGCCAAAATTTTTAAACACTTGCAAAGAAAGAACAAAAATCTTACCACACATATCTGCTAAAACAGTGGAAGAATTTAACAGGGCCACAAGCTGCCTAGCAGGGAGCTTTCGGGGGAGAGACTCTAGAAAAAGGAGATCCTCGCGTTCCGTTTCGGTCATCATGGATTTCGGAAACTTGTCATAACGCCGAGGGTTTTGCTCCCAGTAGAAAGGAAATAGGGACTTCCCACTCGTATCATAAAGATGGTGAGTCCCTATATTCGGCCTAACAACTACTTTGAAGAAACCAGTTTTAAAATTCTTATAAGAGGTGGTGAAGGACTTGAAAAGAGGCCTTTTCGGTCTTCTTATTAAAGAGACCCATAGACCATCTTTAGGCCGAGTACAAAAGTAATATAAAAACACATTCACCGAAGGCTCTATAAAATTAAATATACAAAGGGCCCGAAACGCCTGGATGGCAGCCCACCCATTCGGGTGCAACTGCGAGGGTGCCACGTTTAAAACCCGAAGCACCCCCATTGTGAAGTCATCAAAAGGAACCCTTACATGTAAATCACGAAATATGCAATCATACATGTAAAAGAAATTCCTTTTCGAGTTGCCTTTTCCCATGAAAACAAACTCAGGGTTGGGCTCTCGCCGACAACACTGTAATCCTACAGGGCAAAATTCATCTTCGGCAATAGAAGACACATCTACATAATTTACAAAGTTAAGGACGCTATTCCTATCATCGTACCGAGACCAATAGGCCCCGACTTCCCCAGCAACCCAGGTATACCCGGGAAGGGTAATGGGTGGAAAAGCCTTTTTCACATGAGCAACCCGAGGTCTACGCTTCGATTTTGCTCCAGAATCCTCCTCCGCCGAAGAGGCAGAAGAGGCCTCAGGACCCATAACATTCTCACCCATCCCCTCACGGTTTGGAAACGAAGAAAAAGAAGCCGAAGAAGAAGAAACAGACTCAGAAGACGAGGCAGTCGAAGACCCCTCGCCAGAATCTCTACTGTTAGAGGGAGCAGACGGATAGTCAACCACCTCGGTTCCCCCAGAAACCTCACGGCCAACTGGACTCATAACAAAAAAGAAAAGAACAAAAGCCGAACCCTCGTACCTTAATTAAGACGAGAAGAATGAAGCTAGAACAACTATTCGGCCGAGAGCAAGAGAAGAAAGTTTTAGTGAAATCGTAAATATGAGCAACGAGAACGACATCTCTCCCCTATTTATAGGGCCCAGGCCCATAACGGTCCAGAACCCCCCAACCGTTAGATCTGTCAAGATCTAACGGTTCATGTAATGCAACGCTTCGATTCCTCCAACCCAACGGCTTTATTCTGCCTTAAATGGCAGTAATTTCAAAAGACACAACCTTAGAACACCAGTATTAACCAAACAAACCTCTTCGCTCTTGTTCTTTCGCTTGAGGCTGGGGGGCATGTGTACTAGTTGGGGTATTCGGCAACGCATACAAACCGAATACCCCCCCACAATAGAATCAAGTGTTCGATACCCAAAGCACAGCCGAACACCCCAACGCTGTATGATCCGTTCGGCAGACGGAGTATTCGGCATCTATAAATCCGAGGACCCCTAAAATCCCTCACCTTAGACCTAAATGATAGTATTCGGCACAAATAGGCCGAACACTGGTAGAAATATATACACCACTAAGTAATTAAATACTCTTAAATCACCACGTTTGTGATTAAGAAAAGACCTAAGGCCCTTCAGGGCCAAAGGCCCATGAAGGCCCAAGCCCAATAAGAATATCTATAAATAGGGAATCCACTCCCCAAGGTACTCTCTCTGAATTCGCATTTATTACATACATTAAATGCTCTGCGCCGAACCCTAACTTGAACGTTGGAGTGTTTATTGCAGGTACCCCACCTTTCGGACAAGTTACAAAGATATCAGAACACACAGAGACGACGGAAGGTCTCCCCTTATCCCCAGACAGGAACAGTAACTATTAAGAATCATCAAATGTATATTCATTAAAATGTTAACAACACACATTTTGTTTATACACTCTCTTCTAATGAGTAAAATAATGAATCTCACTAAATACATAGATTTCATATCTTATTTGGTAACTTCCAATTTCAAATTAGTAAAACTTGATAAAATTTCAATAACAAAAATGAATGCGTAAAAAATAACATGTTAAAAAAATGTTTTTAACATTCTTTTTATCCATTACATCCATGGTTATAAACATTGGTGCATCAGAAGATCACTTGACAATAGTTCACCCTATGCATGGCTTTACACCTTTTTTTTTTTTTTTTTTTTACCATAAAATTGATATGAAGTATTTATCAGCATATATGCTGATGATTAATTTTCACCTAAAAATTTAACTAATCATCTTTAATGAAATTTCTTCTTTAATTATGTTTTTTTATCCACCAAGTTTGAATTCAAAATCTTATTTAAAAGGACTCAATTCAGTTATATTCGAACTAACAATGTGTTGTTGGTGGCTATACACTTAATAATGCCTATACACGCCCTTCATCGAGCTCATGGCAGCGGGGAATATTCCGTACAGTAGGGTTATAATACAGTGGTTTTCAGAGAATTGGTTCACTTTTATCAGTTTATTATGGCATTCACGGCAAATTATATATTTGAACACGAATACCTGGTTAATAGTGCATATATACCAAACTAAATTGCCCATATTTTATATATTGGAGTGAGTAAATTGAGGTACGACTTTTCCGGAACTTACAACTTGTCGTTGGCCTTACCCACGTGAAAAAGATTTTTTGTCCAATGAAGATAGGTTTGTTTCCTTAAATTAAACGACCAATGGGGTGCTTCGGTTCCAACTTATACCTGAATCTCTGTACTTAAGGACTGCGACTAAACAAATGAAGCTTTGGGTTTTATGTCTCCAGCTAAGACCCTAGCCAAGTGTCAATCATCAACAAATGATGGGTATAGTTAGTCAACTACTACTTCGGGCATGCTCCAATTTATTATATTTAATTTATTATAACATTGGAAATGGCCCTTAAAATATAGCATTGGAGTATAATATGAACGGTCCGTTTGTTGTTAGTGCCATATGATAAGCTTTTTAATCATTAATTGACAACTGCTAACATGATTTTGACTGCTCTTAATCTTTAATCTAATCATCCCACTCGCACGCAAAAATATATATACTTACACATATGGACCACACTAATCTAGGAGAGGACATTTTGTTTGTTTATTGGGTAAAATGTAGTAATATTAATACATCATTTTATGTATGTTTTAAGTTAGCTAGTTGATATTTACTATAAGAGAACTCACTCATAGAATCAAATCAATTTTTAACTCTTACGTTCACACATAATATTGACCATTAAGAAGTTGTGTCAACTAAAAGAAAATGTCTTTATATGTATTCAATTGGTCAGTTGAGATTTGTAGGAGAGAGAATGGCTCACTTATATATATTCACATGTTTTATTTTATTTTTATTTTCAATCATGTTTCCTCTATTAAATACTGAAAAAAAGAAAAAGAAAGCTATAAGCTAAAAGTTATATTTAATTTTTTTTCTTATTTATTAATCATTTTATTAGCGACAAGAGGAAACTGTGATGTAGAGAAGTAATTAATTTGAATTATCATCCTATATATATGTATGAGATAAACTTTGGGTGCATGGCACAAAAGTATTGAACATGGCAGAGTATTTATTTAGAAAGTCAGATATATGCCACAGTTTTTTTATATTATACTATAGTACTAGAAAAATCAAAGGGTAGGGTTGTTGGTGGTTAAATAATTAATCAACTATGAGATTTTTAATGGCTAACTAATACTATAGTACGAGGATTCAGCAACAAAAAAAAAATTACTATAGTACGAGGATCTCTGCCAAATGTAATTTATTTATCAGAGTACGCCATGCATATTAGCAATCTGACAAATCCTAAGAGCTTTCATTTGTTGTGCTTAACTTCAATACAAAGATTTTCCCCGTGCGATGCATATATACCTTAGGAGAAGAGGGATCGAAAGAAAAGAGTTAATAGAAATGACAAAAAAAAAAAAAAATGGAGAGAAAGGCGTGTAATATGGCTATGAGTATGTAAAAAATCGGGGTTTAACTTCAATTATACTTAATACTTCAATCTTTTACTGTTAATATGTGTTAGTCCAAGTAAAAAGGACTCATTTTTTTTACTCACGAGATTTTAGGTTTGACCGATCCCAAAATGCAATGCATTAGGAAATTAAAAAATACCATTGATAGAGGTCATTATTTTATAGTACATAATTATGTTTCAGAAGATTTTTTTTAGGAAAAAAATAAATGATTAATCTAATTTTGGAAGATTAATAATTTATGAGAGGGTATTTTTATTTTTATTTTTATTTTTTGCTTGACAGGTTATGAGAGGGTACTTTAAGAAACCAAAAATCAAAGGGGTCTAGCTCAGTTTGGTTGAGTAAGTGTACGTAAGTGTTGTAAATTCCTTAGTATTGTCTTAGATTTTTACGGATAAAAAAAAACCAAAAAACTATTGTTGTATACTTTGGAGGCACTGAATTTAAAGTTATCCAACAAGCATATCCTAATTAAGGGTGTCAATGAGTTATGCTATGCATTGATCATTTGAAATTTTAAATTTGCTGGCAAAATTTTTTTTACTCAAGTTTAGCTTGTCAAAAAAAAAAAAATGCTTAAAATTAACTTATTTATTTAAGATTATGCATGTTTGTGTTAAGGTGTGCACAATTATTCTTAGGCAAGTCATTTAGCAATACGACATTTTCATTTTTTTTTTTTGCTAACCATAGTATTGATACGGGTTATTTATCGTCGAAAACAATGACTAATATCTGTTGGGGACCGTGAGTATTTTTCTCCTAACATGGTTTATTCCATACCCAAAGTGGCATCACCAGGATTCGAATCCTGTACTACTTGGCTAATACAACTTTTTTTTTTAAATAATATATCTCAATAAATTTGATTTTCAAGAAAGTGACATTCCCATGGTTATCACAGGGAGGATAAGTTGCTTGGAACTAGTATTTTAGTCTTTACAATGTACATGATATATGTTTATTTTTATATAATTAAAATTTATAATAAATAAATATTCTTGAATATATATATATATATATTAATTAATCAAAATCATAATTAATAAATATTTTTAAGCATATAAGGTATATTTTTAAGCATATAAGGTATATTATAGATTAATGAAAAATAATTTATAATGTGATATAAGGTTATTTTTAATTATTAATTATTTATTTTTTAAAAATATTGAAATTCAATTTAGAAATAAAGATATAAATGGTAAATTGAGAAAGATAAGCCATTAAGAAAATGAAGTATAATAATAAAGAGAAAAGGGAGTAATTTGAGATGGTTGAGAAATGATTTTTTTGGACTAATTGTTATATCAAATTAAAATTAAAATTAAAATTGATAAACACATTTGAAGGAATGATAAATTATAAAATAAAACTAAATGTTCATATTATATAAGATTAGAATAAGACATATGACTTAATGAGAATGAAAATAATTCCTAAAAATGCTCTTATTTAAGAATAGTTTTTTAAAACACTCCCATTCATGAATAGCATCTAAAATAGGCAAAACAAACATCACTTACAAGAATCAAGTTTAAAACTTGAGTTTAACTTATGACACTTAAAAAAATTGATCATGATTAATTCATTTATATCTTGACATCAAATTTCTACTTGAATTTGTTTTTAAAGTTTATTAATATAATGTTTAATTGACATTTTATGTTAAAAGACAAAAAAAAGAAGAAGAAATAAATTATGATTTCATCTTTATGAAAGCAAATGGAGATTGGAAATGTAAATGAACTAAATTACTCTTTAAATATTCAAGTTTAATTCTTTAAGTATGTCTAAAACAAACAAATTGTTTAAGGTTTATTAATATAATTGTTTTGGTTTAGGGTTTAGGATTTAGGCTTATCGGAGACCGGATGGTACAATAATATTCAATTTTTTATAGATTCAAAAACTATTCTATATAACAGTAAAAAAAAAAAAAAACTATTCTATATAAACAAACAAATCACGTATGTCTAAAAGTTTTCACGTCCCAAACCAATTCAAGAAACATATTTACATTGGAGCTGATGATTTAGATTGTTTTCTTGCATTTCACTTCAATATGCAAGTAGGTCCACAAAGGTTGTTGACTCTTCATAGTTTAGTTAAAATTCAAATGTCGTTATCGTGAATCTAGGACCTTTAACCAAACTCTAACTCACTGTTTTGTTTTCCCTAAAGCGTGCTAGCTAATCTCAGATTTTATAAGACACGATAGGATTTGCGTAATTTATAAGTTTTGCAATCGTGGCAGTGTTCTGAACCAAGAAAATCAATGGGTTGCAGTTTCAATTAGTTTCCCTTTTTTATAAAAAATTGTGAAGAGTTTCGATTAGATGACCATAGCCATGTTTATATATGCCTCAAATCATGATCAAAGATCTATCATAAATTAGAGGAGCTACTTTTGGGGCGTGATTGTGCCCACTGTCTACGTTTTTTTGAACTCGTGCACGTGTTAGTCAAAGTATTCCTGTCTGTATAATCTTGTTCCATGATTCTGCTGTTACTGTTAGTGTTACTTTTTAAAACATTTTGATTTGAATATCCTCAATTCCAAGATGGAGGCTCATGAGTCTCAAGCTCCCATTGAAATGGAGACAAGTTCGGGGGTTATAATTAAGAAAGAGGAATGAACTTCCTTCATCAATTCATTGTGCACGTATCTCAAAGTTTATTGAGACCCAGGAAGAAAATATTACTCCCTCCGACTTTAAATATAAGCAAAAAATTGACCTGAGTTTTAAATTTAAATATAAGCAAATCTCAACTAGTTTTAATTCATTTAATGAGACAATTTCCAAAATATCATTCATTTAATAAGGATTTTAATTCCAATGACTTTTTCTTAATCTTGATATCAAATTCCAATGAATGATAGTTTAGGTAAACAACTTATTTTCTAATTGAGATTAATGCAATTAAATGTTATTAACCAATTTCTTAGCTAGCGTGAAACGGTTTTTTTTTGCTTATATTTGGAGCCGGAAGAAGTAGATCATATCTTATATATTGAGTTGACTTCAAGGTCTAAAGATCTGCGATGGATTAGATAAATTTCTCTTTATTTAGTTTATTTTTATTTTCAATGGATTTTTACACGAGATAAGTTTTTAAGGAAAAATCTTAGCTTAGTGTTTTTATAAGAAGAAATATTTTTATTATATAGAAATTTGAGTTAGCTGAGTGGATGCCTGTGATTTTCACAAGTTTTCATCTTCGTCCTGAGTTATCAGTTTAGAATAACTAGCAGCAGGAAAATTTTCTGTATATAGTAAGAGACTGAAACGTATGGCAGTGACTTTTGATATATTTGTAGTATATTCCTTCTAAGGGCATATCATTATAAAGATTTAATGCGATAGCTTGATAGGGTATATAGTTTGCTTTGGCAGCAGACAGCTTGATCTAAAGGTGAGAATATAGAAACTCGTACTCTGAATTGATCCATTGAATAATTTCTAAGCTAACAATGATCTTTTTATATTTCGGGGTAATGATAAAAAATAAAAATATATTAATAACACCAAATGTCACATTTTTAATAAAAATATTTCTACTTTTTATTTTTATAACCATTTCTCTAAATGGTTAGTAAAATTGATATTCAAAATGCAGAAATTGTTAATTTGGTCCTTAAGCGCAATTTTTTAAAATCAAATTAAAATTATATCAGTATTTTATCATGTAGTCCGTGAATAGGTAGGATTGCTCATACAGAACTAGGATTGAAGAAGAACTTATAAATTAAGTTACTCAAATGTAAATTAAGAAAAATAAGTTATGAAAAATGGAAATGCTATTAAATATGCTGAAATCTTAGTACTATATATAAGACAAGAAGTAAGTTAGGCTGACCCATTTAAGGCCAGATTTAGTCTAAACTATTTAGCAAACATGCTAAATCAAACGTTTTTAAAAAATAAAATTAGTTAGAGTAGGTCAAATTATAGACTTTCAGAAATGCTTATTAGGTCTTATTGGTTGCCCAATTTATTTTGGTACAGTGGTATTTATTACTAGAGGTAATGTTGTTCGAACTGGATAAAACTATTATAGACGACAAAACTCTTCCTTTGAACATTTAATGCAATTGCATAATTATGATTAAAAAATAATATTTTTAATAAAAATATTAATGTGTAATATATGATATTATATCATTATTACTTTCTTGAAATTAGAAAAATATCCCATCTCACTCCCTAAGGATAAGCTTGACCAAACTTATATAAGGACTTAATCAAGTCTAAAAAAAAGGGCCTGTAATGTACTAATAGGATAGACTTGGATTGTGAGATTATAAAACTAATTATATCAAGCTTAAGTAAGGCTTGATTTAACTTAGCCTATTTTTACCCTTAAGTATACAATGCAGAAGCATTAAAAAGTCTCGATGTTTAAAATGTGTTTTTCATTCAAGTTCACACATGATAGCAATATCGGGCATAAGATATATTCTAACTCCAATTCTTAGCAAAGTCCTGCCAAATATTAATTTGTAAAGGATCTGGTTTGTCTTTTGAATTTATCACCCTAAAGCATAAAAAAGTGTCTAGATAATCTGATATATCTAGAGACTATAAAGAAGTTATATTAGCTCAAAAAAAAAAAAAAAAAGCCAAATGTCGCAAATAACATTCACAGTATTTCTATATGTGAAGATAAGTAGTGTATTGCAGAAAGTTAAGTGAAGATGAATTAAGTGCTCATTCATACTCTTGAAATCGAAACTGGAGGTAGATCCAAAAGCTAGTGTCTTCATCATTGCCCAGTCTATTCTCTCCAATGGGCTGGGCCGTACCTTTTATCACAAAGATGATCTCACTTTCGTTCAACCCATTATTATACACTTGGTTTATGTGATTAAGCAGTGCCATCTTATGATCAAGTAGAAGTGTAGAATCTTGGATAAGCCGGTCCTTTGTCGTCAAAAATCCTAAAGGCTACATAGCTATACAACAACAATAATAGCTTTATCCGTCAGATAAGGTTAAAGGCTAAATAACAATATTCGTTTAATTTTAATTTTACGATCAACTGTAAGCATTATCTTATTATTGATATATATATCCATTTAATAATATAAAGTTAAAACGAAGTGTTATTCCTTTGATGGTTAAGACCACCCAAAGTAATGTCTGGCTCAAAGTTTTGTACTTCACAAATTACAACAATGCCGGCCAAAATTTGATTCATACACAATCTTTCAAGAATGAAGACCATCCTAAATCTCTATAATAACACAACAAAAAACAAAAGGATAATAATTATAAGGTGCAGAAATTTCGGCTTCATGACTTTCAATGGTGTTACAAGAATTTCGTGATCATGTATGGAATTTTTAATTCAGTCAGTCTATCACTATATGAATAAAAAAAAGGTCAGTCTATCACTATTGACAAAAATATTGTAGTTATCGCTCAATCAATATATCAAGGTAGGCAGGCAGTGATGGAACCTACTTGAATTAAGACAAGAATAAAATCTAAAATGGAATTATCATGACAGTTTGGAATTCAATTAAATAAGGAAAAATATAATCAAATACATGAAAACATAAAATTCAATCTCACAGCATCAATTTTAAGTCTTTCATATATGAAAGTGTTCCAACACAAAATATTGAACTAGCATTTCTCACTTGTAAATGGCTTGGTGGCATAATGGTCTTCATAATGCAACGCTTTTCTGTTATGCAATGCGAACCATTTTCATCCTCCAAATAATCCCTCTTGCAAAATCACTATCATTTGATCACCCCAACTTTAAGAATGGTGATGTAAAATGGGAAGGTGATGCTTCTATTCTAAAAGGAGCCATCCAAGTCACATCCAACACCATGGACCAAAACAACAATTACAGTGTTGGGAGAGTCACAAGTTATAAACAGATGCTCCTCTGGGATATGGACTCTGGAAAGCTTGCTGATTTCACTACTAAATTTTCCTTTGTTATTTTTGCAGATAAGAGTTACTATGGAGATGGAATGGCATTCTTCCTGGCTGATCCTAATCTCCCCCTTCTTAAGAATATTAAAGAAGGAGGTGGTCTTGGCCTTGTGGATGGCAAACAAGTATTGAATTCAACTCAACACCCATTTGTAGCAGTGGAGTTTGACACCTTCCACAATAAATGGGACCCTCAAGGTGGCACTCATGTAGGTCTGAATTTCAACTCTATGAAGTCTAACATAACTAAGCCATGGTTGACAGATATTCCAACATGGAATGTTTATAATTGCAGCATTGTGTACAATTCAAGCACTCTTAATTTGAGCGTTTCATTCACTATGTACAGTGATAATAAACCAGTTGAAGATTACATATCATACAAGGTTGATTTGAGAGATTACTTACCAGGGAGGGTTATTCTTGGTTTCTCCGCCGCAACAGGAAGATTGTATGAGGTGCATACACTGAGATCATGGTCATTTAGTTCAAGTCTAGAAAGTGATGAGAGTGAGACCACTAATCACATATCACCAAAAGCAGCCCCACCAAATTCCAATCCTGTTTCTGAAAATGAACACAAGATAGGATTGGGGGTGGGGCTTGGAATTGGTGTAGGCTTGGTTCTGTGTTTGTTAGGGCTGGTTTGTGCTTTATTGTTGAAAAGGAGTAGAGAGAAAAAAGAAGAGTTAGTTTTTGATCTCAACATGGCTGATGAATTCCCAAAGGGCACTGGACCTAAGAGCTTTTCCTATAATGAACTAGAAAGCGCTACAAACAAATTTGCAGAGTCAGAGAAGCTGGGGCAAGGTGGTTTTGGTGGTGTGTACAAAGGTTATTTGAAAAACTTAAAGTCCTATTCTGCTATCAAGAGGATATCAAGAGAGTCTAGACAGGGAATGAAGGAATATGTGACTGAAGTGAAAGTCATAAGCCAACTGAGACACAGGAATCTAGTACAACTTATTGGTTGGTGTCATAGGAAGAATGACTTTCTCCTCATATATGAGTTCATGCCAAATGGAAGCTTAGATTCTCATCTATATGGTGTGAAAAGCTTCTTAACATGGACAGTGAGGTATAACATAGCTTTAGGCTTGGCTTCAGCATTGCTTTACCTTCAAGAAGAGTGGGAGCAGTGTGTGATTCACAGGGATATTAAATCAAGCAACATTATGTTGGATTCAAGTTTCAATGCTAAACTTGGTGATTTTGGTTTAGCTAGGCTGGTGGATCATGAGAAAGGTTCACAAACCACACATATAGCCGGCACTAGGGGCTATATTGCCCCTGAATATTTCACTTCAGGAAAGGCTACTAAGGAATCTGATATATACAGCTTTGGGGTTGTGTTATTGGAGATAGCCAGTGGAAGGAAACCTGTTGAACTAGAAGCTGAGGAGGGTCTAATAACTGTAATTGAGTGGGTTTGGAAGCTCTATGGATTGGGAAGGTTCCTTGAAGCAGCTGACCCTAAGTTATGTGGAGAATTTGATGAGAACCAAATGGAACGTTTAGTGGTTGTTGGCCTTTGGTGTGTTCATCCAGATTATTCATTCAGGCCTTCTATAAGGCAAGTGATTCAGGTGCTTAAATTTGAGTCTGCTTTACCCATTCTCCCAGAAATGATGCCTGTGCCAACCTATCTTCCTCCAACAATAAAAGCACTTTTTTCTTCGGTTTCGTCTTCCGTTTGGGGTAGAAGTTAGTGATAGAGATAGACACAATGTAATAATCATTAGAGAATTTTGATGTATACAAGTAAACGTTTTAGTAGTGAACTCTAATACTAATACATTATTATAGCTGACTATGCTCATCAATTCGAAGTGATTATGTGATAAATCCAAAAATATGCTCCTTGGTAGCAAGTTTGAAACAATACAACTATATGGCAAGTGCATTTTCTATTTCTCAGTTCAAATGCGACATAGACAGGCTTGGAGGCAACATGGGACTAAGCCACTATGGCAAGTACATTTTCTATTTCTTAGGTAGTGTTTGGCCTAACTTTTTTGTGGTTTTATTTTCTCCTTATAAGTAAAAGTTAGTGTTAGAATTTCATATATGAAGCAGTCTTAACAATAAGACTGATCAGACTGAAGCAAAGGCTGAACAGATGAAGCAACAGACTGAGCAGACTGTGCAACAGACCTTACAGACTAAGCAGCAGACGAAGCAATAGACGATCCTACAGAGATGCTGTAAGACTATCAGACGCAAAAGAAGATTAAAAGTTGCGAATTATAAACCAGAAACCACACACGAAAGGGAGCAAAACTGACTGGATGTATTTCAGCAATGCAATAATGATAAACTGTTACAATGAGAGCTTAAATAGAAACTAAGAATCGCCTCATTGGGCAAAGCAAAAAAAGCACTCATGACTAAGTTAAAAAGTAAGCACCATTAGCCTCCAGCTACAATTTGTGTTTTTTTAGCATAAACAACCTTTAACCAAACTTTACAAGCAACCCCAAAAGTTGAACAGACATTTAATATTATAGGTAAAATAAAAATCTCAAATTCTAACTCTCCTCCTTGAGATTTTTCTTCATCACTTGAAGCTTTGATCTTGACTCATCCCACATCTATGGGGGATCACCTTCAAGTAGACATTCATTTGCATCCCCTTGCTTAACAAAAATTATATCATTTGAAACAAAAATGCTTGCAACCGCCCTAATCCATTTTTGATCTTGATGGACCTTAGCTTTAGGTGCCAGACTAGCCATGACAATTACAACAGCATTATCAACATTGTATTCCACTATGAAATTTATTGTTGACTTGATAAAAAGGAGTATGATAATCCCAACAAAACTTTTTCAATTTAGAGATTTACCTCTTGCATTTGCCAAAGCAATGGCCATAATTGTTGCAACTTCCATGACCCATAAAAAAGGATTCAACATTAAACCAAAAAATTTCAAAAACTTGTTCTTCTTTTTCTTCTCTTCAAGTTTGCATGTTGTTACAAAAAATGGCCAACTTCTCCTCAGCAACTTCTATAATGGGTCCATTTGAATCACACTGCATAGTTTGAAATACCTTCTCAATTGACAAAATTTTCAAATCCTCTACTTTGAAACAACATGCGTGGTTTTTTTTTTATTTCATTCCACTAGAAAACTTTTATCTTTCATTTTAATGGACATTAGCTCACATCCAAAAGGATTAAATATGGTGCAACTTATATCTTTAAAACACAAGGAGTAATTCCCTTTCTAGCATTTGTCCCATACTCAACATACTTTGATTTATTTCAGGCACATATAACATATTTGAAATATATTTAGTACTTGAGGAAGTTTCAACAGCAAAAACTCCTTTTCCTTTGACATCAACACTTTCTCCATTGCCAAATGTGACTTTGAAGAAGTAAGATTAATTCAATTCCTTGAAAATGATTGTGGGTCATATGATTTGTGCACTTACTGTCTATAAGTCACAACTCTTTGTTATTACTTGTTGAACAACAAGTAGCAGCAAATAAATACTCCTTATTTTGTTCTTCATGTTCAACAACTTGGGCTTGTTGTACCTGTTGGTTTGACTTATTTTTACAAACCTTTCCACATGACCAAATTGATTGCAGGCCCTACATTTAATGCTTGGCTTGAACCAACAAATTTTTTTAGTATGATTGTTCTTCTTGCAATGGAGGCAAGGTGGAAACTTATTTTTCCAACCTCATCTTTCTTTGCCTTCTTCCTACCCATAAAATGGCTTTTTCTTATAACTATTGTAGCTTTGGGCTTTGCCTTTTGTGTGTGCTACAAGAGCACCTTCAGTATTTTCTTCCATCCTCAAGGATGTTCTTTGTTTAGTAGCTTACAAAGCATTCGCAAGTTCCACAATTGATTTTCGAGAAAAATCTTTTATTTCATCTGTAGAGGAGATTTTAAATTCTAGCCTCTTTGGAAGACACACCAAGATTTTCTTTACAACCCGTTAATCACATAGCTCCTCACAAAGTAATTTGATTTGTATAACCACCTTTGAAAGATTCAGTTTCTTTTATTTTTATAGCTTCAAACTTTCTTTTTATGTTCAGCACCTGCATTCATTTTGTTCATTAACTCCCTTGAAACTCCTCTTGCAACTTATCCCACTCTTCTTTTGCAATCTTAATTAAGAGACAAAATCTTGATAAAGACATCATCATGTAGTGTTGCCTGTATAATGGCAAGTGCTTTGCTTTCTTTTGCCATTTCGTCATCATGACTCCTCATTTGAACTACTATTAGGTTTTCTAGTAATGGAAGTGAATTACTTCCATTTACCACTATATCCCACAAGCTTTGAACTCTGAGATAAGTCCTCATTTTTGCATCCCACAAATGATAATGTTCACTTGCAAATATAGGAGGTGGAGGTAAAGAACTACTGTTAGAAGCTATTTTTCTGTTTAAAGGTTTTTTGTGTGGGTTGTCTCACTGGTTTTTCCTCACTTTGTTTTTTTGGGTTTTTCTCTCTTTGACAACCTTTGGTTTTCACTCCCTCACAGTCCCTTAAAGATCATTTAAGCACTAGATACCATGTTAGAATTTAGTATATGAAACAGTCTTAACAATAAATTGGTCGGACAAAAGCAAATACTGAATAAATTGGTCTGCCTATCTGCATCCACAAGGGATTCCCAACACTTTAACCCAATCTATAGCAACAAAGAAACACACAAGTTAAGAACTAAATAAAATTACAACTTTACAAGGAATGAAGAGAAATATAATGACACAGTTGAGGGAAAAATGTATGCTTAGGTGCAAATAACACCATGATAATTCTACTATTCTATATTTACCAATGTTAGAGCCTGGAGATCTAAAGCAGTTTAATCGTCCTTTTCCATGAATTAGAAGTGATTGAGGGAAGAAAATATAGAAAAAGAATGAAATCAGTAGTTAGACAATTGAAGTGATAATTTAGATTTATTGATAATCAGTTTCAAGCATACAAAATCAGTGAAGAGTAATGGTTGTTGGCTATTCATTTATGAAACTATTGATTGTTGCTAAAAATTAATTATCCATTTAACCTAGTAATGGTTGTAAATGAGTCATGGAAACATTTATGTTTTCTTGAATAAAAGAACTTTGTGTTTTAGCTTCTATATATTATTCACACAGCAGAAAACTTCTGTATATAACCCATGTTGACAGTTTTGCTAAATTGCTGACGTGGCATAAAATGATAGAAAAGCAATCCAGATGGTAGCTTTTAAGCTTGTGCTTTAGCTTGTATATATTATAAATAGATTCCTTGATGAGGACCCGCTATGCGGTTTGGTTAACTACATCTATATATCTGACACCCAATTGAGACTTTGTGATGTTGTGTCTCAAGGAACTTGGCAGAGGAACTTGCTAGCCATGCCATTAACCACGTATAACAAGGATAAGTTGAGGAGCTTAGTCTATAATGATGAGGTAGAGGATAAGTATATCTGGAGTTCGTCACCTACGAGTTGCTACACCGTTAGCTCAGCCTACACTTGCATTAATCGTGAGCCTAACATTCATAAAGCCACCATCAGAATTCGCGATGGTAAAAGACGTGGTTCGCGGCGGAGGATGGGAGGTAGTCGACGTGGTGGCTACGGTAGGAGTTAATGACAATACGACAACGTCCAGGGAGGACTCACTGGTTCATATCTTAAAAAAGTCCATATCTGGAAAAACATCCAACTATGAAGATGCAGTGATGACGCACCAGAACTGCACCTAGTGGGGGTTCATAACAAGCCGCAGAGGGCCACAAATGCACATATGAAGACGGTGCTGCTCCGAGTTGGGGATAGCGTGTTGGGGAGACTCGTGGATTTGTGGTGTTGTGTGAAAATGGGGAGATGAATTTCGTGTCTAGGAGAAGTTGAAGAGGAGCATAGAACAACAGAACTGTTCCAAATTAATTAATTAATATTTATTAATTTAAATTTAGCAAATATTTCAAATTATTAATTAAATTCAGAAAACATGTTACCGGTAACAAGTAATCAATCTAAATTGTCGAATTTTTAAGTATTATATCAAAGGGTCATTTGTGGTTCCTCACCGGTGAGGGAGGGAACTTACTACTTCACCCTAGTATCCACCAATGACTCAACCAAACTTTTGTCTTTTTTTTTCCTCTAGATAGTTCAAACTTTTTTCCCCATAACTGGTCAAGATACTTTCTATGCATGTCGATATTAAATATTTTTCAAAGATTCAAACCTTCAAACTTGTCTTCTTTATTTCAATTAGATGTTAGATAATTTTATATATAAATAAAATGTTAAAATATACTTTTAATTCTTTATATTTTTGAAAAAGTTATTTCCACTATCTTTATGGTTCTTTATAGTTCGAACATTGTTGGTTGGGTTCTAGACTCGGTCAAAAAAGAGTTTAAAATCGTGTCTCGAAATCAAAATTTCTGAAGGACTATTTTGACCCACTTGAAAACATAAAAAACTAAAAAATGTACTTTAGCCTATTTTGACCCACTCAAAAACATAAAAAAACTAAAAAGTGTACTTTAGCCTAACCAGTGGTCTCGGGTTCGAGTCCTGGGTATGCAGCTGCGTTAAATACTTGGAGGGAGAGCTACGCAGCTGCGTTATATACCTCTTCCTTTTGTTTATTTATATATAATTTTATATTTCATATTATATAATTGTTCTGGAAATTTATGGTTAGATTTAATCAACTTTATGTATCAGAGCATTACATTTAAAAATGATTATGCTAAATGATTATGTTTATAATGTTACTTATATGATTATGGTTGGATGATTTAAGAATGATTTTTCAATTCAATTGTACCAAATTTTTTAATTAATATTTTATTTTATTTTATACTTAAGTAAAGTATGAGAGCAGGTGAGGATATGAGTATATAGATACCAACAAATACAAGAATGAGAAATTAAAGTTATTACGCATGTAAAAATGGAGTTAGGTACAAGTATTTTTTTAAAAATGCAAGTATAGGGACGAATATTATAGTATCATACCTAAACCTTACCTATTGTTATTCATAGTCATAGGAGGTCTCTAATTGGTATTCAGACAATTGAATTCTAGTATCAAGCTTGAGTAAATAATTCATTGTCATCAAAAGTGGGACAAAAATCGGCAGTTGTACTTGGTAGTAGAAGAAAGAAGGATGCCTTGGTGCAAATGGAATTGGCAGGCAAAGCATTGAGGCATGTAGGCTTCTATTGTGGGCTTGTTATTTTTGGAAGAGGGTCTGATGCCATATAACAAATTCCTAGTAGTTAGTAAACTACCTCATCCCATAGTTTCTTTTCGGCAATTGACAGCTGTATTAGGCCGGCGACCATTCATGATCACCCAGCGCTTAATTTTGAAGTTACACATAGGAGGGGTAAAATCAATGGTAGGCCGAGTTTTAACATTCAAGAGATCTTGAATAAAATCGACAGTGGTATTTCGGATGAGAGGAATATGTTTGAGGAAGTGACACAAAAAAGGGTTTTTGAGATCTTCTTGGGCAGCCTCGATAGACTCCTAAGTAGGAGCTGCAAACTCTTGAAAATACCTAGCAATCCAAATTTGAAGAAACAAAAAAGGATTGCCTACTCCATTGACATTTTGGCAAGAATTCATTTTGGAAATCCTGCCAAAAAGGGAATGGTATAAAAGTGAAAGGAAATAAGGACCTAATGCAATAGGCTTGCTAGACATTATTAAGGAAATAACAGTAGAAAATTACTAATAATGACTTTAGCCGATGTGCATACAAAATACCTACTGTACCAATAAATTAGGAATGTTGCATGTTCCTCATCAGTTACTGGTCCTCGCTTATTCATGTTGGCATTGATGAAGACACCAAATTCGCTACTGGTTTGGGAATAATTGATGCCGAGATCATCCTTAACAAGATTTTTTTTAAAGCTGGGAGATCTTCACCCCATGCCGAAAGTCCCAAAATCCATTGAATGTCCTATAAGGTAGGACTCATCATGCCGAAGGGGAAAACGAAGTCGTTCACAGCTGTTGACCGAAAACTCATGAAAGCAAAAAGTAAAGGCCAATCAAGGGTAACGTTTTGCAGAGAAAAAATGATCAACTTATGAATACCCCATTGTCTCCAAACATCCGCCTTTTCAGAATAATCCCTATTATACCAATCAGTATAATTTTGGGTAGTGTGAGGCCAAGTTTGGACCAAAGATAGAAGCTTGGCTAATCGATAATCTTCGGCATTGACTGGTAAAGTGATAGAGTTTGAAAACACAAAGTTATCAAGAAAATCCTTTCCTTCAGCCATTGAAAAAGTAGAAGGTTGAAGAATATAGATTCCATCATATTTGAGGATGGGGCCTAGGGTTATGTCGTCATCAAATTGATCAATATTAGCTTGAGTTTGGGAATCTGCAGCTTCAACATCGTCTTCTTCGTGCTCCAAAATGACATCGGGGTTCACCATATGAAATATTATGTTGTAAAGAGTTAGGATTGAAAGGAGAAGGCAGAAAAAGGGTTTTTTTTTTTAATGTTGAAGAGTCTTAGAAAGTGGGTTATGAGCCTAACTCAACCCTACAAAGCCAGCTTGTAAGGTGAGGGTTGCCCCCACTTATATACACTATTTTGGCCTCATCACTAGTCGATGTGGGATCTCCAACACACCCACCTCATGCCGAGGACTGGACATCTCGAGCGTGAAGTTTGTAGGATTAGACATCTGCGAGTGATCCAATAGCGGCCCGATAGCGGGTGACAGGATAGGCCCACAACAAGGCACAATAGGCCCAACAACAGATCGCTAGGATAGACTCTGATACCATCTTAATGACGGTGGCACGTCAGAGAGTATGACGGTGGCTAGCGGTGAGTAGAAAAGTCATTGGAAAAACTGAAAAAGGTTGCCGGAAAAGGTGCGGCGAGTAGAAGGGTCCACCGGGGACATACCATGTTAAAAATAGGAGAAAACAAAGGGATAGTTGTGTGAAAACCGTGTGTCAAAGTACACAGCAGCGGATGCGTGTTTATATAGGTTAATTACATTAATTACACACAAATAGAGGATATTTTGCTTCCTCTAAATCAAATATTATGTTTCTATAAACCACTATTATTAATAGAAGTCATAATATAATATTCTGATTTTTAACAAAGAGAAAGATGAATCAAGAACACAATAAGAAGGATTTGAATAGGAGCTGAAGGAATCAAGTGGTTAAAAGATATTGAGCTTCTGGAGGAATTTGATAAATAGATGAAGCTGAAGATGAGAAGTTTTCACATTAAAGAAAGTATTTTGAAATTTGAAATCAATGAACTGTTGGAAACGGAAAAGGTAATTAGTGAAGAGATTTTGGTAAAAATATCTTATCAACTTCATTTAAATTAGTTGATAGATATTGGGGGGCATTTGTTGGTAACCAAAATATCGGTTATCGGTAACTAAAGCCGATTTTGGCTTGGGAAAGGATGATTGGGTGCTGATTGGGCCTAAGTGGGTTTAAAAGCCCATGTTGTTATTTTCAGAAGCTTTTTAATTAATTTAATTTAACTAATTAATTGAGTTAGGCCAATGAAAAATAAGAGACCCAATCAAAGCAAAGTGGATTACGGTAGTTGAGATTGAGGCCTAAAAAATAGGATCATGGGGAAACCTTTGGATAAAATTCGGTGGTTAGTATTTTTTGTTATAGGTAGATTTTTCCTATAAATATTTGAAATGTAACAACTGAAAGGACCTTAGACTCAAAAGTCAAATCAATTACCTTTATCCTTTGTTATCTTTAAGCTTTTTTTTTTTATTGCTTTCTTTATCGTTTTCCTTATTTACAGTCATTTAGTTACAACTTTCAAATTCAAATTTCTGTTTCACCTACACCAAACACTTCATCGAGTAGTTTAGGGATCCACAGTGAAGGAGCAGATTTCCCTTCTTCACGAAATCGTTTGATCATCATTTTAGAATTGTGTTGAAGCTTGTTGATCGATTTATTCGGTTAATATTCACATGACAACATCTTCTAATTACATTTTTTTTACATCCACAATACTCCAATCGAAACATTGCTTAAGAGATTTGAGTCCAATTCCAATTGAACTAACGTAATGTTGGTAGGTTTAGAATAGGGGAAGACATGTCATCTTGCAATTAAGTAGGCATGACAATGGGACAGGTCGAGGAAGAGTTTAGCTCTCTCAGTCTTCATTCCTACAAAAATCAAGATGAGTTCGGGTAAGGATTTAAAATTTTAAACCCAACTCCATTCCTATTGGATTTTATCTATTGCGTAACCTGCCACACTTTTTTTTCTCAAAAAAATTATTTACTTATACATTTTTAAATAAATCATATATTAACTTATTAATTCAAACAATATATAAAAAATAATAAACAACATAGAACTTAAAAATAAAAAATTTAAGAATTAAATTATATTTAGTTAAATGTGTAATTTTATGTTTATTATTTAATTATTATTATTATAATTTAATATTAATAATAATTTAAATATTTTAATAATTATAAAAATGAGTATAAAATAAAATATTTTTAATTTAGAGAAAACTCGAACGCGAACTATATCAAAATGAGTATTATTTATTTATTTTTATTGAAGTTGGATCGGGGTCAAACATACCGTGTTCAAATTTACTTGTAATTCTTATTTGCAAAGTCAAAGAAGACCACCAATCCCAGCAAGGATCTATAGTGAAATTATATATGACCTATATTAACAGGAAAGCTATGACAATGAAACTCAAATCAGAGTTAATATGAGTAGAAGTAGACTTTCTCATCTTGAGCACTATCAAGGACAGCGAGATTCCAAATCAAATTCCTTTGTTCAAGGTTCCATTCTGGGTTCAAGTCCACGACATGCCTGTCGGTTTCTATTCGCTAGGGGTTGGTCAGAGTATTGCAAATCACATCAGTGAGTTCCTTGACTATGATGAGAAGAACAATTCAAATTTCTGGAGAGCATATATGAGGATTTGTGTGATGATTGATGTTCGGTTTCCACTGAAGAAAACAATGAAGATCAAGAAACCCGGTGGTGAAGCAAAATTGGTGTCATTCAAATATGAGAAACTAGGCAACTTCTGTTATGTTTGTGGCCTCTTAGGGCACACTGAAGATGGTTGTGACAAGCTTTTCTCCATGGAATTTGATGATGGCAAACGTCTCTGGGGTTCAGGCCTGCGTGCAAGCACTAGGAATGTCAGCCATGGTGGCCGTTACCTCCACGACAGTGGATAGTCTGCGAAGATGGGAGAGGATCACGTGAAGGGTGGTTACAATCCCTATAATTATGGGCCATTTAATGCAAATGATGGCACCATAATAACCACTGAAAATAAGGGACGTGATGATTGGGTTAAATCAATTTTTGCTAATCCAAATATTCTGACCCCAAAATCAGCACGCGGAATTGATACTGCTACTAATGACGCAACTGATAATATGGAAACCGAATTCATAGTGGGAGACAAAAAAAGGAAGGTCATAATTGCTGAAGCGCCAAACAGTAACGTCATTCATGCATCTTCTTCTGCAGATGTCGACCATGTTCCAGCTTTGAATCCTAAGCCAATTGATAAGCATTTTTTAACGGCAGGACCTGGCAACCAGGCCTGCCAGAAGCCATGAGTCTATTAAGCTGGAACTGCCGGGGCCTGGGTAACCCGCGTGCAGTTCATTCTCTTCATGACCTCATTCGGTCCCATCATCCGAACGTTATTTTTCTTTGTGAAACATTAGTGAATGTAAAACGTATTGATGAAATAAGATTTTCTTTGGGCTATGATTATTCTTTTGCTGTTGATGCTTGTGGTCGAAGTGGTGGCTTGGCTCTTTTCTGTCGTCATCCTTTCACTTATGAATTAATAAATTTCTCTTCTAACTTTATAAATGTCAAAGTTTCTCATCCTGGCTTCTCTTCTTGGCGGTTGACTGGCTTTTATGGTTTCCCTGAAAGAAATAGGAGGAAAGACTCTTGGGAACTGTTGCAAATCCTCAGTAATGATGTTTCTTTACCTTGGTGCATTCTGGGAGATTTTAATGATCTCCTATCTAATGATGACAAAAAGGCCGAACTGATCATCCCTCTTGGCTAATTAGTGGATTTAGAGAAGCTGTTCTTGCTGCTAATTTAATTGATATACCTATTAAAGGTTACCCTTTCACATGGTCTAGGAGAAAAGGATATCCTGATGCAGTTGAAGAACGTTTGGACAGAGCCATGGCCAGGCATGATTGGCTTGATGTTTTTCCTGATTGCATCCTCACAAATGTCATTGCTAGTAGGTCAGATCACTCACCCATTTTTCTCAAGCTCACAAACCATTCAGTTACTTTCCCAAGGAGAAAATTTCGCTTTGAGAATATTTGGTTATATGAAGAAGATTTGCCTTCTCTTGTTACCTCTTCTTGGAATAGCCCACTGAATAATGATTTGATTGACAAGCTGCACACTTGTTCAAACAATATTGATGCTTGGAGTAGAAGACTTCGCACTCAGTTTAGAGCCCCCATTGATGCTTGTAAAAAGGAAATTGAATTTCTAAGACAAATCAGATGCTGAATCCATTATCCGCTATATGGAATTGTGTGATAACCTGAATAATTTGATGAGTAAGGAGGAGAAATTCTGGAGACAAAGAGCAAAGGTTTTCTGGTTAAGAGATGGTGACGCCAACACAAAGTTCTTTCATAATGCTGCTAGTTCAAGAAGAAAATCCAATAAAATTACCACTCTGCAGATGCGAATGGCAATTTAGTTGGTGAACATGAAGGCTTGTGCGATATTGCACAAAATTATTTCCAAGGTTTGTATGCTTCTGACTTTGCAAATGTTGCTCCTGTTGTGAATCACGTCCCAAATGTTATCACCACCGAGGATAATGAGAAGTTGCTACAGCCTTTCAATTTGATGGAGTTTCGAGGAGCTTTATTCCAAATGCACTCTGATAAGTCTCCTGATCCTGATGGTCTCAATCCAGGTTTCTACAAAAAATTTTGGGACCTTTGTGGCGATGAAATCTTTCATGCTGGAGTTTCTTGGCTGGAGAAAGGTGAGTTCCCTCCTGAATTGAATAATACTGGTATTGTTCTTATTCCCAAAAAGGACAATCCCACTACTATGAAGGATCTCAGGCCAATATCCTTATGCAATGTTCTTTATAAAATTATTTCCAAGGTTCTAGCTAGCAGATTGAAGCTTCTCTTGCCTAAATGTATCTCTCAAGAGCAATCTGCTTTTGTTGAAGGCCGATCCATTACTGATAATGCACTAGTAGCTTTTGAAATTATTCACCACATGAACTGCAAGAAGAATGGAAAATATGGTGAGTTTGCCCTTAAAATTGATATTAGTAAAGCTTTTGACAAGGTGGATTGGGCGTACTTGATAGCTATCATGCAAAAAATGGGATTTCACTCGAAATGGATTGATTGGATGAGGATGTGCTTTGAATCAGTTAATTTTCATGTTCTGGTTAATGGAGAAGGTGTTGGCCCTATTATTCCTGGTAGAGGCCTTAGGCAAGGGGATCCTCTCTCCCCTTATCTCTTCATTTTATGTATGGAGGGTCTCTCTTGTCTTTTGAAGAAGGTGGAGTTGAAAGGTGATATCCATGGCGTGAAGGTGTGTAGAGGGGCTCCAATCCTCTCACACCTTTTATTTGCTGATGATTGTTTTTTATTTTGCAGGGCTACTAACGGAGAGGCTCATACTATGCTCTCTATCTTACAAACTTTTCATATGGCATCTGGACTTGCTGTCAACCTCCAGAAGTCAGAGATTTTTTTCAGTAAGAACACACCTCACTCATCTAGGGGCGCTATATCTCACATTCTTGGTGTTTCAGAATGCTTGGGCATCGGCAAATACCTTGGACTTCCTTCCATGGTTGGCAAAAAGAAAAAAGGCTATCTTTAATTATTTAAAGGATAGAGTTTGGAAGAAGATTCAGCATTAGTCTAACAAGCAACTTTCCAAGGCAGGCAGAGAGGTTCTGATCAAATCTGTTGCTCAAGCAATTACCACATATTGTATGAGCATTTTCTTGTTGCCATCATCTCTAGGTGACAATATCCAGAAAATGATGAATTCGTTTTGGTGGGGCTCAAACAAGAATTATGGCAAAGGTATTAATTGGCTAAATTGGGATCGTCTTGTAATGCGGAAGGAGTATGGAGGTATGGGATTTAGACACCTTTATGGATTTAATTTGGCCATGCTAGGGAAGGAAGGTTGGAAGTTTCAAACCAACCATGATGCTATAGTAACTCGTGTTTTCAAAGCTAAATACTTCTCAAATGGAGATTTTTTGGGAGCCTCTTTAGGTAGCAGCCCAAGTTTTGTTTGGCGTAGCATCCATGCTTCACGGGTAATAGTCAAAGAAGGTTATAGATGGTGTATTGGCAATGGCAGCAACATCAATATATGGAAAGATCCTTGGTTGCGTGATAAAGACTTTCCCTATGTGACAACAACTCCAGCAAGTAATTCTCACACACATTTTGTTTCTGATTTGATACATCCCCACAATGGCACATGGAATCATGATCTCATACATTCTATCTTTGATTCTCGGGATATTCAAGCCATTAAATCCATTCCTTTGCTACGATATAACCAGAATGATGAACTCATATGGCGCTTCAGCAAGAATGGAGAATACTTGGTTAAATCCTCCTATTATTACATTATGGAATCCTTGATTGATAGCTCTTCTCTCAAGATTCCTGGAATTTGGTTATCAATCTGGTGTCTAAATATTTCTAAAAAATATAAACTTCTCTTATGGAAAGCAGCTCGGGGAGTCCTCCCAGTATGTATGAATTTGTCTTCACGTTGTGTACAAGTTTCAACCATTTGCCCATGCTGCCATAACTCTTTGGAAGCAGATTGGCATGTTTTTATGGACTGCACACAAGCAAAACACATATGGAACTTAGCTGGCCTTGCGAATAATGTTGAAAATGTTTCCAGTTCTAGTGATAATTTGAAAGATGTTTCACTTTGCTTTAGTCCCTAACATCCACACAGCAAACAAACTTGGCTCTTAGTTTCTGGTGCATTTGGCGTAGGAGGAATGAGAACATGTGGGAAGATTCTGTAAAAATCCCATCAATTTCATGGAAGCTAGCTTTGGTGTCTTACAACCACTGGCATCACATTCGGGAGAAGACACATGCAGAACCTACCAATCCTACGCACCACCACATTTGGACGAAGCCCCCACCAGGTATGTAGAAATGTAACGTGGATGCATCTATTTTCAAGGACCACCATCAATACGATCACATGATCTGTATAAGAGATGAGTTTGGACATCTAGTTGCTGCTAAATCTGGTTTTGCTTCTGGAATACCAGACCCTATAGAGGCAGAAGCAGTGGCCCTACTAGAAGCTCTCAATTGGATTCATCAATTACACATGTCCGACATAATCATAGAGCTAGATTGCAAGGGAGTTGTGGATAAACTATTAAGTGCTAAACTTTTTTCTTCAGAGTTAGATCAAATAGTCAAACAGTGCAAAGATAAACTCTGTCATTTACAAAATGTTAAGGTTCGTTTCATTAGGAGGCAAGCAAATCTTGTTGCTCATGCCTTTGCAAGGGTATCAAGATTGTATTCTAGCCACCATATTTTTGAGTTGATTCCGCCCTGTATTGATTCTATTATTTTGAATGAAATGATATAATGTCTTTTCACGTCAAAAAAAAAAAAAAAAGAGTAGAAGACTCAACTAGATATATAAGTCCTGTTGAGTCATGATTTGAAATTTGATAACATTTTTTTTAAAATGGTTTTTAAATTAGATTTTGATACGTATAATTTAGATTTTGTCATTAAAGTTTGAATTTTATGGCCTTTCTCCTAATCATCTAATGATTATTTTACTGAATTTAGCTAGAAGACCTTTAGGAAACACCATCCTCTTCTGAAACTCTATAGAAGAAGGGGAGAAGAGATGGATCACGTGACATGACATGTGATGTCAGTGACTACATCTCATTTCATGTAATACTTACATTTATTTTTAACTTTTGACTAGGTAATAATAAATATAAATATATGCTGAAGTTCAAGTGTGAATGTGAAATTTCATATTGGGTATAGAAATGGATAAGTTGAACAACATATAAGTAAGGAAGACTCATAAACCTGATGCCTTAAGGTTTTGGGTTGAAGTGTGGTGTCAAGTTCACTTGTGTGGTATACTCGTGGCCTATTGGTTAAGTTTTTATCCATGCAAACAAGATGTATCTGCAAAAATTTTAGAAGGGCAAAATATGTTTTTAGTCCCTCAACTTTTCACAGATTTTGTTTTTAGTCCTTAAACTAATATTTGACCAGTCTTAGTCCCTCAACTATTTTTCCATTTCATTTTTGATCCATACTGTCAAATGTTTCTGTTAAATGATGATGTGACAATTATTTTTAATTATTTTAAATATTTTGTGATGACTTTTCTTTTCTGACGGTTAAAAATCGTCAGAATCAATTAAAATTAAAAAATTTAAAAACTCTTTGATTCCGCCCCCACTATCGTCCTCTTTCTTTATGTTATCATTCATATAATGACACGAGCAATATTCCCTTGCCAAGTAAATCAGAGTCTTTTTAACAAATACAAAACTTCTTTCCCGTCTTTAACATTGGTAAAACTATATTAAATCTTATAGCCTAATTTTAATAATTACCCACTAGTTTCAAAAGTCCAGAAGAACCCCATGTGTATTCTTCAAATTGGTGCGGTGTTTTGGACAAGGAACCAATGGGTTGTGTTTCCCAAAGTGGGAACCCAAGTATGTACACAGTTGGGCCACGACCCAATAGAGCTACCAAAGGGGCATTTGGCAGTGTATTTGGGCGAATCTGAAGATGAAAAACAACGTGTATTGATACTGGTTACTCACTTCAATGACCCTTGCAGAGAAAGTTGTTGGAGGATGCAGAGAAGGGGCCGTTTTTATTTTATTTTATTTTATGTCATACCTCGTATTGCAGCATCGGAAAAGGCCAAGCTTTTCGTGTCTTTGTCGGATGCAATTTCTGGTTTGGGATTAAGGTTTGATTCGATCCGTTTCGGATTGAGTTGCTGCATTGGGACCTTGATTTGTTCCAAATCGTCAACGAGAGTGACAAGAGGAACTCCATGGTCGTTGAGTTGCGTCATTGGGACCTTGACCTCGCCGTCAAAGCCTCTATGATGAAGTTCAGTGTGCCGCTGCGATTTTGGTGCTCTTTGGTGGTGGGGGGGTCGAGGTGGTGATGTGGTTTGCGATGGAGTGTTTGGGTGGCGGCGTGGTGGGTTGTCGGTGCGGCGGTAGCTGAGTGGAGGAAGAAAACGAAAGGGAGGGGGCACATCTGGCTTTATTTTTTATTTTAATTTATTGTCAGTTTTCAAATCACCAATAACAGTTTAATTCCTTTTATCTTAACAATTTCTGACGGCTTTTAAACGTCAAAAAAGAAAAATCGTCACTAAATATTTAAAATAATTAAAAAATAACTGATACGTCATCATTTAACGGAAATATTTGAGACAAAAAACGAAACAGAAAAATAGTTGAAGGATAAGACTGGTCAAATATTAGTTTAGAGACTAAAAACAAAAACGGTAAAAAGTTGAAGGACAAAAAATATATTTTGCCCAATTTTAGAAACTAAAATAACCAAGGAAATGAGATAAGGATGACAGCAACTGAGATTGAGGTTTAAAAAGTCAGATTTTGCAAATTTTTAAGCTATATATTCAGTGAGGAGAGGAAAGCACCTTTGCTAGCTACTAGCAATAAAAGAAAGAACTACATCCCTGTACCAAAAAAAATAAAAGGAACTACATCCATTATATTGTTAATTTTCAGTGCATACATACTCGTTAAGAGATATTTTTATCACCTATAGTAGTATAACTCAACTTGACCCAAATTAATCACATCATATGTCCAATGGGATATTCACAAACTAGCTAGTGGCTTTTTTAAAAAAAATAAATTCAGCATTTGAAAACTATAAATACTGGAATCATATATTGTCAACTGGCGAGTTGATGTACAAGGGATGATGAATGGTGATATTGTCAACGGCCTTTATTTATTTACTACTTTTATTTTTGTTTGGTAATTTCATAATTATTTTGTTTATTTATTTATTTATTTTTGTCTGAGGAAGATATCTCAACTTGGGCAGCGGTTTCCAACAGCTTCTATAGACTTCTATATGTGTAATTTGACAGGTTCAATTGAAGCATTGATCACTTCAAAATTCAAATTAAGCTACATCTTTTACCTGGCAGATATGTTTGAAGTCTGAGATAAACGAAATAAACCCCAGCATACAGCATTTGATAATTGATATACTGGTTGGAAACAGCTTTTTTTACTCAACAACTAGCTGAAATCCCCAAAATTAATCTGTCTCAAACATGCTGTAAAATGTCAAAATTATACTCAAGACATCCACAGACAATAACCAAAACCAGAAAAGTGAGCTTGGCACAAATTAATAGAAAGAGGTCTTGTATGTTTTTAGGACTTTAATAATAATAATAATAATAATAATAATAAACAGTAGAAGTTTTGAAAACAAGATTTTATAAAACAGGTTAGTAAAAGTATTTCAATTTTTAAATTTTCAAAAACTAAAAACTATTTTTGAAAAGTATAATTAAACAAGCCTAAGTCGTGAGCTGTTTTCTCGACTTCAATAAAATAAAAAAGTTAAAAACGAAAGTCATATAATGTTTTACGACTTCAATATTTTAAAAATTAACAAAAAAATAGTATATAATATTATGAATTCATTTAAAAAAATTATAAAAAGAAGTTATACACCAAATTATGACTTCAATAAAAATAGTTAAAAAAAAATAAAAGTTGTGGATAAACTCAACTTTTATTTAGAAATCTTATTTCTCACTTACAACTTATATACCTTAATTTTTGCATATTTTTAAAATTTGTTCCATTTTGGCAATTAAAAAAAATTACTCAAGATAAATAAAAAAAAGACTATAATTAACCTAAGAAAATAAAATTTTTGATCTTACATTTTTGGTCCGGTTTTTAATATAGAGGGAGTACATAATACCCATATAAACTTATTGATTAGAACAATGATATTTAGACATCCTTTAATTTTAAACACCATATCAATACCTCTCACTCCTCTCTATCTCTCTCTTTCTATCACATTATATCACCTATCATACATATATTTTTCTTTCTTTTCTCTCACACACACTAGGTGTAGAATAGGAATTGGGGTGTCAAAATATATTTATCCAATTGATTATTCTGAACTCAGTGAATGTTCAACCATGAATATGAATCCATGGCTAAAACTTATTCGGAAGGAGAGTTTTGTGGCCCATAGTTAGTGGTCTTATCGGCTGGAATAGGATTGTCTCACGTAACAGAGGTCTATACCAAAAAAATTATGAACCACAGCCAAGCCTATAATCTTAAGTAAATAAAATTTTTGAACTTGCATTTTTTGTACTGTTTTTATAATATAGAGGGAGTACAAATTCTGAGCTAAACCCACTGATTCATTCCACGTCCAACCAACTGAAGCAAGAAATATTAACTACAATACATGCAGCTAATCCAACCCCAAGCAAGCCATATTTGTACATTTCATTTCCACCGAACCCAACATCAATATTCTCCATTTCTCCAGTCATGGCAGCATCTCGGTACTGTAAGAAAAGTAATGTACATGCTTCTTTTCTGCATGTAACATTAACACTCTTGCTTCTTGTAATACCTCGTGCAGCTTCGTTAGCATTCAACTATGAGCAACTTGGTGACACGGGAAACGCCTTAAATATTTCTGGAGATGTCTCTCGTGACCAACAAGTCCTCCAACTCACCAGGTATGAAACATATAGCCATGGTAGAGTCATATATTACAAACTATTGCATCTTTGGGACAAGAACTCAGGAAAGGTCACAGACTTCACTACCCATTTCTCCTTTACCATCAACGCCCTAAATAACACCAACTATGCAGATGGCATCACCTTCTTTCTGGCACAGCCAAACTTTCCAGAACCTGATCCAAGAGATGGCAGTGATATTGGTCTTGCGAGCCGCGACCAAGTGATGAATCCCAATTACACAAGGGAATATCCATTTGTAGCAGTGGAGTTTGACACCTTTGTTAATGACTGGGATCCTAAATATCAACATGTGGGTATCGATGTTAATTCTATTAGCACTTTTGACACTACACAATGGTTCACTAGCATGGACGAGAGAGGATATGATGCTGATATTAGTTACGATTCTGCTTCAAACAAATTAACTGTCACCTTCACTGGATACAAGGATAACGTCACAATTAAACAGGACTTATCCTCTGTGGTCAATCTGAGTGAGATCTTACCTGAATGGGTTGAATTTGGTTTCACTTCAGCAACAGGAAGGTTTTATGAGGAACATGCTCTTAGCTCATGGTCCTTCAACTCTAGTTTAGACATGGAAGTGGAACCACACAAGGGTGGAAGCAAAACCGGGCTGGTGATAGGGCTGAGCGTTGGACTCGGTGCAGGTCTTTTAATTGTTATTTTGGGGTTAATTTTCCTTGTGAGGTGGAGGCTGAGGAATAGAGATACGGAGGATGTGTTACTTTTTGATGATGCTATGGATAATGATTTCCAAAGAATGTCTCTACCCAAGAAGTTTTCCTATGAAGAACTTGCCAGAGCAACCAATAACTTTGCAAGAGAAAACAAAATTGGACAGGGAGGTTTTGGGGAAGTCTACAGGGGATTTATAAGAGAGTTGAACACCCATGTTGCCATTAAGAAGGTATCTCATGGAGCTGGACAAGGGGTGAAGGAGTATGCATCTGAAGTAAAGATCATTAGTCAACTGAGGCATAAAAATTTGGTTAAACTCTTCGGGTGGTGCCATCAGCATAATGACCTGTTGCTGATTTATGAGTTCATGGAAAATGGAAGCTTGGATTCTTATCTGTTCAAAGGAAAAGTCCTGCCGACATGGAAAGTAAGGTATAATATTGCTAGAGGTCTGGCCTCAGCATTATTATACCTGCATGAAGAGTGGGAAGAATGTGTGCTTCATAGAGACATAAAATCCAGCAATGTTATGTTGGATTCTGATTTTAATGCAAAGCTTGGAGATTTTGGGCTAGCCAGACTAATGGATCATAAGATAAGATCACAAACAACAGCTGGTTTTGCGGGAACAATTGGATATTTGCCTCCTGAAGCTGTCACAAGAGGCCAAGTTAGTAGGGAGTCTGATGTATACAGTTTTGGAGTTGTTGCTTTGGAGATAGCCTGTGGTAGAAAGGCAATTGAAAGTAATCAGAATGAAGAACTGATCTATCTGGTGGATTGGGTTTGGGAACACCATGGCATGGGTGATCTACTTAAAGCATCTGATCCAAGCTTATATAGACATTTTGATGAGAAGGAAATGGAGACGTTAATGGTAGTTGGCCTGTGGTGTACTAATACAGAATTCCCTCAGAGGCCTACTATTAGGCAAGTTGTTCAAGTGCTTAATTTTGAAGCTCCACTTCCCACTCTCACACCAAGGGTGCCAGCCTCTACGACTCCTGCTTTTGCAAATTACAGACATTTGCTTTCCACTTCAAGCAGTTTCTTCAGCAGCTGAGATTCACTGGGTCCTCACAATCGACACAACTCTTGAAGTCGTTTCTTCAGCAGCTGCACATTTACATACGTACTAAGTTTGATGTTTATAGTAGTATTTTTTTCAATTTCTGTTTTTTTCTTGAAGTGTAATTCTACATCTGTGTCACACATTATCTTTAGCTTTTGTAATATTTTCTGGTCCAATGCATTGTCTTCCTGCAATTTCAAGTTAAAATCTCGCCTTGCCATTATGTAATAATATTATTAAACGAAGCTTGAACTGAAATATTTCTACATGAGTGCCACAAATTCCTGGAACATCAAGTTTAGAACTAATTACCAATATATCATTTGCGTAAACAAAGAGAGCATTGTGGTAATATAATTAAGATATTGTTCAGATTATCATCGTTACGTAGCAGGAGAATGTGTTTCTCTAAAAACATGCTTTTTCTCTGTAATCTGCGCTTCTTTCCAACATTGTTAGAACATAATCGTCCTTTTTTCTTTCTCCTTGAATACAGTGTGTTTTGCATACAAATTCGACCACAAACTTATAAACCGAATAGAAGGGAAAGACACATATAGAGTTACTCTTAGCCTCTGCCTATTTCAAGATAAAATTGATCAATCTTAAAATTTCAAGAAACAAATTGGTGATTCACTCCATAAAACACACATACATACTGCTTTGTGTCTACGTAGAAATATTCGTGCTACGTATGAAAGCGTCTCCATATCTGTCTTAACGCAAGTTGTAAACGGTTTTCTACATATAAGAGTCCAATGAACTGAAGTGTCCACTTGCTCTTTATATGAAGCGTCCACTATCCTCTTTTCATAAATGCTTTTATAAATATTCTAACGGAAATGAACCAGGGTTTTCTCCACAGCCCTAGCTTTCTTGTGACAAAACATATCATCAATGTATCAAGACGGCAGGAGCGCTTATTAGTTATAACTTCGAAGAAAATACCGTTGAAAAATATATATGTAACCTCAAATCCTAGTTGACACTTAGAGAGAAAAAAAGAAAAGAAAAATATAGGTATAATAAGTGATATGATGTGATAGGAAGAAAGATAAAAATAAATAAGAGTTGTTGATGAAGTGTTCAAAATAATGGAATATCTAAATATCATTACTCTTTAAATAATGCAATGTCTCTATCAAACTTCTCTTTTCCTTTTCATTTTCTTGATAATTCAAACTTCTCTTCTTTATTTCCACTAGATGCTAAATCATTTTATATTTTATATATAAATAAAATAAAACAAGGCTTGTGGTTTTATGAATATTTCCGCTAATTAACAAGCACAGCCAATTTTGTATGTAATTAATGACAACATTCTATAACTCCGAATTTTGCCGTTTTCACCTGCACTTGCAGCTGCCACAACAATACGTGATTGTGATCCCTTCTCGTTTTTTATGCATCTTGAGTTGTGTGTCCTCTAAGGAACATTCATCCCAATGTTGAGGATTGAGACAAACATAAATCACACAAATTACAAAGGACCCAAGTTAGACAAATCACACATAAGAATATAAGAAAGAGACAAACAAATACATGGAAACCAAAGTGTGTTAGGCTTCAAACATCAAACTAGACTCTCACTTAGCAATGGCTGGTTGTGGATTGCATATTGGTCTTCTGTTTAGAAGAACCATTTTGTTAATCCTAATAATCCCCATTTTAAATGCTCAACCTCAATCTTTTGATTACCCCAACTTCAATTCAACTTATGTAAAGCAACTAAAGCTAGAAGGTAATGCTTCTACCTCTGGTTCTGCTATCCAACTTACAATGAACACAATGGACCCAAACAATAACGGGTCTGGAACAGTAGGAAGAGTCACATATCCAGAGCCAATAAATCTTTGGGACAAAAATTCAAATGATGTTAACAGAGTCAGCCCGATTATCAGCTGTCCTGATTATGTTAACAGAGTCAGCCTGATTATCAGCTGTCCTGATTATCAGCTTAATTAATATTTCAAAACAGCTCCTATAATTACTCCTCAATATTTCCTAATTAATTCCCTGTATTTATTTCATTAATTGTACAGTTTTGTAGTGTTGTAAATTAGGGATTGCTGTAAATTAATTATGGGTTGTTACAGTGTATTATTTAAATGAGATTTCACTCCTCTAGGAGGAGCATTCGGTCAAATATCTGTTATGGTACCAGAGCTCTTGCTCTAAAACCTTAACGTTTTCAGTCTTAGTAGTTCTTGAGTTTCAGAACAGCTCCTTAGGCCTACAGGGGATATTCCTTGTGGTTTAATAGCTCTCAAATATTTTTTTCTTGTCTCAATTCTTGGGGGCTTCTTTTGTGGGTGTTTTACAATTTCTCTTAGTTACCCAATCTTAGTTACCCAATCTTAGTTACCCAATTTTTTTTTCTTTCAATCATGTCTGGAGAAAATTCCATTGTTCGATTCAATGGGAAGAATTACTTCAGTTGGGAATTTCAGATCAAGATGTTTGTAAAAGGGAAGGAATTGTGGGGGCATATTGATGGGACCATACCAGCCCCTACAAATGACAAAGAATTTCAGACATGGGAGGCTGAGGATGCCCGTATCATATCTTGGATATTAGGTTCAATTGAACCTCATATGGTGAACAACTTGAGGTCCTTTTCTACAGCAAAGGAAATGTGGGAGTATCTCCAATTGATTTATAATCAAGACAACAGTGCACGTCGCTTTCAGTTAGAATTGGAGATAGGAAATTTCAGTCAAGGCAATCTCTCCATTGAGCAGTATTATTCTGGTTTCTTAAATCTATGGAGTGAATATTCTGATATTATTTATGCTAAGGTGCCGAAGGAAGCATTGTCTGCGCTTCAAACAGTTCATGGGGAGAGTAGACGTGATCAATTTTTGATGAAGTTGCGGCCAGAATTTGAGACTGCGCGGGCTGGCTTACTAAACCGAAATCCAGTCCCATCTTTGGATGTTTGTGTTGGGGTGTTGCTGCGAGAAGAACAGAGGCTAGCTACTCTAGCTGGAATGAGTCAGGAACGGGTGAATTTAGAGACTATGAATGTTGCTTATGCAGCACAAGGAAGAGGGAAAGAAAAAGGATCTTTACAGTGCTACAGCTGCAAAGATTTTGGGCATATTGCAACAAATTGTCCAAAGCCATATTGTACTTATTGTAAGAAATGAGGACACATCATTAAAGAGTGTCAAATTCGTCCTCAAAATAGGAAGGTACAAGCCCTTCAAGCTTCTGTCCAAACTGTACCTGTGACATATTCTTCTACAACAACTTCTGCAGTGCCTTCCACTGGTGCTAGTCAACCTGTTTTGACCCCTGAAATGGTTCAACAGATGATAATTACAGCACTCTCTGCTTTCGGTATTCAAGGTAATGGTAAACAGGTTTCTTCTATTTGGCTTATTGATTCTGGGGCTTCTAACCATATGACTGGTAAAACTGGATTGTTACAAAATGTCCGGAGTTATAATGGTTCTCAATATATTCAAATTGCTAATGGAAACCATTTACCTATTAATGCTGTTGGGGATATTGAACCATCTTTTCAGAATGTATTTGTGGCTCCAGGATTATCTACTAACTTGATTTCAGTTGGACAGCTAGTGGATAATAACTATAATGTCTCTTTCTCTCGTGGTGGGTGTCTTGTGCAGGATAAGTGTCGGGGAAGGTGATCGCGAAGGGGCCTAAAGTGGGGTGACTGTTTCCTTTACAGTTTTCTATTCCAAGCACCTTATCTTTATCTTGTACTGCTGTTAATAATAAATTTAACGTTTGGCATAAGAAATTAGGACATCCTAATTCTCAGATCTTACGCTATTTGTTTACACATGGTTTTCTTGGGAATAAAGACAAGATAAATGATTCTGATTTATGTTTTGATTGTACTTCATGCAAATTTGGCAAAGCAAAATTCTTCCTTTTCCTTCTCATGGTAATCGTGCTGCCAAATGTTTTGATATAATTCACAGTGATATTTGGGGCATTTTACCTGTTATTTCACATGGTAATCATAAGTACTTTGTGGCTTTTATTGATGACTATAGCCGATTCACGTGGGTGTATTTTCTTCGATCCAAAAGTGAATTATTTCAGATTTTTCATACTTTTGTTGCCTACCTTGAAAATCAATTTTCTACATGTTTCAAGGTTCTACGCTCTGATAATGGTAGTGAATATATGTCTCAAAATTTCCAAGCATTTTTACAGCACAAAGGCATTATTTCTTAACGTTCATGTCCTTATACACCCCAACAGAATGGTTTGGCAGAACGTAAGAATCGCCACTTGTTGGATGTTGTCCGAGCTTTGCTTCTTGAGTCTGCAGTGCCTTCCAAGTTCTGGGTAGAAGCATTGTCTACTGCTGTTTATCTCATTAACAGGTTACCATCTGCAGGTTTGAACTTTGAATCACCATACTATCGTTTGTTTGGTTCACATCCAAGTTATGAAGCCTTGCATACTTTTGGCTGTGTGTGTTTTGTTCATCTACTAGTTCATGAACGTCATAAGCTTGCTGCCCAATCTGTCCAATGTGCTTTTCTAGGATACAATGGTTCTCACAAAGGTTATATGTGTTATGATCCTTTGGCTAATCGCATTCGTATCTCTAGAAATGTAATATTCTTTGAAGACCAATATTTCTTTCAAAGACAGCTTACTTCTCATTGTGATAAGGTGGTGCTTCCTCAATTTGATGATGTATCTTATCATATTGAGCGTTTTAAACTAGGTTTTGTGTACCAAAGGCAAAAACCTTCACTTACATCACTGCCCCAATCTGATATTGATCCAGGACCTGTTCATACTATTTCTGGTCCTAGGCGATCCTCTAGATCCACCCATGCACCAGATAGATATGGCTATTCTCACACATCTCTTACTGCTACTTTGGCTCAAATAAGTATACCTACTTCTTATTCTAAGGCAGCCACTCAATCTTGTTGGGTCAAAGCTATGGAAGAAGAGTTGCAAGCTTTACAGGAGAATCACACTTGGGATATTATCCCTTGTCCACCTAATGTTAAGCCTATAGGATGTAAATGGGTTTACACTGTCAAGCTCAAGTCTGATGGCTCTTTAGACAGATATAAAGCAGGAATGGTGGCACTTGGTAATCGACAAGAATATAGGGTTGTTGGCAGTTGAGATTTTTCCTGCTGTCATGTTGTTGGCAGTTGAGATTTTTCTACTGTCATCTTAAATGTGCCTGCAAACTTCTCTAATTACTTTTTTAAGCATGCTTTTATTTATTAGGTAGTTGTGGGCTAATGATGCCTATTCTATGTTAGCTTTAATTTGCTATTTTCTTTAATCAATCAGAACTTGTTAGACTTTTTATTTAAGCTCCTGCTGTAACAAATTCAAGTGTGTAAAACTGATATGCAAATCTGAAATATACCAGACCAGTTTTGCTCCTCTGCTCCTTTCTTCTTCATACGTTCATATTTTGCTTCTCTTTTATGTTCTGTTCTGTGTTGTTCTATTTTTCTTAACATGGTATCTAGAGCTTAAATGATCTTTAAGGGACTGTGAGGGAGTGGAAACCAGAGTCAGTGAGTGAGAGAAAATCCCATACAAAAAAAAACCTTCAAGCACAAATGGCTTTCAGCAGTAGTTCTTTACCTCCACCTCCTATATTTGCAGGTGAACATTATCACTTGTGGGCTGCAAAAATGAGGACTTATCTCAGAGCTCAAAGTTTGTGGGATGTGGTAGAAATTGGAAGTAATCCACCTCCATTACCAAATAACCCAACAGTAGCTCAAATGAGGAGTCATAATGAGGAATTGGCAAAGGAAGGCAAAGCACTTGCCATTATACAAGCAGCACTACATGATGATGTTTTTATCAAGATGCTCACTCTTGAGACGGCAAAAGAGGCATGGGATCAGCTGAAGGAGGAGTTCCAAGGAAGTGAAAGAACAAAAAGGATGCAAGTTCTGAACCTAAGGAGGGAGTTTGAAGCTGTGAAAATGAAGGAAAGTGAATCTGTCAAAGATTTTACTGACAAACTTTCAAAGGTGGTTACACAAATCATATTGCTTGGTGAAGAGCTAAGTGATCAATGTGTTGTGGAGAAAATCCTAGTGTGTCTTCCAGAGAGGTTTGAGTCAAAAATCTCCGCTCTAGAAGAAAATAAGGATTTTTCTCAAATATCCATTGCAGAGCTTGTGAATGCATTGCAAGCAACTGAACACAGGAGATCTTTGAGAATGGAAGAAAGAATGGAAGGTGCTCTTGTGGCACGCTCCAAAGGCAAAGCGCAAGGCTGGAGTAGCTCTGGGAAAAAGCCAATTTTTGGGGAGAAAGACAAAGACAACAAAGGAGGAGGTTGGAAAAATAAGTTTCAACCTTGCCCCCATTATAAGAAGAACAACCATACTGAAAATTTTTGTTGGTTCAGGCCAAGCGTTAAATGTTGGGCCTGCAATCAATTTGGTCATGTGGAGAAGGTTTGTAAAAATAAACCAAACCAACAAGTACAACAAGCCCAAGTTGTGGAGCATGAAGAACAAAATGAGGAGCATTTATTTGCTGCTACTTGCTGTCCAGCAAGTAATAACAAAGAAGTTTGGCTTATAGACAGTGGTTGCACAAATCATATGACCCACAATGCTAGCATCTTCAAGGAATTGAACCAGTCCTACTTCACCAAAGTCACCATTGGCAATGGTGAATGTGTTGATGTCAAAGGCAAAGGAGTTGTTGCTGTTGAAACTCCAGCAGGTACAAAATATATTTCTGATGTGTTATTTGTGCCTGAGATAAATCAAAGTCTGTTGAGTGTGGGACAAATGCTAGAAAGGAATTATTCCTTGTGTTTTGAAAATATGAGCTGCACCATATTTGATCCTCTTGGATGTGAGCTAATGTCCATTAAAATGAGAGATAAAAGTTTTCCAGTGGAATGGAAGAAAAAGGCCAAGCATGCTGTTTTGGAGGAAGCTGTGAATTTGGAAAATATGCCACTTGAGAAGGAGGTATTTCAGAAACAAGAGTGTGATTCAAATGGGCCTGCAACAGAAGTTGCTAAGAAGTTGGACCTCTTTGGCCACAACAAACTTGAAGAGAAGAAGGAAAACAAGTTTTTGAAGTTTTGGAGTTTTATGTTGAATATTTTTTCATGGGCCATGAAAGCTGCAACTATTATGGTTGTTGCTTTGGCAAATACAATAGAGGAGTACAATGTTGTTAATGTTGCTGCAACTGTCATGGCTTGTCTAGCACCAAAAGCTAAGGTTCATAGAAATCAAAAATGGATTAAGGAGGCTGCAAGCATTCTTGTTTCAGATGATATAATTACTGTTAAGCAAGGGGATGCAAATGCTTGTCTACTTGATGATGATCCACAGAAGATGTGGGATGATAGTTGAAACCAAAGCTTGGAGTATTGAAGAAAAATCTCAAGGAGGAGTGTTGGCAGTTGAGATTTTTCCTGCTGTCATGTTGTTGGCAGTTGAGATTTTTCTACTGTCATCTTAAATGTGCCTGCAAACTTCTCTAATTACTTTTTTAAGCATGCTTTTATTTATTAGGTAGTTGTGGGCTAATGATGCCTATTCTATGTTAGCTTTAATTTGCTGTTTGCTTTAATCAATCAGAACTTGTTAGACTTTTTATTTAAGCTCATGCTGTAACAGATTCAAGTGTGTAAAACTGATATGCATATCTGAAATATACCAGACCAGTTTTGCTCCTCTGCTCCTTTCTTCTTCATACGTTCATATTTTGCTTCTCTTTTATGTTCTGTTATGTGTTGTTCTATTTTTCTTAACAAGGGTGAATTATGAGGAGACGTTTGCTCCAGTTGCTAAGATGACTACTGTTCGTACTGTTTTAGCTATAAGTGCATCACTAGGATGGCCTTTATTCCAGATGGATGTGAAGAATGCATTTTTGCATGGTGATCTTAAAGAAGAAATTTATATGACTCCACCTCAAGGTTTGTTTGTTACACCTTCATCTTCGGTCAAATATCTGTTAAATGAACCAAAAGACTCCACTACCAACTTTTCCTTTGTTGTTTCCTCAAATCAGAGTCATTATGGAGATGGTTAGGCATTCTTCCTAGCAAGCCCAAATCTGCCACCCGCAAATGATGAAAACCTAAGAGGAGGAGGCTTTGGCATTGTCCATTGTGGATGGTTACCGAAGTCTCATTGAGACAGATTATCAATTTGTGGCAGTGGAGTTTGACACTTTCAAAAACATCTGGGACCCTGATGGCACACATGTAGGTATTAACATCAATGATATGGAGTCTAAAATACTTGAGACATGGTGGGCAAATATTACACAAGGGGAAGTTTGTAACTGTAGTATTGTATACAATTCTAGAAACAATATTTTGGAAGTTTCTTTCACTGGATACAAATTAGGTGATGGCAATGTAACACAGATTATTTAGCAGCACCTTTCATACCACGTTAACATCATAGGTCAATTACCAAAGTCGGTTATTGTTGGCATATCAGCTGCAACAGGAGAACATGCTGAGGAACATACCCTGCTGTCATGGTCATTTGGTACAAGTACAAGCCCACCAAGTAACATCGATCAAACGAATGGAAGCATTTTAGTAATCAACACAATATTGTTGGCGGGAATTGGAATTGGTACAGGTTTGTTTTTGAGTTTATTAGGATTGGTCTACCTTTTGTTATGGAGGATGAGAAAAAGAAAAGAAGCAAGCACTTCAAAAGCCAGTTCTCATTTGAAGATGGATGGTGAATTCCAAATGAGACCTAAGGAGATTAGTTATTATGAATTGGCCACTGCAACCAACAACTTTGAAGTGACACAGAAGCTTGGCCAAGGTGGTTTTGGTGGCTTTTATAAAGGTTATTTCAAAGACTTAAACCCCTATGTTGCTATAAAGAGGATATCAGCAGGTTCAGCATAAAGTTTGAAGGAATACACAACGTAAGTAACAATCATTAGCCAATTGAGGCACAGGAATTTGGTGAAACTCACCGGTTGGAGCCACAAGAAGAATGATCTCTTTCTGATATATGATGCCAAATTGTAGCTTAGATTCTTGTCTTTTTTGGTGGAGAAAAGTTCTTGTCATGGCAGGTGAGGTACAATATGTAGCTCTGGGCCTGGCATCAGCATTGCTTTACCTTCAGGAAGAATGGGAAAAATGTGTACTTCATAGGGACATCAAATCAAGCAACACAATGTTGGACTCCAATTTCAATGCCAAGCTTGGAGATTTTGGCCTGGCTAGGCATGTGGATCATGAGAAAGGGTCATAAACGTCTGTTGTGGCTGGGACCATGGGTTACCTAGCTCCTGAATATATGAACACAGGCCAGGTTCAAAAGGAATCTGACATATTTAGTTTAGGGGTTGTTTTGTTGGAGGAAGCAACAGGAATAAAAGCCATTCACCACAGAGACATGGAGGGTGAAGTATCATTGGTTGAGTGGGTGTGGGAGCTCTATGGATTGAGAAATCTCCTTGCAGCAGCAGATCCAAACCTATGTGGGGAATTTGATGTGCAGCAAATGGAATGCTTATTGGTTGTTGGTCTTTGGTGTGCAAATCCAGATTCTGCATCCAGACCCCCTATAAGGCAAGTGGTTAAGGTGCTTAAGTTCGAAGCTTCTTTACCTATTCTCCCACAACAGATCCTGTGTAAGTCTATCTTTGTCCAATAACATGACAAGAGATTTTCATAATAAAATGTTGTGTCTTTTTTGTTAATGATAGGTATCCTTTCACGAAAATGTATCTATTTATGAAAATATGCAAGTATGAAGGTTGTACTCTTTTAGGAAATATGTGTTTATGAAAAAATGCAAGAATTGAAAGGTTATGCTTTTTCGAAAGGATTTGTCATTTTAAAGGGTGGTATTCCTCACCCAAAAGATATGAGTTGGTCTACAAAAGGGTCATTTAATTACTTGCAGATTCATGCAAGAAAGTACATGGTTTTTGCTCTCCAAAGTGCTTCTTTGAGGAAATTATTGTTTTGTAAAATACTACCTCCGTCCCTAAATATAAAACTCTTTTAACTAATTCACACCCTCTTTAAGAAAGTTGGTTAATTTAGTTAATAACATTAAATTTATTAATAATTTGTATTTTTTTTTTCCAAAATTACCCTTACAATTATTGAGACTTATCATCTTTCTCTTCACACTTAATTACTTTCTACCTAATTAATTAATGAGTGCTAGTCATATTCTCCAATCCTCATAAGAAAGAGAATGTACTTATCTTATTAATTTATAGCATTTATTGTGAAGTGATTAAGGGTATTTTGGTCAAAAAATAACTTGAAAAGAGTCTTATAAAAATGGACAATTTTTTTTTAGAAAAGAGTCTTATATTTAGGGACGGAGGTAGTACTATAATCGAAGACCATCCTCTTAACATATGTTTATTTAGACATTGAAAGTGCCCAACGTCCGTTCAACCTAACCAACAAGACACATACTTTTCCATTAGGGTGCATTGAAAGTTGTGAAACCTGTAAAGCAGACATAGACTTAGTCCCACCATCAAATTTTGTTATCACGAAGCGAGAAATCATGTCACCTAAGGTTCTAGAAGAACATTGGCATTGTATGTGTGGAAAAAATAATTTTCTTCTGTTCATTGGAGAACTTATCATTCACCTTTGTTCATGGTCATTTCCTTCTTTATTAATCCTATAGTGTGCAACGATAGTGGGCACTCGTAAAAATATCTCTCACTAGTGAAAATGTGATATGCTACTTCTTATATCCATCAAACCTAGAAGGAAGCTCAAGGTGGCCATCATGCATAGGATGTCCCTCATCCACCCGTCACAACAAGTAATTGAAGATCAGGTTCATCTTCCTCTTAATGACTATGCTTTTAAGCATCAATAGCTTTTTAACCTGACTTAGGAGCAAACTCTTGATCTAGGGACAGCTAGAGGATAGAGCACTTGGAGGCTCAACAAGCTAAAATATCAGCTAGGATTAGAGGTGGCAAATGGGCTACCCAGCCTAGGCCCAATGGGCTAAGGTGTTAAAAGCAAGTCGACTCGAGATTACCAGTATTTCTTATGGTTTCAGATTTGTTGGTCAAGCCAAATTGGCTCAGTGTTTTTCAGTGTAAAGTTTAAGCTCCTAATCTGACCTTATTTATGGGTTGTTTAGGCGACCCATTAGGTCAGGCCCAATTTGCCACTTCTACCTAGGATCCTTCTATACATCCTAAATCCTACTTCAGTGTTGTTAGAACCATCAGTAATTCATCCTTCTCGTCATGACCAATGTTAGGAACATTAGAATGCCCATTTAGGTTCGTCTGATCACTCTTACTAAGCTCAGCCACATCCATCTCCTTCTCTTTAGGTGCCTTCATTACTTCCCTTGTAATATTAGCTTGAAAATGACAACTGTAACATCCCGGGCACTGATGAGGGCGGGGAGTGATTGTTGATGCGAAAGAGAAGAGGCATGGACAAGGAGCGGCTTCTGGCAGGCTTCCAGCGAAAGAGATGCATGAATGATTCAAATACACACCCGAAAGAGAGGGATGACTAGGCTGTGCAGGTATGAGGCTATACAGTTGAGAATGACTTAAAGGAAATATTTGGTACTACTTATACCAACAATATGCATATACTTTTTAGAAGCCTATCACTTAAGAACTGCACAGTTAAGCGTGCTTGGCTTGGAGCAATTATGAGATGAGTGACCTTCTGGGAAATTTCTCGGGAAGCGTGTAAGTGAGGACAAAGCACGCTGAAAAGTCTCATGTTGGTTTGTGGGGATAGTCAATGATCTGAAAGCAGTCGGGCTAGTTGTCGATGTCTCGGAAAGGGCTACCTATGGAGGGTTCTGATCGGTGGAGGGTTCTGACCAACAAGGATGTTGAGTGAAGTGTCACCGTGTAAAGTGTCGTAGAGTGTGAGTCATCGAGATGTCAACTCTCAGGGGCGTTACAACTACATCGATGACAAAAAGTCCTTGCAATAAAATTTTCCCTTTTCAAAAAATCATGTTGTTCCCAATTCCCAAGAATTTGGAACAATTACTTGCGATGTACATTACCATGACAATGGCAACCCCTATAAGCATCTTGACATTTTTGAGTCTCTACTCTTTTACAAAGGGAGCTAAGGGAGCAATTTTTTGTAAGGCATTCCCTTTGTCAATAAAAAAAACCCCTTATATGGTTTTAATGACTTACTGAGGTATAACAACACTTGGCAGAAGTACTGAAAGATCTATATACTACTCATCACTTCTGCGTAAGCATGGCTTAACCAAAGTTTGAGGCAAGTCTAATGGTGATACATAAAAAATCAAATAAGACTCTAAGGTGCTACATTGCCACATTCACCAAGGAGGCAATATAAGTTTAGGACCTTCTTCCTAGTGCCAAGTCTATCTCATTAAAGATGGATTATTACAAGGAACCCCATTTCACACTTCTCTTGCTATGAGAAAGGTGAAAACAATAGATGAAATTCATGGGCATTTTGAAAATTTAATAATTTGGATGACAAACTAAAAGCCCTTAAAATCACAGGTCAACCCAACATAGGTTGGGAAAATTAGTATGTTGAAGGGTGAGAAGATTCATTGGGTTAATGATATATAACTGGTCTCCGCTAGGAAAATATGAGATAAAAAGGATACTCCATCCTTAACCTCCCATATTTGCATGCTTAACAAGGTCTACAATGTCGAGTCCGTTGGTAAAAAACATCCAAGGCCAATCAAGATGAAGCCTAGGAAAGACTGCACCAAATACTATCAATTTTAACAGTCTTGGGTTCACACAACATATGAGTTTGTCTAATTTAAGGATGTTGTTGAAGAGTTTATACATTAAGGATAACTCTCATGGTCCATGAAGGGCTTTGGATCCCATGACCATCTGCATTACCAAATTGTCGTTGTAGTATTTCGAGACATAATTGATCTCACAATCACAATCGAACTTCAAGGTTTGGAAGACATCCAAGGATCACTTCAACTCTCACTTTCCTTGATAAGATTGTAGAAGGCAGTAAGAAAATCTAATAGCTACCAAGGTTAATGGAGAAGAGAAGGGAGTTACAGGCTAACACCTTTGTAGTCAAAGCATAGTATTATGTAGCATCATTGGAGGTGATAGGACCTCGACAAGTGTATTGGATAGTTGCAAGTAACAAAATTTTAAAAATGATAAGATTCGAGTATTGTTTCCAGGGATTGAAGGATGACTCACAATTCCCAAAGACAATTCTAATAGGAACCACAAAGAAAAGTTTGGATTTTATTTGTTTGAGTAAAAGTAGTAATTAACATAAAAAAGCAACATAGATTTATTTTGGGGTTTCCTTTTTAGAAAACAAACATAAGAATGCAAAGCAATTGAGATAATTCAAATGAGAAAAGCATTAGGATTAAGTCTCTTTCAATTTCATCTAGACTTTCTAATATGGATATTAATTCAACTTAGTTTCCACTTTGTCACCAACTTCGCTAATCTATTTATAATATATAAAAGCTGAGACACAAGCCTAAAAGCTACCATATGGATATTCTCTTTCATGCCACATAAGCAATTTAGAACAACTATCAACAAGGAACCATGGTTGAATACAAAAGTTTTTGAATGTGTGAATCTCATCCTGTTGAGTCATAAGACGAATCAGGACCCTCAATTATTTTGATTTTATGCAAAAAAAAATTAAATAAAAAGATTGTGTCTTATAAATGCCAACAGACGAAAATGTTGGATCTGCGTTTGTAAGAGACAGATGATACGCAGACAGACGCTTAAGTCTAATGAAACATTTAAAGGCATAGTAAATGCACTATCGCTTTATAATCTGTTTTGCAGGGAATGTTCATAAAACATCCTCCTAGGATATGTTGAAGTGCATAAAGAGAAATAGAAAGAAGAGTCAAAGTTTCAGAAGTTTCTCTCGCCTCAAAAGACGCGCTACAGTTAGCAATGAGTACTTGTCTGAGCAAGCGATGTGACCACTGCAACAGAAGGATATGAGTACATCTCAAGAAAGATAAGCAGAGTGCTTTATCAGTTTAGAATGACTAGTTGGTGACAAGCATTTAATGCTCGCATTAAATGCCCCCCAACCACCTTTCTTCAGACGCTGGTCAGACGCAAACAAGAAGACCGTTTAGAGATAACGGTTACTTCCTCGGCAAGTCTATATATAGAAGAAGATTTGAAGAACTGAATAACAAACGAACTGAATTCAAAATTCAAGCATTCTTTCAAGACTTCATTCTTTCTCTTGTAAAAATTCTATTTGTTAAAAAGCTCTCAAATCACTTTGTGTATCCTGAGAGAAAAAGACTTTGTTCTTAAATTTGTATATCCATCTGTAAGATGATAGTTGAGAAGTCTGTGCGCCTCTTTCAAAAACAAATCTTGTGATTTATTTTAGATCCAGAAGTGGCTTGGTAGTAAAGAATACTTGGGTTTTTAGCTTGGAGAGACTAAGTGTGAAAAACTACTTGGGTGAGCCAGAAGTGGCAGTGAACAATACTTGTAACTTATGAAAGTTAGTGGAACTTGGTGGTTTGCCAAGAACTGGACGTAGTCTCAGGGTAGATGAATCAGTCTAAAATTCTGTGTTGTCTTTCTTGCTCCTTTATCTCTTATAACTATTTGAACTGACTTTGTCTTGTGATTTAAATCTATTTTCTTAAAAAGAGCTTTCATCTGTGTACTATCATCTGTTAAAACATTTTCTTCAAAAATGATCTCTTTTGTCCAACAGACGTTATACGCTGTTTATAAAAAGTTTGTGAATTTTTTTATAAATCACAATTCAACCCCCCTTCTTGTGATTTTTGCCTTTACACATCCTTTTATTTGTTATATGACTCATTCACTACCATTATTAGGTTAAATGAATAATTAATTGCTAGCAACAATCAAATCAACAGTTTCAAAAATAATAGGCTAACAACTATTACTCTTCACTTATTTGGTATGCTTGAAATTGATTATCAATAATTCTAAATTATCACAATTTCTTGTTGAGATTTGTAACAATACTAGACATCCTTCACTTGCTAGGCACAATTGATCTTTAGTTAAGCTACCATAGGTCCCCTGATTGCTATAAGAAGCTGATTATCACCATGGAAAATAAGGTTATAGGACCAATAATCTAGGCACAAGGGGTTGATACCATCATTAGCAGTTTACTGACTAGAAAACCTTGCTATCCATTGGCATGGGATCAAATAACGCAGGTTGTGCTTTTCAGGTCCAAAATATTTCATGACTCATTTAGTTAGGATTTTTTGTGTTTATTGATTAATCACGTATGCATTTTTATTTGTGTGCTATTGATTAATCATGTTTGCAATTTGTTACTCAATGCAGAAAATGCAAGGGTGGATACTGCACAGGGGTATGGATGGTTAAGGAGCATATTGCGAACATTAACAAAAGGGTCCGTGATAATTGCCTTATATTCCTACTTTTTGTAGTAGTTTGGGGGCAATTATTTGATATATTTCATGCTTTTGAGTTTTGTTATGTTCATTTTAGTTGTGTTTTTAATAAAAGCTTTGTTTAGTTAGGAATTTTAGTTTTTACCCTTTTACACTTAATCTTTGGTTTGTTTTCTTATGTTTTTTTGGAGCTTTTGGAAGTGTGAAGCAAGTTTGGAGAGGTCCCAAGAATAAATGATGCGTTAAGGATCAATTGGGTTGAAGTTTAACGCCTTGAAGGTCTTATGGAAGCAAAAGAAGCTTGTAGGAAGCCTTGGAAAGGGCATGTGCAACCAAGTTGTGCACCTGTGCAATTTCTAAAGAGTGTTGAAAATCTGAAGACAGTGAGTTGCACAGGCTGTGGAACGGTCCGTGCACCCGTGCATAACTCGTTGCAAGAATAATTCTTATTTTTCTGTTTTATGTTTTGTTTGGGCTTGAACCCCTTTTTGGCCCATAGCTTTAAATAGGGTTTTCTAGTCTATCCTAGGGTTTCAAACATTGTGTAGCGAAAGGAAGAGAATTCTGAGACATGCGTGATGGGTTTGATGCGTTTGGGTTCATCTTCCATTCTTTCTCCATCTTTTTCTCCTTCCCCCATGGCTATGCGTAGCTAAGTTCTCTATTCGTTGGGGTTTAATGTAGTTGGACCTATTTTCATGTAATTACTACGTTCTCTTATTTCACTTAAGTATTGTTATTGTTCTTCTTCTCCTCTTAATGCTTGTGTCATGGCTTGATCAACCAATTGCATGATTCTATTATTTCAATTGTAATTGGAAAATTCTTTTGAATTGCGAACTGGAGAAGACAACCAATGGTTTTTATGCCTAGGGATAGGGTAAAGAGGATTGGTCATCACTAAAACCCCTTTTCTTAATGCAAATACCTTGGTTACACTAATTCAAGGGATTTAGGTTCTTTCGCTTAAGGAATTAAGGTTTGAGTAATTTAATGGGTTGATAATAACTAAAATTTAATTGAATATGAATGACTTGTGATTGCATGTTAGGAAGTCCAACAAAGTTAAACCTCGGCGATTTATTTTAATTGATTTAAACCACATTTTCTGCGCATACCAAGTGTTTGCTAATTTTCTAAAACCAAATTTCTTCTATTTTACTTTTTATTTTTATGCATTTGCTTTTAATTTTGGTTACTAAATTTCGTAGTCTATTTAATTTATTATTATTTACCCAATTATCGTACAAGTCCTTGTGGATACGATACTCTACTCACCTTTTGTTACTTGCACGATTTGGTACACTTGCCAAAATCGCAACAATCCTAAAAATTCATACCCAATTGGATAAGGATGGAGATACAGGAATATGATCGACCTACACTATTGACATATGCAGAAGAGGGAGCAAGTACTAGAGGAGCAACTTGTGTGTGAGTGGATTTTGATATCTGTATACCTTTATTGTGGGTGTGATCTAGCAATTCTGCAGGGATGGCCTAAAAATCCAGTTGGTGTTTAAATCCTTTGGAGCGTGCTGAGTAGGGTTGGTTAGTAAAGGTGATATAATGTTTTATCGAAGTGACGAGGTTAGGTATATGTCATGCATCATTGGAAAGCCAAGGAGGTTAAGAAACTGAATTTCTTGAGTATTATTGGTTGATAAATTACCTGCACATATTTTATACATTATATTATTTCCACTAGGGGTTGCAAGACAAACGATGGTCTACTGACTTGTAGCACTCTTCATGTATATGGTTTTAACTTCTTATTGTAGGTGATTACAATGGTGGGGGGAATGTATAGTGTACTGTTAAGTGGCCTATACATGTATTGTTATTTCCCTGCTCTTTGGCACACATCTTGTGCTGAATTGCAGCATCTCATTATTAATAAAATTTCTTTGCCTATAAAAAAAAAATCATTGGTGTATTTCATTTCATCACTGATAAGCTTTATTTGTAATTCATTCATCTAAAGCATTATTCTAAAGGATTGATACCACCAAAGCACCTACAAACAGCCTGTTAGATTGTCTTTAATTCATTTCATTTTCAATACGTGGGAGAACCTCAAGTACATGGTTCAATTCATAATCTACCATCTTTTTTTTTTTTTCAATTCTTCAATTATCTAACTATTGGTTTCATTCTTTTTGTATATTTTTGTCCCTCAGTTAGTTTCAATTCATGGAAAATGACGATTCAACTGCTTTACATCTCGAGGCTCGAACATGGGTATTTGTAGCACATCAGACCCTAAACTACGATCTCAGCCCATGAAAAACATACCGACTCGCTAGCCTGATTGCTTATCATCACTTAATTCCAAATAGAGGTAATAATTCTCATGTCAAATCGTCCATCCCTCCACCGCGATCATCTTATTTATTATTTATTCATAATGATCATCTTATTTTATTCTTACCACTTTTGAGGTTCCAATAAAGGGCTTCTAGATTGCTTGAGATAAATACTATGGCAGGACAATATCATTATAATGTTATAAATAGTTGACATGATGTCATTGTTTCGTTTTTGCTAATGCAACGGCTAACAAATAACAATCAAGTATGAAGAATGATGAAGATTTCTACAATTGAAAAAAGATTCTGTACAATTTTTCCTTTTCTTTTAATCTTTTAGACATCATGAGAATTATATAGTTCGTACAATTCATCTATTTATAATATATAAATTTTGAGCTACGAAATAGTACACTGTCACATCAATCCTGTATTACTCGCCATGTCAGACTATTTAACCATGTGTCATTACCTTAAAAATTCTATCTCTTACTAATATTACAAAAATAGTTATTATTTTTTCTATAATTGGCATTACAAATTAATCATATTGATATATATAACTTCTAATTAAATATAATTTCAAACTATAATTTACTCCTTTCAAATTGTAACAACATCACATTATTCATTACAATATAACTACTAACAAGTTACAATTTCAAAATATCAGTTACTCATTTCTTGTAACGGCAATATCACTGTCGTTACAATTTCAAGCCTTTTGTGCATTCCATTAGAAACTTATTACCCTTTTAATTACTTCATTGATGGGAAAGATAACAGTCCCTTTTATTTCACCTGTCTCAAACTTGCTCAGTCAAGCCCACGCTTCCACATGATGAAATAGTTCTTACATGCCCCCTCTGTATGGTTGCCCAACCCACCTGCATCTACTGCAACTTTGAGTGAGCTGAAGCATTTCTGATACTGTCTCGCAGTTTTGATGTGCTCAAGCATGAGCTGCCTGTGTGCGCAATTGGAATCTGCAAACATACCAAAAGCAACAAGGAAAAAATCCATGTTAGGTCTTGTAAGCTTCTTTTAGGAAGTTGTAATCATTTAGCTAGACTTGTCACATTGTGAGGTGCTGGGCACTTTAATTGTATAGATTTATCTCATTTCCTTTTTTGTAATCACATTTGTAGTTAGGAGGGGATGCTTGGTCAGGGGTTGTGCTTTTGGCAGCAAGGGTATCTGTATACTGATGCACATGTGTTAGACGGATTGGCAAGCGCACCAGTCGCACAAGTAGTAAATGGATAAGTCCAAGTATCCTTTTCCCAAGGGATTTGCTTGATATAGGCAATGTTCACATAAATACTAGCTAGACTGAACTGGTTTTCACAAGAAAGCTATAAAAACGTGAACTTTGGTTGATTTTGTGAAAGATATAACAGAACTAATGCAGAACAGAAATTAAAGAAGGTATTTTTGTGGTTTTTAAGATAAACATAGCAGTAGACAGAGGTTAAAACAGATAATAAAGATGTTGCAGGGGTTAGATCTCACCATTCTCCACTCTCTTCTTGCATTAACGCATAATATATATTCTATTTGCATTTAAAAGTTAAAATCAGTCAATAAAAACATTCTCAGCCTAATTCCTTAGGTGCAGAGAGTCTTAGATTACTCCCCCAAGCCTTGATTCCTCAACAACTTAACGAAACAACTAGCTTTAAGTCTAGAGACCACAAGATAACCCATGAACTAAGCTCCATTCCTAGACACGAAGTTCATGAGGTATATTGCTTCAGTTCTAGACAACGAAAGTGTTTCCTAACAACAGTCATGTCCAAGGATCATGCTATGGGTGATCAAGCCACAACAAACTTTAAGAAAAGAAGCAAAATACTAACTTTAAACACAAATATGCAGAATATATATAGATAATATCAAAAGATACAAGAGAGTTTTGAGAATGGTTACATCTAACCCCTAACAACTACAGAACTCAGCCACTCATGGGTGTGAGCAGCTGGAAAATACACATGGAAGGGAAAAAGAAGAAGAGAAAACTAAGAACTAAAGAGAGAGCTTTTCTCTCTCACTAAACAGTGCAAACGAGCTACAGAGAATGAGTTCTCAAAAATGTTCCAGACCCCCTAACTTCTGAAGGTCAGTCCTTTATATACATGTGCAGAATTGCTCTTAAGTAACATTTGGCTCAGCCTGGAATTTTGGCTTGGCTGATTTGAAATTTCTGCACTTCAACAGATTTCTCTTGCAAAGGACCTTCCACTACTTCCAAAGCTCAGAATGCAGCTCCCAAACGTGTTCTTCAACTTCAATCTCCATTTCCTACAAAAAGTGGGACAAAACTCTAAGATATAACTATAAAACTAGAAAAACTAAAGAAATTCTAACTAATTTGCAATATTAACAGAGATTGAGTAAAACAATACTCCAAATGAAAGAAAATGATAGATAATTGCCTCAAAAACCACTTGAAAAGTAAGTAATTATAGCAACTAACAACATGCTTATTTGCTATTTGGCCTTCTTCACACACATCTTGTGTCAAGTTTTGGTCTCCTTATCAATAAAATTTTCTTTTTCTGATAAAAAAAAATTCTGCACTTTGCCTTTCAACCAAAACCAAGCCGTGTTACTTCTTGCAGCAACACACTTCTATAAAAAATTCCACCTCTAAATACACAGATATTCTTGTGTTTCCAGATACACCTTATAACACAACACACCACTATCCACTTTTCAATTTTATCCTTAGACACCAAATTATCAGGACATTGCTGGAAACGAACCACTGGTTTATTGTCAGGCAAGACAGTATGTATATGTAATTCCACGAGTAACACTGGTGCCATTACAATATTACAGATGCATGTAACAAATTCAATGTAACATTTGAGTTTCATATTACTGCTATTTCAGTACAAATTTAAATAATCAATTACCTTCTAAACCATATTAAATATATCGCTCTCTCAATTTTTATACCTACATATTATAATATATCTTTCTATCTAATATCAATTACAATATTAAATATTTTAAACTTGAAGTGCATGCTATTGCGTTGACACATCAACTACTCTACAAACATAATTTTACACTGTTAAATGCACATTCCTGTACAAGAAGATATTGATGTTTAAATTATATTAATAAAATAAATTCACCTTTAATTATAAAAAAATTAATGAAAAATGATTAGTTCATGAAGAAAAAACAAATTTCTCTTTTTAAATAAGAGTTTATTTTTCATAATTTTAATTTGTCAACCAAATTAAATATTCTAAGTATGATTTTTAAAGTAGCTATTATAAAACTCAACAAACTTGTCATTCATGACACCTTGTAATTGCATGGTAGTATGAAAATAAAAAATATTTTACACTATCAATTCATTCTAATTTTTTTTTACAAAGAATAAATACTTATTTTTTACATTATTTTCTAATTCAAAATAATACTATTATTTTTTTTATCAAATGATAATATTATATGTGTATAGTTAAACATATTTTTTCTATTTTTTTAGTTCTACCTATTTTTTCACGTCTTTATCAATTTTTTTTTATTTAATTTACTAATTACAATATTTAAAAAAAAAAAAAAACATCCGTGCAATGCGCCGGTATATATCTGGTTATTATACAAAATGGCCGTTAGATCCCAAACGTGAATACAACAAACCAATTTGTTTAATTTCAAAAAGTCAAACAAGACAGTGCTTTACTTTATATATTAAATAAACTGAAGGAGATACACTACATCCACGTTTAGTATTTTGTTATACAAAATTGGCAGTGGATTCAAAACGCCAATACATCCCATCCCACTATGAGGGGACGTCATTTGAGAAATATTTTATGTTATTGATTGCAGTATCAAACTTAATTGCATTGTTTTATTTTATGCAAGGCCAAGCTTCATCAGAAACTCTGTAAGTTTCCGCTCTTGTTTGATTTTGGAGACCCACAAACCCATCCATCATCACAGTAGCCTTTTTTTCTCATTTCTCATGGCTTTGCGATCCAATTCCTCTTCCTTCAGCTACAATGTGTTCCTCAGCTTCAGAGGGGAAGACACACGTCATGGTTTTACTGGCAATCTCTACAAAGCTCTTCGTGACAAGGGAATTCACACTTTCATTGATGATGAGAAGCTTCAGAGAGGAGAGGAAATAACGCCAGCACTTGTGAAAGCAATTGAAGAGTCCAGGATTGCCATTACTGTGCTCTCTAAAGACTATGCTTCTTCCTCATTTTGCTTAGATGAACTTGCAACCGTCCTTCACTGCAAGAGGAAAGGGCTGTTGGTTATACCAGTCTTTTATAATGTGGACCCTTCTGATGTGAGACACCAGAAAGGTAGTTATGGAGAAGCATTGGCTAAGCATGAGAAAAGGTTCAAAGCTAAGAAGGACAAGTTGCAGAAATGGAAAATGGCTTTGCGTGAAGTAGCTGACTTGTCTGGCTTTCATTTCAAAGATGGGTACCCAACCATACCAATCTTTTTACTTAATAATATTTGTTGGATTAGGTTTTACTTGTCTAACGATTTAATGTTAAATTTTAAAGAGAAAATAAATGCTTGTTAACCTTGACAGTATACGTTTCAAGACATGGATGAAAGGCTTTTAGTTTAACTTGTTTATTTTATTTTTATTTTTGTTTGAAACAGAGATGGATATGAATACAAGTTTATTGAGACAGTTGTTGAGCAGGCCTCAAGGAAGATTAATCGGGTTCCTTTACATGTTGCAAATTACCCAGTTGGCCTAGGGTCACAAGTGCTAGAGGTAAGGAAGCTTTTGGATGTTGGATGTGAGGATGGTGTCCACATGATAGGGATCCATGGAATGGGTGGGGTAGGAAAATCAACACTTGCTCGAGCTGTCTATAATAATTTAATTGCTGAGAATTTTGATAGTTTGTGTTTCCTTCAAAATGTGAGAGAAAAATCAAACAAACATGGGTTAGAAAAGCTCCAAAGCACCCTTCTTTCGGAAATACTTGGAATGAAGGAAATTAAATTAGCAAGTGTGGAACAAGGAATTTCAGTGATACAACATAGGCTCCAACGAAAGAAGGTTCTCTTGATTCTAGATGATGTTGACAAGCACGAGCAATTACAGGCAATTGTTGGGAGACCGGATTGGTTTGGTCCCGGAAGCAGAGTCATCATCACCACTCGAAACAAACAACTGCTGGCATTTCATGAGGTTGAAAGAACATATGAGGTGAAGAAATTGAATAAGAATGATGCTCTTCAGCTACTTACATGGAAAGCTTTTAAAAAGGAGAAAGCTGATCCAAGATATGTGAAGGTCTTGAATCGTGTGGTAACTTATGCTTCTAGCCTTCCATTGGCCTTGGAAGTAATAGGTTCCGACTTGTTTGGAAAAAGTATTGAAGACTGGGAATCTGCCATAAATCAGTATAAAAGAATTCCTCATAATCAAGTCCAAGAGATTCTTAAAGTAAGCTTTGATGCTTTGCAGGATGAAGAGAAAAGTGTTTTTCTTGACATTGCTTGTTGCTTCAATGGGTATGAATTGAGAGAGGTAGAAGATATACTTCGTACTCATTATGGTCACAGCATGAAATATCATATTGGCGTGTTGGCTGAAAAATCACTCATAAAGGAGCTTAGATGGTCACGGTATGATAGAGTTACTGTTACATTGCATGACTTGATTGAGAATATGGGTAAAGAGATTGTCCAGCAAGAATCACCAAAACAGCCAGGGAATCGGAGTAGATTATGGTCACCAGAAGATGTAAGAAAAGTTTTAGAAGACAACACGGTGAGTGAGACTAATGATTGGTTTGGTTTCTTATTTATCTTTTTTGACTATCTATCATATGTTCACATAGTTGTATGTATACTTGTAGTTGATTTGTGCCTTTTGCATTAACAGGGAACCTGTGAAAGTGAAATCATATGTGTGGATTTCCCCTTATCTGACAAAAAAGAAACAGTAGAATGGAATGGAAACGCCTTCAAGAAGATGAAAAACCTTAAAACACTTATTATTAAAAATGGTAACTTTTCCAAAAGTCCCAATTATTTTCCAGAAAGTTTGAGAGTACTGGAATGGCATGAATATCCTTCAAATTGTTTACCATCTAATTTTCATCCGAAGGAACTTGCCATATGCAAGTTACCTAACAGTTGCTTTAAGTCATTTGAGTTCCATGGCTCATCAAAGGCAAGTTTAAAGAGTATATTTTCCTCATCTTGTAAATTAATAAATTCTCTTTATACTTACTCATTCGGTTCTTAATTATTTCTTTTCTCCTTTATTTTCTTTGCAGAAGTTCGTGAATCTAACCTTCTTGGAATTTGACAAGTGCAAATTTTTAACACAGATAACTGATGTATCTGATCTCCCAAATTTGGAGAGACTTTCATTTAAAAAGTGTAAGAATTTAATTACACTTCACCACTCAATTGGTTTTCTGAATAAACTTAAAATATTGAATGCTATAGGTTGCCGCAAGCTTGTGAGTTTTCCGCCTCTCAACTTGTCCTCTCTTGAAAGACTTGAAATTTCATATTGTTCCAGTCTTGAGTATTTTCCAGAAATATTAGGAGAGATGGAAAACATAAGGACACTTCAATTGATTGACCTTCCCATAAAAGAATTGCCAGTTTCATTTCAAAATCTGATTGGACTCCAAATATTATTCCTGGATTGTGGAATTGTTCAGTTACGAAGTAGCATTTTCACGATGCCTGAACTGTCTGTATTTGACGCTCGACATTGCAAGGGGTGGCAATTGGTAAAATCGGAAGAGGGTGTAGAAAATGTAGGCTCAATAGTATCTTCAAAGGTATTTTGGTTTTGGGCCGTGTCTTGCAATCTGAATGATGATTTTTTTTTCAATTGGTTTCAAGCGGTTTGCTCAAGTGAGAAGTTTATGCCTACGGTCAAATAATTTCACAATCCTTCCTGAATGCATAAAAGAATTTCAATTTTTAAGTGATCTTGAAGTGAGTGATTGCGAGTATCTTCAGGAAATTAGAGGGATTCCACCAAACTTAAAATATTTCCAAGCAAGAAACTGTATATCCTTGACTACCTCGAGTTCGAGCATGTTCTTAAATCAGGTTTTGTCTTGTTTTTATTGCATTGGATTTGATAATATATAGTTCACTTAAAGTTGGTGAACTTATGAATTCTTTATGAATTATGACTAACAGGAACTGCATGAGTCTGGAAAAACCATGTTTTGGTTTCCAAGAGCAAGTATTCCAGAGTGGTTCGATCACCAAAGCAGTGGACCTTCAAGTTCTTTCTGGTTTCGTAATAAGTTCCCTGCCAAAGTCCTTTCTATTCTTATTGCACCTGTGCCCATGAAGTTTGGATTCCTTAGACCCATGGTGTTCATCAATGGCAAAGTTCAAGAATCTGGCTTTTATCATGGTGACAAGGAGATGCTGGAATTGGATCATACATATCTCTTTGATCTAGAGTTACGTATCGATAATAATCTGTTTAAAGTGCCTTTAGAAAATGAATGGAACCATGTGGAGGTTACATATGAAGATGTGTTAGATACCTCACTCGTTAAAGCAACCGGAATCCATATATTCAAACAGGAAAGCAGCAGCATGGACGATATTCGATTTGATGATCCTTATAGCAACACAAAAGTAGATGATTATCTCAACAGTTCGGAATCACAAAACCACTCGCTGTTAAAAAGCATAGGTTTGTGGACACTCAAGTTTTTTCTTAGTTTTGTTTTTTTTTATGGTTTTCATGTTTTTTTTTTTTTATCATGTCCAATGACCCGACTCAATCCAAACATTCTATATCGATTAACATTGATGAGTTCAGATTCTCATAAACTCGACTTAATGCAACCAGTTTTCGCCCCTAATCTTCATCATGTACTTTTGACTCATGCCACGAGTTTTAATTCTGCATGTGAAGTGCTAATGAGATGAACCAGTCACTTTCATTAAATCTCATATTGTGACACCTATATATCCTTTATTTAATTGTGAAATAATCAAGCACTTTATTGAAAAAAGAAAATGTTATATTGATAGTCTTTAAATTTTTTAATCTTGGGTGCATAAAAAATATTTAAAATATTTTATTTTATTTACTTAGAATAATAATATTATTATTATTTTATTGTTATATGTTACTAATATTTAATAATACTATTATAATTTGAAAGGTAAATAAATATAATTTATTTTTAATTTATATATGAAATAATTTCAATTTATTGTCATATAAAAAAGAATAATATATATAACCTTTATAACTTAATTTTAACCTTCAAAATAGTATAAAATTAAATAATTAATTTAGTCCTCTGAAAATTGACTTGATAATAATGCCATCTTTAAAGTTTAATATTTTAATAAAACTTATATCATAATCTTTATGTCTCAAATTAAAGTGATTAATCTTTAACAACATATCGTTGATATATTTTTTTTTATCCATGGGAATCAAAGACAGGTACCGAGGGGTTTACAATAGCTCACGCACCGTGCTCAACTATCTGAGCTAGACCCCCTTGGTTACATATCGTTGATCTGAGTGAAAAGTCAGGTTCTCCGGTAGAGATGATACTTCGCATCAATGTCATGGTGATCCAAACAAAAATCTTTAGTTGTCAACTAAAAATACTTTCGTAGATGAAAGAATATTTGGAAAAAAATTATTATTGGTTTACTTAAAATAATAATATTATTATTTTATTGTTATATATGTTACTAGAATTTGGCATATCTGTTATAGTTTTATTTTTTATGAATATAAAAAATATAATTAATTTTTAATATTTATATATTAAATATTTTCATTCAAAAAAACTTAATTTTAATTATTTATTTTTGACAAATAAATAATTAATTTATTCCACTAGAAAATATCACATAATAGTAACGTGACCTTTTAATTTTTTATACTTTAATCCGGAAATAATTTGAAGAAACAAAAAAAGAAGTTATTCTTTATCTTTAAAAGAATTATTTAATATCTCAAATTTTTAAAGAGAAAATTAATATCATCAGTTGAGTTGGCATGGGGTACTTAGGTAATCTGCCAGAAAAACATGTTAATGCATTTTAGCTCCTTTCAGCATAATGCCTATTTATTCATTTGCAAATTCGGAGACGGATCTAAGGGGTGGCAAGCAAGGGCCTCCCCCTCAAGAATCCTTTGTATATATATGAGGAGAAAAAATTAAAATTAAAAAAAATAATATTAATAGAGAAAAATGAATAAAAAATAAAATGTTGAGTTGATGCTTGTTTAATTTTGTTTTAGTAGTGAATCTATTTCTAGTTTGTTTAAATCCCAAATTTGCTACAAAGTATAGAATTGGTTCTTATATTGAGTTCTTCAAATTAAAAAATCATTTTGCTGATTGGAACCAACCAAAATATATAAAGACTGATATTCATTTTAGGGATGGATTATATGGTTGACAAGAGGCTCATATGATTAATGGTGAACTAGTGTTAATCACCATTGGATTCATCTAATCCCTATGATTATACTCTACATCCTCCCACACTGAATTTATTTCTCCCCGCCCCTTTATCTCTCCACTATAGTTTTAAAAATCAGACCGAACCGGCCGGTCGAGCCGGGAATCGATGAGTCAACTGGTTCGGTCTAGCTATCGGATTGGATGTGTCATTGGCCCGGTGCGAACCGTGCAACCCGATGTGAACCGGTCGGGTTCCGGTTTAACCATTGACCCACGGGTTCCGGGTCAGTGATGCATGTCAACATTAATTTCAGTAAAAATACTGAAAAAAGTGCCCTGCCAGGTTTCAAACCCATAACCATGACACAATTTACCACTGAACTGGATGCGGATTTGTTATATTTTATTACCAAATGTGATATTTATATTATATAGGCATATTTTATCGAAATCAATATTAACAAACTGACACCTAGCATGATTTGAACCCAAGACATACAAGACACTATAATACTTATTAATTCATATAATATTAACAAATGTAATATTTATAAATATATACTATATAAATTATATTATATATAATTTTTTATAACATTATAATACTGGATCATGTGGTTCAATTAGTGACCCACTGGTTCAACCATTGATCCAGTGACCCAGTACCTTGACCGGGTCGATCACCGGTTTGGTTTTTAAAACTATGCTCTCCACCCTCCACCGGTTCCTCACAACTACAACACCCTTCATCATCACCGCCATCAACAGCCTTGGCTCCACGGCTACCATCCTCATCACCTACAGCATCACCATTGTCTGCAGTTTGAAGGCAGCAACTATGTTTGACACCAATGTCCCAAATGCGGCTTGGAGCAGCAGCAATGAGAATGTGAAATTGAAATATTGCTGATATATGTTCCTCGTACTGGACTGTATTGAACCAAACGTTGGGGTGTTGATTGTTTATTGCTAGATGTTTTAGAGTATTTCGTCTGATTAAAAATTGGTTGGAGTAGAGGAAGGGTTACAGGGAAGAGGAAGAGACGGTGGTGCGAAGCGTTGGTTCCCCTTTCGTCACCGCTACCTTGACAAAGTCAGGATGCGAGGATTAATCTAATGGTGATTAAAGCTGGTTCATCATAAACCACATGAGCCTCTTGTTCACCGTAGAATTCATCCATTTTAGGACCCATTTTAAGTTCTTAAAAAATCTATCATTGAAGTGGAAAATTTTATAATTCTTAAATCTTATATGACAATGTAAGACTAACTAAAAATAAGTTAAGAACCCATGAAGTTCACCAATGAAGATGCCCTTAGGGAGCAGCAAGGAAAAACATCGAATTGACCAATCAATCAATTTATAATAATAATAATAATAAAAATAAAAAAAAACTAACCAATCAATAAAAGCTCAATCGTTAGAATTCTAACATAATTTTTAAGTTGGGACCATGAAACTTGTCTTTAATTTAAAGAACAAAAGCAAGGATTAATGTAAGACGGTTTTCTCCACGGCCATGGCTTTTTTTGTGACAAAACTTATCAAAGCACATGTTTAAATAGTTCAACGTCTCTATCAAACTTCTCTTTTTTATTTCCAATAGATGTTAACCATTTTATACCTAAATAAAATAATGCATATGCCTTTTGTTTCATGAATATTTACGCTAACCCAGCCAAGTTTGTATTAATTAGTACAACATTCTATAACTTTGAATATTGCCGTTTACAACTGCACTGGCAGCCGCAGCACAATACGGCGGTTGTGATCCCTGCCCCTTTTTTATGCATCGTGATTTGTTTGTTCTCATAGGAATATTCATCACAATGTTGAGGGTTGAGACAAATATAATTAACCTTATCCAAAAAAGAAAAGGCTTATAATGAAATCCCACAAATTACAAAGTGTGTTAGACTTCAGAAAAGATCAAACTCAACTCTCACTTAGCAATGGTTGGTTGTGGATGGCATTTTGGGCTTCTGTTTAGGAGAACCATTTTGTTCATCCCAATAATCTCCATTGCAAATGCTCAGACTCAGTCTTTTGATTTCCCCAACTTCAATTCAAGTTATGTAAAGCAGCTTAAGCTGGATGGTAATGCTTCTACCTCAGGTTCTGCTATCCAACTCACAGTGAACGCAACTGACCAAAGCAACTACTGGTTAGGGACCGCAGGGCGAGTCACATACCCCGAGCAAATAAACCTCAGGGACAACAACTCAAATGAACCAAAGGACTTCATCACCAACTTTTCCTTTGTTGTTTACTCAAATAAGAGCCATTTTGGAGATGGTTTGGCATTCTTCCTAGCAAGCCCAAATCTGCCATCCACAAATGACATAGTACAACTAAGAGGAGGAAGCCTTGGCATTGGCCTTCCAAAACATTACCAAATTCTTCTCCACAAAGTTTATCAATTTGTGGCAGTGGAGTTTGACACTTACTCAAACCCCTGGGACCCAGATGGTGCACATGTAGGTATAAATATCAATGATATGAAGTCTAAAATACTTGAGACATGGTGGACAAATATTAGACAAAGGGATGTTTGTAACTGTAGTATTGTATACAATTCTAGAAGCAATATTTTGAATGTCTCTTACACTGGATACAAATCCAGTGGTGGGAATGTAACACAGACTACACAGAACCTTTCATTCCAAGTTAATATCACTGAGCAATTACCGGATTCGGTTATTGTTGGCATATCAGCTGCAACAGGAGAATATTATGAGGAACATGCCCTGCTGTCATGGTCATTTAGTACTAGTACAAGCCCACCAAGTAAGGTCGATGCAGAGGAGCAAAGTGAGTTAAACAACACAAAACTGTTGGAGAGAATAGCAATTGGTATGGGTTTGTTTTTGAGTTTGTTAGGCTTGGTTCACATTTTATTAGGGAGGATGACCAAGGGAAAAGAAGAAGATTGCACTTCAGAAGCCACTTCTGATCTGAAGATGATTGATGAATTCCAAATGAGAACTGGACCTAAGAAGATTAGTTATTATGAATTGGCAACTGCAACCAACAACTTTGAAGAGACACAGAAGCTTGGCCAAGGTGGTTTTGGTGGTGTTTATAAAGGCTATTTCAAAGACTCAAACACCTATGCTGCTATAAAGAGGATATCAGCAAATTCGAGACAGGGTGTAGAACAATACACAGCAGAAGTGATGATCATTGGCCAATTGAGGCACAAGAATTTGGTAAAACTCACTGGTTGGTGCCATAAGAAGAATGATTTCCTCCTGATATACGAGTACATGGAAAATGGCAGCTTAGATTCTCACCTTTTTCGCGGAGAAAGCGTCTTGTCATGGCAGGTGAGGTACAACATAGCTCTGGGCCTGGCCTCAGCATTGCTTTACCTACAAGAAGAGTGGGAAAAATGTGTTCTTCATATGGACATCAAATCAAGCAACATAATGTTGGACTCCAACTTCAACCCTAAGCTTGGGGATTTTGGCCTGGCTAGGCTAGTGGATCATGATAAAGGGTCAGAAACCACAGAAGTGGCTGGGACCATGGGTTACCTTGCCCCTGAATACATGAACACAGGCAAGGCTCGAAAGGAATCCGACATATTCAGTTTTGGGGTTGTTCTATTGGAGATAGCCACTGGAAGAAAAGCCATTCAGCACAAATACATGGAGGGTGAAGTATCAGTAGTTGAGTGGGTGTGGGAGCTCTATGGATTGAGAAATCTCATTGAAGCAGCAGATGCAAACCTATGTGGGGAATTTGATGTGCAGCAAATGGAATGCTTATTGGTTGTTGGTCTATGGTGTGCAAATCCAGATTTTGCATCCAGACCCTCTATAAGGCAAGTGATTAACCTGCTTAACTTTGAAGCTTCTTTACCAATTCTCCCACAACAGATCCCAATGCAAGCCTATGTCTGTCCAGTGTCCAATAGCAAATGAGTTGTTTCTTACAGTTTCATCTTCTTTAAAAGCTGCAAGTTAATTGGTTTGGAAATAATGTTAAACAGACAACACTCTGTAAACATATAATTTATTAACTTCACATAAATATTACATTTTCGTTTTGTGATTTTGTTCTTTAAGTGTTTTCAAATAGCTTACACTACTGTAATTCTGTAAACTCTAAAGGGGTTCACCATCTAAGCAAAGTGTATGTGAGGAAGTCCGCAGTTTATACAGTAGTGCATGAAAATTTTGTTGGTACAGTATTTTTCACAACTCACTAGTGTTAAAATATGAATTAAACAATTATTGAGTTGACAATTTCCTTCCTAAATTAAACTAAAGAGAAGCAATAGAAGCTTCTAATATTTAACATGTGTAGAAATCCATTTAGGCTGAAAAATTGAGGAAAAAAAAAATGATTTAGAAATGGTTCGTACAAGGCCAAGGGAGGTAGTAGTAGACTTACCTAGGAAGAAGTGTGCAGAGAATCAAAATTGCTTCTTCCAAATCCTCCATCACACTTTCTCGGATCCAGTATTTCTCTTCTGGGTACTTTCGTGGAAGAAACCAACTGATTTGAGCCAAGAATCTAGATACAGATGAACAATGATCATCTCATCTTTAATTTAGTTATAATCCGACTATGCGACGGTGGAACTCAAAAAGATGATAAAAGAAAGTGATTTTTTTTTTTTAATATAAACAGACACATCTCCTTTTGCTTTCATTTTGCAGTCCTGTTAGTTATTTAGTTGGTGTGTTGAGATTGTCCCATTTGGGGCAATGGGTCCCGTTTCTTTAACAAATCTTAGCTTGTTTTGATAGATATTTGAACATGAGCAATGTCAATTGTTACTTAATTTTTAAAGAGGATAAATACCTCACGGTGGGAGTAGGAGATATGATCTTGCTTCCCGGTATTTCACTTGTGCCCAGTTTTGCAGGGCTGAAAATTCCCAAATCCAGGTTTTTGAATCTAGAAGGAGAGGCAAAAGTGCAAAATATGTTTTTTTTGTCTCAACTTTTGGTGATTTTTGTTTATAATTCCTAAACAAAATTTTGATCGATCTTAATTTTTATACTTTTCTTCGTTTACGTTTTTAGTCTCTGGAGTCCGTTAAGTGTCACTATTAAGTGATAATGTAATAGTCACGTTGGCAACCACTAGGGATGGCAACGGGTCGGGTCGGGCACGGATAGTGGTTACCCGCTACCCGACCCGCCGGGGAAAATCCGACCCGTTACCCGCCCCGTTACCCACCGGATATCCGTTTGAAAAAAATCCGCGGGTTTTTCTTATATCCGCGGGTATCCGTGGATACCCATGGATATTTCATATTAAAAAAATATTTTTTTTTTTAAAAAAAAGGTGATTTTTTAGAAGAAATACTAAGAAATAGATCCTTTATGTGCAATAAAATTTGGAAATAAAATCATATTATTTACTACAAGAAGAATAAAGAATCAAATGTGTAGTTAATTGAATTTTCATGTGAAAATTACATGTCTTTAATTAAAAAAAATCAAAGAAATAAGAATCTTATAATGTGATTTTGAATCTCTAGACATAATATTTACTAGTATCAAGAGCAAAAACTAGTGATTTTAAATTATATATATATATATATATATATATATATGAGGGTAATTTAGTAATTTTACGGGTAACGGGTATCCGCGGACACGGATAGTATGATACCCGTACCCGCCCGTTAAACCCGCGGGTAAAAAAAAACCCGTACCCGTTACCCGCGGGTATCCGTTTATACTATCCATCTTCTATCCGTGACGGATTTTATCCGCGGATATCCGCGGGCATGGATTTTTTTGCCATCCCTAGCAACCACGTGGCCTAATAATATGACGTGACAGTCACCTGTCAAATTTTTTGATAAATTATATTTTTATTCCTTCATCTTTTTATGAAATTCACTTTTGCCCTTTAACAAATTTTTTTGACTGGTTTTAGTCCGCAACATTTTTTGACCGATCTTAGTCTCTTAACAATTTTTTTGGCTATCTTAGTCCCTCAACTTTTGTCTGTTATTGATTTTAGTCCTTCGTATCAATTATCAATGCTAAGCAATGATATGGCAACGATGTAACTTGTCACATGGACTACTAGTATGATGTAACAGTCATGTAATAAAATATTGTTTGTTCAAGACATTTTTGTGCGATTCTAAGGCGCTACAAATTTTCTAATGGTGTAAAACGACTAGAAAGATATATTGAACAGTCTAAATTGGAGGGGGATAAGGTCATGCAACAAGACAGTGAAAGCGAGAGGAGGCCATGCGATGGAGATGAAGGATCTTTTTGTTCACTGGTCTGTGGTTTTGCTTATTTTGCTTACCATGAGTTTTTGATTTTCTGTTTTGGATCATGGTTATGTAGGTTGCTGATTTGTGTGAATCCTTCTTTGTAGTTTATTGATTTTTCTTATTGCATCTCTTTGTTTTTTTTTCTAGTAATTTTACACCGTCAGAAAATTTGTAGCACCTTAAAACTGACAGAAAATGTCTTGAACCAGTAATATTTTATTACGTGATTGTTACGTCATATTAGTAGTTGATGGCTTACTTGATGAGAAGGACTACAAACAATGATGGAAAAAAGTTGAGGGACTAAGATCGATAAAAAAATTGTTGAAGGACTAGGATTGGTCAAAAAATTGTTGAGGGACTAAAATCGGTCAAAAAATTATTGAAGGACTAAAAGTGAATTTCATAAAAAGATGAAGGACTAAAAATATAATTTATCCAGAAATTTGACACGTAGTTGCCACGTCAGTAGGCCACATGGTTGCCACATCATCACTTTACGGTGATACTTAACGACATGGACTAAAAACATAAATGGAGAAAATAGAGACTAAGATTGGTCAAAATTTTATTTAGAGACTAAAAACAAAAATTACCAAAAGTTGAGGGACCAAAAATATCTTTTGCCCTGATTGATTGAAATATGAAAATGTTTATAAATACAATATTTCCTTTAAGAAGCACAACTAAGTTTCTTAATAATTGATCACAACATGCAATAAATCTGAATATAAAAATGTTTATAATATATTCACTTTTTCTTTCATTTGTGTTTTTACCTTTTTCTTTATCACATCACTTATTATATTTTTTTCTCTCTTCATTTTTAATGGAAAAACCTAAGTCTTGTATCGGCAGATAATGCCAAGAAAATAATGTATATAAATGGAGGCAATCCTCACCTTACAAGCTAGTTTTGTAAGGTTGAGTTAGACCCAAACTCACATTTTTAGATCCATTAACATATCATCTACCATATTATCCATGCACAAAATCCAATAGTGTTGGGTGTATCTGAAAAAATTCAAGTCTCATATCGGTTAAAAATAGTGGCAAGATAAAATATTTAATAAGTGAGGGAACAACCCTCATCTTACAAATTAATTTTGTATGATTGAATTAGTCTCAAACCCACTTTCTCATATTTTTTTTTTTTTTTTTATCTTTCTCGTTCTTCCACCCTCTTGGTTCATCCTAATAGTAATGCCGATTTAGCTGGCCAGCATAAGCAGCACACTGAGCACAGTACTATGGTTGCAATCCCTGCTCATTTTTTATCGAATGGTGAGCTGTGTACGTGGGAGCAATCGTCACAAGGTGGAGTTAAGACAAATGTAATTCCTATATTAAACAAATTACAGGGAAAGTAAGATATAATCTTTAAATGTCAAATAAGAATAAGGCTAAATACACACATAGAACTGTGTTGCGATTAATTAGAGACAAATTAACATTGTTGGTTAACGGAAATATTCAGGAATATATATTAATTTAATTATATATATTAAACAAATTACAAGCAGAAGTTGTGAGATAAATGACCAATTAATATGAACAAAAGATAAATACACAACTGTTAGGCTTCAAAGTTCATACTTCCAAACTTGACTCTACTCATCAGCAATATGGCAGATTGTGATTGCCTTTTTGGTCTTGATGCAATCATTCTTGGGTTTTGTTATGCAAGAGGAGCCTTTGTGCTCCTCTTGATGATCCCTCTTGCAAATGCTCAGTCTCAACCCTTTTCTTTTGATTACAACTTCAGCAATTCTGCTGATGTAAAACAGCTAAACCTGCAAGGAAATGTTTCTGTTTCAAATTCTGGCATCAACCTCGCAGTGGACTCAAACCACACCGGTAGTGTTGGGCGTGTCACAATTCCCCAACCTATTCATCTTTGGAACAAGACCTCCAATGAACTAAAAAGCTTCACTACCCATTTTTCCTTCATGATATCAAACCAGAGTAATCGTGGAGACGGTTTGGCATTCTTCCTAGCAAACCCAAATCTCCCAGATGTGAATGCAGCGGATGAACTAATGCGTGGAGGCCTTGGCATTGGTCGTGTGGATATCAACAACCCTCTTCCAACTGAGTATCAATTTGTGGCAGTGGAGTTTGACACTTTCTCAAACCAGTGGGACCCTGCGGAAACACATGTGGGTGTGAATGTTAACTCTATGCAGTCTGACATAGTTGAGAAATGGGGTACAGATTTGTCTTCAGGAGGCCCTTATGAGTGCAGTATTAAGTACAACTCCGGAGATTGTTGTCTAAACATTTCTTTCACCGAATTCGTATTCAATGGAGAACGAGTAATGCAGAACCTTCCTTACCACATTGATTTGAGAGACTACTTACAAGAGTGGGTTATTGTAGGTATATCAGCTGCAACAGGAGATGGTTCTGAGGAACATACCTTGTTGTCATGGTCATTTAATAAGAAAACAAGTAATGCCGATCAAGGGAAGGAAAACAAGTTAGACAAGAAAATGTTGTTGGAGGGAGTAGGATTTGGTTTATGTGGGTCTTTGTTTGTGTTGGTCCTCTTTTTGTTAAGGAAGAGGGATAAAGGAAAAGAGGAAGAAGCCACTTCAGAAACCGGTTCTGATTTGAAAAGGGATGATGAGTTTCAAATGGGCATTGGACCTAAGAAGATCAGCTATGCGGAATTGGTATATGCAACAAACAACTTTGAAGAGACACAGAAGCTGGGGCAAGGTGTTTATAAAGGTTATTTCAAAGACTCAAACTCCTATGCTGCTATAAAGAGGATATCAGCAGGTTCAACACAGGGTGTGAAGGAATATGCAGCAGAAGTGATGATCATTAGCCAACTAAGGCACAGGAATTTGGTGAAACTCATCGGTTGGTGCCACAAGAAGAATGATCTCTTTCTGATATACGAGTACATGCCAAATGGCAGCTTGTATTCTCATCTTTTTTGTGGAGAAAGTATCTTGCAGTGGCATGTGAGGTACGACATAGCTCTTGGCTTGGCCTCAGCATTGTTTTACCTACAAGAAGAGTGGGAACATTGTGTGCTTCATAGGGACATCAAATCAAACAACATAATGTTGGACTCCAAATTCAATGCTAAGCTTGGGGATTTTGGCCTGGCTAGGCTGGTGGATCATGAGAAAGGGTCACATACCACAGTTATGGCTGGGACAATGGGTTACATTGCTCCTGAATATACGAGCACAGGCAAGGCTAGAAAGGAATCTGACATGTTCAGTTTTGGGGTTGTTTTGTTGGAGGTGGCCAGTGGAAGAAAAGCCATTTTTCACCATAAAGAGAAAAAGGGTCAAGTATCATTAGTTGAGTGGGTGTGGGAGCTCTATAGATTTAGAAATCTCCTTGCAGCAGCAGATCCAAACCTACATGGGGAATTTGATGTGCAACAAATGGAATGCTTGCTTGTTGTTGGTCTTTGGTGTGCTAATCCAGATAGCAAAAGCAGGCCCTCTATAAGGCAAGTGATTAAGGTGCTTAACTTTGAAGCTCCTTTTCCAATGCTCCCATCACAGATCCCTGTGCTAACCTATCTCCCTCCAACAACAGATGAGTTGTTTTCACAGTATCACCTTCCTTAAAGGCTACAAGTCATTTAAAAGTGGACAGAAAATAGTCATTAAGTATGTTTTTTCTTATCCAGTTTTGAGTTCGAGTTAGAGTTGAATTCATTTGTAAATGGAATTTCACACAACATATTGTAAATTGTTACATTCTAATATTTCAATATACATATAAATTATACTGCAAGCAGTGTATGATCTATAAATAATTATGACTTGTTTTTCATATATTTCCTTATAAATGAATTCATTTCATGTTTACTTAAAATGTATTCCTAGCACACTATATCTGATGGAATAACTGCACTGTTCCATCTCACAATTCCATGGTGCCATATGTCCATATTGCAGACTCTCTCATGCATCTTAAGATAGCGGATTTTTGGCAATATGATTGATGGAACGTTACTCGACTCAACAGCCTCCTCCCCTCAAAGATTGTAAGCTTGATTGCCAAGATACAAATCCCCCAATACCCAGAAGGGAATGATTCCTTGGTATGACTTGGGAACTACCATCCATGCTTATAAGGATGTTATTGATCAAGCTGGCAGTTGATGCAGAGAGATTGGATTGCATCAGTGGAAAACATCCCTCGTGAAGCTAATACCGTCGCTGATACCCTTGCAGGTTGGGGTGCTAGGGACCTCTCCTTTAATAGGCATTGGTCCACTCCACTGAATGGGATTTTATTGGCTTTAGGCCATATGATTTAGCTGCTTTTGTAGTTTTGTTGTCCTTGGTTTCGTGCTTTTTTAATTCACTGTACCAAAAAATGTTGGAGCTATACAATTTTCAGCTTCTCTCTGTCTATTGAGTGGGACTATTGATACTTTAGAATGTCTATTCACACTATTTTTTTTTCACTTTTATTCTACTTTCCAAATTTACAAGTTTTCAAAACAAATTTCAAAACCATATTTGAGCTTATACTTCTTCTATATAACATCTGTAATACTAAAAATATGTTAATAAAGTAAATAAAATAAGTCAATCCTAATTTAACTTACGGATATCAAGCTTTCCAACCCACTACAAGAAAAACTATTTTTTGTGATAACAATATTCATCACAAAAACCTATAAATTCGTCACTATAAATATCTTGTGACAAAATTTTGAATGTCACTATCACTCAAGTCACTAGTATACTAGTGACAATATTTTTAAATGTCACTAAAAATAGTGTTTGTTGTGACAAGAAAGATTGTCACTAATAGTTATACATAATAGTGATGATAATAAATTGTCACAGATATATAAAGCAATAGTGACAAATTAATTGTCACTATTAAGAGATTCCAATTATAATAACTATTATTATTAGTTTCAAGCTTTTTTTGTCACAACTAATATTGTCACTTTATCAGAAATGCTGGTTTTTTTAGAGACATATTATAAATACTGGTGATGTCTAATTGTCACATTTATTTGTTAAATGTCATAATAATGTAGGAAAAATATTTTTAAAATGTTAAAATAAATATCAATTAAAATAAATAAACATTTAGGTATAACATTAAAATATAAATTATCCATTACATTTTCAATGCCAAAAACTAAAGTACAATAAATATCCAACAATGTTCTAAGTCTAAAACACTAAACAAAATCACTATAAAACCACTAGCAAGCACTAGTATGGAGCTAAGAACAAGCCAATGGATCTTGGACAATATTTCCTCCTTAATCACACATCATTTATGACTTCCGAGAGTTCCAAAAAAAACTAAGGAAGCCTAGGAACCATTATGCATGGACAGTCCTTCCTTGCAAAGCAAGAGCAACAATCCCTTGGCTAGCAGCTTCCACGGTGTCACTCAGTGGAGGGATAAGACAAACTTTTAGCTATCTGCATTTTTTAAAAACAAATAAAAAAAAAGCAATATTTTGTCTACAAAACATCTAAAACAACAACTATATAAAGGCTGCTCCTATCTAAAAACAGACAACAAAAATATTTCCAATAAGTGATGTGGCTATTCATGAGATAAAGACTTTTGTGTTATTCAGTTGAGAGGGAAAAAAAAACTAGCAAGCAGGCACCAATAAGTTGTTTACTGCCAAAGAGAGAGTGGGGGAATTGAAACTGATAATTGTGTATCCCATGATCTGAGACCTGCAATTCAGTTCAGACCAAAAAAAGTCATTAACAAGAAAATAAATTAAAAAAATTATTAACAGCACAAGAATTGCAAGACCTGTATCTTGTTTTCCCTTGGAACAAAATATGTAACTGTGAGTTAAATCATACACTAGAAATCAAATCATGTACCGTATTAGCCCAAGAAGACCAATTTTGCAAAGTACAAGAAAAATGAGAGGATGAAGCATTCTTGATCTGTGCAAAGACATAGAAAAGTAAACATTGGTGTTGAAATACCTCTAAGGGACATACTGTGAATTATATATAGGGCTAATCACAATTTATCTAAAATACAAGATACCACACCTTTTTATATAGAGTATTGCTATGTAACTGGACAAAGAAGAAAATAGATTATTGTTACAATTACAAAGCTAACTTTTATTCATCATACTAAGAACAAATAAATAGAGAATGCATTTATCTAGCCATTATCTTACTCAACTAAACATATTAGTTCCAAGCATCCTGGTGTTAATGGTTTCTAATTTCAATTAAAATCAATCATTCAGACAAGTTATTCAAAGTATCTCACCAGAACCTCTCTGTTTCATTCAGACAAAAGGTTCCCCATTGCTACTTTCCAATATAAGGTGTAAAGTTTTAGTCATGGCCAAGTGCAACAGCTCCTATATATTCATGCAAGCTGTACAAAACCCATTCGACCCAAGCGGTGATCATGCACGTGCAATTGTAAATTGTAATTTAGTTAGCTTTTAGTTAATATATATTAATATATAGTTACAAAAATTAGTTAATGACTTAGTGTTGTTAGAATTAGTTGCACCCTCTTTTACCTATCCATCGCGTAATCCATCTGATCCGCCATCTATATATATTCAAAGTACATATAGTAACACTTGTGCTTTTAAATTAAGTCAAAATAATACAACTTTCATTCTCAACAATATCTCTTTTCTCTCAGATATCTATGATCTATAAAACAAACTAGATGACATGAAGTTAATAGATATAGACAAACTACGGAATGTGGATCTCATGCAGTATGCCAATTAATTAAAAGATAATTTTTTTGAATAAATTAATTAAAAGATAATTAAGAAGTAAGAAACCTTTCTTTTAAATTAAATTTTACACAGTAAAAATCAAAAGCCACAAAGGTCATAACATCAATTATAGAACGCACAAATAATTCTTGAAATAGAATTGACTTGAAAATTGTAAAACAAAGAAAAGATAAACTTAGTAATAGAGCCAATACATAGCAACTTTGCAATTTAGGCGAAAATGTGAAACATTATGGTAACTTCTTTAGTTTTCTACCCTAACGATTAATCAGAGACAATTAAATTAACCAACATCAAAATCCAGGGGCTGGGCATGAACATAAAGATAACAAGTGTTTTCTGCACATTGAAACCCGAATTAGAAGCTTTTAATTTGAAAATAAATAAATAAACCCCAATCAGAAACATATAAACAAGTCATGCTCACGTTATCGTACTCAAATCAGGTTCCTCGTATTATTGTAATCAAGTCCAATGAAAATAAAATAATAAAAATAAAACACAAAAATCAATCAAATCAAAACTGAAACACAAATCAGGCCAAAACCTAGATCTAATTACAGAAGAATTGTACAGAGATGAGAGAACTCGTTAGAGAGAAGAACCTGGTTGGTCGAAGGGAGAAAGAGAGCGACCTCTAGGTTGAGTGAGAGAAAGAGAGAGAGCAAGAAAAGAACCAGCGATAAAAAGGAACGAACGCGAGAGTAGGAGGAGCGGGAGCGGGAGCGAGACCCAAATCTAGAGCGGGAGTTCTAAAATCAACTTGTAATTGGGAATTAATTATCCCAAAATTTTCATAGTAAAATGTAAAAGTGTTTGGCGCCAATTATAAGAAATTAAAATACTAAACTAGAATAGACAAAGAAAGTGAATTTTCTCATGTGTAACGATTTCTTTATATAAAAATATTTCTTTTATATATATATATATATATATATATATATATATATATATATATATTAAAAAAATAACGGTTGATTTGTAAATTTATTAATATTTTCTCTTAAATAAATATGTTTTATTTGATAACAGTAGTTTTTAATATCAAAATCAAACAAAGAGATAACTAGTATATTTTGTAATTTACTACTACATTCTTTAGTTTATTTAAATATTAGTACTCTACTACATGCTATAAATATTTATGTATATAACTAAAATTTATAATAAGTAAATATTTTTAAATATATAAATTATAGACTTAATTATGTTTTTAGTCCCTCCAATTACAGGATCTATTTTTTTAGTTCTCCAGATAAAAAATTACATTTTTTAGTCTCTCAAATTCGAAAAATACTCTTCTAGTCTCTTTTCTCAAATAAAAATTTGCATTTTTCAGTCCCTCAAATTTTGGCAGACAGACTAAAAGGAGCACTTTTTGAATTTGAAGAACTAAAAAATGCAAATTTTTATTTGGGAACTAAAAAAGATACACTCTATAATTTGAGAGACTAAAAACACAATTAAGCCTAAATTATATTATAATTATCCTTCTTAATAAATAAATAGAATTTAAATATATAAATATATAATTTATATTGTAATACAAGATCGTTTTTAATTATTGATAATTCCTTATAAAAATATTCAAAATCAATTGAAAAATAAAAATGAAAAAGGATAAATTGAAATAGATAAGAGGTTAAAATAACACCTAAAACCGTTATGATTAAAGAAACATTCCTAAAACCCTCTCGTTGGAGAATAACACTAAAAAAAATTCTCATTCAAGATAGCTATTCTAATTTATTTGTAATTTATAATCAATGGCAATTAATAGTGATATACTGATTTGGTTATTTAGACATTTTTGTCATTAAATTAATTTTGCAAACCACCTTATTATATTCAGTTTTACCTCTCACACTAGTTTCGATCGATCACAATGTGGACGCATTTAGGTGGTGGAGTCGGAGATCTTCACTGGAGAATCCAAGTCATGGCCACTTGCAAGGACTTTGATGCCTAAGTCAGGAAGAAAATTGCGGAAGGTATGGTGGAGAGAATGAGATCTATCACACTTGGTTGTTGGATTTGACTTTATATAGTGGGTATTTAGTAGGGAAAAATGTTAGTCAACTAGAGTTACACATGACTGATGTGGCAAACAGTTAGGTTCATGCAAATTGCATTCCATGAAAGTTAGAAATCCACTACATATGTTGTATTGATTGTTAGCTTAATACCGACTTGTAGACTTAACGAGTGGAATTTTTACAAGAGTGGGATTGATATGTCGGATGGGCCAAGTCGAGATTTGGCCAGAACAATACCTATTTTTCTTGAATATTAGATATGATTATATATAGAAAAAGAATAATAACAGTTGCTATATAATTATTATTTATTATTATTATTATTATTATTATTATTATTATTATTGTACTACTCGAACTCGGACTTCACCGAGTAGCCAATCTGGCCGAATAGATACCTCTTACTCAGACCAGGGAAGTAATAACGGAAAGCATATCTTACAATAAGATAAGATAAAGAAAGATTAAGTTATAAGATAATGATAGAAGATAGAACAATCTCTATCATAAATCACAAGATTTGAGGAGATTTGATAGGAAAATAATCTTATCTAATATCCCATTCACCTCCTATAAATACAGCAACAATCCAACCTACCAAGGTAGGAAATTCTATTCCCATTGTGATACCTATCTCCTACCTCTACACCTCTAACTTGAGCGTCGAAGTGTCTTTGCAGGTACACCCCCCATCAGTCACGAAGGAGATCCCAGTGGAGCCACCACACCTAAGAGCTTACCAAAACTCAGTAAGAACATTTGGCGCCCACCGTGGGGCTCAGTGAAACTATTACCAGCCACACCGATCAATATGACGCAATATCAATGGCAACAACCTAGGGCAAAACAACGAATCATGAAAAGCGACCACAGGGGGCAGACACCCAAACCCAGGGCACACTGCCTCTAGGGGATACCCAGGGAGGTAACCCCAATAACGTGGCGCCCTTCCCGCGTCAGGCGCTTGAGAATCACCCACTGATCCAAGCCCTGTAAAGGGAAGTCAACACGCTGAAGCAGAACAGTGCAAAAGAGAAAGAGGATCTCCACAAGGAGAACGCCACACTCCGAGAGTAGTACCAGAAACTGCAAGAGGACCGGAATAAGCACTCGGTGGCCCATGCAACCGCCAATGGAGTCTCAGCCGCCCACGCAACCACCAACGAACGTCTTGACCGAACAGAGCAAGACGACACTACCTGGAGCGAGGCAGACCAAACAGCGAATCACCTGGAGTCCAGACCAGCCTGTCTTTCGCACGCAGCTCCGAGGGGAAACGTAATGTCCAAAACCATGAGAAGACACCCGTTCGTAGATGGTATTATGAAAACTCCACTATCGGCCGGGTGGAAGCCCTTGTCCTTGGACCGTTATGATGGCCTAACCGACCCGGACGAACACATCGACACATTCGTCAAGCAAGTGAACCTGTACACAAACGATGACGCCATCATGTGTCGCGTCTTCCCAATAACTCTGAAAGGGGCAGAGTTGAATTGGTACACGCGCCTTCCCCATCACTCGATTGACTCATTCGCCACATTGGTCGCCCGTTTCAGAGCTCAATACGCTACGAGTCGACCGCACCACTTGATAGTAGTGGCGTTAGCCAACATTCGACAGGAGGACAACGAGTCCCTCAGGGACTTCATGGAGAGATTCGCCAAAGTCTCCGTCAAGATCTGAGACCTGAATCCTCAGGTAGCCCTAACCACCATGCTGATGGCGTTGAAATTTGAACCCTTCTCATATAGTCTCTGCAAGAAGCCACCATATGACATGGACGAGCTCAGAGCAAGAGCAGCAGGATACATTCAAATGGAAGAAATGACTAAGTTCAGAGAATGAGTCAGAGGCGAGTCCCTTAAGAGGCATGAGGAACGTGAGAAACCGGGAACAGGCAAAGAGCGGAGTAGCAGATCTAGAGCCGACAGACCGCCTCGCGCAAGGTTTACTCATTACACCCCCTAACCGAAAGCAGAGCATGGGTTCTAGAAGAAGCCTGCAGTGTCGAGCTGATAAGCCTGCCTACTCGGAACAGCTCCCCAGAAAAAGCAGACAGGTCCAAGTTTTGTAGGTACCATCGAGTGCACGGACATGCCACTGAAGATTGCTCCATCCTAAAGGATAAGATTGAAAAACTTATCCAACAGGACAAACTACGACGTTTCGTCCGAGATGACAGCCGAAAGTATGAGCGAGAACGAACCCGAGACCGGGAAGAAAATCGTGACAGAAAATCTAGACGAACGGAAGAACCCTGCCAGGAGCAACCAAATAAACCTCCCGAGACTCGACTCCGAGGCATCATCAACACAATAGCAGGAGGATTCGCCGGAGGGGGAAGCTCGAGCTTGGCAAGGAAAAGGCACCTACGCAGCCTTTGGTCAATCAACACGGCTTCAATAAGCCCCAGAATGCAGAGAAATATGCCGCCTGTAACTTTCACTGATGCAGATTTTGAGGACGTAGAACCCAACCATGACGACCCAGTAGTGGTCAAGGTTGAGGTCGTAAATTGGTTGGTATGTAAGGTCCTAATCGACAAAGGCAGCTCGGTGGACATCCTGTACTAGTCCACCTTCCAACAGTTGGACATCCCAGAAAGCAAGATACAGCCGCACACTGAACAGCTAGTCGGCTTTGCAGGCGAAAAAGTCAATATCAGAGGCTACATTGACCTCCTCACTACCTTCGGAGATGAGGAGAAGGGGTCCAAGACTATCACAGTTAGGTACCTCTTAGTAAATGCCCTTACTTTATACAACATCCTCATAGGCAGGACATCACTCAATGAATTAGGGGCAGTAATCTCTACCCCACACCTGGCGATGAAATTCCCTTATTCGGAAGGAAAAATAGTGACAGTAAAAGTTGATCAGGAAATAGCCCGCAAATGCTACTTAGAAAGTCTAAGGATAGCTAGTGGCAAAAAGGTCCCAGAACCGAAAGTAAGGCACGTAGCATGCATCTCTCTCACGACATAACCTATAGAGGAAGCCGATCTTGACACCAGGGAGGCTGAGCCGAGAGTAGAGCCTACAGAGGAGGAAAAATCCTTCCAGATAGGAAAAGAAGCAAGGTAATGCACAAAACTTGGGACTCAGCTAGCAACCAAAATTGAGAACGCAATTTCCAGGGTCCTGTTAGACAACGCCAACCTGTTTGCATGGTCAGCCGCCTACATGCCCGGAATCGACCCGAGCTTCCATTGTCACAAGCTTGCCATCTGTCCAGAGGCCAAGCCAATCTCCTAAAAGAAAAGAAAGCTCGAAGTCGAAAAAGGAAAAGTGGTCAAAGAAGAAACTGAAAAACTACTCAGCGTCGGCTTCCTAAGAGAAGTGCAATACACCACATGACTTGCAAATGTCGTGATGGTAATGAAAGCAAACGGCAAATGGAGGATGTGTACCGACTACACAGACCTTAACAAAGCGTGTCCAGAAGACTCATACCCATTGCCGAGTATCAATAAGCTGGTAGACGGTACAGCCGGCTATCCGATCCTGAGCTTTTTGGACGCATACTCCGGGTACAACCAAATACCCATGTTCCCACCATATGAAGAAAAAACAACATTTATAACCGAAATGGCTAACTACTGTTACACGATAATGCCATTCGGATTAACATACCATGATGGACAAGATTTTGCAGACCAACTCGGACGGAATCTAGAAGTCTACGTCGACGATATGGTGGTCAAAAGCCGAGACCCGGATTCACATTCGAAAGACTTACCCAAAATTTTTGGCGAGATTAGAAAACATAACATGAGGCTAAACCCTGAGAAATATGTATTTGGGGTACACGGTGGAAAATTCTTAGGCTTCATGATCATACACAGAGGCATAGAAGCCAATCCGGAGAAATGTGCAGCTATCATAAACATGAGAAGCCCGAGTAACATGAAAGAAGTATAAAGGTTAACTGGAAGGCTGACATCCTTGTCCCGTTTCTTGCCAAAAGTGGCAGAGGTAGCCAAACCCTTTTTCCAACTCCTCAAGAAGCAATAGACATTTGAATGGAATGAAGAGTGTGAAGCAAACTTTCTAAAGTTAAAAACGCTACTCTCATCACCACCAATCCTAACACGACCTGAACCCGGCAAGAACTTAGTGTTGTATCTAGCAATCTCAGGGGACGCGATTAGCTCGGTCTTATTCAAGAGGAAAATCAGACGCAAAAACCAGTCTACTACATAAGTCGAGTGCTGAAAGATGCCAAAATCATATACCAGATGATTGAAAAGTTAGCACTAGCCCTGGTCACTTCAGCACGATGGTTACGACCATACTTTCAGAGCCATCAAGTGGTGGTGCGAACAAACCACCCAATACGACAAGTACTGAGGAAGCTGGAATTAGCCGAAAGAATGATGGCATGGTCAGTCAATTTATCCGAGTTCGACATCAAGTATGAACTGAGAAGACCTATCAAAGCACAATGTCTAGCTGACTTCATGACAGAACTAGCTCCAGTAGAAGAGGCACCTTCCCCATGGTAGACCCTCTACGTTGACGATTCCTCGAACGTTAAAGGTACAGAGCAGGAGTCATAATCGAAAGCCCTGAAGGGATTATCTTGGAACAATCACTCATATTTGACTTTGATGCATCCAACAACCAAGCCGAGTACGAATCCTTGCTAGCAGGATTGAAACTCGCTAAAGAAGTAGGGGCAAAGCACCTTAGATGTTGGAGCGACTCAAAGTTAGTCACAGGGCAAATGAATTGATCCTATCAAATAAAGGAACCCCAGATGACAAGGTACTACCACCTGGCCTCCTAGTTGAAGGAAAAATTCATGGATTCGAACTCAACCACATTCTAAGAGAGCAAAACGAAAGTGCCGACCTACTATCAAAATTGGCAAGCACAAAGAAGAAAGGCCAACACCGAACTGTCATGCAGGAGAAAGTATCCGCTCCAAGTATTGACAAAGTCCTCTCTAGTATCAACCTAACAGACCGAGAGTGGATGACCGAGGTATGGAACTTTCTGAGAAAAGGTACCCTCCCAGAAAACCGAGAGGAAGCTAGAAAAATCAGAAGAAGGGCTAGTTACTACGTCATAGAAGGAGAAGACCTTTACAGGAGAGGCTTCACTACACCACTACTAAAGTGCGTTATGAAGATACAGGCTGAATACGTGATAAATGAGATGCATAAAGGAATATGCGGAATGTACTTAGGAGGGAAGAACATGGTAGCCTGAATCCTACGAGCCAGATACTACTGGCCGACAATGCTCCGCGACTGTGCCGAATACGTGAAAAAATGTGAAGAATGCCAGAAATACAACAACATATCCCACCTACCAGCGAAAGAATTACAGAACGTCACGGCACCATGCCCCTTCACCATGTGGGGAGTGGACATATTAGGCCCATTCCCAGTTGCTAAAGGACAAGTCAAATTCCTCATAGTCAGAATCGACTACTTCACGAAGTGGATCGAAGCCGAACCCTTGGCTACCATCACTGCCAACAATGTGCAAAAGTTCATATGGAAGAATATAATATTCCGATTCAGCATCCCCTACTCGGTAATATCTAACAACGGCAAACAGTTCACCAAAAAGAACCTTGAAGAGTTCTTCAAAAACCTTGGGATTTGGCACCGAGTGACTTCAGTAGAACACCCACAGACCAACGGGCAAACTAAAGTAGCAAACAAGGTGATACTAGGAGAACTAAAAATGTGAGTAGGCAACACCAAAGGAAGTTGGGCCGAAGAGCTCATTGCAATCCTTTGGGCATATCGTTGCACACCGCAGTCCACAACGTGGGAAACACCCTTTAAACTCTCATATGGATCAGACGCCATGATACCAGTAGAAGTCGGAGAACCCTCCTTGCGAAGAACAAATTTCATCCAAGAGAACAATGATCAATCATTAAGGCATGCACTCGACATGACTGAATTGACCCTTAATGAGGTCTAAATTAGAACAGAGGCCTGTAAAAAAAAGCCGAGAAGAGGTATAACAGTAAGGTCAAACCAAGAAACTTCGAAGTTGGAGATCTAGTTTGGAGAAAATGCGGAGAAGCAAGAAAAGCAACAGGAGAAGGCAAGTTGGTAGCCAACTGGGAAGGCCCTTCAAAGTAACCAAGTCACTAGGAAATGAAGCCTACCGACTAGAGCATCCATCCGGCAAAGCCATCCCTCGTACTTGGAACGCGATGCACTTGAAGTTTTATTACAGCTAGAAAACTGTAAATGGTGATGTACTCTTTTTCCTACTTTGACATTTTTTCCAAAGAGGTTTTTTGTCAAAGAGGTTTTAATAAGGCACACCTAACTTCCTTCATTAATGAAACTCTTTTTTACTCATTATCTATTTGACCGAGTAGACCAATCGAATACCGGCATAAAACACCACTTAGTGAGCGACACTCGAGATCCCGAAATGAGAATGACCGAAGTCCAACTACTATTTGAAAAGCTAACCGTGTAGACCTTTAAAAAAGGATACGAAAAATGAGTTAAGCTAAAAAGCCGCGTAGACCTAAAAAAGGATACAAAAATGAGCCCTAATCGACCACAAAATACGAAGAAAATAAAAAGGGCAATACTTGAGAGAGAAATGAATTTCATTAAGCACCCTATTCGATAGGCCGGGCATGAGCCTTTACAATAAAAGACAAAAACTCCTAAAACTAAGTAGTAGGCTGAGCTTCACCCGCAATGGTAGACTCATCCACCAATTGACCCTCCTTGTTGATATCCTTATCAACATTAGAAAGAGAGGTGTCGGCGTCCTTGAGAAAATAACGAACTTGGCGAATTGCCTTTTTGAACCCAGCCTCGTGGGTCGAAATGACCTCATCTAGAGCCTCGCCCAAATCAGCTTCAAGTTTGGCCTCAGAATCAACGGCCTCTATCTTCACCCACACAAGTTCGAGAGTGAGGCAATCCACCTCGGCTTACAGCCCCTGCACCGAGTTCTCAGATGCAGTTAAGGAGAGCTTCAAAATTTCCTCCCGCCTCTCAGCCTCCTTTAACTTGGCCTCTGTTTGCTCTAGGGACCTCCGAGACTCCTCAGCAAATTGAAGAAGAGTCTCATTGGCCCGAGTAGTCTCAATCAGGGCTTGCTCAGCTTTAGTCGCGACTTCCTTCACCAATCCCAGTTCTCGGTGGCCGCGCTCGAACTCCTCAGCCCAGTATTGGGCAATAGCCCATGAGCCCAGCATGGAAGAGATAGATAGCCTCCATCGAAAGCAGCGGCCCGACATCCCTCAACATATCTCGATCAGCTTGACCAAGATTGTCGGCACAGATGAGGGCCTGGGGGTTAAAGTCCTTCCCCCAGAGTTAAGTTCACCCATCTTTCATGGATAAAAAGGCCGGGTGCCTCTCAATGGAAGAACCTGGAGCCTGAGCACCAGGCGGACTAGGTTTCAACTTCTTAGAGGGACTATCCCCCCTTGGACAGCCTCTTGCTTCCTTTTTGGCGAAAGAGTAGGTGGAGGAGGAGGAGGAGGAGAAGGAATGGGAGAAGTAACTCGGACCACCTCAGCGGCAGGATCCTTGTTCGTCAATTTCTCAAGCCTCTGCTTCTTGGCCATTTTGTACTCAAATTTCCCCATTACAACTGCAAAAGAAATAAACATTAGTAAAAACAAACTAAAGAAAAAAGAAGGTCGAATAAAAGAAGATACTCACAGTCTCAATCCTCTCTCGGAGTCTGAGAAGCAGGGATCCCCACAATCGTCTTGCAATGTAGGGAACGCGAAAACTTGCACAGGGTAACCATATCATCCTGATCCTCAGGAGACATGTTCACGACCTACCAAGACGATCGCTTATTCAGAGAATGAGTCCAGTAAAGAGGAAACCTTGGTCTCCCACGACTATCAAAAAAGTCGATCTCCCCTTCCGAACCCAGCTGAACACGGAAGAAACCACTCTTGAAATTCTTCCAAGAGGAGGTATAAGGGCCAAGAATAGATCGGCCAGGGATCTCGGTCAAGGAGACCCAACCACCCTTCTGACTCTCCTTAACTTTATAGTGATACAAGAACTTAGGAGCAGTAGGAGTGATGAAAAATTTACTACAGAGCACCCGGAAAGCCTAAAGCGAAGCCCAGGCATTCGGATGCAACTGAGTAGGAGAGACGTTCAACTTTCGAAGAACGTTGGCTTCAAATTGGTCAAATGGCACCGTGATGCCGAGAACCGAAAACAAAGCCTCATATACGTAAAATGAGGCTGACAAGGAACAACAGAGAGGAAGACACGCTCATTAGGCCCACAGGGTTCGACATAGATCATACCCGGCCTTTTCGAGTGGCACAAATCAATTTCTTGAAGAAGGGAAGACAAAGCCTCCTTGGTCTGATACCGAGAGGAATAAGCAACCACCTCACTAGCTACCCAGGAATAACCAGGAGCGGTAACAGAAGGATAAACCTTCCTCGAACCCTTAGACTGTGTTGGTTGAGAGAGAATGGGAGGGGGGGAGAAGAGGCCGAGCACGCCGAGTCTCAAGAGGACAATCCTCAGTAGGCTCAGAATCATCCAAGACTACTACCCTCCCAGCAGGAATGGCCAGGGGCACTTGTGCGAGGTCGACAGATGGGCGAACCACCTCGACATCTGCGGTAGCGACATTCACCGTCGAAACACCGTCACTAACTCCACCAGAGTTAGGGTGGCACAAGGGAGAACCATCATCGGAGCCCTCTTCGATGAGGTGAACCTCTGGAGGAAGCATGCGACCTTCGCCGGAACGCCCCGAATCCCTAGAAAAAGAAGACATTTTAGATAACAAAGAACAATATCGGATAGGAGAAGGGCGTACCTGGATGAAGAAAAAAGAAGAAAAGGCAAGGAGAAGGAGGAAGAAATGGCAGTAAGAAGGAAAAAGTCGCCAGAGAAATGAAACTCGCAAGAAGAAAGTGAAAAACTGGCGAGAATAGTGACCCTTATATAGGGTCCCAAGCATTTTGAAGAAAAGAGGCGAAGCGGTCTGAACTGTTGGATCAAGACCCTTTACCAGACCAAATCAACGGTTAGGGGGCTTGAGACCTTTGGGTATCCCTACAACATTTCAAAATTCAAAAACAATCATTGCCGCTGCCCTTGGGAAGCGTTACAACTTTGATAGGTCTGAAACGATGCCATCACCTAATGACATGACGCTTCGAGAACCAAACTCGTTTCTAGCTAGGTGAGACGAGGAAAACTCGGCTCGGTCGAATAAAGATCCGCATCCAGTAAAACCACCACTTAAGCTCCTACATGACTTCAGAGCTTGGGGGCATGTGTACTACTCCGACTCGGACTTCACCGAGTAGCCAATCTGGCCGAATAGATACCTCTTACTCGGACCAGGAAAGTAATAACGGAAAGCATATCTTACAATAAGATAAGATAAAGAAAGATTAAGTTATAAGATAATAATAGATAGACCAATCTCTATCATAAATCACAAGATTTGAGGAGATTTGATAGGAAAATAACCTTATCTAATCTCCCATTCACCTCCTATAAATACAGTGACAATCCAACCCTCCAAGGTAGGAAATTCTAATCCCATTGTGATACTTGTCTCCTACCTCTGCATCTCTAACTTAAGCGTCAGAGTGTCTTTGCAGGTACACCCCCCATCAGTGACGGAGGAGATCCCAGCAGAGCCACTACACCTGAGAGCTTACCAAAATTTTGTAAGAACAATTATTATTATTATTGTTGTTGTTGTGCTGGTGGTGGTGGTGGTGTTGTTGTTGTTGTTGAATTTTTATTTTTAATAATGAATTGATAAAGATACTCATAAATCATAGATTTATTTTGAATTTCATATATAGAAATTAAGGTATAAATAGTTTGAATTTAAATTTGATGAGATAATTTATTTAAATATGAAGTGAACATGTTAATATTAGGGGATAATTAGGAAAAAGATATGAGATAAATACACTTTTGAATTTGAATTCAAAAAAAAATTAAGAGAGACTAAGTGCAATGTTATAAGATAAATATTAGCTTCTTATACAATATAATTATATGGTGGCATAATGGAATTGAGGGTGGTTTGTGAGTGGGAGAGGACGTGAGTTCTTATCCAATCTTAGAACAATTTTTTTTATGAATTTGTAATAAATTATTCTAAATATTAAGAGGAGATATTAATTAATAATCATAAACTTAAATTTTAAAGTAATTTTTATTTTTAATAATGAATTGATAAAGATACTGATAAATCAGAGATTTAATTTGAATTTCATATTTAGAAATTAAGGGATAAATAGTTTGAATTTAAATTTGATGAGATAATTTATTTAAATATGAAGTGAATGTGTTAATATTAGGGGATAATTAGAAAAAAAGATATGAGATAAATACACTTTTGAATTTGAATTCGAAAGAAAAAAGAGAGACTAAGTGCAATGTTATGAAGATATAAGATAAATATTAGCTTCTTATAGAATATAATCACATGGTGGCATAATGGAATTAAGGGTGGTTTGTGACTAGGAGGACGAGAGTTCTTATCTAATCTAAGAACATAATGAATTTGTATTAAATTACTCTAAATATTAAGAGGAGATATTAATTAATAATAATAAACTTAAATTTTAAAGTAATTTTTATTTTTAATAATGAATTGATAAGATACTCATAAATCAGAGATTTATTTTGAATTTCATATATAGAAATTAAGGGATAAATAGTTTGAATTTAAATTTGATGAGATAATTTATTTAAATATGAAGTGAACATGTTAATATTAGGGGATAATTAGGAAAAAAGATATGAGATAAATACACTTTTGAATTTGAATTCGAAAAAGAGAGAGAGAGAGACTAAGTGCAATGTTATAAATATATAAATATTAGCTTCTTATAGGATATAATCATATGGTGGCATAGTGGAATTAAGGGTGGTTTGAGAGTGGGAGGGCATGTGTTCTTATCTAATCTAAGAATATTTTTTTTTTTAATTTCATATATATGAATGAATTTGTAATAAATTACTCTAAATATTAGGAGGAGATCTTAATCAATAATAATAAACTTAAATTTTAAAGTAATTTGTATTTTTAAGAATGAAATGATAAAGATACTCATAAATCAGATATTTAATTTGAATTTCATATATAGAAATTAAGGGATAAATAATTTGAATTTAAATTTGATGAGATAATTTATTTAAATTGATAATTTATTTAAACTTGAAGTGAATATGTTAATATTAGGGGATAATTAGGTAAAAATATATGAGATAAATACACTTTTGAATTTGATAAAGAGAGAGACTAATAAGTGTAATGTTATTAAGATATAAGATAAATATTAGCTTCTCATATGATATAATTATATGGTGGCATAATGGAATTAATTGTGGTTTGTGAGTGGGTGGTCGTGAATTCTTATATAATCTAAGAACAATTTTTTTTTTAATTTCATATATATGAATAAATTTGGAATAAATTACTATAAATATTAGATATTAATCAATAATAATAGACTTTTTTTTAGATATTGTAATATTGTTATGAATAATCTATTTGTGGCTGTCCATATCTTTTTGTATTATCTTTTATGATATTTTCTTATTTCTATTTATCTTTTGTAACTTCTCAGTTATCTCTTGTATCTATAAATAGGCTACTCCTCCTAGAAAGAATACACACAATTATCATTCTCTCTAGACTCTAATCTCTTCTTCTCTACTTTTCTCTCTACTTTCCTGCTCCGAGTTATATTTTATTTAACACGTTATCAACACGATTGTCTTTCTTTCACGAGGCATCCACAATTGGTATTGCAACCTGCAAGAAAAGGTCTTGTAAATAATTTGATTGGAGAAAGTTGTTCTTTCAAATTCATATTTCAAGGTCTGATTTTCTCTTTCTCCAATTTCCTTATTCATACTATGTGTTTGATAAAATTTGTGTTCTATTTACAAATTAATTATTTGAGAGTCCTGAAGACTCAATCAAAGAAGAAAATTATTTCAGAGTCCTGAAGACTCTAGCAAAAAAGAAAATTATTTAAGAGTCTTGATGACTGTATCAAATAAGAAAATTATTTGAGAGTTCTGAAAACTCTGAACTGGTTATATTTCTCTATAAAAATAATTTCTCACCAGAAGTGAGAAAATAATGCAAAAGTGAAAATAATTTCTCTCACCAGAAGTGAGAAAATAATACAAAAGTGGAAATAATTTCTCTCACTAGAAGTGAGAAGGTAGTGCGAATAATTTTTCTTGATTATTTGTCCCTTGATGATGTTGCACCTCCTAAAGTTTAGGTGTACTACTTGACATTTAGTCAAGATATTTTGAAACTAATTTATCTATCTATTTTATCTTTTACTTTAAAAATTAATCTATTTATTATTATTATTGATATGGGCGCCTCTTTAAAATTTTGTATACGCAGTACGTTTTACAACCATTATAAATAATGGATTTAGCTTCGTACATTCCTTTAATAAATAATGGACTAAAATTTTGATCTGTTATATACTTTTATATATGTTGCATTTATCTAAATAATTCAGCCACTAAATTTTTTTTATTGCCTTTTATATTATTTTAAGAAGCAAAATGTGTGCTACAATGTTTATAAGTGCATTCGGTGGTTTATAATTGATTTTTAGATTTATATGAAAATATTGTTTTATAAACACATATATGCTATGCGATGATTTAGATAGGATCGTGAATCTATATACAGTATTTTATACGTTATGAACAATACAGTCAGATCAATGTCGGGGATATATATTACATTGTTTTATATTAATTTAAAGAAATTACTGGTATTGATTAGATGTTTATTCTAGAAAATTGCAAGCTACTATATATTATTTTAATTTTTATGATAGTCTTTAAACATGTCAAACCTTGTAAAACTTGAATTTGTGGCTCTTGATATTACGAGAAAGAATTATTTATCTTGGATATTAGATGCAGAAGCATTTAACTGCAATGAGTCTTGAATATGTTTTTAATACATAAATTATATATTATGTGTGAAAGTTTTATTTGTTATTTTTGTAAGTTCCAATAAAGAAAGTAGACAAAAGTTTTTTCCATATACTGTATGTGAGACTTTCATTTGAGAGATTTTTCGATATGGCCATGGTTTATATATTTTGTTTAGAATATAATTGAAAAAGTCTATTGTTAATAAAGTGGACCTTTACACTTTAGCCATGTGCTCCCCTTCTCGACAAATATATATATATATATATATATATATATATATATATATATATATATATATATTAATTTCTTGCCTCCTTGCGACTAAGCAAAACAATGAGTTTTCAATGAAAAATCATGAGGCCCGCCTGATCGGTTCTACTCTATTCCCAGAAGTGAATGCAGTAATATCTTATTATTATGCTTATGGATAATCTTGTGGTCAGGGCCGTATCGTGATCATGGTCGTGGACATGGTCATGAAAGAAGTTAATGATAGTACTATGATAGTTTCTATCAAGAATAATAAAATTTTCTCTTGTTTAGTAATGCAAGAAGTTAATGATAGTATTATTTATGGTACTACAAATATAATTGAAAGCTCCAGAAGAGCTAATTTATTATTACCTGGAGGAACAATGTTGCACATTAAGTTTCAAGGATATCCGTCTAAATGGATACCATATTAAAACAAATAATGAAGGAAATGTGAAATATCTTTATATCATGAGACTTAATTGTGTATTGAAAAAAAAAATTACATGCCTTTTCTTATAGTTTGTACTACGTGTATATTAGTACAATGGAAAAGCATAATGTTGTAAACTAGAAGTTTACAAATCAAAATAAATTTGTTGTTTGGCATGACTGGTTGAGCCTTCCCGGGTCTATTATGATGCGAAAAATATTGTAAAATTCATGTGGACACCCATTGAAGAGCCAGAAGATTCTTCAATGATTTATTATATACTACATGTTCCCAAGGGAAGTTGATAATTAGACCATCACCAGGAAAATTGGGAATGAATCCATTTCATTTTTTAGAAGGGATACAGGGTCATATTTATGGACCAATACACCCACCATGTGGACCATTTAGATATTCTATGGTTTTAATTGATGCATCAACTAGATGGTCACATGTTTGTTTGTTGTCAACTCGCAACCAGGTGTTTGCGAGATTGTTAGCACAATTAATTCGACTAAGAGCTCATTTTCCTGATTATCCAATTAAGAAAATCTGTCTTGATAATGCTAGTGAGTTTACATCTCATGTTTTTAATGAGTATTGTATGTCTATTGGAATTGATATTGAACATCCTGTAGCACATGTTCATACACAAGATGGACTTGCAGAATCACTTAGTAAACATCTAAAGTTGATTGCAAGACCATTATTCATGTGATCAAAACCTCCAATGGTCTATTGGGGGACATGTAATCTTGCATGTTGTAGTATTGATTTGCATCACGCCAACAAGTTATAATTAGCTCTCTCCATTGAAATTTATTAAGCAACCTATTAATATTTCCCATTTGAAAATTTGTGGATGTGATGTATATCTCCAATTGCTATACCACAACACACTAAGATGAGTCCTAAAAGAAGGTTGGAAATATATGTTGGGTATGAATCTCCATATGTAATAAAATATGTCAAATCATCAACATTAGATGACTTGATGCGTCGATTGTTATTTTGAATTAGTTTTCCCAACATGAGGGGGAGATAATAGGCAGTTGGAAAAAGGAGATTAGTTTGAATGAATTATCATTACCTTGATCCTCATACAAAAACATTTTGAACCAGAAGTTCAAAAGATAATTCATTTACAAAGTTTAGCCAAAAGAGTGGCTTAATCATATGTATCAACTGCTAATGCTCCAGTGAAATTTGATGTCCCTGTTGGACAATATAATATTGCAAAACGAGTCTTAGACACGCATGAAGCGTGGTAGACCCATTGGTTCCAAAGATGAAAAATCCTCAAGAAAAGGAGCTGAAAAGTAAGATGGCTAAATTGAGGTTATGAAAACTTTAAAAGATTTCTTTGACATAATTAATATTTTAGTTCCAGAAAAACTCAGGTACCTGAAATTAGTGAAAATAAAGAGATCTCAAATTATGTCAAGAATAGTACGATGGAACCAAAATGAAGTCAACGTTGACAAAGTGTTTGCATATAATATAACACTAAATGAAATAAATGATATCGAGGATCAAGTACCAAAGTTCATTAGTGATTGTCGACAAAGAAATGATTAGCCAAAGTGGAAAGATGCTATTAAAGCTGAATTAGACTCACTTGCTAAGCGAATCATTTTTGGACCTTAGTCCATACACCTTGAAGGTGTAAAACTAATTGGATACAAATTGGTTTTTGTGCAAAAGCAAAATGAGAATGGTGAAATTGTGAGATACAAAGCACGACTAGTTGCTTAAGAATTTTCACAAAGACCCAATATTGAATTTAAAGAGACATATTCACCTGTAGTGGATGTAAGTATTTTTATTTTTAATGGTTGCTCATGAAGGACTCAATTTACATCTAATAGATGTTGTTATAGCCAATTTGTACGGTTATCTGGAAAATGACATTTATATGAAACTCCCCAAAAGATTTAATTTGTTCAACAGTGCAAGTTTTAGAGAAGATTACTCAATCAAATTGAATAAGTCTCTTTATGGATTAAAGCAATCAGGACGCATGTGGTACAATCATCTTAGTGACTATTTTCTTAAAGAAGGATATAAAAATGATCCTATTTGTCCATGTATTTTCATGAAAAATCTGAAAATGGATTTGCCACAATTGTTGTTTATGTAGATGACATAAATATCATTGGAATTCCTGAAGAGCTTCCAAAAGCCATATATTGCTTAAAGAAAGAGTTTGAAATAAAGGACCTGGGAAAGACAAAATTCTGCTTAGGATTACAAATTGAATTTTCAAAAGACGTATTTTTTGTGTATCAAGAAACTTATATAACAAAGGTGCTTAAAAGGTTCTATATGGACAAATCACATTCATTGTGTACTCCAATGGTTGTAAGGTCTTTAGATGTGAACAATGAACCTTTCAGACCTAAAGAAAAGGATGAAGAACTACTTGGTCCTGAAGTACCATATCTTAGTGCTATAGGAGCATTAATAATGTATCTTGCTAATTATACACGATCCGATATATCATTTGCAGTTAATTTATTAGCAAGATATAGTTCTTCACCTACACAAAGACATTGAAATGGAGTGAAGCACATACTTCGTTACCTTAGAGACACTATGGACATGGGTTTGTTTTATTCAAATGTTTCAAAGTGAGATAATTAGTTATACAGACGCAGGTTATTTATCAGATCCTCATAATGGTAGATCACAGATAGGATATTTGTTTACATGTGGTGGTACAACTATTTCATGGTGGTCTGTGAAACAAACCATAACAGCAACATCATCTAATCATACATAAATTTTAACATTACATAAGGCAAGTCGTGAATGTGTTTGGTTGAGATCTGTAAGTCAACATATGTGCGAGAAACTTGCAGTTTATCCTCAGGAAAAATGGCATCGGCAATCATATGTGAAGACAATGCTGCATGTATCACTCAGTAGAAAGAATGATAGATTAAAGGAGATAGAACAAAACATATTCTACCAAAATTCTTTTTCACTCATGATCTCCAAAAGAATGGTGACATAAATGTTCAACAAGTCCGTTCGTGTGAGAATCTAGCAGATCTCTTTACAAAGTCATTGCCAAGGAAGACTTTTGAGCAACTAGCCCACAAGATTGGACTTCATCATCTTAAAGATGATTGTCTGCATGATGGGGAGAAATAAATACGTTCTGCACTCTTTTTCCCTTCGCCATGGTTTTGTCCCATTGGGTTTTCCTGGCAAGGTTTTTAATGAGGCAGGGGATAACGTATTAAAGGATGATGTACTCTTTTTCCTTCACTAGGGTTTTATCCTACAGGGTTTTTCCTAGTAAGGTTTTAATGAGGCACATTCTTAAATAATGGACATCCAAGGGGAGTGTTATGAATAATCTATTTGTGGTTGTCCATATCTTTTTGTATTATCTTTTATGATATTTTCTTATTTCTATTTATCTTTTGTAACTTCTCAGTTATCTCTTGTATCTATAAATAGGCTACTCCTCCTGGAAAGAATACACACAATTATCATTCTCTCTAAACTCTGGTCTCTTCTTCTTGTCTACTTTTCTCTCTACTTTCCTGCTCCGAGTTATATTTTATTTAACAAATATAACATTATATGTTTTTTGTATTAAACTTTTTCACATATACAAAATATTTTAGTCTATAATCTACTAATATATTAATATTAAATATTTGTATACAAATATTTGAAATCTCTAGTGATGAATAATTTGTCACTAATGATAAAATGTAAATGAATGGCATAATGGACGTGAGGGTGGTTTGTTAGTGGGAGGGTGTGAGTTCTTATCTAATCTTAGAATAAATTGATGGTTTTTTTTATTTAATATTTATTAATGAATTTGTAATAAATTACTCTAAATGTTAAGTGGAGATAATAATAAATAATAATAGACTTTTATATAAAAGTATAAGTTTTTTGCATTAATTTTTTTCAGATACAAATTATTTTAGTCTAGAATCTACAAATATATTAATATTAAATATTTGTGACAAATTATATTCTTGACAAAAATATTTTAAATCTCTAATGATGAATATTTTGTCACTAATAATAAAAAAATAAATAACTATTTTATAATCCCTGCCAATATGATGGAATTGTCCACTAATATAAGGTAAATAACTATTTTCTAATTGTATCTAATATAATAAAATTACATTTCATCACTATTATAATTATATTAAATATTTGTTATAAATTAATAAATACACATACCTCAAATTAGTGACAAATATTTTGTCACTAGTAATAGAAAATAAGTGACTATTTTTATAACAATTACTAATGATATAATATTGATGAAAAATTAATACTTTATCATTATTACTTTCTATATATTTAATAAATTTCATATATGCCATGATCTTATAATAAGAAACACAAATTTATCATATAAAATTTTATATTAGTGATAAATTATTTGTGGCCTATATATTTTTGTCACTATTAATGAAGTTATAGTGACAATTTTATAATTTGGTCACTATTGTGAATAGTATTAGTGACATAATAAAATTTTGTCACAAATAATATATAATTAGTGAAAAATTCAATATTCGTCACTATGTTTTTGTCACTAAAAGTTATATTTCTTGTAGTGACCACAAACTGGAAAAGAAATGGTCTCATCTCTACTTTTTGATGAATGATCCTACCTACACAGCTCACCATGCCATGTATAAAAAATTAGCAGGGATCACAACCAAGATATTTTGCAATGTTGCCTCTGTTGGTTAAAACGACAATATTCGACTTTATTACACATTGCTATTAATTAGAGACAAACTTACCTGTGCTGTTTAACGGAAATATTCAGGAAACAGCCGGCAAAAACGCTGTTTTCTTTTTTAAAATTTAATTACAAGAAAAGAAATCATAGTAAACAAATAACAAGGAAATTTTGATAGATAAATGACAAATAAGAATACAATATAAATACACTCCTATTAGGCTTCAATTTTCAAACTCAACTCTCTGTGAAAAAACATGTTCAAACTAAACTCTACTCATCACTCATCAGCAATGCCAGATTGTGATTGGAGTTTTCGCCTTGATACAATGAATCCTTGGTCGTTTTGTCCTTATGCAAGGGGAGCCTTTTTGTTCCTCCTGATTATCCCTCTAGCAAATGCTCAGCTTCAGCCTGTGTCTTTAGGTTACCCCAATTTTGGTGATGCTATGAATTCTGGCATCCAAACCATAGTGGACCCAAACAGCTTTTGCAGTGTTACTAAAGTCACATGTTCCAAACCTATTCATCTTTGGAATAAGAGTTCAAATGAAGTAACATACTTTACTACCGACTTTTCCTTTGTTTTTTTCTCAAATCATAGTTCCTATGGTTATAGATATGGTTTCACATCCCTTCTCCCAAATGCAAAATACGCTGCAGAACTAAATGGAGGAGGCCTTGGCCTTGGTCGTGTGGATAACCAAACACTTCTCCCAACTGAGCATCAATTTATGGCAGTCGAGTTTGACAATCTCTCAAATCAGAGTTCTTATGGTGATGGTTTGGCATTCTTCCTTGCAAGCACAAATCTCCCAAGTGCAAATGACGCTTTCTCAAATCACCCAACCGAGCATCAATCTGCGGAAGAGGAGTTTGTGGAAGAGGAGTTTGACGCTTTCTCAAATCACCCAAACGTGAATGATACATCAGAACTAAAAGGAGGTGACCTTGGTCCTGGTCATGTGGATAACCAAACCCTACCCTCTAATGCCGATCATACGAAGAAAAGCAAGTTCATCAACAGAAAATTATTGGGGGGAATAGGAATTGGTTTAGGTTTGTCCGTGACTTTATTTGGGTTGGTCTATGTTTTATTAAGGAAGATGAATAAAAGGAAAGAAGAAGAAGCCACTTCAGAAACCGCTTCTGATTTGAAGATGGATGATGAGTTCCAATTGGGCAATGGACCTAAGAAGATCAGCTATGAGGAGTTGATATGTGCAACAAACAACTTTGAAGTGACACAGAAGCTGGGGCAAGGTGGTTTTGGTTGTGTTTATAAAGGTTATTTCAAAGACTTAAACTCATATGCTGCTATAAAGAGGATATCAGCAGGTTCAGCACAAGGTGTAAAGGAATACGCAGCAGAAGTGAGGATCATTAGCCAGTTGAGGCACAGGAATTTGGTGAAACTCTCCGGTTGGTGCCACAGGAAGAATGATCTCTTTCTGATATACGAGTACATGCCAAATGGCAGCTTAGATTCTCATCTTTTTCGTGGAGAAAGTATCTTGTCGTGGCATGTAAGGTACAACATAGCGCTGGGCTTGGCCTCAGCATTGTTTTACCTACAAGAAGAATGGGAAAAATGTGTGCTTCACAGGGACATCAAATCAAGCAACATATTGTTGGACTCCCACTTCAACGCTAAGCTTGGAGATTTTGGCCTAGCTAGAATTGCGGATCATGAGAAAGGATCACATACCACGGTTGTGGCTGGAACCATAGGTTACCTAGACCCTGAATATGTGAAAACTGGCAGGGCTAGAAAGGAATCTGACATTTTCAGTTTTGGAGTTGTTTTGTTGGAGGTGGCCAGTGGAAGAAAAGCCATTTTTCACCATAAAGAGAAAAAGGGTCAAGTATCATTAATTGAGTGGGTGTGGGAGCTCCATAGATTTAGAAATGTCCTTGCAGCAGCAGATCTAAACCTAAATGGGGAATTTGATGTGCAGCAAATGGAATGCTTACTGATTGTTGGTCTCTGGTGTGCTAATCCAGATTGCAAATCCAGGCCTACTATAAGGCAAGTGATTAAGGTGCTTAACTTGGAAGCTCCATTACCAATTCTCCCACTAAAGATCCCTGTACTAGACTACAACCCTCCAACAACAAATGAGTTTTTTTTCTCAGTTTCATCTTCCTTTCAGGATGCAAGTTAATTGGAAAGTAAACTTTAATAGAACGCAGTCATTAAGTTTGATTAGTTTGTAACTAAGTATTGGAGTGATAAGATTCACTTAATTAATAAATGGTTTGCACGACATAACTCAATGTATATTATAGTAAAAGAAAGGAGGGAGAGGGAGTACAAATTAAGCATGCCCTTATTGTGTAACTCAAAAAATTAAAAATAAAACTGCATTTACAGAATGCCGGCCTATACAGTATGCAAGGAAATTTATGTTCATAGAGAGCTAGCGTCATATTGCAATAAATTAAGTTCCTTGCATTGACTTGCACGGTCTTTAATTCTTTATTCGTTGCTACTTTTAATGTAAAAAGTAGCCATCATTGTATAGTTGTTGCAATGGTATAAAGGATGAAAGAAGAAAGAGATGCAGAAGCCATCTCTCACGGGTCAAACTTGCCCGTTGTATTGTACAACCAAACATTTGAATCTACAAACAGGCGACGAAACTTGGACTTTTTTAATATAATAATCCATACTTGCATATACTTCATAAATTTACACATTATGTTACGTAAATTATTTGATGAAATTTTAGTTTCACTGTAACTTTTTTCACATCTTCAGTATGTCATGAATATAAAGTCCATCTTCCGGTTTATCTCGCAAACCATAATCGTTATCATTCCTTGTCCGTGTATAACAATTTTCTTACAAAAACATTGGCATCAAATTGAAAATAGAGTGACAGGTGTTATTCAATAACTTAAACGTGTTTGCAGGGCCGGTCTTGACATTTTAGGTGCCCAGGACAGAATAATAAAAACAAATCCTTATATATAAATATTCAAAAATATAAATATATATTACATAAAAAATAAATATGTATTTTTATTAAAAATAATGTGTTTTATTACATTAAGTGAATAACATGATTTTAATAAATTTCAAAAAAATGTATCACATTTTTTCATTTAATTTACTCATATTTCCATCTATCATTTAATTTAAACCTCCAAAAAGAAGTATTCATACACAAATTTTTATATATAAGAACACCCCTGTAAAAAAAAGAAGCAAATATACATAATATGTATATATAATTTTTCTATAATGATTTTATAAAATTTTATTTTTCATAATTTCTTTCCCATTTTCTTTCTCTTCCTCTGTTTATCTTGCTTTCTCATCATAATTTATATTAAATTTCACATTTTCTCTTTCTTCTCTTCATGTTTCTCTTATCATGGAAGATAATACACTCACAAAAAATATACAACCATCCTCTTAAAATATATATATATATATATATAACCATCATTTTTAATAATTTTCTAGGATTTTCTATTTTTTCCTAAATATTTTTTTAATAAAAATATTATTTAATTGTTTGAAGCAGAGAATATATTATTCTTATTATTCTCAGGTTAAAAAATAAAATTCTCTTCAATAAAAATTGATGGTCAATTATGCTTTTAAAACTTTAAACATGATATTTAAAATAAAAATTTCCTGTCATTAGAATTGCTACAATGAATTTTAAAAACTAATTTTCTTTTCTCCAATTGCAATTTTATAGTCTTGTATCTTTTGTTTAACTTATATAAATTTGGTTTTCATGGTATGTGGCCAATTATTATGATTATTTTAGTTGTGGATTAAATTTAATATATTAATTTTAAAATTATAGTTTAATTTTTATATTTGACCCCTAAAAAAATGCTTAGCTCTATCCCTATCATCTATTATCTACAAAATATCATCATTTTATATTAAAACTTACATATATTTATGTTCTTTATTAATATATTAACTTTAGTTTTAATTCCATTATAATTTAAGTTTTAATTTGTGTTTCTTATCATGTTAAAAAAACAAGCACATATATTATTAAAGATCCTTTACATATTGATATATTACAATTAACTAGAAATTTATACATTAGTTTATGAATATAACCATAAGAAGAAAAAAAAACTAACAATTAAAAGAATAATACTTTTTAATCATATGTCATATTTTAATTCGAATAAAAAGAGATATAAAATAAAACACTAATTTTAACCCATTTATAAAAATAATATATATATTTTAAATTTTGTATCCCTCCTAGTCGTGGGCCCTAGGCCATCGCCCTTGGGCAAGGGCCGGGCCTGCGTGTTTGTGACAACAAGTGTGAGTGCAGCTTCCACCTAAAATATACTATGTAGTCCACATTTTTTTATTTTCTTTCTAGAACATACACGAGAACTTTTGCTTACACATGACACGATTAAAAAAATTAAAGATAGAACGATTCAAAATGGACTGGAACAAACAAGAAGTAAAAATTCTGCAAGCTTCAACAGATCTAGCTCTCAACAATGGTCTCAGCAGCACCAAAAGCAATGTATGTTCAGTTATCCAATCTTAATTACCCCTCTCACTTCTTAGTGATGTTGTTATCCATTTTCTTCCTCTTGATTATCCCATATGCTTCCTCTTTGTCCTTTAACTTCACTAGTTTTGATCCTAATGACAAGAGCATAATATATGAGGGATCAGCAAACCCTGTAGCGCCAACTATCCAACTCACAAGAAACCAAGCGGACAAAGGCATGATTGGAAGCATAGGTCGAGCCACGTATTACCAACCTATGCACCTGTGGGACAAAGCCTCAGGGAACCTCACAGATTTCACAACCCATTTTTCTTTTGTCATAGATTCACAGAACCGAAGTAAATATGGAGATGGGATTGCATTCTTCCTTGCCCCCGCTGGTTCAAAGATTCTTAATGCCACAAAAGGAGGTTCTATGGGTCTGACACTTGATAACCAGCCATTGAACTCCACAGACAATCCATTTGTTGCTGTGGAGTTTGATATCTATCAGAATGGCTGGGATCCACCACATGAACATGTTGGAATCGACATCAACTCTATGAGATCTGTTGCTAATGTAACATGGTTGGCTGATATCAGGGAAGGGAAACTCAATGAGGTTTGGATCAGTTACAATTCTAGTTCATTAAATTTGAGTGCCGTGTTCACAGGTTTTAGCAATGATACCAATCATACCATTCAGCAGCAACATCTATCTGCCATAGTTGATCTGAGACTTTATTTATCAGAATTGGTTACTTTTGGCTTCTCAGCTGCCACGGGAAATGCAACTGCTATACATAGTCTCAACTCATGGGATTTTAGCTCAACTTTGGCAGCACAGGAAAACATAACAAAGGGAGCAGACCCAGTCCCAAGGTCTCCAACCTCCAATATAGCTCCCAGTCAGAAGAAAAAGAACAAGACAGGCTTGGTAGTGGGATTGAGTATTGGTGGATTTGTTTTGATTTGTGGGTTGGGTTTGATTTCAATTGGCTTGTGGAAGAAGTGGAAGAAAGGAAGTGATCAAGAGGAAGATCATGATTTTGAAGAGTATATGGGTGAAGATTTTGGAAGAGGGGCAGGACCCAGAAAGTATTCTTATGCTGAATTAGCACAATCAGCTAATGGTTTCAAAGATGAGCACAAGCTAGGACAGGGAGGTTTTGGAGGTGTTTATAGGGGTTATCTTAAAGACATAAAGTCTCATGTTGCTATCAAGAGGGTGTCAGAAGATTCTGACCAAGGGATAAAGGAGTTTGCATCAGAAGTAAGAACCATTAGCCGGTTAAGGCATCGAAATCTAGTGCATTTGATTGGTTGGTGTCATGAAAGGAAAAAGCTATTGCTTGTGTATGAGTACATGCCAAATGGAAGCTTGGATATTCATCTTTTCAAGAAGCAAAGCTTGCTGAAATGGGCAGTGAGATATAACATAGCTCGAGGATTGGCCTCTGCATTGCTATACTTGCACGAGGAATGGGAACAATGTGTTGTGCATAGAGACATAAAGTCAAGCAACATTATGCTGGATTCAGAGTTTAATGCCAAACTTGGGGATTTTGGTTTAGCAAGGTTTGTGGACCATGCAAAAGGAGCACAAACTACAGCTTTAGCTGGCACTATGGGCTACATGGCTCCTGAATGTGCTACCTCGGGCAGGGCTAGTAAGGAATCAGATGTGTACAGTTTTGGAGTTGTTGCTTTAGAGATAGCTTGTGGAAGAAAACCCATAAAGTATAAGGCTCTAGAAAATGAAATAAATATTGTGGAGTGGGTGTGGGGACTCTATGGAGAAGAGAGAATTGTTGAAGCCGCAGATCCAAGACTAGAAGGGGATTTTGAGGAGGAACAAATAAAATGCTTGATGATTGTTGGTCTTTGGTGTGCTCACCCTGACCATAATAATAGGCCTTCAATTAGGCAAGCAATTCAAGTGCTTAACTTTGAAGCTCCCTTGCCTAATCTTCCATCAAGTTTGCCTGTTCCAACATATCTTGAAGGCCCCCTGCACTCATCCATAGCACCATTCAGCATAACTGCTTCAGAGGATGGTCAAACCCAGATCACAAGCTCCAGTTCAAACACAAACTCCACCGGGTTCGCCACAACTTCTGATGATGCTTCTCCCTCTGTGTCGCTTCTGTACTCACGGTGAAATTGATTTAATCTGACTGTTTCTTTCCTTCTTTCTTATGAATATATTTTCTTCTCTCTCTGTACGCTGTATTAATCACATTCCAGGAATGTCAGATTTTGTCGTCTGTGTATTTGAATATGAAAAAGTAGTTCAATTTTCCGGCTAGTTGTTCACTTAAGGTCCCATGAACAATTGTTTGAAACAATTGTGACAGACATTCATGGCATGGGTGGTGGAATTGTTACCTTATTTTGAAAGCCTTGATAACGGAGTATTCTATGTATGCAAATTACAGTTAATTTTCTTTAATGATTTGATTTCCATGATAAACTTCTTGCATTCATTTGATTTTGTCAAATCTTAAAAAGAAAAAACAAAAAGAAAAAAAAAACAATGTAATCAACAAACTAGAACCTCCACATATTATGCTAACCTCAGCTACTCGGTCACAACTTCAATATTCTTGTTCCTTATGATTCCCCGTCATCCTTTAACTATAAACAATTCCTATATGAAGTTGACACCTTGAATTTTGAAGATGTTTTATCAACAAAACAGTCAACAGTGTCTTCAACATTCATGTTCCTTATGTTTATGAGAGATATAGTGTTGCAGTGTCAAATTCAACTTTGCAATTAGAGTCTGGAAAAGTGACTGACTTCAAACTAGTTCAGTTTTTCTCGTTCATTATCAATTCACAAAACAAGACCTGTGATTGAAATGACATCACATTCTTCCTAGCATGCTCCAACTTATCACGTTCTGTGCCATGAGAAAGCAGTGACATTGGTCTGCAAATGGGGATTAATCTCAATTACTCAAAATAAACACAACTGCGTGGGAGTGGAGTTTGACGTAGGCATCAATATTAGCCAATCAATCATATTAACAGAGGATATTTGATTCTATCATGGCATTCAAGTCTGAATTCTATGGCCTTTCTCCTAATAATCTAATGATTATTTTACTGCATTTAACTAGAAGACCTTTGGGAAATGGAAGAAGTTACATAGACACCCAATGTGTTATTAAACACCTAGTGAGAGAGAGAGAAAAAAAAGAAAAAAATATAATAATGATAGAGTTTATGATGTCATAGAAAGAGATAGATAAAGAAAAATGAGAGTGTTGGTGAGGTCTTTAAAATAATGGGATGTTTATGTTTCATTACTCTTGAGAAATATTGTTTTCTTCGGAATCCTTACCCCTATGTTTGGTTCTTATGAAGGAAAAGGAGGGAATGAAAGTGAAATAGGTAAAAACTAAGATGGAAATAAAAATGATTTGGTTGGAGAGAAATAAAGTAGAGTAGTAAGAAAATATTTGAATAGAATTGTTTAGTTGGCAAGAGAAAAAAGAAAAGAAATTAGTCTACTTAAGAAAATACTATTTTACCCTTTAGTATTAACACTTATTTTTATTTTTTATGATTATAATGTATTCATAATTGCATTAGATTAAGATTTATAAAATTAAAAAATTTGGGACTATTGAGCAGACCCACCACCGTTTGAATAAAAAAAAAGAAATAGTGTTTACTGAATTAAAAAAAGACCCACATTTGCTGTTAGGATCCTCTGCTTCAGTTCCACGGTTCCACCATAACAAGGCAGCAGAGAGAGGGGCTTTACGGGAAATGCAACAAAAGAGTGCTTATTTCCCTGCCTTTCCTTTCACATTTGTAGTGAAATATTTTGATGTGGGCCCTACTCAAATTTTTAAACTTCTCCCTCGATTTCTTTTCAACCAAACCACTATAAAAAAAAAATCTATTTCTCCTGTCTCCCCTCCTTCTCTCTTCCTTTCTCACCTAATTCCATGCAATGAGGGTAAATCCTTAAACTATGCAGAAGAAGGGGAGAAGAGATGGATCACGTGATGTGGTGATGTCAGTGCGTAATAGTAATAAAATATAAATATGTCTTCTAAATCGTGTTGATGTGAAATATGTCTTCTAAGTGCATGTTTAAATGAATGTTGATAAAATTGATTTTGAATGTAATTGATTTTAAAAAATTAATTTTAATTAAAATTGATTTTAAGGTAATGTGATTTATATTTTGATGTTTTTATTATAAAATCAAGTCAAGAGTAAAATTCACTATAAAATTTTGGATCAACGTAAAAGTTACTCAAAGTTGCTTTAACTCAGAATCAATTCTGAATCCATAATCAATTCTAAATTCTACCCCAACGTGAAACTAAACATGTAAAAATTTATTCAAAATCAATTTTAGACTCAAAATCAATTCTCCGACGTGAAATCAAACACGCACTAAAACGTGTAAGAAAGATGCGTTTGAAAGGAAATATTTTCAGTATTTGCTTCATCAAGACGCAACCATATTGACGGGCATTTACCCTCGTTTCTGTTTACTTGCTTTGTGGTTTAATTACTTTATGATTAATATTTGACGTTAAGAGGCTGACTTTTGCTAAGAATGCGTCTTAACCCTTATGCAAAGAAAGGACCGTGGTTGAACAGTAGGGAATATAGAATAAATACACAGGGTGGGTAAAATGGAAAGTATGGTTATTGGTAATTAATTCTTTTTTATGGAATTCTCCAAACTGAAAATGGAAGTTTCAAAAGGATTACTTCCACACCAAACTCAGTTTAGAGTCAAACTTAGGTGAAAAAATGACTTTTTGAGACAGCCAAACATGATACATAACTGAGTTTGATGATCTACAAGCATGTTGGAAGACACCAAACGGAAATCCAAACATGCTATACATAAGTACTATACATGAGTCTCAATTCAAGAAAATTTGGGAGTTAATTAAGATTTAGACAAGATGAGAGGGATTGAAATAGATTAACATAAATTTAATGTGTTAACCTTTTATTTATTTTTCTAAATATTACATAATTTTTTAATTTCAAAATAAAATATTTACTCTCTGTCTCCTTTTTTTTTTTTCTCGAAACTCTAAAGTCTAAAACTTAACTCTCAAAAACTTGTTATAAGGCGTACACCTCCCACCATTGTCCTAAGAGCAAATTTCACGCTGTTTAATTGACAGTTGTTTATCTCAGTTTTGTAAACACTAAAACAGAGTGATATCACCAACTTGGTTCTTGAAATTGTAAGTATTGATCACTTTTATCTTGAAATTAATAAACAGAGACCAACAGTAATTCTATCTGTATCTTTCCCTTCTGTTCGGTTTATAAGTTGGTGGTCGAATTTTTTTGCAAAACATACAATATTTAGCAAAAAGGAGAAAGAAAAAGGACCATTATGTTCTAACAATGTTGGAAAGATTGCAGAGAAAAAGAATCTGTTTAGACAAACACGTTCTCTTACTATCTAACAATGATAATCTGAACAATATCTTAATATAGTGCCACAATGCTTTCTTTGTTTACGCAAATAATATATCGGCAATGAGTTCTAAACTTAATGTTGCAGGAAAAAAAAATAGAAAACGGCATTGAATCAGTACAAGTGCATATCAAAGAATTGAAAGTCATTAGTTCACTCATGTAGATTTTCAGTTCAAGCTTCTTTTAATAATATTATTACATAATGGCAAGGCAAGATTTTAACTTGAAATTGCAGGAAGAAATGCATTGAACCAGAAAATATTAATTAAAAAGCTAAAGACAATGTGTGACACAGATGTAGAATTTCACTTCAAGAAAAAAAGACCAACTGAAGAAAATACTACTAAAAATATCAAACTTAGTAGGTATGTAAATGTGTAGCTGCTGGAGAAATGACTTCAAATGTTGTGTTCGATTGTGAGGATCCAATGAATAAGCTACTGCTTGAAGTTGAAGAGACAGGTTGGTTATTTGCAAAAGCAGAAGTCATAGAGGGCATGGAGCTGAAAGATGTATTATAGGTAGAGGATGGCCCCCGTGGTGTGAGAGTGGGAAGTGGAGCTTCAAAATTAAGCACTTGAACAACGAGCCTAATTGTTGGCCTCAGAAGGAAATCTGTGTGAGTGCACCAAAGGCTAACTATCATTAACCTCTCCATTTCCTTCTCATCAAAGTGTCCATATAAGCTTGGATCAGATGCTTTAAGGAGATCACCCATGCCATGGAGTTCCCAAACCCAATCCACCAAACAGATCTGTTCTTCATTCAGATTAGGTTCAATTGCCTTTCTACCACAGGCTATCTCCAAAGCAGCAACCCCAAAACTGTATACATCAGACTCCCTACTAGCCTTGCCTCTTGTGACAGCTTCAGGAGGCAAATATCCAATTGTTCCTGCTAAAACAGTTGTTTTTGATCCTATTGCATGATCCAATAGCCTGGCTAAACCAAAATCACCAAGCTTTGCATCAAAATTAGAATCCAACATGACATTGCTGGATTTTATGTCTCTATGAAGCACACATTCTTCCCACTCTTCATGCAGGTATAATAATGCTGAGGCCAGACCTCTAGCAATATCATATCTCACTTTCCATGTCAGAAGGCCTTTTCCTTTAAACAGATAAGAATCCAAGCTTCCATTTTCCATGAACTCATAAATCAGCAGCAGGTCATTGTGTTCATGGCACCACCCAAAGAGTTGAACCAAATTTTTATGCCTCAGTTGACTAATGATCTTTACTTCAGATGCATACTCTTTCACCCCTTGTCTAGATCCACGAGATACCTTCTTAATGGCAACATGGGTGTTCAACTCTCTTATAAATCCTTTGTAGACTGCCCCAAATCCTCCCTCTCCAATTTTGTTTTCTATTGCAAAGTTATTAGTTGCTCTAGCAAGTTCTCCATAGGAAAACTTCTTGGGTAGGGACATTCTTTCGAAATCATTGTCCATAGCATGTTTAAAAAGTGCGACATCCTCCATACCTCTATTCCTCAGCATCCATCTCACAAGGCAAGCTACCCCCAAAATAACAATTAAAACAGCTGCACTAAGTCCAACGCTTAGCCCTATCACCAACCCTGTTTTGCTTCCACCCTTGTCGGGTTCGAAGTCTAAACTAGAGTTGAAGGACCATGAGCTAAGAGTATGTTCCTCGTAATAGGATCCTGTTGCTGCAGAGAAGCCAAATTGAACCCAATCAGGTAAGATATCTCTCAGATTTACCTCAGAGGATAAGTTCTGTTCAATTGTGTCGTTATCCTTATACCCAGTGACGGTGACACTTAATTTGTTTGAAGCAGAATCGTAACTAATATCAGCATCATATCCTCTCTGATCCATGCTAGTGCCCCATTGTGTAGTGTCAGAAACGACAATAGAATTAACATCGATACCCACATGATGATAATTAGGATCCCAGTCATTAACAAAGGTATCAAATTCCACTGCTACAAATGGATATTGCTTTGTGAAATTTGGATTCCTCAGTTGATCACGGCTCGCAAGACCAAGACCATATCCATCTCTTGGAACAGGTTCTGGAAAGTTTGGGTGTGCCAGAAAGAAGGTCATGCCATCTGCATATTGGGTTTTATTTGGGGCGTTGATGGTAAAGGAGAAACGGGTAGTGAAGTCTGTGACCTTTCCTGAGACCTTGTCCCAAAGATGCAACTGTTTGTGATATACGACTCTACCATAATTACTTTGCTCATTCCTGGTGAGTTGAAGGGCTTGTTTGTCAGGATAGACATCTCCTGAAATATTGAAGGCGTTTCCCGTGTCACCAAGTTGCTGATAGTTGAATGCTAATGAAGCTGCTGCATGAGGTATTACAAGAAGCAAGAGTGTTAATGTTACATGAAAAGAAGCATGTACATAGCTTTTCTTACAGTACCGAGATGCTGCCATATCTGGAGGATTGATGTTGGGTGCGGTGGAAATGGAATTGTACAAATATGGCTTGCTTTGGTTGGGGTAGCTGCATGTAGTTAATGTTGCTTCTGTTGGTTGGGTGTGGAATGAGTCTGAGTTTAGCTCAGAATAGTCAAAAAGTTTATATGGGTATTATCCATTATGTACTCCCTCAATATTAAAATCATGACAAAAAAAAAATATAAAGTTAACTTGATAGTTGAGAAGGGAAGGCTTAAGGGTGAAGGGAGAAAGGGGAAGGGAGAGGTCACGGGTTCAAAACCTTTCCTATTAACATTTCTAACAAAAACTAACAAACTAACATTTGTCGACAAAAATTGTAAGTTCAAAAATTTTATTTACTTAAGATTTTAAACCTAATTATATAAAAGTCGTGAGTTTATCATAATGGAACAAATTATGAAAAATTACTCAAAGTAGGGTGTGTTGTAAGTGGGAAATACAATTTTTAAATAAAAGTCGTGAGTTTATCCACGACTTTCTTTTTCAATTTTTAATTAATTTTTATTAAAGTTGTAATTGGATACTTAATTTTTTATTTTTTTTAAATAAAATCATAACAAGGTATATAATTTTTAAATTTTTTTTTTAAATATTGGAACTTTGATTTTTAACTGTATTGAATGATGTCATGTGATCTATATAACAAACTTCATGAGATAGGATTGGGATAAAATCTTGTTGTTGTTGTAAATATTGAAGTCATAAAACATTAATGCTTCAATTAATTGAACATGTTATTACACATATACTGAAGTCTATAGAAGCTGTTGAAAACCGCTTCCCAAGTTGAGGGGTTAGTTGAAGACATCTTACTCAAAGGCAAAAATAAATAAAATAAGAAATTACTGAACAGAAATAAAAGTTAATTAATAAAGACAATTGACAATATCGCCATTCCTCCTCCCTTGTGCATCAACTCCCCAATTCCATGTGATTCCAAGCTCTCATTGGATGAAAGATAAACTTCCACAATGTTTATGATTTCAGTATTTATATGTTTCCTGATTTTCAAATGCTGAATTTATTTATTTATTTATTTTTAGAAGAAAAAAAAAACACTAGTTTAATTTGTGAATATCCCATTGGGCATATGATGTGATTAATTTGGGTCAAATTAAGTTGGGTACTATGGTAGGTGATAAAGCAATCTCGGCTATTACTCCCTGCACCCCTTTTTTGCTTCTTGCACCCCCTAAACCCCCAAAGAAACCAATATACCCTTTCCCTCTTCCAAGTCCCACCTCCACCCAATACCATTGAAGATCCAAATACCATCACCGCAGTCACCCAAGACCACCGTCGCAACCATCCAACACCATGGAAGAATCGCAAGACACCATAATGGCACCAAATTGGGTTACTGGAAAGGCTTTTCTGGAATGAATTTTATTTTCATGAAAAGCTTTTCCGGAAAAAATAAAATTCATTCTGGAACCCCCTTTTCGGAAAAAAAAAAATTCATTATGAAACTTCCTTTCCAGAAAAAAAAATCATTCCAGAACTCCTTTTCCAGAAAAAAAATTCGAAACCCCTTTCCGGAAAAAAAAATTCATTATGGAAAGAAGTTTCTAGAAAACAACATATAATTACTCCGCCTTTTACTTCCTGCACTACCATTTTTAATTTATGCATCCCCTTTTTTCCTGAAAGATATCTCCGGAATGAACTTTTTTTTTGGAAAGGGGGTTTTGGAATGATTTTTTTTGCCAGAAAAGGTGTTTCAGAATGAATTTTTTTCTCTGGAAAGGGTGTTCCATAATGATTTTTTTTTCCAAAAAGGGGGTTCCGGAATGAATTTGTTTTTCCGGAAAGGCTTTTCTGGAAAACAAAATTCATTCCAAAAAAGCCTTTCCAAAATTACGTAACTCAATCCGATGGTATTTTCTTCCGTTACGGTGTTTTACTATTCTTCCATGGTGTTTGGTGGTTGCGACGGTGGTCTTTGGTTACTGCAGTGGTGGTGTTTGGATCCGTGGTGATTTTGGTGGAGGTGAGGCTTGGGAGAGGCAAAGAGTACATTGGTCTCTTTGGGATTTTTAGGGGGTCTAGGAAGCAAAAAAGGAGGTGCAGGAAGTAATAGCCAACAATCTCTCTATAACAAGGCTTGTAAGTACTGTATTAGCCCATATTATCTATGTACAGAAAATTAAAAATGGATGTAGTATGTTTTTTTTTAAGTACAGGGATGTAGTTCCTTTTTATTTACTGCTAGTAGTAAGGACTAAAGGTGAATATCTTAAGAATTTGTACATAAAAACTAAAACTGAAGTTTTTATGTACAAATTAATTAAGCCTCAATCTCATGAGTTGCTGTCTTCCTTATCTCATCTCCTTGGTTATTTTAGTTTCTAAAATCTTTGCTGATACTCTTGTTTGCATGTGTACTCATTAAGATGGCCATTTTATATTTATATTTATTATTACGTAGTCACATGTCAGGTCACCTGATCCATCTATTCTCCGCTTCTTCTACGTAGTTTCAGGGTTCATAAGAGAACAGTGTTTTCCAAAGGTCTTTTATGCAGTAAAATAATCATTAGATGATTAGGAGAAAAGCCAAAGAATTCAGACTTCAGAAACTTGAATGCCTAGATAGAATCAAATATACTCTGTCAATATGATTGGCTAATATATGCCTACGTCAAACTCCATTCCCACGCAGTTGTGTTTATTTTGAATGAGATTAATCCCCATTTACAGAAATATCACTGCTTTCTCATTGCACACAAAGTGATAAGTTGGAGCATGCAAAGGAAGAATGTGATGTCATTATGAATTGATAATGAACGAGAAACTAGTTTGAAGTCAGTGACATACTACAACACTAGTTTTTTTTTGTTTTTTTTATTTTATTTTTTTTATTTTTTAATGTTTGTAGGGTAATTTTTTTTAAAAAAAATTGTAAGAATGGGTAAGTTTTAAAAAAGTTACAAGAATAGGTAAGTCATATTTTAAAACACAAATTATTTTTTAATGTTTGTAGGGTAATTTTTTTTTAAAAAAATTGTAAGAATGGATAAGTTTTAAAAAAGTTACGAGAATAGGTAAGTCATATTTTGAGACACAACTTCAAATAAAGAAGTCATATTTTAAAATACCACTTTGGTTTTGTTATTTAAATGATAGAAGTCGTGTTTTAAATAACGAATTTTGTAATACTTTATTTTTTAAAAATTAAATTATTGAAGTCGTATTTCATATCATGACTTTGATTATATTTTTACTTTTTTATTTTAAATTATGGAAGTAGTGCTTGTGTTTATGGATCCGGAAATTGTATTTCATGTAACGACTTTGTTGCAGTTTTTAATTATTTTAGCGTGCCACTAGATTGTGGACCTGTGCGATACACGGGAGAATTGTGAGAAGTATAAATTTATTTTTTGTGTGTGTGTCTATATATATATATATATATATATATGAAAATACGTTGACAATTTCTTAATTTGCTTTGTTATTAAAAATAATGTAAAATCAGTTAAAATTATGCAATAAGGGAAATCAATTGACACTTATCTAGTTAGTAAATAAATAAATATTTCACTTTGAAATCATGATGTAATTGATTTAAGGATAATTCATTAACAGAAAAAAAAAGCTTAGTAAATTCGTTGATACTTTTATAAGCCTCACTACTACAAAAAAGGCATTTAACATCGGTTATTTTAGGCTTTTAACATCGGTTATTAACCGATGTTGTATCGAACGATGTTGAAAGTGGACAACTTTCAACATCGGTTCTTGAACCGATGTTAAAATACAATACAACATCGGTTCGGAGCACAACCGATGTCAAAGGATGCCCATATAGTGAAAATTATGTGTTGAAAACAACATTGGTTTTTGCCAAAACCGATGTTGTTAGGTGACAAACAACATAAGTTATCCCAAAATCGATGTTGTTTGTGCCAAAATAGTCAAAATATGTGTTGAAATCAATATCGGTTATGGCAAAAACCGATGTTGTTAGGTGACAAACAACATCGATTGTCCCAGAACCGATGTTGTTTATGCGCAAACAACATCGGTTCTGGGACAACTGATGTTGTTTGGCACCTACCAACATCGGTTTTTTCCATAACCGATGTTATTTGTGCGCAAATAACATCGGTTCTGGGATAACCGATGTTGTTTGTGCACTAACAACATCGGTTTTTACCATAACCGATGTTGTTTGTGCAGTTTTTTTTATTAGCGTTCTGTTTTAGATTGAACCAAACCTGTAATTTCAAAGAAAAATCCAGACCCAGGCAATTTGTATAATTAATAATCAATTATCTATGCTTTATATTATTATAAATAAAATACTAATTAATGTATAAACAAACATTAAGCAATATATCCAATATACAAATAGAATCCATTAATAAGCTAACATTCTACTAATTTGTTCAGTGCTTCATTTCTAACTCTCAAAAAGTATCGTGCCCACTGAATGCGAATATCTTCAATTGTCGTTGCCTCCAATGGTTGAGAATCGCAAAATGTCTACATCATATATAAACAAATGTTAGTTAATCACATCGAATATTAATAGTTATAATAAATGAAACCTGTTAAAGTAAACAAATATATTACCGTTTCCCAGTTATCCCTGAATCCCCCATGGATGATGGTCCACATCCAATGCATGACATAATAGCCACACTCAGTGCTTCCGCTTTGTAGATTACACTAAATTCAATATGAAATTTAATAGTGTTTAAGACAAAATATTGTAAAAAAAAAAAAACTAAGTAAACATTTTGGATATTCAAACATTGGTTAAATTACTTACTTTTACATTTATCCAATCAATTTTCTTCGATTTACTTGGTTGGTTACCTTGCAAGCCCTTTAAAGCACTGGTTAAAAGAAACATGCAAATATATTTGTAAGACCAAGATATTCATGTATAATAGGTTCGATACAATCAATTTGTTACAAATTTAAACGTACCCTATAACTGTGGCTTTGATGTCTACATCGGGCTTCTTGTGTAGGGAACAAAACCAGACAACAACATTGGACCTAGGACAAATAACCAAGAGTTGCCAATGTTGGCTGCATTGGAAAATAGTTATTAGTAACAATGCAATCATTATTTAAATGCATTTATTAATGAAATTTTACTTACTTATTTAAGTAAGCTCCTAGGTAGACTTCTTTTTGAGATTCATGTATCCATCTTTGAATGTAATTTTGAGCATGATCTCGCGTATTCCCTGATCTCTGTATGCTCTGAGGCTCAAGGAATCCATAGACAGAACCATGCTCGAATTCCATACATAAGTCATTCAAAAACCTATTTTTGTTCAAATAAATGTAAATTGTTAATCACTTACAATTAAATAGGTAATTGACCTAAAATTAAAATGTACTTACGTCATCCACAACTGTATAACACTGCTATTAAGATATTGATTGCCACTCAATATCTCCCCAACATCACTATGATTTATGTAGATGGGGAACTGTTCATTATGCACCCCAAACAATCTCGCATCCCACGACACCTGGAAAGGATGTCTGAAAAGTAACAGGCTAACCTGTACCAAATTTAATAATGGATCATCATTAGGGACTGACCTATCATGAGGTTCAACTGGTTCCTTTGGTCTCTGTTTACAATCCTACACAATTAATAAATACAAGTTACTTGTAGTCAACAATTTATTCTATTCAATTGTATTGATTATACCAAAAAATAAAATCAGTTAAAGAAGCTACCTCCCGTGCTACCTCCCATGAAACAGGCTTCACAAGATGACTCGGCCATGCAATAAAGGTGTTTAGGGCGTCCCCCACTAATTGAACCTCATTAGTCGGTAAAGGGACTCGAACAGTAGCATCTACAACCTCTTCAACCCCCACCTTGACCATATCATCCGTTAAACACGTGTGGTGTATGATTGAAGCCCCATGATAAACTCTCCCAATGGCCACCAAGCGGGGAGGCTGCTCATCAACATAGAAGCCACACTGATCAGCTGTTTTGTCAGTGCCAGGCTCCTCCCCTGAGGGATCAATATCAGTACCAGCACAACTCCCCTTCGTGCTAACACGGGCATTGGAAGGAGCTACATATAGGTGAACATGCTCAGGCGGCTGCTGGGAGGTCATCTGGCTCAACTCCATTAACAATTCTCTCTTTAGCTCATCTTTAAACTCCTCTTTTAACTGCTCTTTAAACTCCTCTTTAAACTCCTCTCTGAAGCTCTCTTTCAAGCTCTCTTTCAACGAAGCCACAAGCTCTGCAGTGATGGATGAAGAAGTATGCGAGCCACGTGATAGTGGTCCAAAGTAATGGTTAATGGTCACACCAACTCCAGCAGCACGAACATGACCAGCGTGCTCCGGTCGACCAATAGCAGTGGTCAGTATATCCTGACGTCCATGGGGAACAAAGGTACCCTGTATGCACTGCTCCTCTAGGGAATCCTACAAGCAAAAAAAGATAAAGGAGTCAACTTGTGTTGTTACTATATGTAGTTACATTTTAAGCTGCATAATAACTTATAATCCTATCAGCAACTTGTTATGCTGCCTCAGATGTCATCTATCCAGAACGTTTTGTACGGGCCTTCTTCCACTTCACATGTCGTTTAATGGGAGATGGAGGATCAACTACACTTGTACTCCCAGATTCAGCAGCTTCAGCCTGTTTTTTCTTCATCTTCTCGACCATCATGTTTTCCTCAAGCCATTCATAACCCCCACGAGACATCACATGTGGCATGTTGTTATGTTTCTGGATTTCTTGAGCCTTCTGTCTGATTTTCTGTGAATAATAAGACATACTTTCAGTAAAATAATTAATCAAATTTTGATATAGACAAATTAAAAAACATTGCCCACAACTTACCTGCCAAGCAGAAGTATTACGGCTGTCTTTAAATTCCCTCCACATGTCCTTCTCAATGCCAAATTTTACACAAGGAATGTCATCATCATCCTCATGTACCTCTTCCTCCTCATCACCCTTCTTTTTTTAAGTGCATATTTCCTTGTAAGGTCTGCCTTAAACTGCCTCCATCTTGGTCCCACATGGGAAATAATTTTCCTCCTAGCCTTGGACGCTTCTGGAATATCAAATTGTTCCTTCAACAGAGAATCATATGTAACAGTCAATGACAATAATATGCAAGTGAAATACATACAATTACTATAACATAAAAAGTTTATTGAAAATACCAGAATGTCCTCCCAAATCATGTTCTTCTTAGTTTTCGGCACATGGTGCCAATCTTGATATGTAATATCAACCCTGTCTCGGGCAGCAATCCCCAAATAGGTCCTGAAATGTGATCTATTTGGACCTGAAGCTTTCCCAGTTGCAGGATCGACATCAACGCGTGGCTTCTCCCCAGACAAGCATTTAGCAGTGAATTTTTTGAGTCGTGTGGATTGTCTAGTCCTCCTGGACGTAGACTCAGAAGGAGCTGATGACTCAGGATGAGGGGAACCTGGTGGTGTACCCATGTGCCTGTTCAAACAAACAAAAAATTAAGTGTTATTTGCAATTGTACAAAGTTTATAAATTGTAAATGGAGATAAAAAATAAGTTGACAAAATTATTAAAGTATACAATAACATAGACATTACTTATATATAACATGGTTAGGTAGGAATGTTCTCCCATAAGCCTTCATCATGATCATGACGATTTGCGTGTACGCCATCCTCCTCATTTTCTTCAATGATGGTAGGCATGCGTGTGTAGAAAGAGGGAGGCTCACAAATATCAAGTGTTGAATCATCATTTTCATGAATAACACCGCTGGTTCTTCCTTGTAGAACCACTGACCACCTTGCATTACAGGGATCTTCGACATAAAACACTTGTTTTGCTTGTTCTGCCATGATGAAAGGCTCGTCCTTATAAGCAACCTTTGTAAGGTCTACAAAAGTGAATCCCAAATCATCAGTCTTCACACCGGTGTTGCTATCAACCCAATTACACTTAAAAATAGGCACTTTGAAAATAGTATAATCAACCTCCCAGATTTCTTCAATCACTCCAAAGTAAGACATGGACCCCAATTTGGGGTTGTTATCTTTTGCACTAGAAAAGTGTTCTGCTTCAGCCCGAAGACTAACCCCACTGTTTTGAACTGTACTCTTGTCATCTTGTGACTTCGTGTAGAATGAATACTTGTTGATATCATATGCCTTCCAAGTTGGAACATTTAGCTTAGGCCCATTTGCTAACCACTTTAACGTTTCAGAAGGATCATCAAGAGCAAAAATGGTGTCTTTAAACCAGTTTAAGAAAGTTTTGTTATGCTCAATCAACACCCGATCCTTGTTCATTTTTGGGTTACTTGCCTTCACAAATTCTTTGTGTGCATTTATGTATGGGGTCACCTCATCGGTATTATTCAATATATACAAATGTGCTTCATTCAGTGCCTTGAGACCCATGGTTACAACAAGTAACCCTCGTGTACCCTTACCTCTCACTCTATTCTTGTGACGAGACTCAGGAACCCCGACAGGTTTTGTCTTCTCCATGTACTCTGAACAAAACTCAATAGCTTCTTCTGCAATGTACCTTTCAACAATGGATGCCTCAGGACGGTATTGATTCTTCGTATACCCTTTTAAGATCTTCATGTGTCGCTCAATTAGGTACATCCACCTTAAATAAACGGGTCCACATAATCTAATCTCTCTCACTAGATGAACAATTAAGTGAACCATGATGTCAAAAAATGAAGGAGGAAAATACATCTCCAACTGACACAAGATAATAGCAGCCTCATTTTCCAAGTCATCCAACTTTATAGGGTCAATTACTTTACTACATATTGCATTGAAGAATAAGCACAGGCGAGTTATGGCAACCCTGACTTTGTTAGGCAAGATGTTTCGTATCGCCACGGCTAGAATTTGTTGCATCAAGACGTGGCAATCATGAGACTTTAAGCCAACTAATTTGAGATCCTTCATCGATACAAGACTCCTTACATTTGAAGAGTATCCCTGTGGCACCTTAACATCCCGTAGACACTGACAAAAACTTTTTCTCTCTTCTCTGGACAAAGTATGGCATGCTGGGGCAAATATGTTCGTTTACCTTCTGACCTTGGATGTAACTGCTCACGTATACCCATCTCAACCAAATCTTGCCGAGCATTCAGACCATCCTTTGTCTTGCCTTTAATGTTAAGAAGCATGCCGATTAAACTATCACACACATTTTTCTCCACATGCATAACATCTATACAATGTCTAACATCTAGATCGGACCAATATGGAAGATCAAAGAATATCGACCTCTTCTTCCATATTCTTTTCTCACTTGCATCCTTCTGTTGCGTCTTCCCAAAGATATTTTGGATTTCCTCCACCCGCTCATAAACCTGCTTTTCAGTCAAAGGTATCGGTGCACTTACATCCTCTTGTCTTCCATTGAAAGCTTTTTTCAATCGCCGATACGGGTGATATGGTTTGAGAAATCTCCGATGCCTAGTGTAGATTGTCTTTCTTCCATGCTTGAGTTGCACGTAGCTTGTGTTTTCTTCACATATAGGACATGCGTGATGCCCCTTAACACTATATCCACTCAAATTCCCATATGCTGGAAAGTCATTAATGGTATAAAATACCATTGCACGCAACTTGAAGGTTTCCTTGCGATTCCCATCAAAGACATCAACCCCTTCGTCCCACAACTTTCTCAAGTCTTCAATCAACGGACTTAGATAAACATCAATGTCATTTCCTGGCTGTCTTGGACCCGAAATCATCATAGACAACATAATGTATTTTCGCTTCATGCACAACCAAGGAGGCAGGTTGTAAATTACTAGCAAAACAGGCCATGAACTGTGGTTAGTACTTAAGTTACCAAAAGGATTCATTCCATCGGTAGCAAGTCCAAGCCTAAGGTTTCTTGACTCTTCCCCGAAATCTGGAAACAAATGATTAATATTGTCCCACTGGGGAGAATCAGCCGGATGCCGAAGCAATCCATCACATTTTCGACTATCTGCATGCCATGTCAGGTTTTTTGCGTCATCTCCATTAGCAAACAATCGTTTAAACCTTGGAATTATTGGAAGATACCAACACACCTTTGCTGGGGACTCTTTGTTTGTGACACTCCACACATGGGGCATTTATGCATATGTTCAAACTCATTTCTGTACAATATGCAATCATTAGGGCATGCATGTATTTTCTGATACTCCATACCCACCGGACACAGTATCTTCTTTGCCTCATAGTTATTTTTCGGCAACGTGTTATTTTTTGGAAGCATCGTTTTCAACACCTCAAGCAAATCAGTGAAGCTTTTATCACTCCACCCATATCTTGCCTTCAAATTGACCAAACTTAACACCGCTGACAACCGTGTGAAGTTGTTGCACCCTAGATACAAAGGCTTCTTCGAATCACTTTCCAATGCATCATACAAAGGGGCATGTGCTTGATGAAAAGACTCTTGTCCAACATCTCGGATCATATCCTCTAATCGATCTCCCATTTCAACATCAACAACATACTCAGTTTGGGACACCGTCGGCATGTCTATGAATTCACCATGCCATATCCATCTTGTATATGTTTGAAGAATCCCGTCACAGAGAAGATGTGTCCTTATGTCGTCCACGACATGTCGTCTCCCATTCAGACAGTTAACACAAGGACAATAATATTTTCCCCCCATATTTGGTGAATTTTGTTGAGCAAATTCCAAAAACTTTTCAACCCCATTCTCATACTCCTCAGTGATGCGAATAGCTTTCATCCAACTTCGATCCGTCTTTCCTTTTCTGTGATACTCACAAAATTATATCATGCATGACGATCTCACTTTTTCATAAAGGTGTGGCCCTATCCCATTCAGGAAGACATTTTTTATACTTAATTTGTACGTAGAGGTTAAGTCTCTTTTGTTAAATTTGACGAAATTTCAGCAGCATTTCGCATTGATCTCCAAGTACACGACATGAAAGCAGTGACATCAATTCCACCACAATCAAGTATGCACTTGGAGAACAAAACGAAATACACTAAACCGAAATTTTGTCAAATTGAACAAATGAGACTCAACCTCTACGTATGAATCAAGTATAAAAAAATGTGTCTTCCCAAACTGTCCAAACGGACAATTCAAGATTCAATACAACGATTAATCCAAACTTTCCGTATTAATCATTGTATTGAACCTCAAACGGGAAACTAAGGTTCACTCAAAATGCTTAACTTGCATATAAAATAATACTCATTAATTACACAAACAACTTATACAGCATTATTATAATTGTAACAAGCACTGAAGTGTTAGAATGAGATACGTACCTGAAAAGATGCTCACTAACAATAACAAAGAATGCGGTGATGACGGTGGACACGACACAATCTCTGAAGGACAAGAACAACACCAACACAGGTACTCAATGCTCACTGCCTGTAGGTTAAGTTATTACAAAAATTATCAAATTGATCATCATTTCTAGAAATTTCAATGCTCAGAGTAACATGCTATTTTCAAATTCAAGACAAAATTAAAATAAGAGCAAATACAGGTGCAGCACATAATTCACATTTTTTTTTTGCATAGACCACAAATTGAAGCATCAAAACAAGTGATTTTGTCCTATTTTGGTCACCAAACAATAAGGGCTTCATATAGTATCCATGACATACTTTATTTATATCATTGGGCACACTTAAAATATGATTTACACGAAAATTGTGCAGCAGAACAGTAGTTGAAATTATGCAGTAAAACTGAATGATTCAATGCCTTAAGCATAGCTTTCATGCATGATTTGGTCACCATTAATCTAATGAGTTATGAAATAACCTTTGTAACACCAAATACATCACTTACCATTGTTAATGTTATGATTTTAACAGCAATAAAAAGTGCAGGACAGCAAATGTGTTCTGTCATAAAAATCAGTGTGTGCAAACTTTTTGTCTTGTATCTTTTTATATATTTATAAAAAAAATAAAAATTATAAAAATCCATAGAATCTACATTTCTTCCAAGCAAGAGGCAAGGTTCATGAGCCAACAAGGTAATCTACTTTTAAGAACTAATCAATTGCAACAGAAGCTATCTAGCATGTGTTGAAATCACAACCAATAAAAGCAAAAACTGCAACAAGATACAACTCTGCATTTTCATTTTTATTTAAAAATAACCACATCAACAAACATTCGATTGCTAAGTAAACATGTTATGATAGGGGTGTTCAAAAAGGTGAAACTGAATTGAACTGTCTAAGAATTTAACTAAACTGGAAAAATAGTTTAAGTGAACTAAATTGAACTGAAAATCAATTTAGGCGAACTGAACTTAACTATTTTTTAGTTCAGTGCACTGCATATTTAAAGTTTGAACTGAACTATAACTGAACTTTTTTTAACCCTTCTCTAGTTGACCAAGCACAAGTTGGTCTACTCGTATAAGAGGTTGCATTATTAGCCGCTCCTTTCTTGAGCGTTAATTGGATGCCCAATGGGCACTAGACCAATTGATAGTGCAGTTGGACGCATAACTGTTATGCACTGAATTAAAAAAGAAATTGTTAATTCATATGTTATAAGCATTATTCTCACCAATTTGTTTCATTAAAGTAGATATGAATTATTCCCTGAACAAAATACAAATTTCTTAGCGCACAGATCACGTAGTCCAATATAAGTTTTCAAACATATATGCAACTACAATGCATCATTCGGGTACTGTAATTTTTAAAACTACACAGTGCAACTGAATTTTTAAAACTAATAACATTATCAACCAATACAAGGATCTCCTCAAACTTTTGTATGATTTTATCCTTTACTTATACACTATATAAGTATGCAGTATTCATTAATTCAAACATTGAAAAGATGAAAATTGATAGTTCAGTTTTATAATAGTTAATTGAACCACTAACTAAAACAGTTCAGTTCAGTTTTTATAAAAATCAGTTCAGTTTTTTGTAGTCTAATTCAGTGCAGTTTTCAAATATACACTATAGAAGTATGCAGTATTCATTAATTCAAACATTGAAAAGATGAAAATTGATAGTTCAGTTTTATAATAGTTAACTGAACCACTAACTAAAATAGTTCAGTTTTATAAAACTGAACTTAAAATAAGTTCAGTTCAGTTTTTATAAAAATCAGTTCAGTTTTTTGTAGTCTAATTCAGTGCAGTTTTCAAATATTTCAGTTCAATTCAGTTTTTTTGAGCACCCCTATGTTATGAGCCAGGCAGGGCAATGGCATCTACATTGGCATAGTCATTTTAGGAAAAGTAATTTCAACTAAAAGGAGCAACACCAGAAAAACAAAATCATTGAGCCGTAAGAGAATATCACCTGAAAGCGAGGATGATGAAGGCTTCCTCACGAAAATATCAGTTAAAGTACCCTCTGTAAGGGGTGAGGTCAATATGGGCGCGTGGTGTCTGCAGAGAAAAAATTAAGTGAATCATAACCAACAACCAAAAACCCTAACAATAAGGAATAGTTTTCTTATATTGAGAAAAGAGTACATACAATTTACAGAGATTTGGGGCGTTCCAAGACAGGAGCAGAGGCTTCCAATCGCTCGATTCTGTGCGCGACAATGGTGAAAGGGACAATGTTTCGCCGAGAACGAGTGACAATATGGCGTCGCCGGCAATGAAAGGACTGGCAGAGCCAGCAACGGGGTGGAAGGAGACGGCAATGAAAATAGTGTTTCGTTCACAGACAGGGAAGTAGGGCGCGAGAACGATAATGTGAAAACCTATTGCTTTATAAGCCTAACCAACATCGTTTCATTCAATAACCGATGTTGAGCATCTCCTATCAACATCGTTTCACTAGAAAACCGATGTTGAGAAGCTATTTCAACATCGTTTCACACATAACCGATGTCAACATGTTGCTTATAATTTCAAAAATGCCACCGCGTTTCCATTGACATCGTTTTTTGATCAACCGATGTTGATCCAGCGATGTAAAAATGCATTTTTGTAGTAGTCTTTTTGTTTCAATACTTTTGAACCAAACCCTACTACAATGTTTTATTAAATAAATTTGATGAACTATGTAATAAACCACAGATGAAGAACATCAACAAAGCTTAGATATGATGGATAAGACATGTCATGACAATAAAATTATCACAAATGACAAAACTATAAAGTTGAAAGACTTTGATTAGTCAAACTTTTGTTCAGGGACTAAAAACTAAATTTTGAAAAAGTTTAGAGACTAAAAACTTAATTAACTCTAAAAACAAATAAACCAAACATTTATGTTCCAAAAAATAAACCAAACATTTGGTGACTTATACAAATATATATATTTTTATAACTATACAAATAATATTTATTCATTTGAAAATTAAATGTTATTGATCAAATTTTCAATTGGAGGAGAATTTTGATCTTATTTATACCCCTGCATTTCAAGGGTTGCAATGGAAGCCAGCTCTCTATAAATCTAGTTTATATTTGTAGAGAGCTGGCTTCAAGTTGCAATAAAAGGAAAGTTCATCGCATTGACTTGCAGGGTCTCTATTGGTTGCTTCTTTTAATTTGAAAACTGAAAGGCAACAAGTAATTAATATTTGTTTCTCCATCATTGTATTGTTATTGCAATGGTATAATGGATGAAATAAGAAAAAGATGCAGAAGCCATTTCTCACGGTAGTGGCCCCTGTTTTACTGCACAACCAAACATTTAATGCTACATGTAAGTGTGGTTTGAGAGTTGAAATTTTGGAGGATGTGAAAATGGGTGGAGCGTTTCGGTTTAAATGATGAATGACGGTCACGTTTGTCACTTGACTTGACTTGACTTGTGTGCGTGCAATAAGGGTATGGTAAGGACTGTGGAGATGAGGATGTGATTAAGTTGATTTGCTATTTTTTTTTTTTTTTTTTTTTGCACTTCATTAATAGGAAAATTGAATCCTAGGCTCGGTTTAATAAGATGAGGATTTTTTTTTTATCAGCAAATGTTAGTTGTTAATTATTAGTTTTTGTTAGCTGGGAAGATTCGAACTCATGACATCTCCCCTCCTTCTTTTCTCCCTTAACAACTAGACCAACCTTATAATTATGTGAAGATGAGGATATGATTAATCTGGTTTGCTATTTTTGTTTTGTTTGTAGTAACTCATGGTGTGAAACTTGACATGTACCTCATTCAAATTATATACCCATCAATGATGATGCAATATGATTTGGCACAGGACCCACGGATAAAATGGCTAACATGCATCTTCTTAGATAAACCTCCAAGCAAGTGCCTTATAATATCTTCAGTACTTTTCTGCATTATACTGTTCTGTTATGAAAGTTGAAGAGTCTAAGATAAACCTGTTTAAGAAATAAATTTTATTATAAGTTAGCACAAGGAGAAGAATTAGAGCAACAACAGTTGAACATCAAGATACATGCTCAACAGAAACCTCTGATATTAAATCTGCATATAATCTAAGTAAATAAAATATTTGAATTTACATCTTTACTTTGTTTTTAAGGGTTAAATATGTTTTTAGTACCTGTAAAAATATGTAAGTTTGTTTTAAATCTCTCAAAATAAATCATCTCCTTTACTTTCATTATTTATGGAAATGTGTCGTGTATAATCCTAATTAATTCTATAAATAAGAATCCAAAAGGAGACCACTTTTTATCAAGGACAAGAACTAGACTTAACCCATCTTAAAAAATAAGAAATCAACAAGAGAGAATTTTCTTTGAAACTAGAAGCAAACTTGTATATATTAATTCTATAAATAAGAAACCCAAATGTGGCGACTTTTTGTGAAGGACAAAGACTAGATCTAACACATCTTAAAAAATGAGAAAGCAATAAGAGAGAATTTTCTTTGAAACTGCAAACAAACTTGTATATATTAAATCTATAAATAAGAAACCCAAATGTGGCGACTTTTTGTGAAGGACAAAGACTAGATCTAGCACATCTTAAAAAATGAGAAAGCAATAAGAGAGAATTTTCTTTGAAACTGCAACCAAACTTGTATATATTAATTCTATAAATAAGAAACCAAAATGAAATGACTTTTTTGTGAAGGACAAGGACTAGTCTTAACACATCTTAAAACATGAGAAGTCAACTAGAGAGAATTTTCTTTGAAACTACAAGCAAACTTGAGTTACTCATTCAAACCATGAACCACAGCCAAGCAAGAAACCTTATCTACATGTAGCTACCCCAAGCAAGAAAAATTAACTACATGCAGCTACCCAAGCAAGCCATATTTGACGATTCCATTTCCACTGGGCCCAACATCAATTTTCGAGTCACGGCAGCATGTCGGTACTGTCAAATAAGTTATGTACATGCTTCTTTTCAGTAACACTCTTGCTTCTTGTGATATCTCGTGCAGCTTCATTAACATTCTTTCTGGTAATGGAAGCAGTATATTGTACAGAAACACTATTACCTGCCGTTCAAAAGTTCCTATTTACAACTCTTTTATTTCACATTTTAATGTTACATTAACTTTATACCTTAAAAAATTCTATTTTTATTTCTTACACTGATCACATTAATCATTATATTTATTATTATTTTGGTTTCTCCTTTTTACCTGTTCTTTCCCTGTGAAGATATATACATCCATCCTAAGAGTGTAAAAAAAAAAGGGAGCAGAGTTCAGAGTTCTCTGCACATGAATTCGAATCACTAAAAATAAATTTTTACACATTAAGTTATAAAATGAAGGGTAAATCACTTTTTAGTTCATGAAAGTGTTATATGGGTCCTGAAACAAAGGGAAGAGAGAAAACTAAGTTATTGATATCATTGGTGATATCATATAATATAAGAAAAGAATGATAGAGAGATAAAAATAATAAAATAAAGAGTGTCAAACTGTCAATGAGATGTTTGCATTATTTAGATGTCCAAAATCCAAGACTTAAAATTTTACACGGTTTAATTAACTTCGAATTGCATAATCTTGTTCCCGAAAAAGCCATTTTTCCTTGCTGTGTATAATCTTAGTAAATAAAAATTTTGAACTTACATTTTTGTACATAATACCCATATAAACTTTTGGGTAATTATAAACATGCACTTCACTCATTTACAATCCACTTCAACTCAGTGGCGGGGCTTGACAAAAGAATTTGGACGACCCAAAAATTACAAGAAACATTAAATTTTTTATAAAAACAAAATTTGTATGAGAATAAAAAAAATTACTATGAAATTTTCAATAAATTTGAGGAAATAATCATATTTTTGCAAAAATTGTAGCAAAATTTAAAGAAAACAAATTTTAGACAAAATTCACAAAAAAATATCACAAAATTAATAGAAAAATGTACATAAAAAATTCACGAGAAAAATTGCAAGTTCGGGTCAAAACCTCTCTATATAGTAGAATATTAAAGATATTAAAGTCATAGAAAAATGAAAAAAAATAGTTTTATATTATGAAAAGATAATTAATTAGATAATGTATAAAAGTGTTATTTAATCTGTCATAAAAGCCAATGTTATAACAAATAAAAACTTAAAAGTATAATATTAACATAAAATTTTCTATAAAAAATAAAAACTAAAGATTATCTTCGTTTTGCTCTTTTATTGATTAAAAAATTGTAAATTAAAATTCTCTATATTCTTTCAATAAATTAAATTCATTAATAAATGAAAAATAAATAATTTTAAATAATATTTAAAAAATAAAATAAAAAATCTTATTAATAATGACAAAAGATATAAATATTTTTTTTAGAAAAAAGGCTATGCACTACAGTGTAAAAAGTTTTACACCGTTATCCAATCACAATTCATCATGTATGATAAGTTTGTTGACTTTTATAATAATTACTTTAAAAGTCATATCAACGATAATTTATGATTGGATGATAATGTAAAATTGTTTTACATTGTCAATGCATGACTATTAAATAATTTTTGAGAAAAAAGGCTATGCACTGACAGTGTAAAAAGTTTTACATCGGCATCCAAACATAACCCATCATGTATGATAAGTTTGTTAACTTTTATAATAATTATTTTAAAAGCCGTATCAACGATGATTTATGATTGGATGATAGTGTAAAATTATTTTATACTGTTAATACATGATCATTAAACTCATAATTTTTAAAAGGTTTAAATATCTTTTAGGTCCCTAATAAATTAATGGTTTTTGTTTTAGATCCCTATTGAATTTATTGGTTGTTTGGAATACCTGAAATATTAAAAATTTTGTTTTGAATCCTTGCCGTTAATTAAATGATGACGTGTCAGTTAAAAATTTTAAAATGTGATTTCTAACGATTAAAAATCGACATAATCAATTAAAATATAAAAAAGTTTAAATCTTAATTTTAAGTAAAATATTTGAAAATGTGAACCCATATTTGACCTAATTTTTATTTTTATCCAACTCCTTTCACCCTCAGCGCCGCACCACCCTACCTCCTCATCCCCAACCTTCTTTTTCATCTCCCAAAACCACCATCGCCCACAACCATAAACACGTGCCACAGCCATAGACAACACCACGGCGGATCACCCAGACTAAACCCACGCGCGACCCATACCCAACACCAACCCGCGCGCGAGCCACGCCAACCCATCAACTCGTGCGAACCTCCCATACCATAACCGGCCACCATCCTCCATAACCCAAACCACCACACACCACACCACGTCGGGTTGGCTTCAGGTCTGGTTTCATGATCTAAAACCGCGCTGTCGAGGCCACACGCGCATCCGCGTTGCCACCGAGTCCACCCTCAGTGCCTGCACCGCCACCGTCGACGTTGGTCTGCGCTTCGAGACCGAGGAGACCAACGACACTGTGCACTTCTTGGAGCGAATGATGTTACGCGACTTGTTGGAGTACCACGTTTCTAGAAGCACCTTTGTTTCACAACTTGTTCTTCCGATGGTGGAGTAACTCCGGCGGCGGATTATGATTTGGGTGTTTTATTTGGATCTGGAATTTGGGGTGGGTTATGATTTGGGGGTTTTTATTTTGATTTATTTGAGGTTTTACTGTTACTTTTTTGGTGGTCTGTTACTTTTTACTGGGATTGTGATGAATAATTTGTTATGGGTTGTTTCTGATCTGGGTTGTTTCTTTTCTATATGGTGGAAAAAATATTATCTTTGCTCAGAGCATATTATCAAGCTTAGAGGAAAGCATTGGAAGGATTGATGATTTGCAGGGGACGTATGTTATCTATTCGTGGCATTGATACTGTGATTTTGTCCATTTTTATTGGAAATATCATACTTCCGTGAAGCTTGATGGCATTGATACTATGATTTTGTCCATTTTTTCTCCATTTTTATTGTTAATTATTTTTTATTAAATTTTGTATGCAAATATATTATTGCAACTTAAATTTATAATTTTTCTAAGGCCAGTAGAATTCTATTGAGTCATTCATAAGATCTCTGTATTGTGCCTCCTCATGTAACACCCTAAGGGTATTATCGTAACTATGCTTAATATTTCTAAAGACGTAAAAATTAAAAACATTTACACAACAATCTCATGCAGAAGCTAACATATAAACATATAAATTACAACTTGATTTAATAATTATAACTTATTTCTTGTAACATTTACATCATACAACATATAAGAAAATTACATAAAAGGAGGGAACTTAAAGGGATGAGACATAAGGCCTCAGTGAGTGATCTAAGACTCTACGGCTGGGTTAAACCATTCTACCCGAACAATTCATCTATTAGTCTCTATGGATTTACCCTCTCCGGGCCTCTATCAAACTCTATTATTTCTATAGTTGGTCTACACCCATCGATCATAGACACTTTCCTCTAACACATTTCTTGTGCTCACTTTACTACGTTGGTTCACCCTCATCGGTATCTTATGATTTATCCTTTAACTAGCAAGTTACTTCCATTACTCCTTCTCACGTTAACTTCATTTTCCATGCTTGTATTCTACTCTCTAACACTCACTTTGCATCAGTCTATTTCTTAATAGTAAAATATATCATGACCTATACTCACATAGTATCGTTCTAGGTACATCTCTCTCTATGCCCATAAAGAGTCACATCCTACCCATTCCATTACAAGTCTAGATACATATACATTCACAACATATTACGATTATGGATAGAATCATTCACACATCACATAAGTACAACACAAGGTATACATGACATCCACTTCATAAACCACACAAGTCAGACAAAACTTACAATAATGCACGTATGCAATGCGATGTTCCATTCTCTTTTCTCATATGCATGTGGTACTAGTAAAACACTCTTGTGAAAGTAGCCTGGGAGTACGTGCGAGTCGACGAATAGCCACACCATGGGCATCCGACACTAACAGTCTCAACCAGGATGATACCCCTAGCGGCTCGTCAGGGTTACCTAGTCTTGCAAGGATACTCCAACCCATGGGATCAACATGAGTTTAAAGGAGATTCCAAACCAGATAACACCTTCAAGGTCAGAACTCATCGAGTTCTTCATGACCTCCCAGTTAGGTTCATAAACAACTTTCGAAAACACATATATATCATGTTATGATGCATGATTCACATAGATGTTCATGGCTTCATTAAACCTCACTTCAAACATAGTGAGCCCATTCTTGCCCCACATGGGCTAGGTCACTCACGGTCAAAATATCACCTGGGTCCATTCTCACCCCACATAGGCTAAGTCACCTATCTCAATGGCATCTAATATCATCTCTTAACTCAAAGTCAAAGATACTTAATACTCATACATCACAATTCACACTTTAGGGATAATGTAAAGCATTCAATGATTGCACAATACTCACAAATCACCATTCAAGTTATAACATCAACACACGTGTATTCAATATCATTATTCAATCAAGTTAAGTACCTGAAATACATCTTAACCCTATGTCATACATCAATTATAGCATCTATCTACTTTGTATTATGATTGATATAACATCCATTAAGTTTTGAGTATTACTTTTATCATTTTATGTTGCGCGTCTATGACCTTTGTGAGGTATAAACATTATATATAGAGCTATAATTAACATATCAAGTTTAATTTTATCTTGTTTTAAATATAAGACAATTATCTACAACTTCTATGTTGGCCTCAAAATCTATTTTTATAATCTTATATGCCTAAAATTAAGAACAACACCAACTTATCGCAGAATCCTGACAGCTTGACCTTTCCTCACTAATTCGTTGATATCTGGAGTTCTAGAATTTGGATTACCGTGAAACAAAATCCATTAGTTAGATAACATCTAGGGATACATTTATTATGAAGACACCTAAGCCTAATTCGGTCTTCTTCGTAACTCGTTTTTCACATTAAAATCACGTTCATGGTTACTATATTCACATCTCTTGATTTCCATATCATTCTTCTAAACTATGATAAGATATCTAGTTCCTGAGATAGGTTAAGATACTTAAATATCTACAATTCGAACATAATCAATTTACCATCTTATTAAAGAAAACATAATGCTTCAGGGTATTCACAACCCGTCCAATTAAAATATAAAAGCGAAGGATAGGGAAAAGCACTCACTTGGGAAGCACGAAGATGATCTCCGACCAACCCGGGAGAGCTTGGTGGCGTTGTCCATCATGACCACCGCAACAACTCTTACTATGGCTAAAACTTGGGTGTGAGAAAAACACGATCCCAAGCCGCCTATATGCCCCGAGTTTGGAAACTCTAAGGAGAAGATAAAAATATTAACTATAAGGGGCTCCGCGCTTAACACTAAGCCCACTTTATTCTTTGGTGCTCCTAAGGCTTGGTGATCTCCTCTATATATATAGGAAGGAAGGGATTTATGAAATTGTTTTGCCTAATGTGGGACTTAAAGGGTTTTTCATAATCAAGTGACCTACTTTGGGGTCAATTTTATCCAAGATAGAAGCCGATTTTGGTTTTTAAGGTGTAGGGATGAATTATAGCTTTTTCAGCAAGCTTTCCAACGACGCAAACGACACCTCAAACGGACAAGTACAACTCAAGATATGACGTAATCTTTCTAGGATTTTCATCATAAAGCTCATCACTATACTTAAACATTTTTCAAGCATTCTAATTATAAGAACTTAATCTAACACTCCTCTAACACCAAATATAATAACTATAACACTAATATAATATAATAAAGATAAAAATAATAATTTAACATCCACACCAATAAGATCACAAATAACAACAGCAGCAACAATAAAATACACACGACACACGTGCATAGAAAAGTACAAACACTATCACAACATAGGTACATGCTTACGACAAAACCAATAATATACAAGTAATAAGAACAAGGATTTATAGAAAATATAACAAAAAGGGTCCTAATAAGGGTTCTCCTTAAGGTATATTCCTAGTACCCGAAACTTGGGGTGTTACACCTCACACCATTCATTTTGTTTCTGGGTTGTTTCTTTCTTTTTCTTTCTTTTTCTTTTTTTTCTTTTTATATCTGATTTGGGTTGTTTCATTCGTAAGATTTGTTCTCCATTAATTGATTTTGGCAATTTTGAGTTGTCAAAAATTATATTTTACAATTTGAAACAAATAATGACGGTTTTTTAGCAGTCATAATTTGTATTTTAAAATTTTTAACGATCATGTTATCATTTAACTAATAATAGGAATTTAAAATAATTTTTTTAATATTTTATGGATTCAAAACTACCAAAAAATTTGATTGAAACCTAGAACAAAAATCTTTAATTTATTAAGGATCTAAAAGTCATTTAAATCTTTTTAGAATATATATGTTTTTGGTAACATGGGGGTTAATTTTTTTGTCGATGATGCTACCCCTATTTGAGGCCAAGGCTCGGGGATATACCCGAGAGTTGTGTGGCATTGGTGTTAATGTATTTGGACCCACCGGATATTTGTAATTAAGTTGCATGATTAAGTAAAACAAGGTGTTTCGTGATGCTTCTTTAGCTGATAGAAGCGCCATGCTTGATCTCAGGCTCCATTTGGTTATGACATGAGAAATAAAGTGAATAAAAATAGAAAAAAGATAATTAGAAAAAAAGAGAAATAAGTTAATAAATTTTGGTTTAGTTGATAAGGGACAAATTCGTATCACAAAGACATGGATTCGATTCTCACATGTCTGTCAACACGAGGACCTTATTGGTAAGTAATGTATAAGTATATATATAGCGTTTATTGAGTCTTGAGGCTTGTTTTGATCTTGGTGAGTCCCGAGACCTAACTCATAAACTTTTTTGCATCGAAAAAGAAAAAAGAGAAATATAGTGGAAATAAAGTAGGATGTTGAATTATTTGATTTAAGACAAATAAGTGAGAAATATAATGAAAATAAAATGATAAAATTATAAATATACTGATATATCCTTATCAATATGCGTGTCTATTTTTTTTTTTTATCAAATATAGGTAAACTTTATTGGTTAAAAAAGACAAAAGAAGGCCACAAACATAAATGTATACTCTTCGTCTTTACCAAGGACAAACATAGAAGCAAAGTGAAATGCTAAAAAAATAAGGGTGAGGGAAATAAACAATTTTTGGCTATTTAAACCTGCCAAAAAATGTTTACATTGTTAAAAGTTACATTCTCACTGAAATAATTATTGGAAGTTCAAAAAAATGTCAACTCGATTTTTTTTAATGTTGAACGTAGTAGATGTGATGGAAATGACCATTTTAATTCACTTTAAAACATAAAAAATTAGATTAAAATTTTAAAAAAATAAAAATAAAACAAATAAGATCAATGACTAGTCTAAAAGTGTAATTCAACTTAAACTGTTTTGACTATTCTGAACTAAACCCAATGACTCATTCCACGCCCATGCAACTGAAGCAAGAAACATTAACTACAATACATGCAGCTACCCGAACCCAAGCAAGCCATATTTGTACCACTCCATTTCCACCGCACCCAAAATCAATTCTCTAGTGATGACAACATCTCGATACTGTAAGAAAAGTTATGCACATGCTTCTTTTCGTGTAACATTAACACTCTTGCTTCTTGTAATACCTCATGCAGCAACTTCATTAGCATTCAACTATTAGCAACTTGGTGACACGGGAAATGCCTTCAATATTTCAGGAGAAGCCTATCGTGACAAAGAAGTCATCCAACTCACTAGGAGTGCGTGATCTAGTTATGGTAGAGTCATATATTATTACAAACCATTGCATCTTTGGGGCAAGAACTCAAGAAAGGTCACAGACTTCACTACCCATTTCTCCTTTACCATCAAGGCCCCAATAAATGAAACCTGTAACGACCCACCTACGTTGCATAACTACTAAAGCTAAGGTTCCTTGATTTTTATTGTTTTTAGAAACTCTTTCATTAGTTTACTTATGGAAATATTGTGTGAACTTTTCGCACTTCCAAAAGTAATAAATAAAGTTCAAAATTCAAGATAAAAATCATGCATTTATAAAACATAACTAAATCAAAACTAAAAGATATATTTTTAACTACACTCAACATCATATGAGCGTTCCTTCATAGGCCTTATCTCCTACCATAGTCTGTACATTCTGACCATTCAGGGAGTCACTTGAGTTGACCCTACAGGGAAATTGTGGTTTTATCGAAAATAGACAAGTGCTATAATGGCTTACCTCTGTAGGTTTGCAAGACCTTACATCTATAGGGATTCGCTCACTCGTCTATTCTATAAGTCCATTCCCATTAGCCACCACGAAAACCCCCAGCACTAGGTCGAGAGCCCATCAAGCACCCTCAACTTACGTGCCTACTCATATGTCTGTGCACCAACTGTGCAAATACAATATTCGAAATATTTCTGTGCACCAACTGTGTGCATCCACCGTATTCCAGAGGCAAAACATATTTGGAATCCTTTACAGTTTTAGATACGACACCTCCATACCCGCCATCTCCAATGGCCTGACTTAAGGGTCCAAATACATCTTAACAATCCACAATCCACAATCCTCAACCTTAACAACAATCCATCCCTTACACACTAAAAGAGTCACTAAACTTCTTGGGAAGTAGTTCTCAACACTCCAACACGTCATTCGGAGTCAAAACATAGGAGTGGTACTTGGGAAAATATCCCAATAGGCGAGACCCTCGGGTCGCTTTAGTGGGTCGGAGTTCTGGTGTGAAACTCACCCTCCCAAGTATACCATTTTTCTATAAAAATCTTTCCAAATGTCATAACTAACTCGTTTTTAACATATAGGAATAGTTACAATACAAGATTATCATTCATCATCAACATCATCTCATCAACAATTCATATAAATCTCAATAATAATACATCCATCTCATCAATACATAATTATTACAACAATAAGGCAACTACCTTACCATAATATAAACACCTCAAGAACAACATAATCATCTTATAATTAAACATACTACATTTGTATAAACATTTTAAAATCATATAAATCAAAAGGGAAAAAGTTTCAAAAGAATTTCAATTAACCAAATTCTAGCCCGACCGCACAAACTCTCGCGCTGAGCCAAAGCTCCATTGGAATGAATATTCGCTATTGACTCTCTCTGGCCCGATTGCGCAAATTTTCGTGCTGGGCCAGAGCTCCCCTGGAATGAATATTCGCTATTGTCTCTCTCTCGCCTGGCAGCGCAAGCTTTGTCCTGTTGGGCCAGAAAATCCCTAGAACTGAAAGTTCCATTCTGATGCCCTCTAGCCCAACAACACCAAAATTTTAGTGTTAGGTCAGAGCGAAAATGGCTGCAACCTACGAGATTCATGGCCATCAATGACATACCCACTCATCCTAACTTTATGCAAAGACTCACCCAAGCTCATAAACATCAACAGACATCAATCACATCATCAACCCAAACATAAAACACCACCAAATCATTCAAACAATTTAAAGCTTCCCTTACCCAAAACCTTGAAGAAGAAGCTATGGAGGAGACTTGGTGATCCAAGAATAATCTCTACTCAACTTTTGCTATGAAATCAATTAGAAGAAACCTAAACCAACATCAAAACAAGCTTGAATCAAGATTTCATCCACCCATCAAAATTTTAATCAAAACCCATTTGAGAACTCCTTGAGAGGAAAGAAGATGAACTTCAAGAAACCAAAGGAGAAGAGAAGTGTTGCTTACCCACTAGGAATCAGTCAAGGAAGCTCTAGGAACACCAAAAATCAAAACTTTCTGTGAATTCCCACAAAACTCAAGCTCTTGAGAGGAAAAGAGAAGCTTAGAGAGGGAGGAAGAAATGAAGGAAATGGGAGAAAACATGAAGCTTTGCACGTTTAAGCTTGTGAGTAATTTGAAATTTTGCTATTTGTATTTATATTTCCTCTAAGGACACTCCTTCTCTTATATTTTTTTTTCTACAACTCAAGAAATTCACATAAAAGTCCCAACAACAACCTTACATTCTAAATCCAACTATACATGAAAATCTAACAATAACATTATGGCATATAACAAAACAATCTATTTAATAAATATCATGAATTTAAATTTAATTTTCTCTTGCTGTATTTATCAAGCACTTAACATACGTTACGAAAAATCACAGTGTTACAAAACCTATCATGCATATGGCATGACCTTCTTTTTGGCACAGCCAAACCTTCCAACACCTGTTCCGCAAGACGGAAGTGGTATTGGTCTCGCGAGCCGTATTCAGCTGATGAATCCAAATTTCACAAAAGAATATCCATTTGTAGCAGTTGAATTTGATACCTTTACTAATGACTGGGATCCTCCATATCATCATGTAGCTATCGATGTTTATTCTTTTAGCACTTCTGTTAACACTACAGAATGGTACCCTAGCATGGATTAGAGAGGATATGATGCTGTTATTAGTTACGATTCTGCTTCAAACAAATTAAGTGTTACCATCACCGGATATAAGGATAACATCAAAATTAAGCATAACTCATCCTCTGTGGTCAATCTGAGAGATATCTTACCTGATTGGGTTCAATTTGGCTTATCTGCAGCAATAGGAGACTATTACGAGGAACATACTCTTAGCTCATGGTCCTTCAACTCTAGTTTTGTCTTCGAACCACACAAGCAGGGGTAGACCCAGGTAGAAATGAAGGGATGCAGATGCACCCCCAACTTTGTGAAAGTACAAATTTTGTTTCTTTTCGTCCCCCCCATTATTATAATTTGAACATCCTGCTCTCAATTTTTCTTTCAGCTGTTGTCAAATTTTGTTTTATTGGCTAGCTTTTTTCTTAACTTTTGTTCCCTTTCAGTTTACTAAGTTCTTTTTTTTTTATTCGGTGGAAATACTAAGTTCTTTTACACTTTATTAAGTTGAATATTTCATTCTTTTTTCAGCTCCATGTACTTGATTTTAATATCTATCTTTATTTATTTTCGCATGTATTATAATAATATTTACTAATTTTAATTTTTTTATAATATATAGCCCCCATTGACTGATCAGGGTCCTGGATCCACCGCTGCACAAAGGGGTGGAAGAAAAACAGACTTGGCAGTGGAGTTGGGTATCGCTGGATTTGTTTTGATTAGTGGGGTGGGTTTGATTTCAATTGGCTTGTGGAAGAAGTTGAAGAAAAGAAGTGAAGAGAAAGATCATGATTTTGAAGAGTATATGGGTGAGGATTTTGAAAGGGGGGCTGGACCCAGGAAGTATTCATATGCTGAATTAGCACAAGCAGCTAATGGTTTCAAAGCTGAACACAAGCTAGGACAGGGAGTATTTGGAGGTGTTTATAGGGGTTATCATGGTTTTAAATAGCGGTCCGCAACCGCAATTGTGGCCGCAATATTGCTGTTGCGGTGGTGTCCGCAACCGCATCGGCCCGCAATTGTGGTGTGATTTTCAATCACATAAAATACCGCAACGTAGCCGCAATGGAACCGCATCGGAGCCGCAATAGAGCCTTAACACTGTTCTATTCTACTTTTTTTGTCAAAAATAAAATAAAATTTAGAGTTCAATCTTCTATTTTGAACTTCTAAGTGTCAATGGTCGAATGGGTTTGACTGTATGAGATGTTGGGAGATACCAAATCTTAAAATGAATGAAAAGTTATGCTATTTTATAAATAAAAGATGTACCAATAATTAAAATAGTTGTAAAATTCTTTTTTACATTTAGTGCAAACATATAATAATTTCACGCCGCAATAGCCGCAATCCGCATCGCAGCAACCGCAATGCCCGCAACCGCAATGGCCGCAACCGCGACCGCAATCGCAACCGCAACCGCAACCGCAATTTAAAACCATGGGGGTTATCTTAAAGACATAAAGTCTCATGTTGCAATCAAGAGAGTGTCAGAAGATTCTGATCAAGGGATAAAGGAGTTTGCCTCAGAAGTAAGAACTATTAGCAGGTTAAGGCATCAGAATCTAGTGCACTTGATTGGATGGTGTCATGAAAGGAAAAGGCTATTACTTGTGTATGAGTGCATGCCAAATGGAAGCTTGGATATTCATCTTTTCAAAAAGCAAAGCTTGTTGCAATGGGCAGTGAGGTATAACATAGCTCGAGGCTCAAGAAAATGAAATAAACATTGTGGAGTGGGTGTGGGGACTCTATGGAGAAGGGAGAATTGTTGAAGCAGCAGATCCAAGACTAGAATGGGATTTTGAGGAGGAGCAAATAAAATGCTTGATGATTGTTGGTCTTTGGTGTGCTCACCCTGACCATAATTATAGGCCTTCAATTAGGCAAGCAATTCAAGTGCTTAACTTTAAAGCTCCCTGGCCCAATCTTCCATCAAGTTTGCCTGTTCCAATATATCTTGAGCGCGCCCAGTGCACACTCCATAGCCCCGTTCAGCATAAATTCTTCAGAGGAAGGCCAAAACCAGATCACAAGCTCCAGTTCAAACACAAACTCCTCCGGGTTCACCACAACTTCTGATGATGCTTCTCCCTCTGGGTCGCTTCTGTACTCACGATGAAATTGATTTTATCTGAATGCGTCTTTCCTTCTTTCTTTTGAATATATTTACTTCTCTTTCTATAAACTATTAATCACATTTATGTAAAGTACGATTTTGTCATCTGTATTTATATTGATTAGGTGAAGGGCTGAAGTGAAGGAATATGAGAACAAGGTAGAGCCCAATTCTAATTAGCTACGAATGATAAGGAGTTTGATATATATTTTTTTTTTTATAAAAAAGTTAATATCTATGAATTGAGAAACGAACCTTTGTTATTGTTGATTTGGCTTGTTGTCTGCAAGGAAAATCAAAGGTAAATGCAGAGCGAAGCAATGTACTATGTTTATACTGATTACGTAAGCATGTGTTTATGACAAAATTGAGCTGCTTTTCCTTCATTGATTGCATTGCATGCGTGTTTGTTGTGACTGATGTAGAATGTCAATAAGTTGATACAAATTTCAATGTACCGTTTCTTTCCTAAGTAAAAATTGATACAAATTTCAACCTATTTATTTAATTTATTAGCGCTTAAGTAAGTTAAAGTTAATTCTAGAGTTTACATTAGTTAAAGTTAAAGTTAAAGTTATTTTAAAGCTAAAGTTATTTTATTTCGCATAATCATTATACGTCGCAAAAGTAACCACCTATAATCACAACATACACGGTTCTATCAGTGTTGTCTGTTGATTACCCTGTTGATAAGATTAGCTGCTATGTCTCTCTAATACAATGGATGGTAGAAACATTATAATATTTTGTTTCTACAATCCATTGTATTATCATTGTTAAAATTATGTGTCAGCTAAAGTATGGTGTTGATTGTATTACCATTGTTATAAATATGTGATATTTTGTTGTTCAATATCATTTTCGCAGTTAAATTGGTTTTGATACCTCATCTCCATAAGGTCTGTATATTAAGGGTATAATAATGCAGTGGAATCTAACATTTTAAAAGTGATTATTACAATTATCTGTATCTGCAATTGGCTTTAATTTATCTCTTGATGATCAGATGAAGTAATGGAATTCCCAAGAGACTTATTAGACTGTTAAATTTTTTTGTCCTAGATCAGAGATCACGGGTGTCTTCCAATCCACTGGATCATAAATTAATTCCGTTCACAGTGCGTAGTTGCCGTTGGTCTAAAAAAATTTTGCACACGAAAGAAATGTTAGCATTCTAGAATATTTAGTCATCATACTTTTGATTGTCGTAATAGAACGTTTACTCTCTAATTGATTATAAACAATCAATAAATACCATAACATGTGTGTAACATAACACACCATTTCTCTCAAAATTTGTGTTTTTCAACAAGACTAAAATAGCAATAATTAATTAAAAATACAAGAACCGAAAGTAAATTGTTTTAAGAGAGAACTGAGTGTATTTATTTTAAATGCTTTGAATGACGAATCGTCGACTTTCTTTCTAATAATCTGTGTGTAAACATTGGAAATTCCTAAGCTTGAAACCTGGGGCAGCTTTACAGGGCATCTGATTTGGATTTTATATTTCGTGTTGTTGCGAGTCCCACATCGGGTGGTTAACGAGCCTGGTGAGTGTTTATATAGCTGGGTAGGTCATCCCCTTCTGAACCGGTTTTTAAGGGGACCTTTCGGATGCCTGGCCGAATTTTATCATGGTATCAGAGCCACGTTCTGCCCGGTGGTGTGGATAGTCCGCTAGCCCTCGCTTGTGGTGACCAGCCCAGGCTCGAGGGGGCGTGTTGCGAGTCCCACATCGGGTGGTTAACGAGCCTGGTGAGTGTTTATATAGCTGGGTAGGTCATCCCCTTCTGAACCGGTTTTTAAGGGGACCTTTCGGATGTCTGGCCGAATTTTATCACGTGCTGAAAAAGATCTTGGGTTGAGAAAAGATACTTCCTGCTATGTCCCTGTATAAGGAATGTGTGAACCCATAGAGGACAGTAAAGCCGCTTTTGTGGCATGGAAGTCAAAAAGGAACGGTTGAAAATTTTTTTTATCTCTACATAGCTAGGCCTGCAAACTTGGTTGAAGGGTAGAAATTTTTCTCACTATATTTAATGCATATGTTTTAATTTGTGCCTATAAATAGCAAGTCATTTTGCTTATGTTTGGATCCCACTACAATTGTAGTAATTCCATTTGAGAGAGTTAGCAACATTAGTGTTGTGTGTGTTATCCTATTATAAGAGAGAGTGTAATTGTTCTCTCCTTAGATTTAGAGAGAGGTTGTAATTTTTTTTCACTTAGTAAAAATATTTCTTTAGTCTTACCCGTGGTTTTTCCCTTATCAGTTGAAGGTTTTTCACGTTAAAATATTGTGTGTCAATTCCTATTTTTCTCATCTCTTATTTTAGTTGTGAGTTATTATTTTGATACTTTGGTACCCAACAGTGGTATCAGAGCCAATAGGTTTTGATATTGTTCTACTACGATACACGTTGGTACGCTGGTATAGTGCTGGAGAAAATTCTTAGTATGCTTTGTGGTTGCGGTATAGTCTGATCTACCACATCAGAAAAGAATTATTCTTGTTACTGGATATAGAGTGAGGTAGTGTGAAAGTGCATTTCTAGGAAAGTTCTGACTAAGGAAAGACTTGGTATTTAAGCGTGTCCATTGGTGACCCACCTCACTTTCCTGGGAATTTACCTGGTGCACTGGTTCACGGTCTACAGTCACTGTTCCAATAGGCGGTACTATATACGATGGAAGTTGTATAAGTCGATTCTTTAGTGTGAAACCATGGCAGCAAAATACGAGATTGAGAAGTTCAACGGGAGTAATTTCTCCCTGTGGAAATTGAGGATAAATGCAACTTTGAGGAAGGACAATTGTCAGGATGCAATTAAAGGCAGACCTACGGAGATCATTGATGAAAGGTGGAAAGAGATGGATGACAATGCCATTGCCAATTTGCACTTAGCAATGGCGGATTCAGTTTTGTCCAGTGTTGCGGAGAAGAAGACCGCGAAGGAGATTTGGGATACTCTCCACAAATTGTACGAGGCCAAGTCACTTCACACTAGAATATTCTTGAAGAGGAAACTTTACACTCTTCGAATGAGTGAGTCTACTTCGGTGACAGACCACATCAATAATCTGAATACTCTATTCGCTCAACTTTTGTGTCAGATTTTAATGTAGAAGAAAATGAGCAGGCGAAGCTTCTACTTCAAAGTTTACCAGATTCGTATGATCAACTCATCATCAACTTAACGAACAATAATATTGTTGGTCGTCTAACCTTTGATGATGTTGCCGAAGCTATTCTTGAAGAAGAATCTAGAAGAAAGAATAAGGAAGCTGATAGGCTGGAAAATTCCAAGCAAGCAGAAGCTTTTACGATGACGAGAGGCAGATCAACGGAACGTGGCTCTAGTGGGAGTCAAAATCATGGTAGATCAAAGTCTCGAAGAAGGAAGAACATCAAATGCTACAATTATGGCATGAGAGGGCACCTGAAGAAGGATTGTTGGCATAACAAGATGAATGGAGGAAAGAATTATGAAGCATCAACCTCTCAAGGTTGCGTTGCAAGTACCTCAGATAATGGAGAAGTCTTGTATAGTGAAGCACCAATTAGTTCTAAAAGGCAGAAGACAACTTCATGATTGTTGGATATTGGATTCAGGTGCAACCTGGCACATGACTCCACGTCGAGATTGGTTTTGCTCTTATGAGCCTATCTCGGAAGGATTCATTTTCATGGGAAATGATCATGCCTTAGAAATTGCCGGAGTCGGTACTGTTGAATTAAAAATGTATGATGGTACTGTTCACATAATTCAAGGGGTACGACATATGAAGGGCTTGAAGAAGAACTTATTGTCTGTTGGGCAATTGGATGATCTCGGGTGTAAGATCCATACTGAAGGTGGGATCTTAAAGGTAGTGAAAGTCAATCTTGTAGTGATGAAAGCTGAGAAAATCACAGCTAATCTATACATGTTTTTTGGAGATACATTGCAAGAAGCAGATGCACCAGTTGCAGCAAAAAATCAAGAAGAAGCAACGATGATGTGGCATTGTAGGCTTGGACATATGTCAGAGCGAGGCATGAAAGTCCTTGCAGAATGTAATCTCTTACCTAGGCTCAAAGCAATCAATTTACCGTTTTGTGAGTATTGTGTGATAAGTAAGCGACATAGATTAAAGTTTGCTAAAGTAACTACTAGAAGCAAACACATACTAAACTTGGTCCATTCAGATGTGTGGGAATCACCAGAAGTATCCCTGGGAGGAGCAAAGTATTTTGTATCATTCATTGATGATTATTCCAGGAGATTGTAGGTGTACCCAATTAAGAAGAAGTCATATGTGTTTCTAGTATTCAAGGAATTCAAAGCACAAGTGGAGCTTGAAACTGGGAAAAGAATTAAGTGCTTGAGGACAGACAATGGAGGAGAATATGTAGATGGTGACTTTTTAGCATTCCACAAATAAGAGGGTATTTTAAGACAATTCACAGTTCCACATACACCTCAGCAGAATGGTATGGCAGAGCGGATGAGCAGAACTCTCCTAGATAGAACAAGAGCTATGCTGAAAACAGCGGGAGTAGCCAAATCTTTCTGGGCAGAAGCAATTAAAACCACATGTTTCATGATAAATCGATCACCATCAACAACAATTGGTTTAAAGACGCTGATGGAGATGTGGAAAGGCAAACCAACTGATTATTCTTCCTTACATGTGTTTGGATGTCCTGTGTACGTGATGTATAACTTCTAAGAAAGAACAAAGTTGGATCCAAAATCCAGGAAATGTATATTCTTGGGTTATGCTGACAATGTTAAGGGGTATCGCTTGTAGGATCCCATTGCCCGTAAGGTTATTGTTAGCAGAGATGTAACTTTTGGAGAAAATGAATTGCAAAGTAAGCAGAAAAATGACAGCACTACCAAAGACACTACTATAGTGCAAATAGAGAATATGACTTTTCTGAAGCAGAACACGAGCACAAAGAACAAGTGCCAAATGAGGTCAATGACGGAAGAGGTCTTTGACAATCAACACGACAAAAATCTAAACCAAGTTGGCACTCACAGTTTGTCATGGCAATCCATGATGCGTACTGTCTTCTAATTGAAGAAGGAGAACCATCAACCTTTCAAGAGGCCCTAAGTAGTTCGGATGCTTCTCAATGGATGGCAGCAATGCATGAAAAAATGGAAGCCTTGCATAGAAACAAGACATGGGAACTTGTTGAACTTCCAAAGGGTCGAAAAGCCATCGGAAACAAATGGGTATACAAGATCAAACGAGATGGCAATGATCAAGTGGAATGATATCGTGCAAGACTGGTGGTCAAAGGATATGCTCAGAAAGAGTGTGTTGATTTTAATGAGATATTCTCACTAGTTATTCGATTGACAACAATCAGAGTTGTTCTGGCTATGTGTGCTGCATTTGATTTACATCTTGAGCAACTTGATGTAAAGACTGCTTTTCTCCATGGAGAACTTGAAGAGGAGATATATATGCTCCAACCAGAAGGGTTTAAAGAACAAGGAAAAGAAAACTTAGTTTATAGGTTGACCAAATCTCTGTACAGTCTAAAGCAGACGCTAAGATGTTGGTACAAGAGATTTGATTCCTTCAATATTAGCCTTGGTTACAACAGACTGAGTTCATACCATTGTACGTACTACATTATGTTTGATGATAATGATTTCATCATTTTGTTGTTGTATGTGGATGACATGTTGGTGGTAGGCCCCAACAAAGATCAAATCCTAGAATTGAAGGCAAAGTTTGCTAGGGAGTTTGATATGAAGGACTTGGGACCAGCAAATAGGATTTTAGGAATGCATATTCACCGAGACAAAAAAGATAGGAAGCTTTGGCTTTCTCAAAAGAATTACTTATAGAAGATCTTGTGGCGCTTCAACATGCAAGATTGTAAGCCAATTTCTTCCCCATTTCCTGTCAATTATAAGTTATCCTCAAGTATGAGTTCTAACAATGAAGCAGAGAGGATGGAAATGTCTTGAGTACCGTATGCATCAGCGGTGGGAAGCCTTATGTATGCCATGATTTGTATAAGACTAGACATTGCACAAGCAGTGGGAGCTGTTAGTAGGTTCAGATCCTGGTAGAGAGCACTGGAATGTTGTTAAGAGGACCCTTAGATACATCAAAGAAACCTCAGATGTTGTATTATGTTTTGAAGGATAGGAATTTATTGTCAGGGACTATGTTGATTCAGATTTTGCAGGTAATCTTGATAAAAGAAAGTCTACTACTGGCTATGTGTTTACACTTGCAGGAGGGGCGGTGAGTTCGTTATCCAAATTACAGACTGTTGTAGCTTTGTCTACTACAGAAGTTGAGTACATGGCAGCTACCCAGACATGCAAAGAAACTATTTGGATTCAAAGGCTAACTTGGGCACAAGCAGCTGTTAGATATGTAGTAGAGGAAGGAAGCGTGGACATGCAGAAGATTCACACCAAAGATAACCTAGCAGATGTTATGACGAAGCTTATCAATACAAACAAGTTTGTATGGTGTCGATCCTTATTTGGCCTATCAGAAATGTAAGCAGCAAGGAAATGGCAAGATAAAGAGATATTTGAAAACTGACAAAAGTAGCTTTAAGTGGGAGATTGTGAACCCGTAGAGGACAGTAAAGCCACTTTTGTGGCATGGAAGTAAAAAAGGAACGGTTGAAAAAAAAATTTACCTCTACATAGCTAGGTCTGCAAACTTGGTTGAAGGGTAGAAATTTTTCTCATGGCACTTAATGCATAAGTTCCAATTTGTGCCTATAAATAGCAAGTCATTTTGCTCATCTTTGTATCCCACTACAATTGTAGTAATTCCATTGGAAAGAGTTAGCAACATTAGTGTTGTGTGTGTTCTCTTATTATAAGAGAGAGTGTAATTGTTCTCTTCTTATATTTAGAGAAAAGTTGTAATTTTCTTCCACTTAGTAAAAATATTTCTTTGGTCTTGCTTATGATTTTTCCCTTATCAGTTGAGGGTTTTCCATGTTAAATATTGTGTGTCAATTTCTATTTTTTTCATCTCTTATTTTAGTTGTGAGTTATTATTTTGTTACCCTAATACCCAGTAGAATGAATTTCTTACATAAATGTGGAGGAGTTTACATGTGTCTTTACGTTTTCACGGAAGATGTTATCAGCGTTTTTCAAAATCTGATTTCATTTTAGTCGCACAATGTTTTGAAGTTTTGGAGTCTTTTTAGTTAGTAATAAGCTGCATCTCAAGTGGAGAAAAAAAAAATTAAAACTTGAGTCAATTATGGTGATCTTCACTATTTATCTTTTTATAATTCTACTTTATGATAAAAATATATATTATAATAATAAAGCTTAAATATGTTTTAGGTTCCTCATAAATTAGTGAATTTTGTTTTGAGTCCCTAATAAAATTTTGCTTTGCGTTGAGTCCCTAATAAAACAAAAAATTTGTTTTGGGTTCTTGTTATTTTGTCTTAGTCCTTCTAATATATCAATTTTTTCGTTTGAGTCCTTAAAATATGCAGGTAATTTGTTATTAGTCTCTATCAAATAATTTAAGTGTTTAATTATCTATAATTGTTCCTAAATAGTCATTGTAATTTTTTTTTTAAAATATTTAGGTGAGATATTAATGTTGTATGTGTGTATATGTAGAAGTAATCCTTTTTTTTTCTTTATATATAAAATTACTTTTACTAAAAGAGTTAAATAGTTGTTGTAATTTTATTTAATATCTAGGTGAGATATTAATGTTGCTCGTGTGTGCATTTGTGAAATTGATTATCTGTAATTGTTCCTAAATAGTCGTTGTAATTTTATTTAAATATTTAGGTGAGATATTAATGTTGCATGTGTGTGTATCTATATAAGTAATCTATTTTGTATATGTATAAAATTACATTTACTTAAAGAGTTAAATAGTTGTTCTAATTTTATTTAATATTTAGGTGAGATATTAATACTGCCTGTGTGTGTATTTGTGAAATTAGACTATTCGTGTGTGTATTTATTTAATATATATATATATACATTTAATATTAAAATTTATTATTTTATTGATAATAATATAGTTACTTTTCTAATAATATCATTAGAAAAAAAAAAGAGATAGCATAATATATCCACAACATATTGAAAATAGAAGAAATCTTAAGAAAAAAATATTTGTTAATCAATATACGATTTGAGACATTCAACTAAAAGTATAATCAATGGCTTAGATGTGTTATTGAAAAAGGAGGGAAAAATTGCATGAAATTTTGACAATGTGTCCACTAAAAACTTCCTTTAGTATATTGTTAACAGATTAATAGATTGCTTTTTAGACTAATAAATTTACATACAAATATCATTATATAAAAGAAAACTTAATTTTACATATGCTAAGAAAAATCTTCAATAATTTGTGTAACTGAAAAGATAATAAATAAGAAATGCATAATGATTTTCCTAATAGTATTTCAAGAATATAAATTTTTTAAATAAAATATATAAATCGGTAATGTAATAATAATATAAATAATGTAATAATATAAATATATAAAAAGCATAAAACTGGAAAAATAAGCGTTAAAAGAAAAAGAATTAAAAACATAAAAAGAAAAGGAAAAGAGAAAACGTAAAAAAAAAACATAGAAAAAGAAAAACGTAAAAAAAAAAAAGGAAGAAAATGTTAAAAGAAATTGTAAGAAGAGAAAAGAAAGAAAAAGTTTAAAAAATTAAAGCTTTTGAAATGTTGACATGTGGAGCAGAAAATTGTGACATGTGATGGGAAGACTTACTTTTCATATATAGTAAACGTTAAGGACCAAATGTGCAATTAAATTTTTATAAGAGCCAAAATTGCACAGTCGCAATATAAAAAGTATAAAACTATAAATACAAAGAAGGAAGAACATAAAGAAAAAATGGGTTATGCACTGACAATGTATAATAATTTTATACTATCATCCAATCATAAACCAACATTTATGATAAGTTTGTTGATTTTTATAAACAAAATTATCTTAAAAGTCAAACATAATAAGGAAATAATTTTATACTGTCAGTGTATCACTATTAAATTTAAACATATTGTTAATAGATTAATAGATAGATTTTTAGACTAATAAATTTACATACAAATATTATTGTATAAAAGAAAACTTAATTTTACATATGCAAAGAAAAATCTTCAATAATTTGTATAACTGAAAAGATAATAAATAAGAAATGAATAATGATTTGCCTAATAGTATTTCAAGAATATAAATTTTATAAATAAAATATATAAATCGGTAAAGTAATAATAATATAAATAATATAATAATATAAATATATAAAAAAGTATAAAATTGGAAAAATAAACGTTAAAAGAAAAAACATAAAAGAAAAAAATTAAAAACGTAAAAAGAAAAGGAAAAGAGAAAACGTAAAAAAAAAAAAACATCAAAAAAGAAAAACGTAAAAAAAAAAAAGGAAGAAAATGTTAAAAGAAATTGTAAGAGAAAATAAAGAAAAAGTTTAAAAAATTAAAGCTTTTGAAATGTTGATATGTGGAGCAGAAAATTTTGACGTGTGACAGGAAGACTAACTTTTCATAGTAAACGTTGAGGACCAAATGTGTAATTACATTTTTATAATAACGGTAGATTAAAATTGCTTTTTATATTAACGCTAGATTAAAATTGCTCAATTTTGAAAATGTTGAGGAGCAAATGTGCAATTAAATTTGGGTAAAATATGTTTTTGGTCTTTCATTTTATCTAAATTTCAGTTTTTAGTCCCTCATAAATTTTTTCTATATTTTTAGTCCCTCAAAAATTATTTTATTTTATTTTAGTCCCTGACATTAATTTTAACTGTTAAGTGATGTCGTGACGAGCATAATTTGTGCTTGAAAATTTTCTGTTTAAGTTTCTAACGATTTTTAACTATTGCCAATTTTTTGGCAAACTACAATTGTCAGAAATGTTAAAAAAAAAACATCGAACACTAGATTTTCTGAAATCACAAGAAATGTTACAAAAGTAAACATTTCTGACCGTAAAAAAATTTGTAGCGGTTAAAAGTCATAAGAAACTTAATTAGGAAATTTTCACACACAGTTTATATCTGTCATGTCATCACTTAACAGTTGAAATCAACGTCAGAGACTAAAAACAAAATAAAATAATTTATGAGGGACTAAAAACAGAACAGAAGAGTTTATGAGGGACTGAAAATGTAACGTCATTCGTTACAATAACAACCCGAAATAAAACATTCTTTAAAACATAAATAATATAGCTTTTTTTTTTTTAAAATACAATAGTCTGAAATACCTCAAATATTATAAAAATATCAAATAAATAAATTCTTACATAAATAAAAACATTATCATCAAATATGGACATCTAAAACAATGAATAGTAAAGAATAGCAGAATTAACCACAATCAACCCTTTATTCTATAGGTACTAACCCAAAAATATAACTAAAAATAAATAAGTCTTCAAGTCTCCGACATCTCAACCGTCTCTCTCTCGTGCTCTGAAAATAACACTTTTAATGAAACAATAATTCTAGCGAATAAAACAAGTTTTAAGAGGGTTCGCAAACAATATTGTTCTCAGCCGGTGCGGTAATCCAAAAAAACTAAACCATGGTACCCGCAAAGAATTTAAAATAATATATATATATATATATATATATATATATATATATACACACACACACACTCCAATAGAAATCAAATTAAAAACAACCACAATTTACTCTCATAACATTCTCATTAAGGTAAATATTTCAATAAATAAATTTAACACCTCAATACATTCAAATAGATATCACAAACACAACTTAGTGATTCCTAGAATCACTAGACTAGACTCTTTGGTTCCCAGAACCGGTGTGGATCTCAGATTCGTAAAAGGTCTATGAACTCATATCCATGCAATGGCGTCCCACTGCGTTCCCCATCTTAGATGGAGGTATCTGAATCTATTTCCCATCCCAGATGGAGATATCTCAACTCTTTTCTCCATCCCAGATGGAGGTATCTATCATTCTATTCCCATAATAGAATGTACACCGTCATCCCTTGCTAGAAGGTAATGACCGACTCTCATAATAATACAATATTCCATTCCAAATAATTGCCAACGAATTCTCAAACATCAATCATAATTCTTAAGATCACACCAAATATCAATTAACCACATGAAAAATACACCAATACATAATTAAATTAAATTCATACATTGTTTAAACGTAAGGTGCAACACGTAGGTTAATGATTCACAAACTTAATTCAATGTATATATAAGCACACATATAGTATATATAATTCAAATCTCAACTACATTTATACGTCAATCAAATGTCAATTTCCCTCTAACTATAGCCACGTACAAGATTTACAGAAATTATAATAAACCCATAATCATAAAGTAAATGTAAGTATATGATGGCAAAGTCTTTTTGGCCAAAATCAAGGTAAACCATTTTTCTAGCAATTTGTTAATTACGTATATAACAGGAAGGCACTTGCCATTCAATTTCCAATCCAACACATTCAATCTATATGCAGATAATAACTAAATGTAGTCACAAAATTTTCACGAACTGTCCGAAGACTAAAACTACCACTGTATTTGACACAATCAAAACAATTTCAATCATTTGAGAGTCATACCCAATGCGCACGTTAGAACGCTTACCTATATAATTCGGGTATGAAATCATATCTTTCAAGAAACATACAATGGAAGGTTTAAAAAGATGTTTTACTCACCTCTTGAAGCAAAGTAATCTACTGTCTTCGTTTATTCTTTCTCTTCTCTATGTACTACGTCAACAAGATAGTCCTTAAATTTTCTGTTCCCTAAGAGACTAAATATGTAATTCTAGGAGAGGAAACTGGCTATCCTTATATAAGTGCAGTTGTACGTGATTAATATTAAATATCATAAGATTTATTTTAGCATATTTGACTTATCAAATCTTTCTTTATCTTTTTCTACTTTATTATCTAGATTTATCTCATTATTAGCATTATCTACTATTTTCTTTTCTTTCAAGATATATTAAGATAGAATATGATAAGATTTAAATCGTTATCGATGACCAATTTAAATTATATATAATGAATATTTTATCTAAACTAGATATATAATATTATATCATTACTATATTAATTATCTATTGCATTCTTTTGTAGTTGTTAGATAATATTAACAATTCTTGTATTAATCACCTAATCTTTTTATTGATAAAGTAACTATTTAACTCAATAATATTTAATATATAGTAACTAAATAGTAATATTTTAATTCAAGTATTTCAATCAAATATAGTACAAATATCACAAACAATATAATATACTAAGATAAGATTTCAATCTAAATAAAATAATATCATAATCAATTCAAATAACATATCATGATACAACATTCTAAATATAATATCATATTATATCATAATAATTCAATCATTTTAATTCAAATAAATTCTTATACTAATGATTTTTTTACACTAAATCTCATAAAAAATTAATCTTTTAAATAACATTAATTACATTAAATTTTCAGGATGTTACAGAAAATAGTAAAAAAATTTATGAGGGACTAAAAACAGAAATCAAGATAAAATGAGAGATCAAAAACATATTTTACCTATTAAATTTTTATAAGAGTCAAAATTGCACATTCGCAATATAAAAAGAAGTATAAATACAAAAAAGAAAGAACATAAAGAGAAAAAGGACTATGCACTATAATAATTTTACACTGTCATCCAATCATAAACCATCATTTATGATTAATTTGTTGACTTTTACAAATAAAATTATCTTAAAAGTCAAACATTAAAAGGAAATAATTTTACACTACCAGTACATCACTATTAAACTTAAACATAAAAGAAAAAGAAAGAAAGAAAGAAAGAAAAAACATAAAAAAAGAAAAAAAAAGTATAAAGAAAAAAAAGAAAAAAAGAAAGAAAAACATAAAAAATGAAAATAGAAAGAAAGAAACGTAAAAGAAGAGGGGAAGAACATGAAGAAAACAAAAACGTAAAATAAAAAACTATAAAGAAAGTAAGAGAAAAAATTGATAGAGAAAAAAACTTTCTAAAAGAGTGACACGTGTCCTTGCAAGTAAATAAAAATAAAAATGTAATTAAAAAAGTAGAAAAGGAAAATCTTTAAAATGCTTACACTTAGCTATTGAGAACTTTATTTTATTATATAGTAAATAGATAAATAGATGCAAGACCCAGCAATCAGCATTGACTTGGTTTATTATTTTTTTTTTTTATGAGGAAACTTGTGGGGTTTTTATTGGTTGCTATTTTATTGTAAAAATTAGTCTCAACTACTCGAGTGACTTTTTGTTTCTCCATCCTTATTGGTTGTATTTTCAGTGAACCTGCGATATTTTTGGCCAAGAGCCTCCATACCAGATACATATATTTATTTAAGAAATTGACTCTTTTTTAAAATATTACTATATTTTGTCATATGCATGGACTTGAAATTAAAGCTTTAATCGTATACTTAAAAAATACTAATATTATCTACCAATCATATTACACTACAATAGTTTAAGCATAAAATATATATATATATATATATATATATATATATATATATATATATATATATATATATATATATATTACACTACAATAGTTTATTGCACAACCAAACATTTTGAATGGAAATATCAATAGCATATTTCTTACATATTTTTTAAGTACACTTTTTATTATTAATTAGAATTTGTTAAAAATTATAAATTTTTGTTGGACTTATATTTTATTTAATGAACTCTAATAATATTTATAATTTTTAATAAATTTAAATTAATAAAAATAAGTATATAAAAAGAGTGTGACAAGAAATATGTTACTGACACTTCTCACATTTCAATATTACAAGTAGGTGATGAAATTAGGATATTGTTTTTACTAAATTACAATTTTAGTTCCCTTTAATATCTAATGTGTGATTTTGGTTCCTTTATTTTTTCTGCTATTTTAGTTTCCAAATTTTATAAACCCCACAATTTTGGTTCAATACTCAATTTTGATATGTTTTACTTTTTTTATTTTGGTTCAATTGAATCCTAGACCTAACATATTCATTTAAGGTACCACAAAAATAATTTAATTAATTAAAATGTAAAAAATAAAAGAAATAAACAAATGCAAAATTGAAGATTGGACAAAAATGCCAATTTTCTAAAATATGAGAATTAAAATCACAGGAAAAATCGATGGATCAAAACTACGAATCAGGAATTATAGTATTATTTATGATTGATTAACAGTGTAAAATTATTTTATATTGTTAGTACATATCTATTAAACTCTTTTTTTATATATAATAATCCATATTTATATATACTTTATAAATATGCATATTATATTATGTAATATATTTGACAACACTTGAGTTTCAGACTTGTTATTAATAACTTAAGCGTGGTTAATTTAATTGATAGCAATACATTTATTCTAAATTTATAATTTTTTTTTATAATTACTATTGTCATTAATACTCATCTTTCTCTTCTAAATATTTTCCAATACAACCTTTTTCTTGATATTTTAATCTAAAAAGAATTAATACAAGAGATATTATAGATTGAGTCTTGATGGAAAAGTAATAAACACTATTTTTTCTAGAATTTTTTTTTTTGAATAGACAGATTGTGTTTCAGCATGACACGAAAAGAAGAAAAAAAAAATTAAAACTAGAAGATTGGAAATGGAAAGGATCAAACAAGAAGTAAACATTGGCGGCCCAAGAGCATGTAAACTGATTTGAGTTCTGCAAGCTTCAGCAGAGTCAAGCTCCCAACAATGGTCTCAGCAGCACCAAAAGCAATGTATGTCCAGTTATCCAATCTTAATTTCCCCTATCACTTCTTAGTGACGTTGTTATCCATTTTCTTCCTCTTGATTATCCCATATGCATCCCCTCTATCCTTTAACTTCACTAGTTTCAATCCTAATAATGACGAGAACATAACATATTATGGAAGTGCATCCTGTGTAGCACCAACTATCCAACTCACAAGAAACCAAGTGGACAAAGACATGATTGATAGCATCGGTCGAGTCACATATAATCAACCTATGCACCTGTGGGACAAAGCCACAGGGAATCTCACAGATTTCACAACCCATTTTTCTTTTGTCATAAAACCACAGAATCCAAATGCATCATCATACGGAGATGGGATTGCTTTCTTCCTTACTCCTGCTGGTTCAAAGATTCCTAATGCCACAAAAGGAGGTGCTATGGGTCTAACACTTGATAATCAACCATTGAATACCACTGCCAATCAATTTGTTGCAGTGGAGTTTGATATCTTTCCGAATCGTGACTGGGATCCACCCTATGAACATGTTGGAATCGACATCAACTCTGTGAAATCAAATGCTACTGTGAGATGGTTGGCTGATATCAGGGAAGGGAAACTCAATGAGGCTTGTATCAGTTACGATTCTAGTTCATTAAATTTGAGTGTTGTGTTCACAGGTTTTAACAGTGATACCAATCATACAATTCAGCAGCAACATCTATCTGTCAAAATTGATCTGAGACATTATTTACCAGAAACGGTTGATTTTGGCTTCTCAGCTGCCACGGGAAGTGCAACTGCCATACATAGTCTCAATTCATGGAATTTTAGCTCAACTTTGGAAGCACAAGAAAACATAACAAACAGAGAAGACCCAGTTGCAAGGCCTCCAACCACCAATATAGCTCCCAGTCAGAAGAAAAATGACAAGGCAGGCTTGGCAGTGGGATTGGGTATCGGTGGATTTGTTTTGATTGGTGGGTTGGGTCTGATTTCAATAGGCTTGTGGAAGAAGTGGAAGAAAGGAACTGAAGAGGAAGATCACGATTTTGAAGAGTATATGGGTGAGGATTTTGGAAGGGGGGCAGGACCCAAGAAGTATCCATACGCTGAATTAGCAGAAGCAGCAAATGGTTTCAAAGATGAGCACAAGCTAGGACAGGGAGGATTTGGAGGTGTGTATAGGGGCTATCTTAAAGACATAAAGTCTCATGTTGCTATCAAGACGGTGTCAGAAGATTCTGATCAAGGGATAAAGGAGTTTGCATCAGAAGTAAGTATTATTAGCAGGTTAAGGCATCGAAATCTAGTGCACTTGATTGGTTGGTGTCATGAAAGGAAAAAGCTCTTGCTTGTGTATGGGTACATGCCAAATGGAAGCTTGGATATTCATCTTTTCAAGAAGCAAAGCTTGCTAAAATGGGCAGTGAGATATAACATAGCTCGAGGATTGGCCTCTGCATTGCTATACTTGCATGAAGAATGGGAACAATGTGTTGTGCATAGAGACATTAAGTCAAGTAACATCATGCTGGATTCAGAGTTTAATGCCAAACTTGGGGATTTTGGTTTAGCAAGGTTTGTGGACCATGCAAAAAGTGCACAAACTACAGCTTTAGCTGGCACTATGGGCTACATGGCTCCTGAATGTACTTTGGGCTACAGGCCTGCTAGTAAGGAATCAGATGTGTACAGTTTTGGAGTTGTTGCTTTAGAGATAGCTTGTGGAAGAAAACCCATAAACCATTATGCTCAAGAAAATGAAATAAATATTGTGAAGTGGGTGTGGGGACTCTATGGAGAAGGGAGAATTCTTGAAGCAGCAGATCCAAGACTAGAAGGGGATTTTGAGGAGGAGCAAATCAAATGCTTGATGATTGTTGGTCTTTGGTGTGCTCACCCAAACCATAATAATAGGCCTTCAATGAGGCAAGCGATTCAAGTGCTTAACTTTGAAGCTCCCTTGCCTAATCTTCCATCAAGTTTGCCAGTTCCAACATATCTTGAAGGCCCCCTGCACTCATCCATAGCACCATTCAGCATAACTGCTTCAGAGGAAGGTCAAACCCAGATCACAAGCTCCAGTTCAAACACAAACTCCACCGGGTTCACCACAACTTCTGATGATGCTTCTCCCTCTGTGTCGCTTCTGTACTCACGGTGAAATTGATTTAATCTGAATGTTTCTTTCCTTCTTTCTTATGAATATATTTACTTCTCTCTCTGTACACTGTATTAATTACATTCCTGTAATGTCAGATTTTGTCGTCTGTGTATTTGAATATGAAAGAGTAGTTCAATTTTCTGGCTAGTTGTTCACTTAAGGCCCTATGAACAATTGTTTGAAACAATTGTGACAGACATTCATGGCATGGGAGGTGGAACTGTTACCTTATTTTGAAAGCCTTGATAACGGAGTATTCTATGTCTGCAAATTACAGTTAATTTCTTTAATGATTCGATTTCCAGGATAAACTTTTTGCATTCATTTGATTTTGTCAAATCTTAAGAAGAAGAAAAAATGTAATCAACAAACTAGAACCTCCACATATTATGTTAACCTCAGCTACTCGGTCACAACTTCAATATTCTTGTTTCTTATGATTCCCCGTCATCCTTTAACTATAAACAATTCCTATATGAAGTTGACACCTTGAATTTTGAAGATGTTTAATGTTTTATCAAGAAAACAGTGTCTTCAACATTTGTGTTCCTTATGTTTATGAGTGTCAAATTCATCTTTGCGATTAGAGTCTGGAAAAGTCACTGACTTCAAACTAATTCAGTTTTTCTCGGTTCATTATCAATTCACAAAACAAGACCCGTGATTGAAATGACATCACATTCTTCCTAGCATGCTCCAACTTATCACTTTCTGTGCCATGAGAAAGCAGTGACATTGGTCTGCAAATGGGGATTAATCTCAATTACTCAAAATAAACACAACTGCGTGGGAGTGGAGTTTGACGTAGACATCAATATTAGCCAATCATATTAACAGAGCATATTTGATTCTATCATGGCATTCAAGTCTGAATTCTATGGCCTTTCTCCTAATCATCTAATGATTATTTGACTGCATCTAACTAGAAGACCTTTGGGAAATGGAAAAAGTTACATAGACACTCAATGTTATTAAACACATAGTGAGAAAGAGAAAAAAAATATATAGTTATAATAGAGTTTATGATGTGATAAAAAGTGAGAGAGAAAAAAATAAGAAAAAATATAGGAATGATAGAGTTTATGATGTGATAGAAAGAGAGAAATAAGAGGTGTTAGTAGAGTCTTTAAAATAATGGAGTGTTTATGTTTCATTACTCTTGAGAAATACCGTTCTCTTCTAAATTCTTATCCCTATGTTTGGTTGTTATGAAGGAAAGGGAGGAAATGAAAGTGAAATAGGTGAAAATAAAGATAATTTGGTTGAAGAGAAATAAAATAGAATGGGAAAAAAATATTTGAATAGAGTTATTTAGTTGGCAAGAGAAAAAAGAAAACAAATTAGTCTATTTAAGAAAATACTATTTTACCCTTTAGTATTAACACTTATTTTTATTTTTCTGATTATAATCTATTCATAATTGCATTAGATTAAGATTTATAAAATTAAAAAAATTGGGACTATTGAGCATACCCACCACCGTTTGAATAAAAATAAAAAAAATACTGTTTACTGAATAAAAAAATAAGACCCACATTTGCGGTTAGGATCCTCTGCTTCAGTTCCACGGTTCCACCATATCAAGATAGGACTTAGAGCATTTTTAATGGAGTAATCTTATATAAGTGCTTCCAATAGGACTCACTTGTACACATCACTCATTTTTACACTTTCCAATATAAGCACTTCTAAGTACTTAATTTCCTCCAATGGAGCAACTCTCCTTGGGTGCTTCCAATAGGACCTACCAAAAAACTTACATCATTATATTATATTAATAACTTATTTATTTCATTACATTATCTTATTTATAAATTAATTAAATTTTAAAGGTTAATAAATTTTTTAGACTATTATTTTGTAAAATATTTTTTTTATAATAACAAAATAAAAATAAATATATAATTAAATTATATTTTATTTAAAATGATGAAAATAGCTAACCTCACGCAAATAACACAATATAAAAGACAATAATTAAAATAATAGAAATTACATGTAGGAAATTGATAATTTGCCATATTTGAATTATTTTGTGAGTTTGGTAAATGTGGAGAATTTTGAAAATTTGGATTTGTAGGAAATTGATAATTTGACATGAAATTAAAATAAGGATTCATATTGAATCGATTTTGATTTGATTTTATTGAATGGAAACAAATCAAAGAGGTAGTTGAAAATATTTTGAGAGTAAGAATGAGAGAAATTTGAGAGATTTTAGTTGTGTAAAAAAAATAGAATAAATTACACAGATACTCCTTATTTATATGAATGTTGATATATGATAATAAAAATAAGAAAAAAACAATAGTGAAATATTTCTAATGTTAAAATTTTAACATTCAGTTTATTGGTTAACAATAAAAAGTTTCAACATTTAAAATTACTATACATATGCAACTGTTACAAATCAATAAAATATATATATATATATATATATATATATATATATTTAATTTTTTTAATTTTAAAAGGTTCAAGCACCAGTGCTTCAGCAAGCAACCGGTGCTTATCTACCTTTGAACCGTACAAGCCTCCAACGGTGTTTGCTACGCAAGCACCGTTGCCAATTAAGCTTCGTGCTTCACAAGCACCACGATAAAGATGCTCTTAGGAGGCAGCAGAGAGAGGGGCTTTACGGGAAATGTAACAAAACAGTGCTTATTTCCCTGCCTTTCCTCTCACATTTGTCGTGAAATATTTTGGTGTGGGCTACTCAAATTTTTAAATTTCTCCCTCAATTTCTTCTCAACCTAATCACTATAAAAAAAAAAAATTCCATTTCTCCTCTCCTCCCTCCTCCACCCTTCCTTTCTCACCTAATTCTATGCAACCAAACTGAGGGTAAATCCTATAAACTATGTAGAAGAAGGGAAGAAGAGATGGATCACGTGACGTGGTGATGTCAGTGACTACAAGCGTGTTTGGTAACTCATCACGTTCAACTGATCCACGTCAGAGAGAAGCTATCAGTTGTTGCTTCTGCGTGTATTTCCTTTTTGACGTGGTTTTGAATGTTAACGTGCGTATGAGACGCGAAAGCAAACACACGGTACATCTCCTTCATGTAATGCTCTCATTTATTTTATTTTAACTTTTGACTAGGTAATAGTAATAAAATATAAATGTCTTCTGAATCGTTTTGACGTGAAATATGTCTTCTAAAACGTGAAGAAAGACGCGTTGGAAAGGAAATATTTTCAGTATTTGCTTCATCAAGACGCAACCATATTGACGGGCATTTACCCTGGTCTCTGTTTACTTGCTTTATGGTTTAATTACTTTATGATTAATATTTGACTTTAAGAGGCTGACTTTTGCTAAGAATGCGTCTTAACTAAGTGCATGATTAAAGAAAGCGGCAGTTTGCAACACTTATGCAAAGAAAGGACCGTGGTTGAACAGTAGGGAATATAGAATGAATATACAGGGTGGGTAAAATGGAAAGTAAAGTTATTGACAATTAATTCTTTTTCATGAAATTCTCCAAACTGAAAATGGAAGTTTCGAAAGGGTTGCTTCCACACCAAACTCAGTTTAGGGTCAAACTCAGGTGAAAAAATGGTTTTTGAAGGCATCCAAACATGATACATAACTGAGTTTGATGATCCAAAAGCATATTGGAAGACCTCAAATAGAAATCCAAACATGCTCTACATAATTCCTATACATGAGTCTCAATGCAATGGTAGGGTATTATGGTAGAAGAACTCAAAAAAAGTTTGGGAGTTAATTAAGATTTAGACAAGATGAGAGAGATTAAAAAAAATTAACATAAATTTAATGTGTTAACCTTTTATTTATTTTTCTAAATATTACATAATTTTTTAATTTCAAAATAAAATATTTACTCTCTGTCTCCTTTTTTTTTCTCTAAACTCTGAAGTCTAAAACTTAACTCTCAAAAACATGTTATAAGGTGTACACCTCCCTCCAATGTCCTAAGAGCAAGTTTCACGCTGTTTAATTGACAGTTGTTTATTTCAGTTTTGTAAATACTAAAATAGAGTGAATCACCAACTTGGTTGTTGAAATTGTAATGAATGATCAATTTTATCTTGAAATAAGCAGACTAAGAGTAATTCTATCTGTATATTTTCCTTCTGTTCGGTTTATAAGTTGGTGGTGAATTTGTTTGCAAAACATACACTATTTAGCAAAAAGGAGAAAGAAGAAAGGACCATTACGTCCTGACAATGTTGGAAAGAAGCACAGATTGCAGAGAAAAAGAATCTGTTTAGACAAACACGTTCTCTTACTATGTAACAATGATAGTCTGAACAATATCTTAATATATTGCTACAATGCTTTCTTTGTTTACCGGCAATGAGTTCTAAACTTGATGTTGCAGGAAAAAAAAAAAAAGAAAACGGCATTGGATCAGTACAAGTGCATGTCAAAGAATTGAAAGTCATTTGTTCACTCATGTAGATTTTCAGTTCAAGCTTCTTTTAATAATATTATTACATAATGGCAAGGCGAGATTTTAACTTGAAATTGCAGGAAGAAATACATTGAACCAGAAAACATTAATTAAAAAGCTAAAGACAATGTGTGACACAGATGTAGAATTTCACTTCAAGAAAAAAAGACCAATTGGAGAAAATACTACTAAAAATATCAAACTTAGTAGGTATGTAAATGTGCAGCTGCTGGAGAAATGACTTCAAAAGTTGTGTTCGACTGTGAGGATCCAGTGCTAAGCTACGGCTTGAAGTTGCAGACACAGGTTGGTTATTTGCAAAAGCAGGAGTTCTAGAGGGCAAAGACCCGAAAGATGTATTACTATAGGTAGAGGATGGCACCTGTGGTGTGAGAGTGGCAGTGGAGTTTCAAAATTAAGCACTTGAACAGCTTGCCTAATTGTAGGCCTCAGAAGGAAATCTATCTGAGTGCACCAAAGGCCAACTATCATTAACCTTTCCATTTCCTTCTCATCAAAGTATCCATATAAGCTTGGATCAGATGCTTTAAGGAGATCACCCATGCCATGGAGTTCCCAAACCCGATCCACCAAAGAGATCTGTTCTTCATTCAGAATAGGTTCAATTGCCTTTCTACCACAGGTTATCTCCAAAGCAGCAACTCCAAAACTGTATACATCAGACTCCCTACCAGCCTTGCCTCTTGTGGCAGCTTCAGGAGGCAAATATCCAATTGTTCCTGCTAAATCAGTTGTTTTTTATCCCATCCCATGATCCATTAGTCTGGCTAACCTGAAATCTCCAAGCTTTGCATTAAAATTAGGATCCAACATAACATTGTTGGATTTTATGTCTCTTTGAAGCACACATTCTTCCCACTCTTCATGCAGGTATAATAGTGCTGAGGCCAGGCCTCTAGCAATAGCATGTCTCACTTTCCATGTCAGCAGGCCTTTTCCTTTAAACAGATAAGAATCCAAGCTTCCATTTTCCATGAACTCATAAATCAGCAGCAGGTCATTGTGCTCATGGCACCACCCAAAGAGTTGAACCAAATTTTTATGCCTCAGTTGACTAATGATCTTTACTTCAGATGCATACTCCTTCACCCCTTGTATAGATCCACGAGATGCCTTCTTAATGGCAACATAGGTGTTCAACTCTCTTATAAATCCTTTGTAGACTGCCCCAAATCCTCCCTGTGCAATTTTTTTTTCTCTATCAAAGTTATTAGTTGCTCTTGCAAGTTCTTCATAGGAAAACTTCTTGGGTAGAGACATTCTTTGGAAATCATTATCCATAGCATGATCAAAAAGTGAGACATCCTCCATACCTCTATTCCTCAGCATCCATCTCACAAGGAAAGTTACCCCCAAAATAACCATTAAAAGACCTGCACTGAGTCCAACGCTCAGCCCTATCACCAGCCCTGTTTTGCTTCCACCCTTGTCGGGTTCGAAGTCAAAACTAGAGTTGAAGGACCATGAGCTAAGAGTATGTTCCTCGTAAAACATTCCTGTTGCTGCAGAGAAGCCAAATTGAACCCAATCAGGTAAGATATCTCTCAGATTTACCTCAGAGGATAAGTTCTGTTTAATAATTGTGACGTTATACTTACACCTAGTGACGGTGACACTTAATTTGTTTGAAGCATAATCGTAACTAATGTGAGCATTGTTACGTCATTGGCAAGTGTACCAAGTCGTACAAGTAGTATAAAATGGAAGTCCAAGTATCGTATCCACAGGGACTTGTTCAATATTTGACAATTTACACACTTTTTACTTACTAAGCAAAATATAAAGAGAACTTGAAATGACAATGGTTAAGAGCAAAGATAAAGATAGAAACTTGGAAATAAAACTAATAAAAGGGGGTTTTTGATTGTCAAAGATCTAGATTGTGGAAAGGAGTTGTGAGAAACGATTATGATGAGTGTTGGGGTTCGACTTCACTAAACCACTCCCTCATGCATACACAAGTTATTAATCAATGTTTATCATCCGTTTGTTATCACCAACTCATAAAAATGCTCAATCCCTAATTCCTTACAAGAAAAGCCTAAGTTCCTTAACTAAACTACCAATCCTTTGCATAGCTTAGTCAAGTTACTTGCTTTAAGAAAAGGAGTTAAAGGTGATTAATAGGCTTTGCTCTATTCCTAGATACAAGACCCATTAGGTGCTCTTCTCCGGTTCATAGTTCAAATACATTTTCCAATCGTATTTAAACCATAAAAAAATCATACAAGGGTTGATCAAGCCACAAGCAAGCATTAAGCAAAGGAGAAAACACGTAACGGTGAATAATAAACATGTATTAATAACTCAAAAAATACACATGAGTTTGGGTTTAGTTACATCAAACCCCAATGAAGAGGAGCTCAACTACCCATGGATGAGAAGAGCATCAAAATGGTGGAGAAGAGATGAAGATGAAAATGGAGTCTTGGGAGTGTTCCCCACAGCTGCACTTGTACCCCCAACCTAGATCGAAGAAGAATGCCTTTTTCCCTTGCAAAATGCCCTTTTAATAGCTTTGTTTTTACCCAAAAAGTGACAGCGTGACATTTTCGGCCTAGCTGAAATTTTGTTTCAACTGGGCCGAAACTTCCATAATGCTCATTGGGACAAGCTCGGCTGGGCTCACCAATTGGTTCGGCTGGGCTGAACTTCCTTTCTCAAAATTAGGTGCTCTCTGTCAGTTTCTGAGCTGGGCCGGCCAATGTTTTAGCTGGGCCGAAGAGAACTTTCTTCCTTGACCTTGATCTTAAGCTATTCCAAAACCCATCTCCAATTTCTATGCATCAAAAAATACTAAAACATGAGACTAAATTCCAAATTTACATAACTAATTATATATCTAAAAACTAATTCTTTTTGAACTAAAAAGAGGTAGAAACAAGGATTTAAATAAGGGATAGATGAAATCATTGCACTTATGTGTACCAAAAAGGTAAGTATAAAATGCAATTATCAAGCATCATATCCTCTCTGATCCATGCTAGTGTACCATTCTGTAGTGTCATAAACGACAATAGAATTAACATCGATACCCACATGGTGAAAATTAGGATCCCAGTCGTCATTAACATAGGTATCAAATTCCACTGCTACAAAAGGATATTGCTTTGTGAAATTTGGATTCCTCGGTGGTTCACGGCTCGCAAGACCAAGACCCTATCCATCTCTTGGAAGAGGTTCTGGAAAGTTTGGGTGTGCCAGAAAGAAGGTGATGCCATCTCCATATTGGGTTTTATTTGGGGCGCTGATGGTAAAGGAGAAACGGGTAGTGAAGTCTGTGACCTTTCCTGGGTTGTTGTCCCAAATATATGACTTGACCAAAACTATCTTGCTCATACGTGGTGAGATTGAGGACTTCTCTGTAAACTTCGACATCACCTGAAATATTGAAGGCGTTCCCCGTGTCACCAAATTACCGATAGTTGAATGCTAATGAAGCTGCTGCATGAGGTATTACAAGAAGCAAGAGTATTAATGTTACATGAAAAGAAGCATGTACATAACTTTTCTTACAGTACTGAGATGGTGCCATATCAGGAGAATTGATGTTGGGTGCGGTGGAAATGGAATTGTACAAATATGGCTTGCTAGGGTTGGGGTAGCTGCATGTAGTTAATTTTGCCTCAGTTGGGTTGGGTGTGGAATGAGTCAGTGAGTTTAGTTCAGAATAGTCAAAAAGTTTAGTATTACAATTATGTACTCCCTCAATATTAAAAAATAGGACAAAAAATGTAAGTTCAAAAATTTTGTTTACTTATTTGAAAACTGAATGATAACAAGTAATTAATATTTGTTTCTGGCTTAAATATGTTTTAGATCCCTCATAAATTAGCGAATTTTGTTTTAAGTCTCTAATAAAATTTTGCTTTGTGTTGGATCACTAATAAAACAAAAAATTTGTTTTGGATTCTTGTTATTTTGTCTTAGTCCTTCTAATATATTAATTTTTTTGGTTTGAGTTCCTAAGATATGTAGATAATTTGTTATTAGTCCCTATCAAATAATTTTCAAAGAGACTAATATAAAATGAACAAAATATTATAAGGATTCAAATGAAAAAATAGATATATTAGAAGACTAAGATAAAATAACAATGACTCAAATTTAAAGGATGTAAGAAGAAAAAGATGCCAAAGCCATCTCTCACGGTAGTGTCGTAGTGGCCCCTGTTTTGTTGTACAACCAAACATTTGAATGTTACATGTGAGTGGGGTTTGAGTGTTGAAATTGAAGGATGTGGAAATGGGTGGAGCATTTTGGTTTAAATGATGAATGACATGAATGTCACATTTCTCACTTGACTTGACTTGACTTGTGTGCATGCAATAGGGGTATGGTAAGGACTGTGGATATGAGGAATTTAGAGGTGTCAAATGGGCCGGGCTGGCTTGGCCCGTCGGACTAAATGATGAAAACAGGCTGGCCCGGCCTAGCCCGAATCTGTCATAGGTCAAATTTTTTGTGGCCCGGCCTGGCTTGTTTGGCCCATTTATTTATTTATTATTTAAATTTATACTAATTTCAAAAGGAAAAAAAAGTCGGGCCAAGAATTTATAGGCTCGGCTTGGCCCGTTTGGCCCTTTAGGCCGGGCCAAATTAGCCTGATTCTTTTTAGGCCAATTTTTTTTTTATAGCTTGGCCCGGCCTGGCCTGACGGGCCATCGGGCCAGGCCAATTTTGACACCTCTAATGAGGATGTTTAATTTTATTGTCATGTTTGTAATATAGTTCGTGATGTGATTCATGTGGTGAAACTTGACTTCTACTTCATTAATAGGTAAATTGAATCCTAGGCTCGGTTTATATATATATATGGAAAGGGTTGTGAATATGGGGATATGATTAATCTGGTTTGCTATTTTTGTTTTGTTTTTTTTTTTTGGTAAGTAGCTTGTGATGTGAAACTTGACCTGTACATCATTAAAATTATATACCCATCAATGATGAAAGCAATATGATTTGGCATAGGACCCATGGATAAAATGACTACCATGCATCTTCTTAGATAAACCTCCAAACAAGTGGCTTATAATATCTTCAGTACTTTTTTGCATTTACCTGTTCTGTTATGAAAGTTGAAGAGTCTACAAGATAAACCTGTTTAAGAAATAAATTTTTTTATTTATCAGCTCCAAGACTCCATTAAAGCTTAATATTAACCCCTGCATATGTTTTAAAAAAAAAAACCCTGCATATGATGCGTATGAACCTATTGGGTTCTCAAGCAAAACAAAGAATCAAAATAAATTAAACATGATGCTTGGAGCAACCAATAAAAGAAAAGAAAGAATCATCCCAATCTATATTATCTCCTTCAATATCTTGGTAGCTAATAAAATGAATTAACAAATTGAGAAAATAAAATGGAAATTGAACTCAGACTTCAATATTTTTTTTAATTTTTTTAATTTTTTTTCACACTTTTACCTAAAGAGATAAAATTAGAATGGGTGACTAAGACTAAGTGAGTAACAGAGACATTCCATGTAAAACTTCTGAACTACTACACATGCAATAGAGAGAAGGCGAGGAAAACACAAGAGATGGTGAGGATGGATGGACGCTAGTGAGGCCAAAGAGGAGAACAACGAAAGGATTAGGATTGGCAAGATGAGAGAATGGATTCAACAAGCAACAAAAGTTTTATTTCACAATTTTTTCACAAAATTATGGAGCTGAAGCATTGTGGAAGGTTTTTCGAAGATGGGGGAAGGTGAGGGATGTGTTTATTCCTTCAAAGTTGAATAAGGAAGGAAAACAATTTGGTTTTGTGCGCTTTCTGGACGTGGAATCACCAAAGGCATTGGAGAGGCAACTGGAGCATGTTTGAATTGGAACTTATAAGCTTCGTATAAATTTGACAAGATTTAATCAGAGTTTCAATTTCCAACAACGTGAGATGCCTGGCAAAAAATGGCTCCAACTCAAATAATGGATGTGAATCGGAAAGAAAATTAGCATAAGACATATGCTCAGGTTCTGAAAGGTGTGCAACAGAAGATTTGGAAGCCGAAAAGGGTGGTGCCTGAATCAAGAAGTGAATGTGATGAATGGAAAGGGTTGTCCTATAATGTAGCACAAGATGAAATGGAGTGGCTAAATAATTGTTATGTCGGACAAGTGCATGATTCGAAGGTTGTTTACTCGGTGCAAGATAGGGTCTTGGCAGAAGGTGTGAATTCTATGAAGGTAACGCCAATGGGGGAGACTTGGTGCTTATACAACCAATGGGTGATGAGCATTTAGGGGAGCTCTTTAAAGAGACTGAAGGCATTATGTCAAATTTATTTTATCAAATCAACAAATGGTGCCCAGAAGATGTGCCGAGGGAGAGATACACATGGATCAGATGTTCCGGTGTTCCACTGCATGTATGGAATATAAGCTATTTTGAATTCCTTGTTGGAACTCTTGGCCATTTTTTGACGATGGATGATCTTACAACAAAGAAAAGTCGATTAGATGTGGCTAGACTTATGATACAAACGTCATCTTGGGAGGCCATTCATGTCGTGCGGAAAGTGAAAGTCAATGGCATGATTTATGCTATTTGATTAGCAGAGGAGATCCATACTCCGGTGTCATATGCACATAGACAAGAGAAGGTGCTATCGTCCTCATCGGAGACAAATTCCAATTGGGATGATTTAGTGTGGATGGAAGAGGATTTCTTGGACGACTCAGAGTTTGAATTTTAAATTCAAAATGATCAAATTATAGATGCCTAGATACCCAAAGATATTGTGCAGAAGGATAGGGATCTTATTGTGGTTTCAGGAAACGACAATAATCATGAGGAGGATATGGTGGGATCTGTGGTATACAAGGAAGTGGGGAAAGATATGTAGTTTGTTACGGGAGTGGAGGAAATATCTTCATTAGTGGCGGAAAATATGGGTGGCGATGTTAATAACGGCAGGAATGATAATGATGTAGAGGTTATTTTGGAGCAACAAAATAATGACATTAATATGTCGTGTGATACGTTTGGGGTTATTCATGAAGATCTTTCATTGGACAATGACATGGGAAATAATACTACTTCAACCCATTACGGTGTTGAATCAATGGGCTTGATAGGATGTGAAGCAAAAGCCTGAAATCATGAAGCTTCAATAAAAGTCGAAGATATGGGATTGTCAATACAAAAACCTTATGATATTTCAAATAATCAACATAGGCTCGCCGAGAAGGCCCATGGGGATGAGAATTTTGTATGTGCGAAGGCCTCTATTGATGGGGAGGGGGATAGAGACTTGAATGGCGCTAATATTGATGGTGAGCCCATGGAAACTGTTAAAGGGGATACATCAAATATTAATAGGAAAGAAGGAAATGAAGAAAATCTGAAGAATGGGTATCTTAACTTGTCTTTGGAGGATGCATGTGATCTTGACAATTTGGTGGAGATCAAGTGAGTTCAGAATATTACGATGAGAGGGTGAAGGGGGCTTGCATCATTAATAAAGAAAAAGGGATGCAGGAGGAGAGTTAAAAGAGATATGGTGGAGCACAACAAAATAGTGAATGAAGGAAAAGAAGAGGTGGGTTCGGTGGAAGAGGTAGCTAGAGAGGTGTGGGAGCTGGGGAAAGGATTGGGTCTAGTGTTCAAAGGGAAAGAAGAAGATATAGTTAGAAGCATTGAAAGTATGGAATAAAGAGATAGGAATGTTGTGGGAAGAGGAAAGGAAAGGGGAGAGGGTGGGGAAGGATTTTTCTGATATGATGATTGTTAAATAAGAGTGAGGTTTGTAATTTGATAGAAGGAAGATATAGTGTGTCTGTAAGAAACAAAAATGGAGGTGGTGGAGAAAAATTTATGTGTGACTTTGTGGGGCAGTGAAGATGTGGAATGGATTAGTAAACCTTCAATTGGGAGCTTAAAAGGTCTCCTCATTATGTGGAGGAAGCACAGTTTATCTTCTGTGGAATATGTAGAGGGGTGAACTTTATTGGTGTCTTGGGAAAGTAGGAAAGTAAGGCATTGAAAATTGGTATTGTCAATGTGTATGCGCCATGTGATTTAAGGGGAAAAAAGGAATGTTGGTAGGAAATTAAAGGTATAGTGGAGGAGCAAGGAGGATCTTTATGGTGTGTGACAGGTGATTTCAACTCAGTCGAGGGTGTTCATGAAAGAAAAAAGGTATTGTTTAACAATAGATTGGAGGAGATTAAGGTGTTTAATAAGTTTATTCAGCAGTTGGGACTTATTAATTTGCCTCTTATTGGAAGAAAGTATACGTGGTATAAAGCATATGGTACAACAATGAGTCGGTTAGACAAATTTTTGGCATCACAAGAATGGTTATCTGTTTGGAGCAATATGTCACAGTGGGGCTTGAAAAGGAGTGTATCTGATCATTGTCCAGTCATTCTTAAAGAAAAGGATGTAAATTGGGGTCCTAAACCTTTTCATTTTTTTAACTGTTGGAAGAAGGATAAAGGATATGAGCATTTTGTCAACAATAAGTGGAAATCTATGTGTGTGGAGGGCACAAAAAGTTTCATCCTTTAGGAAAAATTGAAGATTATTAAGAAGGAGCTAAAGCAGTGGAATAAAGAACACTTTGGTGACTTAGACTCTCAAATAAGTATTGTAAGGTTGGAATTACAGAAGTTGGATTCTAAAGGCGAGTTGGAGGTGTTGGAGGATATGGAAGTTCAAAAAAGAAAAGAAATAATGGAAGAAATAAGAAGGCTAGTAGGGAGGAAATGTAGTACTAATTGGCAGAAGTCAAGGATGAAGTGGTTAAAGAAAGGCGATGCTAACTCTCGATATTTTCATAGATGTTTGTTAAAAAAAAAGAAGGGTTAATGAGATATTGGGCCTTAATTTTGATGGGGAAATTGTCGAAGGGGTGGAACCGATATGTACAAGGTGTTATCAAAAGTGTTGGCAAAACAGATTGAGAACGATGATAGCTAAAGTGATATCTGAGAATCAATATGCTTTTATAGGAGAAAGGCAAATCTTAGACAGAGTTCTTACAACAAATGCAATTATGGAAGAAGTAAAAAGAAGACATAAAGATCTGCTTTGTTTTAAGGTGGATTTTGAAAAAGCCTTTGATTCAGTGGGTTGGGATTGTTTGTTGCATATTATGGAGCGTATGGGGTTTAATGGCAAATGGAGAGGATGGATGAAGGAATGTTTAGGATCTACCACAGAGTCTCTATTTTGGTAAATAGAAGCCCAACAGAAGAATTTAGCATGGAAAGGGGTCTTAGATAAGGAGATAATTTGTCTCCTTTTCTTTTTCTGATTGCAGCTGAAGGTCTTGCCAAATTGTTTAGGCAAGTTGAAGAGAAATGGGTCTTCAATGGGGTCAAGGTGGGTAAAGGTGAAAAGGGTATCAGCATTACACACTTACAATTTGTAGATGATACTCTTATACTTGGTGAAAGATCATAGGATAATGTGAAGGCAATAAAAACTATTCTGCAGCTATTTGAAATTTCTTCAGGGTTGAAGGTGAATTTTCATAAGAGTCATCTTATTGGGGTGAATGTTGCAGAATCATGGTTAAATAAGGTAGCTCTAGTTATGAATTGCAAGATTGGCTCTATGCCACTCAAATATTTGGGTTTGCCAATTGGTGCTAATATAACAAGAAAAAATACAAGGCAACTTGTAGTTGATTTGGTAAAGAAAATATTGATGTGTTGGGAAAGTAAATACATTTCCTCTAGTGGTAGAGTTGTTTTGCTAAAATAAGTTCTCTCATCTCTCCCAATCTACTTCCTGTCTTTCTTTCAGGCTCCATCAAGTATCATTTCTATCCTTGAATCTCTTTTTAAAAGATTTCTTTAAGGAGGGGGAGAGAGTTGCAAAAAATTTCATTGGGTTGCATAGGAAAGGGTGTGCAGGGAGAAAGAAGATGGAGAGTTAGGAATTAGGAATTAGGAATTTAATAACTTTTAATTTAGCTTTATTAGGGAAATGGAGATGGCGTTTATGTACGGAGTAGAATGCATTATGTGTTAGAGTCTAAGACTTTGGACGATGTACAACCCCTCCAACTTCGGTTTTTATTATAAGAAATGAGATTAAATTTTAAAGTATCTAATGCTTTATGTTTGAGTATTATAGGTACCACACTGTCCAATGCCCCAATGATATTGTATTTCTTAAGCTCAAACTATATATCTCTATGTACTTAACGCGTCCAATATGTAACTAGAACTTGTTTTTCTAAGTATAAATCCAGCATCCAATGCGCTGTAATAAAACAAGCGTCCAAGGCATTGTGAAAACTAGTGTGAAAACACTGCTTCCATTTGAGAAGCGTCCACTCGCTTATATAACTTACACAATTTTTTCTATCAAACAGTTATATAACGCGTCCAGTATGTAAGAGAGTACAGTTAAGCTTTTCGATGCTAATTCTTTGGAATGTTATGTTATTCCCTCTTTTTTCATACGTGACATTTCATTTGAATATTCAAAAAGTGTACCACAGGAGACAGAAAAGCTTCTCTCTGCAAAACCGTACAAGTAGTGGAGACGCTGCAAGTATTGTTGTCTCCTCTCTCTCTCTCCACCCCAAGCTGACACGTGGTAACGGTCATATGATTATGAGAGAACAGTTACTGGCAAAGACACAAATACTACAATGGATACCTTCACTCAGCTGACTATAAATAGAAGATCAAGCTCATGAAGGAACCAACGAAGCATTCATGTTTTCAAAAAGCTGAAACTCTGCCAAAACATTTGGATGATCTACACTTGTGCAAAAAGAGCAACTTCTTAGCTTTGCTAAGTGCCTTTGTGTATTATGTTTACATTGTAATATCCTCTATGTGAGAGTTAAATTGAACTTATAATCAAACTGTTTGTTTGGAAAGCCAGGAGTGGCTTAGTGACAAAGAATATTTGGGTGTTGCTTTAATCTCAGCGGGAGATTAAAGGTGTGCCAGAAGTGGCTTAGAGAATACTTGTAGCCAAAAGTAGCAGGGTAGAGAATACTTGTTTGTAATCAAAGTTTTGATTAGTGGAACCCTTCAAAAGGTTATTTTTGAAGGAGAACTAGACGTAACTCAGGTTGAGTGAACCAGTATAAACCAAGTGTTTCTACTCTATTGCTTTTAACTTACCAGTTATCTCTTGAGTTATTTCTTCGCATTACACGTGTAAGTTTCCTTTCAAACTTATTTGTGAAAAGTATTTATTTCTTGCTTGGATGACAACTTGAAAACACAGTTCCATTGAACTGTTATTTTAAATCGTTGGACGATAACTACAACTTTCTATTTTACAAGTTCCTTGTAAAATCTAAGTTGAAATATCTCCATCTTTGCGAAAAGATTTAAGAATTTATCTAATCACACTATTCAACCCCCCATTCTAGTGTGTTCTCTACATTTCAGTTGGCATCAGAGCTCGGCCTTTTTGGTTGAGTACTTAGTAGTACAGAGGAAACTAGATCTTGAGAAAGATGGAAAATGAGGGATTAGCTGTGAACAGACCACCACTCTTCAAGGGTGTCAAATATGATTATTGGAAGCAAAAAATGATTGCATTCTTTAAGTTCTATCATATTGATATGTAGGACGTTGTGGAGATGGGCGATTACATTCCATATGATGAGAACCTCAACGAGATCCCCAAGGCTAGATGGACGGAGGAGCAAAAGCAAAGATTCTATCTCAACTCCAGGGCCAGAAACACCATCATGTGTGCATTATTCGAACAAGAATACAACAAGGTTCACAGCTTCAAAAGAGCCCAAACAGATGTGGGACACTATTGCATTAACGTATGAGGGTTCCACCCAGGTAAAACGTAACAAACTCAGTCTTTTTACTCGTCAATATGAGTTATTTAGTAAGGAGGGAAACGAGGGCATACAAAGTATGTTTGGACGGTTTCAAACCATACTAAATGAGCTTAGAGCACATGGTAAAGATTAAAATAACTATGAACATATTGACAAAATTATGAGGAGTTTGCCTAGGCAATGTAGACCACAGGTTACAAATTTGAGAGCAACGAAAGGACTGGACGAGATGTCCTTAGAAGAGCTTGTAGGAATCTTGAAAGTGCATGAGCTAGAACTATAACAAGATGGTGATGCAAAGAAAAGCAAGTCTCTGGCACTCAACGTCCAGAAGCCAAAGAAAGCTTCATCGTCCAAAGCCATGCAGCAGAAGAGCAATCCGAAGATGAAGACTCTGATGAGGATGATGAGCTATCCTTCATATCCAAGAGAATCCATGCTTTGTGGAAGAAGAATGGTGGATCCAGATGGAGAAACCTGAACAAAAAAGGATTCAAGGAGAAGAAGGATAAAGAAAAGAGTCCAATCATCTGCTATGGATGTAAAAAGCCTGGACACTTCAAGTCAGAATGCCCAGACCTTGAGAAGAACAAGGACAAGAAGAAGAAAGTCTTCAACAAAAAGAAGGGCAAGAAGGTTCTGATGTCCACATGGGAAGACTTGGACGATGACTCATCATCGGACGATGAAGAGGAGGAAGAAACTAACATATGTCTGATGGTAGACACAACATCATATTCTTCCAAACCAGAAGAGGAAGATGAGGTAGACTTTAATGATTTAAAATCACTTCAAGAAGCTTATCATGAATTACTTTCAAACTCTTCTATTCTGTCAAAGGCCTATAAAACTTTGAAGAAATCATCCAAATCTCTTTCAAAAGAAATATAAGTTTTAGAAAATAGTTTTAAACAACTTGAAATGAAAAAGAGGATTTACAAAAAAAAGTTTACAAAGATCTCAAAAGAACATAAAGCCTTAGATAAGGATAGACGAACCCTATGGAATGATAGCGCTCATGCTTATCAGTCCTATGAGGAATCAAGGACTAGAGAAATGAAGCTTTCCATAGAGATTCAAACTCTCAAAGCAGAAAACGAAAGGCTTGTTGAGAAGCTTCTAAAAGTTGAAACAGATACTTCCTTATGAGGTCAACCACATGATGTTGTGAAACTTTATGAAGAGATTGACAGCCTAAAGAAGGATCTGTCCAACTTTGTCAAGGGATCTGACAACCTTAACAAGCTTCTAAAATATGAAGGTTGTAAGAGACCAAATGACAGGTCAGGACATGGATATAAGGGAAATAAATATATTCATGATGAGGTTGTAGATGTTTGTTACTTATGGACATATAACGTCTAGATGCAGACACCGGCCTAAGAATGGAGCATCCAGTGCCTTTCAAACTAACAAGAAAGGACCCAAGTCAATCTGGGTACCTAAAGATAAAATTGTTCCTATTGCAGACATGCTTAACAGCAGGAAAGAAACTTCAGTCATGGTACCTGGACAGTGGGTGCTTGCATCACATGATAGGAGAAAGGTGTATGTTCCAAAGCCTCAAACCCAGGACTGGTGGGACAGTCACTTTTGGAGGGAATAAAAAAGGGATGATAGCTGGTGCGGGTAAGATTGGTATTCCACCCTATCCCTCTATTGATAATGTTCTTTATGTTAAAGGTCTTAACACAATCTGCTCAGCATAAGTCAATTATATATGTGACAGTGGATATGATGTTGCCTTTAACAAAGATGAATGTATAGTCAAGAACTCTGATGGATCCCTTCTCTTCACTGTAAAGAGGCAAGGTAATCTGTACAAGATTAAACTTGGGGAACTATCAAGTTAAAATGTATCTTGCTTAGTTTCAGTTAAAGAAAATCATTGGCTATGGCATAAAAAGCTTGGTCATGCAAGCCTGAGATTAATCTCAAAGCTGAACAGGCATAACCTCGTGAGAGGATTACCAAGTATGTCATACAAAGATGATCTTCTTTGTGAAGCATGTCAGAAAGGGAAATAAGTAAAAAGTTCTTTCAAAAGCAAAAACATTGTTTCCACTTCTAGACCTCTTGAGCTGTTACATAATGACTTGTTTGGACCCACAAGAATAGCCTCGGTAAATGGTACGAGATACGGATTGGTTGTAGTGGACGACTATACAAGATGGACATGGGTCATGTTCCTATCTCACAAAGATGAGTCTTTTAAGGTCTTTTATAACTTCTATAAAAGAGTTCAAAATGAGAAAGAAGTATGCATTACTTCAATCCGAAGTGATCATGGAGGAGAATTCAAAAACGAGAGTTTTCAAAGATTCTATGAGGATAATGGTATCCATCACAACTTCTCAACACCCAAGACGCCTTAGCAAAATGGTGTTGTTGATAGGAAAAATAGGTCACTCCAAGAGATGGCCAGAACCATGTTGAATGATAATTCAACCCCTAAACACTTTTGGACTGAAGCAGTAAATACTGCCTGTTATTTACAAAACAGGATTTATATTAAACCCAACATGAAAAAGACTCCATATGAATTGTGGAAAGGGAGAAGACCCAACACATCCTACTTCCATCCATTCGGATGTCAATGTTTCATTATGAACACTAAGGATAACTTGGGAAAGTTTAACTCTAAGTGTGATGAGGGAATATTGCTTGGATACTCAGAAACCTCAAAGGAATATAGAGTTTACAACTCTAGAATCTTAGTTGTGGAAGAAGCTATCCATGTGAAGTTCAATGACACCAAGCATGATAAGGAATTATCAGAGTTGGATGAATCATTTGCATATCTTAGGTTGGACAATGGAAAGAAGTCATCAGACGTGTCCAATGATGATGTCTCAATTGAAGAGTCCAATGGTCCCCTGGACTGTCCATCAGAAGAACAAAGAGAGCCAACTGGACGCAACTGGCAAATGAAGAAGCATCATCTAGAAGATCAGATCATTGGTGATCCAAAAGATAAAGTCAGAACCAGATTTTCACTTCAACAATAAGGTCACATTGCACTCATATCACAGATGGAACCTAATTATGTGAACGATGCCTTAGAAGATGAAAGCTGGGTCAAAGCAATGCAAGAGGAACTTGACCAATTTCAAAAGAACGATGTCTGGAAGCTTGTTGAACTACTTGATGATAAAGAAGTTGTAGGAGCCAAGTGGGTATTTAGAAACAAGTTGGACGAAATAGATGAAGTTGTGAGAAACAAAGCCAGGCTGGTAGCCAAAGGTTACTCATAACAGGAAGGTATAGACTATACTGAAACCTATGTACATGTTGCTCATCTTGAGGCAATTCGCATTTTACTGTCATTTGCAGCTCATAGCAATATGAAGCTATATCAAATGGATGTAAAAAGTGCATTCCTAAATGGACTGATAAAAGAAGTCTAAGTGGAACAACCCCCAGGGTTTGAGAGTGATGCTTTTCCCAATCATGTTTTCAAACTTAACAAAGCTTTATATGGACTGAAGCAAACACCAAGAGCTTGGTATGAAAAACTCAGTTCATTCCTTTCAGGAAATGGTTTTTCAAGAGGAAAAGTTGATAATACCTTGTTTCGCAAATATTATAATTATGATTTTATCATTGTTCAAATATATGTTGATGATATCATATTCAGTACTACTAATGAATCTCTATGCGAGGAATTTGCTAAGTTAATGCAGACAGAATTTGAGATGAGCATGATGGGAGAACTAAAATTCTTCCTTGGACTGTAAATCAAGCAAACTAGTAAAGGTATATACATACATCAAACCAAGTATGTTAAGGAGCTTCTAAAGAAGTTCAAGGTGGACGATGCTAAACCAATGAAAACTCCTATGCATCCAACTACTGTACTTGGACTGGATGAAGGATCAAAGAAGATAGACAACACCTTATATAGAGGAATGATAGGATCACTCCTATACCTCACAACGTCCAAACCTAAATCATATTCAGTGTATGTCTATGTGGTAGATTTCAATCTGACCCAAGGGAAGTTCACTTAACTGTTGTTAAAAGAATTTCAGATATCTCAATGGAAAATCTAATCTTGGTCTATATTTCAAAAGGAAGAAAGATTTCAGATTAGTTGAATATTATGATGCTGACTATGCTGGAGACAGAATTGAAAGAAAAAGCACTAGTGGAGGATGTCACTTCCTTGGTGGAAACTTAGTCTCCTGGATATGCAAAAAATCAGGAACAATTGCACTGTCCATTGCTGAAGCAGAGTACATCTCAACTGCAAGTTGCTGTTCTTAAATCTTGTGGATCAAACATCAACTTGAGGACTACAGTATATATGAGAGTAACATTCCTATCTTTTGTGATAGCACTGCTGCAATTGATCTTTCCAAAAACCCCATATTGCATTCAAGGGCAAAACATATAGAAATTAAACATCAGTTTATAAGAGACCATGTTTAGAAAGGGACTGTGGAATTACAGTTTGTATCCATAGATGATCAACTAGCTGATATATTTACAAAACCTCTTATTGAAGACAAGCTAGTCCTTCTAAGGAATAGACTTGGCATGGACTTTGTAAAAGAATGATTAACATCTATATGCAACATCCAATATATGACTATAGCGTCCATTGGACATAGCATCCAAAAGGTCACTGAGTCATGCATGTGCACTGCATGTGTTGCATTAAAGTCCAATGTCTGGACGATGTTTTCTATTATGTGTTTTTCATTTAACATGTTTAACAAAATGGCTTAAACGGTTTCGCTTTTGAGTTAGTGCAAGTTAATGCTCTATGCTGAGTCACTTAACTGATCATAGCCGTACACAGTTACCCATAAACCTCGGCATGCCTCATCATGGTGGGTTTAGTGGCATAACCTCCCTCTTCAAAATTCAAAACCCAAAACCATTTCGTTTACCCTAAGCAAATACATACTTAAGTTGTTACATCCCCTTAGAAAAACACTTTATCTATTTCTACTAATTAGAAACTTCCTCTCCTACCTTTATCTTCTCTCTCACACTTGACCCAAACATTCACCTGATAACCTAAAAATCCCACCTTTACCACAATCTCAGGCTCAAGTGAATCATCTGCAACCAGTCTTGACATTCCCTCATACCCTATCACCACCATTGAGTCTCAGGGAGCTGCCACTATTCATGTGGAACATTTCTTCGATATCAAGTACTTGGAGGGCCTCTGATTGAATCTTGAAGAGAATATGTTGAAGTGTATCATTCGAGGCACTTCAATGACACTCAGAAGATATACCCAGAACTCATCAGAATGTTTTAGAGGAATGCAAAGTTCGATACTCAGCGTCAGATTGTGTCCACGATGATTGAACGAGAAATGGTTCTATCCACCGAGACTATAGCCAAAGTTAATGGGTGTATCAGGGAGCAAAATCACTACATGCCAGACTAGACTGAGAAGTATGGTAACCATGTGGGAAAGGTACTCTGCAAGGATAAGTCAATTGAGTAAGCAAAGATTGAATATAGGAACATGTGTGAGCAAGCCAAAATATGGCAGCAGGTATGCAACAAAGGCATTTTGCATAAGGCGGGGTCGAAGGATTCAGTCACGGATTTGCACAAGTTCGTGTTGTTTCACTTGATGGAAGGCATCCCATTAAACCTAACTCATACCATCTGCATTAACATTCTACGGATGATGAAGACTATTGGAGGTAATGATGATATCTTCTACGCTACTCTGCTAAATAAAATTTTCTGGGATCAGAAGGTCTACCAGAGATTTTATGATGAGTTGGACGATGAGGAAAGAGATGCAATAATTAGAATGGGTGAATTGATTGCACTCCAACAAAAGTTTGGTGAGTCCAACATCAAGCCCATGAAGATCAAGTTGACTGCCAAAGTCTTGAAGGAGTTGGACGAGGAAAGTATCAACAAGAAAAGACATGAGCAAAGTAGGCTGATGCAAAATTATGAAGAAGAAGAGATGGACTTCCTAGGTCTTGGGAAGAAGATCAAAAAGCTCATGAGAGACCAAGAAACAAGAAAGGTGACAAGATAGATGTCATAGCAGCAAGAAGAAGAAACTGAAAAAGAAAGAAGGACGAAGAAAAGAAATGTTGCTCCTGCATCGTCCAATCCTCTTGCCCCTGCTGAGAAGCGTCCAAAGACTAATTCATCCAAACCAGCACAAGAAAAGCCAAAAGTCAGAAAATTAAAGATGATGAGTGACTTTGATGATGATGATAACGTTCCAAATGGTCAAATCAAAAGGAAAGTTGAAGAAATGGAGTTTGGACCACAAACGAAACAGAAGGTAATTGCTGCATCCAAAGTAGGCAGTTCTGTCATACCTACTACAGTACCTAGAAGAATAAAGACTAAGGCAACAAGACCAAGAAGATTTCCATTTCAAATCCCTTCCTCTCAAGACACTGAGAGTGAATCTACCATTGCTCCACTTTTTGATCCACCTGTTGCTCCAACACCAGAACCCACATAGCGTCCACCTCTCAAGTTAGACTTCACAAAGACTGTGCGTCCAAGAGACACTTGGAGAGATGCATGTGCACCTTAGACCAATCCCCCAAAGGTTTAAGAGAAAACAAAAGAAGAGAAAGACAAAGAAAGATTTCCTATTGCATTCTTCACTAGGAATGAACAAAACTACTGCAAAAAGCGTGATGTCATCTGGAGACCTCATCAAGAGGCTCTTAAGAGAAGCTTCACTTTAGCATCTGCACCTGAATGGATGAGGTATGATCATGTTCATCCGTAATTTGCAGCCTATGCTTCCTTACCTGAAGATTCAATCATTTGCAATCCACCTCCAACTTGGACTAGGCAATCTTATCCAAATTTGGTTAGGATGGAATGCCCCTATTCATGCCCAACTAGTACTCAACAAAGAGTGCGTCTAGATGAAGAAGGCCTTCCTGAACCTGAAGTTGAAATTGCTTTAAGATATGCCAAGTCCTTGGCTGATAAATCAGGAAAGGAACAGAGGAAAAAGAAGCCTGCAACAAAGAAACAACCAACATCCAACACAGATACAGAATTAGCAGAGGAACTACTAACTGCAATCAAGGAAAGCTTGGATCCATCTAAGTCCAAGCAACGTCCAACAATGAAATGGGTGAAGGACATTCAGTTCTGGACTCCCATCACCAAGTTCCTACCACTTCCTCTAGGTTCTCTAGTGCTGGACTTCCAACCAAGTGACTATGATGATCTTGGAAAATTGCTGCAACAGATGTATCTGCAAGATCAGGCCATTGCTTATCCTCCCAACCTCCACATTAGACGCTCAATAGATATCAAGTTTGTACTTGATAAGGTATGTCCCAGACTACCTATTCTTGATGCTGGAAAGAAGAAAAGGTTTAAGTAAAATGGTACTGAGATGCCTGATCGAGAAGAAAGAGTTCAGCTTTTGCCCTCATCCCAAACCTGGAATCACTTGTTTGACAAGGCTGGTAAGCTTACACGACCTCTAGGCACCTTTGACACCATGACCTTTTGGCATCAAATTGTTTAGAATGATACTCAGAACGCTTCAACCTCTACATGCTCCAAAGACAACTTCATCACTCTACCAGAAGGAATCCAAGTCCTGCATCCAGTTAAAGCATATCATTTTTCAAATACATTCACCTACTTTCTAGTTGATGATGAAAATTTCTTAGAAGAATTGTTGAAACTGCCAATCATCAGAAGCAACAGAGTATATGACATTCGCAAGTTGGATAGAGCTATTTTTTAGGAAGAAGTGAAAACTCTTCATGAACTCCAACTAGCTGAACAGTAATAAGCAGAGCAAACTGAAAAGGCTCGTTTAACGCAGATTGAAAAAGAACAAGCTGAGATTGCTACTAAAGAGCAAGCAGAAAAGGAGATGGAAAGATAAGCAGAATTGGACGAAGCTTCTGCCAAAATCAATGAAGTGCTCATCCAATTAGACTTGGAAAATGAAGTGCAAGTGGACGCTGAACACGTCGTCACTTTACATGAGGAGAAAACTGTTCAATCTGAAGCGTCCAAGGATGTAGACATGCAACCAGTGGCTAAAACTAAATTTCCACAACCACCAAAGTCCACTGCTGACAAACCCACTCCTGAGGTTGCTACGAGTATGCCTGTTGCTAATGTGTCCAATGAAGCCCACTATGGAACCAAACAAGTCTTTGTGCCTACAAGTTCCTCAACTCCAAGGGCTACAAAATTTAGCATTATTTGTCATCATCAAAAAGGGGGAGATTGTTAAAGTCTAAGACTTTGGACGATGTCCAACCCCTCAAAGTCCGGTTTTAATGATAACAAATGAGATTAAATTTTGAAGTATCTAATGCTTTATATTTGAGTATTATAGGTACCACACCGTCCAATGCCTCAATGGTATTGTATTTCTTAAGCTCAAACTATATATCTCTATATGCTTAACGCGTCCAATATGTAACTGGAACTTGTTTTTCTAAGTATAAATCTAGCGTCCAATGCGATGTAATAAAATAAGAGTCCAAGGCATTGTGAAAACTAGTGTGAAAACACTGCATCCATTTAAGAAGCGTCCACTCGCTTATATAACTTACACAATCTTTTCTATCAAACAGTTATATAACACGTCCAATATGTCAAAGAGTACACTTAAGCTTTTCGATGCTGATTCTTTGGAATGTTATGTTATTCCCTCTCTTTTCATATGTGACATTTCATTTTAAATATTCAAAAAGTGTACCACAGGAGACATAAAAGCTTCTCTTTGCAAAACCGTACAAGTAGTGCAGGCGCTGCAGGTACTATTGTCTCCTCTCTCTCTCTCCACCCCAAGCTAACACGTGGTAACGGTCATATGATTGTGAGAGAACAGTTATTGGCAAAGGCACAGATCCCACAATGGATACCTTCACTCAGCAGCCTATAAATAGAAGATCAAGCTCACGAAGGAACTATTGAAGCATTCAAGTTTTCAAAGAGCTGAAACTCTGCCAAAACGTTTGGATGATCTACACTTGTGCAAAAAGAGCAACTTCTTAGCTTTGCTAAGTTACTTTGTGTATTTTGTTTACATTGTAAATCCTCTCTGTGAGAGTTGAATTGAACTTGTAATCAAACTATTTGTTTGGAAAGCCAAGAGTAGCTTAGTGACAAAGAATACTTGGGTGTTGCTTTAATCTCAGAAGAAGATTAAAGGTGTGCCAGAAGTGGCTTAAAGAATACTTGCAGCCAGAAGTGGTAGGGTAGAGAATACTTGTTTGTAATCAAAGTTTTGATTAGTGGAACCCTTCAAAAGATTATTTTTGAAGGAGAACTAGACGTAGCTCAGGTTGAGTGAATTAGTATAAACCAAGTATTTTACTCTATTGCTTTTAGCTTACCAGTTATCTCTTGAGTTATTTCTTCGCATTAGACACACAAGTTTCCTTTCAAACTTATTTGTGAAAAGTATTTATTTCTCGCTTGGACGACATCTTGAAAACACAGTTCCATTGAAATGTTATTTTAAACTGTTGGACGATAACTGCAACTTTCTGTTTTACAAGTTCCTTGTAAAATCTAAGTTGAAATATCTCCATCTTTGCGAAAAGATTTAAGAATTTATCTATCACACTATTCAACCTCCTTCTAGTGTGTTCTCTTCATTTCATTATGGTATAGGGTTATCAAAGGAAAATATGGGAGTGAGGGAGGTGAGTGGAAGAAAGAAGGTAGAAGCTATTCAAACTGGTGGAGGTGCATTATGTCCTTAGACGAAAGTTGGCTGTCCAATAATATAATTAAGAGGGTTAGGGGTGGTATGAACACTTATTTTTGGAATGATGCCTGGGTGGAAGGTGTGGATGCTTTTAAAAGGAAGTTTCCAAGATTATATAGTCTCTCAATACACAAAAATGCTACAGTGGATGATTTAGTGCAATGGCAAGATGGCCAAAGGATGTGGAATTGCCAATGGAGAAGACAATTATTTGTTTGAATGGGAGAAAGCTCAACTTATGATGTTGGAAGTGGATGTGGGAGGGGAGATTCTAAAGGAGGGAGTCATGGATACATGGTTTTGAAATGTAGAGAAATACACTAGAAGGGGGGTTGAATAGTGTATTTAAATTTTCTTTGGAAAACTTTAGCTAGAGTGAAGATAGTGTATCTTTTCGTTTTACAGAAACTTAGTAAAACAGAAAAAAAAAAAAAAAACAAGCTATCGTCCAGTCAATTAAAAATAACCGTCCAAAGAGACTACTCTTCTTCTTTTTCGTTTAAATACACGTAATGGATAAACTTGGATAAAAAGGTGTATAGAAACTTTTTCGTAGTATGCTGAAGAGATAGTTTAAAAGAAATGCAAGTAAGCTAGAAGGCGAGAGAATAGAATACGTAGTTTTATACTGGTTCACTCAACTGAGCTACGTCCAGTTCTCCTTCAAAAACTTTTGAAGGGTTCTACTAATCAAAACTGATTACTCTCAAGTATTCTAACTTTGCCACTTCTGGCTACAAGTATTCTCTAGGCCACTTCTGGCACACCCTTAATCTCCCCTTGAGATTAAACACAAAAACCAAGTATTCTTTAACACTAAGCCACTCCTGGCTTTCCAAACAGTATTGTTTGATATTGTAAATAAAATTTAACTCTCAATGAGAGGATATTACAATAAGAATGAGTGTATAGACTCGCTTAGCAAAAGCTAAGATGAATGCTCTTTTCGCTTATGGTCGTCCAGTTATTTTGATAGGGATTCTGCTCTTTTTCAAATTCTCGTCGTTGTAGATACGTGAGCTCATTCTTCTATATATAGGAAGTTTGTTGAAAGATATCCGTTGAGGAATCTATTCCTTTTCCAAGAGCGATTCTTTCTGTAGCTTATGGCCGTTGTCACATTTTGACTTAGAGTGAAGTGATGGAAGTGACAGTCGTACTCGTAGTGCCTCTCTCCTACTTGTACTTTCTCTGCAGAGAGAAGCTTCTTCTTTTCCTGTTCAGTGCTACTCGAAAAGATCAAAATTGAATGGCATATTAAAATATGAGAGAGTGAACGTTGCCTTTTATCATAGAAAACGAGTTTTCAAGATAGTAACATCAGTGAGTGTTACTCAAGCGTTGGACGCTTGCTCTCACAGGAGCATTGGACGCTGCCTGTAGGTTTCTTATAAAACACAATTGGACGCTCACTTTATTAAAACATAGAGTCTAGGTTTGAGAGATACAATACCATTGCGGGATTGGACGATGTAAATCCTATAACACTCAAACTAGATCATTAGATACTTCAAAATTTATCCTTTAGTTATTATCATCAAAACCGAGATAGGAGGGGTTGGACATCGTCCAAGGTCTTAGAACCTAACAATCTCCCCCTTTTTGATGATGACAAATAATGGTAAATTTTGATGTTAACAGACACATAATCATATAAGAATACAATGAGTCAAGTCAGAGATGATTATGTTATGCCAGAGTATAAAAGTGAAATGAAGTACTCCCCCTGAGTTCAACATTTCTTATGCATCTAATAACAGATATCCGAGTGAAAAACATATCAATGATATGAATGCGGAATATATGAACATAAACACCTCATGTTTTGATAAAGGAATCAGTATATATATATTCATGAAAAAATTTGAATACAGACTGTTTAGCTATTTATTCTCATCAAAATTCCAATTTCTCCCCCTTTGTCATTAACAAAAAGGTTTGAAAGATGGAAAAAAAAAATGATGTGGCCATCATGGTCACCTTATGGCTGAGGAGGTGGTTCATGTGGTGGTGGTGGTGGTGGTGGTTGTTCTGGTGGTGCTTGGTTTGGTGGTGCTGGTTGTGGAGGTTGAGGTTGGACTTGTGGAACTGCATGAGCAACGTGACCAAGTAAGGTGGCTGCTATATGTTGAATCTGGTTCACAAGCGTCTGTGAGAGACTCATGAACTGCTCAGTAATTGCATTTTGCAGCATTAGTCGATGTTGATCAGCTTCAGCCTGTTGTCTTTGCTGAAAAGCTTGAAACGCGGCCTCAGTCTCCAGCTGTTGCTGCCTCAGAGCCTGTTGCACAATTTCATGAACACGATCTTCTGAGACTCCTTGTGGTTCAGCAAATCGCAGGGGATTGATGCCCCTTGGACTTAAAGATCCAGTTGGAACCAGTTGATGTGTGCCTGAATGTGCTTCAGCAGAAGCCTCAACAATGGGGAGGCTTGTGACATCTTCAGCAATAGGTTGTGCTGCTGAGGCTTCCATTTGCTTGGACGCTTCAACAACGAGCTCTCTATCATCCTCGGATCTATCAGACTGGACGGTAGCTTCTTCATGTGACGTGACAAAGTGTTCTACGTCCACTGGTACTGATGAGTCCAGGTCAAGATGAGCTAGCACCTTTGTCACCTTGGCAGATGCTTCATCCAGTTCTGCCTGTGTAGCCTTTGATTTAGCAACCGTATCTTCCTTTTCCATGGTTGCTGTTTCAGCTTCCTCAAAAGCCAGCTGCTCAACACGAGCTTGTTCCATTGCTGCGGCGGCTTCTTCTGCTTGGTACTCCTCATGGAGAGTTTGGAGTTCCTCCACAAACTCCGTGCGATCCAGTGTTCTGAGGTCAAACACTTTGTTGCTTCTGATTGTTGGCAGAGTCTTCATCAACTCCAGATAATCATCTGAATCCTTCAGAAAGCAGGCAAATGTGTCTGAGAAATGGTGAGTCTTGACTGGACGCAACACTTCTATACCATGAGGGGGATGAACAAAGTCATCCTTGGAACAGCCTGAGGATGAGGCTTGCTGGGAATCGTTCCATAGTATCTGGCGCCAAAAGGTTATGGAATCAGAGGTTCCAAGTTCACGCGTGAGCTTACCAGACTTATCAAATAAATGACCCCAGGTGTAAGAAGATTTTTGCAGGGTTTCAACTTTCTCCTCCTGCTGGGCATCTCAATGCCGTAGAATTTGAAGCCTTTCTTGCGACCAGCATCATAGACAGGTAGTCTAGGACATATTCTGTCTGGTACGAACTTTATTTCCGTCGCTCGACTTATGTGCATGTTTGGTGGGTAGGCGATTGCTTGGTTTGGAATGAACATCTGTTGCAGAAGCTTTCCAAGATCATCAAAGTCGCCTGGCTGGAAGTTTAGCACTGGAGTTCCAGCTGGTAGAGGCAGAAACTTTGTGATTGGAGTCCAGATTTGAACATCCCTGACCCACCCTGCGTCTGGACGCTGCTGCGTTACTGATGGGTCCAGACTTTCTTTAATTGCTAATTGCAATTCTGCATCCAGCTCACTATCTTTGTTAGCAGAAGACTTCTTGGACGATGCCTTCTTTTTCTTTGGAGCCTTCCCTTTCTGCTCCGCAACTGTCTTGGTGAAACGAGAGGCAACTTCCACCTCTGGCTTCTGCAGATTTTCCTCTGCTGGACGCACTCTCTGCTGAGTTCCAGTTGGACAGATATAAGGATAAGGCATGCGTACTAAGTGTGGATACACTTCTCTCGTCCAATTGGGCAGAGGATTGCTGATGATCGTTCCTTTGGGCATAGCATAATAAGCAGCTGACAAAGATTCAGTGCAAACATACCTCGTCCACTCAGGTGCTGAGGCAGTTGTATAATGCCGCTTCAGAGGCTCTTGCAGAGGCCTCTGGATCACATCACCTTCTTTACAGAGATTCTGATCATTGCATGTGAGGAATGCAACTGGAAAGTGTTCTCTGTCTTTCTCTTCTTTTGTTTTCTGCTTGGGGGGAATAGTCCATGGGGACCATGCATCCCTCCATGCATCTCTTGGACGCACAAACTTGGACAGGTCCAAGCGAAGAGGTGGTTGCTGGCTTGCTGATGTGGAAGGAGCACCTGATATTGCTGGTAGAAGGGTGCTGGTGGACACATTGTCGGTGTCTTGAGAGGAGGATGGTAGCACTGCAGTCCTTTTTGCCCTTTTTGCCTGAGTCTTCACTCTTCTTCGTGGCACATTAGCAAGAAAAAGAGGTGTTTTAGCAGGTTGTGCCTTTTGCTTCTTTTGCTGAGGACCCTCTGTCTCCTTCATGATCTGACCAATTGGGATCTGGTCATCATCATCATCAGAGTCGTCCAGTAATTGAAGCTTTCGTACCTTTTGCTTTTCTGGGGCAACCTTTACTGAAGCTACCTTTGGACGCCTCTCCTCTTGAACAGGTTTGGACGTTTCAATCTTTGGACGCTTCCCTGCTGGTGACTGAGCAACAGATGTCTCAGCATGCCTTTTCTTGGTTCTTCTTTCCTTCTCAGCGTCTTCCTCATGCATCTGAGATGCTTGGCGTGTGATCTTTCTGCCCTGCTGTTCTTCCATCAGCCTTTTGATTTTTCTACCAATGCCCAGTAGATCAATCTCTTCTTCTTCATCATTAGAGATGATCTTGCTCTGCTCATGCCTTTGCTTGTTGATGGTGTCCTCGTCCAGGTCCCTTAAGACCTTGGCTGTTAGCTTGATCTTCATTGGCCTTATGTTGGGCTCACCAAACAACTGTTGTGTTGCCACTATTGGCCCTTTCTTCACTATGGCTTCATGGGCTTCTTCATCCAATTCATCATAGAAGCGTTGATAAAGCTTCTGATCCCAGAAGATCCTGTTCAACAGGGCGGCGTAGAAAATGTCATCATTCCCACCCACGGACTTCATCATCCTCACGATATTGATGTAGATGATGTGAGGGAGATTGAAGGGAATGCCTTCCATCAGATGGAATATCACAAACTTGTGTAAGTCTGTGACTGAGTCCTTAGACCCAGCTTTGTGTAGGATGCTCTTGTTGCACACCTGCTGCCATATTTTAGCTTCCTCGTACAGATTCTTGTATTCAATCTTCACCGACTCAGGGGTTTTGGACTTGCAAAGCACAGTCACAACGTGATCGCCGTACTGCTTGGCCCAGTTGGTTTTGTACTGGTTCTGCTCCCTGATGCAACCAGTTACCTTTGCTATGGCCTCGGTGGACAGCGTCACTTCTCGTCCAAGAATCTTGGCCACGAGCTCCCTTGGGCTCTGGAACTTGGCATTCCTCCAGAACATCCTGATCAACTCTGGATAGATTTTCTGGTTCTCATTGAAGTAGCCTCTGATTCCACACTTCAGTAGGCTCTCGTTCAGGTTTAGTCCCAGTTTTTCAAGCGCTTCAATGTCAAAGAAGTGCTCAATGTGCACCGTAGCAGCTCCTTGGTGCACAACCGTAGTCTCAGGGTAGGTGAGGACGTCGAGTTCTGAGTTGCTTGAGTTTGTAGAGATTGCCATTCTTGTAAAGTTTGGATTTTTAGGTTTTCTGAGAGGGTTTTTGGGGTTTCTGAGAGAGAGAGAGAGTGTTTAGGTTTGATGAGTGTTTAGGTTTTCTCCGGTGAGGATTTGATAAGGTGGTGTTTGGGCTTTGTTTGGAGAATATGAAGCGGTTTTGTTTTTATTTTTGAATATTTGAAAAAAGTAACTGACGCCATAAAACCCGCCATGATGAGACGTGCAGAGGTTGTGGGTAAATGTGTACGGTTACCGCCATTTAGGTGACTCAGCATAGAGTATTAGCTCATACTTATCCTTAAAACGATCAGTTTTGTTAATTTGAATCAGAAGAAAAGACTAAGATAAAAAGACATCGTCCATATATTGGACTTTAAGAGAAATGTATGTAATACATATGCATGACTCTAGTGTTCCTTGGACGACATGTCCTTTGGACGCTATGGTTTTATTGGACGCATCATGTAGATGTTAATCATTCCTTTACAGAGGCCATGCCAAGTTTATCCCTTAGAAGGATTAACTTGTCTTCAGTAAGGGGTTTTGTGAATATATCAGCAAGCTGATTATCTGTGGTTACAAAGTGTAATTCCACAATTCCCTTTTGAACATGGTCTCTTATAAAGTGATGTTTAATTTCTATATGTTTGGCCCTTGAATGCAATATGGGATTTTTAGAAAGATTTATGGCAGTTTTACTATCACAGAAGATAGGAATGTTACTCTCATATGTGTTGTAGTCCTCAAGTTGATGCTTGATCCACAAGATTTGAGAGCAGCATTTTGCAGCTGAGATATACTCTGCTTCAGCAGTGGACAGAGCAATAGTTCCTTGCTTCTTGCATGTCCAGGAGACTAGGTTACCACCGATGAAGTGACATCCTCCACTGGTGCTTTTTCTTTCAATGCGATCTCCAGCATAATCAGCATCACAATATCCTATTAGCCTGAAATCTTTCTCCCTTTTGAAATATAACCCAAGGTTAGTGGTTCCAGCAAGATATCGAAAGATTCTTTTAACAGCAGTTAAGTGAAATTCCCTTGGGTCAGATTGAAATCTGCCACATAAGCATACGCTGAACATGGTGTCAGGTCTGGACGCAGTGAGGTACAGGAGTGATCCTATCATACCTCTGTATAGAGTATTATCTACTTCCTTTGAGTTGTCGTCCAGTCCAAGAACTGTTGTTGGATGCATAGGAGTTTTCATTGGTTTTGCATCATCCAACTTGTACTTCTTTAGCAGCTCTTTGACATACTTAGTCTGATGTATGTATATTCCCTTTTCAGTTTGTTTGATTTGGAGTCCAAGGAAGAATTTCAGCTCACCCATCATGCTCATCTCAAACTCTGTTTGCATTAATTTGGCAAAATCTTCACAAAGAGATTCATTAGTGGCACCAAATATGATATCATCAACATATACTTGTGCAATAATAAAATCAGAAGAGTAGTCTTTGTGAAATAATGTAGTGTCTACTTTTCCTCTTGAAAAACCATTTTCTGACAGAAATGTGCTGAGTTTTTCATACCAAGCTCTAGGGGCTTGTTTCAACCCATATAATGCTTTGTTAAGTTTAAAAACATGGTTTGGAAAAGCATCACTTTCAAATCCTGGGGGTTGTTCCACATAGACTTCTTCTTTTATCAGTCCATTGAGGAATGCACTTTTTACTTCCATTTGGTATAGCTTCATATTGCTATGAGCTGCAAATGATAGTAAAATGCGAATTGCCTCCAGACGTGCAACGGGAGCATAAGTCTCAGTATAATCTATACCTTCTTGTTGTGAGTAACCTTTTGCTACCAACCTTGCTTTGTTTCTCACAACATTACCTTCTTCGTCCAGCTTGTTTCTGAACACCCACTTTGCTCCTACAGCTTCTTTGTCGTTGGGGAGTTCTACTAGCTTCCAGACATTGCTCTTTTGAAATTGGTCAAGTTCTTCTTGCATTGCTTTGACCCAGCCTTCATCTTCTAAGGCATCGTCCACAGTCTTAGGTTCTATTTGAGATATGAATGCTGCGTGACCTTGCTGTCGTTGAAGTGAAGATCTGGTTTTGACTCTGTCTTTTGGATCCCCAATGATTTGCTCCTGTGGATGATGTTTCTTCATTTGCCAGTTGCGTCCAGTTGGTTCTCTTTGTTCTTCGACTGGAAGGTCCAGTAGTGCATTTGATTCTTCCACTGAGACATCATGGTTGGACGAGTCTGATGACTTACTTGCATCGTCCAATCTGAGATCTGCAAATGATTTGTCCAGCTCTAATAATTCCTTATCAGGCTTGTTGTCATTAAACTTCACATGGATAGCTTCTTCAACAACTAAGGTTCTAGAGTTATAGACTCTGTATGCCTTTGAAGTTTCAGAATATCCAAGCAATGTTCCTTCATCACACTTAGAATCAAATTTTCCCAGGTTATCCTTAGTGTTCAGAATGAAACATTGACATCCGAATGGATGGAAGTAGGATATGTTGGGTCTTCTACCCTTCCACAATTCATATGGAGTCTTTTTCAATATCGGCCTTATATAGATTCTGTTTTGTAAATAACAGGCAGTATTCACTGCTTCAGCCCATAAGTGTTTAGGGGTTGAATTATCATTTAACATGGTTCTGGCCATCTCCTGAAGTGACCTGTTTTTCCTCTCAACTACACCATTCTGTTGTGGTGTTCTAGGTGTTGAGAAGTTGTGAAGGATACCATTATCCTCACAGAACCTTTGAAAACTTTTGTTTTCGAATTCACCCCCGTGATCACTTCTGATCGAAGTAATGCATACTCCTTTTTCATTTTGAACTCTTTTGCATAGATTATAAAAAGCCTTAAAGGACTCATCTTTGTGGGATAGGAATAAGACCCATGTCCATCTAGTATAGTCGTCCACTATAACTAATCCATATCTTTTACCACTTACCGAGGCTGTTCTTGTGGGTCCGAACAGATCAATATGTAACAGCTCAAGAGGTCTAGAAGTGGAAACAATGTTTTTACTTTGAAAAGAACTTTTCACTTGTTTCCCTTTCTGACAAGCTTCACAAAGAAGATCATCTTTATATGACATACTTGGTAGTCCTCTTACGAGGTTGTGCCTGTTTAGCTTTGAGATTAACCTCAAGCTTGCATGACCAAGTCTTTTATGCCATAACCAATTATTTTCTTGTACAGAAACTAGGCATGATACATTTTGACTTGATAGTTCCCCAAGTTTAATCTTATACAGATTGCCTTGCCTCTTTGCAGTAAAGAGAAGGGACCCATCAGAGTTTTTGACTGTACATTCACCTTTGTTAAAGGCAACATCATATCCACTGTCACATAATTGACTTATGCTAAGTAGATTATGTTTAAGACCTTTAACATAAAGAACGTTATCAATGCAGGGATAGGGTGGTATACCAATCTTACCTACGCCAGCTATCATCCCTTTCTGATTCCCTCGAAAAGTGACTGTCCCACCAGTCTTGGGTAGGAGGCTTTGGAACATACACCTTTCTCCCGTCATGTGATGTGAGCACCCACTGTCCAGGTACCATGATTGGAGTTTCTTTCCTGTTGTTAAGCATGTCTGCAACAGGAACAATTTTGTCCTTAGGTACCCAGATTGACTTGGGTCCTTTTTTGTTAGCTCGAAGGGCATTGAATGCTCCCTTCTTAGGCAGGTGTCTGCATTTGGACATTATATGTCCAAGTTTCCCACAGAAGTAGCAAACGTCTGTTTCCTCATCATGAATATATTTCTTTCCCTTATATCCATGTCCTGACCTGTCATTTGGTCTCTTACAACCTTCATATTTTAAAAGTTTTTTGAGGTTGTCAGAGCCCTTGACAAAGTTTGACAGATCCTTCTTTAGGCTGTCAATCTCTTCATGAAGTTTTACAACATCATGTGGTTGACCTCTTAAGGAAGTATCTGCTTCAACTTTCAGAAGCTTCTCAACTAGCCTTTTGTTTTCTGCGTTGAGATTTCGAATCTCTATGGAAAGATTCCTTTCTCTATCCCTTGAATCCTTATAGGATTTATAGGCTTGAGCAGCATCATTCCAGAGAGTTCGCCTCTCCATATTTGTAGTTTCATTTTGCCTTGAGAGCTCTGCAAACTTTTCTTGTAAATCTTCCTTTTCACTTTTCAGTTGTCTAACATTTTCTTCTAAAGCTTCTTTTTCTTTTGAAAGTGATTTGGATGATTTCTTTAAAGTTCTATAGGCTTTTGACAAGATAGAAGAATTTGAAAGTAATTCATGATAAGCTTCTTGAATTGAATCTAAGTCATTAAAATCTACCTCATCTTCTTCTTCTGGCTCAGAAGAATCAGTTGAGGTGTCCGCCATCAGACATATGTGTGCTTCCTCCTCTTCTCCCTCGTCCGATGATGAGTCATCGTCCAGATCTTCCCATGTGGACATCAGAACTTTCTTGCCCTTTCCTTTGCTGAAGAATTTCTTCTTCTTGTCCTTGCTTTTGTCAAGATCTGGGCACTCTGATTTGAAGTGTCCTGGCTTTTTGCATTCGTAGCATATAATTGGACTCTTCTCCTTCTTTTCTTTGAAGTCTTTCCTCTTCAGGTTTCTCCATCTGGATCCACCTTTCTTTTTCCACATAGAATGTATCCTTTTGGATATAAAGGATAGTTCATCATTCTCGTCTGAGTCATCATCTTCATATTGTTCGTCTGATGACGTTTCAGCTTGCATGGCTTTGGACGATGATGCTTTCCTTGACTTCTGGACGCTGAGCGCTAGAGACTTATTTTTCTTACCATCACTATCTTGATGTAGTTCTAGTTCATGCACCTTGAGGGTTCCCACGAGTTCTTCTAAGGACATATCGTCCAGTTCCTTCTTTGTTCTCAAAGCTGTAACCTGTGGTCTCCATTTCCTAGGCAAACTTCTTAGAATTTTGTCAATATGTTCATAGTTATTATAATCTTTACCATGTGCTCTAAGTTCATTTAGTATGGTTTGAAACCGTACAAACATACTTTGTATGTCCTCGTTTTCTTCCATATTAAACAACTCATATTGACGAGTAAGGAGACTGAGTTTGTTACGTTTTACCTGAGTGGAACCCTCATATGTTAATGCAAGAGTGTCCCACATTTGTTTTGCGCTTTTGAGACTGTGCACCTTGTTGTATTATTGTTCGCTTAGTGCACACATGATGATGTTTCTGGCTCTGGAGTTGAGATAAAATCTTTGTTTTTGCTCTTCCGTCCATCTAGCCTTTGGGATTTCGTTGAGGCTTTCATCAAGCGGAATATAATCGCCCATCTCCACAACTTTCCACATGTCAATATGGCTAGATTCAAAGAATGCTATCATTCTTTGTTTCCAGTAGTCATATTTGACACCCTTGAAGAGTGGTGGTCTGTTCACAGCTTGTCCTTCGTTTTCCATCTTTCTCAGGATCTTTCCTCTGTTCTGTTAAGAACTCAACCCAAGAGGTCGAGCTCTGATACCAACTGAAATGTAGAGAAATACACTAGAAGGGGGGTTGAATAGTGTATTTAAATTTTCTTTGGAAAACTTTAGCTAGAGTGAAGATAGTGTATCTTTTCGTTTTACAGAAACTTAGTAAAACAGAAAAAAAAAAAACAAGCTATCGTCCAGTCAATTAAAAATAACCGTCCAAAGAGACTACTCTTCTTCTTTTTCGTTTAAATACACGTAATGGATAAACTTGGATAAAAAGGTGTATAGAAACTTTTTCGTAGTATGCTGAAGAGATAGTTTAAAAGAAATGCAAGTAAGCTAGAAGGCGAGAGAATAGAATACGTAGTTTTATACTGGTTCACTCAACTGAGCTACGTCCAGTTCTCCTTCAAAAACTTTTGAAGGGTTCTACTAATCAAAACTGATTACTCTCAAGTATTCTAACTTTGCCACTTCTGGCTACAAGTATTCTCTAGGCCACTTCTGGCACACCCTTAATCTCCCCTTGAGATTAAACACAAAAACCAAGTATTCTTTAACACTAAGCCACTCCTGGCTTTCCAAACAGTATTGTTTGATATTGTAAATAAAATTTAACTCTCAATGAGAGGATATTACAATAAGAATGAGTGTATAGACTCGCTTAGCAAAAGCTAAGATGAATGCTCTTTTCGCTTATGGTCGTCCAGTCGTTTTGACAGGGATTCTGCTCTTTTTCAAATTCTCGTCGTTGTAGATACGTGAGCTCATTCTTCTATATATAGGAAGGTTGTTGAAAGATATCCGTTGAGGAATCTGTTCCTTTTCCAAGAGCGATTCTTTCTGTAGCTTATGGCCGTTGTCACATTTTGACTTAGAGTGAAGTGATGGAAGTGACAGCCGTACTCGTAGCGCCTCTCTCCTACTTGTACTTTCTCTGCAGAGAGAAGCTTCTTCTTTTCCTGTTCAGTGCTACTCGAAAAGATCAAAATTGAATGGCATATTAAAATATGAGAGAGTGAACGTTGCCTTTTATCATAGAAAACGAGTTTTCAAGATAGTAACATCAGTGAGTGTTACTCAAGCGTTGGATGCTTGCTCTCATAGGAGCATTGGACGCTGCCTGTAGGTTTCTTATAAAACACAATTGGACGCTCACTTTATTAAAACATAGAGTCCAGGTTTGAGAGATACAATACCATTGCGGGATTGGACGATGTAAATCCTATAACACTCAAACTAGATCATTAGATACTTCAAAATTTATCCTTTAGTTATTATCATCAAAATCGAGATAGGAGGGGTTAGACATCGTCCAAGGTCTTAGAACCTAACAGGTTTTTGAAAGGAGACAAAATGGGAGTTTATACAGTGAAGTCAGCTTATCATACTATTGTTTCTAGAAGAGGTGGCCTTAGAGATGAGTTTTACTCAAATACGTGGATTAAAGGAATACCCTCTAAGGTACATTTTTTTGTATGGCATGCTGGCCAAGATAGAATACCATCAACACAAAATCTTGTGTATCGGAAAGTTTAGCTGCAGGAGAAATTGTAAGCAAGAGGTGTGAAGATGCTATAGAAGATACAAATCACATCCTTGTAGATCTTGGGGCGTATCGAACAAAGTACTGGCATGGTGGGGGATAAGTACTGTATTGCACACTGATGTTCGTACTAATTTCTTCCAATTTAGGGGGCTCTTTGATACAAAAAGTGAAGCTGGTATGTAATTTGGTATGCAGGAATGTGGACTATTTGGAAGGATAGGAATGCAACTATTTGTTCAGAAAATGGAAGGGAACCGGAAGATATGATGGAAAAAATACAAATTCTGTCATGGGAATGGATAAAGGCTGCTGGTGGATTTACGTACTCTCTATCAAGCTGGATTTTAAACCCAACATATTGCATTTGAGGCTCTTTATAGCTTTGAGAATGGTTGGTGCTTCTGTCTGTTCAGGGGAAAAGGAGCAAACAGCTTGTGGTCAAGTTTTTATTGCACTATCATCAGAATGATTCATATGCTGCTGAGACAATATTTTCAACAATCACAAGCAGAATGTCAAAGTATAGGATGGCACTTATCAATGAAGCTACATATTGTACGAGCTGAGGTTTATTTCTACGAGCAATTTCAAAAGCGGATTTGAGATACCGATATGTGCAAGAAACTGTAGCGAGAGAATGATTTGTAATGTTAGACACGAATTGTTAGGCAAGGGACTGTGAGCAAGCGAATGTTTTTCTGCTGCTGGGAACTTTTTAGTACTCACTCAGCAATCTTTTTGTAATGGTGGGTTGGCACACCTTCTGCTCCACTTTATATTAATAATATTTTCTTGTTTAGCTTTTAAAAAAAAAAACAGATCGAGAAAAAAATTGGAAAATGAACTCAGACTTTCTCCACCAATTTTAACAAAATCTGACAATGGATTATCCTCTCACGTTAAGATGTTGATTCTAAAATTGGAGCCTCGATTCTTCTTTTTGCCAAACGGGAAAAGCACAGTGAGAGGACTCTAGTAACTTAGTCAACTCAGCGCGTAATCCACTCTGCCGTTGTGACCGGGTTTGGCAAAAAGCACGGCAAGAGGACTAAGTAACCCAGTCAACTCAACGCGTAATCCACTCTGCCGTCGTGACTGGTGTCGCTCTCGGCATGCAAAAACTGTTCACGACGTGATGGTGGAGGTCGTTGAAGCCATAGAAGGAAGCCGACATCATCTTCTTGGAAAAGAGAAAACGTGTTCGTGGAGAAAGAGAAAGAGATTTTACTCATTTTATTTTTTATTTTAAAAAAATAAAACAAAATTACACAACTACCATTTAATTTATAGGTTTAATTGTATTTTTTATTTCAAATTTTTTAATTTTTGACGGATTTTATTTTTAACAAATTAATTTGAGAAATTTTATTTTCAATTTTTTAAAAAAGTTACAAATTTTACCCTCTATAGTTTTGATGACGTGACATACTGACATAAACATAAAAAATAGGATAAAATTTACCAAAAAAAATAATAAGTCAGGGATAAAATTTGTCAAAAATGAAAAATTAAGAGTAAAATTTGTTAAAAAGTAAAAAATTGAGAGTAAAAATATAATTATTTTAACATGTCACGTCATGTAGAGGATAAAATTTATAACTTTTTTTAAAATATTAGGGATAAAATGTGCTAAATTAATTTGTTGAAAATAAAATTCGTCAAAAATTAAAAAATTTGGAGTAAAAATTACAATTAAGTCTAATTTATATTGAATCAAATTCCTGCTTCCAAGCCAAGAGAACATGGATGATGACCATGAAATCAAGACACCTATAAGATTTCATCTTCGTTTTCTATTAATTTCAAAACGAACTTTTTTTTTCATTAAGAGATCCAAATAATAATTAATGCTTTCCTTTGACATTCATTTATTCATTGATTTTAATTTTAAAAAAAAAAAAAGGCATAGCAACAACGCCATCACCTCCAAGACGGAGAATTTGCCGGACTGCGAGAATTCTTTGATCGAGCACTGACGATCCGTCACTGCTTTCCTTCACTTTCCGAACACGAATTTTAGGAACCCGAGCGTTTGTCCTCTTGTTCCTGAACCAATTCTTCGGATACTGATCTCGATGGGAGCCACTCTTATGGTGAGTCTGGTTGTATAGGATGGAATAAAAAGAAAAAAAAAATATTTAAATTAAAGTATAGAATAAAAAAAGTGGAACTTACAAATTTTTTTGAAAACTTCTCTTCAATTACTGTGGTTTCAATGGGACACCTGATGGCAGGATGGTGACGAAGTGCACGTTCGTGAAGGCAAGCGCATGGCAACGGGGCGGGACGGGGACGGGTACGTGGTTCTCTGTCCCCGCTCCCCACACACGTATCCGTCCCCGTCTCCGATCTCTGACGGGGATAATTTTTTTTGCCCATTCCCGTTCCCGTTCCCGTTCCCGTTCGGGGTCGGGTATACCCGTCTCATCCCCGTACCCGTCCACAAGTATCAGAATATGTATGAAAACCAATTCAGGAACAGTAACAACAAATAAAACTATTTTTCTTTTTCCGTTTTAAGAAAATTGTACAATTATTCGGTTAAGGTAAGTCAAGAATAAAAAATAAGATTAAAAAGGATTGTGCCATTTTCATAATATACATAAAATGAATAGGCTAAAATAATAGTAGTAGTTATTATTTCGGGGACGGGTATGGATACGGGTATAGATACATACCCATCCCTGTCCCCGTACCCGGTTAGAAAAGTCGGGTATTACCCGTACCCGTACCCGTGCCCGATCAGAGCGAGTATTCCCCATCAAAATCGGGACGGGTTTGGTCAGGTACCCGCGGGTACGGATTTTGTTGTCATGCCTAAAGGCAACGCTGAATTTGTGGATGATTGACGTGAAGGGTCAGAGGACTCTTTTTTAATTGGGTTTTAACGTGCCCACAGCTAACGTATGGGAAATAAAAACAAGTCAAACAGAATTCCTAAAATATAGGAATTAAGAAGATAGGAAAAGATAGTGGACAGGTTTTATCTCTTAAAAAAAAACTCTGATATTAAAAAAGAAAATATTTTTACTTTAAATATTAAATTTTACACGGTTTAATTAACTCGAAATTGCATAATCTTGCTCCAAAAAAAGCCATTTTTCCATGCTGCGTATAATCTTGGTAAATAAAATTTTTGAACTCACATTTTTGGTTCTGTTTTTCGATAGTGGGAGCACATAATATCCATATAAACTTTGAGTTTAATAGTTATGTACTGATAATGTAAAGTAGTTTAGTTTTACACTGTCATCCAATCATAAATCACTATTAATATGACTTTTATGATAGTTATCACAAAAGTTAACAAACTTACCATACATGATTGGATGATAATATAAAATTATTTTACAAGTGCATAACCTATTTTCTAATAAACTTTTAGTTAATTATAAACATACACTTCACTCTTTTACAATCCACTTTAACTGAGTGGCGGGGCTTGACAGAGGAATTCGGACAACCCAAAAATTACAAGAAACATTACTTCTTCTTTTTTTTTTTTTGAAATAGAAACATTACTTTTTTATACAAAGCAAAATTTGTATAGGGGTTATCTTAAAGACATAAAGTCTCATGTTGCTATCAAGAGGGTGTCAGAAGATTCTGATCAATGGATAAAGGAGTTTGCTTCAGAAGTAAGAAATATTAGAGCATCCACAATGGCAATCCTACACATTGGTTCTTAAGCTATTTTTGGTGAGTCCCATATTATCACATCATCTTTAAGAACTGTACCAACTTTTTATTCCAATGGTGAACTCACTAAGAACTTAAATTGGGTCTCATATGTTACTCCACATGTTTATAATTTTATATTTATATATTTTTGCTTTAAAATAATAATTGATTTGTAATTTAATTTTGAAATAATAAATATGCCAAAAAATATATATTCTTGAAGCATAAATTGTTTATTCCAAAATTAATAAATTTAAAATAAAAGAAATACATTATATTAATTTTGGGTTCGCAATAAATTTAAAATTAAGAAAAATACATAACAATAAATATTTAAAATAAATTTTAATTTGCATTTTCCTCATGCCAGAAATGTTCCAAAATGTGTTCCACCAAATATGCTTGAAGTTGCTTATAAATTTCCTTTTGACCCATGCGTGCTCTCCTTCTTGGATATGTTTTCAAATCCGAATGAGGACCATTAGATACTTCAGTGGTTGACATGTCATTGTCTAGATGATCATAAGAATAATCAAAATTACCATCATATGTGTGTCGTTCATTCTCAACAATCATATTATGCAATATGAAGCATGCATACATTATATCCTTCATTGTATCCATGTGCCAAGCACGTGTCGGCCACGTATAATTGCAAATCGAGATTGGAGCACTCCAAAAGCCTACTCAACATCCTTTCTAGCTGATTCTTGTCGTTGGTCGAATAACTTTCACTTATCCCCTATAGGCATTGGGATAGTCTTGACAAACGTAGCTCACTAGGGATATATTCCATCTGCTAGATAGTACCCCATATTATATTGGGTTCCATTCATCGTATATTGCACCGCTGGAGCTTGTCCTTGCAAAACATCATTAAACAAATTGGATTGGTTCAAGACGTTAATGTCATTATCTGCACCTGCAACTCCAAAAAAATATGCCAATTCCACAAGTCCTGTGATGCTACTACTTCTAGCATAATTGTGGCTTTACCATGATCACCTCGAGTAAATTGACCTTTCCAAGCTACAGGACAATTTTTCCATTCCCAGTGCATACAATCAACTGAACCTAACATACCTGGAAAGCCACGTGCCTCCCCCATTTATAGTAGGTGTTGAATGTCGTTGTTGTTAGGTCTTCTTAAGTACTCGGCCCCAAAGATTTGGTTCACACCTCTTACAAATCTCTCAGAGTATTCTAGTGCAATAGTTTCACCAATTCAAACATAGTCATCTACACTGTCAGTAGGCGATTCGTAAGCCAATATATGAATAGCGACGGTGCATTTTTGCAATGGTGAAAGACCCATTCTGCCAGCTGCATCGAACCTTGTTTGGAAGTACTCATCATGATTGCCCAGGGCATCTACAATTCGAAGGAACAAATGCCTTCGCATTCGAAACCTTCGTCGAAATTGAACCTCTATGTATACTGGATTTTCAGCGAAGTAGTCAGTGAACAATCGATCATGTCCTTCTTCACAACCTCAATCTATCACCGTTCTCCTACGTCTTTGTCTACTAGAGTTGCTAGCTTCTCGTTGTCTTCGCCGCTCAATTATTTTCCTCATGTATTCTTCTTCACTATTGTTCATAATTTCTTGTTCCATGAGTTGCCATTCTAGCATATCGTAGTACTTTGAATTGTTTGGATCCATTAGATGTTTAGCACAATTTGGTAAGAAGATAATATTGCACAATATAATGGGATGGAAATTTACTTGTATGCTTACAGTATATGTAGCACACAACTTAAAGGCTAGTTTAAAAATAGCTAGTAGAAAAATGGCTAGTTTGAATAATGGCTAGTTTGAATAACGACTAGTAGATAAACGGTTAGTTTGAATAATGGATAGTAAAAATAATTGTTAGTTTGAATAACAACTAATTTTAATAAAAATAATACATCGTAACATTATTTGAATAACAACTAGTACAACATAAAATTAGTACAACATAACATTTCTTGAATCTAAGGCAACTACTACAACATAAAATTAGTACAAGACAACCAATGGTAGAATCTAAAACTAACTCATGTTATATTTTTCTCTAATCATGTTACATAACATTTCATGATCTTTGAGTTGTCTCTCCGTCATCCCTGATGTGTCCATGAAGAGGATCTTTAACTCCTCCAACTTATTTTGTTCAATTCTAGCCTTTACCAAGTCTGCCAACATACCCATTCTTTCCTTATGTTGATTTTGCAATGCAATGAATTCAGCATTGCGGAAGAAGTTTCGGCAACTTTTGTTTTGTTCTTCCATTTTGCTGCCTTTTTTTTGATTAGGCGGATCGATGGTGTTGTTAAGTCATATTCATAACTTGTTGGCGTGTCAAGGTTGGAAGACGATGAGTATGCCCCCGAAGAAGAAATCTTTTATCTTTTTGAGGAACTTTCATTAAGTAGCTCTCTCCATTTAGGATTTCCTTTCAATAAACGCCATGCATGCTCACAATTAAATGCTTCACCGACATCTTGCTAATAAATAGCATATGCTTCAGTCATGACGTTGTCATCTAAACTTCCGTTTTTCCTCCTCTGAACGGCGTGTGTGTAACAGCCAACAAACTTCGCAACAAAAGTATGAATTCTATTCCACTGACCTTTTAGTTATGTGACCTCCCTTGCCGGTAATTGTTCACGGTTGTTGTTGTAATATTTTACCACTCTTAACCAAAAACTTTCTTCTTTTTGGTCCACGCCTACAATTGAATCATTTGAGATGTTGAGCCATGCTCCAATAATAAGAATATCCTCTTCCACGGACAATTTTATTGTTGCTACCCGTTCCTTCATCGAGTGTGATATTTTCTATGCCAATTTAGGTAGAAAATTGTGGAAATTACGTCGACATGGACTCAATTGGTGATTGAAGGTCTTCATTAGTGGCTTCTACACCACTAGTACCCATTGTAGGCCTATAAAAAGGGTGGCGAAAACATCGGAACAAATGGAGGATTTTGAGAATTTTCGGTAGAAGGAGGTGGATAATTTTGCATAAAATTGAATGTGGAGTTGTTTGGTGGTGGTGGAAACATAGGAAAAAATGGACGATTTTGAGAATTTTCACTAGAAGAAGATTGATAATTTTGCATATAATTGAAGAAAGCATTAAATTGACTTGGATCCATTTCATAAACAATATGAAATAGATAATAAGAATAACAACAAATTTCACAAATGACAGAATAATAAAAATTGACTATTTAAGATTGACAAAATTTTGGTTACTTCAGATCATAGTAGAATGCAGTGAATAGAAGATAGGTTGTGCATGTTATGAAACAAGGAAACACAATTTATAAAATTTTACTCCTGCTTTAATTGGATGCAACAGTTAAATCTGAACCCACTGATCAAGTTTACAGATGTAGGAAATGTTGAAATTTCAGCTATAATGGTATAGCAAACGGTAAAAATTTCTTATCATTTGTCATTTCACAATGTAGGAAACGGTATAATTATTTTAATTTCACTTTTTTTTCTCTCAAAATTTCAACCAGTTTCTCTAAAAAAAAATTCAACTAGTCATTTTTTCTCAATTCCCACACGCTCTACACTCTCTAGAATCTTCAACACCGATTCTTTTCTTCCCTATCTCTCACAACCTCCATGCACCACCGCACACAATAGCCTTTGCCACACACACACCGCACCACCACCTGTAACACCGTAATTTTTCTAATCTATGATAAAGTGATTGAAATTAATTATAAGAGATAATTAAATTTAATTTCACGAGAAAATTTAATTAATAAACATGTGTGATTTTTTTGTAAGTTTCAATGGAAAATTTCACTGAAAATGGGACTGTGTTGTACACTGACAGTGTAAGAATACACTGCGAAAGTGAGATAATAGTAAAGAAAAGTAAATGATGTAATTATAATTAGTCTCTAAGAATTTATAATTGGATCCCTGTGAAATTTATGTGTTGTTCTGTTATTGTTAATTAAAATAATAATATTTTAACGCAGTTCAAAGAGTGTGATTTTGAGAGTTTTTCTGGAGTTAGAAAGATTCCATGAGACATTTTAAAATTTTCTTCGGTATTCTAAATTAAGAATTAGTAAGTCACACATTTACTAATTTATGATTAGCAATCTGATTAGTTTATTTGCATTTGTTATCGTTTCCATTAATATTTCTACCAAAAAGCTATGAGTACACCTACCGCAATTTATTCCTACGTACTTTGTAACAAATTTTTTTTTCAAAGGCTTCCTAAATGCAATTTGTGCAAAACCATGTGAAATGAATGAGAGATCAGTTTGCTTTCTTCATTCAATTTGGACTTGGTCAAATTTACTCAAAAGCAAAAGATCTTATTCAAGAACCTCATTTTTCACATTTCCTTCATTTTGTCAAATGGCCAAATTTTCAAAGCTAGCACTCAAATTTTGCTGACCTTATGCCTTATATTTCTCAACGTGGTTTGAATTGGAAGCCAGCTCCTTTATTTTGAAATGCAAGTTGGCCAAAATCAATTAAAAAGGAATAGAAGAAACATTTGCTAATATAAATATAAACATGAGAAGTAGTTTTTCTCACTTATACTTCACGTGAAACTCCATAATCTTACTCTTCTATTGCTTCACAAAATTACTCACTTCCAGCTCTATAAACACATGTTCCAGGAATATGAAAATCAAGACAATTATTTTCTTCTTGACTTGATTTATTCTTAGTGTTGACTTAAGGTGATTTATTCAAGACCTTGTCTAAGGAACTAAGTTCTTCTACCTCTCACTCTCCAAAAACTCTATCCTTTAGCATTTCTTTGAGGTAAGGGAAGCTTTCTTGTGAATTTTATTTTCAGTTTAAGTTGGTTGAGAGTTAGGGGGCTCAACCACATATAACATGCATGCCCCTCTTGTTGTTTATGTTGTGTTGCTTGGTGTTTGAACTTGAGATATTGATGGAATGAGTTGGGAACCCTTTGGCAGTGGCTGTGTGGGATTTGCATGTACTGTCTTTGGATTGTTTTAATCTTTGAAATTGATTGGAAAGGCTCCTAAAACAAAGGAGACCATGCCCAAAATTTCTTGAAATTATTTGGTAAGCTTTGCATGTGAAAATCAAACCACAAAATAAAGTGGCAGTGGCTGTTTGGTTCGTCCAGCTCTGGACAGTTCCCACGGTTTTGTGATTTTTGAAAGATCTAACCGTTGGTTTTTTTTTAAATTTGTTTTGAATAAAAATAGACACAAAATGGAACAACTTTAATTTTGATATTTTGGCAAGATAACTTCTTTTTGAGGTTCATCCATGACCCACAAAGTGGTTTCTCTGTTTTCGAGTTCCACTGGAACAGGTCTTGATTTTTCTCAAATTTTACACTTGTGTACTTATCTTTTATTTTTCAATTTGTACCATTAAAAAATAGACAAAACAAGATTTTTAATCATATAAATTATGAAAATTATCATGTACAACTGCTAAATTAACTTTTTGAAAAGAAACAGGGCAGGGGTTTGGAGCTCAGTTTGGAGTCCGAAATTTAGGCTGTTAGAGAAAATTTTACTGGGAATAATTGGGAATGAATTTGAGGACATGGGATACCATTTTTAAAATAAAAATGTGTTACCTTTAACCTGTAAAAATACCAGCTTAAAACAAGTTTGATAAGTGTTAGAAAATTTAATTTGTTTGAACCATGTTTACTGGAAAGTCAAATTCGGTACTGTCAACTTGTAGGAATTTTAGAAAATTATCTAGTTGTCTATTTTACAATTGGGATACTATTTTGAAAAATAGGATTCAATAGCTTTAATTCTATATAAAAAAAATTTAATTCCGATGTCATTTTCTACAATCAGTGAGAGCTCACATTCAGTACTGTCAAAGAAAAATCGACCTTATTTGGTCAATTTGGTTAATATGATAAAATTATTGGAATGATGATGTTTGTTTATTGAGATGTGAATTTTTCTAAGGAAGTTGATAGGTAATATCTATTGACATGTTCTATTTCATTTTAAGTTTCAAGGATGTGAATCTTGAGTATTTAATATTTGAAATATGTTTTGTGTGATACAGTCTTTTGACTATAGGATGGATCTTGTAATCATGTTGTTTATCTCTATGATGTGCTCTCAAGTAAGTTTATCTATGAGAAATTGACTTTGTTGTTGGGGTTAGTATATTATGGTTAATGGGATATAATTTGTTGATATTATTATATTGTTGATTGAGGTGCTTAAAATTTTGTTGAAAACATTATTTATTATTGAGGTGTATGTGTTTTGTTGAGAAATTGAAATGGAATGTGATGAGATGATGATATATGTGAACTATGTGTTGGAACCATCCCTATATGTTAAAAGAGGAGTTAGCTACGTCCTTTGGGAAGATTTTTATAGAAAAAAATGGTATACATGGGAGGGTGAGTTTCACGCTAGAACTCCGGACCACTAAAGCGACCCGGGGGTCTCGCCTAGTGGGATATCTTTCCAAGTACCACCCCTACGTTTTGATTCCAAATGGCATGTTGGAGTGTTGATAACTACTTCCCAAGAGGTTTAGTGACTCTTTTAGTATATAGGGGATGAGTTGTTGTCGTGGTTAAGGATTGTGGATTGTTGAGATGTATTTGGATCCTTAAGTCAGGCCATAGAAGATGGCGGGTACGAAGGTGCCGTATCTCAGACTGTAAGGGACTCCAAATATGTTTTGCCGCTGGCATACGGTGGATGCACACAGTTGGTGCACAAAAATATTTCGAATGTTGAATTTGCACAATTGGTGCATAAGTGTGCACAATTGGTGCACAAGCATATGAGTAGGCACGTAAGTTGAGGGTGACCGAGAGGGCTCTCAACCTAGTGCTGGGAATTTTTGTGGTGGCTAATGGGAATGGGCCTATAGAATAGACGAGTGGGTGAATCCCTATAGATGTAAGGTCTTACAAACCTACAGAGGTAAGCCACTCTAGCACTTGTCTATTCTCGATAAAATCACACTTTCCCCGTAAGGTTAGCTCAAGGGACTCCCGGAATGGTCATAATGTACAGACTATGGTAGGGGATGAGGCCTATGAGGGATCGCTCATATGATGTTGAAACTCCATGGAGTAGAGTCAGTCTTGTTGACTAAGGTTGTCTAGTGTTTTATGTTGTGTTGTACATCACCTTGTGATGATGGTTGGTGGTGGTTGTATTATGTTGAGATTGTGGCATTTGTTGAATGGATATAATCCATGAGATCTGATGATTCATGGTAGTAATTGGTGATAGAACTATGTTGTTATTGATTATGTTGAGGATTTATGTTATAACTCTGTCGTATGAATTAGTTGAGATGGTTGAGCCATGACGGTGTTGTTTATTGGCGTTTATTGATGAACTAAGTTTTGATATAAGTTTATGAACTAAGTTTTGTGTAGAGTTTTCAGTTGTTATGTATAGTATTATATTGAAGAATACAAAGTTTGGTTCTCTTTATATTCCTTAATAATTTGGAAATTTACTTATTTACTTATATGTATATTTTTGTTTGGTAAGCTTACCCTTGCACTGTTTGCACTTGTGGTTTATGCCTGTGATGATCTCGGACATCCTGTTCGAGGGAGAAGATGGCTTTCTAGGTGGATTATTTCTCTTGGAGGTTTAGTAGATGGAATGAGCATGGAATTGAAGATGCCTTTGTTTAGCCTTTTGTATAGAATGGACCAGCATAGGGCTTTTATGTGGTTACCTCGTAAGAGAAGTATGTACATGTGGTTTATGTTTTAAGTTTTGAATTGTACCTTTGTTGGCTTTGAAATTGAGAAAAGTTTATAAGGTATTTTCATAAATAAACTAATGAAAGTTTGATTTTTTTTTTAAATTGAATAAAATGAAATCCCTTGTGGATAGTTATGTAATGAAGGCAGGTCGTTACACCACCCACCCCAAACCACCACCGCGCACTGCCATCCACCCTAAACCACCACCGCGCCACCCTTTGTACCAAAACCCAAACAACATCACTCCACCACCAACCTCCACGAACCATATCTGCTCGCCCAAATCACCACCGCGCTTTTCTATCTATGAAACCTAAACACCACTGTGGATCTGAAGAGCCATGCGTAGGTGGTTTGCACAGCTATGGCGTGCACCGCGGGGATGCGATTCGTTGGAGTTGAGTTTTGAGGATTCGAAGAATTTTTTTTTTAATATTTTGGTTCTGAAATTCCCCTCGTTTGATTCCTTTTGGTGGTGTTGTAATGGATCTGAAATTGGATTTTTTTTTGTTCAATTTGCCTATCAAAATTGCCTCTTTTAAATCCTCTTGTTGTTGTTGTAATGGTTATGAATTTTCAATTAATGGTTATGCAGTTGGGATTCATTATTGATTTTTGGTTTGTTTTTAGGATTCATGGTTCATTTTGAGTTTCATTTTGGAATTGATCCATAATTTTCAGATTTGGTTTTGTTTAATTTGTTGATGGTTCATGTTCTCCTCTATTATTGTTCTTTATTTCGGTTTTCTTTCCAGATTGTTGATAAAGGTTACTTTCCCCCTCTTCTTATTACTTTTACAAATAAATTAATTTTTTATTCATAAGAACCAATTCTTACTGACGAACGGTTCTTCTGATGTGGCGAACTCACTCTATGCTCCAACGGACAAACGAGAAAAAGGTGGGATCGTTCGTATTAAGAACTCCGGACGATCTACCGCTAAAGTTGCTCTTAGCAGGTTAAGGCTTTGGAATCTAGTGCACTTGATCGGATGGTGTCATGAAAGGAAAAGGCTATTACTTGTGTATGAGTACATGCCAAATGGAAGCTTGGATATTCATCTTTTCAAAAAGCAAAGCTTGTTGCAATGGGCGGTGAGGTATAACATAGTTCGATGCTTGGCCTTCGCATGGCTATATTTGCACGAAGAATGGGAACAATGTGTTGTGCATAGAGACATAAAATCAAGCAACATTATGCTGGATTCGGAGTTTAACCCCAAAATTGGGGATTTTAGTTTAGCAAGGTTTGTGGACCATGCAAAAAGTGCAGAAACTACAGCTTTAGCTGGGACTTTTGGCTACCTAGCTCCTGAATGTACTTTTGGCTACATGGCTACAGTTTTGGAGTTGTTGCTTTAGAGATAGCTTGCGAAAGAAAACCCATAAACCATGAGGCTTAAGAAAATGAAATACATATTGTGGAGTGGGTGTAGGGACTCTATGGAGGAGGAAGAATTCTTGAAGCTGCAGATCCAAGACTAGAAGGGGATTTTGAGGAGGAGAAAATAAAATGCTTGATGATTGTTGGTCTTTGGTGTGCTCACCCTGACCAAAATAATAGGCCTTCGATGAGGCAAGCAATTCAAATGCTTAACTTTGAAGCTCCCTTGCCCAATCTTCCATCAAGTTTGCCTGTTCCAACATATCTTGAGCACCCAATGCACTCATCCATAGCCCGGTTCAACATAAATTCTTCAAAGGAAGGCCAAAACCATATCACAAGCTCTAGTTCAAACATAAACTTGTCCAGGTTGATCATAACTTCTGATTTTATCTGAATGTTTGTTTCCTTCTTTCTTATGAATATTGTTAAACTAATGACCTATAAAACTTTTCTTAAGTACCTTTTTACTGTTGTAATTATGGTTTTTGTTTCAGTATGTTTGCTTGTTTTAGTGGTAATGTTATGATTAGTCGGTATGGGTTTAGTCTGATTTTGAGCAAAATTGTACTCCTAATGAGTAATGACATAGGATGCATGCATTTTGCTGACAACATGTATGGGTATGACGATGGACAATCATTTTTCATGTATTTTCACTTAAATATGAATCAAAATATGGAGAACAGTATAGTTATGCAACAAAAATGATAATTGTTGTTTCTATTCATCACTCTTCTTTTTTCATGTTATGGTTCTGTTTTATGATTTTATGGTATAAGTTGTCTTCATTTAACAAATATATTTACTTCTTTTTCTGTACATTGTATTTATCACATTTCTGTAAAGTCAGATTTTGTCATTCGTACATTTAAATATGAAAAAGTAATTCAATTTTCTGGCTAGTTGTTCACCTAAGGTCCTATGAACAATTACTTGAAACAATTCTGATAGAGATTCATGGGTGGTGGAACTGTTACCATATTTTGAAACCCTTAATAATGAAACATTCTATGTCTGCAAATCACAACTATTTTTCTTTAAAGATTCGATTTCCAGGATAAATTTCTTGCAATTATTTGTATGATTTAGTCAAATTTTTAGAAGAAAAAAATCAATCTAGTTAACAAACTAGAACCTCCACACATTATGTTAGCCTCAGCCACTCGGTCACAACTTCAATATCCTTGCTCGTTATGATTACCTCATTATCCTTTAACTCTAAACCATTCCTTTATGAAGATGAAACCTTTAATTTTGAAGATGTTTTTTCATCAAATAAACAATCCTTATGCTAATGAGAGATATAGTGTTATGCATGGCTCATATTCTATGAGTGAACAGATTGGGCTTGAATCACCATTGTTGGGTTACAAAATAAGTAGGTTGGGGGTGCGGGGTTTAGCCCCGTGGTATAGTACAGGGGTGATATTGTAAGTCTATATCGTGGTTTATTCTATATAAACTAACGTAGCCTTATTTGTCTAATCAATAATAGAATCAACCGCTATGCTCCCCAGGGCGTAGGCACACTTTTCGAACCTCGTTAAATCTCGTGTCTTTGTGTGTGCATGTGATTACTCTGATCTTTAGAATTCTAGTTGTTATTGCTAATAATTGGTATCAGATGGCGCTTAACCTTGGTGCGAAATTTGAAGTGGGAAAGTTTGATGAAACTGGGAATTTCGCAGTGTGGCAGAGGAGGGTTAAGGATATGTTGGCACAACAAGGTTTTCTAAAGGCGCTGCGTGCAACGAAACCTATTAGCATGGACAATGCCGATTGGGAGGATTGAAGGAGAGGGCTGTGGCGACCATATGACTATGTTTGGCAGATGAGGTCATATATCACGTTATGCACCTGATGTCTCCGGGGGAAGTATGAACGAAATTGGAGTGTCAGTATATGTCCAAGTCATGAAGCAAAAATTGTATAGGCTGAAGATGCAAGAGGGTTCTGATTTGCAACAGCATATCAATGTCTTTAATCAAATTATCAGTGATTTACTGAGGCTTGATGTGAAGATTGAGGACGAGGATAAGGTAATAATTCTATTGTGTTCTTTGCCTAATTCCTACGAGCATTTAATGACCACCCTAACGTATGGGAAAGACACCATTAGTCTGGAGGAGATCACAACTGCACTTATGTCCCACCATCAGCGGACACAGAATGCAGGGGAGTGTTCTCAAGGCGAGGGTTTGTATGCGAAGGGGAATCAAGAACGTGGGAGGATGCAAGGCAAAGGGGGTTTTAGGAGGAGGAATAAGTCCAAAACGTGACACGACAAATCAGTTTTGTGCTTCAATTGTAAACAACAAGGGCATATAAGAAAGAATTGTCCAAAATTGAAGTAGTCTGGTGAAGGGGCATCCCACTCTACGAACATGGCAAAGACTGATGACTCAAATTACTACAGTTAGGGAGATGTTCTCTCGGTTTCATGCAGTCATCTTATAGATGCGTGAATTCTTGATTCTGGATGTTCTTACCAGATGACTCCTAATAAGGAGTTGTTCACCACATACAGGTTAGGCAATTTTGGCAATGTCTATTTGGGTGGCGACAAAGCTTGTGTTGTTTTTGGAATGGGATAGGTACAGATTGCTATGGATGATGATGGAGTGAGAACGTTCTGTGATGGCCGGCATATCCTTGAGTTGAGGAAGAATATGATCTCACTTGGTACTTTGCAGCCCAATGGTTTCAGTTACAAGATTGATGGAGATCGGGATACCCTTAGAGTGTGTAAGGACGCGTTGACTGTGATGCAAGCACAATGGACTGTAAGCAATATTTACAGACTATTGGGGAGCACAATTGTAGTTCGTGTTGCATCTGTTGAGTTTGATGATAATGCTACCAGATTATGGCACCTGCGTTTAGGCCATCTCAGTGAGCGTGGGATGACAGAGCTTCATAAGGGATGACTCATGAAGGGAGTTCGGAGCTGTACTGTGTGCTTGGGAAACAATTCAGAGTGCGGTTTAAAGCTGCGAAGCATACCACCAAGGGGATCCTAGACAATGTGCATACTGATGTGTGGGGTCCTACTAGAGATCTGTCCTTGGGTGGTTCCCATTATTTTTTCACCTTCATTGATGATTTTTCTCACAAGGTCTGGGTGTACTTCATGAAACAGAAATCCGAAGTCTTTGAGAAGTTCAAGTTGTGGAAGGCTGAGGTGGAGAACTAGACGGGTAGAAAAATTAGGTACTTAAGATCTGATAATGGCAGGGAGTACACAAACTCATGGTTTCAGAAATTCTATGAGGAACATGGCATTCAGAGACACTACTTAGTGCGAAAAACACCACGGAGAATGGTTTTGCAGAGAGGATGAATAGATCCCTTACTAAAAAGGCATTATGTCTGAGGTTGAATACTGGCCTTTCTAAAGGCTCTTGGGCAGAGGCCGTGAATATGGCATGCTATCTGCTCAACCGATCACCACGAGATTAATTGGATGGGAAAGTTGCAGAAGAAGTTTGGACAGGTAACCTGGTTTATTTTAATAATTTAAGAATATTTGGGTGTCCTGCTTTTGAGCATATATCCAGTGATGAAAGATCTAAACTTGATCCAAAGTCAAAAAAGTGTGTTTTCGTAGGTTATTCCAAAGGCGTGAATGGGTTTAAGTTTTGGGATTCAGCTTCCAAGAAGATGGTGATCAACAGGGATGCAATGTTTGATGAGTAGTCCATGATGCCACAGACAATTGAGACACATGTGCCAATGCTAGAAGGAGCTTCCCCTAGCTCCATGGAGGTTCAGGTGGACTTTGAATAGCTGCCGGTGATTCCTGAGAGGGAAGAACCATGTAGTCCAAGACCTGAGACCACATCTGCACCTGAGCCTAGACCAGTTAGTCCAGTAGGACTGTAGGAGTACACTCTCGTCAGAGATCGAGAACGCTGCACTGTTAAACCCATTGTCCGATATAGGTTTGAAAACTTGGCTTCTTTTTCACTTCTCACCAATTTTAGAGACACGTCTACCTTTCAAGAGGCTATGAACAGCCAGGAGAAAGACAAATGGGTGGGTGCTATGGTGGAGGAGATGGAGTCTTTGCGAAAGAATCAAACATGGGAGCTAGTTGAGCTTCCTCCAGGCAAGAGAGCCACAAGGTGCAAATGGGTGTACAAGAGGAAACCTCTAGTATTAGAAAAAGAAAGGGAAATGTTCAAGGCTCGCCGTATTCACAGCAGAAGGGGATTGACTATGATGAGATTTTCTCCCCAATCGTGAGGCATACTTCTATCAGGGCAATGTTAGCCTTGGTAGTTAGTCGAGATATGCACTTGGAGCAGATGGATGTGAAGAAGACAACTTTTCTTTACGGTGATCTAGAGGAGCAGATTTACATGGAGCAGCCAGAGGGGTTCAGTAAAAATAGACTGGCCCGGCTGGTTTTTAAGTTGAAGAGGTCTCTATATGGATTGAAGTAGTCTCTAAGACAATGGTACAAGCGGTTTGATTCTTACATGCTTCGGATTGGCTATAGACGATGTGAGTATGACTATTGTGTTTATGTGAAGAGCCTTGATGATGGCTCTTTTATTTTTCTGCTACTTTATATGGATGATATGTTGATTGCTGGTAACCATTTACGTGATGTGAATGAGTTGAAATCCATGTTGGGCAAGGAGTTTGACATGAAGGACTTGGGTCCTGCCAAGAAGATTCTTGGGATGGAGATTCACAGGGACAGGAGGTCCAGAAGACTATGGCTCTCACAGCAAGGCTATGTTGAGAAGGTGTTAGACAGGTTTGGCATGAGCAATGCTAAGTTAGTGAGTACTCTACTTGCAAACCACTTCAAGCTTTCTATAGATCAGTTCCCAAAGATAGAAGAAGAGCTGGAATACATGTCAAAGGTTCCCTATGTCAATGCAGTTGGTTGCTTGATGTATGCTATGGTTTGCACTAGACCAGATTTGGCACATTCTGTAAGCCAAGTTTGTAAGTTTATATTGAAGCTAGGGAAGTGACATTGGGAAGCAGTGAAGTGGATCTTCAGGTACCTAAAGGATACAATAGGGCATGGTATCATGTTTGGCAGTCAGTAGGGTGATCCTTCAGTTGTGGGATATGTGGATTCTGACTATGCTGGTGATTTGGATGACAAGAGGTCTACAACAGGGTATGTTTTTACTCTTACAGGTGGGCCTATTTGTTGGAAGTCCATTGTTCAGTCTATTGTGGCAATGTCAACAACTGAAGCAGAGTACATGGCAGTAGTAGAGGCTAGTAAATAAGTTGTATGGCTCACAAGGCTAGTAAAGGAGTTGGGCATTGAGCAAGGTGGAGTTCAGTTGCATTGTGATAGTCAGAGTGCTATCGATTTGGCAAAGAATCAGGTGTATCATGCTAGAACCAAACATATTGACGTGAGGTTCCACAAGGTCAAAGAGTTGATGGCATCTGGTTAGATTTTGCTCAAGGTTCACACTTCAGAGAATGCAGCTGATATGTTAACCAAGATGGTCATAACTGACAAGTTCAAGCATTTCTTGGACTTGTTGAATGTTGCTCAGTGCTAGTCGTTACTGGACCCCCCAACCCAGGAGACATATGAGGATATAAGGTGGACTTGCTGTTATCTTCCACGGGGCCGAATATTCGCCAAGGTGGAGATTGTTGTGCATGGCTCATATTCTATGAGTGAGCATATTGGGCTTGGGTCACCTATTGTTGGGTTACGAAATAAGTGGGTTGGGGGTGTGGGGGTTTAGCCCTGAGGTATGATACATGGGTGATATTGTAAGTCTGTATCATGGTTTATTCTATATAAACTAATGTAACCCTATTTGTTTAATCAATAATAGAAACAACCGCTCTGCTCCCGAGGACGTAGGCACACTTGCTGAACCTCGTTAAATCTCGTGTCTGTGTGTGCGTGTGATTACTTTGATCTTTAGAATTTTAGTTGCTATTGCTAACATATAATGTTGTAGTATCAAATTCATCTTTGCGATCTAGAGCAATTCACAAAACAAGAGTCGTGATTGAAATGATATCACATTCTTCCTAGCATTCTCCAACTGGTCACTTTTTGTGCCACAAGAAAGCAGTGATATTAGTCTATAAATGAGAATTAATCTCAATTATTCAAAATAAACACAACTGCGTTGCAGTGGAATTTGACTAGCTAGGCATCAATATTAGATCAACAAATTCACATAGTCCCTAAGCGACAAAGTCTTTAGTATTGTGGATGCCATAAGGTATAAAGCTGGAGTTAATTACAATTCTAGCCCAAAAAATATTGAGGAAATGTATTGGTTTACAATTTTTGTACAAAAACTTACACAATAAAAGAAGAAGATAAGAAGAGAAAAGAGATAGTTATGTGTTGAGATGATTGATGTCACGCTCTTAAGCATGGGTACTTCTAAAATTATGACATATACGTACCAGGTATGTTCCCATATCTAGTTTCGTGGGCACGTACCAAGTACGTACCAAAATTTTTTTTTTTAAACAAAATTGGGTACTTAATTTAGGTACATATGAGTACTTTTTGGGTACATATCAAACTCGTACCTAAGTATGTCTGTTGTAAGATAAATTTGAGCACATATTCCTTTATCTATTCTATGAAAAGAAATAGGCTCAATCTTAAAAGAAATGAAGATTTAGATTTCATACATACAAATCTCCGTCTTCTCTTTAGAAAGAGTGTTATAAATTAAGAAGGTGGGAGCAAAATGCGGAATATTGATGGAGATGAATGGGATTCACTTGATGGGGTTGACATTCTTGAAGTTGCTACTCTTTCTCTTGATGAACAATTTTTTTTTTTTTATTATGAACAAGAAAATGATGAAATTGAAATTGTTAAAGTGTGATATCATAGTCATGCTTAGGTGTTATAACATTTATTGGTGAAAATTTACGTCTTATAGTTTTTATTATGAGATATGTTTTTGTCATGTTGAAGAATTTAATCTCCATTTATATTATAAATTGTTTATTTGTGTTTTTTTTTATCATTTATAAAATTTAGTCATGTTTATGCTAAATTCTATTTCATATATATACATATTTTTTTAAAATTTATATAACGTACCCATACTCTAGATTTTTGGAAAATCCTATATCTTGTACTCGTACTCGTACCGAGTACAAGTGTCATACTTGTATCGAATTGTCACAATGACATATTCAGAGAAAAAAATAGAAATGTTGTCTGAATAAGTGATCTCTAAAGCCTTAGTGACACTTTTCATGGGTTAAGAGTAATGTCAGAGTCATAAAACGCCTGGCCTCTAGTTTTTTTAGATGTGTGTTGCCACCAGTGTTGTGAAAACCGATCTGATCAGACTGGTTGGTTACTTATTGAACCGGTTGACCCGGTATATACTAAAAAATTAAAAATATATATATAATATAGCTAACAAAATGTGATCAATTCATTGTTATGATTAAACTATAAATATTACATATTAATTTATTATTATAAATTATTTTGTTGAGTGTTATCATTAAATTACTAAGAAAATTCTTGTTATTTTCCACAACTAAATACAACAGTTGTCGGAGGGCCATGAGCAAGTCTATTGAAGATGTATAAAACACATAAATATTAAATCATATAAAGATCAAGATAATAATAATTAGTTATTATATACTGTTATCAAGATCAAAAAAATATTATAGGAGCATACTATTATATACTATTCAACAATTAACTTTTTTTTTTTAAAGAAATTCAACAATTAGCTATTCACAATTTAACATGTTATAAGAACATATTATATTATTATTATTATATATTATTGAACAATTGGTTATTAACAATTCAGAAAGAGCTCTCACCTTTCTGTTTTATAAAAAGTTTCGTTGGAATATATATATATATATATATATATATATATATATATATATATATATATATATATATATATAATAACTAAAACAGCTTGGCTGGAATTATAGATATCAAACATTCAACATTTGAATTATCAAGCTTCTGTCGGGTTTCAAAATTCAAATGGTACCATGGAAAGAATTTCAAATAGCTACATTATTTTAGAAATTGTAAAAAATAAAAAAAACTACTCAACCCAAACTGACTCAATCTGGTCCAGGTCACCGTTTCTTGTCAACTGCCTTTTTGTTTGGTAATTTCTTATTTTATTTATATATATTTTGTCTTTGAGAAAGATATCTTCAACTAACCCCTCGACTTGGACAGCGATTTCCAACAGCTTCTATAGACTTCAATACGTGTAATTTGACAGGTTCAATTGGTTGAAGCATTGATCACTTCAGAGTTCAAACTGACCTACATCTTGTACCTGGCATATAATATTTGTTCACTCTCAGTGGTCCTCCAGCATACAGCATTTGATAATTTATATACTGGTCGTATGTGCTAAATGTCAAAATTGTACTCAAGACGATACCAAGTACACAGTCATCAGCCAAAACCAGGAAACTGATCTTGAAGCAAATTAAAAAAAGGAAATATCCCTAACGGGTAAAAAAAGCCTATAATCCAAGGAAAAAAAAAAATTTAACTTACATTTTTGGTCCTGTTTTTAATATAGAAGGACTACATCATTCCCATATAAACTTTATGGCTATATACCTCATCTAAACTTTTTGACTATTCTGAGCTAAACCCACTGACTCATTCAACCAAGAACCACGGCCAAGCAAGAAACATTAACTGCATGCAGCTACCCCAAGCAAGCCATATTTGACGATTGCATTTCCACCCTGCCCAACATCAATTTCACCAATCATGGCAGCATCTCGTTACTGTAAGAAAAGTTATGTACATGCATCTTTTCATGTAACATTAACATTCTTGCTTCTTGTAATACCTCGTGCAGCTTCATTATCATTCAACTATCAGCAAGTTGGTGACACGGGAAACGCCCTCAATTTTTCAGGAAAAGCCGATCGTGACAATAATGTCATCCAACTCACCACGTATGAGCCAGATAGTGTTGGTAGAGTTATATATTACCAACAATTGCATCTTTGGGACAAGAACTCAGGAAAAGTCGCAGACTTCACTACCCATTTCTCCTTTACCATCAACACCCCAAATAAAACCCATCATGGAGATGGCATCACCTTCTTTCTGGCACACCCAGACTTTCCTCAATCTGACATAGATGGAAGTGGTATTGGTCTTGCGAGCCGTGTACAACTGGGGAATCTAAATTACGCAAAGGATTATCCATTTGTAGCAGTGGAATTTGATACCCTTGTTAATGACTGGGATCCGGGATATGACCATGTCGGTATCGATGTTAATTCTATTAACAGTACTGACACTACAGAATGGTTCTCCAGCATGGATGAGAGAGGGTATGATGCTGATATTAGTTACGAATCTGGTTCAAACAGGTTAAGTGTCACCTTCACTGGATATAAGGATAATGTCAAAATTAAACAGCACTTGTTCTCTGTGGTCAATCTGAGTGATGTCTTACCTGAATGGGTTCAATTTGGCTTCTCTTCTGCAACAGGATTCTTTTACGAGGAACATACTCTTAGCTCATGGTCCTTCAACTCTAGTTTAGACATGGAAACACAAAAGGGTGGAAGCAAAACAGGGCTGGTGATAGGGCTGAGTGTTGGACTTGGTGCAGGTGTTTTAATTTTTATTTTGGGGGTAACTTTCCTTGTGAGATGGGTTCTGAGGAATAGAGGTATAGAGGAAGTCTCACTTTTTGATCATGCTATGGACAGTGATTTTGAAAGAATGTCTCTACCCAAGAAGTTTTCCTATGAAGAACTTGCCAGAGCAACTAATAACTTTGCAAGAGAAAACAAAATTGGAGAGGGAGGATTTGGGGCAGTCTACAAAGGACTTATAAGAGAGTTGAACACCCTTGTTGCCATTAAGAAGGTATCTCGTGGATCTAGACAAGGGGTGAAGGAGTATGCATCTGAAGTAAAGATCATTAGTCAACTGAGGCATAAAAATTTGGTTCAACTCTTTGGGTGGTGCCATCAGCAAAATGACCTGCTGCTGATTTATGAGTTCATGGAAAATGGAAGCTTGGATTCTTATCTGTTTAAAGGAAAAGGCCTGCTGACATGGAAAGTGAGATATGATATTGCTAGAGGCCTGGCCTCAGCACTATTATACCTGCATGAAGAGTGGGAAGAATGTGTGCTTCATAGAGACATAAAATCCAGCAATGTTATGTTGGATTCTAATTTTAATGCAAAGCTTGGAGATTTTGGGTTAGCCAGACTAATGGATCATGGGATAGTATCAAAAACAACTGGTTTAGCAGGAACAATTGGATATTTGCCTCCTGAAGCTGCCACAAGAGGCAAGGCTAGTAGGGAATCTGATGTATACAGTTTTGGAGTTGTTGCTCTGGAGATAGCATGTGGTAGAAAGGTAATTGAACCTAATCAGAATGAAGAGCAGATCTATTTGGTGGATTGGGTTTGGGAACTCCATGGCATGGGTGCTCACTTTAAAGCATCTGATCCAAGCTTATATGGACACTTTGATAAGAAGGAAATGGAAAGGTTAATGATAGTTGGCCTTTGGTGCACTCACTCAGATTTCCTTCTGAGGCCTACAATTAAGCAAGCTGTTCAAGTGCTTAATTTTGAAGCTCCAATGCCCATTCTCACATCTTTCAGCTCTATGCCCTCTAGGACTTCTGCTTCTGCAAATAACCAACATGTGTCTTCAAATTCAAGCAGTAGCTTATTCACTGGATCCTCACAGTCGAGCATAGCTATTGAAGTCATTTCTCCAGCAGCTGCAAATTTACATACGTACTAAGTTTAATATTTATTCTAGTATTTTCTTCAATTGGTTTTGGTCTCTTTTTTTTTTTTTTTCTTGAAGTGAAATTTTACATCTATGTCACACATTATAGCTTTTGTAATATTTTCTGGTCCAATGCATTGTCTTCCAGCAATTTCAAGTTACATACTTGCCTTGCCATTATGTAATATTATCAAAAGAAGCTTGAACTGAAATTCTACATAAGTACCACAAATGACTTCCAATTCTTTGATATGTACTTGTACTGAATCCTGATCCAATTCCGTTTTCTATTTTTTTTCCTGAAACATCAAGTTTAGAACTCATTGCCAATATATCATTTGTTAAACAAAGAAAGCTTTGTGGTACTATATTAAGATATTGTTCAGATTATAATCGTTACATAGTAAGAGAATGTGTTTGCTTATAAACATGCTTTTTCTCTGCAATCTACACTTCTTTCCAATGTTGTTAGAACATAATCGTCCTTTTTTCTTTCTCCTTTTGCTGAATACAGTGTGTTTTGCAAACAAATTCGACCACCAACTTATAAACCAAACAAAAGGGTAAGACACATATAGTTACTCTTAGCCTCTGCCTGTTTCAGGATAAAATTGATCAATCCTTACAATTTCAAAATCCAAATTGTGATTCACCATTAGTTTTTACAAAACTGAGATAAACTACTGCCAATTAAACAGCGTGAAAGTTACTCTTAGGACATTGCTGGGAGTTGTACACCTTATAACATGTTTTTAAGAGTTAATTTTTAAAGGAGGATAATGATATATAGATACCCGTATATCATAAATATTTACTTTGACATTTTTTTTTCTCTTTCACTCTCTTTTTATCAAATCATATCATCTCGTATTATTTATATTTCTCTCTCCTCTTAAGTTCTTTCTCAAGATGTCAAACAGTATGCACTGTCGATGTATCTATATTTTTTAGAGAAAAAAAAATAAAGAGAATAAATATTTTATTTTTAAATTAAAAAATCATATAATTTAGAAAAATAAATAAAGGGTTAACACATTAAATTATGTTAATTTATTTCCATCGCTATCATCTTGTCTAAATCTTAATTAACTCCCAAACTTTCCTTGAGGACTTCTACTCAATACCCTACCCAGTACCCACCCGATGCAAGGATGCGTGTGATTGCATTGAGACTCATGTATAGGAAATAAATATGTATTATTCATGCACTTACTTAGTCAAGACGCATACTTTTCTTCTATTGGGTAGTTGGGCGGAAGCAGAGACAAGCTTGCCTCGCCTCTTAGCAAAAGTCAACATCTTAACGTCAAATATTAATCATAATGTAATAAAGTAATTAAACCATAAAGCAAGTAAACAGAATCCAGGGTGAATGCCAGTCAATATGGTTGCGTCTTGATGAAGCAAATACTGAAAATATATTTCCTTTCAAACGCGTCTTTCTTACACGTAGAAGCCATATTTGACGTCATCACGCTGCTTTCAAAAAGAAAAAAGAAATCTTAAAAAAGAACATCCTTGTCTGCAACTTTGTGGAATGTTCGTTTGCATTGTTGGGTTGTTTCGATTGTAGCCATTTTTTCTCGTTATCCATTACAGGGCTCAATAGTCAATACGCCTAAACCTTCAATTTAGTGAAAAAGACAGTCACTTCAAGAAGTTCGCAAGAGTTTACCACGAGTTTATTTGACTTGGCGAAAATAATTTAAGCTAAAAAGTTTGGTCTTCCTATATTTTTCAATATGCAATTTTAGTCCCTCATTTTTTAAATTGAGACATTTACTTTGAGCATTTTCTGTTTCTATTTTCAAAGAAAATAAAAAAGAAGGTTGAAAATACGTTTGTTTCATTTACAACATTTTCAAAGAAAAAGAAAGCGGCAAAGCGAAAACATAGTGGCACATGTGTAATTATAAACACAATGTCTTTATTTTTCATTTCTTCCAATCAAAGCTCCTCGTCTAGTGAAGGTTGGCCTTGTGGTTCACATCCCCCTGTTTTTGTTGTCATAATCTCCAGAGGGTCATCTCTTTCCTCTCCTGCAATGTGTCCATCCAATCCATCTCCATCGCCGATAACCTCATCCACCATCCACAACCTCTCCTTCGTACTCTCACACCCCCGATCTTCAACTACATCGAGTTTCCCAATTTTTTAAAATTTGTAATTTTAGTACAACCATCCAAATTAATGTATTGACTATTAAGTTTTTAACGTTGACTTCTACATGGCACAACTTAACTAACATGGCAATAGATTATTAATTGGGTAAATAGCCTATTTAGTCCCTGAACTTACCATTCGCTGATAATTTGGTCCCTATATTTTTGAAATTATCGATTTAGTCCATAAATATGCAAATGTTGTGACAAATTAGTCCAACCGTTAAGTATCTACCGTTTCTGTTAATGTCAATAGCGATGTGGCTTGTCGTCGATGACATGGCAAATCCACGTGGCGGATGTGATTTGCACATGCTTAACCAGGTCAGAGGACCAATTTGTCAGTCTTTTTTTTTTTTTTACCTCTTTAAGTAACCATTCAGTGTGTTGTTGTTACCATTTGTTACCTTTAAGAGAAAATCACTATTTTTCCTCCTTCTTGTTCCTACCCTTTACTTTACCAATGGCCAACGTTGACGACGTCCGATAAATGGTGGGGGTTCATTTTTGGTCGCCCTTAAAAGACGATTGGTAACGACTCGTTGAAGACAAATAACAACTTGTTGAAGGTCCACTATGTCGTGGACTTATTTGTCAATAAGTTGTATAGTTTGAGGACCACTCTGTCATTAAGTGGCATACTTTAGGGACTAATTTGTCAGTATGCTGCAAGAAAATTTGCTTATAATCATAACTAATGTATGCTTACAATCATGTAGGGTCTGGTCCCAACAATGAAGGAGGTCTTTCTTAATGCTCCTCACATGTTCTGTGTTGTGCATTTGTGGAGGAATTTTTCCAAACAATGGAAAGATAAGGAGCTTAGGGGATTAGTTTGACAGTGTGCAAGGGCATCTACTGTACTAGAATTTGAATTGAGCATGGGAGTTGTGAAGAGGAAGAATGAAAGGCTTGGAAGTATTTGGACAAATGGGCAAAGGAATCATAGACAAAAGCTCACTTCAGTGAAAATAGTAAAGTGGACAATATCATATGAACTTGAAGTTACTGCAACTGCAACAGCAACAATTGAAACAACAATATACTATTACTCATTATATTTTATGTTTATATTAATTTCAATCATTCACTACAGGAGGAAATTGATTGCTCTCAAACTACACCAGTAATTGAACCAGAGGCAGTTGAAGTTGCACCAGAAGTTGTCCTTATGTTGAAGCTGCAAATGTGCCTACATTTGTATTGTACTAGCAGCACCTGCATTTAGACCACCACCAATCAGACCTGCAACTCCTATGATCATAGTTCCCTTCCCAAGTGGACCATCCCTAAGAATGACCCAACCAAATTTCATGAATTTCATTCCTACACCAGGATTCCAGCATCCTGAAGGTCGTTCTAAATGATAGATGACTACTTTTTATATTTTGGATGATTAAGCTATAATGTTTAAGCTGCAATTTAGTTGTAATGGTTTTTTTATGAACAATTTACTTTTTGAACTTCTTCTTTTCGAAATTTCTGCTGTGACAGTATTAATCTACTACTTGTGGGTAGTATCAGGGATGTTAAGGACAATATTTGGTGTCCTTTTTAGGTTTTGGGTACCGTCACAATAGAAATTTTAGTAGTATTTGCCAATGTAATGAACACATTTTGCAATTTTACTATGAATGCACGTTTATTACATAATTGTCATGGACCAGTTTCCCAGTTAGTTATATTTTTTAGGGACCATTTTGACATTAAGTGTCAAAAGTTGGGGACCATTTTGATAGTTACTTTCTGAATGAAATGAAGGCTTCTTCAAATTTTCAAGGGTAAATGGTCGTTATGTACTAACCTTAAAAAGCAACTGTAAAAAAAAATTCATTTTCACTGACTGACTGACAATTTAGTCCGCGCTGACGTGGAACGCCCCTGTACACGTGGATTTGCCACACCATCGATGACGTGCCACGTATGCACTCAACGTTAACGGAAACGGTAGATACTTAATGGTTGGACTAATTTGGCACAACATTTGCACATTTGTGGACTAAATCGGTAATTTCAAAAATGTAGGGACCAAATTGTCAACGAATGGAAAGTTTAGGGACTAAATAGGCTATTTACCCTTATTAATACTATTTAGTATACAATTTTGATAATTAAAAATTCATTCTCATATTTTTTTATAGGATTAATTAAGTTTTTAATCCCTAAACTTTTTCAAAATTCGGTGTTTAGTCCCTGAACAAAAGTTTGACCGGTCAAAATCACTAAACTTTTTAAAAATTCAATTTTTAGTCACTGAACAAAAGTTCGAACACCCCATTATTTTTATTTATTTAATGGGGTTTTAGGGACTAAAAACTGAATTTTTAAAAAGTTTATGGACTAAAAACCGAATTTTTAAAAAGTTTAGGAACCTTGACCGGTCAAACTTTTGTTTAGGGACTAAAAACCAAATTTTTAAAAACCTTAGGGACCTTGACCAATCAAACTTTTGTTTAGGGACTAAAAATCGAATTTTAAAAAAGTTTAGGGACTAAAAACTTAATTAACCCTTTTTTATATTAAGTAATAACATGTTCTTTATTTTATAATTTTAATAATTAAATGTTAATTTTGATATTAAGTAGTAACATTAAATATTATATTGCTACTTATGTACATTTTTTTAAATAAATTACTTTAAAATATATTTCATGAAAAATCTTTATATATATATATATATAGTGTTGGGATCTCAAAAAGGAAACATTTTTCAGCCCAAAACAGAGGCATATTTGTATTTTTTATGTAAATAAAAGTATTATTGTTGGGATCTCAAAAAGGAAAATTTTCCTGACCAAAATAGAGGTATTTTTGTATTTTTTTCATTGTCAATTAATTAACATATGTCAATTACATTAAAAAACTAATAACAATTAACATTTTAAAGATACATGAAACTCAAGCAAATATTCACGGCAAGTAAATTAGATTTGGTTTAAAATAATATTAACACTTATAAAAATGAAGACAAATCTTTATTATATATTATGTATTATATATTATATATTATATTATTATTATATTATATAAAAATTAAAACTAAAATAAAAATATAAAAATTAAAACATATTTATGTAAAAAAGTATAGAGAAGAAAAACTTTTTTTTTTGTAAAGAAAGTAATTAAAGGGGGACGTGAACCCATGACTTTCTTTTTTTCTTTCACTGCCTAAATCACTAAACCATTTAGCTTGTTTCATATAGAGAAATAAAACTTAACTCATTTAAAGTGACATTTCAAAAGATAACGTATAATTATTAGGGTGTTCAAATCTAAACCAATCCAAAATAAAATAAAAAACCACTAAAAAAATGAAAACCGAATCAAACCGAAATTTTTTGGATTTGTTTGGATGATTTTATGCTCAAACCCACCGGTTCGGTTCGGTTTGCGGTTTGTGTCTCTGAAACCAATTCAAATCGAACCAAACCGCAACCTTTTGCCCTTCGCTACTGTTGTATTTTGGGGGTTCTTTACTTGACAAATTTGGCTTTTAATTTGTTTTCTTTACTTGGCAAATTTGGCTTCTAATTTGTTTTCTTTACTTGACAAATTTAGCTTCTAAATTTCCTGTTTTTGTTTACAGTCATGTTTCAGCTTTGTATTATTAGGTACTTATTTGAAATTGTGAAATATATTGAGTAAATGTGTTCCAGGTTCTCGTTATTATTTTGTCAAAAAAAAAAAAAGTTCTCGTTATTAGGTACTTATTTTACAAAGTGATATCAACATTGTGTTAATAAACTAAAAAACAAAACCGTGAAATCGAACCAAACCAAATCACAACGGATTGATTTGGTTTGGTTCAGATTTCATGTTGCATTCAAACAAAACCAAACCAAACTACATGTTCATTTTTTGTTTAGTTCGGATGACTTTATCTTAAAAATTTGAACAAAACTGCACTGCAAACACTCCTAATAATTATAATATTTTAATCTATTATTGATATTATGATAAAATACTTAAACGTGTATAACAAATTAACTATAGGGAAATTATTCATGAACACCCAATATGTCATTAGACACCTAGTGAAAGAGAAAAAAGTATAGGTTTTACAAGTAATATGAAGTGACATGAAAAAAGAGATAGAGAGAAATTACGGGTGTTTATTAGATGTTTAAAAAACATGAATGTTTGTATATCATTACTCTTAACTATATTTATATGTCTGTCTTATCATCTCCTATCTCTTTCACGGTTAACTTATCATCCAATTCCAGCTTCAGCTTCAGCTTCGACGACAGGGCAGGGACGCCCTTTACATACTCTATCACCGACCTCTTGTCCAGTCTACAGAACTCCACAAACGCCATTACTAATTAACTAGTGTGTATGTATTTGTAACCAGACACTAGACAGACAGACAGACAAAGGGAGTTACTTGTAGCTTTAAGGAGAAACTGAAAAAGGAATTTCTCGTGCAATAGTATTTTCAATTATTTGTGTCATGTATATGTCAAAGTAAATAGTTTAATTAAATAAACATAAAGTTGCATTTCGACTGGACATGAACAGAATTTCTTCATGTAAAAAAATACTTGTGATCTCATAAAAGAAGTTTAACATCAATATGACACATTGTCATAATCTAAATCTATTACCAACTAATTAGTTTGACTATTGGTTAATCTTGTCGATAAAACAACTTCATTCTTTTATGCTTTCTTTTCTGTTTCACAAAACAAACTCATTCCTAAATGATCCTAACATCGCACGAATGGCATGTTACTGCTGCAAAAGGCCTTTACATTTAGCTGTTAGTGGATATGTTCTTACCAAGCCCTAATAGATGCTTCCAACATTCTCTCACCATGTCTGATATGTAAAATATGCAGCAGCTATGTGTTTAGCTTCTGTTGGACATGGATCGGTTCTGAATAAACATCGAAGCAAGCTTGCTGTATATATATTTAGTAGATGGGCATGCAGTGTTACCACAGCTAGCATGAGGAGCAATTTCAATGTTGCATTCAAATATGTTACAGCTATGCATATGTTAAACATTCAAAGCATGTATATATATGGGTATATTATTGGGGGAAAAATTGATGTTATTTATCAAGACAATATAATGATTCCTTATGCAAAAATGATTTGTATAATTTTATGTTATTAGAGTGTACTGTAAGAGATGCAGTTACAAAACTGCAATATCAGGTAGTTATAGTTAAGTCTGTTAAGTGAAAGTTAGTTTTGACAGCTGTCATATAGACAACTGTCTCTATAAATACAGTAATGTAATCAGTTTCTTATGTGGGATAATAATATTCAATCTTTTACTTCTTCTCTCTTTTATACTCTTTCTCTTTAGCTCTCTGAAATCTAAGATGGTATCCAGAGCTCTATGATCGACAATGGCCGCAAGCAACAATTCTCTTCCCACCTCTTCCACTCAAACCTTTTCTCACACTATTACAGAAAAACCTGATGATTCCAATTTTCTTCTGTGGAGACAACAAGTCGAACCAGTTATTAAGTTGCATCGTCTTCAAAGGTTCGTTGCAAATCCTTCGATTCCACCACGATTTCTCTCCGAAGAAGATCGCACTACAGAGAATGAGAATCCTGCTTACTCAGCATGGGAGCAACAAGATCAAGTTCTTCTAACTTGGCTCCAATCGACGCTATCGTCATCGTTTCTTTCACGAATCTTAGGATCTGTTCATTCGTACCAAGTTTGGGAGAAGATTCATGAGTATTTTCACAAACAAACACGCACGAAAGCTAGGCAATTGAGAACAGAGTTGCGCGCGACAAATCTTGACGACAAAACCGTGCGTGAGTTTCTTCTTCGCGTTAAAGCTATTTCGGATTCTCTCGCTTCTGTAGGAAATCCAATTTCGCATCAAGAACATGTTGATGTTATCCTCGAAGGTCTACCACAAGATTACGGTTCTGTAATCTCTGTTATTGAAAGCCACTTTGAACCACTTCCAATTGAAGAGGTTGAAGCACTCCTTCTTGCTCACGAATCTCGGTTGCAGAGGTTTCATAAGAAACTTATCTCTGATTCTCCGTCAATCAATTTGTCCCAAATTGCTTCGACGAACCCTAATTCTACTTCGTCGCCTAACTTTGATAACTATGGTATGCCAAACAAGACTTCACAAATGTCCGATTCTGATAATTTTCAATCTAACAGTCGCGGTGGTTTTGGCCGTGGAACTGGCTATGGTCGCGGTGGTGGTCGCGGCCGTGGAGGCCGATTCGCTAATACTCAGTGTCAGGTGTGCCTCAAGTTTAGACACACTGCCTCGTTCTGCTATTATCGCTTCGACCAACACTATCAACCAAATCCTGCACTGACCTTACAAGATACTTCAGGACAGAACTATCAGAACTTTAATCAAGCTTATCAGTCTCAGAATAATTTCCATGGTGCCTTTGGACAAAACACTACTCATCGCCCCTCTAATACTTGGATAAACAGCAACTACAGGCCCTCGAATTCCTCTCAGTTTCAGACTAATTCCAATACTGGATTACCTCCAAGTGCTATGCTGACAAATGCAAATCCTCAGTCTCAACCTTCTTCAACTTAGATCCCTGATTCGGGTGCTTCATTCCATGTCACAGGTGAATCTCAGCACATTCAGCAGCAAGGACATTTTGAAGGTCCTGATCAAATTTTCATTGGCAATGGCCAAGGTTTGCACATTAACTCCTCTGGTTCCTCTAGTTTTGTGTCTCCTTATAATTCTAATGTCTCCTTGTCTCTCAATCAACTTTTACATGTTCCTTCTATAACAAAAAATTTGATTAGTGTCAGTAAGTTTTCTAAGGATAATGATGTCTTCTTTGAGTTTCATTCCAACTTTTGTGCTGTCAAATCCCAGGTTACCAATGAGCTCTTGCTTCAAGGGTGTGTTGGACCTGATGGATTGTACTCCTTTCCAAATATCAAGCTGTAAGAACCCTCAGCTACTGCAGTTTCCTATTATGTTTCTAGTTCTGATGTACATAAGTGTAATAAACCTAGTACATTATGGCACAATAGACTTGGCCACCCCAATCTTCATGTACTCAAAATTGTTTTGAATCATTGTAATATACCCTGTTCTAATAAAAGTGATGTTGAATTCTGTTCTGCTTGTTGTGTAGGAAAGTCTCACAAACTTCCCTCTTCTATATCTGAAACAGTTTATAATTCTCCTTTAGAATTGGTGTATTGTGATCTTTGGGGTCCCTCTTACACACCCTCCATGAATGGCTTTCTCTACTACATTACCTTTGTTGATGCCTATTCTAGATTTACTTGGATTTATCTACTTAAAAATAAGTCTGAAACATTCACTGTTTTCCAACAATTTAAGGCCATGGCTGAACTCCAATTCAACACCAAAATTAAAAGTTTACAAACTGACTGGGGGGAGAGTTCAGACCTCTATCTACTTACTTAGCTAACCTTGGTATTAATCACAGACTTATTTGTCCACACACACATCACCAAAATGGTGTTGTTGAGAGAAAACATAGACATGTTGTAGAACTTAGCCTTACATTATTGCATCATGCTTCTTTACCCCTAAAGTTTTGGGACTTTGCGTTTACTACTGCTGTTTATCTTATAAATAGACTTCCCACAACATCTCTCAATTTTGTTGTCCCTTATACAACCCTTTTTAACCAAAATCCTGATTACTCTTTTCTAAAAACCTTTGGTTGTGCATGTTTTCCCTTTCTTAGACCATACAACAGTCACAAATTGAGTTTCAGGTCTCATGAATGCATCTTTTTGGGATATTCCACTAGTCACAAGGGCTACAAATGCCTGTCCCCCACAGGAAAAGTTTTTATTTCGAAAGATGTTATGTTTAATGAGTTTAGATTCCCTTATACTGAGCTGTTTGACCCTCCTTCTGTACCTACATCATCACCTTCATCCATTCCTTTTCCTGTAGCCACCATACCTATTATATCACCCAACACAAACACTGTCCCTGTTGCCCCACAGGTCACTACACCTAATTCTACTAATTCCATTCAGTCTTCCTCTCAGCATTCTAGTTCCAGTCCTGTTCAGTCTAGTCCTGTCCAATTTTCTGATCCCAGTCCTGATCAACCTACTGATAACACTCAGTCTCAAACAGATCCACCTATTGATGGTGGTAATTCTCAAATTGGTCCTGCACCGTCTCACACAAACTCTGCTCAGTCACAATCTGTGTCCTCCCTGTCAGAAAATGTGCAGTCTCCCTCTAGACCTCTTAATGTTCACCCTATGCAAACTAGGTCCAAGTCTGGCATACATAAGCCAAGACTTCTTCCATCTCTCTTTCTGACACACTATGAACCAAGGAATGTAAAGCAAGCCTTAAATGATGCCAATTGGTTTTCAGCCATGCAACAGGAATATGCGGCTCTCATAAATAACAACACATGGGATTTAGTTCAATTGCCACCTAATAGAAAAGCTATTGGCTGTAAATGGGTATTCCGAATAAAAGAAAATGTTGATGGTACAGTAAACAGATATAAAGCTCGGCTGGTTGCAAAAGGTTTTCACCAAGTTCATGGTTTTGATTTTCATGAAACCTTTTCTCCAGTCATAAAGCCTATCACTATTCGGCTGATTCTCACTCTCTCTTTGACTAATAAGTGGGATCTTTTTCAGTTAGATGTTAACAATGCTTTTCTCAATGGACTGTTCACTGAAACTGTTTACATGACTCAGCCCCCTGGGTTTGAAAATTCAGACAAAACCTTAGTTTGTCGGCTTAATAAAGCTCTCTATGGGCTTAAACAAGCCCTTCGACAGTGGTTTGATCGCCTCCAGTCTACTCTAATTCAGTTTGGTTTTCGGGCCAGTAAGTGTGATCCCTCCTTATTTGTCTATCAAGCTCATTCTCACACTGTTTACCTACTGGTATATGTTGATGATATCATTATTACTGGTAGTTCCTCTAAACTGATTCAGCAACTCACTAACAAACTCAATTCCAGCTTTTCTCTAAAGCAACTTGGCAAACTTGACTATTTCTTGGGAATTGAAGTAAAATCTTTCACAGATAACTCTCTTGTTCTTACTCAAAGCAAATATATTAGGGATCTACTTCAAAAGACAAAGATGACTGAAGCCAAATCAATCTCTTCTCCTATGACTTCAACTTGCAAGCTCACCAAGTCTGGATCCGATTTATTTCATGACCCTACTTTGTATCGTTCAATAGTTGGGGCTCTCCAATATGCTACTATCACTAGGCCTGAAATCAGCTTTGCAGTTAACAAAGTTTGTCAATTTATGGCAAACCCTCTTGAGTCTCATTGGGTTGCTGTTAAAAGGATTCTGAGATATCTCAAAGGAACTATCTACTGTGGTCTACATCTAAAACCAGCTATCTCAACACAACCTTTCACTATTCAAGCCTTTTGTGATGCTGACTGGGCGTCCGATATTGATGACAGAAGATCAACCTCTGGTGCTGCCATATTCTTTGGCCCTAACTTAATCTCTTGGTGGTCCCGAAAACAACAAGTGGTTGCTAGGTCCACTACCGAAGCAGAATACAGAAGCTTAGCCCAGACTACTGCTGAAATTCTATGGATACAGACTTTACTGTCTGAGTTGGGGGTCACTTTCTCTACTCAACAAGTCTTTTGTGATAACCAAAGTGCTATTGCTTTATCACACAATCCTGTTCTTCATGCTAGGACAAAGCATATGGAAATCGATATCTTTTTTGTTCGAGAAAGAGTCTTAGCCAAACAGCTTCAAGTCCAACATGTGCCTGCACTGGATCAATGGGCGGATGCATTGACCAAACCTCTCTCACCAACACGCTTTTTATTCTTAAGGACCAAACTCAATGTAGTTGAGACTTTGCCAAAGTCACACCCACCTTGAGTTTGCGGGGGGGTATTAGAGTGTACTGTAAGAGATGCAGTTACAAAACTACAATCTCAGGTAGTTATAGTTAAGTCTGTTAAGTGAAAGTTAGTTTTGACAGCTGTCATATAGACAACTGTCTCTATAAATACAGTAATGTAATTAGTTGCTTATGTGGGATAATAATATTCAATCTTTTACTTCTTCTCTCTTTTATACTCTTTCTCTTTAGCTCTCTGAAATCTAAGATATGTCATATTTCCTCTCTTTACTTGAAATCATCAGAAAAGTATCATAAACTAACACTTATAAGAAAAAAGATGCTTAAAGCTATTCCTAACTTCTTAATGGAAGAAATGAAAATTAGCTGGAAACTCAGTTAACTGAGATCGAGTGTTTTCTATGAAATGCTAGTCTTGCAAGTTGAACATGGACATGAACATCGTGAGTAGTTTCTTGGACTTCTTCAAGTTCTTCAGCCACATAGTGATATTTAAGTTTTGCAAATTGAACATGAATCCCTAATTTCTTGCGAATTGAGCTTGAACTTCATGACTAACTTCTTTGTTTTCTTTGGTTTCCTCAACTAAACACCCAGGTAACAATTTGCTTGCTCTACAATCACAGTCAACACATCTTCCAATAGCTGTGAGAACAAAATTCAACTCCCATTGAACTATGAGGTGAAACTGCAACTTCTAATCCCGTAATCTAATGTGTATCTAATGTGAAAATTCATCACATTATCCAACTGATTTCCATAGTTTAATAATTGACTCAAGTTAGACACTTGCATTGGAAATAAAAATTTGGTGAGAGTAATAAGCTTAGGATGTCCGCTGATTCATCATCTTTTGAGCACACAAGAAGAAGAAAAAAACCATAAACCGAACGTAAAATTGAAAGTAACTAACAATTGACTAAAGAAACTAGAAACTAACAAGTAGAACTAACCTAATTTCTAACTAATCTCAATCAAACTAAAACAAGTGCAAACTCGAAAGAAAATAGTGCAACCGGAAGCTTGTGATAAGAGCTTGAAAATAGGGACATCTCCAATAACAGTAGATCTTGAAGAACATCTTGAAAATAGGATCAAAAGAGGAAAAGTCTACAATGCCTTCTACAAGCTAAATAAGAAGAATAGGCTAAAATGAAAAGTAAATCAATAGCCTAAATATCATTAAAAAAATTACACAATAAAATTATAGATAAGATTAGTTTAACATTTTTTTGCTCTAAACAAAATGAATCAATAATATAGTCCTTGTACTTGGAATGACACCCTTCTAGCCGCGCCTCTAGTGCTCCCGGTATCATCCGGCGCTCCCTGGTACCATACTCATGCTCTAGCATATCGATTCACATTCAATACATCGTCCAATTAAGTTGACTGAAGACAGTTGCATTTCACCAGCAGCTTCACCAACACTTTCCTGCAAACTTAGCACAACAAAATGCAATCCTCGTACTTGTTGCTCATACTTTCCAGCTTGCAAGGGCTTCATCAGAAAAGGGAAATTTGTTCGCGCTCCGGTCCAAAAGGAGAGCCAGCTTCGCACAGCGTGCGAAGGTTTAAGATAAATAAAGGCTATTTGAATGCCATATGCAGAGAAGGGTGCTTTGATCAATTTATAAACTACTTTACTCGCTTTGACAGCAAATTTTCTTTTCCTTTTCATTTGATTTTGTTTCTTTTCTTCTTCTTTTTTCAAAGATTTGATTGGTTTCGATTATCAGTCATTATCAAATAGTACTGGTGGTCAACAACAGTCTCAAGAATGGAGGATATGATATGCTCATTCGGATTTGGGGCACATGGCACTGTCAGTTGTTTTATCTTTTGAATTCAAATATTTTCTTAATGCTATTACTTATTTCATTTGAACAAAAAATGGTTTAAATATATTTTTATTGCTATTACTTATTTTCATTTTCATTTTACTTTTCATACCATATAGACTTTATTTATTTTTATTTACGCTATTAACAATATATTAAAACCAAAATTTGAAAAATTGTAGAGAAAAGAAAATAACTTTTTAAATTATAAAAATTAAAACTAAAATAAAAAAAATATAGATATAAAAATATAACCCCACCAAAAAGAGTTCATTATTTTTTGGATTTCATTATGAAGAGTTGTTGGTAGTAAAAAGACACTCGTGTAATATGTAGGAATTGATTGTGCAACCGACTTGATGAGGATCTCCTTTCCTGATTTAAAGAGATTTTTGGTGGTCCAATGATTAATACGTTCCACAGTCTATCATTTAGAAATCCAAAAATTGCCTTTTTTTTTTTCTCCCAATAAGAGATGGTAGTCCCAAGTATTTGCCTTTTCCTATAGTCTCCTACACACCCAAGAAAGAAGAGATTTGATGACGTAGATAAGTTGATGTGTTGGAGTTCAAGAAAGTTTATGATTTCTGATAATTGATTAATTGCCAGAAGCTTTCTCATAAATTTCATGGACTTCCTTACGAGAAGAGGTCTCCTCTTCATTTGCCTTGCAAAACAGAAAACAATCGTCAACAAATAAAAGGTGTGTGAGGATTAAGGCTCTAATAAAAAACCTTGACACCATGATTCTTTCCTCTAGGCTTTTTTGTTTTGTTTTTAAAGTGTAGAAAGTCCCTCAGTACAAAGGATGAAAAGGTAAGGTGACAGTGAGTCACCTTGTTTAAGTCCTGTCCCAGGGAAAATAGGTCCAACAGGATCCCCATTAACCAAAATAAAATAGTTAACAGTTTCCATACAAAGTTTAATCCATCCCACTCATTTTTCATGAAAACCCATTTTTAACATAAGGCTCAAGAGATATTGCCAATCCACACGATCAAAGGCCTTACTGATATCAATTTTCAAAGCAAGTTTTCCATTTTTTTTCCTTTGGTTTTGCATCTCATATGATGAATAATTTCATAAGCAATAATGACATTATCTAGTATAGATCGCCCTTCAACAAAAGCAGCTTGCTCCTGAGAAATACACTTTGCAAGAAAAGGCTTTGGACGATTTGCCAAAGTTTTAGAAATGATTTTACAGAGAACATCACAAAGAGAAATTGGACAAAAATCTTTCATGGTTGTTATTTTCTGGGATAAGAACTGGTAGTATCGTTCACCTGAGGAGGAATGAAATAATTCTAGACCACAAAGATACCAAAAACGTTTATAGAAAGCAGGGTTTTATCATAATTCATTTGAAAAAGTGCTTTTTTAAATTCAGCCATAGTAAAAGGTGCAAGAAGAATATTATTATCATCAAAGATTTTACTAATACCTGTGTATAAGTAATACATATACCTTACTTTTCAAGAAATACTTGAGAATCCGAAAATGAATATGCATCCATTTTATGAGACTATTAGAAGTTCACAATAAAGGAAACATTATTGGTAAACTGAGATACAGTTTTCTCATCATGCAAGTGGACAATGTTGGATATCCTACATCGACTAGTGATATGATCAAAATATAGTATATAAGTGAGGTACAAATCTCATCTTATAAGATGATTTTGTATGATTGAGTTAGCCCCATAACCCACAATTCTAAGATTGTATCAGAGCCTATCATCGAGATGTCGAGTCCTCGACGTGAGACAACATAACTACAAACATCGAAGTCTCTATGTTATATCCAATGTTCTAAGTTTGAGATCTAGGCAGCAGGGTTACACAGTTCTTGTTCCAATCAAAATAATTCAACAAACGAGCTAGTTAGAAAGTTTAGCAATTGATTGGAATGAGGCACTTGCATTGAAAGTAGAAATTAGACGAAAATGAAATGGCTATTTAAGTTTCTAATAGGTCATCTTTTTTTAATATGCACAAACATTAGAAACACATGCTGTGTGGACTGTAAACAAACATTACTGAAAGTAAACAACTAATTGTGACCACCTGAAAAAACTAACAACTAATTGATGACGCTCAGCAAATGTAACTCCGACTAATATAAAATGTAATCCTAATCAAATTCAAAATCATTGCAGACTCAGAAAAATAATTCGATTAGTAAACATGTGCAATGGATTGAATGTGATTGCTATTGAGGAGGTTGCGGAGAAACATTGTGTGGTCTCTTGTGAGGAACATGTGTAAACTTCATTGTTGTAAGTAGTTTGGATGAATTTGATTTGCAACACAACAAAAATGAATAGAGATGCAGAACTTTGATTTTGTCTTATCAACCAACTGTTGATACACCTAGACCTAAAATTTTTTACCCAAAAAAAGTTACAAAAATTACTCTTAACATTCTAGAAACAAAAACCACTTGGCTAACTAGAAGCACGGGATGGAGAATAGACAAACCTCATCTATCATGGGAAGAAAATCACTGACAGTTTGAAAAAGAATTGCGTCAGCTCTTTGCTATCCCACAGACCACAACAAACGCAAAATTATGTTTTCAATTTCATAAAATTTGAAGGAAAAAAAAAGTTAGAAGTTAGGAATATATGTACCATATAATAAATAAGTCATACATACACTACAGCTAACTACTCACTTTGTTGCATTTGGAGCTTCTTGTTGGGCCTTTAATATCCATGCCATGGCTGCTGGCATAATATAGCTCTGTCAAGTGAACAAAATTTTATACCTATTGGAGCACCAACTCTCCTTCATGAGGTACATTTTGGTCTTTGTGTCATTGGCTCAGCATGGGATGCATTCAGTTATTCTTTATTTCTAGCAACCGGTAATTAATGGCATTTAAGACCACAGCCTGAAACGATTTCAAAGAAATTGGCTTTCACAAAAGTAAATATTGCTTTCGTGGGGATATAGTCGTTAACTGCAAGCAAATATAGTTGTTAAGACCAGACATAGATTTTCATTATCTTTTCTATATTAAAAGTTTTTTAGAGTATTATTGATTTGTCATATATCACTCGACATTTATTTATAACTTAATTTTGATTCATATATATATCTAATAAAAAGCACACAAGCATTTTTGCAGTTGTAATGAACATTCACTGTTGTCAATTTATTTATCTAAAAACTGTAAAATTAATGTTGTATATAGAGAAGTTTTTGAAAATTTATCTTAATAAGATGTTTATTGCATAAAAGTATTCTTATTTTTAAATTTTATTATTGTTATAATACAAATTTTGTAAGTCTTTCATAAATTTGTTATTAAGAGTAACGATTATCGTACATCTAAAAAATGTACATTTAGTGTTCACCCAGCACATGTGGTTAATCGTCTATATAAATATGATTAATTTGGTTTTGTAAGTGATTAACTACTATTAAATATTTCAATAACCTCTTAACATAGTTAACCACTTATGGGTAAAATTTAAATTTAACCTCTTTGATTAAAAGTGAAGAACCACTTGCCTGTGTTCTTATACCTTAAATAAATTATTACTAAAATTTAGATAACTAACATGAATGCATAAAAATGAATAATAATCTGGCCACTGAAGTATTATGGAATCAAGGTGGGAAAATGATAAGAGAAATATAAGAGTAGGAATCTACCCCACTTTGATAGAATTAGTTCACAAATAGAGTAAAGAAAAGAAGAAAATAATGAAAAGTGATCAAAGAATGAATCTTTATTGTATAATGATTCAACAAAAATTTAATCAGATTTTAATCTCTCTGACAGATAGTCAGTGCATGATATCATGATGATTATTTTTTATATCATAATACGTCTAATTGAACACACATGTAACAAACTCTTGGTGGACTCTAAGAAAAGCATCATGAGGGACATAAGGAATTATGTTATATTTCAGGTTGAGTTTTACAAATGGATATCCTTCTCAATCTTGCACTCAATATGCAAGATCACTCACGGGAAAACATTTCAACCCCAATTAGGGAGCTTAAAACGCTTTCTGCTAGCTGGAGGAGGAGCACCCCTTGGTTTAAGAAAAAAACTAGGATACCATTGTAACTTGGTAAAATATGAGTATATCTATCGATTGTAAATTTTTTATTTTGTAAATTTGGAATAAAGATTGAGATTATTTCAATTTTTAAAATAATATATGTTTTATTTTATTTGGCTTTTAATTATTCATAAACTGTGATGATCAGTCTCAAATACCAATGAGCCTTGCTTAGCATATATCTTAATTTCTTCCAGTTCGGTCTCATGGGATAAGGTTAAAAGAAACCCACGAATACTTCAGGAAGAGTTTCTTGATGGCATCAACCAAGGCATGACATTGGTGCATTTTGAGATCTGTACAAGAGCATTGTGCCATTGATTTGTTATGGCTTGTATTAGTGTTGTTGTGCACCGACCGGGGAGACCTTCACCAATGGACTACGAGCACACCACATAAACGGACTTGATACCACCTTCAATCTAAAACCTTAAGGTATTAGGTTTGTGGGTCTTCCTCCCTTATATATTACTCAACTTTCTCATTCCTACTCAATGTGCGACTTCACCTTCACACTTGTACTCCAACAAATGTTTTGTTTTCTTTTAAGGGTGCATAAACAGTATTATCATACAAGGCGAAGTGTGTCACTTATTAAAGACATAAAAAAACAAACAAGGAAGGTTAATATTTAAAAGGTTAATGTTCACTTAAAAACTAGTGGAGGCAGTTGTGTCATTTAAAGAAACTTTAAGAGTTGAGACATGACACCATCTCAACCGCTGATATATATTGGAAAGATCTATTCACAAGATGTCACATCATCAAGGATTCAAAAGAAAAATTAATTAGTTATCAGTACTTCAAACATATTTAAGCCCAAAAAAGTATTAATTAGACTTTGAAATTCTAAAACATCAGTTATTTTGAAAAAAAAAATAGAAAGCTAAAACATGAAATGGAAATGATGTACTATTAAAATTTTATTTTGATAATGTTCATAATTAAAATTTACATTAAAAATCATCATAAACAACGGTTATAAAAACAACACTTAACAAACCGAATCAAAGTTTTTTCCTCCGAATTATTTACTACTCTTCAATTTGTTCAACCCAAATTGTAGATGTTGGATTTGCCTCACTCCAACCTTGCGATATGTTGCCTGATTCCATGTCATATACGCACCATTCATCAGCTACGGGGTGCTTAAAATAGATGCAGTTCCTTCTACATCCTACTCCACTTGCCAACACAGACACGCTACAATTACTCCCCACAAACACTACTCTTTCCCCAAGTGTCTCCAACTTAACCCAAGAGAGTCTACCCAAATTCAGTTGATAAACCTCAACATCATCCACACTGTGCACCGACGATTTTCTCGATATAAGAAAAACCAGCAACACTTCTCCCTCAGACTCAAGCAGATATTCTCTGAAGTGGTTCGACGAAACCGAAGGAACTATCCTTGTGCCACTTAAATCTGTGACTTTAGGAACAGAACCAATGTTTTCTATAACTACAAGACACCCCTGCACACTCAAAGCATAAAACTTACCTTTAAAGCCAATGGCATTAGTGAATTGCATTGGCATAACCTGTTGCTGTTGCCTCCCTAATGGCTCAGTGAGGGTGCAATCTTGCATGGTCCATTGAGGTTCTTCTGTTATCCACGAACTATTATTAGACCTTCTTCTCAGTTCGTAAAACGCAAAAGCGGGTTGAGTAATTCCCGTTAGTACCATAACCGTGCAATTTGGATCCTCAGGTGGTGAAGAAAGCACAGCGAGTTTAACCGGTACCTTGGGATCCCACAAAGGGAGACGAAACATTTCTCTGTGCGTTGGATTCCACAGCTGGTACATGTAAAGGGGTTCAGCCTCGGCTATGAGGATGCCATTGGAGCACCCCACATAATCTTTCCAAGGGTACCTTGGCAATTTTCCGAAGAAGTGTCTGCACCAACACCCCGAGGGCATGTATGCAAATGAGGTTTGGATCGAGCCGCGTCGTGCAATGTGAGTACGGTATTTTTCAGTGTTTGTGCCATCAGGGTTAGTGAGTTGAAGCCAGGGAAGTTTAGAATCTGGATTGCAGTGCTTTGGTGTTGTTCTCCATGACTTGATTATGCCACCAAAACTGATGTTTTTGTCGAGATTTGGGTGCCCTTCTATTGTGTTGACGAGTTGGTTTGGAAGGTCGAGCCAGGATTTGGATTTCAAGACTTGTTTGTTGCCTGAAGCTTGCTGCTTCTGCTTCTGCTGCTGCTTTTTCTTATTCTTTGCCTTCAGAGCCATTTATTTTTTTATTTTTTTGCAATAACAAAGGCACAGGATGCGTGTTTGACTTGAGATTTGATTAAGGTTTGTGTCCTTAATAATAAGTACATGGACGTGGCCTCCAAGAAATAGATATGGTAATCTTGGGCAGCACACTAACATCCAGATAACTAATACTACTATACTAATTTGATATATTTATTTAGTTGCCGGGTTTTAAAATATAAAAAAATACTCGCGGATTCTTTGAAGACACTTCTTTTGTTCTAATATTATACATTAGGTATCCAATTTCAACTAATTCACGTTGAATAAAAGACAATTACTGTGAGTGAGAACTTTTTTTTAGAGTTTAAATACTAGCTACATGTATCTGGTAGGTTTTTTTTTTTTTTTTTTTTTAATGAACGCATAAAAATAAAACTAGAAACTTTTAGGAAAAATAGTACAAGCAGTGTAAGCCAAAAAGTCATACGATATAAAACTAGGCACTACACCAAAAACCCGTCTTTGATTAATAACTTGATTTGCCTCTTGATAAACATGAGTCCAAACAACTTGACCCATGTGTTGACGAGTGTTGTGAATGAATTTCACCAAAGTATAACAGGGACGGAATTGGCAACATCCTTTAGTCATCAGCAAATTAACATGAGTGGTAGAATCAGAAAACATGATGATCTTGTGAAATCCACTGCTCCAAGTTGTAAGCCATGCAAGATGCCCTATAATTCATCTGCTAGGAATATAGGATTGAACACGAGCCTAACTTTACAGTTAAAAAAAAAAAATGCATCACTGTCATCTTTAAGCACTCCCCCACACTACGAAGTTAATCTGGAATTAACATAAAAGAATCGTCACAGTTTAGGGTCAAACACAAATAAAATTAAGTGCCTTACAAATTTATCTTAATTGGATTGTCTTAATCATAAATCATATACTTTAAACCATAGGGTTGATAAGGCTCCACTACATTCTCATGTGGAAAAATCATCTATTTAGCAAAAGAACTTGTGTTTGATTCTTTTTGTGCAAAATTTCCTTGGGTGAGTACAAGAAATTAATGCAATAGTAACAAATTTAGTGACAAAAAATCATTTTTCGTCACTAATACCATTGTCACTAAAGTTTTACTGACGATTTTTTAAAAAATACATGTAAATTGTTTCATCACTAAATTTAATTATTTTTGTAGTGAGCCACACACCGTGAACGTAATTAGTCTCTGGCTCAGTGGGTTAAGGGTTACCGTGATTTCTGACTTAAGAAAATAAAAAGTCATATACTTTAACTAGTGGAGGTGGTGCCAACAACTTCCACTTCAATTCACCCATGAATTCACACTCTAGTAGTTTGCAAAAATTAAAGAAAGTAATTAGGATATAAATTATATATACATCTTTATACATACATATCCAAAAAAATTATTTTAATTATGTTTTATAAACTGATTTTTGTATATACTTTCATAAAATTTGTACCAAAAATATATATACTTTCATAAAATTAAAATATGATTTATTAGATACTAGAATAAAATATTACTTCTGTTAAAAAAAAAGAATAAAATATTACTTAAAATGTAATCTATTATGCAATATGATTTATTATTTATAATTATTTATTGTTAAATAAATATTATAAGTTAAAATATAATTTAGCATTTATCGTTGCTTATTTTATTATCATATATTTTTAGAATAAGAAATATATTATTTTATAATAGAAAGAATTTTAATATATAGAAATTCTATTTCGATCAATATTTAATTCTAAATAGAAAAAAAAAATAGAATTGAAAAAACAACAACTGTATAATGAAATTATGCTCCGAGTTTTCATGATAATGAAATAATAACTTATCATGCAATATTGTTCGAAAAAAATAATTATCATGCAATATTGTTCGAAAAAAATAATTATCATGCAATATGATTTATTATTTGCAATTATTTAGTATTCTGATAAATATCATAATTTAAAATATAATTTATTATTGCTTATTTTACTACATATTAATTTTAATATTCACCGATCAAAAAAATATTAATTTTAATATTCAGAAATTCTATTATAATATTTTTCTAAAATAGAAAAATTTATAAAATTGAAAGAAAAAAATCCAACACATACAGGACATATATAGAGAAAAGATTTCGCTTCTCTGAAGTGATTAAAGGCAAAATAAATCATCTTAGTCATGATGAAAAGATCAACTGTTAATAACTTAATATTTTGATGCATTTGTGATTTGTTATGCATGAACATATAATATTAATCGTTAATTTTCTTATAAACAATCGAGACAGTTAATATTTCGATACTTAATTTCATGTTCACATAATATTAATCGTTAATTTTAAATGTGTTCTTTCTTTTTGATACTTGTTCATTCTTTTGATTCCACTCTTTCTCTAATATTCTCAATGTCCTTATTGTAGCACCCTTCAAACTAATACAATGGTTGGTTTTTTTATTTATTTATTTCTTACTTTTTATTTTCCACTAAGTTTTCCCCCACTTTTCTTTTAGTTTTAGTGCAATCATTTTTTGTTTTGGTTCTATGGACATCACAATTTTTGTCTTTGTGGATGTGTAGTTTGAAATTTTCACATGACATAATTTGTTGGTGTTTGCTTTAATTTGTAATGCAACAAATCATTCGAATTTTTTTTTTCTTTTTATTTGTTTCAATGGATTTTTTGTTTTTGTTTTAAAAACAGAAAGGGTGTGAATGGTCATTAAATAATGCATGAATAAAAGTAGGGAAAATGGTTGTAGAATCATTTCTTCTTCTTTTTTTCTTTTAAGTTTTTTTTTTTGAAACTATTCAAATATAAAAGTGGCACTTTTTTATTTGTTATGTGTAATTTGTAGGGTCAATAGATATTGAGAAAATTGTTTATTGCTTTATGAGAATATATTGCTAAAATGTGTCTAGGTAGACATATCAGTAGAACCTTTATGTTTTTGGATAGCATATTAGCAGCACCTATAAGTAAAAACACTATCTCATTGTGAAAAGTTGCAACATACTTAAAAGTTGAAAATAAAAATTTTGAAAACATACTTGCAAAATTTACTATATTTATAAAATATAAAAAAATTAACACTAAATAATGATATTAGAATTTTTCAAAATTATAAATGTTAATTTTATTAACATGTAATTAAATTTGGGATAATCTATGCCATTTAGCATTTATTTATTTAAATTTATTTCTATTTTTAAAATTTAAAATTACATTATCAAATATCTCATTCTTACATGGGTATATATTAAAAATATTCATAAAAATAAAATTAACTGATGAACATTATATTAATTGTATAAAAACTAAAGTATAAGAAAATTTTGATTTTATTGATTTGAAAAATATGAAAAGTAATTAAATTAATTAAAATTATTCTAATGAAAATTTTGCAAAATTAGCCAATTTCTTGTAGTGTTGTAACACATTATTTTTCACTTTAAATTTGTTTATGAATTTTATTTCACTTTGATATTTAAATCAAATTATCAAGTATAGTATGTATTATTTGGGTATTTTTTTTTAAATCCAAAATTTAAATAAAAAATCATATGGGTAAAATTTAGTTGGTAAAATTCTTTTGTTTTTAGAGGATTATTACTTTATTAACATATTATACACAAACATAGAATCACATGTAATTCATATCAATAAATACATTGAATTTTAAATAAAAAGTAAATTAATGAGGCCATCAATCGTTGAACTTGGGGTTTTGAGGTTTTTTTAGCTTTGTTAGTAATTCATCACTAGGGTCAAATAGTAAAATATATCGTGAACAAGAATTATTTGCATAGATTACAAAATGAGGCTATATATAGAATGACATTCACTTAAAAGCAAGTAACATATATACATAGACTTTTTTTTTTTTTTTTACAAAAACATAAGTAGCTTGCACTATTATTATTTACGATCACAATGATATTCATCAAACAAATGTAACTTATTACTATAAGTATTTTTAACCTATTTAAATGAGATATTTGAATTTTGATAAAAAAAAAAAAGATGAAAAAGAAAATTATATACAACCACGTAAGGAAAAAATTAAAAGCAAAACCATAAAAATAAAAAATAAAAAGAGGAAAAAGTAAACTACTTTTCTCACCTTTATATTGAATTAGAAAAAAATAAATAAATAACATGTATATATGACTTGTGCATCACACAGCTTCCATACTGGTGGTAAAATAGATTCAGTATTTTTTCAAATGATAAATTTACTTTCAATTTAAAATATTTAAAGTAAAAAAAAAAACTATACAAAGTGAAAAATTAAAGAAATATCCAAAGTCAATTTAAAGTTATATTAGAAATATGTTAATTCAATCTAATGAAAGATAGAGTTTCACTTTCTCATTTTGCATATCTCTTTACTTTATATATTGTATTCATGATTTTGTATTATCCTTAATTAAAAATAGTCAACGAATTTTTTCATTGAAAACATTAAATTAAATATTTTACCAATATATCCTTATCATTATTTTCATTAAATATATTAGACAAATGAGATTTATCAAATAAAATAAACTATTAATGGTATTCTTGATATTAAATATATGAAAAAAGCATTAGATTTGTGTACTATTATAATTAATAATAATATTCAAAGAATAAAAAATATTTTTTATTAAAAATATTATATTTAATATTTTACCAATATATCTTTATCGTTATTTTCAATAAATGTTTTCTTAACAAAAACGCTTTATCAAATATATAAATTATTAATGGCATTGTTCATATGAAACATAAGGTAAAAAGCTAAAAGCATTAAAATAATAACCTCATTTAATATTCAAGATTTTAAATTTCCCTTTTGGTGTTATATATTTTTCAAGATTTATATTCAATATTATGCATTAAATACATTTAATTAATTAAAGCTAAAATACCTTTAATGAATTTTCTAATAAGTTGACTGAGTAAAAAAAATAAAAACTTAAATAGAAAATGTTAAAAATTGTTAATTAATTTATATCTTCCTAATATAATATTTTATTATTTATTCTTTAATTAATCTTTATAGACCCAAGTAAATATTATTTGGTTTCTTACAAGTATTATGTAAATTATATTTTATTAATACAAATGTAATTTATATATTCAAAATACTTTTTATTGTAAATTATAAATTTTAACTATAATATATTTTATATATTAAAATATTTAAATATTTATTTCATGCAACCCTCAAGAAAAAAAAATGCTAATTATATTAATATGATGACAATTATATGTAGTTATGAGTTATCCACTTTGTTAATTTTTTTTATAATATCAGATGTTTGTAATCAATAAATATATAATGCCTAAAACTTAAAGCAATAAATATTTCAAATCTTTAAAATATCAAATATTTGTTTATATTCAACACTTTTTTCCAAGTCAAATTATATTTGAAAACTTTGTTGAAAAATTGAGAAATTTCCGGTCAAAATTCTTTCTCCTTTTACCTTCCCTTTTTAAGCATTGAAAGACAAATTTGGTAAATTCTCAAGATTTGACCATCCTTCATTGATTGACATCTACATACACCAACCCTTCACAACTATTTATCACACATTCAAACTCAACACTGTACACACTCACACACTGTCTTTGATTGCATAGGTGTTGTTTTTCTTTCTCCTCGCTTTTCCTTCCCTTTGTTTCACATTCTAACTCTTTTCATGGAATTCAATTATCGTGATGGCCAAAACCAAAGGACACCATCATCAATTCCGTGCCATCTTTCCACAATCCCTTATGTCTCCAGACGCCCATTACAAGATAACTCTCTCTTTTCTTCACATTATTTTCAAGAGAGTCTCATTTGTGTTTGTTGTTTTAAAAAAACAACACTTTCTCACGTGAGTTCATTTTATTCACCATTCAATTTGTAGGGTGTGAGTTGGTGCCAAGTGGTTTTCCCAGTAGTGTCCTGATGCCCAGAGTTAATTTCCCAATGCCAACGCCAGTTAATGCAAACGAAGTGTTGCAGCGAGAGTTGGAGAAGCAAGAAATTAGGAGAGAGATAATAGCTAGCGAGATGGCGTTAGCATGACGACAAGAATTAGAGGAGGAAGTGAAGAGGGAAATGGCGACAGAGAGAGTGTTAGGGATCCCGGTGCAAAGACCCGAGGGGATGTTGTTTCAACGAGTCTCGATGCCTTTGAATAGAATAAACAGTCAGCCGGTTAATCACACCAACATATCTGGTGGGCCACAACCCCAGATACCCCCTCATGCTGATATCAGACAACCTTTTACGCAGTCGCGGTCGCATACTAATATTACTAACAAGGATAATGTGATCACACTGGTAAGTGTATAATGTTATGTTTAATTTACCCTTCTTTTCTCTCTTTATCTTTGTCTTCAATCTTTTTTTATGCTTCTTCTTTGGTGGTGTTTGCTTGGGAAAAGGTTTTCTCTTTTTTTTTTATTAAGAAAATGTCACCTTTGTTTAGGAATGTCTCTTGAATAGTGGCTAAATTGCCTAAAATCACTTATTAACTTTTGACACAGTTAATGCTACAATCATGATATAGTGGCTGAATTTTTTTATATATATATTTTAAGAACTTTGTAAAAGTTAAAAAATAAGTCTTCATTTTTAACTTTTACAAAATTCTTAAAATATAAGAAAATTTGTGAGTGGTGCAAGCAATCCAAGTCCAAAGTCGATAATGAGTTCAAAATTATAATGTTGCAAGTTGCGAAGAGAGAAAAATTGTTCCAATTATAATGGACTAGAGATGACTAAAATGTGACACATAATAATCTCTTAGGAGTTTAGAGTGGGGAGAGTAATGTAATTTGAACATATCTCAAGAAAGCTAAATGTAAGGACTTGCTTGATTGTGTTTTAATTTATTATTTTTAAAACTATTTTGTAAAATAATTTTGAAGATTTTTTTCATGATAAATAAGTAAAAATAACATGTTTGGTAATTAATAATTTGAAAACAATTTTGGAGATGATAAAGTAGGAAAATGTATTTGGTAAATTTATTTTAATAATATATTTTCTTATTTCCTAGTCTGCATGTTTCCTAGGAAACTTTACTATGTAAGTAATCCATCCAATGTAAGGCTCTATATTTTGAAGAATAAATGGACAGTAAGGGATAAGAGCCCAATTTTATTTTATTTTTGGTGAACATTTCTTTCTAAGCCCAATTATTTTAATAATAGGATAAGTGTATATTTGGATAAATTTTTCAATAAATATTTATAAGAGAAAAAATAAAAAGTAAAATGAATTATTAATCCTATTTGTTTGGCTAACCACTACTCAACAATATATTTTCTTCATGTTATACTTGCATTATTATAACTTTACTACCAATGGAACCATGTGCAATCACAATATGTATATCTTATTCATACATCCTAAATAGAAGATGGAGTAAATATATTCTATTCTTTTTATCCCATTGCAGGTTAAGTCAAATGCTGATAATTATGGTGCAAAGCGCAAAGTGGATGACAATGAGCATTCTTCATGTAATCTACAGAAGAAATCTAAGCAAGACTGGAGTTGTGTGCTATGTCAGATTACTACCACAGGTGAAAAGGGGTTGAATGATCATCTTCTGGGAAAAAAACACAAAGCTAAAGAAGCATCCCTGAGAACTCAGAAAATAGGTAAGGGCATCAAAACATCATTATCATTAAAGAAAAGTAAAAAGTGTGTGAAATCTAATGGATTTGTTGTTACCATGAATTCAGGGTTGGATTCAAGACCAAATCGTTAAACACTTCAGCTTGGCATAACCTTTGCAAACACAGGCATGCTGGAACCTAGAAAAGAGGATCAAACTATGCATAAGAGCCAAGGTTTAGGTGGTTTGAATAATGAAAATGAAATAACTATGGGGAAAGAAGCGGGGGAAACAAATGCATTGAAAACCATGAAGAAATTTAAATTTTATTTTGCATTTTGTCAAGTTGGAATTGCTCAAAATTAGTCATGCAAAACCATAAAAATGGAAAAAAGAGCCTAGTTCTGGCTAATAAGAAGAAAATTAGCCAAAACAATGGTGGTGCAGCAAATTTTGGATGACAAAACAACACGTTATATATTGTGTAATTTGTTTATTCATGAATATTTATTTCTTTCGTTTTTTAATGTAACAATTCTTATATGCTTTGAGAGTTATGATTATATAGCATTACATGAGGAACTCGTTTGACTTGTTGTGATCAAGCTTGATGGGTTGCATCTTCATTCCATGTCAATTTTTGCTTACACACACACACACACACACATTTTCACTTGGTTTAGTCCTTATTGACTCCTTTATTGCAACGCAAACACAATTTAGTTTACATTATATTTAGATAAAAGTTGACAGCGTGCTTTTGGTAATTTTAACACACATCCCCAAATTTTGAGACAGAAAAATAAAGAAGGAAAATATCATTACTTTAAGAGTAAAAATACTTTTGAGCTCTTCCAACAACCACCCAAACATAACTTAATGCTATAGTTCCATTTCCCATTACACGTGCTCATTTATAAAGTAAAGACATAATAAGGAGTGAGTGATGGATTCACATTGGACGTCTGTTTGAGGTCTGCAAACAAAAAATCAAGCACACACTTAATCGTAGGAAATTAAGGAATGTGAAAATTGAAGTGAGGTAAATGATTTTTTGTTTGGTCCATCTTTTTTTCTTGCTTAAAAGTTACTTTTAAATTAAATTTAAAAATAAAAACTTAAAAAAAAAAAAGTAAATGTTGTTTGTCAATTTCATTTTTTTAGCTTAAAAGGTCATTTTAAATTAAAAATTGTTTGACAATTTTATTTTATAACTATAGTTATTTGATTTAATGAAAAGCATATTTATAAAATAAACATATTGTATAAATTAATTTAAAATTTACATAAAATTATTTTGATAATAATAAAATTATTTAATTTACACAAAATTACTTTGATTAATAAAAATTTCAAAATTAATTTATTAGTTAAATCGAAATTTTGGAACTATTAAACGTAAAACAATTTTTCTAGGGGATTGGTTCTCTTTTCATGGCATTGAGTAAATTTTCAAAATGTAAAAGACAAAAAATGTAAGGGAGAATTGGTTCATTAAAAAGTTAATATATATATATATATATATATATATATATATATATATATATATATATATATATATATATATATATTATCGTGCATTTTTAGAAAAATAAATATATTATTTTATAATAGATAGAATTTTAATATATAGAAATTCTATTTTAATATTTCGTTCTAAATACAAAAAATAATAGAATTGAAAAAACATATCTATCGAGAAATAGACTTTACTTAAGGGGACCGAGTCTAGTACTATTCGGATCAATGACTTATTAGTCATGTACATACACTTTAACTTTTGTTTTTAATTCATGTAATTTATTTTTTGAATTTTTTATCCTTATAATGTTTATCATTGTCTGATTTAGTCTTTAACGTAAACGTATCGTTTGCAACATGTTTCATGTCTTCATAAATATAGTTGTTTTATCTTTACATCCTCATAAAATATAAAGAATTTATTTTTAGTTCTCGTAAATATGGTTGTTTTTATTTTTAGTATCTACTTTTACATTCTTACAAAATACTATAGTGATTTTTATTTGTAATCTATATTGTCACGCGCCGGTGACCAAAAGTCTAAAACTAGTGATGGCGAATATTTATACAGATAAAAAAAAAGAATTATAGAAACTAAAACTCAAAAGAGTTATGATACATGTATATTCATGTTTTTTAAACGGCGAATTCTACGGTGCAACTGTGCATAAATGGTGCACTGCACCATGCACAAAGTGAATACTGTAGCAGACATTACTGTAATAAAAATATATATTTAATTTAGTATTGTTATTCGCACCACCAAAATTATTATTCACATCCTCACGTATTTAATTTTTTTGCTGTAGCAATATATATATATATATATATATATATATTTTTTTTTTAATTTAACGGGTTACTATTTTATTTTAAAGCAGCAAAATTACGTCCAAGCCCTAGTAGTGTTCTAAATTATTTTTATTTCCAAAAATATCCTTTCCACGAAATCGTGATTCCATGACAAAATACACTACGGAATCATAATTCCGTTGTGTATTTTATCAACGAAAAGAAGATTTCGTTTCGTATTTTGCCCACGGAATCATGATTCCATTTCATATATTTTTTTGCATCCCTAGGTACACAATGGAATCTTGATTCCGTTGTACATTTTATACAATAGAATCATGATTATGTGAAAAGGGTATGTTTGGTAAAAAAAAAAAAAAGCACGTGGGAATGTGAATAGCAATTTTGGAGGTGCAAATAACAATGCTAAATTAAATATATTTGCTACAGTAAAAATGCTACAGTATTCACTATTCCCCCGCATGGACCACTTGCACCTAGTCTCCACGCTAGAATTCGCCTTTTTAAATACCTAACAAACACTCATTATTTGTTCATATCTTTCTCTTTATGTCAAATCATACTATCTATAATACCTATATTTTTCACTTTTATCTCTCTTTCACTAGGTGTCGATTGGCATATTGGGTATACATGAATAATTTTCAACTCAAAAACACTATATATCCGTACTTTGGCGAAAACAATGGCTGCATCCTTCGGTAGAAGTCCAAATTCAATAAGGATAAAGGTGGGTATTTTGAGGAGGACACTATTGTGGTCAATGTTGATGGTAGTAGTCTTGGGAACCCTGAAGAGCTGGGTTTAGAGGTTTATTTCGAACAGCCAATGGAGGTTGGATTTCTGAGTTTTCCGGCCATGTGGGTACATCGACTAATTAATGTTCATGCCTAGCTCCTTGCTATTTTTCATGGACTTACGTTGGCTTGGAATAAGGGATTTTGTATGCACGTACAAAATACAAAATGAAATCGTGATTCCATTGTGATTTTGTACGCGGAATCATGATTCCGATTTGGATTTTGTACGCGCGTACAAAATCTTAAACGGAATCACAATTTTGGGTATAAAGTCAAACGAAATAGTGATTCTGTTGCGTTATATGGGGGTGAAAAAAAATCGAAAGCGGAATCATGATTCCGCAATATGTTGCACAGCAGAATCATGATTCCGTTGGAAGGGTAATTTTGAAATTTAAAAAAAAACATCCACATAGGTGGTGAAAATAGAAATTCTATAGTGAGAATAGCAATCCCCTTAGAATAATGGTCACTGCTCTTTGACGCTGTGTTCTAACTCTCTAATCTCGATTCAGCTTATTCTTGGACCGGCCCAGGAGCTTCATCAATTTGCATCTTTGATTTTGGCAATTACTATATACACTCCCCTTTTATACTAATACACTCTCCATTCTCATTTTCTTTCCCAAACTACCCTGCCAGCAAAACACACTCCCCTTTTTTCCCCCAATTTAACTCTTCTCCAGTAAAGAAAGACACCCTTCATATCAAGATATGTTTATCGGCCAATCCACCAACTAATAAAGGCTCTATTTAGTGCATTAAACACACCCTTCATATCAATATATGTTTATCGGCTGCATGGGATCGATGACCCTACCAACGACATAGCCTTTATCTAATGCCGTTTGATACTCTGATTGTCCAGCGGCAGAAATCCGCCATCCGAGGGTAGTCCTTTTGGCGAAGTGGCAAAGCCTCAACGCTAGTCCTACCTCCGATTTTGATGATGCCCTCGCCTTCGCCATTTGAAAAGCCTCCACCTCCGTTGACATCCGAAGAAGCCACTGGAGAGGGGTCTAGAAATCTTGAAAATGAGGTAGAGCGAGGAGCAAACAATTAAGTTGTGACGCTGATTAATTTGACAAATGTATTGCTATATATGTGTAGGGGAGTATTTTTTTTTTCTTTTTTCCGGAAGACAATTATATGAGAGGGATAAAGAGATAAGGGGAGTGTGTTTGGTGGGATAGTTTGGGGATAAAAATGAGAAGGAGAAGTGCATTAGTATAAATGGGGAGTGGAAATAGCAATAGCCTTGATTTTTCATATTAAAGACTTGTTGTGAAGAGAGTGGCAAGTGAAGATTCTTCATACACTGACGCTATGTTTGGTTTAGAGGAGAGAAATAGGGTAGTTGAAAATAGAAGATAGATAATTTGAAAAGGAAGAAATATAGTAGAAATAAAGTTGTATGTTGTGTTGTTTGTTTTAAGAGAAATATGTGAGAAATAGAGTAGAGATAATATTGTAAAGTTGTTTGGTATAGATGAAATAGGGAGGAGAGAATTAAATAGATACAAAAAAATCGATTATGATACATAAATAATCGATTAAAATGCACAAATAATTGATTATGATACACAAATAATCAATTTTTTTGATGTTGTAACACTTACAATCGATTATTATGTACAAATAATCAATTATTTAAGTGAAATAATCGATTTTTACTGTTTGAGATATTTTTGAGAAGATAGAAATTTGTAACTTAACTCTCTTCAAACTCTTTAGTACCAAACAATCAAACCTCATTTCCGTCTGCTGTAATTTGTTTTCGTCGTCGGAACCGAACACAACCTGAGAGAAGGAAATTCTTGTGCAGATTTTTTTGCCAAGACTAGAGTGTCTAAGGATGATCAGCTAAAGATTTATCAGTATCCCCCTCATGGTGTCACCTTGTTGCTGTTAGCTGATGCACCAAGGGTGTAACACTTGAGATTGTACTTTTGTAGTTGTTTTTTGTTTTGTCTATTTCTGTTTCGTACTCAATAAAAAAAACACTGTATGTCCTAGTAATTAAAAAAAAAAGTCATTGCAAGATATAGACCAAAAAGATAATTAAAAAAATAAAAAATTATTACTTTGTAAGTAAAATTATTTTCCAAACTCTCCCAACTGATAACCAAGCATACATTCATCTCTTCAATATTTATTACTACAAATATCATTGCTTCCATGTACAATAGTAAATAAACAAGAGCAGACCACATTAATGTTTGAGTGGTGATATTTAGACACCAAAAAATTTCAAACACCTCACAAACACCTTTCATTTCTCTTTATATCTCTCTTCTTATCTCATCATATCATCAATCTTATCAATCACTTATCTCTCTTAAGTGATTAATAAGATTGATGATAAGATATGACAGGAAGAGAAAGAGAGAAATGAAAGGCGTTGGTGAGGTGTTTGAAATTTTTTGGTGTCTAAAAGTAGATGTTGTTCAGTCCAAAAATTTTAAACATCTTAATGTTTTACTGGTTCTGGCTTAATTACTCTTCTATTTGTTCAATCCAAATTTCAGATGTTGTTGGATTTGCCTTAGTCCAACCTTGCGATATGTTGCATGATTCCATGTCATATACGCACCATTCATCAACTATGGGGTGCAAAGGCGGACCTATATTGTTTTGAGGGTGGGCAAATGCATCCCCTCATTTTAATAAAGTTATATATATTTATCTTAAAATTTTATATTTTGTACCTCATAATTTTATATGTTTGAACCCCCTAACCTATTTTCATGTGAGGATAAATAAATGCACGCCTTTACTTGAATAAAATTATAAGTATTTATCTTAAAATTTTATATTTACACCTTTTTTTTATGTGTTTGAATCCATTATCTCATTTTTTCACTCTACTTACATGTTTATTAATTTTTATTTATTTATGTATATGATAATTATTATTAAATTTATTTTTTTAAGTAGATTGCCCCCATTGATCTCAGGTCCTAGATTCGCCAGTGATGGGGTGCCTAAAATAGATGCAGTTTCTCCTACATCCTACTTCACTTGCCAACTGTTAACATCCTCATTTTTTGATTGTCGAAAAATTGTCTTCGACTAAGTATTGAAGTGTCAAAATTATTCTGTCGACTAATTGCACGATGACAAGAGAAATGAAGATTTGGAAAGCATAAACACTGTGGAAGCCATCAACGGTGGAGATTGAAGATACTAGTCATCAAGGGCGAAGATTGAAGACAAAATTCATAAACGGTGGAGATTGAATATACAAGTCATCAACGGTGAAGATTATCGAAAGTTATTAGGAGAAGTTATTAGAAGTTACGGGTAGTTAGGGATCTTTGTCTATAAATACTAGTTTGCACCATGTAATAAAGGTTGGAACTTATAAACACCCACATATTCTACTAAGTCCACGCAATGTTCACAAATCCACGGGTTTCTACAATGTTCTCAACCACCATTTTAATTCCAACACTTTACTTTATTTGCTTTTCATTTACTTTTCCGCACGTTTATATTCACGCACTTTACTTTTTAATGCACTCTTTTATTTATAATTCGTTCCAATGATCAATCATTCGAGATTGGTAAAAAAATTTAACCATAGACCCATGGCGAAGGGCTTATTGAGGCCTCCAAAGGAAGAATTGTCCCCTTCCTCGAATATACCTATAGGATTATGTTTGTTAACGAAAATAGGCACAAATTTTAGGGTTAACACCAACACAGACATGCTACAATTTCTCCCCACAAACATTGCTCTTTCCCATCACTCTCCAACTTAACCCAAGAGAGTCTACTCAAATTCAGTTGATAAACCTCAACATCATCCACACTATGCACCGACGATTTTCTCGATATAATTACAACCAGCACCACTTCTCCATCAAACTCAAGCAGATATTCTCTGAAGTGGTTTGATGAAACCGAAGGAACTATCCTTGTGCCACTTAAATCCTTGACTTTAGGAACAGAATCAACTTCTTCTATAACCGCAAGACTACCCTGAACACTTAAAACATAAAACTTACCTTTGAAGCCAATGGCATTAGTGAATTGCATAACTTGTTTTTGCTTCCCTAATGGCTCAGTAAGGGTGCAATCTTGCATGGTCCATTGATTTTCAGGAACCACTGTGTCCCACGTCTTAGACCACCTCCATTTTGCAATTCGACAAGTTTCTTTCACTTTACAGAATGCAAAAGCAGGATGAGTAATTCCCGTTAGTACCATAACCGCGCAATTTGGATCCTCAGGTGGTGAAGAAAGCACAGCGAGTTTCACTGGTACCTTGGGATCCCATAAAGGGAGACGAAGTATATCTCTGTGTGTTGGATTGCACAGATAGTACCTGTTAAGGGGTTCAATCTCTGCTATGAGGATGCCATTAGAACACCCCACATAGTGTTCACAAGGGTACCTTGGCAGTTTTATGAGTCTGAAGTCTCTGCTCCAACACGATCGCACCATTTTAGCAAATGAGGTTTCGAATGCGCCACGCTGTGCAATGTAGCTGCGGTATTTTTCAATGTTTGTTGCACCATCAGGGTTGTAGAGTTGAAGCCAGGGAAGTTTGGAATCTGGATTGCAGTGCTTTGGTGCTGTTCTCCATGACTTAATTATGCCCCCAAAACTGATGTTTCTGTCGAGATTTGGGTGCACTTCTATTATGTAGACAAGTTGCTTTGGAAGGTCGAGCCATGATTTGGTTTCCAAACTTCTTTGCTGTCTGAATCTTGCTGCTTCTGCTGCTGATTATTTTTATTCTTCGCCTTCAGAGCCATTTTATTTTCTGCAATAACAAGGACGGGATGAGTGTTCTGACTTTTGAGAGTTGAGACTAGATTAGGGTTGGTGTCCTTATTAATAAGTACGTGAACGTGTCCTCCAAGAAATTAATGGTAGAAAAATGTTTCATAGACACCCATTGTACTAGGAGACACTTAGGGTTTATGATATGTTTCATAGAAAAATGTTTCATAGACACCCATAGTCCTCCAAGATATTATAGGATTTATGATGTGTTAGGAAGAAAAACAGAGAGAAATAAGAGGTGTTGGTGAGGTGTTTAAAATAAATGATTGTATGTTTATCTGTTGTGCACCGATGGGGGTTCAAACACTAGGGAGATCTTCAACACTAATGGGCCATGAACATACCACATAAGTGAACCTGACACCACCTTCAACCAAAGGCGTTAGGTTTATGGGTCTTCCTCACTTATATCTCAACTTTTTCATTCTTATCCAATGTGGGACTTAAACTTCACACTTGTACTCCAACAGTATCATTACTCTTAATGGTAACCTTGGGCACACTAACATACTCATAAGAAAAAATGTTTGGTGTACACCCACAATGCTATGGAACACCTAGTGAGAGAGAGAAAAAAAAAGAAAAATATAGGTATGATAAGATTTATGATGTGATAGGAAGAGAGATAGAGAGAAATGAGAGGTGTTATTGGAGTATTTAAAATAGTAGGTGCACATGTATCATCACTCTACTCATAATTTGATATATTTATTAGTCACCAGCTAATTTTAAAATAAAAAAAGGAAAAATAACATTTCAGTTGAATACAGTACTATTTAATTCCAACTAATTCACGTTGAATAAAAGACAATTAGTGTGTTTGGATTGTCAATAGGAAACTAAGTTGAAGATAAAATCAAGATGAAATTACCAAAAAAGTAACTATAATTTGTTGCTTCAAAAGATTACAATAAGTTCAATGTGTTGTATTACCAAACATACATTCTGAGTGACAACTATATTGAGAAATGTTAATAAACCACTTTTTTAAACACATTTTTTATTATTGATTTATTGAAAATTACAAACTTTGGTGTATTTTACTTCTTAATTAATGAATCTCTATTTTAATTTTATAGTTTTTAATAAATTTTAACCAATAATAAAGTGTGTGTTTAAAGGAGTGTGTTGTTAGTATTTCTCAATTATATTTTAGAGTTTAAATTCAAAATTGTTAGTTAAGTTAAAACAATTTTCGCCAATTGATGTATGTACCTGGCAGTTTTTCTTTTTAATGAATGTATAGAAATAAAAATAAAAACTTTAAAGAAAACTAGTACAAGTGGTTTCAGTCAGTAAGGCATTTGATATAAAATTAGGCACTACATCAAAAACCCATCTTCAGTTATGAAGAGTAAGTTCAAATTATTCAAGGCATCAACAACTTGATTCACCTCTTGATAAACATGAGTGCAAACAACTTGACCCATGTGCAAATGAATGTTGTGAATGGATTTCACCAATTTATAACAAGAATGGAGTTGATAACATCCTTTGGTCAGCAAATAAATAGGAGTCATAGAATCACAATACATAATGATATTTTGAAATCCTCTGTTCCAAACAGTTGCAACCCATGCAAAGATGCTTCATAATTCATTTGCTAGGATTGAAGACGAGCCTAACTTTAGAGCAAAGCCAAACAAAAATGCACCACTTTCATCTCTAAACACTTCCCCAACAATGAACTTAATCCAACATCCATAATAAAATCATCACAATTCAAGGTCAAACACATATAAAATTCAGTGCCATACAAATTTACCCTAATTGGATTGTTTTCATCTCGGAACTCATATATTTTAGTTGGTGGAGGTGGTGCCAACAACTCTCTCCACAGTTCACCTCTGCATCACACGGACCAAACTCTAGTAGTTTATAATAATTAAAGAAAGAAATTAACAAATAAATTAGGTGTGTACTACATATCCAAAATTTTTTATTTTATAACATTTTTAATAAAATGATTTTTCTCAATAGTAATATTTATTAAGTACGTACTTTCATAAAATTAAAATATGATTTATTAGATACTATAATAAAGTATTACTTAAAATGTATTTTATTTTGAAATATGTTTTATTCTTTACAATAGTTTATTATTTAATAATTATTATAATTTAAAATATAAATTAATATTTATTATTGCTTATTTTATAATATATTTTAGAATACTAACAAATATATTATTTTATAATAGATAGAATTTTAATATATTGAAATTTTATTATAATATTTTCTTCTAAAGTAGAAAAAATTAATAGAATTGAAAGAAAAAAACTATATAAAGAAATAATACTCTGAATTTTCATGATATTACTTAAAATAGAATTTATTATGCAATGTGATTTTTTATTTATAATTATTTAGTATTTAATAAATATTATAATTTAAAATATTGTTTATTATTGCTTATTTTATTATCATATTAATTCTAATATTAAAAAAATTCTATTATAATGTCTTTTTCTAAAATAGAATTGAAAAAAAAAAAACAGAATGCAACAGGACATATATATAGTGAAGAGATTTCACTTCTCTATTGGTAAAAAAAAAAAGAGATTTTACTTCTCTAGAGTGAGCAAAGGCAAAATAAATAATCTCAATGAAGAGAAAATTAACGGTTAAAATTTTAACACATTTGTGATTTATTATGCATATACACCTAATATTTGTTGTTGATTTTTTCATGAGTAATTGAAATACTTACTTTATCCTTTAAAGGTTGTTGCCCTCATTTTAGAGGAGCCAGATTGGTAATAATGCTTGGACTTTCTATATTTTTTAAGAATTAAATATGTTCAAGGTTCTTGCATATATAAGGAAAATTATTATTAAAATAAGATTTTTTAATATATATTTGTTAAATTTATTTGTGCAATACCTACTTTTATATTTTTTAATTAACAATAGATATATGTGAACAAATTTCTCATTTAATATATATATATATAATAGGATTATATTAGTTTTATTTTTTATTTTTTTAGCTATAACTATTTTATTTATTTAATATTATGGTGTTCTTAATTTTATTTATTTTATTAATTTTATAATTAATGCTACCTATTGGAGGGTCAAAACTTTGAGGTTGACTGACGTAAGTTGATTGATCATGGAATGAGAATGAAATTAAAGAAGTGTATAACAATAAATAATAGTAATAAATAAAATGTTGGTTTGTAACGGAACAGAGAATCTCTGAAATGGTCCAAACGACCACACACCACTCCTCTATTTGTCCGCCACCACTTCCTCCATCACCACCATCCTCCCTCCTCCTCCTCCTCTCTGCTCTTCCAACACTGCAACAACAACAACAACAACACTAACTTCATCATCACCCTCCTCTTTCTTCATTCTGATCGGTCCCTTCGTTCCTTCCTCCTCCTCCCGCCTCAGATGCAGACTCTCCCTCCCTTCTCTTGCATCAGAGGTTCCTTCTTCTGCTGCCCCGCATGGATTTCCCTCCCGCCATCAATCTCCTCACCGAATTCGGTTGCGGCTTCGTCCTCCTCCGCTCCCTCTCTCGCCTCTTCAACCTTCTGGGTCTCTTTTTGATGCTCACATTTTGCTTCAAGGTCTTGCGCTTCGGCTGGAACTCCAAGAGCGCCATTCGCTTCCTCTGCGACTCCGGCGGCGTCCCCAGCATCCGCTTCTGCCTCGACAACCTCGCCCGGGGAGCCTCCAAGCCAAAGTCCAAACCTTTGAAGAAACCGCGCCACCCCAGATCGGGCTCTTCCTTCAGGAAGCGCCCCAGTGGAGCCGGAGAGAGAGGCAACGCGGGCTCCGAAGATGGGTCGGAGGGGAAGGCGGAGAACGAGAGAGAGGCCCGCAATGAGGACGACGTGTTCGACTTAATGACGCTGAGAAGAATCGTGAGGAACGAGCGGCGGAAGGCCAATGCGGCGTGCGCGGACCTCGAGAAGGAGCGGACGGCGGCCGCCTCGTCGGCGGAGGAGGCCATGGCGATGATCCTGCGGCTGCAGAACGAGAAGAGCGCGGCGGAGATCCAGGCCACGCAGTTCCGGCGGATGGCGGAGCAGAAGCTGGATTACGATCAGGAAGTGATCGAGTCGTTGCAGTGGACGATCACGCAGCACGAGTTCCAGAAGTGTGAGTTGGAGGATCGGGTGGGGATGTGTAGGGAGGAACTGAGGCAGTTTATGGGGGATGATGAAATAGACCAACTTGAAGCTGAGGTTAGTAGGGGTTTTATGTATGATAATGATAATGAAAATGAAAATGATGATCCTGATGGTAATTCAGTAGGTAGCTCTCCCGTAACCGAATCACAGACCTTGTAAGTTCTGAAGGTTGTTATATACAAATGAAATGAAATTCCTTTACATCGACCTGTTTTGGTTTCCAAATGTAAATTGTATTTATATTTATTATTCATAATTTAATTAATTTTAATATCGAAGGCCTATATATATTTTTTATCTTTTGCATGATGGATTAATTAGGCTCAGCTTTCAGGTTTGATATAGTGTATGTGTGAATAAATTTATACATAATGTTGCTAGGATTGATGCTTGTGGAATGGGAGTTATATACCATGTATAGTGGAGTGGACATAGTGGGTTAGTCTCTCTAATTTCTGGTTTAGTATTGTAAATTTGTTGAGAATTTTGGATTGAAGCACTTGCGTGCAAGGATCTGATTCTGATGCTTGCTGTTGACAACAATGTATATGAGCCATTTAGTCTCAAGTTTTAGGTTTTCTCGTATAGTTTTGTTGCATTGAAACACTTGAGACTGCAGAGATTATTTGCATGCAGTGGTGAGTGAGCGTATTAAATTAGCCTCAATCAACTTTCAGGTTTACTTGTGTAACTTGGTGAATAAATTTAATGAAACACTCAATGTTGCATACTTGCATGGATCTGATGGTTGTGGTATTGCCGTATAGGCTGGTAATTATATATAATTATTGTCTACATGTATATTCAAAATAGACGTCAAAATCAAAGGGACAACTTTTTGTTGTCCCCTTTTACTGTTCATAAAGCATTATCCATTATGCACCATGTATGCAGTGGAGCATACATTTTGGTTTAGTCTCTTAACTCCAGAGATAATTAGTGTAATTTTGTTGAATGAATTGGATTGAAGCACATGAATTGCAAGGATCTGATTCGGATGCTTGCAGGACAACAATATATGAGCCATTTAGCCACAGGGCTTAGGTTTACTTGTGTAATTTTGTTGAATGAATTACCTTGAAACACTTGCTACTGCAAGAATTATTTGCAGTGGACATATTAAGTTTGCCTTAACTTCCAGGTTTACTTGTGTAATTTTGTGATAAATTTCACTGGAGCAGTTAAAATTGTAAGGGCCTCACACTCGTTGGCCTGTAAATATATGCAGTGGAGAGTGGACATTTTCTATGGCAATTTGGGAGTTTTATGTTGTCAGTTATTGTAGTCGACATGATCATGTACTGTATATGTAATATGCAATGTACCAATTTCTCTCTTGGTTTGGGGGACAGGGGGTTAACCTCCTTGCAAGTTGCAAGCATAAATAACCTTTAATCATAGATTTCTATTGGTTTTAAAAAAAAATTAACAATCACAAAATATTGGTAGAAAAATGTCTTCATGTGGGGTCTACTAAGCCTTCTATCCACTTTACATCTAAATCCGTTAGTATCATAATATGGAGTAAATGACATGAGAATGATCGGTTTTGAGTTAATAATTAGATATTATAATTCATGAGCTTGAAATTGAAAGCAAGTGTTTAATCTTCAAAAAAAAAAAAAAAAGCAAGTGTTTATAGTAAGAACAAACAAGAGCAGATCGATGACTAGAGTCTAGAATCATAAACATAAGGTGACGTTTGAGTCAAATAAAGGATAATAACATTGATTGAGGTTACGTATTAACTGTAAAATAAATTACACTTGCCTATGACAAACTTGCCTAACTTTATAAAATGATCAAGTTTATTATAATTTTAATCCTGCATAAAGAATTAAAGGTAAAATTAATTTTTCATTTTCTAACTCATTTTTATTTTTCAATTGTATCCTCTGACATTTATCTGTTTTATTCTAATTTTCTAACTTTAACAAATGAATCTTTTTAACTAGCTTCGTTTAACTCTGTTGATAGCACAAACTACCATTGCCTACCTCTCTGCACCACACTACCAACAAAATCACACAAAAACCGTTGGTTCATCCTCTTTAGAAAGCCTCCACCTTTGATTGACCTTAACCTCTTTGTGGCCATCACTTCTTTAACCCCAATGCCACTTTTTAATTTTTTTTTTTATCATTCTTCTCATGCAGCCATCACTCTTCCAACCCCAAAGCTAAGATTGAATTTGAGGTTTTTTTTTTTTTTTTTTTTATTAAAAAATATCTTTTTTTTAGTTATTATTGTCTTGTGCCTTCTTGTTGTTGATGATGAAGGATCAGGTTGCTAACAAAAGCGGATTTGGTTGGTGGCCAAGGAGGTTGTTTGAAGATCGTGTGACGTGAGTGAGAGCTTTCCATGCCTCACCTCCATGCAAAAATAAGAAAGTTGAAGCTAGTAAGGATGAAGAAAAAGAAATGGGAAATCATGGAGAAACTAAGGAGGTGAGGTCTTGGTTTTTTGGGTGAGGAGAGGAGAGGAAGACCTTTTTGGATGGAGTGATTAATGAAATTGAATGAAACTAATACCAGAAAGGACCAATTTATTCAATTAGAAAGCTGGATCATCAAAATGAAACAATAATATTAAACTGAAAAACAAAAATAAATTAGAGGACTAAAATATTAATTCTGTCAAAATTAAAAATACAAGTAATTTTTTTAAAAAAATCATCTTGTTCTCCTTCTACCCTTAAAATAAACTTCTTTAACATTTTAATCTTTTAATTAAGAAAAATGTTTATTTTTACTAATTTTTTTTTGCTTCACTGATAATTATTTTCAAAATATAATATTATAATTGCAGAATTCAAGTTACCTAACATTAGTTTTGAACTCATAAATATTAGATTTGTAAATTTGTGAGATATAGAAAGTAAATATAATTATTTTTTAAAATCATATCATAAATGTAACACTTAAAATAATAAAAAAATTAAAATATTCAGCAAAAAAAAACTTAAAATAATAAAAAAATTGTCAAATACAAATGACTCTACAACTCCAGTGGAAGGTAAAATTAGAATAATAACTTTATTACTTCATTAAAAACCTACAACATTTTGTGTGTATTAGAAAGTCACTTATTTTAAAATAGAAAAAATAATACTACTAACTAATAATTTCATTTCTCTCGAATAAAATTAAAAATAATAAAATTAATGTAAGTTGGTCTCAAATATAAATAAATCTCAATTATTTTCATACTTTTATCCTATTAAATGACACAATTTTTAAAATAGCTTTCATTTAATTAAGATTGTACTATTTTAAATTATTCTTTTTTATTCTTGATATCAAATTTTAATGAACGATAATTTAGAAAAATAAATGATTTTTAATGGAATTAATAATGTTAATTAAATTTTGAATTATTTTTATTTTTATTTACATTTAAGATCGATTATCGAGAATGATTTATTAATTTTTGTTTTCTAGACAAAATTCACTCTTAGGGCACATTTAGTACAAGAAAAGTTTTTTCATATTTGGAATCATCATTTCGTTATTGAGAATCATGAATCTTGGGAATCACGATTCTTAAGAATGACTAAATTTTGGTTGGTCATAAATATTCTCATATAAGTTTCTTGGAAATAAAAGAGTAACATAATATTTTTACATAAACTTTAATTATTTATCATATTAAATGATTTAATAAAAGTAATTTGATATTTTTATCTTATGTTTTAATTTGAAAAAGTTAGATTCTCATCTTCTTATGGAAATATTTTTGTAGACAATGTAGCTAAAAAATTCCTAGAAGATATTGTTTTATGTGAATGTTATTTAAAAAAAAAACAAATTAAACATGAAAAATAATCATTCTCAACTTTTTTTTTTTGACATAATAACCATTCGCAACTTAAGATTTTGAAAAACTAAAATTTTTTCTTATATAAAACGCTTCCTTAATATAAAGATTTTTACACTTAGTCAACAACAAATTACCTTCATAAATAATAATATAAATTATTCTTTTCGATCTCAAGCATAAGTAACAGAGAAAATAGATGATGTATTGACAGTGTAAAAAAGTCTTACACTATCATTCAATTATAATCCACCATGTATGGTAAGATTGTTGATTGGTTAACAGGCTAAAATAGTTAAGTAACAACTGAAAATAATTTGTTATTTTCAAATTTCATGTTCCCATCTATCAAAAAAAAAAAAATCGTGTTCTCAGCTGTGCATTTAAATTAATTAAATTCAATGATATTTTTATTAGAAAGTTATTGAATTAAATGATATTTAATTTTAGGTTAAATTAATATGTAGGTCCTTATACTATTCGAGAATTTTTAATTAGGTCCTGAACTATTTTTTTTTTCTTTTCAATTGGGTCCCTGAATTTTTATTTAAGTTTTAATTAGGTCCCTACCGTTAACTACCGTTAACTCCATTAACGGTAGGGATCTAATTAAAAAATAAATAAAAATTCAGGGACCCAATTAAAAAAATTGTTTAGGGATCTAATTAAATTTTTTTAAATAGTTCAGGGACCTACTGAATAAATTAAAAGTAAATTAAAAATCATACAAAAAATATCACTTAATTGAAGAATGTATTTAGAAGGAGTGCATTAGGTTTGTCCGAACAGAATCTGTAGGGGGAAACTAGAAGTGCAGTAAGGGAATCAATGCTTCCAGAGTTTGAGAATACTGGTTGAAGAACATGCAGAGATTGAGAATACTGAGTTTAGAATCCGCAAAGATGAGAATACTAGATTGGAGATGTGAGAATATTGACTTGGAGAGTTAAGAATACTCAGTGCATATATGTAGAATGGACAATACTAAATTTAAAAGTAGTCTACATATGCTTGAGAAGTATTGTGTGATAACCTGGGTAGAATTTGAGAATTACTCAGTAGATTCCTGAACTATTTAAATTTTTTTAATTAAGTTTCTAAACAATTTTTTTAATTAAATCCCTGAAATTCTATTTATTTTTTAATTAGATTACTGTCGTTAATGAAAAAAATAATAATAATTAACAACATAGACCTAATTAAAAAATAAATAAAAATTTAAAAATCTAATTAAAAAAAATAATTCAGGACCTAATTAAAAATTCTCAAACATTATAATAATTAATTTAACCTTAATTTTAATACTATGAGATTGAATCTGATTTGGCATGTCTATCGTTTGATTTGTCCTTTTTAGTTCTTCCTTATATTATATATTGATACGCAAACGCTACACGATCACTGACAGAGTCACAGAGTCAGTGTTTCTGGTTGTTTGCACTTAGATTCAAACCTGATTGGCGTCGTTGGAAAAAAAAAAAAATCAGTGTTTTTGTGGTTCCGTATCAGAACTCAGAAGCTATCATCCTTAGTCTCTTCTAACACGGTTCATAGCACATCGAAACGAGGATGTTGCGGCTTTCGATTCAACGAGGTAAGTCGTAGTGTTACTCGTTTGTTGGGATGCGCACATGCAAGGTGGCTGATCAATACTTGGATTAGAAATGTTTTGATTATTTTTTTTTTTTCAATTTTGGTGTTGCAGTGAGGAAGTTGAACCTTCTGAGGCCTCAGATCTCTGCTTTGGGACGGTCCCATTTGTCAACTGCTGCTGAACCATCTTCCAGTAAGAGCAATCCACCGGTAAGGCCAAGCTTGGAATATTTGCTTTCATGGGTATCTGTTAACTACCTCAGTGTTTGGAAAAAATCGAAGCTTTACTGCTGAAGGCTCTTTTTTTTCCCCAAAGAAACTGCTGTAAAATTTTTTTTGCTTTTATGTGTATCTGTTAACTACCTCAGTGTTTTAAAAAATCGAAACTTTATTGCTGAAGGCTCTTTTTTCCTCCCAGAGAAACTGCTGGAAAAAAAATTGTATATATTCTTCTTCTTCTTATTTTTTTTTTTTTGAGTTTGTTTCATTTTGCTTAAAGATTGTTGACTTATTAGGAGTATTTTGTCAAATTGAATGGAAATGGGGCATCTTTTTGGCTTACTTAATCTACAGTTGTCTAAAGTTAAAGATATTTTCTAGCTTTAGGTCCTACATGTAAATTCATATCATTTCAGAGTGGAACTTGACAATAAGTCTGAATTGGATTTGACTTAATTCAATATATGCTATTCTCGTTGACGTATGACTTATGAGCATTAAGATAAGTGCCTTTCCTGTTAATTAGTTGTTTTAACATCTAATTCCCCCTTCTTTTATTGTTGGTTCTATCAGAGGGTTCCAAATCTTATTGGAGGCAGTTTTGTTGACTCAAAATCATCATCTGTCATTGATGTTATAAACCCAGTAAGTGTTTCTTTTTGTTTGTTTTATACTGCATTTACAGTTGTATTTTTTTTTGTGGTTTTGAAAAATGCAGAATTATAATGTTTCTATAATCTGATCACAGGCAACCCAAGAAGTTGTTTCACAAGTTCCTTTGTCTACTGATGAAGAGTTTAAGGCAGCTGTATCCGCAGCAAAGAAGGCATTTCCATCATGGCGTAACACTCCAATTACAACACGCCAACGTGTTATGTTGAAGCTTCAAGAGCTTATACGCAGAGATATGGTAAGCATCTTAGAACATTCTATGACTGTCACATTCATTCCAAAACAGAGAAACATCCATACTGGAACACATTTCATTATTGCATCACCACTTTGTAACTGTTTTAGGATAAACTTGCTCTGAATGTGACCACTGAACAAGGAAAGACATTGAAGGATGCACAAGGAGATGTATTTCGTGGTTTAGGTTTGTCTTTCTAATATGTTGCTTGAGAAGATTTTGTAGCACGATAATAATTATGCTCATAATTTTTTATAATGCAATTCTCTGAATATTTACATTTGTCATTTAGAGGTGGTTGAACATGCTTGTGGGATGGCAACTCTACAAATGGGGGAGTATGTTTCCAATGTGTCACATGGAATCGATACTTACAGCATTCGAGAACCACTTGGTGTTTGCGCTGGTATTTGTCCTTTCAACTTCCCTGCGATGATTCCCTTGTGGGTAAGCAGTCTTCTATCTTTTGGATGGGTTTTGGCTTACCTAATTAATATTCACATTCACCTCGATTAGTTGCTTAGTCATCTCATTCATATAGCATGCATGAGGTAGAAAAAGTCTACTTTATAGAATGACCCAGAAATATTTAGCCTAAATAATTTTCTTATTTCTCATAGCAATGTAATGTATTTAATATGGATATGGATCATATGATAACAAATTCTGAATGTCTATCATCTGCAGATGTTCCCTATGGCTGTTACCTGTGGTAATACCTTTGTTCTAAAACCATCAGAGAAAGACCCAGGTGATGTTTTCTATTAATTTTGGTTGTCTATCGATACCCTTGAATTATCTCCTCAACTGGAGCATAATATAATGTTATAATGGAAAAATAGACTCTAATATTGTTTGTCATTCAAACAAGCTTAAGGCATTTCAAATCTATCAGCCTGAATTGTACTGTGAACACCATGAGCTGGAAACTTTCTGAATAACATAATTGCCTCTAATATAACCTCTTCAGCAAGTGTAAATAATTTTGCTCTCACTAGGCCATTCATCTGTATTGCTATTAACTGTGTCCAAGAGTTGCATATTTTGAAAATGATATGCAAGACACAAAGTTGCAAGTTCCAAGAAATAGTGTTATTGATATTTAATTTGTTTTTCACACCTTAGTTTCTCATTACATTTAAATATATACTTTTGGCTGTGATCTTCAGTTCTAAACTAAAGAATTTTTCAAAAGCCTATGTCTAGGAGCAATATTGTACACGGTAACACGGACAATCTTTATTCAATAGTCGTTTTTAATTTTGAATAATAAACGGTAACTCTCCACTTCTGTCTGTCCAGCCTACACTGTACTTGCAATTAGTGAATTTTGATTTGTAATTTATTTAAATTTAAACAAGGAAGACGATGCTAATCTAGCAAGAAAAGGGTAAATAAGTCAACACTCAAGTAACATTGGTGTCTTTTGACAGAGGCTGTGATTCTGCTTCATGTTGGTCATCTTATTTACTGTAATTTTTGTGTTGGGAGAAAATTGTCAGACTTTACAGTTTGTCTGGAAATTCTAAATTAATTTATCATAGTAAGTTAGTAGCTATCGTCTCATTTGTCCACCTAGTTATTGAATACTGTGTATTATCATTCATCCATTTGTCCACCTAGTTACTCACTAATATATGGCACACAAATGTTGGTTCATCAGTCCACTTTTATGGTTCATCATCCTTGGTTTTTTATGACATCATGTAGAGAAATAAATTTCAATGTGGTTAGATGTTGTGATATCTCAACTCCAGACCACCTACTAGGATAAGCTTGGTTGTTATCTGAATTTCGTTGTATTTTCCAGGTGCTTCTGTAATGCTTGCAGAATTGGCGTTGGAGGCTGGTTTGCCTGAGGGTGTCTTAAATATAGTTCATGGAACCCATGTATGTCATCACCTGGTTTTTTATTATACTTTTGTTTTTCACCTTTTTCTTGTGATACTTACCAAATAAAGGTACTCATTGGCTCATTTGGCATTTGGTGATTTCATCATAAATTCAAAGTTTTAAATCTAAAAATTGCATATAATATTGCAATTGTACCATACAAAGAATAATCGATACTATCATAAATTTGATTTTATTCATAAAACTACTTTTCCAAGGGTGACAAGTTGTCATATTATGATGTGTCATGCATTAGTTGTTCTTTGTTTTTCTTCCTGATTGATTTTCTTAATCATACAACTGGTGCAGGATATTGTGAACGCTATTTGTGATGATGACGACATCAAAGCCATATCTTTTGTTGGTTCAAATGTTGTAAGTCATTTAATACTTGTTTGTTTTCTCTCCAATTCATGATTTTATGTTATTCTTTTTTTTGTGACCTTAAACTAGCCAAAGGCAATCCTGTTGCTTGTCAGCAAAATTGAATATTTTTTTTGAGGTTTAACTGTGCTTAAATGTAAAGATAGATAGAAGAGGTCAAGTGATCAAATGCTTAGATTTTGCAAATGATTGACCCCCTTTATAATTATATTTCTATATATGCTTATTTGATGTTCTTATTTTTGTATCGAAGGCTGGAATGCACATATATTCAAGAGCAGCAGCTAAAGGGAAACGTGTTCAGGTAAAATTGTTGGTTTATATGTAACTGTGCGTAGTTTTTTCTCCCCTTGGTAAAATTGTTGGTTTATAACCATGCAAGGATATGAAGTTGGGCAACTAATACACTATTGTTTGCAGTCTAACATGGGAGCCAAAAATCATGCAATTGTCATGCCAGATGCAAATGTTGATGCTACTCTTAATGCTTTAGTTGCTGCTGGTTTTGGTGCTGCTGGACAAAGGTGTATGGCTCTCAGCACAGTTGTTTTTGTTGGAGGCTCAAAACCATGGTATCAAATTATATATTCTGTTTGAGTCTTTTGATTTATTTCATTTTTATTATGACTTCTGTAGTAGCATCTTACACTTGGAGCAATTCAAAGCTCCTCTAGTTGGTTGTTCCAAAATGATCTGGAATTCTGGAAGTATTTGATTGTGTGCCAAGTGGAATCATGACTCTTCCCTTACGAAGACATAATTTAACTTCTCTATAGAGAAAGTTTTGTGCAATTACTGTATAATCACAAATTATATATAGTTATTGTAATGCCAATATTAGTATGACCAATTAATTATATTCATCATTTTCAATAATTCTTAGAACATTGTTCCAAGGAAATACTATTCTGAGTATTTGGACTTCCTTGTGATGCAGGCGTATGGGGGAAATTGATTTCATTTTTTTTCCTTGGAAAATTGATTTCAATGTTGTAGTATTTTTAAATAGTTGTATCCTTTGCGATATTTGTGCAGGGAAGATAAACTTGTAGAGCGTGCCAAAGCTCTTAAAGTAAATGCTGGAACTGAACCTGATACAGACCTTGGTCCGGTGATCAGCAAGCAGGTTTGTTTATGATTCCATATTTACTTTTTCCACATTTGATTTGAAGTAAAAATCTTAGTATCATTCAAGAATTACTGAAAATGGCTATTCAGTGCATCCCATTTCCACGCCAATTGTTAGGTATATTTTAGCTATTTATATTTATGTTTCTTGAATATTCTTACTGCCTGTACAGGCAAAGGAGAGAATACACAAATTAGTTCAATCTGGGGTTGAAAGTGGTGCCAGACTACTGCTTGATAGAAGAAATATAGTGGTAATTTTTATACCCTCTAATGACACTCTGGTTGAATGTAATATAGCACTCTGCTTCGTACTAATGAATTCATACGTGCATGGCAAGTAGGTCCCAGGATATGAATCTGGCAATTTTATTGGCCCAACCATCTTATCAGATATCAATGCCAACATGGAGTGCTACAAGGTTACTCACTAGTCTCCAATCTTAAAATGTCTTCTAAAAGAATTCCCACTACATAGAGACTTGAACTTTAGATGATTATTAGACTTGACTACATTGCACATGCAGGAGGAAATTTTTGGCCCAGTTCTTCTTTTCATGGAGGTGTGTCTGCTTGTTTCTTCCTTAGACTTGTATTATTTCATAAAAAGAAGTCACAAATTATAATTCTTGGTAAAATATTTCCTATTTAATGATGTTCAAACACTGACAAGTGATTAACCAGTCACATGAGGGGTTAAATTATTTCTAAATTGAAAATATTTCCACGTTATAGACTCAATTATCTTGAATTTTTCATTATAACTCAATAGACATATATATGCTGATACAGTGTGTTTCATTTGTCTTTTTAACTTCAGGCTGATAGCTTGGAAGAGGCCATAAACATTATCAACAGTAACAAGTATTTGTTAACAACTTCTTGTTGTCGTTGCCTTCTATTAAACTGCTATCTATTCTAACTCTCGACTTTTCCATCAGGTACGGAAATGGTGCTTCCATATTTACTACATCTGGTGTTGCTGCAAGGAAATTTCAGACTGAGATAGAGGCTGGACAGGTAATGTTACCTCTGTGAGATGTTTAGTTCTGCATTAATAAGAGTGTTAATAACACACTCTCTGTAACTCATTTTTCCAATACACACTCTCATTAGTTGAAATTCATGCAAGTCCTACTAGTTTGGGAATGATACCCACATATTTAGTGGGACTAACATGAATTTCATCCAATAGGGGAGAATGTATCGTAAAGAGTGTTAGAGAGTGTGTTACTAGTATTTCTTTTAATAAATATATTTTGATGTGTTACTCTTATGGATAATGACTTGTCATTGCATTTGAACCAGGTTGGCATCAATGTTCCCATTCCAGTTCCTTTGCCCTTCTTCTCATTCACCGGCAACAAGGCATCGTTTGCCGGTGATCTCAACTTCTATGGTACAATGATTTCTCCAAACTTGGCTCTTCTGCCCTTGTTTATAACTTAACATATTTAGGAGTTACATTTTGCTCATGATATAGGAGGCTATACTGTTTGATTTTGAATTTGACATGCTTTGTTGAATTACAGGTAAGGCAGGGGTGAACTTCTATACACAGATCAAGACAATAACACAGCAATGGAAGGATTCAACTGGTGGTAGCAAGATTAACTTGGCAATGCCAACCTCTCAAAAATAATGTTGATAGCCAGAGCGTGTAATATAAATGTTGTTTCTGAAACCTTTGTTCTCTTGAATAAAATGTCAAAGGTCACCTCCTGCTATGTCTTGTCCTTTCTCTTTTCTTTTCTTTGTCCTGATCTTTATGTCTCGTGTCTCCACGTGGACTATACGATTTTTTTTTTTTTTTGTGTGTGCATATTTTCTAAAGTGAAGGTTTACGTACGTGGATCCTAATCCATTAATACCGTATCCATCCACATGAAATGGTGTTAGTGGAGGAACTTAATTGACTAATAAAATAGAAGAATTAAATTTGCTTAATTTAAATATAGAGAAACTTAATTGACTAAAAATTCTGGAGGAATCAAAACACTATAGTGTATATAAAGTAGAGATACTAAAAGTGGGATTAAAACTTGAAAAAATTGTATGTATAAGGATTAAATTAAAAAATTATTTAAGTGTCTAACTAAAAATATAAGGATCCACTGTATTTTTTTTTTTTTAACCTATCTTTAGTCATCTTCCTATCTCTTGTCTCTTTATTTCTTTTCAACTAAATTCTTTTAATTTTTATTTTATTTCTCATTTATTTTCACTCTTTTTTTCTTATTTCCATTCACCCTATTTCTCTCTTCTCTACCAAATAGGGTGTAAGACAAGGAATAGGCTTGAGTGCGCTTTTTTTTTTTTTTTTTTTTTTTTAAATCTATTAAGACAAAAATCAATTCTCTTCTGGTAAAGTTTTTCAATAAATCCCATAATATTTTATTATTCATCTTAATTTTAATTAATATATTTGAATGTAAATTAAATAATAAATAAATATATAATACATTTTAATTAAATAAGAAATTTAGTCTAAAATTTATAATTTATAATACATAAAAAATACGGATTAAAACTAATTTTTAAAATACATAAAGAAACAAATAATTTTTAATCTTGTTTATGAAAGAGATGCAGTGGTTTATATGAAAGAGACGCGACGTCTTTTCTTTTAACAATACTAGTAAGGTACCTTTGCTTTTGCACGAGTTATCATGTCGTTTTCAAGCATGCTTGTAATATATTTTTTTTTTATAAAATTTAATTTTTGTAGAGACAAATATAATTAATTGTTTAAGTTCTCCAAAAATATAAAAAGAACGAGAGTGTTCAAATAGAGAATATATTTAGTTATAGTCTTACAAACATTTCTTTATTTTATTTAAAATATTTATAAAATTGTATGAGAAATTGATATTTAAAAATTTAAAAGGGATTTAACTTATGTTGAATTTAAATATTTTTGTAAATTTGAAATGTGAAATGATAAAATAATTAAATTATTTTACAATTATATTGTAAATAAAAAACTAATAATTTTATAATATTTATAGTTTATAATATTTCAATTAAGTTTATAAACAATATTTTGAATAATTTAAAATGTAAAAATTAACTAAATTAGATGCAAACTATTGAAATCAAATACTATTGAAAATAAATTATTATTTCAATATCTAATAGACAGTTTATATTTCATTAGTACTTATGTAAGATGAGTATTTATAGATGTTTAATATTATCTTCGTCCCTTTTTGAAGAAAAGTATATTAATTGTAACAAAATACTAAAAGAATAATATTTTAGTCCAAATATTTCAATTAAGTTTTCCATTAAGATTTATAATGATACGCACACACACACACAAACAATTTTAATGACAATTTTTTTATGCTATTATTTCACTTTGATTATCAAGCATAGAATGTATTTGGGTATTTTTCTTAAATCCAAAAATTAAACCAAAAAATCTTATGGGTAAAATTTAGTTGGTAAAATTCTTTTATATTTTTAGAGGATTATTAATTTTTTAACATACGATACACAAACTTAGAATTACATGTAATTCATATCAATAAATACATTGAATTTTAAGTAAAAACTAAATTAATTAGGCCATCAATCGTTGAACCTGGGGTTTTGAGGTTATTTTAGCTTTGTTTGTAATTCATCATTAGAGTCAAACTGCAAAATATATTGTGATCAAGTAAGAATTATTTGCATAGATTACAAAATAAGTGTATAGAATGATATTCACTTAAAAGTAAGTAACATATATACCTAGACAATTTTTATTTTATTTTATTTTTTACAAAAACATAAGTAGCTTCCACTATTGGTATCTATGATCACAATGATATTCATTAAACAAATGTAACTTATTACTATAAGTATCCTTAATCTATATATTTAAATGAGATATTTGAATTTTGGTCAAAAAAAAAAAAGAGGAAAAAGAAAATTGTATAAAACCACGAAAGAAAAAAAAATTAAAAGCATAACTGTATAAATAGGAAAAAGTAAACTACTTTTCTCATTTTTATGTTTAATTAGAAAATAAAAATAATTAAAAAATATTATCAAGTTGAATGTATGACTTGTGCATCGCATGGGTTCTGTACTGGTAGTAAAATAGATTCAATATTTTTTCAAATGATAAAATTATTTTCAATTTAACATATTTAAAGTAAAAAAAATGTTTAAAGTGAAAAATTAAAGAAATGTCCAAAGTCAATTTAAACCAATTATAATTAAAAACACAGTTTAATTCAATCCAATGATAAATAAAGTCTCACTTTTTCTATATATTTAATATTTTACCAATATATATCCTGATCATTATTTTGATTAAATGTATTTGATAAAAAGATTTATCAAATGAAATAAACTATTAATGGTATTCTCGATATGAAATATATAGAAAAAGCATTTGATTTGTATACTATTATCTTTAAAAATAATAGTCAAAGAATAAACAATGTTTTTTTTATATTAAAAACATTATGTTTAATATTTTACCAATACAACTTTCAATAAATGTTTTCTTAACAAAAAGGATTTATCAAATATATATAAATTATTAATGGTATTCTTCATATGAAGCATAAGGTAAAAGGCTAATAAGCAATAAAATAATACCCTCATTTAATATTCAAGATTTTAAATTCCTCTTTTGATGTCATATATTTGTCAAGATTTATATTCAATATTATGCATTAAATACCTTTAATTAATTAAAGCTAAAATACCTTTAATGAATTTTCTAATAAGTTGATTGAGAAAAATAAAAACTTAAATAGAAAATGTTAAAAAATGTTAATTAATTTATGCTTTTCTAATAAAGTATTTTATTATTTGTTCTTTAATTAATATTTAGGGACCCAATTAAAATATTTTTGGTTTCTTACAAGTATTATGTATTTTTTTATTAATATAAATATATTTTATATATTCAAAATACTTTTTTTTCATAAATTATAAATTTTAACTATAATATATCTTATATATTAAAAATATTTATTAATTATAAATTTTAATTCTATAAAAATAAATATTTATTTTATGTGACCCACAAGGAAAAATGCTAATTATATTAATTTGATGACAATTATTTATAGTTATGAGTTATCCACTTTGTCAATTTATTTATAATATCAAATGTTTGTAATCAATAAATGTTTAATGCTTAAACCTAAAACAATATTTCAAATCTTTATCATATCAAATATTTATTTATATTCAATCTTTTTTTTCCAAGTCAAATTATATTTGAAAAACTTTGTTGAAAAAGTGAAAAATTTCCAGTCAAAATCCTTTTTTTCCTTTTTCTTCCATTTTCAAGGGTTGAAAGATAAATTTGGTAAATTCTCAAGATTTGACCATCCTTCAATGATTGACATCTATAGGCATCCACCCCTCAAACCTATTTAATCACACTTTCAAACTCAATATATTGTACACACTCACACACACCATCTTTGATTGCATAGGTGCTATTTTTCTCGCTCCTCGCCTTTCCTTTCTTTTGTTTAACATTCCAACTATTTCCATGAAATTCAAATATCGTGATAGCCAAAACCAAAGGACACCATCACCAACTCCGTCCCATCTTTCCACAGTCGCTTACGTCTCTAGACGCCCATTACAAGGTAACTCTTCTTTTCTTCACGTTCTTTTTAAGAGAGATCCATTAAAACAAAACTTTTTCACACATGAGTTCATTTTATTCACCATCTAATTTGTAGGGTGTGAGTTTGTGCCAAGTGGTTTTCCCAACAGTGTCCCAACACCTAGAGTTTTCCCAATGCCAATTAATGCGGACGAAGTGTTCCAACAAGAGTTGGAGAATGAACAGATACGACGAGAGTTGGAGAAGGAGGAAATCAGGAGACAAATAATCGTTGGGGAGATGCCATTAGCACGACAACAAGATCTAGAGGAGGAAGTGAGGAGGGAAATGGTGGCGAAGAGAGTGTTGGGGATCCAGATGCAAAGATCAGAGGAGACCTTGTTTCAACAACGATTTTCGATGCCTCTGAATCAAAGAACAAATAATCGGCTGGTTAATCACATCAACATATCTGGTGGGACACAACCCCAGTTACCCCCTCAAGTAGATATCAGACAACCTTTTACACAGTCGCATATTAATTTTGCCAACAAGGATAATGTGATCACACTGGTTAGTGTATAATGTTATGTTTAATCTACCCTTCTTTTCTCTCTTTATCTTTGTCTTCAATTTTATTATTTATTTTTTCTTGCTTATTCTTTGGTGGTGTTTACATTGTGAAAAGCTTTTTTCTTTAATTTTTTTATTAAGAAAATGTCACTTGTTTGAGAATGTCTCCTAAATAGTGGTTGAATTACCTACAATCACTTATTCACTTTTGACATAGTTAATCATGCAATCATGATATAGTGGCTGAATTTTTTTCCTTATATTTTAAGAATTTTGTAAAAGTTAAAAAATAAAGCTTCATTATTTTAATTTCACAAAATTCTTAAAATATAAGAAAATTTGAGAGTGATGCAAGCAATCTAAGTCCAACGTCGATAATGAGTTCAAAATTGTAACCGATGTTGCAAGTAGCGAAGAAAGAAAAATTGTTCCAATTACAATGGACTAAATGACTAAAGTGTGACACATAATAATTTTTTAGGAGTTTGGAGTGGGGAGAGTATTGTAATTTGAACAATTGCGTTTTGAAGAATTATTTTGTAAAATAATTTTGAAGAATTGTTTTTCATGATAAAATAAGTAAAAATAAACTGTTTGGTAAGTATTAATTTAAAAACAATTTTGAAGATGAGAAAGTAGAAAAATGTATTTGGTAAATTTGTTTTAAGAATATATTTTCTTTGTTTCCTAGTTTGCATGTTTCCTTGTATTCAGAATTAAGAAAGCAAAAGTGAAAACAAAAACAACCTATTAGTGTTCCCGGGTTTTAGTTTACTTTAAAAAGGGGACTTTACTATGTAAGTAATCCATCCATTGTAAGGCTCTAGATTTTGAAGAATAAATGGATAGTAGGGGATTATAGCCCAATTCTGTTAATAATAGAATAAGTGTATATTTGGATATACTTTTCAAATATTTATAATAGAAAAATAGTAAAATCAATTATTCATCCTATTTGTTTGGCTAACCACTACTCAACAATTTATTTTTTTCATGGTATACTTGCATTATTTTAACTTTATTGCCAATGGAACCATGTGCGATCATAGTATGTATATCTTTTCATACATCCTAAACGAAAGATGGAATTGATATATTTTATTCTCTATATCCCATTGCAGGTGAAGTCAGATGCTGATCATTATAATGCAAAGTGCAAAGTGGATGACAATGAGCACTCTACATGTAATCTACAGAAAAAATCCAAGCAAGACTGGAGTTGTGTGTTATGTCAGATTACTACCACAAGTGAGAAAGGGTTGAATGATCATCTTCAAGGAAAAAAACACAAGGCTAAAGAAGCATCCATGAGAACTCAAAAACTAGGTAAGGGCATCAAAACATCATTATCATTTAAGAAAAGTAAAAAGTGTGTGAAATCTAATGAAGTTGTTACCTTGAAATTAGGGTTTGATTCAAGACCAAATCGTTAGAGACTTCAACTTGGCAAAACACCCACAGACACAGGCATGCCACAACCTAGAAAAAAGGACCATGTTGTGCAGAAGAGCCAAGGTTTAGGTGGTCTGGATAATGAAAATGACATAACTATGGGGAAAGTAGTTTGGGGGGGGGGGGGGGGGGGGGACAAATTTATAAAATACAATGAAGAAATTTAAATTTTATTTTGCATTTTGTCAAGTTGGAAGTCACTCAAAATTTGTCATGCAAAACCACAAAAATAGAAAAAAGAACCTAGCTAGCTTTGGCTAATATGAAGAAATTTAGCCAAAACAATGGTGGTGTAGCAAATTTTGGATGACAAAACAACACATGTTATATATCGTGTAATTAGTTGATTCATGAATATTTATTTCTTTTGTTTTCTAATATAACAATTTTGTATGCTTTGAGAGTTATAATTATAAAGCGTTACTTGACTTAGTCTGACCAAGCTTGATGGGTTGCATCTTCATTCCATGTTAATTTTCGCTTACACACACACACACACACACACATATCCATTTTCGCTTGATTTAGTCCTTATTGACTCCTTTATAAATATTGCAACGCAAACACATGCCCATTTATAAAGTGTAGACATATTAGGGTGTGAGTCATGGATTCACGTTGAACATCTATTTGAGGTCTAAAAACCAAAAACCAAACACACAATCATAGGAAAGGAATGTGAAAATTAAAGTGAGGTAAATGATTTTTTGTTTGGTCCATTTTTTTTTTTGCTTAAAAGTTACTTTTAAATTAAAGTTGAAAATAAAAACTTAAAAAAAGTAAATGTTGTTTGTCAATTTCGTCTTTTTAGCTTAAAAGCTCATTTTAAACTAAAAATTGCTTGACATTTTTTTAAAACTAGTTATTTGATTTAATGAAAATGTATACTTATAAAATAAAAATATTGTATAAATTAATTTAAAACTTACATAAAGTTATTTTAATAATAAAAACATTATTGAATTTATATAACATTACTTTGATTAATAAAACTTTATTCTAATAATAAATTGTAAAATAATAAAAATTTCAAAATCAACTTATATCACACACAATTCATCAAAATCACACTTCCAGTACATAACACACATCACAACAGATCCACACACCAAACATACATGAAAACTATAAGTTTTCCTTATCTCAAAGAGATGCTACAAATGAGAAAGAGGGAAAGCTTTTTGGACGGTGGAGTATGATGGACTTGGCTTCTTAGAATAAGTTCTTTAACAAATCACCAGGGACTTAATAATAAACCATCTCCATAAACAAAAGGACAAGATTTAGAAAAGGAAAGAAAGGTGTTGGGATTTTGGCAAGTGTTCCAAATCATGCAAGTAACAAAGTGATAAGTCAAGTATCGTCTCCATATGGACTTATACGATAATTGGGTAATTAAGAGTATAATTTATAGACTACGAAAATGAGAGTAATTGAGTAACCAAAATTAAAGGCAAATGCATAAATATAAAAATCAAATAAAAGGAAATTTGGTTTTAGAAATTTTGCAAACACTTGGTGTGCGCAGAAAACGTGGTTTAAATCATTTAAAATAAATCACGGGGGTTTAACTTCGTTGGACGGACTTCTTAACATGCAATCAGAACTCACTCCTATTCAATTAAATTTATGTTATCATAAACCCACACAATTATTCAAACTTTAATTCCTTAAGTGAAAGAACATAAATCCCTTGATTCCACTATCAATCCCTTGAATTAATGTAACCAAGGTATTTGCATTAATAAAAAAGGGTTTTAGTGATGGTCAATCCTCTTTAACCAATCCCTAGGCATAAAAATGATTGGTTGTTTTCTTTAGTTCGCAATTCAAAAGAGTTTTCCAAAAATAATGTTATTAGAATTTTTTTCAAAATTATAAATATTAATTTTATTAATATATATATTTGGGATATTCTATGTCATTTATCATTTTTTTATTTAAATTTATTTCTATTTTTAAAATTTTAAAATTACATTATCAAATATCTCATGTATTACATGGGTATTTATTATAAATATTCAAAAAATAAAATTGATTGATACAAATATATTAATTGTATAAAAATTAAAAGTATAAGTAAAAATATTTGATTTTCTTGTTTTGAAAAATATGAAAAGTAATTGAATTAATAAAAATCATTTTAATGACAATTTTCTAACACTTTATTTTTCACTTTAAATTTTATGTTTATATTTCGCTTTTATATTTTAATCAAATTATCAAGTATAGTATGTATTATTTGGGTATTTTTCTTAAATCCAAAAATTAAATAAAAAAATCTTATGGGTAAAATTTAGTTGGTAAAATTCTTTTATGTTTTTAAACGATTATTAATTTATTATCATACGATACACAAACCTAGAATCACATATGATATTTTTTTGTTTTGGTTCTATGGACATCACAATTTTGTCTTTGTGAATGTGTAGTTTGAAATTTCCACGTGACATAATTTGTTGGTGTTTGCTTTGTAATACAACAAATCATTTGAATAATTTTTTTTTTGTTTTTTTTATTTGTTTTAGTGGATTTTTTGTTTTTAAACAGAAAGGGCATGAATGGTCATTAAATAATGCATGAATGACCAAGGAGTAGAGAAAATGGTAGTAGAACCATTTATTTCTTTTTGCCTTTTAAGATTTTTTTTGTTTTTTTAAACTATGCAAATTGATTTGATGTATGTGTAAAAGTAGCATTGTACTTTTTTGATTTGTTATGTGTAATTTGTAGGGTCAATAGATATTGAGAAAATTGTTGATTGCTTTATGAGAATAATGCTGAGAAAATTTGTACTAGAACCAATTTTTTTTTTTTTGCCTTTTAAGATTTTTTGTTTTGTTTTTGTAAACTATGCAAATTGATTTGATGTATATGTAAAAGTAGCATTGTACATTTTGAATTGTTATGTGTAATTTTTAGGGTCAATGACTCATTAGATATTGAGAAAAATGTTCATTGCTTTATGAGAATAATGTTGTTAAAATGTGTCTAGGTAGGCATCACTGTCTATGACTTTGGGTAGAATATTAGTAGCACCTACAAGTAAAAACACCATCTCTCAATGTGAGAATAATGTTGTTAAAATGTGTCTAGGTAGGCATCACTGTCTATGACTTTGGGTAGAATATTAGTAGCACCTACAAGTAAAAACACCATCTCAATGTGAAAGTTGCAACATACTTATAATTTGGAAATAAAAATTTGGAAAACTCACTTGCAAAATTCACTATATTTATAAAATATAAAAAAATTAAGACTAAAATAATTATATTAGAATTTTTTCAAAATTATAAATATTCATTTTATTAATATATAATTATATTTGGGATATTTCTGTCAAAAAAATTATATTTGGGATATTTCTATGTCATTTATCATTTGTTTATTTAAATTTATTTCTATTTTGAAAATTTTAAAATTAAATTATCAAATATCTCATGTATTACATGAGTATTTATTAAAAATATTCATATAAATAAAATTAATTGACAAAAGATATATTAATTGTATACAAATTAAAGTATGAGCTAAATTATTTTAAAAATCTGGAAAGTAATTGAATTAATGAAAATTATTTTAATGACATTTTTGTAACGCACGATTTTTCACTTCAAATTTGTTTATGTTTTTATTTCACTTTGATATTTAAATCAAATTATCAAGTATAGTATGTATTATTTGGGTATTTTTCTTACATCTAAAAAATAAATCATAAAATCTTACTGGTAAAATTTAGTTGGTAAAATTCTTTCATGTTTTTAGAGGATTATTAATTTACTAACATACTATAGACAAACCTAGAATCACATGTAATTCATATAAATAAATACATTGAATTTTAAATAAAAACTAAATTAATTAGGCCATCAATCGTTGAACCTGGGATTCTGAGGTTTTTTTAGCTTTGTTAGTAATTCATCACTAGGGTTAAACCGCAAAATATATTGTGAACAAGTAAGAGTTATTTGCATAAATTACAAAATGAGACTATCGAATAATATTAACTCAAAAGCAAGAAACATATATACCTAGACAATTTTATTTTATTTTTTGACAAAAAACATAAGTAGCTTTCAATATTGGTATTAACATCACAATGATATTCATTAAACAAATTTAACTTATTACTATAAGTATCCTTAATCTATTCAAATGAGATATTTGAATTTTGGTATATAAAAAAAAACAAGGAAAAAGAAAATTGTATAAAACCATGCAAGGAAAAAATATTAAAAGTGTAACCATAAAAAAACAGTGAACTACTTTTCTCACCTTTCTATTTAATTAGAAAATAAAAATAATTAAAAATATTATCAAGTTGAATGTATGACCTATGCATCGCACGGGTTCCATACTAGTGGTAAAATAGATTCAATATTTTTCAAATGATAAATTTACTTTCAATTTAACATATTTAATGTAAAAAAAACTGTATAAAGTGAAAAATTAAAGAAATGTCCAAAGTCAATTTAAGCAATTTATAATTAAAAATACTTTAATTCAAGCTAATAATAAATAAAGTCTCACTTTCTTATTTTAGATATCTCTTTACACACACACACACACACACACACACACACACACATATATATATATATATATATATATATATATATATTAATATATATATATATATATTAATGATTTAATAAAATAGTCAAAGAATAAAATGATTTTTTTCAATTAAAAACATTATTTTAATATTTTACCAATATATCCTGATCATTATTTTGATTAAATGTATTTGACAAAAATGATTTATCATATAAAATAAACTATTAATAGTATTCTTAATATGAAATATATGGAAAAAGAATTATATTTGTGTACTATTATCTTTAAAAATAATATATATATATATATATATATATATATATATATATATATATATATATTAATGATTTAAAATAATAGTCAAAGAATAAAAGGAATTTTTTTCATTAAAAACATTAAATTATTATTTTACCAATATATCCTGATCATTATTTTGATTAAATGTAGTTGACAAAAAAGATTTATCATATAAAATAAACTATTAATAGTATTCTTAATATGAAATATATGAAAAAGCGTTAGATTGTGTACTATTATCTTTAAAAATAATATATACATATATATATATATATATATATATATATATATATAATGATTTAAAAAAATAGTCAAAGAATAAAATGAATTTTTTCATTAAAAACATTAAAATTAATATTTTACCAATATATCTTGATCATTATTTTGATTAAATGTATTTGACAAAAAAGATTTATCATAAAAAAAACTATTCATAGCATTCTTAATATGAAATATATGGAAAAAGCATTAGATTTGTGCACTATTATCTTTAAAAATAATAGTCAAAGAATAAACAGTAGTTTTTTTATTATTAAAAACATTATATTCAATATTTTGCCAATACAACTTTATCATTATTTTCAATAAATGTTTTCTTAAAAAAATATTTATGAAATATATAAATTATTAATGGTATTCTTCATATGAAACATAATTAAAAGGCTACAAGCATTAAAGTAATACCCTCATTTAATATTTAAGATTTTAAATTCCTCTTTTGGTGTCATATATTTTTCAAGATTTATATCAATATTATGCAATAAATACCTTTTTAAAGCTAAAATACCTTTAATAAATTAAAAATAATAATGAATTTTCTAATAAGTTGACCGAGTAAAAAAAACTTAAATAGAAAATGTCAGAAATTGTTAATTATTTTATATCATTCTAAAAAATATTTTATTATTTATTCATTAATTAACTTTTAGAGACCCAAGTAAAACATTATTTGGTTTCTTACAAGTATTATGTAAATTATTTTTTATTATTATAAATATAATTTATATATTCAAAATACTTTTTATTATAAATTATAAATTTAAACTGTAATATATTTTATATATTAAAAATAATTATTTATTATAAATTTTAATTCTATAAAAAATATATATATTTATTTTATGTGACCCACAAGAAAAAATGCTAATTATATTACTTTGATGACAATTATTTGCAGTTATGAGTTATTCACTTTGTTAATTTTGCTTATAATTTCAAATATTTGTCATCAATAAATATTTAATGCTTAAAACTTAAAACAATAAATATTTCAAATATTTAACATATCAAATATTTATTTATATTCAACACTTTTTTCCTAGTCAAATTATATTTAAGGAACTTTAATTTGTTGAAAAAGTTAGAATTTCCAATCAAAATCTTTTTTCTTTTTCTTTCCATTTTCAAGTGTTGAAAGATAAATTTGGTAAATTCTCAAGATTTGACCATCCCTCAATGATTCACATTTACAGACACCCGCCCCTCACACCTATTTAGTATTTAATCACACTTTCAAACTCAACACTACACACATTCACACACATTGTCTTTGATTGCATAGGTGGTGTTTTTCTTTCTCCTTGCCTTTCCTTCCCTTTGTTTCACATTCCAACTATTTCCATGGAGTTCAAATATCGTGATGATCAAAACCAAAGGATATCATCACCAACTCCATCCCGTCTTTCCACAGTTGCTTACGTCTCAGGACACCCATTACAAGGTAACCCTCTTTTCTTCATGTTCTTTTCAAGAGAGACCCAATTGTTTTGCTGTTTAAAAAAACAAAACTTTTCTCACATTAGTTCATTTTATTCACCATCCAATTTGTAGGGTGTGAATTTCTGCCAAATGGTTTTCCCAACAGTGTCCTGGTGCCTAGAGTTTTCCCAATGCCAATGCTAGTTAATGCAGGCCAAGTGTTCCAGCGAGAGTTGGAGAAAGAGGAAATCAAGAGACAAATAATCGCTAACGAGATGGCATTGGCACGACGGCAAGAGTTGGAGGAGGAAGTGAAGAGGGAAATGGCGACAGAGAGAACGTTGGGGATCTCAATGCAAAGACCAGAGGGGATCTTGTTTCAATGAGTTTCGAGTTTGAATAAAAACAATCATCAGGTTAATCACGTCAACATGTCTGGTGGGCCACAACCGCAGTTTCCCCCCCAAGCTGATATCAGACAACCCTTTACGCAGTCATATGCTAACAAGGATAATGTGATCACATTGGTTAGTGTATAATGTTATGTTTAATTTACACTTTTTTTCTCTCTTTAACTTTGTCTTCAAATTATTATTTATTTTTTCCTTCTTATTCGTTGGTGGCATTTGGATTGTGAAAAGTTTTTCTCTTTATTTTTTTATTAAGAAATGTCACCTTTGTTTAAGAATGTCTATTGAATTGCCTACAATCACTCATTCACTCTTGACACAATAAATCCTGCAATCATGATAGAGTGGCTGATTTTTTTTCTTTATATTTTAAGAATTTTGTAAATGTTAAAAGAATAAAGCTTTGTTTATTAACTTTTACAAAATTCTTAAAATATAAGAAAATTTGTGAGTGATGCAAGCAATCCACTACTCAATAATATATTTTCTTCAAGGTATACTAGCATTATTATATCTTATTCATACATCCTAAATAGAAGATGGAGTCAATATATTTTATTCTCTTTATCTGATTGCAGGCTAAGTCAATTGTTGATCATTATGGTAAGCGCAAAGCATATGACAATCAGCCTTCTCCATGTAATCTGCAGAAGAAATCCAAGCAAGAATGGAGTTGTGCATTATGTCAGATTACTACCACAAGTGAGAAAGGGTTGAATGATCATCTTCAGTGAAAGAAACACAAGGCTAAAGAAGCATCCCTGAGAACTCAAAATAGGTAAGGGTGTCAAAATGTCATTATTATTAAAGAAAAGTTAAAAATGTGTGAAATCTAATGAAGTTGTTGTTACCATGAATTCAGGTTTGGATTCAAGACCAAATCGTTAAAACTTCAACTTGGCATAACCCCTGAAGACATAGGCATGCTGGAACCTAGAAAAGAGGATCAGGCTATGCAGAAGAGCCAAGGTTTAAGTGGTGTGGATAATGAAAATGAAACTACTATGGGGAAAGAAGCGAGGGAACAAATGAATTGAAAAGATTGAAGAAATTTAAATTTTATTTGTCGCTCAGAATTTGTTATGCAAAACCATAAAAATGGAAAAAAGAACCTGGCTAAAATGAAGAAATTTAGCCAATGTTGGTGCAGCAAATTCTAGATGACGTAACAACACATGTCATATATCGTGTAATTTGATGATTCATGAATATTCATTTCTTTCATTTTCTAATGTAACTATTTTTATATGCTTTGAGTTATGATTATAGAGCGCTACATGAGGAACTTGTTTGACTTGATGAGATCAAGCTTAATAGGTTGCATCTTCATTCCATGTCAATTTTTGCTTATACAATATATATATATATATATATATATATATATATATATATATATATATATATATATATCCATCTTTGCGTGATTTAGTCCTTATTAACTCCTTTATTGCAACCAAACACAATTTAGGACTTTAACAATATATTTGGATAAAAGTTGTCAACGTGCTTTTGGTAATTTTAACACACATCCCCAAATTTTGACACAAAAAAAAATAAAGAAGAAAAAGTTATTACTTTAAGAGTAAAAATACTATTGAGCTCTCCCAACAGACATCCAAACATAACTAAATGCTATAATTCCATTTTCCATTGCACATGCTCATTTATAAAGTGTAGACATATTAGGGTGTGAGTGATGGCTGATTCACGTTGAATGTTTGTTTGAGGTCTGAAAACAAAAAATCAAACACACACTTAATCGTAGGAAAGAAATGTGAAAATTGAAGTGAGCTCGAGGTAAATGATTTCTTGTTTGATCCATCTCTTTTTTCCCTACTTAAAAGTTACTTTTAAATTAAAGTTAAAAATAAGAACTTAAAAAAAAGTAAATATTGTTCGTCAATTTTATTTTTTTAGCTTAAAACTCACTTTAAATTAAAAAAAAATGTTTGACAATTTTTTTTAAAACTAGTTATTTGATCTAATGAAAAAGTATATTTGTAAAATAAAAAATATTTTACAAATTAATTTAATTTACATAAAATTATTTTATTAATAATAAAATTATTTAATTTACAAAAATTACTTTGTTTAATAAAATTTTATTTTAATAATAATTTGCAAATAATAAAAATTTCAAAATTACTTTGTTAATGAAATCGAAGTTTTGAAGTTATTAACCGTAAAACAATTTTCCTAGGGAATTGGTTCTTTTATCATGGCAATGAGTAAATTTGTACATGTAAAAGACACAAAATATAAAGCAGCATTGCTTCGTTAAAAAGCCAAAAGAAAAAATTGTAATAAGCTTCTTTTATTTTTAAGAGCTTGTATAGAAGAGCAAATTATACGGACCCCCTCTGAGATTTACTCTTATTACACCTGGTACTCCTTTATTTTTGTACATTACTTTGAGCACCCCTAAGAGAGGTAAGTGTAATATTTTTCAAACCTAAGAGGGAGGATCAGTGTAATGATTTACGCCTAATAGGGGGGTCGGTGTAACGAAAATTAAAAAATTAGGAGTTTTCTGTAAGGTTAAAAAATAAATGGGTACTGAGTATAATAAAGGCAAACCTCATAGAGAGTCCATATAATTTACTCTTTATAGAAAAATGTTTGGCCGAGCTTCTCTTTAAAAGAGAAGAAAAACCTAAAAAAATTAGGCCAAACATTACTTTAGTTGCAACATTTTCTCGAAAGATGAATCATAAGGACTAAAAGCGAAAAATGCTACTCTCATGAATTATCTTTCTTGTTAAGGTTGAACATGGATTAAGGTTAACATGCACTTGCTTTGTAGGGTGCAAAATACAGAGGATATTTCTATTGGTATCAGCTCTGCGTTCCACTCGTGCAAGAGCTTGACCACTTCGAGACAGTCAATTTCAAATTGCAGAGCGCGATATATATCTCTGGTTTGTTCCAGCATTTTTTTTTTCCATTGGTGATTGTGATTTTTTTCGTTAAAAATATTGCATTGAAAATTGTGTAATATTAAATAATACTTTAAATATAGAATTTCATTCCCTGACCCAAAAAAAGAAGCCTCACCAAAAAATATAGAATTTCATTAAAGTATTAAGTATAAAAATAAAAAAAAATATAAGCTCAAATCTCATTTAAGTAACATTTAAAAAAAATGTTAAGTTAGTGAAAAATGTTTGTTTATCAAGCATTTTTTTAGTCAAACAAACTTATAAATTAATCAAATAAATTATAATTTAGTTGGAAAAAAAACACACACACACACACAGTTTGATGTCCTTTTTCTTGGCCAGACCTAAAACAAGATAACCAAAACCATCCAACAAAATACCAAAACACTATTCACCCCGAAATCAAGTACTCTGCATCTATTATATATGTTATTTTGCGAAATTAATGTGTAGTTTCTGAAATAATAAACTGAAGTGAATTTTAGTGTCAGGCTTGCAGCCAAGGTGCTGATATCACAGTAAACCACCGAAGATTCAAACAACATTTGATACTAGCTAGGCCGTTATTGAATACAGTAAGCAATTTTGTTATTTGTCATCGCAAAGGTCGATCTTATGAAATTTTAATACAAGATTCATTCTCATGAATTTAGCTTCTCTATGTCAGGTAATTCATTTTGAAGAATAAAATATAGTTATAATTACTGATTAACAAAAAAAATCTAACGGTTGAAACTATAACTCAATGGTTTACTATACATGATTATCTATTTTATCAGTCTCAACCATTAATTTGTTGTTCTTATTTCTTGCAAGATATATGCACCTATATGATTAACTATGAAGTTATTGTTAGACGGATTGGCAAGCGCACCAGTCGCACAAGTAGTAAATGGATAAGTCCAAGTATCGTTTTCCCAAGGGATTTGCTTGATATAGGCGATGTCACATAAATACTAGCTAGACTGAACTGATTTTCACAATAAAGCTATAAAAACGTGAACTTTGGTTGGTTTTGTGAAAGATATAACAGAACTAATGCAGAACAGAAATTAAAGAAGATATTTTTGTGGTTTTTAAGACAAACACAGCAGTAGACAAAGGTTAAAACAGATAGATGAAGATGTTGCAGGGGTTAGATCTCACCATTCTCTACTCTCTTCTTGCATGCACACAATATACATTCTATTTGCATTTAAAAGTTAAAATCAGTCAATAAAAACATTCTCTGCCTAATTCCTTAGGTGCAGAGAGTCTTAGATTACTCCCCCAAGCCTTGATTCCTCAATAACTTAACGAAGTAACTAGCTTTAAGTCTAGAGACCACAAGATAACCCATGAACTAAGCTCCATTCCTAGACACGAAGTTCATGAGGTATATTGCTTCAGTTCTAGACAACGAAAGTTTTCCCAACAACAGTCATGTCCAAGGATCATGCTATGGGTGATCAAGCCACAACAAGCTTTAAGAAAAGAAGCAAAATACTAACTTTAAACACAAATATGCAGAATATATATAGATAATATCAAAAGATACAAGAGAGTTTTGAGAATGGTTACATCTAACCCCTAACAACTACAGAACTCAGCCACTCATGGGTGTGAGCAGCTGGAAATTACACATGGAGGGGAAGGAGATGAAGAGAGAACTAAGAACTAAAGAGAGAGCTTTTCTCTCCACTACAACAGTACAAACAAGCTACAGAGAATGAGTCCTGAAAAATGTCCAAGCTACTGAACTTCTGAAGGTCATTCCTTTATATACATGTGCAGAATTGCTCTTAAGTGACATTTGGCTCAGCCTGGAATTTTGGCTTGGCTGATTTGAAATTTCTGCACTTCAACAGATTTCTCTTGCAAAGGACCTTCCACTGCTTCCAAAGCTCAGAATGCAGCTCCCAAACGTGTTCTTCAACTTCAATCTCCATTTCCTACAAAAAGTGGGGCAAAACTCTAAGATATAACCATAAAACTAGAAAAACTAAAGAAATTCTAACTAATTTGCAATATTAACAGAAATTGAGTAAAACAACACTCCAAATGAGAGAAAAGGATAGATAATTGCCTCAAAAACCACTTGAAAAGTAAGTAATTCTAGCAACTAACAACTCCCCCAAACTTGGAGTTTTGCTTGTCCTCAAGCAAAAGATAAAGACAACAATTAAGGAACTAATAAAGCTGAAAAAAGCTACCACTAAAACAGAAATCATGGATCAAGATTAATCCCATCCTAACAAATCCAAAACATGCTTCCTTCTAAGAATTGAAAAAGACCAAACCAATGATTCGAATTTCAAGCATGGTGCCTTAAACCGAAACCATAACAAGGATGCAAGTACCTAATTTCTCAAGAAATGAACCAAGCATAACAATCAAAATTTGGCAAAATCTAAGAATGTTTGATTCTTTTCACTCAAGTGTCTCACTCAAGCACCAATTGGTTTAGGTGCTGAATTCTCTCACAGTCAACACACAATGGAAACCACAAAATCAGTTTTGCTTTCCTTCTCAATGTAACAAAATTATGCACACAAATTAAGATCACAAGGACTTGATCAAGGGCTGAAATGTGGCTAGGCTTGAAAAGAAATTGGTTTTTCTAGATAGACAAAACACCATGAGATAAAGAGAGCAATCAATGAATTTTTCAGATTTTCCCAATCCCTCATATTGACTCACAATGGTAAAGATACCAACTCCTTGCATTTCTCAACTTTAAGCTCACAAAAATGCCACTATAATTGCAACAAGTATCATAGCTTTTATTTCTTTTTGTTTTCCTTGATTTTCTTTTTCTTTTTCTCGGATTTTTTTTTATTTTTTAAACACAACAAAAGATAAGCACAGCTGTGACACTTCTTTAAGTTCAATGACAGTGACCCATAATTGTTCCCAAGTTCTTCATTTCATGCAAGATTTCCCCCAAACTTATTCTAAACCCAACACATGCAATTGCTCTCCTATCCAATGGTAAGGAAAGTGAATTGTTTTTCATTTAGGCTCATGGGTTATCATGACAGAATTTAATTTCAATTGAGGCTCAAAGGGGCTGCACAAAAAGGATGACAGAAACAGGGAAGGCTTTTTGGCTCTAGGCTTTACAATCATCAAACAAAATTTGCCTTGATCATTTCTTTATTAACGTGCAAGAATTATCACAAGAGAAATATTCAAAACCAACAGTGGTGCCAAAGGTGGCACTCATAATCATTTGAGACAACACACAACTCACAAGAATCATTTCTCAAACATTCTCAAATCTGTCCTCACAATCAAATCATGCTTGAAACTTTTCTCAAAAACATACATGCATCCAAGCTATGCTAACGAAGCGCGCAGCCACAAAAATTGATCAAATCAAGGTTTTGCAAACGCATTTTTCTTTTAAAAAGCGCGGGAAGCAAGCTAGGAAAATGAACGATGGGATTTTTCTAAAACCATGAAACAGCCACAACATTAACATAAACTTGCAAACACAACAAAGGTACCAAGTTCAGCAAACAACGAGGTCTTGGCCAACATTACCAAAATAAAAACTAAACTAACAGCAACCCACAAAGTACTAACCATGCACTGAAATTAAAATACTGAATTAATAAAAGCAGAAAATTAAATTGTCCTGGTAAAACGGGGATTAAACAAACAAATCCCCCCATCAAACATCATCATCTTCCTCTGTCTCAGAGCTGCCATACTCCTCTTCTTCCTCTTCAGTTCCTTCTTCCTCCACTTCACTTTCCTCCTCTGCCACGACCTCATCCTCAGCTGCAGCTTCTGCTCCTTGGTCACCAGCCTCTGCATCACCAGCAGCAGCACCTTCTGGGGCATCAGCAGCTCCAGCACCCCCCAAAAAAGGAGGTCTGTCCCCAGGCCATGCAATGATAGCTTCAAACTCAAAAGGTGATGGCCAATGGAGACGACCATGAGGTCGTGGTGCTGCAGGGTTTAGATAATAATAAATGGAAGAATTTAAAGTTTGTTGGCTGCGATGAACTGCTGCCAGCTGCTGGAAAAGGAAAATGAAAGCAGTTGCCAATTGGGATATGTTAAACGGCTCCACTGCAGGAGGAATGGGAGGTTGAGGAGCATCCACTTCCACGGGGTTGCGGCAATGCTGGTCAATGAAACGCATGTTGAGTGGCTCCCGAAGGTTGTGGAGGGGAGGACGGCGGACATTCACTCCTTGGCTCTCACATAATGCAGTGATAAGGGCTGGAAACCCGAGAGGCCTTGGTGGAGAGGTAGGAGCTTTGGCAGTCACAAATTTATGGATTTCTCTTGATATTATCCTCCCAATGTTGATGTCAATGTCATTCATGATGCAGTACACCATGAAGGCTCGTGACATGCTGAGCTCTGAAGTATAGGTGGTAGGTGTAATGTTAGAGAAGAGGAATGAGGCCCAAATCTGAGATATGGTTTTCAAAGCTGCCCTCTTGAAGCGTAGGGCCTTCCCCGCGTCATTTTCAACAAAAGAGTGGCCTGAAATGCAGAGGCTGTTGCTCACAGCAGTGTTGGTGACAGGGGTTCTCCTAGTAGACATCAAGAAAAAGCCGCAGTCTTGGTTGTTGGGGTCGGTGGAGTCATTGGCCAGAAACCGGTTGATGGAAGGAGCATCATAGTAGACAAAGCAACCCCTCACCCAAGACCTACGGGTAGGGTCGCTGGTGCGCATGGGAATAGCATTCGCGTAGAATTCACGTACCACTTCCTCATTGATCTTGAGGGGGAAGTTGGTAAGTTTCTGCCACTTCCTTCGAACGATTTCATCTTGAATCTCCTGGAAATCTCCAGCTAGTAGTTGCACTTCTCGCTCCTTGATCAAGCCTCTATTGGCATTGTTCTTGAAACCTCTTGGTTAGAAGGAGCAAGGAAGCGGTTCTTCTGAAGGGGCTCACGAGGAGTTTGGGGCTGCGGTGGTGGGGGTGGAATCTCCTGCACTTCATCATCTTCTCGTGAGGCTTGAGGAGGAGCACGGGAAGAAGAACCCCTCCTTGTGACTCTTTGCTTCTTGGCAGAGGAGGTGGAGTCAGCAGCAGGTTGCTTGTGCTTAGGAGCCATGCTACAAAACAGAACAGAAACAAAACAGAATAGAACAGAAGGCACAAGAAATTAAATCAGTTAATGACACAAATGAGAAACAAGAAACAGAAAAATAGAAATCACAACATAATTGAAACACAACACGAATAAAAGAAAAGAAAAATAGAAAAAGGAATTGATGAAAAGCTAAATATAGAACTGAGAATCCACAAAATAGCAAGGACATTTCGTCACATGCAAGTGCAGGAACAGAAAATGCACACAGCAATGTGCAGGGAATTTGGCTTAGCATCCACAGGATGGCTTCGCCAAATTCCACTTAATCTGATATTTTTACAATTGTGCAGAGAGATGTAGTTCCAGCACTGGTGCGTGACAAATCCAAAGAAAGACACAGTGGTCCCAGTTCTTAGGTAGTGAAAAACACACGTGCAAACAAGAAGAAAAACAAAAAAGAAAAAGAAAAAGACAAAGGGGAGCTTTTTGGGTAAAAATAGAGAATTCACAAAGGTTCATGTGCTCCCCTTTTTGCACACAGAAGCAGCAGTAAACAGAAGAATAATGAACAAGATACAACAGCATAGGGACCCAAACGTGGTCCCACAATACAGAGAAAATAAGAACCTTTGAGGAATATACAGAAAACCAGCACTTGAACCATCAGTGGTCCCGAAAATAATGAAAAGGACAAGATCTACACAGATTCAAACATTAAAAACAAGAACAGAAACTGAAAAGGGAAAAACAGAAAGGGAATAACAGCAGATTTCCCAAAATATGAACAGCAACACAAAAGGGAAAAGAGAGAACAAACACGTGACTACCTCCAAAAAGGAAAGATATCCCAAAAAGGCACAATCAACAGAAAACAAACAAAAAGGTTGCACTTTTTCAACAACCAGAAATCGAAAAAGACATATCACTCAAGGGAAACTTCAAAATAAGAGATAGAAAAGAAGGTTATAGCAAAAGCTTTGACCTTTATCAACGAAAAGGGAAGAGAACAGAAAACTCACACACAAAAGGTCAAAGTTTTATCATGACACACAAACATAACCAAACAATGCATATGCTTCCAAAAGTTGCAACAGAATAAAAAGAAAATAACAGAACTGCACAATCATGAAAAACAAAGGACCCTAAGATCTTTTCCAGAAAAGAGATGAAAATGACAGTAGACAAGGGAGCAGAAATCGCGGAAGAAAACTCACGTGTGGACAGCAATGGTGGTGCTCAAGGTGGGAATGGAGAGTAGACCGAGAGGGAGGAGTCACAGTCCTAGTGATGGATGCTGAGTTGAGGGATGAAGCAAGTTGCAGGCTTTGAGGTATGATGGGATTGTAAGAGTAGGACTGAATGGAAGGTTGAAGGGTTGGGAGTGTAGGGGCAGACGTGAGGGTGTGGGGAAAAAGTAGGAAAAGGTGAAAAGGTGAATCTGATTGGAGAAGGTAGGTAGCTGTAATTAATAGTGTCAGAAAATTCTGATTGGAGGGGAAAGATGGTGAGGCAACGTGATTGGAGGAGAAGAGAGGTGAATAGGGAAAGGTAACAGTAGTGGGTATAGGGAAACGTGATTGGGAAAGGTGGAGACGTTATGGGGTAAGTCAAGGGTCTTGGAATGTGGGAAAAAATTTGAAAAAGATCAGAGGGTCTGAATAAGTGGAAAATCGCTTGGCCCTGAGGCATGGCTTGGCAGAAAGCTCGAATTTGGACAGGGATCACAAAGTGGATTTTGGCTTAACCATGGAACTTGGCTAGACTCAAAAATGCATGGAATTGAATTTATTGCTTCCAGTGGTTTTGGCTTGGAGCCAGTATCAGTGGCTTGAGCCAAAAGTCACTTAAGAGCAATAATTCTTGTACAGACATGACTAAAATGCGAATTATGCAGAAATGAGCCTAAGTACTGCACTGTAACAGCTAAATGGGACATATGCAACTACATAATGATGCTTCTAAATGATCACATTACAAAGAAACAAAATCACCACAAACTACACACAACATTCACACAAGGATCAAACACACGAACTCTAAATAATCAAAACACACAACCAACTAAATTTAACAATTAAAAATGCAAAATGCAGAAATAAAATGGTAAGAAAACTGGGTTGCCTCCCAGGTAGCGCTTTTTTACTGTCATTAGCTTGACATTTGGTGACCTCAAGGGTCACTTAGATGCAGAATTGTGATCAGCCTTTCAATTTCACCCCCCAAATAGGGCTTTAATCTCTGACCATTGACTGTCCAGTTTCTTCCTGTTGAAGGATCCTCCAAAATAACAGCACCATGAGGCTTCACCTCCTTAATGATGACAGGGCCAGACCATTTGGACTTAAGCTTGCCTGGAAATAATTTCAGCCTTGAATTGAACAACAGAACTTTTTGATTAGGCTGCAAGTCTCTCTTCACAAGCTTTTTGTCATGATAGGCCTTGACTTTCTGTTTGTAGTGCCTTGAAGAATCATATGCATTGAGTCTCATCTCCTCTAACTCATGAAGTTGGATCTTCCTCTTCTCACCAGCCAAGGACTGATCAAAATTAAGGAACTTAAGAGCCCAATAAGCTTTGTGCTCCAATTCCACAGGGAGATGACAAGCTTTTCCATAGACCATTTGAAATGGAGATAGGCCAATTGGAGTCTTGAATGCAGTCCTATATGCCCATAGAGCATCATCAAGCTTTACAGCCCAATCCTTTCTTGAAGAAGCAACTGTCTTCTCAAGGATCCTCTTGATTTCTCTATTAGAAACCTCAGCTTGACCATTGGTTTGAGGATGGTAAGGAGAAGCTACTTTATGTTTGACTCCATAATGCTCCAAGACTTTCTTCAATTGTGCATTGCAAAAATGGGAGCCTCCATCACTGATTAAAACTCTAGGAACACCAAACCGAGAGAAGATATTCTTCTTGAGAAATTTAATGACTGTTTTGGAGTCGCTTTTGGGGCAAGCAATAGCTTCTACCCACTTTGAAACATAGTCAACAGCCACCAAAATGTATTCATTGGAGAAGGATGAAGGTAAGGGGCCAACAAAATCTATACCCCCAGCAATCAAAGACCTCCACTTCAAGAATGTTTTGAAGTGGCATCTCATTCCTTCTTGATATCCCTCCGGTTCTTTGGCATTTATCACAGCTCTGCACATGCTCATGAGCATCTTTAAAAATTGTAGGCCAATAGAATCCAGACTGGAGGACCTTTGCAGCAGTCCTCTGTCCACTGTAGTGCCCTCCATAAGGTGAATTGTGGCAGTGCCACAGGATGTTCCTTGCTTCCTCCTTAGCAACACACCTTCTAAGTAAATTGTCAGCTCCAATTTTGAATAAATGAGGATCATCCCACACATAAAAGCGAGAATCCTTGAAAAATTTCTTTCTTTGGTGCCAATTCATTTCTGCTGGAATAATTCCACCAGCTTTATAGTTAGCCATATCCGCAAACCATGGCCTTTCTTGCACCACAAGCAATTTCTCATCAGGAAACTCATCCAGAAAGAATCTCAAGAGTGGTCACCTCATCATTCACAAGCCGTGACAAGTGATCAGCAACCTGGTTTTCACTTCCTTTCTTGTCCCTAATTTCAAGATCAAATTCCTGCAGCAACAAAACCCAACGAATGAGTCTAGGCTTGGAATCGGGTTTGGACAGCAAGTATTTAATTGCAGCATGATCAGTGTACACAACTACTTTGGAACCAATTAAATAAGAACGAAATTTTTCCAGAGCATACACTATTGCTAGCAACTCTTTTTCAGTTGTTGCATAATTCACTTGGTGTTCATTGAGCACCTTGCTAGCATAATGTATGGGATGGAAAATTCTGTTCTTTCTCTGGCCTAGGACAGCCCCTACTGCATAATCACTAGCATCACACATGAGTTCAAAATCAATTTTCCAATTAGGTGCAGTGAGTATAGGAGCAGAGACTAAACTAGACTTCAAAAATTTAAAGGCATTTAAACATTCAGCATCAAAATTAAATTGTGTGTCCTTGTTCAGTAGATTGCTCAATGGTTTGGCAATTTTGGAGAAATCTTTGATGAAGCGCCTGTAGAATCCAGCATGCCCAAGGAAGCTTCGAATTCCTTTCACATTTGCTGGTGGTGGAAGCTTTTCAATGACATCTACTTTGGCTTTGTCAACTTCAATTCCTCTTGCTGAAATTTTGTGGCCTAGAACAATTCCTTCAGTCACCATGAAATGGCATTTTTCCCAATTAAGGATGAGATTTGTCTCAGCACACCTCTTCAAAACAATTTCCAAGTTTGACAAGCACAATTCAAATGATCCACCAAAAACAGAAAAGTCATCCATGAAGACTTCTATGCATTTCTCCACCAAATCCGAGAAGATAGCTAGCATACACCTTTGGAAAGTGGCAGGTGCATTGCATAGCCCAAATGGCATTTTCCTATATGCAAAGACTCCAAAAGGACAGGTGAAGGCTGTCTTCTCTTGGTCTTGAGGATCCACAGCAATTTGATTATAGCCAGAGTAACCATCCAAAAAGCAATAGAAAGCTTGTCCAGCTAGTCTCTCCAACATTTGATCCATGAAAGGAAGGGGAAAATGATCCTTCCTTGTTGCTTTGTTGAGCTTTCTATAGTCTATGCACATCCTCCATCCCGTGACAATTCTTGTAGGAATTAATTCATTCTTCTCATTGTGGATAACTGTCATGCCCCCTTTTTAGGAACAACTTGTACAGGGCTCACCCATGCACTGTCGGATATAGGGTAGATCAATCCAGCTTCCAAGAGCTTTAAGACTTTCTTTCTCACTTCTTCCTTCATCACAGGATTAAGTCTTCTTTGAGGTTGAGCCACTGGTTTAAAATCATCCTCCATGAAGATCCTATGCATGCAATAAGAAGGACTTATCCCCTTGAGATCAGAGATAGACCATCCAATGACTCATTTGTTAGCTTTCAAAACCTCAATCAATTTTTCTTCCTCTGCAGCAGACAAGGAATTGCTAATGATGACTGGTTTGCCACCATTTTCTTCAAGGAACACATACTTTAAATGTGGAGGCAGCACCTTCAATTCAGGCTTGGTTTCCTCCACCTTCTCATCTTTCTTTAAATTTTCAACAATTTCTTCATTTGGAGGAATTTCCTTCAAAGTATCAAGGCTTTTCAAGCATTCCTCAATTTCCTTCTCTTCCTCCTCATTAAGTAACTCAAATGCATCAATTAAAGCTTTCTCAAGAGGAGAGGAACTAGGTACTTGCTTTCTAGAGGTGGTATAGATTTCATCAAGAACATCCACTCTAAAGCATGATTTATCTTCACTAGGGTGCTGCATAGCTTCAAACACATTGAAAGTGACTTCTTCATCTTGCACCCTCATATTGAATTTGCCATCACTAACATCAATCAAGGCACGGGCTGTCATCATGAATGGCCTCCCCAAAATGAGAGGAACTTCAGCATCCTCTTCCATATCCATAATTACAAAGTCAGCTGGGAATATAAATTTGTCCACCTTCACTAGCAAATCTTCAACAACTCCATATGGAAGCTTAATGGTACGGTCTGCTAGTTGAAGTGTCATCCTTGTAGGCTTGATTTCTACATCTCCCACTTTGCTAAGCATGGACAGTGGCATAAGATTGATGCTTGCTCCCAAATCTAACAAAGCTTTTCCAATGGACAGATTTCCAATGGTGCAGGGAATGGTAAAGCTACCAGGATCTTTGTGCTTGAAAGGCAATGGCTTTTGAATTATAGCACTGCATCCAGCTTCTAATTCAATTGTATCTTTCTCAATGTACTTTTTCTTCTTGGTGAGGAGTTCCTTCATGAACTTGGCATAAGTTGGAATTTTCTCAAGTGCATCCGAGAAAGGTAAATTGATTTGCAATCTCTTGAAGATGTCTAAGAAACGTGCAAACTGCCTTTCTCTGTCCTTCCTTATTGGCACATGAGGATAGGGTAATCCTTGTGGAGGCACAGAATTTGACTCCTTCTTCTTCTTCTCTTCTCTCACCCTCTGGTGTTTAGTCATTTTTGGCTCAGCCGCCTCACTGCTGTCACTTTTTTTTTTCATTTTTCTCACTGATTTTCTCACTCTCACTCAATTCTTTTTCACTCAGCTCATTTTTTTCTTCCTCATCATCTTTTACATCCCCCACAACTACCTCTTGCTCACTTTTCTCTCTACTCAAATCTCCCACAATTGTACCTCTCCTTGTAGTTATAGCCTTGCATTGCTCCTTGGGATTTGCTTGAGTGTTGGCTGTAAATGCTCCACTTTTAAGTTCTGCCAAATCTTTAGCAAAGTGTCCCATCTGCACTTCAATATTTTTGATAGAAGAATCCGTGTTCTTTTGGTTGGTTAGAGAGACTTGCATGAATTGATTGAGAGTGTCCTCCAACTTAGAAACACGGTCTTGATGAAGAGGTTGGTATTGTTGTTGATGACTTTGGTAAGGAGGTCTGTTCGAAGGACCAGCTTCTTGCTTCCAACCAGCATTGTTGTTTCTCCAACCTTGATTGAAAGGTTGAGCATAAGAATTGCCTTGCCGGTTTTGGTTCCCCATATAATTAATTTCTTCTTGGGAACTTGGTGGCATGATGCATTGGCCACTTGAATGGCCACCTCCACAAAGTTCACAGCAAAGAACTTGTTGAGTGTTGGACTGAATAGCTTGTAAGCCTTGGAGTTGTTGAGGCATCTTAGCAAGTTGCTTGGTGAGTGCATCAAGTTGCTGCGTGAGAAGCTTATTTTGAGCTACGAGGGCATCCTGAGAATTTAATTCCAGAACTCCTCTCTTCTGCACTTGCACGAGAGTTCTGTCATGCTGCACCTCATAGTCATTAGAGGCCATATTTTCAATAATTTCCTTAGCCTCATCCGGTGTCTTGTACATGATTTTGCTTCCAGCTGAAGCATCAAGCATAAGCTTGGTTTGAGGTCTAAGTCCAGCTAAGAAGGTGTTGATTTGAGCTGCCTCATTGAAACCATGAGTTGGACATTTCCTTATCAGGCCATTGAATCTCTCCCATGCTTCACACAAGGGTTCATCAGCTCCTTGAGTGAAAGTGGAGATAGCTATCTTCCTCTGGTTGATCTTAGATTGAGGAAAGAAATGGTTCAAAAATCTGTCAACCAGCTCGTCCCAAGTCAAGGGAGTGTTAGGAGGAATGGCTATGTACCAATCATTTGCCTTTCCATCAAGAGAGAATGGAAAGAGACTGATCCGGATATAATCATCATTAACTTGATGTAGCTTCACAGTGTTGCAGATATCAACAAAAGTAGTCAAATGAGCATAAGGGTCTTCATGGTCAAGGCCATGGAACTTGTTTTGCTGAATCAGGTGGATGAGAGATGCCTTCATTTCAACATTGTGAGCCTGCACCTCTGGTCTGGCTATGGTGTTGAAGAATCTCGGCCCAGTGTTGGCACAATAATCGTTCAAAGTACGCCTTGGTTGATTCACTTCTCCTTCTTCTGCCATTATAAAATCTTCTTCTTCAGGAATGGATGTCAAAGACAGATCTGGTGAAACAGGAGATAGTGGTTCTTGGCTAGCAAGTCTTTCTAGAGCCTTCCTCTTCCTTGTCCAGCTGTTGGTAAGTCTTGCTGTCCTCTCAATCTCCGGGTCGAAATACAAAAGATCAGCTGAACTTCTTGTGTGCATAAATAGAGAAAAAGAACAGAACACTAGAACAGAAAGTTAGCACAAGAAAATAACAACCACAACAGAAATAAAAATGCAAAGAATAAAAGAATAAAGAATAAAGCCTATGATAATATGAATGTGAAGTTTCCTAATATTCATATGCAAATCCCCGGCAACGGCGCCAAAAACTTGTTAGACGGATTGGCAAGCGCACCAGTCGCACAAATAGTAAATGGATAAGTCCAAGTATCGTTTTCCCAAGGGATTTGCTTGATATAGGCGATGTCACATAAATACTAGCTAGACTGAACTGATTTTCACAATAAAGCTATAAAAACGTGAACTTTGGTTGGTTTTGTGAAAGATATACCAGAACTAATGCAGAACAGAAATTAAAGAAGATATTTTTGTGGTTTTTAAGACAAACACAGCAGTAGACAGAGGTTAAAACAGATAGATGAAGATGTTGCAGGGGTTAGATCTCACCATTCTCTACTCTCTTCTTGCATGCACACAATATACATTCTATTTGCATTTAAAAGTTAAAATCAGTCAATAAAAACATTCTCAGCCTAATTCCTTAGGTGCAGAGAGTCTTAGATTACTCCCCCAAGCCTTGATTCCTCAACAACTTAACGAAGTAACTAGCTTTAAGTCTAGAGACCACAAGATAACCCATGAACTAAGCTCCATTCCTAGACACGAAGTTCATGAGGTATATCGCTTCAGTTCTAGACAACGAAAGTTTTCCCAACAACAGTCATGTCCAAGGATCATGCTATGGGTGATCAAGCCACAACAAGCTTTAAGAAAAGAAGCAAAATACTAACTTTAAACACAAATATGCAGAATATATATAGATAATATCAAAAGATACAAGAGAGTTTTGAGAATGGTTACATCTAACCCCTAACAACTACAGAACTCAGCCACTCATGGGTGTGAGCAGCTGGAAATTACACATGGAGGGGAAGGAGATGAAGAGAGAACTAAGAACTAAAGAGAGAGCTTTTCTCTCCACTACAACAGTACAAACGAGCTACAGAGAATGAGTCCTGAAAAATGTCCAAGCTACTGAACTTCTGAAGGTCGGTCCTTTATATACATGTGCAGAATTGCTCTTAAGTGACATTTGGCTCAGCCTGGAATTTTGGCTTGGCTGATTTGAAATTTCTGCACTTCAACAGATTTCTCTTGCAAAGGATCTTCCACTGCTTCCAAAGCTCAGAATGCAGCTCCCAAACGTGTTCTTCAACTTCAATCTCCATTTCCTACAAAAAGTGGGGCAAAACTCTAAGATATAACCATAAAACTAGAAAAACTAAAGAAATTCTAACTAATTTGCAATATTAACAGAAATTGAGTAAAACAACACTCCAAATGAGAGAAAAGGATAGATAATTGCCTCAAAAACCACTTGAAAAGTAAGTAATTCTAGCAACTAACAGTTATAAATCTCAACCATTAATTTCTTAATCAATGATAATAACTACATTCTCTAATTTGCATTCCTTCGCAGCCAAATCCCATTCTTATAGTATGGTTCAACTTGGTTCGTTATGATATTTTGCACACCCTTATTTAATAGGATAAAACTGTACCATATCAATATGTATAATTGATGTTATTCTCTAATTAAAATTGATAATTTATCTTAATGATCCTTCCCTATTCTAGTTACCAAAATAAAAATAACAGTTACTAGACACCAATATCAATGGTTACCCTAAAAAAAGAAAATCAAACCAAAGGTATTAAATCTAAAGTTTGTCCTATTTGATATACGCCTCGAATGCAGAGGCTCAAGGCTTTGAAACCCCACGAGGACAGCAATAAAAACAAATTTTAATCAAATATGCTGCAATATCTTTGTGAAGCAAAAATGAATGAGTTCATACATTGTTGAACATCAGTGAAAGAAAACAAAGTATGTGGAAGTGGGGTACTTGCTCAATAATTCACTATCTCCAGCAAAAGTACACTGAACTTGTGAACAAGAAAGTCCAAAACTAAGTCACATTGAACGATGTATCTATGAATTATCTGGAACTAGGTGGAATAACAACTAGAATGTACACTAGATACCAATTAAGCAGTCTCTCTGTCCAAACTTCCTTTCAAATTTCAACATAAACTCGTATACCTGTTATATGTAATATATATACTTCAGATTAAATTCTTGATTTTAGCCAAATGCTTCTTCCCATTTTTGTGAGAGGCCAAGGTAATCTCGCAAGGGCAATCGACATTACAGACTTCACATCTAAATTTGGAATGACTAATCGTTGTTGTTACATGACATAAAGCGCAAGTCCACTCTTTCTGCACTTATTCCTTATGTGTAGAACTCTGAGGAAGCTCTACCCCAGCTGTGTCTTCCCCCACTATTCCTTTAGTTTGCACCATGGCTGGTGAAGCATTCTGACTTGGCACAAGGTTAGGCATGACACAAATATCCTGCAATATTCAATATTAGCATATAGATGAAATACTTATTGTAGATCCAATATCATTAGAAGGATACATATTTTTGAAATTTTTTTATATATTACTACAGTTACTCATGAATTTAAGGAAGGGGATAATTCAAACTCGACCTATTCTGAATTGTAGGAAGAGGTGCAAACATTATTAAGCTTCTTTACGTGTGCGTAGAAAACAAAATATTATCCTTTCATTTTCCAAAGATAAACTTCTGAGCCATTTGTTTGATGCTCACATTTGTCACCATTTGTTTCCCATAGTTTCACCTTTTCTTGCCATAAAAAGAAAAGGAATAAAAGAAAACCGCTAAATGATCCACTGTTAAGAACGCAAGAATAGTCACATTAGAATCAATGAAAAGTAGAAGAAAAAACAAAAGACAATACAACTGATTCGTGCATTTTAAAGAAATCCTCTCAAGTCCATGGTCACACTGGGCTTTTACTATGTGAGAAGTGAGTGTTACACATAGCAAGAGATGGCTAGCTGTTATTTAAATATAAGAAGATTATGACAATATATAGTTATTTTGCCAGGAAAATACATAAATACCTCAAATGAAAATAAGAATAGTATTGCTGAAATTTGTCTCCATCACCACCAATAAATATGGCTATCAAGACGTGGGCTTTTTCATTAAAGCTCGCTTAAGCAGTCCACAAATTGGGCTCACTTAAGCGAGCGTAGTGGTACCAAGTCCTGCTCCCAAAGGCTCGCTTAAGCGGCCCTAAAATGGTGCTGCTTAGACGAGGTCAACAGCCTCGTGTCTCACTCCCAAGGGCTTACTTAAGTAGCCTCAAAATGGTGTCGCTTAAGTGAGGTCAGTGAATCCAAAAATCTTTTTTCTCCTCTATATTGAGTGATAGTGCTCTTCGACTCTTCCTCGGATGGGTTCTTCAACAAATTTCCTACAAAATAATAGAAAACAACCAAAGATCACACAGAAAAAGCAATAAAAATATAAACTTAGTCAACCAATGCATTTATTCATAACATAACTAAATTGGGTACAAATAAACTCCAAAAGCATAAGAGATATCGAATAATTGCACCAAAAACACTGCAAAATGCAAGTATAAGTGACAATTATCAAGCACTCACCTTTGAGATGGAAAGCATGTGATCTACAGATCGCGAGGATCGCATATTAGCTCGCCCCAAGGCAATTCATGGCCCCCAAACACTTTAGGACATACCAATCAACTACAAATCACTTCTAATACATTTCTAAATCCTCCATCAACACCCAAAACCTCCCAATCATGCATAATCTCTCAAAACTCATAAAATCCCAATATGTTTGGATTGATGGGAAGTGATGGAATGGAAAGGAATGGTATGGAATAAATTTAAGGTCCATTGTTTGGATTAAATAATAAATGATGGAATGGAATGGAAAATAATTTATCTCATTGCATCTTATTCCATCCTTCTCAACCTTTTCTCTTACCCTCCAAATGGAGGTGTATGTGATGGAACGTGCCATTCTTTTTTTTTAAATTTATTTTATTGTAAATTTACAATTTTACTCTTAACCTCTTTGATGCTCCCACCATGTAACCGCTTCATCACTGCATCATGCAGCACCTTCCTCATGCTGCAGTGCCAATTATAACCAGTATCAATGACAACTACCGCTTTTTCACCTATGGCGGAACCACGTTTCTTGATTATGTTGATGCCTACATAGATATGCAACTTTTTTTTTTAATTTCTAAAAAGATTTTATCACTTTTTTTTTTTAATTATGAAACTCTTATATCTGCATCAAAAGCCAAGCCAATCATAACTAAAGATACTTTTTTTTTTTTTTTTTTAAAATACATAACGAAAGATACTAGTTTCATGTTTTCATAGTATTTTAGATTCCAAACATAAGGCATAAAGAGGAAAAAGTAAATGTTGTTTGTCAATTTCATTTTATTAGCTTAATAGCTCATTTTAAATTAAAAATTGTTTGACAATGTTTTTATTTTTTTTATAAGAAAAAACTAGTTATTTTATTTAATGAAAAAGTATATTTATAAAACGAAAAATATTGTATAAATTAATTTAATTTACATAAAATTATTTTAATAATAATAAAATTATTTAATTTACATAAATTATTTTGATTAATAAATCTTTATTTTAATATAATTTGTAAATAATAAAACATCAAAATTACTTTGTTAATGAAATCGAAGTTTTGAAGTTATCAAATGTAAAACAATTTTCCCAGTGGATTGGTTCTTTTTTCATGGCATTGAGTAAATTTGTTAATGTAAAAGACAAAAAATATAAGGGAGCATTGGTTCATTAAAAAGCCACAAGAAAAAAAAATGTAATAAGCCACTAAAAAGAATATAAAACCAACATAACAAGATTCGAAAGACTGCACTTATTAATAAATCGAAAAGCTACCTATAAGTTAGAGAAGAGGGCTTTTTAACGCTTTTTTTTTAAATTGTTTCTTTATTATAAAAATACATTTTTGGTCCTTCATTCATTTATTTATATTTGTTTTGGTCCTTTATCTCATAAAATATTAATTTTACTCTTTTAACTCTCAAATTTAAGTTAATATTGTCCTTATGAAATAACTATCATTTTTTTATTATTTTGGGGGCATATTTTGAACCTCTTTTTTGACTAGTTGAATATGTGAAACTTATCACATTATATTCACTTATATGAAATATATGAAATACAATTGATATTCGAACTAAAAATGATCATAAACATAATAAAATTTGCGTGAAAAGTAAGGCAGACAAGAAATTGAAAAAGAATATGAAAGCATATTACCAGAAATAGTTGTACCAGCAGATAGTAAAATTAAAGCCTGGTTATAAGGAGCCTGCTTGTTCTGAAACCATACCTGGTTTCTACAAAAACAAATAACCCAAAAAGTATTTAAAATGGCACCAAGAATAATGTCCTTGATTCGGGCATTCCAGTTATTGTAACACAGCGTTAGAATAGGTTGAAAGGAATAAAGATCAAAGTCATGATTAATTATGCTGCCTAACTAGTCCCAAATTGCACGAGCAAAAGCACATTGGAGAAAAAGGTGAGATGAGGTCTCCAAGGCCTTATCACAAAGGCTTCACATATATATAGTAATACACCCCTTTGCCTGTAAATTATCATCCCTAGGTAATCTATTGTGCATCAATCTCCAAGGGTGTGTAGGAATTATAATATTGGCTTGGTGGTTGAAAAGAGAAAAGGAGAAGGAGATATCGTAGATTCAAATCCCTTTCACTAACGTTCTAACAAAAAATTAATAATTATTATTTGTCGATAAAAAAAATCTGCTCGCACTTCCGTGGTTCCGCAGAGTAGAAATACAGCAGAGATATTTAAAAAAAAGAAAACGGTGGGTCCCACGCATTGCTATATATTTCTGCTCTCGACAGCGGGTCAGGCTAAAGTGGAGTTCAAATTGCTGAGGCACCGGTGAGAAAGTCATGTTTACCTACTGCAGCAGGTTAGCCAATGTGTTTTTTACCTGCTGTAGCAGGTAAATACCAGGAGAAAAAAATTATATAAAATTATTATAATAAAAATTAGAATAAAAATTTTCTCTTTTTTTTAAAAAGTGAAAACCACCGGTGGTGCTTGAACAAATTATCTATTATAATAATAGGTTGATTAATTTTGGGAGAAGTGGTTCCTACTTTTTAAAAAAAAAAGAAAATTTTCAATTACAGGTGGTGCTTAAACAAATTACCTACTATAATAGATTAGTTAACTAGGAGAAAAAAAATCATTTTTTATTAAATGAAATCATATAAAAATTATTAAAAAAATATTTTTTTTCTCCCTGTGGGAGCATAAGAGAAATAATTTTGCGCAATTTTTTTTATATAATTTCATTTAATAAAAAATAATTTTTTTTCTCCCGGTTAACCAACCTATTATAATAGATAATTTGTTCAAGCACCACCGGTGGTTCCCACTTTTTAAAAAAAAGAGAAAATATTTATTCTAATTTTTATTATAATAATTTTATATAATTTTATTTTTAAATTTTTTCCCCCAGTATTTACTTGCTACAGCAGGTAAAAAACACATTGGCTAACCTGCTGCAGCAGGTAAACATGACTTTCTCATCGGTGCCTCAGCACTTTGAACTCCACTTTAGCCTGACCCCTCGACAGCAAAGAAATGTGAGGAAGTCTGTCTCCTTTTTCACTCTTTACTAAAGTCGCCCCGTCTGAAGAAGCACATGATCTTGTTGCTCTTGCGCCGCTGCTGGTTAGTTTTCTCATAATGGATTTTTTTTTATTGCTCTCCTTAGCAAACGTTAGAATTCTGCCGTTAAAAACAAATTAAATAATTACCATACATAATTGCAGCTTCATAATCGGTCCAAGCTGTTATTTATACAAGAAAATGCATAACTTAAGAATAATTGATTATTTGGTTATGTTTTAAAAAAAAATATTATACAGGTAAAAATCTGAAAAATAGGTATACTGTAGTATGTATTTAATTTTTTTAGTTGCTGTAAAATCAATAAATCTTGATTTTGATATATATATATATATATATATATATATATATATATATGTATATATATATATATATATATATATAATTTGAATTGTATAAGGGTAAAATGAAAATGGTAGTTTTCTTTTCTATTTCCACACTACTTATCCTCTATTTCTCTTAAACCAAATAACTTCTATTTGCACTTTATTTCTAACATATTTCTTTTCTCTTCTCTTCTCTTTTCTTTTCTCACCTACCTACTTCCTTTTCCTCTATTTCTTCTCTCTCAACCAAACACAAGCTAAAACAAAAATGACTTTCTAGGACGGAGAATTGTTCCAGATGAACTTGCACCAAGAAAGAGTTTGACGGGTTAGATTTAAAAGGAGAACACATCTTATGAGGATAAAGAGCCTGACTCTGTATTACGCCAGAAAATTAGATCTTTTTCAGTAGAAATGGAATTGAAACTTGAAAAATATCCCAACCAAGACAGGTTGTCTGGAATGAAGATAAGGAATGGCCCACTCGTGATTTTGTATAAAATCGTATACTTTGGCTTGAAGGGAGTCGCGTAAAGAAATTGGAATTTGAAGGATGTCAACAATGCATGGGGCGAGCTAACCATAGCTAACCATCTATCTGTCCAAAAACAAATATTTTTACCATTTCCTAGTGGCCAAAAAGAGTTCTGAACAACAATTTGAACCCAGCTCTTCAAGTAAGGCCATATAGATGATTCTACAAAGTAAGACTTAGGAGAGTTGTTCCAAAGAAAATGTGCTCGACAGAGAAGGTTTGAGATGATAGAGAAAGAAAATTTTTTGGCTAGTTGTTAAATCAAGTTAAATTTAAAATTAAAATTAAGAAATATATTTAAAATAATAAAAAAAAACTAAACGTTCAGTATATAGTATTAAGATAAGGCGTGTGATTCAATGAGAGTGAGAATAACTATTAAAAATGTTCTTATTAAAGACTATGTAACACCTTAAGAGGTTTTTTTTTTTTTTTTTAAGAGGTATTACCTTAGTTATGCCTAGATTTCTTGGACATTAAAACATTGAATATAAAGACATAAAAAATCATCAAGCAAAAACTAAAACATAAACGTAAAAAGATCCTATTACATCAATAAACATGAGATACTAAATTCTTCTTAACGTGACCACTGACACTTGGAGGTGTCGTGCAAAACATAAAAATGCTACAATCAACATAAACTAAACTCTAACACATTGGGAGGTACACAACATAAGCTAAATTGATCCCATATTGTTGCAAGTAGCACTAAGCTCCTCCTAAGAGGACTTGAATCCATATAACCTAAAAAGCATGAAATTTAAAACAATGAGACATAAGTCTCAATCATTGCTCTAAGCACTCTACAGTAGGGGTGACACTAACCATACCTAACTCTCTTTTTTTTTTTTTTTTTTACCTTTTACCGAACTCTTGTGTAGTCATGGATATACTGAAAATGATTCATAATTGAAAACTGAAAATATTTGCCTGTTGATCTAATTGGTTCATGACATCAACAAAGTCGTTTTTTTGGGGGGGGGGGGGGGGGGGGGGGGCGCTGTTGTCCTATGGCAGTGAAGTGGTGAGGAGTTATTCTTCTTTTACTAACACAATAAAGGAAAGATGCAGGTGTTCTTTTTTATTAGGGGTCTGAAGGTGGAATGTTACAAAGTTTATAAGTGTAGCTCTGAGTGATGATCATGCAGAATCGTTGTGGTCTTTGATGCTTGATGTAACTACAACCTGACATGGGATGTGCAGATCTCAAATTGATAATACACTTCTTCTCAGGTTTGAATGATCATATTCAAGGAAAAAAGCACAAGGCTAAAGCATCCCCAAGAACTCAAAAAATAACAAAAAGTCATTATTATTAAAGAAAAGTAAGCATTGAGTGAAATGTACTAAAGCCATTGTTACCATGTATTCAGGACTAGATTCAAGACCAGAAGGCCAGACACTTCATCCTTGCTTAACCCCTGCACACACAGGCAAATTGGAATCCAAAGAAGAGGATAAGGATGTCCACAAAAGCAAAGGTTTAGTTGGTTTGGACAACCAAAATGAAGCAAATACTAGTAAAGAAGCAGGGGAAACAAATGCACACTAACAACAAGGAAGAAATTTAAGTTTTGGTGTGCATTTTGTTAGGTTGGAACTCAATCGAAAATTTCCATGCAAACCCATAAGAATGGAAAAAAGCACCTGACTAATATGAAGAATTTTACCCAAAACAATGGTGGTGTTGCAAATCCTAGATGACAATACAACACATGTTTATTATCTTAATTTTTATTGGCTGTATTTGTGAAGAGGTAAATTAAGGATTATAAATATATGAGATGAAGTTAGACTTCTAAAGTATGTAAAATATTAAAGTACTTCAGTTATGTTTTTTTGGGTACATTTTTTGTGATTTTCTTTTCTGGTACATAGACTTTGTGTTGATGAATATAGCAAACTGGAATTTTCATATATTCCCTTCAGTCTTATTTATAAAAACCTAATGGCTTAATTACACATTTTACAAGTCAAATATCATCATTTCGTGAATTTTGCTATCCAAGTTTTTTTTTTTTGCAACTTTTGCCACCAAAGTTTTCAATTTTTACGCATTTTACCACCTAAGTTTTTTTCCATGTATTTTATCATTTTTTTTGTGCATTTTACCATCATGTTGGTAATAAAACAACGTTATTTTTTCTTTTTGAACTTTTTTAGTTACAAGTCATCATCAGTAAAATGCGCAAAAAAATAAAATTTTAGGTGGTAAAATTCGCACGAAAAAACTTGGGTGATAAGATTTACAAAATGATGATAGTTATGTGGTAAAATGTGCAATTAAGTGAAACCAAATTAAAAGTCTTGTTTAGAGACCTTATGTAGATGAATACAAATAACTAGAACTGAAATTTTCATAAAGGCCAAAATCTTATTTATATTCATCATCATAAGGTCTAACAAGGCTGAATCCATGGTAACTTGTGAGCTAAAAATTGTTAACTAATATTACGTATTTGTAACAAAATATATTATTATTAGTTCTTTAAAAATAAAATTATAATATAATATAAATTATAATATAATATTTATTTATTATAAATTTTAATTGTATAAAAATAAATATTTATTATATGTAACTTGCGAGCAAAAATACTAGTTACATTAAAATCATGACAACTATTTGTAGTTATGAGTTATCCACTCGTTAATTTATTAAATGCGTGAAATCGATAAATATTACATTGTTAAAACCTTTTTTTTTAATGTACAATAGTGACAACAAGTGTAGAATTCAACTGTGTGTAAACTACTTAAACACCAACCATTAGGCCAACCATGATGGTTCTTTAAATGCTTAGAATTTGAAACATTAAATCAATGTAAAACAATATTTTATAATTAAAAATGTTTGAATATGTGTATTCATTTATTATATTAATGAATTTTAAGTTTTTTAAAAAAAAATATTTTATTCAAAAAATAAAAAAAGAATTTTTGGATTAAAATAAAATAAAATAAAAATCATAATTTTAATTTTTAAAAGGGTATAATTATAAATATTTTATTGTTTAAAATAAATATTTTTAAAATAAAATAATATAAAAAATAAGATTTATTATATATTTATTATTTAAAATAAATAAATTAAAATTAATATGCTTTGAATACTTTTTCCTAATCTAAATTTTTTTGTTTAATGAGTCATTGAAAAGTCTTCGTTATTGTAATTAATATATTTTATTTTCAACAATTATATAATTTGTATGTCAAATTTTTTTTTATCAGTGGGAAATAATAGTGTGTATGTCAAATGAAAGGCTTTTTTAGAATCTGCAATTTGTTATTTAATGAGTCATTGAGTTTTCAAAAGAATTTAATGAGTCATATTGCATTAATTATTGTATTTAATCTTCAACATTAAATTATTTAATGCTAACGAATTTAAATTGTTGAAAAGTCTTCAAAAATTTGTATTTAATCTTTTAAAAAGACAATGTGACCTTGATTGTTGTTATATTTAAAATATTGCGATACTAATAAAAATATTTACACTTATATTTGATATATATTGTTGTAATGTATTATGTAGTATTGCAAATTTTATATAAAAAATGTAATGTTGCAAATGTGTATTATTTTAAATATTATAGTACTATTAAAAATATTTACACATTTATTTTAAATATATTATTGCAATGTAATATTTCTTTAACTTATTTATGTTTCATTTTTTGTGTTTTGTATATATTGACAATTCTTAAATGAGACATTTGAAATCTAGTCAATGAAAAAAAAAAGGAAAATAAAAATTGCATACAACCATACGAGGAGAAATTAAATGGATAACCATTAAAAAAAAGAAAATAAAACTTATTTTCTCACCTTTATATTTAATTAGAAAATAAAAAATAAGTAAATAATTATTTAAATAGATTTTTAAGATTTTTTAAATCATCATTTTTTTAAAATTTAAATTATTCAAAGTAAACAAATGTGTAAAGTGAAAAATTAAAGACATATCCAAAGTAAATTTAAGCAAGTTAAATTTAAAATTACTTTTAGTCAATCTAACGAAGAATAAAGTATCACTTTTTAAGTTTAGTTATCTATTCAGTTTATATAAATATTTAAACTTTATTAATGATTTTGTTTACTAATATCTTTAAAAATAATAGTTAAAGAATAAAATTAATTTTTTTCATTAAAAATATTATATTTAATATTTTACCATTACTTGCTTATTAGTACTTCAATAAATGCTTTTCAGAGGAGAAAAAAAGGTTTGTCAAAATTAATGGTACTATTGATATGAAGCATAAGGAGAATGCATTAAAATAATGCTCTCATTTAATACTCAAGATTTTAACTTCCTTTTTTTTATAGTCATACATTTGTGAAGATTTATATTCAATATTATTAATTAAAAATAGGATACCTTTAATTGATTAGAAATAAAAAAAAAATCGCTAATAAGTAAAAAGTAAAAAAATTAAATGGAAAACATTAAAAGTTGTCAGTCAACTTATGTCTTTTTAATCAAATATTTTATTATTAATTTTTTAATTAATCTTTAGATACCCAAATGAAATATTACTTGGTTTCCTACAAATATTATTTAAACTATTTATCATAAATGTAAAATATAATTTATGTATTCAAAATATTTTTCATATAAATTATAATTTATAATTATAATATAATTGATATATTCAAGAATATTTATTTGTTATATTAATAATGACAATTATTTGTAGTTACGAGTCATCCACTTCCAAATTTATTAATAATGTGTGTAGTCAACAAATATTTAATGCTTAAAATTTGAAACAATAAATGTTTCAAACTTTGACCATATTAAATTTATTCATATTAATTATTTTTATTGGGGTCAAACTTTATTGAAAGAATTTTATAAAAAAAGTGAGAGAAATTTGCCTATTTAATCACCCTTTCAAACTCAACACTACACACAAACACTCACACTGTCTCTAATTTCATTGACACTTGTTTTTCTATCTCAACGTCTTTCCCTGTGTTTCACGTTCCAAACGTTGTCATGGAGTTCAAATATCTTAATGGGCAAAACAGAAGGACAACATCGCCACCACCACCGCCTATTTCTGATGTAGCTTATGTCTTTAGATGCCCATTACAAGGTAATGCTCACTTCTCTTCATGTTCCTTTCAAGATATATACCCATTTGTTTTGCAGTTTAAAAAATAAAAAACTTTTGTTACATGAGTTCATTTTATTCGTTATTTGCTTTCCAGGGGATAAGTTTGTGCCAACTAGTTTTTTTGGCAGTATTTCAGCGCCCAGAGTTTTCCAAACAATGTTGCCAGTCAATGCTAAGGAAGCGTTCCAGTGAGAGTTGGAGAAAGAGGAGATCAAGAGAGAGATAATCGCTGGCGAGATAGCATTGACACGACGGCTAGAGCTAGAAGAGGAAGTAAGGGGAGAAATGGTGTCAGAGAGATCATTTGGAATCCCGATACAAAGATTTGATGGTATCTAACGTAATAACAATAGCATGATTGGTGGGTCAGGCTATTTAACAAGACAAGCTTCTACGAAAATTGACAAGGATAGAGTGATCCTAATGGTTAGTGTATAATCTTGTGTTCAATTTACCCTTCCTTTGTGTCTTTATCTTCAATTTTGATTTTTTTTCCTGCTTCGTCTTTAGTGTAACAATGTTCTTGGGATTGTGAAAAAGGTTTTTCTCTTAGTTTTTTATTAAAAAATGTTTCCTTGTTTGAGAATGTCCCTTGAATATTTTTGTCGTGTTTAAGCTCTTAATTGGCGGGTGAGTATAAGTGATTTTATTTATCCCATTACCAGCTAGACCAAATGTTGGTCATTGTGGTGGAAAGCACAAAGTGATGACACCTACAGTTGAACACAATGAGAGTTTGCATAAGAAAGTCAAGCAAGAATGGAGTTGTGTCAGATTACTACAACGAGTGAGAAAGGCTTGAATGATCATATTCAAGGAAAAAAGCACAAGGCTAAAGCATCCACAAGAACTCAAAAAGTAGGTAAGAGCAACAAAACATCATTATTATTAAAGAAAAGTAAGCATTGAGTGAAATGTACTAAAGCCATTGTTACCATGTATTCAAGGCTAGATTCAAGACCAGAAGGCCAGACACTTCATCCTTGCTTAACCCCTGCACACACAGGCAAATTGGAATCCAAAGAAGAGGATAAGGATGTCCACAAAAGCAAAGGTTTAGCTGGTTTGGACAACCAAAATGAAGCAACTACTAGTAAAGAAGCAAGGGAAACAAATGCATACTAACAACAAGGAAGAAATTTAAGTTTTTGTGTGCATTTTGTCAGGTTGGAACTCAATCGAAAATTTCCATGCAAACCCATAAGAATGGATAAAAGCACCTGACTAATATGAAGAATTTTACCCCAAATGGTGGTGCTGCAAATCCTGGATGACAATACAGCACATGTTTATTATTTTAATTTTATTGGCTGTATTTGTGAAGAGGTAAATTAAGGTTTATAAATATATGAGATGAAGTTAGACTTTTAAAGTATGTAAAATATTAAATTACTTCAGTTATATTTTTTTTGGTACATTTTTTGTTATTTTCTTTTTTGGCACATAGAGCTTGTGTTGATGAGTACAATAAACATGAATTTTCATACATTCCCTTCAGTCTTATTTATAAAAACCAAATGGCTTAATTACACATTTTAAAGTCAACTATCATCATTTTATGAATTTTGCTATCCAAGATTTTTTTTTGTTGCAAATTTTACCACCAAAGTTTTTAATTTTTATACATTTTGTAACGATCCACTATCGTCGGGTCGTGACAATACAACTTACTTACTATATTGGGAAAAGATTTTATTTAATTGAGAACTTGCTTATAAGTTACTTTTGAAAATACATGTAAATTTTTTTTTCGCGCAACATCACTAGGCAATATATATCACATATATAGCTACATCTGAAGATTATCCATACATAAAATACATATATTAGAAGTGAGGATACCAAGCCTTATGGCAAAATACAAACCACATACTAAAAGTCAAACATATCTTCAAAGGTACAAAATACATGTGTACTAGTACAAATGTACCCACTAGTAAGTACATACTCCAAAAAGGAAGGGATACATATTACTACTCATTCCCTACTAGCTAGCCACAACTACAAATAAATCTTAACTAGAAACTTGGGCGATATAGGCAAAGGTAGGAAATAAAAGAAGCAGATCTCTTGTAACTTCAGTCACGAAGAGCTTGATCTACTTGTAGTCTGTTGTCTGCTCTCATGAAGAATTGCAATCAACACAATCAAACACATACAAAAAAGCAGCATAAGCTTATAGAAAAAACATACATTTTAAATAAGCATTAGATTCATACTAGCATATTCACAAAGGTAAATAATAACAACATACAGTAAAAATTCATTTCATTATGACAATCACCAACATATCCTCAAACAATGTCCTAGTCAAGCACTATATACAAACACGACTTCATGGAGATTTTCACTAGTCGAGCAATCAGCACAGTCAAATCCCTTACCATAGTCCTACACTCTGACCATTCGGGAACATGTCGTCACTGATCATGGAAAGAAATTAGTGGCTTTGTCAGGATAGGCGTACATGGGTAGTGGTTCACCACGACACAAGACCTGCAGAAATCTTGACATGAATGTGGAATCCCCCATCCATCCTATCCCTCAGGCCCCCCACCAATCTTTCCGACACTAGGTTGAGGGCTACACACCCACCCTCAACTTACATGCCAACTCGTATCTACAGTCACCATCCATTGTGGATTCATGCATGTATGCATGTACAATCCAACACAACATATATATCCACATTCATTGTCCACTGTGGTCAAGAACAACATATGCACAATCATCATCCACTGTCATCAACAACAACATATCCACAGTCATCATCCATTGTGGACTCATGCTCATAAGCATGTAAAATCCAACAACATATCCACAATCATCATCCACTATGGACTCAAAGTTAAAGAAAACATCGAAGTTGGCCAGAGGTTGACCGGACGCAACACTAGACGCACAGTCTGGATGCAAGCCATTGGATACAAATCACCGGACGCTGGTCATCAAATGCTAGTCTCTGGACACTCGCATCAGAGTTGACAAGAGTTAACCAGAAGCTCAACATTGGACGCTCTCACTAGATGCTCGATCTATAGAATTGGACACTGGGAAAAATCCTTAAATTTTTAACTTTTAAAACAATTTGGAACACTTTGGAATTTTTCTAAAATCTCTTAAAAACATTTGAAATAATAGAGATTATAGGAGTCATCTTTAAAACTTTAGAAAGATTTGAAAAAAAAAAAAGGTAAAAGATAAAATAACAGTATGATCTCCTAGGTTTTAGAATCAAAACACCAACAAGTCTGTTTTCAAAAGGATAAAACCGTAGACAAATAAAAGATTTACAAAAACCACAATAATCATTTTAGTGAGCAAAAGCCAAAATTGTCTTCAATAGAAAACAATCCACTTCTATGTTCAAAATCTCATCCCATCTCAAACATATTGTAGAAAACTTAATCTCATGTTGTAACCCTCTGAAAATCTAGTTTCGAGAAGGTAAATAATATTTTCCACTTCATCTTGCTTGAAGAGAACCAAAATTTTCTAAAACATATCAAAAATCCTGAAAACATATTTCTTCACTGCACATTGGTTAGTTTCAAGGAAACTTTTGAAATAGAAATACGATGAATTAGAAAGCATGCCATACACCATTAGAAAGCTTGAAATGTCTACTTTCTAACCATATGACTCGTTTTTTAATACCATTTTTTAGAAATACAGAATTGAAAACCAAGATACTATGTTCAGTCACATTTTCCTGACTGGACAGTTAACTTTGGACAAGCGTAACTCCTTCGATTCTCAATCTTTTTGGGTGCTTCTTGTGCCAAAACTGTAGCCCTGGGTGTCTATTTTAATCTCCAACAAACGGAGTCCAACTTCATTTACCACAACCAAAGTTATCACAAAAAATACTAACACATGTTCAGACAAAAACGCACTGCATGATAAGCATTTCATATTCAACTATCATATACTTTCATTCCATCAACTTATATCACAAACAATTCATCAAAATCATACTTCTAGTAGATAACACACATCACAACAGATCCACACACCAAAAATACATGAAAACTGTAAGATTTCCTTACATCAAAGAGATGCTACAAAAATGAGAAAGAGATAGAGCTTTTGGACTTGACTTCTTAGAGTAAGTTCTTCAACAAATCACCAGGGACTCAATACTAAACCATCTCCATAAACAAAAGGGCAAGATTTAGAAAAAGAAAGAAAGGTTTTGTCATTAGGAAGAAAGGAAATGAAAGATTGTCTTACCAACAAGTCATAAACACTTAGCAAAATGGTGGAAACCAAACTTGCTTGAAGAAACCTTGAATCTTTAGGTTTGTAAGGAGATTTAGGAGACAAAAGTTGAAACAAAATGAAGAGAGTGAACTACTGGACTCTCACAGCTGGTTCTTAGAAAGGAAAATAGGAACTAAGTTTATGAAGACATCAATTTATAGAAGCAAATGGCCACACGTAAATTTATTTTCTTCAAAGTAGTCAAATGAAGTAAATGAACAATTAATAAAATGGTCCTTGGTAGCAGACCATAAGCATTTTGGTTAGTAAAGAGAACGAGAATTTCACACCTTGAATTGGCTACGAAACGTGTATAATGATGCTTCACACTTCAGACAATGAGTCTATTGTCTTTTGCATTAATTTTGGTTAAGAAGAAAATTTTACAAAGGAAGCAAATTGGACTCTCAATTTATTTCATATGGTTTTGCTCATATGCATTTAGGAAACCTTTGAAAAATTTGTTACAAAGTACATAGGAGAAAATTGTGGTAGGTGTGCCTGTAGCTTTAGGTGAAATTATTAATGGAAACAGTAACAAATGCAAATAAGCTAATTAGATTGCTAATCATAAATTAGTAAATGTATGACTTACTAATCTCAATCTAAAACACCCAAGAAAATTTAGAATGTCTCATAGAATTTTTTTCCAACTCCAGAAAAGCTCTCAAAATTCCATTCTTTGAATTGAGTTAAAACATAGTTATTTTATTCAATAGTAACAGAACAACATATAAATTTCACCGGGACTTAATTATAATTACTAGAGACTAATCATAATTGAATCTTTCAATTTCCTTGACTATTTTCTCACTTTCACAGTGTATTTCTTACACTGTCAGTGTGCAACGTACTTCCATTTTCAGTCAAATACTCTACTAAAACTTACACAGAAAATTCACACATACTTATTCATTAAATCTTTTCGTAAAATTAAATTTAATTATCTCTTGTAATTATTTTCAATCACTTTATCATAAATTAGAAAAACCATGATATTACAGATTTTACCACCTAAGTTTTTTTTCACGTATTTTTATCATGTTTTCTTATTTTGCGTGTTTTACCATCATGTTGGTAACAAAATGATGTCATTTTATTTTTTTTAAACTTTTTTTAGTGACACATCATCGTCGGTAAAATGCACAAAACTTTTTTAACTTTTTTTAACTTTTTTTTTTTTACTTTTTAAACTATGCAAATTGAAAAACACACTTGCAAATTTCACTATATTTATAAAATATAGAAAAATTAAGACAAAAATAATGATATTAGAATTTTTTTCAAAATTATAAATATTACTTTTATTAATATATAATTATATTTAGGATATTCTATGACATTTATCATTTGTTTATTTAAATTATTTCTATTTTTAAAATTTTAAAATTACATTATCAAATATCTCATGTATTACATGGGTATTTATTACAAATATTCAAAAAATAAAATTGATGGATACAAATATATTAATTGTATAAAAATTAAAAGTATAAGTAAAAATATTTGATTTTCTTGTTTATATATACTTCAGATTAAATTTTTAATTTTAGCCAAATGCTTCTTCCCATTTTTGTGAGAGGCCAAGGTAATCTCGCAAGGGCAATTGACATTACAGACTTCACATCTAAATTTGGAATGACTGGTTCCAGCAGGTTCATATGGTTTCTTTTGCAGGTTTTGCACCTTAGAATCCATGACTTCTTTTCCTCCCTTCAACCCGTTGTTAACTATACTCTCTCCATTCTTGGTCTTGGAATTTGGCTGATTGATAATGTTCTTCTGTTTCAATTCCTCTTTGGACTGATCACTTTTCAGCTTCTGTGGAACAGGTTGATTCTTTGCCTTCAGAGCTTCCTCGTTAGCCCTGTGTTTCCTCCCTTGCAGGTGGATATTCAATGTTTTCTCGCTCGTTGTTGTTACATGACATAAAGTGCAAGTCCACTCTTTCTGCACTTCCTTATGTGTAGAACTCTGAGGAAGCTCTACCCCAGCTGTGTCTTCCCCCGCTATTCGTTTAGTTTGCACCATGACTGGTGAAGCATTCTGACTTGGCACAAGGTTAGGCATGACACAAATATCCTGGAATATTCAAGATTAGCATAGATGAGAAGTAGTTATTGTAACCAGACCGATTATGATTAGAAGAATACATATTTTTGAAAAAGAATTATATATTAATACAGTTACTCGTGCATTTAAGGGAGTGGATAATTCAAACTTGACCTCTTTTGAGTTGGAAGAGGTGCAAACATTATTAAGCTAAAATAAATTATTATCCCTTCATTATCTAAAGATTAGCAACTTCAACAGTGTTGAGCCATTAGTATGTTGGTCACATATGTCACCATTTATTTCCCATAGTTTCACCTTTTCTTTCCATATATAGAAAAGGAATAAAAGAAAGAACACTGCACTCAAACAACCACTGTTAAGAACAAAAACAATCATAATCACATTATAATCAAGAGGAGGGATCCACTTACTCCAAGAGTAAGTTTAAGAGAGTTACTCTTCATGATCTTCACCATTCATTTTATTGAAATATAATGGTTAAGATTAGTTACTCATAACAACCATTAGATTTCAAGAAAATGAATGGTAAGGATGAGGAGTAACTCTCTTGGAGTTACTCTTAGAGTAAGTGGATCCCTCCTCTATAATCAATGAAAAAGTAGAAGAAAAAACAAAAGAAAATATAACTAATTCATGCACTTTAAAGAAATGCTCTCAAGTCTGAAGTCTGTGGCTGCCCACACTGTTTTTACTATGTGAGGACTGAGGAGCAAGTGTTACACATAGCAAGAGATGGATAGCTGTTATTTAAATATAAGATTATGACAATATTGTTAAAGGAAAATACATAATTTCATCATCACCAGCAAATATGATTATCAAGATAACCATATCCACATAATTCAAATGCATCTATAAGCCAAAATCTTTAACAAATGACCTGTTAGCATGGCCTCAAGTCTAAAATTTTAACTTGTCCTTGAGAAATTCCTATTTTAAGTGAATACGATAAGAAACCTTACTTGCTTGCCTGCAGTAATTTCCTTTTTCTCAATCACCTCCAAATCCTTGATGGCTTTGTGCTCTATTTGGAGCCTTTTCTCATTTGTCTGCACAGGAAGCTCTTTCAATAAGCACTCTCACAAGGAGACTGGGATGGGTGTCATACAAAAACTTTTAACAAGAATTATATTAATGTCATAACTGCAATAGTAACATAAAAACTTCACCTGTTGCATTTCTTTATTATCAGTAGCTCTAATTGCATTTGTTGCTTCTTCATCAGGTTTATAAGTTGTGTTCTTCAATAGGTTTGTGTTCTTCAATAGGAGAAAAGTAGAATTAGCTTAAATCTTCAATATCCAAAGCCAGGCATTTTTTATGGGTACACAAACTTCAGCAATGTAGATGTTTACCTTGCTAGCAATGAGTTTCTCTAAGGCTTCAGTTCCATTCTCATTTACACATCTCTCTACATGCAGTAAAAAGTCATCCTTCTTGACAAAAAACTTCCTCCAGTTATTTAACCTACATATGATTGCTTGTGGATTTAAGGAGATGCAAGTGCGAATAAGGTTATTATAGGCATAAGAAGCTCGTCCAAAGTCTGGCATGATGAGCCAGAAGATGATCATTAGCTTAAAGTAAGGCCAGAACTGGAACCTGATGTTAAACATGGGAATGAAAAAGTTAATCAAATTCATGAATTGATTAAAAAAATGAAAGGGAAACCATTTGTTACAACTAACTTTATTTAATAATAATCACATCAAATTCAATACAAGTCCAACTTTAAGGAGCCATTAGATGACAAAAACAGTAATAATATGGTCAAGAAACACCAAGTTGAAATAATTATATCTACCTGCATAATTTTATTTCTACTACTTGGCCGAGTTTCAACAAAAGTTATAGGACATAAACTAACTAGATATATGTACTGTATTAAGCTTAACCAAATGAAAATCACTAATTGATACTTAATTATAAAAGTACCAACTTCAGAAAATGAAAATACTGTTAATCCAAAGAGTATTCTGGATTTGTTATATGACAAAATAATAGTATTCACACCAACTCTTGACATTTAAAACAAGCTTAATGTATTGGTAGAATGAATTGCATGTCTTTTGAAATAGTTGCGGATCTGTGGTACAATATAAAAATAAGCTAATTTATTAACCCGAATTATGCAGTTCATTTTTATAATGAAAAAACCTTGGATAATGCAGCATGTATCTTCTCTGTCACCATATTTACTGCAGATTTCTGTAAGCAGTATTAACATTCATCTTGGTTATGGCTCAATGCAATGAAGAGAAATTTGTGTCGACTAAATTACACTCTAGGATCAACCAACTCAGATCTCAAATTGCTTTCTATTTGCAGAATCAAGGTTCTTGGAGTAACATAGAGAGTAAAGTAAAATAGAAATGGTTTTCGAAGCAGCATTTCATTTCTTATGGAGCAAAAGCCTTTGTTGGAAGAGGCAAAACCCATGATGGTAATCTCTACGCCTCTAATGGACTAATCATCTGCTGTCAATTTGGGAATACCCTAGTAGAACACACCAATGAAGAAAAAGAAAACAGAGTCCTAGAAGGAATTCCATGCCCTATATCTTTATTAAAAAATAGAAAATTTCTGACACATGGGAAGTGCATTGATTGATCCTTCCACATTGATCTTAGAGTTCAATCAGGTCCTCAATCCCAGTCAAAGAAAAAACAAGTTCAATTCCACTATTGGGAGGAAAAAAAATGCTCTTACCATATTATAAGGTAAAATGACTTACCACTGAAGAAGCCTCGAAAATGCATACTCAAAGAGGTATATTAATGAGAGAAGTATCCAATATGAGATCAAATCCCTAGTTTCTTTATAAGAATCAGTCTCTATTGCTTGTACGGAAGCACATCTGTTAAAAACACAAAGAAGACCATGATCACAAACAACAAAAGCAGAGTCCCAAAACAAAAGTGACAACCTTTTCAGCACTCCAAACACCCAATGGAGCAAAAACATTAATTTAATAAATAGTCCTTGGAAACTTACAGAGGATACCCCAAAGCAAGAAGAGGCATATTAAAAAAGCAAAAACAAAAAAAATAAAAATAAAAGGACAGTTAATTAGGTAGCATTGAAATGGAGTCCAAGGGGATCAAGAAGAACAACTTTACTTTATAGTATGACACCATTTACAACATTTGACAAGTAATATGAAGAAGAAGAAGAAAAAAAGTGTAAGATAAGTTTTTCATGTGTGATCAACAAAGTAAGGAATATAATATGAAGTGAGCATAACGAAGCAATAATAATAATAAAAAAAAAAAAGCATGCATTGCATACCATGCGAGGTTATCAAGGCATTTGAGGGCCAGTTTATGGAACCAGAGCCAAGCCATGTCTTGTGAGACTCAATCAATTATTGGTGTTGTGTTGGTTTCTTAGGACAAAGGAAGAGGAAGAAGAAAGAGAAATGACAGAATTTGGAGCAAAGAACATGAAACGGTAAAATAAAAGAAAAAAAGGAAGTCTTCGTGATGAAGTCAAGTGCTGGTGGTGGGATGCAAGTGGAAAACATTATTCTTTTTCTTTCCAAAATTGAAATCGACTTTTTTTTTTTTTGAATTTGTATCTTTTAAATAGCATTATTCTTTTTCTAATTATTATTTTTTTGTTTCAAGTATTGTTTTTTAATTACAATAAATGAAAACATAAAAATAATGAGTTGATTTCCTCGTATTTCATTTCACCGACAAACTTCTATGTTTGACTTTGAATGTGATTATTGACATTCCGTGTCTCTATTTTCATTTCACACCATTTTATTTAAGTTTAATATTATGAATGTTAATCGATTAGAAATTATTTAAAATACAATTTTTAAAATTATTATTATAAAAATAAATAATTTTATTATATATGATAATTTATGTCTGAATAATAATATAACATATTTTTATATTTTTAGTATATTTTAATTATTTTTTATTTTTATCTTATCTTTTAAACTTAATTTTATTTATGTTTTTTATGAAAATTAAAATCGTTTAAATAGACTTTCTTCATATATCATATATAAAATAAATAAAAAATAAAAAATGAACATAAATATATTTTTTATTTATATAAATAAAAAATATTTATAATTATGACAATAAAATTTGGTTTATTGAAAAAAAAAACTAAAACTTTGTTTCTGTCAAACAACTAAAACTTAGATATAATTTTTTAGGTGTACTTAGTGTTTTTTTTTTTTAAAGAAAGGTATACTTAGTGTTGTTCTCCCATTAGAATTGTTTATCTTTTGATAATTTGTATAATAAAGGTATCCATTAAAAGATATGTAGATTATTAAGATGAAATTTTAATTTTGGTTGAAGAATAACATCAACAACACTTAAGGAACTGTATCTAAGTTTTGTTTAAAAAATAATAACATTTTTAATAAATTAATTTTAGATTTAACTACAATATTACAAAACTTACAATGAATTTTAAAAAAAATAAAAAAAATAAAAAACACTAAATAAATAATAAGAAAGAAGACAAAAGATCATTTAAGGATTTTTTTTTGTTTGCCTACTTTTTATTTCTATTTTTACTTAAAACTAAAAATAGTGTTAAAAATATACTTATTTAACTTTTTGAAAATATTTTTTAAAACAAATGCAAAAATGAAAATAAAAAATCATTCTAAGATCATCTTCAACAAAGGTGTTTGTAGAAAATGCCCTTAATAAGCACTTATGCTAAATAAGAGTTGGGCATTAGAATGCTAGCTTGATAAGAAAATGGGTAGCACTAGGTGCTTTTATAAGCTCTTGTGCTAAACTCTTACACCTACTTAGGCATTTGGGTGAGACAAGACTTGCCAAGGGTGCAAGAAGAGCCAATGAGGGAATGGGACACTCTTACACCTACTTAGGCTATGTTGGGGGAACAAGCATGCAAGGCATGCAAGGTAGGTTTGACAATTCTCCCTCCCTCCCTCCCTCTCTCTCTCTCTTCTCCTTGTCACACACACACACACACACCATCATCTTCTATTTTGTCTTTTTCTACTTGTCTTATTATAATTTATAGATTGTTGGGTAGTTGGGTAGGTTAGAGTCATAAAAATTCTGTTTTGGGTCGAAAGTAAAACCCAAATCTGTTAGTGTTACACACTCCTTTATTATTATTTGTACCAACTTTAGAAGCAGGCCAAAAATCCTTCTAGCACTTCCTATTTCTATTGTTCACACCCCTTTTATCTTTTATTTTTGTTTCTATTTTCTAAGCCCAAAACTAACATTTCTTTTAATCTTAGCCCATCATATCAAGCACATAGCAATCAATTAATTAATTAACTAATTATCAAAGTTAGTGTGTAATGTAATGTTTAATTTACCTTTCTTTTCTCTCTTTACCATTGTCTTCACTTTTATTATTTATTTTTTCTTGCTTCTTCTTTGGGGGCGTTTGGATTGTGAACAGGTTTTCTCTTTAACGTTTTATTAAGAAAATGTCACCTTTGTTTGAGAATGTCTCCTGAATAGTAGCTGAATTGCCTACAATCATGTATTCACTTTTGACACAGTTAATCCTGCAATCATGGTATAGTGGCTAAATTTTTTTTCCTTATATTTTAAGAATTTTGTAAAAGTTAAAAAATAAAGCTTCATTTTTTAACTTTTACAAAAATGTGACACATAATAATCTCTTAGGAGTTTGGAGTGGGGAAAGTAGTGTAATTTGAACATATCTCAAGGAAGCTAAATGTAAGGACTTGCTTGATTGTGTTTTGATTTATTATTTTTAAAACTACTTTGTAAAATAATTTTGAAGAATTGTTTTTCATGATAAAATAAGGAAAATAACCTGTTTGGTAAGTATTAATTTAAAAACAATTTCGGAGATAAGAAAGTAGAAAAATGTATTTGGTAAATTTATTTTAAGAATATTTTTTCATGTTTCCTAGTTTGCATGGTTCCTTGTATTTAGAATTAAAAAAGCATAAGTGAAAACAAAAACAACCTATAACTATTCCCATTTTTTAGTTTACTTTAAAAGGGGGACTTTAGTATGTAAGTAATCCATTCAGTGTAAGGCTTTAGATTTTGAAGAATAAATGGGTAGTAGGGTATTATAGCTCAGTTCTATTAATAATAAAATAAGGATATATATTTGGATACACTTTTCAATAAATATTTATAAGAGAAAAAATTGTAAAATTAATTATTCATCCTATTTGTTTGGGCAACCACTATTCAACAATATATTTTCTTCATGGTATACTTGTATTATTATAAGGGTTAAATATATTTTTAGTTCCTGTACTTTCAGAAAAACTTGGTTTTAGTCCTTGTACTTTCGAATCAACCATTTTAGTCCCTGTACTTTCAGAAAAACTTGGTTTTAGTCCTTCTCCTCTAATGGTGTTAATACTGAAAACGAAAATACAGTTTCCGGTGGCTATAAACTACCACAAAATATGCATTCCTCATGTATTTAAACTCAACATCATTGGTGGCTAAAAACCGCCACAGATTATTAAAAAAAAAATACTTAAACTCAATGAGAAACTCGTCTCTTTCATTACTGACGACACATTATGTGTCTACTTTTTTAATAATCTATGGTGATTTTTAGCCACCAATGATGTTGAGTTTAAATACATGAGGAATGTGTATTTTGTGGCAGTTTATAGCCACCGGAAATTGTATTTCGATTAACAGTATTAACACCATTAGAGGAGAGGGACTAAAACCAAGTTTTTCTGAAAGTACAGGGACTAAAATGGTTGATTCAAAAGTACAGGGACTAAAACCAAGTTTTTTTGAAAGTACAGGGACCAAAAACATATTTTACCCTTATTATAACTTTACTGCCAATGGATCCATGTTGTGTGATCATTGTATGCGTATCTTATTCATACATCCTAAACAAAAGATGGAGTTAATATATTTTATTCTCTTTACCCCATTGTAGACTAAGTCAAATGCTGATCATTATGGTTCAAAGCGCAAAGCCGATGACAATGAGTCTTCTCCATGTAATCTGTAGAAGAAGTCCAAGCAAGACTGGAGTTGCGCATTATGTCAGATTACTACCACAAGTGAAAAGGGGTTGAATGATCATCTTCACGGAAAGAAACACAAGGCTAAAGAAGCATCCCTGAGAACTCAAAAAATAGAAGGGTATCAAAATGTCATTATTATTAAAGAAAAGTAAAAAAAAAAATTGTGAAATCTAATGAAGTTGTTGTTACCATGAATTCAGGTTTGGATTCAAGATCAAATCGTTGAACACTTCAACTTGGCATAACCCCCACAAACACAGGCATGCTGGAACCTAGAAAAGAGGATCAAGCTGTGTAGAAGAGCCAAGGTTTAGGTGGTTGGTTAATGAAAATGAAACTACTATGGGGAAAGATGCAAGGAACAAATGTATTAAAACAATGAAGAAATTTAAATTTTATTTTACATTTTTTTAATGTTGGAAGTCGTTCAGAATTTGTCACGCAAAACCATAAAAATGGAAAAAAGAACCTGACTAATATGAAGAAATTTAGCCAAAACAATAATTTTGCATGACGAAACAACAGTTATACATCATGTAATTTGTTTATTCATGAATATTTATTTCTTTCATTTTCTAATGTAACAATTTTGATATACTTTTTAGTTATGATTATAGAGCGTTACATGAGGAACTTGTTTGACCTAGTGTGAACAAGCTTGATGGGTTGCATCTTCATTCCATGTCAATTTTTGCTTCTAAAATATATATATATATACTAGTGCATGTTCCCGTGCGATGCATGGCGTAACACCGTAAGGGTATTACCGTAACTACGCTTAATATTTCTAAAGATGCAAAAATTAAAAACATTTACACAACAATCTCATGCGGAAGCTAACATATAAATTACAACTTGATTTAATAATTACAACTTACTTCTTGTAACATTTACATCATACAACATATAAGAAAATTACATAGAAATATAAAATAACTAAGCTACATCTTCCATGACGAAGCTCCATGCTCCAACGACACGCGTCATCACCTGTTTCCTGAAAGGAGGGAACTTAAAGGGGTGAGACATAAGGTCCCAGTGAGTGCTCTAAGACTTTACGGCTGGGTTAAACCCTTCTACCCGAACAATTCATCTATTAGTCTTTATGGATTTATCCTCTCTAAGCCTCTATAAAACTCTATTGTTTCTATAGTTGGTCTACATCCATCGATCATAAACATTTTCCTCTAACACATCTCTCGTGCTCACTCTACTACGCTGGTTCACCATTATCGGTATCTTAGTATTTATTCTTTAACTAGCAAGTTACTTCCATTACTCCCTCTCACATTAACTTCACTTTCCATGCTCGTATTCTACTATCTAACACTTTCTTTGCATCAGTCTATTTCTTAATAGCAAAATACATCATGACCTATACTCACATAGTGTCATTCTAGATACATCTCTCTCTATACCCATAAAGAGTCACATCCTATCCCATTCCATTACAAGTCTAGATATATATATACATTCACAACATATTATGATTATGGATAGAATCATTCACACATCACATAAGTACAACACAAGGTATACATGGCATCCACTTCATAAACCACACAAGTCAGACAAAACTTACAATAATGCACGTATGCAATGCGATGTTCCATTCTCTTTCATATGCATGTGGTACCAGTAAAACACTCTTGTGAAAGTAGCCTGGGAGTACATGCGAGTCGACGAATAGCCACACCATGGGCATCCGACACTAACAGTCTCAACCAGGATGATACCCCTAGCGGCTCGTCAGGATTACCCAGTCTTGCAAGGATACTCCAACCCATGGGATCAACATGAGTTTAAAGGAGATTCCAAACCAGATAACACTCCCAAGGTCAGAACTCATCGAGTTCTTCATGACCTCCCCAGTTAGGTTCATAAACAACTTTCGAAAACACACACACACACACACACACACACACACACACACACACACACACACATATATATATATATATATATATATATATATATCATGTTATGATGCATGATTCACATAGATGTTCATGGCTTCATTAAACCTCACATCAAACATAGTGAGCCCATTCTCGCCCCACATGGGCTAGGTCACTCACGGTCAAAATATCACCTAGGTCCATTCTCACCCCACATAGGCTAGATCACTCATCTCAATGGCATCTAACATCACCTCTTAACTCACAAAGTCAAAGACACTTAATACTCACACATCACAATTCACACTTTAGGGATAATGTAAAGCATTCAATGATTGCACAACACTCACAAATCACCATTCAAGTTATAACAACAACACATGTATTCAATATCATTATTCAATCAAGTCAAGTACCTGAAATACATCTTAACCCTATGCCATACATCAATTATAGAATCTATCTACTTTGTATTATGATTGGTATAACATCCTTTAAGTTTTGAGTATTACATCTATCATTTTATGTTGTGCATCTATGACCTTTCTGAGGTATAAACATGATATCTAGAGTTATACTAATCATATCAAGTTTAATTTTATCTTTTTTTAAAGTTAAGACAATTATCTACAACTTGTATGTTGACCTCAAGATCTAGTTTTGTGATATACTATGCCTAAAATTAAGAACAACATAGACTTATCGCAGAATCCTGACAGCTTGACCTTTGCTCACTAATTGGGTGATATCTAGAGTTCTAGAATTCTGATTTGGGTGAAACCAAAGCCATTAGTTATATAACATCTAGGGCTACACCTATTATGAAGACACCTAAGCCTAATACGGTCATCTTAACAACTCTTTTTTCACATTAAAATCACGTTCCTGTTTACTCTCTTCACATCTCTTAATTTCCACATCATTTTCCTAAACTACGATGAGATATCTGGGTCCTAAGATAAGATACTTAAATCTCTACAATTCAAACATGATCGAATCCTAAGATGAGATGTCTACAATTGAAACATAATCAATTCATCATCCCATTAAAGAAAACATAATGCTTCGGGTATTCACAACCCGTCCAATTAAAATATAAAAGCGAAGGGTAGGGGAAAGCACTCACTTGGGAAGCACGAAGATGATCTCCGACCGACCCTAGAGAGCTTGGTGGCGTTGTCCATCATGACCACCGCAACAACTCTTACTATGGCTAAAATTTGGGTGTGAGAAAAACACGATCACAAGCTGCCTATATGCCCCGAGTTTGGAAATTCTAAGGAGAAGATAAAAATATTAACTACACTTTATTCTTTGGTGCTCCTAAGGCTTGGTGATCTCCTCTATATATATAGAAAGGAAGGGATTTATGAAATTATTTTGCCCAATATGGGACTTAAAGGATTTTTCATAATCAAGTGACCTACTTTAGAGCCGATTTTCTCTAAGATGGAAGCTGATTTTGCTTTCTAAGGTGTAGGGATAAATTGTAGTTTTTCAGCAAGCTTTCCAACGACGCAAACGACACCTCAAATGGACAAGTACAATTCAAGATATGACGTAGTATTTCTAGGGTTTTCATCATAAAGCTCATCACTAGACTTAAACATTTTTCAAGCATTCTAATTATAAGAACTTAATCTAACACTCCTCTAACACCAAATATAATAACTATAACACTAACATAATATAATATAATAAAGATAACAATAATAATCTAACATCATCACCAATTAGATCACAAATAACAATAACAACAACAATAAAATACACACGACACACGTGCACAGAAAAGCACAAACATTATCACAACATAGGTATATGATTAGGACAAAACCAATAATATACAAGTAATAATAACAAGAATTTACAGAAAATAAAACAAAAATGGTCCTAATAAGGATTCTCCTTAAGGTATATTCCTAGTACCTGAAACTTGGAGTGTTACACATGGAGTCATATTTTTTTATTATTTTGAACAAAATTTAAAACTTGAAAAGAACAAAAAGAAATAAATATATTTTTATAAAAAATAATATGACATGAGAACATAAATCTATTTTAGCTTGTCATAGTCAAGCAACTCTAAGTTATGATTTTATTGAAAAAGTTGACAAAATTCCTAAATCCAAAATATCTAAGAAATTATATTATATGTACATAAATTAAATTACAGTTAGTTTTAACAATATTTAAATATTGTTATTCAAAAACCCAAATTTACAATCAACTTATTTGATATAAAATAAGTTAATATCATCACTTAAATTTTTTATGGTCATTTTTAATTTTAAATCAAAGTAAATAATTAACTGTAATTATAAAACAAACCACAAATATATATAAAATTGATGCTCATCTCTTCTTTCTTATTAAATTACTTTACAATATGCTCTGGCACACTCGTTGATAAGATATTTACATAAAAGTTATTAAATTTTGTCAATCATAATAATCCAATTTTGAAATTTAAAATATTAGATTGGATATTAAATTTAAAATAAAGCTGATAAATTGTTTTCTTTTATATTAAATTATTTTACACTTTACTTTGTCATTAATATATCTCTTAATTTATTTTATATAATTTTTGTAATTAATATGTTGGATTACCTTTTATTTTGTCAATCATATTATATTGTAATCTGCAGAATAAAAAGTCTTTTAAGTTTTAATATAAAATAAAAAAATTTTGGTATCAATTTAATATATTTTTAATAACTTTTATTTATTATCTTATAATTTATTAATAAATTTTGAACAATTTTATACAATTTTAAAAGTTAGGACCTTTTAAAGTGATTAGAAGACTCAATTTAAAAAAATTACTTAAACTTTTGCATAAATATAATAAATTATTATATAAACGTAATACACATTTTGAATGAATAACATTTAATTAATTTTATTTGAGTGCATGTAAATTATATATCCAAGAAAATATAAACATTGAAATTTTAAAACAATACACAACAATTTAATTGTTTATCAAACACATACTTTTTAACGTGGTTTATAATAATAATAATGACAATAATTATATTGTGATTGCTGTAATAATTTTATATTTATAAGATAATGCCCAGCATTTATATATATAAAATTCTTCACACTATAATATGGTAATTGGAAAATTTTAATATAGTAATATATAACTTTTATCTTATTTGATATAATTAATTTATCAGGGAGGTAGAAAAGTAATCTCATCTTTGAAACATTAGTCAAGAAATTCGTCTCACATAATTTTTTAGAAGACATTTTGTTTTCATGCTCATTTTGTTATTGACTTAAATATTATAAAATTACATTGCTATAAGTGATAATTTGATATTATTTACCATATTTTTTACTATTTTTTAGTTAAGATACACAGTAGTTATCAAATTGAAATAAAAATTAATTAAATGTCTAAATATAATAGAGTTGAATTTTAATATATTTGTGTAAAAAAAATTATACTATCAATTTATCAAATATCATACTGTATTAATTATGACAAAAAATATTTTTTTATGATATGAATTTTAATATATTTGTGTAAAAAATTTATACTATCAATTATCAAATATCATACTGTATTAATTATGACAAAAAATATTTTTTATGATATGACAGTTCATGTTTTACTATGTAAAAAATCTTTAAAATGTTATCACATTTCAATTTAATTCAATATTAGTAATATATAAGCCAAATCATTAACTTAGTATAATGAATTGGAATTGGCATGTGTAATCATTTGTCAAGAAACATATTAAGCATGACAACATTGGAATTGGCAGACTTTATACTCCTAATGACATTGTCTCCTTTTAAAACAATACTTGAAACTTTAATTTCTTAAATTTGTTTGGAATTTTATCCTACTTGATTAGCTTTTTATTTATTTTGTTATTATACATGTTGGAATCAAGTATCCTATATTTATTAAACATATTAAATTTTGATTCTTTATAAACTCATCTCTTATGTACCGTGAAATGTCGAGCCAAATTTTGTTAAAAAAACATCAAATTCTAATAATATATTAAATGGTTCAAAGTTATTATAAATTAAATATGTTTTTTCTTGCTTATGGTCTTGTTAGTAGTAGGAAAAAACCATTCAATATTTGGATGTCTAAGCATTTCAATAGGATATGATTGACACATCTTTAGTGAGTAATCTTTTGCAACTGTAGATGCAAAAAGAATAAAAATGTTAGAAGCCTTTTAAATGGAGAAATTGCAACAAAAAAAAGAGGAATAATTACCTCACATATGCATTTCAAACCAAAATATTTTTTATTTTTATTTTTAATAATAAAGAGACAAATTAGTAAGAAATAAATAGCTCCAAAAAATAAATTGATAAATGATAACTAACTTTTATATTTTCTCACCTTAATAAGAAGAGAGACATAGGAAGGAGTCAACACAATGGAAGTGAATCATATCATGCAAAAAAAAAAAAATATTGTGATTGCAACAAAAAGAAAAAAAAAAGAGGTTGTATAGAAAATCAAATACAATATATATATATATATATATATATATATATATATATATATAGAACCTACTTGCATTTTAAACCCACCAAAGAGCTGAAGAAGAAAATGAGACCAACAAATCCAATTAGGTGATTTTTCTAAGCAAGGAAATAAAAAAAAAATAATGAGATTGAAGAAACCAAACAAAAAAGAAAATAATGAAAAAAGAATGCATATGCATATTCAAATGAAGCATGTAAGAGAGAATTAACTCTTATTGATACGAAGGAGGGATGTTTCTCCCTTTTGCAAATTTGTAAAGATGAGAGAAATAGACATTTTTTTCTTTTGTAGATTCTAATGAAGCGTGACATATAGAGACACCTGAGAGAGAGAGAAGTGTAGTACAGATTTGTATGAAAGACCATCACATGAGAGAATGGTAGTCATTTCTCCTTTTATGTTATAAATTTTTACCTATTTGGGGTGCTGGAATTATTGAGAAAGTGGGGTATGGATCCTACAATTAATAACAAAAATATTTGAAATTTAAATTTAATTATTTGGTTACAATAAATGTTTCCCTAAATTTAGTACCAATTACAGCACAATTTACACATATATTTAATATCAATCAATTAATATATTAAAATATTTTTAAATTAATATGTTTTTAAATAATGTTAAAAACAATTTAAATGTTTTAAACCGAATTTCTATATTAATAAATAATTTAACATAATTTTATTTTATTTTTGAATTTAGTAGATAAAATTTAATACAGTAAATAGTATACTAAATTTAGTATATTAAATTAATATACTAATTACTATATTAAACACGTATATTTACTAAATTCATCTAAAAAAATCTTAGAATGAAATTAATAATATTTTCTGAAATATATTAATATTATTAGTTTCATAACAATTATTTTCTTCTCAATATTACACGTTACTCTAATAAATATTTTTAAATTTATATTAATCTGTCAAAAAAAAAATGCTATATTAAACGTTACTCTTTTAATTTTATTCATTAAAAATGTGAATATAGGGAATATTTGGCCAAACTCTTTTAATTTAATTTCCCAAAATTCATTTAAATTCATGATTTAAATGCTACATTAATTACATGTTACTCATTCAATTCAATTTAAATTACTAATATAACCTTAAACTTTTGGGGGGAGATTTTGTTGCCATATATTCTTTTAATTAATAAAGGATATATATATATATATATATATATATATATATATATATATATATAAGATTAAAAATAATAGACGATTGAGATTAAAATATTTAAATAATTAAATTAAAATCTAATATAACCATCAAATCTATAAAAGATTCACCAAACAAAAATTATTCATGTACAGTATAATTCCATGGTTTACTATATATGATTATCTATTTTATCAGTCTCAACCATTAATTTCTTAATCAATGATAATAACTACATTCTCTAATTTGCATTCCTTCGCAGCCAAATCCCATTCTTATACTCTGGTTGAATTTTGTTCATTGTGATATTTTGCACACCCTTATTTAATAGGAAAAAACTGTACCATATCAATATGTATAATTGATATTATTCACTTATTCTCTAATTAAAATTGATAATTTATCTCAGTGATCCTTGCCTATTCTAGTTACCGAAATAAATAAATAAATAAAAGTTCCTGGACATCAATATCAATGGTTACCCTAAAAAGGAAATCAATATCAATGGTATCAATGGTATTAAATCTAAACTTTGTTCAAATTGATATAAAGCCTCGAATGCAGAGGCTCAAGGCTTTGAAACCCCAAGAGGGCCGCAGTAAAAACAAATTTTAAACAAATATGCTGCAATATCCTTGTGAAGCAAAGATGAATGAGTTCATACATTGCTCTAAGTAGATAAAATGTTAAACATCCAGTGAAAGAAAACAAAGTATGTGGAAGTGGGGTACGTGCTCAATAATTCACTATCTCCAGCAAAAGTACACTGAACCTGTGATGTCCTGCAGAGTGGCTAACATTTATCTCATCTTTTATCTTTTAAGTAGTTTTCCTTTTATCTCTACTTTTATATTTATCAGTTTGTTTGGATCCTTTTATCTTTCCTTTTTATTTAGATATTTATATTTATCAGTTTGTTAGGATCCTTTTATCTTTCCTTTTTATTTAGATATTTATCACTTTGTTAGGATTCTGATAAGATTAGAATTTACCCTTCCTTTCCTTATATATTCGTATCAAAGACCTATGGAAGGTAGAGAATTTTAATGAAATATTGAGAACCTTTCTCAGTGCCCCTGTGTCAATCCCTCGGTATTCTTTGAATCAACGAGTTATTGATATTTAAAATCATTCCATCACGTACGCTGCATCAGATTGGTATCAGTAGTCTGTTCATTGCTGCATAATGCCACCAAGGAGACGTGCTGGTAATGCCAACCTCGACAACGTACATCAGTGAGATGAGATCGCCCAATTACGATTACAGGTTGAACAATTGACGCAGCAAGTGGCTGCCCTCCAACAGCCAGTAAATCAACTTGATCAGTCAGATTCGGAAGATGATGATTCTGCCATTAATGACAACCCATTCACTCATAACAATCAAAATGATCGTCGTTGGGAAGCAGGGTTTAAAGTTGATATTCCTGAATTTCATGGTGAACTCCAAGCGGATGATCTCCTGGATTGGCTAAACACTGTTGAGGAAATTCTAGAGTTTAAAGAAGTGCCAGACACTCGTCGAGTTCCTTTGGTTACCATGAGGCTCTGCGGAAGGGCGCAAGCATGGTGGCAACAACTCAAGAAAGGCCGAGTACGTTCTGGAAAGGCTAAGATTACATCCTGGGAAAAGTTTAAGAAGCATTTAAGACTCGCGTTTCTTCCATATAACTATGAACGCGAGTTATATTAGTGATTCCAACTCATTTGCCAGGGAGCGCGGTCTGTGGATGATTACACCGCTGAATTCTATGCCTTACTCGCACGCACTGAAACTGCAGAATCACCAATCCAACTTGTCTCCAAGTACATTGGTGGCTTATGCATACAACTCCGAGATGTTCTTAACATGTTTGATCCCGTGACCATATCTGAGGCTCATCAGCGGGCATTACAGGCTGAAAAACAACTAGCCCGTCGCATGACACCTAGTCCCGTTCTCAGTTCTACTACCCAACCACACACACGTGCTGCAACACAACCAACTGCACCCATACAAAAACGCACCACAGGAGGAATTCGTTGTTTTAAATGTGGTGAGATGGGCCATCGTCAAGCAGAATGTCGCACAATAAATCCTACCAACCGAGGACTATTAGCTAATGATCTTGACGACGATACTGCACCTATCTTTGACACTGAAACTAAAGCTAATGAAGACGTTGAAGACGAAGTCGTACAGGGTGACATAGGTCCGTTATTAATGCTACGACGTACTTTCCTCAATTCCCACACCATCGAGGATGATTGGCGTCGTACCACTCTTTTCACCTCTACATGCACGATTGCAGGAAAAGTTTTTCGTTTTATTATTGATTCGGGTAGTTGTGAAAACATGTTATCAGAAGTAGCAGTCCAGAAATTGGGCCTTACTACTGAAAAACATCCAAAACCATACAAGCTTGCTTGGCTGAATAAGAGTATTGGGGTCACTGTTTCCCACCGTGTTTTGCTCTCTTTCTCTATTGGGACTACCTACACTGATGAAATATTTTGTGACGTGGTACCTATGGATGCTTGTCATCTTTTACTGGGTCGCCCTTGGCAATTTGACCGCTCTGCTATTCATGATGGTCATGCAAACACGTACTCCTTCCTATTTTGTGGCAAAAAGATTGTGTTACTACCTAATAAGACTCACACCATTGGGGACAGTATCACTCTTTTATCCCGAGCTCCCTTTGAAAAAGCTATGCTAGAGACATGACATGTTTTTGTGCTCCTTTCTAAACCTATGGATGTTGTTTCCAACACTACCACTAACACTCCCTCTACTGTCCAACCATTGCTGGAGGAATTTGCAGACATTTTTCCAAAAACACTACCCCATACTTTACCACCACTTCGTGACATTCAACATCAAATTGATTTCGTTCTGGGTGCTTCATTGCCTAACCGACCCTATTACAAAATGAGCCCCAAAGAACATGAAGAAATTCGTCGTCAGGTGGAGGAATTATTGGCTAAAGGACATATTCGCGAGAGCCTTAGTCCTTGTGCTGTCCCAGCTTTATTGACTCCAAAGAAAGATGGTACTTGGCGCATGTGTGTGGATAGTCGTGCCATCAACAAGATCACAGTACATTATCGTTTTCCTATACCACGTTTGGATGACCTCCTTGATCAGTTAGCTGGTGCCACAATATTCAACAAACTAGATTTAAAGAGTGGCTATAATCAGATTCGGATCCGACAAGGCGATGAATGGAAGACTGCCTTCAAAACTCGGGAAGGGTTGTACGAGTGGTTGGTGATGCCGTTTGGCCTTTCTAATGCCCCGAGCACATTTATGCGTGTCATAAATCAAGCATTGCGCCCATTCATTGGCAAATATGTTGTTGTCTATTTTGATGATATACTTATCTATAGTGCTACTCCTGAACTACATCTCCAACACTTGCGCGAAGTTCTACTGCTCTTACGCAAGGATAAGTTCTATGCTGCTGTGGAAAAATGTGTTTTTATGACTGATACTATTCACTTTCTAGGATATGTGGTTTCTAAGAATGGTCTTGCTGTAGATAGTTCCAAAGTTGCCGCCATAGATCAATGGCCCCAACCTACTTCCATTCCTGTTGTGCGCAGTTTTCATGGTCTAGCATCCTTTTATCGTCGTTTTATACCACATTTCAGCAGCATCATGGCACCCATCACTGATTGTATGAAGAACACTAAATTCACTTGGATAGCTGATGCCGCGGCTGCCTTCACTGAGATCAAACAGAAGCTGACTACTGCACCGTTATTAGTACTCCCTGATTTTTCTCTACCATTTGAACTTCACTGTGATGCTTCAAAATCTGGTATTGGTGCTGTATTGAGTCAAACCGGACGACTAGTAGCCTATTATAGTGAGAAACTTTCAGGTGCCAAGCTTCGTTACAACACTTATGATGTAGAATTCTACGCCGTATTTCAAGCAGTCAAACATTGGCGCCACTATCTCTTCCAACGAGAATTTGTTCTCTTTACTGATCATGATGCTCTTAAATATCTTGGTAGTCAAGATAAGCTTTCTGCCCGCCACGCATCTTGGCATGCTTACTTGGAACAATTCACATTTGTTATCAAGCATAAAGCTGGAGTTTCTAATCGAGTGGCTGATGCTTTAAGCCGTCGTCATAACCTTCTTACTGAGATGCACATTACATTCCCTGGGTTTGATTCTTTTAGGGAACTATATATTAGTGACCCCTTCTTTACTGCAATACTGCTCAACATACAACATGGTGAGCGTACAGATTTTGTTCTACAGGATGACTTTCTTTTTCATGGGCTCAAACTTTGTATTCCAGCATGTAGTTTGCGCTTAAAAATTATCCAGGAATTGCACAATGAAGGTCATGTGGGTCGTGATCGCACCCTGCATCTCGTTTCTAGTTCTTATTATTGGCCCACAATGCGCAAGGAGGTAGAACGATTTGTGGACCGGTGTCGTGTTTGCCATATGGCAAAAGGTACCTCCTCTAATGCCGGATTATATCTGCCCCTTCCTATTCCCACTCAACCTTGGGCAGATATTAGTATGGATTTCGTGCTTGGATTTCCACGTACACAGCGTGGTAATGACTCTATCTTTGTTTTCGTTGATCGGTTCTCAAAAATGGCACACTTCGTTCCTTGTAAATGGACAACAGATGCTGTTCAAGTTGCACAACTTTTCTTTCGAGAAATCTATCGTTTACACGGCCTACCCACTTCCATCATTTCTGATCATGACACACGATTCCTAAGCCATTTCTGGCGAAGTTTATGGAGATCAGCTAACACTTCTCTCAACTTCAGTAGCGCTTACCATCCACAAACTGACGGACAAACTGAAGTTGTGAATCGATCACTTGGCAATTTACTGCGCAGCTTGGTCGATGCTAATATTAAATCATGGGATGTTAAGCTTTGTCAGGTTGAATTTGCCCACAACCATGCGGTTAATCACAGCACTGGGTATAGTCCTTTTAATGGCATAGTTCCACGTGGACCACTGGACCTGTTGACGCTCCCCAGTAACATACGCACACATGCTACAGCTGAGGAGTTGATTGAACAGCTCCGCGAGATACACCAACAGACCCATTTGCAGTTAACCGCATCTACTGCCAAATACAAAGCACACGCTGACCAAAAACGCAGACATGTGGACTTTTTAGTTGGTGACCTTGTTTGGGCTATTCTGACCAAGGATCGTTTTCCAGCCCATGAATATAACAAACTTGCTGCTCGCAAGATTGGACCCCTGGAGATTACTGAAAAGATCAATCAGAATGCTTACCGTTTGCGCCTTCCTAGTCACATTCACACCTCAGATGTTTTCAATGTGAAGCATCTTATACCGTTCTCGGGTGACAACACTTCCGCTGATAAAACCCCATTAGATTCGAGGGCGAATCTTTCTCATCCGGGGGAGAATGATGTCCTGCAGAGTGGCTAACATTTATCTCATCTTTTATCTTTTAAGTAGTTTTCCTTTTATCTCTGCTTTTATATTTATCAGTTTGTTAGGATCCTTTTATCTTTCCTTTTTATTTAGATATTTATATTTATCAGTTTGTTATGATCCTTTTATCTTTCCTTTTTATTTAGATATTTATCGCTTTGTTAGGATTCTGATAGGATTAGAATTTACCCTTCCTTTCCTTATATATTCGTATCAAAGACCTATGGAAGGCAGAGAATTTTAATGAAATATTGAGAACCTTTCTCAGTGTCCCTGTGTCAATCCCTCAGTATTCTTTGAATCAACGAGTTATTGATATTTAAAATCATTCCATCACGTACGCTGCATCAACCTGTGAACAAGAAATTCCAAAACCAAGTCACATTGAACGATGTATCTATGAATTATCTGGTACAACAACTAGAACTTCAGATTAATCAGTCTCTCTGTCCAAATTCCTTTCAAATTTCAAAGTAAACTCGTATACCTATTAACAAATAGATACTTCAGATTAAATTTTTAATTTTAGCCAAATGCTTCTTCCCATTTTTGTGAGAGGCCAAGGTAATCTCGCAAGGGCAATCAACATTACAGACTTCACATCTAAATTTGGAATGACTCGTCCCAGCAGGTTCATATGGTTTCTTTTGCAGCTTTTGCACCTTATGATCCATGACTTCTTTTCCTCCCTTCAACCCGTTGTTAAGTATACTCTCTCCATTCTTGGTCTTGGAATTTGGCTGATTGACAATGTTCTTCTGTTTCAATATTCCTCTTTGGACTGATCACTTTTCCTCCCTTGCAGGTGGATATTCAAGGTTTTCTCGCTCGTTGTTGTTACATGACATAAAGCGCAAGTCCACTCTTTCTGCACTTATTCCTTATGTGTAGAACTCTGAGGAAGCTCTACCCCAGCTGTGTCTTCCCCCACTATTCCTTTAGTTTGCACCATGGCTGGTGAAGCATTCTGACTTGGCACAAGGTTAGGCATGACAAAAATATCCTGCAATATTCAAGATTAGCATATAGATGAAATACTTATTGTAGATCCAATATCATTAGAAGGATACATATTTTTGAAATTTTTTTATATATTACTACAGTTACTCATGAATTTAAGGAAGGGTATAATTCAAACTCGACCTCTTCTGAATTGTAAGAAGAGGTGCAAACATTATTAAGCTTCTTTACGTGTGGGTAGAAAACAAAATATTATCCTTTCATTTTCCAAAGATAACAAACTTCAAAAGTATTGAGCCATTTGTTTGATGCTCACATTTGTCACCATTTGTTTCCCATAGTTTCACCTTTTCTTGCCATCAAAAGAAAAAGAATAAAAGAAAACCACTGAATGATCCACTGTTAAGAACGCAAGAATAGTCACATTAGAATCAATGAAAAGTAGAAGAAAAAACAAAAGACAATACAACTGATTCGTGCATTTTAAAGAAATCCTCTCAAGTCCATGGTCACACTGGGTTTTTACTATGTGAGAAGTGAGTGTTACGCACAGCAAGAGATGGCTAGCTGTTATTTAAATATAAGAAGATTATGACAATAGTTATTTTTACAGGAAAATACGTAAATACCTCAAATGAAAATAAGAATAGTATTGCTGAAATTTGTCTCCACCACCACCAATAAATATGGCTATCAAGACATGGGCTTTTTCAATAAAGCTCGTTTAAGCAGTCCACAAATTGGGCTCACTTAAGCGAGCATGGTGGTACCCAAGTCCTGCTCCCAAAGGCTCGCTTAAGCGGCCCTAAAATGGTGCCGCTTAAGCGAGGTCAACACCCCCGTGTCTCACTCCCAAGGGCTCACTCAAGAAGCCTCAAAATGGTGTCGTTTAAGTGAGGTCAGTGAATCCAAAAATCTTTTTTCTCCTCTATATTGAGTGACAGTGCTCTTCGACTCTTCCTCTGATGGGTCCTTCAACAAATTTCCTACAAAATAATAGAAAACAACCAAAGATCACATAGAAAAAGCAATAAAAATATAAACTTAGTCAACCAACGCATTTATTCCTAACATTACTAAATTGGGTACAAATAAACTTCAAAAGTATATATAAGAGATATCGAATAATTGTGCCAAAAACACGGCAAAATGCAAGTATAAGTGACAATTATCAAGCACTCACCTTTGAGATGGAAAACATGTGATCTACAGATCGTGAGGATTGCATATTAGCTTGCCCCAAGGCAATTCAAGGCATCCAAACACTTTAGGACATACCAATCAACAACAAATCACTTCTATTACATTTCTATATCCTCCATCAACACCCAAAACCTCCCAATCATACATAATCTCTCAAAACTCATAAAAACCCAATATGTTTGGATTGATGGGAAGTGATGTAATGGAAAGGAATGGTATGGAATAAATTTAAGGTCCATTGTTTGGATTAAAAAATAAATGATGGAATGGAATGGAAAATAATTTATCTCATTTCATCTTATTCCATCCTTCTCAACCCTTTTCTCTTACCCTCCAAATCGAGGTGTATGTGATGGAACGTGCCATTCTTTTTTATTTATTTATTTTATTGTAAATTTACAATTTTACTCTTAACCTCTTTGATGCTCCCACCATGTAACCGCTTCATCACTGCATCATGCAGCACCTTCCTCATGCTGCAGTGCCAATTATAACCAGTATCAATGACAACTACCGCTTTTTCACCTTATGGCGGAACCACGTTTCTTGATTATGTTGATGCCTACATAGATATGCAACTTTTTTTTTTTTAATTTCTAAAAGATTTTGTCACTTTTTTTTTAATTATGAAACTCCTATATCTGCATCAAAAGCCAAGCCAATCATAACGAAAGATACTTTTTTTTTTTTTAAAATACATAACGAAAGATACTAGTTTCATGTTTTCAAAGTATTTTAGATTCCAAACATAAGGCATAAAGAGGAAAAAGTAAATGTTGTTTGTCAATTTCATTTTATTAGCTTAATAGCTCATTTTAAATTAAAAATTGTTTGACAATGTTTTTATTTTTTATTTTTAAAAAAACTAGTTATTTTATTTAATGAAAAAGTATATTTATAAAACGAAAAATATTGTATAAATTAATTTAATTTACATAAAATTATTTTAATAATAATAAAGTTATTTAATTTACATAAATTATTTTGATTAATAAATCTTTATTTTAATATAATTTGTAAATAATAAAACATCAAAATTACTTTTTTAATGAAATCGAAGTTTTGAAGTTATCAAATGTAAAACAATTTTCCTTGTGGATTGGTTCTTTTTTCATGGCATTGAGTAAATTTGTTAATGTAAAAGACAAAAAATATAAGGGAGCATTGGTTCATTAAAAAGCCACAAGAAAAAAAATGTAATAAGCCACTAAAAAGAATATAAAACCAACATAACAAGATTCGAAGACTGCACTTATTAATAAGTCATCGAAAAGCTACCTATAAGTTAGAGAAGAGGGCTTTTTTACGCTTTTTTTTAATTGTTTCTTTATTATAAAAATACATTTTTGGTCCTTCATTCATTTATTTATATTTGTTTTGGTCCTTTATCTCATAAAATATTCATTTTGTTCTTTTAACTCTCAAATTTAAGTTAATTTTGTCCTTCTGAAATAATTATCATTTTTTTTTTTAATTTTGGGGGCATATTTTGAACCTCTTTTTTGACTAGTTGAAGATGTGAAACTTATCACATTACATTCACTTACATAAAATATATGAAATACAATTAATATTTGAACTAAAAATGATCATAAACGTAGTAAAATTCGCGTGAAAAGTAAGGCAGACAAGAAATTGAAAAAGAATATGAAAACATATTACCAGAAATAGTTGTACCAGCAGATAGTAAAATTAACGCCTGGTTATAAGGAGCCTGCTTGTTCTGAAACCATACCTGGTTTCTACAAAAACAAATAACCCAAAAAGTATTTAAAATGGCACCAAGAATAATGTCCTTGATTCGGGCATTCCAGTTATTGTAACACAGCATTAGAATAGGTTGAAAGGAATAAAGATCAAAAAGGTCATGATTAATTATGCTGCCTAACTAGTCCCAAATTGCACGAGCAAAAGCACATTGGAGAAAAAGGTGAGATAAGGTCTCCAAGGCCCTATCACAAGACGAAGTCTAAGGTGCGAAAGGCAAACTATTTTCGTACCGTGCGAAAGTTTACGCGAATTGAGAGAGAACGATTTGAGCCACAGGATTTAATAATTAAATAATGAAGGGGTGGGATTTGCTGATGTCTACCGGTACTGGGGTGGTTTTTCATAAATAACTTTTATGAATAAAATATTCCACGTGTCTAATACTTGGACTTAAAATTTGTTTTGTTTTGTTGAAACATGGTCCAAATTTATCAGCCTTATAGCAAAAGAATAATAAACATTTTTGTTAACTTACTCAAATTTTAAATTACCACAATTGAATAACATATGAATTTATTTGCTAACATAAATTTCTCATTAAACACTAGCTTTATTTTTTTATCATAAATTAAATGTCATCAATTGCCAACAACCTTTTTTTTAAGAATAACTTCATTTTATGCTTTACATCCACAATATGCGCCACAGTATGCGCCAAAACTCATAAAATACACCTTTAAAAACAAATTGATGAACCAAACATTGGTTAGCACAAGTAGTAGCGACTTGTGTCCCTTAACCAAGTGGTCCAGAAATTCGAATCCTGGTGATGCCACTTTGGGTATGGAATAAACTATGTTGGGAGGGGAATACCCACCTTGGTGTCACGGTCCCCGGCGGAGTTTAGTCATTCGTACCAATACCATGATCAGGAAAAAAAATCCGTACCAATACCATTATCTTTACATTAAATAATAATAAAAGTAAAGAAATCTTAGAGGGAATTCATATACATTTGAGCAGGAAATTTTTATCTATTTTTTAAATTAAATTTAAATTAACAAATGTAATTAAATTAACAAATAAATGTAATTAAAGGATTTAAATTTAAATTAACGGACAAATGTAATTAAAGAAACAAAGAATTTAAAAGATAAAGAATCAACAAATAAATGAGAAAATATTTCGATAAGTAAAAGAAATCAATCAACTAAAATTAAAATTAATTAAAGGATTAAAGTTAATAATTAAAAAATATATAGTAAGAAATTGAGAGGAAATTGTGATAAATAAAAAATCTACCAATTAAAATTAATTAAAATTAAAAGTAAATAAGTAAAAGTAATTAATAGAAATTAAGATAAGTTGGAACCAACTTTTATTATCGTTATCATAGATTTAAATTTTAATTAATGAATCAAAGGATTTTAAGGATAAAACATCATAAAATAAATGAGAAAAGATTACAGTAAATAAAGTAAATCAATCAATTAAAATTAATTAAAAGATTAAAGTAAATAATTAAAAAATTATGGTAAGGAATTGAGAGAAAATTGTAGTACATAAAACAAATCAACCAACAAAAATTAATTAAAACTAAAAATAAATAATTAAAAGAAATTAAAATTAGGAGAAATTAATTATCATTCATAATTATTATCAAGTTAAATAATTTTATGTTTAAATTGTTGGATCAATAATAATTAAAACATCAAAGAATTTAAAAAATAAATGATAATAAAATAAATGAAGCGATACTGCGTTAAGTAAAAGAAATCGATAATTAATAAATTAAAATTAAAATTTTATTAAAGGATTAAAAAATAATTAAAAAAAACATTAAAAGAAATCATGGTAAGAAACTTAGAGGAGATAGAGTAAATAAATAAAAGAAATAAGCTAATATAAATTAATTTAAATTAAAAGTAAATAATTAAAAGAAATTAAAAACTAGAAAAATAAATTGTCATAATCATCAATTTAAATTTAAATTAAAGAATCAATAGTAATTAAAGTGTGTGTGTGTGTGTGTGTGTATATATATATATATATATATATTAATTTATGAGAAAATAGACTATGCACTAGCTGTACAAAATAGTTTTATAATATCATTCAGTCACAAAATCATGATATATGATGTATTAAGAAATTTTCTAGAACTTAGACTAATTATTTGTAATCATTATTTTAAATTTTATGTTTTATAACTTTTAAATAATTGAGTAAAAAAATTAAATAATATATGCAATAATCATAAATTAAAATAGCAACTTTATAATTTTAAAATATAATAACAAGTTCGTGTATCGCACTGGTCATCATACTAGTTTGCAATATATAACAAACTAGATGCTTGATTCGTTTGAAATTTACTCAAGTAATAACTTTATTCTAGGACAAAATTGCACAAGGGGTATGACTCAGTTGGCTGAGCAGAGTGCTTCATTGAGCAGAGTGTGTGAGTGTTGTACTATCTTTGATTTCTAAGGATAAAAAAAATAACCTTATAACCATGACACTACATTGTCAAATATCTTTTGTTGTAAGGCTGATAAATTTGGGCCACGTTTCAACAAAACAAAGCAAATTTTAAGTCCACGTATCAGACACGTGGATATCTTATTCATAAAAGTTATTCCTGAAAAATACTCCCAATACCGATAGACATCAACAAATCCCACCCCCTTCATTATTTAATTATTAAATCCTGTGGCCCAAATCGTTCTCTTCCAATTTGTGTAAACTTTCGCACGATGTGAAAGTAGTTTGGCTTTCGCACCTTAGACTTCGTCTTATCACAAAGGCTTCACATAGATATAGCAATACACCCCTTTGCCTGTAAATTATCATCCCTAGGTAATTTATTGTGCATCAATCTCCAAGGACGTGTAGGAGTTATAAGATTGACTTAGTAGTTGAAGGAAGAAGGAGAAAAAAGAGGTCGTAGATTCGAATCTTCCCACTAACATTCTAACAAAAGGTGGCACACTTCCGTGGTTTGGCAGAGCAGAAATGCAGCGGAGATATTTGAAAAAAAAAATGGTGGGTCCCATGCATTGCTATAGATATCGAAGAAATGCGAGGAAGTCTGTCTACTTTTTCACTCCTTACTAAACTCGCCCCGTCTAAAGAAGCGCGTGATCTTGTTGCTCTTGCGCCGCTTCTGGTTCGTTTTCTCATAATGGATTTTTTTTTATTGTTCTCCTTAGCAAACGTTAGAATGCTGCCGTTAAAAAACAAATTAAATTAATAATTACCATACGCAATTGCTACTTCATAATCGGTCCAAGCTGTTATTTATACAATAAAATGCATAACTTAAGCATAATTGATCATTCAGTTATGTGTTAAAAAAAATATTATATAGGTAAAAATCTGAAAAATAGGTATACTGTAGTATGTATTTAATTTTTTTAGTTGCTGTAAAATCAATAAATCTTGATTTTGATTTACATATTTTTTTAATTTGAATTGTATAAGGGTAAATGGTAGTTTTCTTTTCTATTTCCACACTATTTATCCTCTATTTCTCTTAAACCAAATAACTTCTATATTCACTTTATTTCTAACATATTTCTCATATATTCTCTTCTTTTCTCACCTACCTACTTCCTCTCCCTCTATTTCTTCTCCCTCTACCAAACACAAGATAAAACAAAAATGACTTTCTAGGACGGGGAGAACTGTTCCAAATGAACTTACACCAAGAAAGAGTCTGACGGGTTGAATTTAAAAAGGAGAACACATCTTTTGAGGATAAAGAGCCTGACTTTATAGAGAGTCTAACTCAGTTGGTTGAACAGGGTGCGTGAGTTGTTGTAAATCCCCTCGGTACCTGTCTTCGATTCTTATATATATATATATATATATATATATATATATATATATATATATATATATATATATATATATAAATGAGTCTGACTCTATATTACACCGGACAATTGGATCTTTTTTCAGTAGAAAAGGAATTGTAACTTGAAAAATATCCCAACCAAGGCAGGTTGTCTAGAATGAAGATAAGGAGGGATGGCCCACTTGTGATTTTGTATAAAATCAAATACATTGGCTTGAAAGGAGTCATGTAAAGAAATTGGAATTTGAAGGATGTCAACAATGCATGGGGCGAGCTAACCATCTATCTGTCCAAAAACAAATATTTTTACCATTTCCTAGTTGCCAAAAAGAGTTCTGAACAACAATTTGAACCCAGCTCTTCAAGTAAGGCCATGTAGATGATTTTACAAAGACTTAGAAGAGTTGTTCCAAAGAAAACGTGCTCGACCCATTGACTATTATAAGTTAAAAAAATCCAAAGAAAATACTTATTTACCGATGGATATTTACCCACTGATCCAAATTCGTCGGTAATTTTAAATTACCGACAGATGATTACCCACGAATTTAAATCCGTCGGTAATTTCAACTTTACCTACAGATTTTATCCACAGATTTATATTCGTTGGTATTTCAAATTTACCTACGGATTTTATCCACGGAATTTTTCATAGGTAATAAATTTCATGGGTAACCCAAAAAATCTATCGTTAATTGGAAAGTAATTGGAAAGAACAACTTAGTTTACCCACAGAAAAATCCGTGGGTAATGAATTCCTTAGGTAACTTGAAAGTATTCGTAGGTAACCCTACACGAAAATATCTGCCCCCAATTTTTTCACATTTCGTGCTCAGACTTTTGGCATCCCCTCTTTCGAAATCTTTCACACTACCTTTACTTATTTTTTCGCCTCTTTCTTTCTTCTTCATTGATTGAATCCAATTTGCCTCTTGTGTCTCTACCTCCCATTTCTCTCTCTCTCCCCCGTGCGATGGAGAAAGGCAAGAGCTCCGCCTCTGCATTGGAGCTAGATTCTGACGAGAACCACCCAACAAGGCACCAACTTCGTTATAGCGCAATCCCTAAGGCAATCTAAAAAATGAGCATTCAAAGGTTGAGTGGCAAAGAATCACAAGCGTCCACTCCATGAGATTCTCGTCCAATTCAACTCCGCAATCCCTCCCTCTCGACATTTCACTCTCTCTTCCTATCTCCTCATCCTATTGCAGGTAACAATCCCTTTAATTTTAGGGATTTTGATTTCACATTCGCAATTCAAGTACTAGGGTTTTTCTATCGGAAATCTTGTACCTAATTAGATACTTATTCTGGTATGTCATTTATTTTGGGTCTTTTTTTCTCCATTTAAATTCTGAGATAATTAGGTGGGAGCCAAACCCCCTCTTTATTTTTATTTTTTTTATCGTAATCTTAAAGAGAAAGCTGAAATTGCTTATGGTTGGAGTTGTGGTGCCCAGTGGAGTTGAAATTTGTGTTTGTCGCTTTAACCTTTGCAACTCTAAAGTCCTTATCTGCACTTCTAACCATTTTTCTTGTGTCGTTAACTGTTCATTGGGTCTCAGATATTGTTTTTTTTGTCTTGGATGATCTATGTACAAGCAAAACCTCACACATCATTCTTAAGAGGTCAGAAACCAAAGCATGCACCTCTCATAATTATGTTATTGTATCATCATTTTAATTGAAAATTTTCCTTTAACTTTGATGTTTCATGGTTAGGTTATAAATGAGCTGAACAGCCCATCAGTTACTTTGTCACTTAGTTTATTAAAAATTCAATCAACTCAGACTTTTCACTCATTTGAGAAATCAAGAGTTCCAGCTTTTACTGTTGGCTCATTAGTCCATGGGTTGATTCCATATGATGTATACTAATATATTATCTTATAAGAATAATGATAATAACAATGTTTTGATTAAATATATATTAGCTTTCAATTTTAAATATAATTAACAGTTACGAGAAGAACCAGAGCAAAGGATTCATGATGCTGTGATGAAGGATTTTAAAGAATTTGAACAAGCACAAATAGTTTTGGAGGAGTAGCTATCAGAGGAAAGAGATTTAATCATCCAATGGTATGACTTTTTCAACTTCTTTAAACCAATTTTCAAATTTGCAGTTCTGATGCTGGTTTCGAATTGGATAAAAGATTAGCAATTTGGCATGAATTACTGTAATAATTTAGAATCAGATTTGGTGTGAATATTATCCGTTTGTGTGTGCATACTTGTAAACCAAAGTTAGGGACGAGAATTGAATAATCAATTATATTGCTTTGTATTTATAATACATCATGGACAAAAGCTACATATTCAACTTTGTCTTTAAAAAAAAAAATAGTCAAGAATCTATGAGCCTGACTATCATTCAGTCAAGACTCATGAACATCAATTTCTTTCTATTTTAAAGGATCGTGTTTCTGCATTAGAACTGTTATGTGTGGCATGACTTTTCTGTAAATTTAGTTTTCTAACATCATAACCATTTTAGCATAGAAGAGTGATGCTAAAATCTCAATGCCTTGTATTAGGAATAATTATATGTGATTCTTTTTGTATACATATGTAATTATATTTATCAACATATATGACCAATGGATTTTGGCTTTGGAAGTTTTGTAGATGGCTTAGATACAAGTGGCTTTTGGGAGAATTGGACCTTTAGTGGCGAGTTAAGGACAAAGGCAATTGTTGATCAAGTGTTACAACTTATCTACGTGGGATAGTGTTCGTGGCAAAGCAAGGAGCAATCAACTTGGATTATGGTTGGGGGGTCTTTGGTCAGGGATAGTGTTCGTGGCAAAAAAAGTCTGATTTAGTTTTATCCTTTAAGAAACTTCTCCTAAACTTGTATCTGAGCAATCTTGTATAAATGCTTTTGTTAGTCAATTGTTTTAGCTTCGATTTTGCTTGTTCTATTGGATGATGATATGGTGGTTAGACATAATAAAGATCATTGTTATTATTATACTGTTATTTGGTCTTTTTTTTGAGACAGATTGCATTATGTTCCGGTTATGTGGTTAAACAATGATATTAAAATTAAGGCATTTCAAGTGGAGTGGAATAAATGGGGTGTTTCATGAGAGTGAATAAAGGGAGCATATATATAACAGATGTGGGGGGGGGGGAGAGGAGGGGGAACTGTCGGACTAGTACAATGCTAAATTTCCCAAATTTCCCACGGATTTATTACCAACAGACAAATTAAATCCGTCGGTAACCATTAGCTATGAGCATTTTACCGACGGATTTTTGTCTGTGGGAAATCTGTCGGTAAAACTGAATTACCGATTGATGTTCAATGTTACCCACGGATTTTGTCAGTTGGTAATGGCGATTTTTTTTGTAGTTAAGTTTCAGGCCAACAACCACATTAATGGAACAAACAAATCTTAGACCAAGACCACCCTCAGCAAGAGGGGAACAAACCTCTTTCCAAGCAATCATGACCAGCTTCCTAGATGTAATAATGTCTCCCGACCAAATAAAATTGCGAATCCGTCTGTCAATTTCTATAAGTAGAGAAACGAGCCATTTATAAATCTGAAAGTTGTATAAAAGCATTTCTTGGATGGTGGATTTGACTAGTTGAGTTCGACCAATTATGGAAAGGAGAGAATCTTTCCAGGTTGCCAATTTGGCTTTAATTCGGTCAACAATGGGCTGGAGATGACACCTTTTAGGCTTCCCTTTTTAGGATACAAAGTTATTTTTAATTACTGATAATTTAAATTTAAAAATTAATAAAATTAAATAAAGATGAAAAAGGTATATTAAAAGAGATAAACAATTAACAAAATCAAATATGCGGACAAACACATTAAAGGAAAGATGCAGGTGTTCTTTTTTATTAGGGGTCTGAAGGTGGAATGTTACACAGTTTCTAAGTGTAGCTGTGTGTGATGATCATGCAGAATCGTTGTGGTCTTTGATGCCTGATGTAACTACAACCTGACAAGGGATGCAGAAATCTCAAATTGATAATTCACTTCTTCTCATGTTTTTAGTAGCAACTATTTTCCAGTGGTGAAGCTACTACATTTAGGATATGTTTTCAATATCATGGCACGTTGGTTTTATGTGGTACAAATTGTATGTCCCTAAAGTAAACAACATTGAATTATTAAAGACGACCATATGGCACGCATGAGAATATTTGATTAGTTCATGCTTCTATGGCACTAATCATAAGAGGGGAATTCACTTAAGGGATCAATTACCGTATGGTCCCTAGAATTTTTAGTGGAAGTTCTAATTTAGTTCTAATTTATAGATTATTTATAATAATTATTTTGCATAAAAAAGTTATTAACTAGTTGTTAAATCCACTTTTTTGTCAAATAAATTTAATTTTTGAATTTTGGCATTTTTATTTTTAAAATAAAATAACTTAATCAAAATAAGTTAAATATAAATTGTTAAAATATTTTTTACTTTAAAACTGTCTGTTTAACTGTTTGCAGTGTTCTTAGGTATATCAGTTATTTTATAAAAACTGTCTTAATTAATTATAAAAAATTATCATAGTTATTATTAATTATCTAGAGCGTACTAATGACTAAAAAACAATTGTTTAAAAGTCTCTAAATATTTTTACCATTTTACTCAATTATATATAACTTAGGGACATATCAGTCGTTACAGATTAGGGACATATCAGTCATTTTATCGCTACCTGGACAATAAAAATCTGAATTAGGTATAGACTTCGGTGTTACATAATAACATATCAAAATCATATTGAATATAAATATAAACTTCTTTTACATTACTGGCGTCTCTTTATTAATTTTTGAATGTTATATGAAAAATAATAACTACTCCTATCAATAACATAAATCTGTATTTTGGAATCCCGTGGAAATTAGCATAAAATGGGTTTATTTGAATTAAGACAAATACTCAAATTTATCGTGATATTATTGAATCAAGACAAATATTTGAATTAAGGAATGGTCACTCCATCAAATGCCATATAGAGTAAATCTATAAAAGCATGATTCTGGAGGTAGTTTAAGTCAAGGGGTTTTCCGTACTAACTAATCAAATTGGTAACTAACAAAGTATGACATCAAATTAACAACATTGATTTATATGTTGAGGTGTCATAAGCTATACATAGTTTTATAAGCTGAACGTTTTATCTATATGGATTTCGTATCTTTAAGTTATGGGTTTTTAGCTTTGGATTTTTGAAACGTTACAGGTTCACAAGTAATTTCATAAATAAATTGATTGAAGAGTTTCAAAATAAATTAAAATAAAGAGACTTGACATGCATATGGGAAGCATTAGATATAGGATAAATATTTAGAAACTGCTTTTTATCCTCTATCTTTATCCTCATAACATATGGTTTAAAGAATATTGAGATTCCAGTTAATAAAACTCATAAATTAACCTTGTCTCTTAAAGAAATAAGACTAAAAGCATTACACCTTGGGTCCACAAACTGAGATCTTGCTAATGTTATAGTCCTATTTCTGGAAGTGCGGGGACCGTAACATCAGCGAGATCTCAATGATCAGTGCTAAGGAGCACCAAGTGATGTTACAATACCATTTTAGCCACAATGGGATGCTCCCTATTACAAAAGTGACACCTTGGGTCCATTAATTCTTTTAATATAGCAATTGTGGTCCATACAGAGAGTTTTATTTTAACCCATTTTGTTAAAAACTTTGTCTCTTTATTTAACTTATGTTATATTATAAAGTCATAGGTTTTGATTGACTTCTTATATAGCCGATATCCAAACAGTGCATAATATGTCGGTGATAATTTGTGTTTTTGAAGACTATAAATCGAGTTTTTAATAATTGATAGTCATAATCTTTAGATTATATATCCATGCACTTTGTAAAATATGTGATATGTCGGTCGATATATCGACTTGTATTTGTATAGGACTTGATTAATAAGGATAACGTTTTTTCTTAGGGTTAGCTAAGTTTAGTTCTTAAACTTTTTCAAAATTCGATTTTTAGTCTCTGAACATAAGTTTGACTAGTTAAGGTCCCTCAACTTTTTTTTGTTAACCTTTTTTGTCCTTGAACAAAGGTTTAACCGGTCAAGGTCCCTAAACTTTTTAAAAATTCGATTTTTGTCCCTGAAACCTATTAAACAATTAAAAATAATGGGGTTCAAACTTTTGTTCAGAGACTAAAAATTGAATTTTAAAAAGTTTAGGGACCTTGATTGGTCAAACTTTTATTCAGGGACTAAAAAGCTTATAAAAAAAATTGAGGAACCTTGATAGTCAAACTTTTGTTCAACGACTAAAAATCAATTTTGAAAAAGTTTAGGGAATAAAAACTTAGTTAACCCTAAATTTTAATTGTATAAAAATAAATATTTATTCTATGTAACTCACGAGCAAAAATGCTAGTTATATTAATATCATGACAATTATTTATAGTTATGAATTATCCACTCGTTAATTTATTAAATGTGTGTAATCGATAAATATTACATTGTTAAAACTTTTTTTTAATGTACTGGTTCTTTAAATGCTTAAAATTTGAAACAATAAATCAAAGTAAAGCAATATTTTATAATTAAAAATGTTTGAATATGTGTATTCATTTATTATATTTACGAATTTTAAGTTTTTTGAAAAAAAAATATTTGATGAAAAAATAAAAAAAGAATTTTTTGTTTAAAATAAAATAAAATAAAATCATAATTTTATTGTTTAAAAGACTATAATTATGAATATTTTTATTTTTAAAATAAATATTTTTCACAATAAAATAATATAAAAATATCAATTATTATATATTTATTATTTAAAATAAAATAAATTAAAATTAATATGTTTTGAATACTTTTTCCTAATCTAAATATTTTGTTTAATGAGACATTGAAAAGTCTTCGTTATTGTAATTAATGTATTTTATTTTCAACAATTATTTAATGTGTTTGTCAAATGAAAGGCTTTTTCACAATCTACAATTTGTTATTTAATGAGTCATTGAGTTTTAAAAAAAAAAATTAATGAGTCATTGAGAAGTCCTCATTATTGCATATATTATTGTATTTAATCTTCAACATTAAATTATTTAACGCTAACGAATTTAAATCATTGAAAAGTCTTCAAAATTTTGTATTTAATCTTTTAAAAAGACCATGTACCTTGATTGTGGTAATATTTAAAATATTACAATACTAATAAAAATATTTACACTTATATTTGATATATATTGTTGTTGTAACATCCCATTTTACACCTTATAGGAATTTATTTTGTTTGATATATTTTAAGGAATTTAATTATTTATTAAAATACATTGATTTATTTTAAAGGAATTCGACACGTGATATATTTGCGGTTAATTCCTTATGTATTTTAATCTTGGGGTTTGCAAGTTTTATTATCATGAAATTTATTTCATGGTGGGTAAGATATATCATGATTTATTTTAATTATTGCAAGTCTTATTTGGATCTCTTTATGTGTGGTTTAAATATTGTTAATTTGGTTGATTTTGTGTGTTGTTTGAATTTATTATATTAGCACGTTAATGTTTGCTAATTAAAATATGTGAATTTAATTATTTATTTGATTGATTATGTTATGAAATAACTTAATTAGTTGGACCTTGTGTGATAATTTTTAGTAACTGAATTACTTGAAATGCATGCCATGTGTTAGATAAAATGCCAAAACACTTAAAGTGGAAATGCTGAAATTTTACTGCACAATAGCTGTCTCTGTTTTTCGAGGATTACTCCCTTTGTAGTTTTAATTTCTTTACAATTTTTGGAGAAATAATACCTTTATATGTCTATAATGTCCCTGTAAAATATCATAATTTATTTCCAAGCAGAGAATATCTGACGAATTGTTTACTGACTGCTGTTCTGTCAAAATCCTGACAGTAAACCAGCCACAAAAATGCATTTAATTGAACCCTTATATAATTTTTTTAAAATCTGATAAAATCAAGTTTTAAACTAGACATATTGAGGATCCCAAATAAAAATTTTCGTATAAATAAAAATTCATTTGATAGGGTAACCGACTTTTCCAAGACAGTACAACTTGAGAGGAATAAAACAGAAAGTTTGTTTCTCTCAAAATTAACCCAAAATAAATAAAAATGAATAAGGGGAGAGAGAGAGAGAGAGAGAGAGAAATTGACGTGAGAGAGGAAGGAGAGATTCAGATTTTCTTCACCTACTATCCACTATTCACTCTATGCAATTGTCACTTCAACCTCCTCCTACACTCCACACTTTCATAATGAGATTCTCTTCATCATTTAGTCAATTTTTTTTTCCTACGAGCAAGGCTGTCTCCATTGGCTATTTTTGCCACCCCCACATCTCCACCTTCAGCCAACAAGGTTCTAGGACCTTCCAAGCTCCCTATAAATAGAGCTTCATGCAAGCTCATTCAGCACACCACAACAAAGCACTTCCTAGTGCAAAGTTTAGAGAGTTTTTGAGAGAAAGTGAGGTTCTAGCAAGGAGGAGGAAAGCTTGGAGGGAGCCTTGCCCTCTTGGGTGTCTCAGCCAGCTCTTAGTGGAGGAGGAGAGGAAGAAATCAAGCCATCACCTTGCCCCTTAAAGCTACACGAAATAGGTATGGGGGGGAGTGGGCTTGTTCTTTCATGTTGATGATGTTGTCCTATGGAGGGGTTGAGATGGATCTTGGCCCCCAAGGTCCTCTCACTCCATGCTTGTGTTGTTTGATCTTGTATGATGCATCAATCTTGATGTTCTAGTGTTACAATGTTGTTGTCATAATTTTATTTACATGAAATATTGTGAGTTTGATCCATGAAATGCATGAAATAGTGAGGTTTTGGTGTTGGTATGTTGCTGCCTGGTTGAATCCCGTATGAACATGGTTGCTTATTATTTTTATATCTCAAGCTACAGTTAGAAATTTTGAATGATATTAGATTTGATAGAAAGTGGACACGAAGGGCTTCTGCTTTGACACATAAAAAGTTTAAAAATATGGACAAATAGCCAAGATATGGCTGTTGCAATGTGACCCTTACGCAGGTGTGGACGGAACTGACCTCAGTGGCTTGTTTTGGTTATATCTCTTTGTAAGAAATTCTTTTTTGAACAAGACCAGTTTCATTTTAAAGTAGACATTTCAAAATTTAATTTCATATAAATTTTATTAGAAATGGATAAGTTTTCAATTTAATATAGAATATTTTAGTTGGAAGTTGTGTTCTGATTTTGCCTAAAACATAGGTCTGGAACAGTTTTGGTAAATAATTTCTTAAAAATTGAATACTTGACGTTTTTGAGTAATTCCAACTGATTTGAAACCTAAAGATATAGTTATTCATATTAGAATAATGTTTTGATAAAAATTGATTTGGTAAGGCTTTGGTATTTTGAAATTACAGTGGCTGTCTTGTTTGGAATTCAATCCGACAAGGTGTGTTCTAGGAATTGTTGAGAATTTTTTAGATTTTTTCTTAAATATAGATTTGTGTATTTGAAAAATAGACATCCTAAGCTTTCCAATAAGATATCATTTGTCCAAAACAAAAATCATGTGATATTTTAACTTGAAACAAAGTTTCTGCCAAGTTATAGGGACTGGAACGGGTTTTACGGAAGTTATATAAGTTATAAAGGTTTTATGATAAAGAAATTATAAGTTACTATTTTATAAATTAAAAGTTGTTGTTATAATTATTAGAATATGTGACTAATATCTATTTCACAAGATAAGACATTATATTATGTGAAAGGTGATTCTTTTAAGGGAGATAATCTATTATGTGAAAGATATTATTATAATAGAAGTTACTGTGTTATGTGAGAGACCTTATAAATAAGTGTAGCTTATTTTAAATACCATATGTCGTTACTTTGTTAAAATACAAATGCTTTCTTAAGATAAATAGAGTACACATTTATCTTAGTTAATATCTTGCAATTATATCATATTTTACAAGGGAATTAATTAACTAATCAAAATGTGTTTGGGGATATATGTATATATGAGTGATCATACTCATTTTGAGGCATGTTTTTATCTTGGCATAATTATATATGTGTGTTATCCATGGTCAATGGATTAAGAAGGATGTTGATGTGTTGGTATCGTATTGTATCATGAAAATGGAAATGTTATATATTGGGTGATATAGTGATTATTTGCTTCTTGCACCATGTCCTAGTGTATGCTTGATATTATATGCTCTGAATAGATTGATAAAGGGTCAGAACGACCCTTGTGATTAGATAGACTTTACAAAAATATTTTGAGAGTAAGTACCTTTGAGCCTTGAGAGCTTAGATTAGCCAAGTTTGACAGAAGGTACGATTGGATGTGGTGTGGGAAGATACGATTTGGTACACCACGAGTTGAGATGTGTGGCTTGAGCAAGAGGTCTAAAGGATGGAAGGCATCGAGTGTGTAACGTCCCAATGGGTAGATCGGCCCCCTTGTTAGTTGCTATAATTACTTACTTTTCAAGTAGTTTTTAAGGCAATTATCTATCCTTTTCTCTTATTTGGAGTGGTGTTTTACTCAATTTGCTTTAATTTTGTAATTTAGTTAATATTAGTTTAATTTTCTAGTTTTATGGTTATATCTTAGTAATTTACCCCACTTTTTGTAGAAAGAGGAGATTGAAGATGTAGAACACATTTTGGAGCTGCATTATGATGTTTTTGAAGCATTGAAGGGTCATCTGCAGTAGCATTCTGATGTAGTAGCAGAATTTGCCAATCAGCCAAGCCAGATTTCTTGGCTGAGCGATTTGTCACTTGAAGACATTCTACACATGTATATAAAGGGCTGACCCTCATGTATGACAGTAGTCTTAGGACTCACTCCCATTCTGTTATGTAATTTCGTTTTGTATTGTTCTATTGGAGAGAAAAGCTCTCTCCTTTGTTCTTGGTGTTCTTCTTCATCTCCTTCCCCTCCATGTGTATTTTGTAGCTCATGTCTATGAGTGGCTGAGTTCTTCAGTTGTAAGGGGTTAGATATAACCATACTCAGACTCTCTTGTATCTTTTGATATTTTTACATATATATTCTGCATATTTGTGTTTAATGTTAGTATTTTGCTTCTTTACTTAAAGCTTGTTGTGGAATGGCCACCCATAGCATGATCTTTGGACATGATTGTTGTTGGGAAACACTTTTATTGTCTAGATATGAAGCAATATACCTCAAGAACTTTGTGTCTAGGAATGGAGCTTAGTTCATGGGTTATCTTGTGGTCACTAGACTTAAAGCTAGTTGCTTTGTTAAGTTGTTGAGGAATCAAGGCTTAGGGAAGGAACTAAGACTCTCTGCACCTAAGGGATTAGGGCTGAGAACATTTTTATTGGCTGATTTTAACATCTAAATGCAAATGGAATATGTATTATGCGTTAATGCAAGAAGAGAGTAGAGTTTGGTGAGATCTAACCCCTGCAACATCTTTATATATATATGTTTTAACCTCTGTTTACTACTTTGTTCTGTTATAAAACCATAAAAAATATCATTTTATTTTCTGTTATGCATTAGATTTGCTTTAAAGTTCCACAAAACCAACTAAAGTTTGTGTTTTTACTGCTTTCTTGTGAAATATGTTTGGCTTAGCTAATATCTGTGTGAACATTGCCTATATTACATGAGTCCCTTGGGAAAATGATACTTGGACTTATCCATTTTACTACTTGTGCGATTTGGTATGCTTGCCAATCCGTTAACAAGTTTTTGGCACCGTTGTCGGGGACTTGCGTCTCAATATTAGGCAATTTCACACTTTTATTATGTTAAGCTTTGTTCTTTTATCTTTTCATTTGTTATGTTTTTATTTTGTTAAGTTTTTTTTTCTTGTGCTCACCTGTACATTCTAGTTCTTTGAGTTTTTTTTTTTTTTTTTTGCAGTAGTACAGCAAGGAAGAGAAAGACATTAGATGAGCATGAAAGTCAAGAAGCAACTTTGTCCATAACTCTTTTGCCACCTATCCAAAAAGAAGAAGAAATCATGGCAAAAGAGGAAGAAATTCATCAACCAAGGAGGACTCTTAGTGATTATGCTGCTGACACGCATCTGAGGTATTTCACTACCATTGCAAGACCTAAAGTGCAAGCTAACAATGTGGAGATAAATCCAGCTCTTATTCACTTGGTGCAAAACAACCAATTTTTGGGACTTGATCATGAAGACCCCTATGCTCACTTGACCACTTTTGTGGAAATTTGTAACATGGTGAAGATCTTTCAAGTGCATGATGATGTCATCTGAATTGGTCTCTTCCCATTTTCTCTTAATGGGAAGGCCAAAGATTGGTTCCGATCATTTCCTCCGAATAGTGTTATGAGTTGGGATGAGCTAGTAGACAACTTTTTGAATCGATTCTTCCCTCAATCAAAGATCAATCAAAGGAAGGTGGCAATTTCTACCTTTGTACAAGGATGGGATGAGCCATTGTGTGAAGCTTGGGAACGGTTCAATATCTTGTTGAGAAAATGTCCACCTCATGGTCTTCATAAAGGAGCACAAATCAATACTTTCTTGGTGGGGTTAAGGCCTCAAACTAAGCTCCTTCTTAATGTTGCAGCTGGTAGCAAGATTATGGGGAAGACACCCGATGAAGCTAGAGAGATCATTGAGAATATGGCTTCAAATGATTATGAGGTCCAACATGATAAAGCTATGGTGCAAAGAAGAGGTGTCCTAGAGATGAATTCCCAAGATGTACTCTTTGCTCAAAACAAGCTCCTCACTCAACAATTAGAAGCACTCACCAAGCAAATCTCAAGGATTCCACAACAACTTCAAAGCTTGCAAGCCACTTTATTAGGACCGCAACAAGTCTTAAGTTGTGAGTTATGTGGCGGTGGTCATCAAAGTGGTCAATGCATCATGCCATTAGGTTCCTAAGAAGAGATAAATTATATGGGGAATCAAAATTGGCAAGGCAATTATGGCATCATTCTCTACTCGAATTCTTTCAATCAAGGGTGGAGGAACAATACAATTTCGGATGGGAACAAGATGTCGGTTCTTCAAGTGGATCACCTCACCAAAACCAACAACATCAACCTTTTCATCAAGACCATACTTCTATGTTGGAAGAGACTCTCAATCAATTCATGCAAGTCTCTATCACTAACCAAAAGAACACCGATGCTTCAAACAAGAACCTTGAGGTACAAGTGGGACAATTAGCAAAGCAATTGGCGGAGCAACAAAGTGGATCATTTGTAGCCAACGCAGAAACTAGTCCCACGAAGCACTTTAATGCCATCATTGCAACGGGTGAAGTGAGTAAAGAGAAAAATAAGAGTGAAAATGTTGTTGATGAGAGAAAATATGAGAATGAGAATAACATTGATAAAAATATTGAGAGAGATGAGAATAGTGAAAAGAAAAATGGTGGTGAGGGTGAGAAGTTGGTGGTGAAAAATAGAGAAGAGCAGAAGAAAACTAAGAGCCAAATTGCAAGAGAATAGAAGAATGCCTTAAGGAGCCCTCCCACCAAGAACCTTCCTTATCCTCAGGCTCCAATAAGGAAGAACAAAGAGAGGCAATTTACACGGTTCCTAGAGACATGCAAGCTGTTGCAAATCAAGGTTCCTTTCTCTGAAGCTGCAGAACAAATGCCATCTTATGATGATGAAAGTATGTGTTTTCAATTAAATGTGCTTGATGAAGATTTTGTGGACAGTAGGAAACAGTTGCATATCTCCTCCTCCCTTGAAAAGCCTCTTAATGATGCAATTGAAGCCCTCGATGAGGAGGAAGAAAAGGAAATTGAAGAAATTGTCCAAAGTCCCGATGTTCTAAAGGAGGTCCTTCCACATGAAGTTAAAATTAAAGACTTGAAGAAGGAGGAGAAGGCGGAGGAAACGAAGCCAAATGATACTTCATGGACTCACTGGACTGCATTTAAAGCACCAATTAACTTGTCTTCCTTCCAAATGGTTTATGGAGAGAAAAAGCTTCAAAAATTGCATGACTTAGAGAAAATAGGGATTGATGCATATGAGTACTCCAAGTATCATAAGCAGAAGGCAAGCTGAAGTTCAAATGGTCAGGTCCTTTCATCATCAAGGAAGTGAAATCCTATGGTGTTGTTGACTTGGAGGAGGATCCTTCAACAGGAAGAAACTGGACAGTCAATGGTCAGAGATTAAAGCCCTATTTGGGGGGTGAAATTGAGAGGCTGACCACAATTTTGCATCTAAGTGACCCTTGAGGTCACCAAATGTCAAGCTAATGACATTAAAAGAGCGCTACCTGGGAGGCAACCCAGTTTTCTTACCCTTTTACTTCTGCATTCTACATTTTGAATTGTTCAATTTAGTTAGTTATGTGTTTTGATCATTTAGAATGCATGTGTTTGATCCTTGTTAAGAATTTGTGTGCTGTTTTGTTGATTGTATTTCTATGTGTTGTGATCATTTAGAGGAATCATTCTGTAGTTGCATATGTTCCATTTGTCTGTTACATTGCAGTACTTAGGCTCAATTCTGCATAATTCACATTTTGGTTATGTCTGTGCAAAAATTGCTCTTAAGTGACTTTTGGCTCAAGCCACTGATACTGGCTCCAAGCCAAAACCACTGGAAGCAACAATTTCATTTCCCTGCATTTTTTAGTCAAGCTACGTACCGTGGTTGAGCCAAAGTCCACTTTTTCAAAAAAAATTCCACCCCCCAAGACCTTTGACTTTTACCCATAACGTCTCCACTCAATCCCAATCACCTTTCCCAGTCCCGTTTCCCTATACCAACTACTGTTACCTTTTCCTATTCACCCCTCCTTTCCACCAATCAGATTCTTTCTTTCACCTTTTCATGCCTTTTCCCCACACCTTTACGTCTTTCCCTAGGCTGCCACCCCTTCTACTCCCCACTCATTTCTACTTTTTCATTCCCATCATACTTCTGAGCTACAACTTTCTTCATCCTTCTACTCACCTACATCATTTGGACTGTGACCCCTCCCTCTCAGCCTACTCTCCATCTACTCGTCCATCTCCACCTCGAGCACTACCCTACTTTGCCCACTTGTAAGTGTTACTTCTGTCATTCCCTTTTCCTTTTCAGTTTGCCACTCCCATCTCTTTTTAGAAAAAGATCCTAGGGTTCTTCTATTTTGCTTTTCTATTCTAGATCTGTAGAAAGTTTTAGGGTATGGTCCATTTGCATCTCTGCACTGTTATTTTTCTTTTTCTTTTTCATTTTGATTTTCGTTTCAGTTCTTGAAGCATGTGCATGTTTAAATTTTTTTTCTGTTCTTGCTATTTTATTGTTTTTATTGTTAAAGTTTTAACCTTTTGTGTTTCGGTTTTTTGCTTTCTCCCCTTTTTCGCTGACAAAGGTCAAAGCTTTTGCTAGAACCTTCTTTTCTTTCTGTTGTTCTGAAGCTTCCATTGAGTGGGTATGTCTTTGTTTACCTTTATTTGTTGAAAAAGTGCAAACTTTGGGTGTTTTTTCTTTTGTTTGTATCATTTTGGGATATCTTTCCCTGTTGAGTGTAGGCACGTGCTTATTTCCCCTTTCCCCTTTGTGTTTTCTGTTCATCTTTTGGGAAACCTTCTTTGATTCCTTTTGTTTTTAACCTTTTATTTTCTGTTAATATTTTTCACACTCGGATCTGTGTAGATCTTGTCTCTTTCGTTGCTTTTGGGACCACTGATGGCTCAAGTTCTGGTTTTTCTGAATTTTCTTCAAAGGTTCTTCTTGTCTGTGTGTTCTGAGATCACATTTTCATCCCTGTGCTGTGTATTTTTTTTTTATTTTTTTTTCTGTAACTATTGTGTGCTAAAGGGGAGCACATGGTCCTTTGTGAATTCTCTGTTTTACCCAAAAAGCACCCCTTTGTCTTTTTCTTTTTCTTTTTGTTTTTCTTCTTGTTTGCACGTGTGTTTTTCATTACCTGAGATCTGGGACCACTTTTGCTTTTTTTGTTTAATTCGTCAACCACAAGTGCTGGAACCATATCTTTCTGCAAAATTTTAGAAGTACCAGATTAGTGGAATTTGGCAAAGCCATCCTATGGATGCTAAGCCAAATTCCCTGCACATTGCTGTGTGCATATTCTATTCCTGCACTTGTGTGTGACGAAATTTCCTTGCTGTTTTGTGGATTCTTAGTTATCCTTTTATTTTATTGTTCTGTTTTTCTTTTCTTTTCTTATGTGTTGTGTTTCAATTATGTTTTGTAACTTTTGTTTCTAATTATTTTCTATTTCTTATTTCTTATTTTTTGTACTAACTTATTTCATTTATTGTGTCTCCTGTTTTATTTTTGTTTTGTTTCTTTTCTGTTTTCAGCATGGCTCCTGCAGCACCGAGACCTCATGGACAACTCCATTGGCCAACCCCTTTCGAGTTTGCAACTATGATTGCATGGCCTGGGGACAGACCTCTCTTTTTGGGGGGTGCTGGTGCTGCTGAAAACAATGTTGCTGCCGAGGCTGAAGACCAAGGAGCTGCAGTGGGAGATGAAGCCATGGCAGAGGAGGAAAACGAAGTAGAGGAGGAAGGAATTGAAGAAGAAGAGGAGGAGTTCGGCAATTCTGAGGCCGAAGAGGATGATGATGTTTGATGGGGGATTTGTGTGTTTAATCCCCGTTTTATTAGGACAATTTAATTTTTTGCTTTTACAGTTTCAGTATTTTAATTTCATTACATGGTTTTACCTTGTTTGCTGTTAGTTTAGTTGTTATTTTGGTAATGTTGGCCAAGGCTCAATCATTTTCTGAACTTTGTACCTGTGTTTGTGTTTGCAATTTTAATTTTATTATTGCAGTTGTTCATGGCCTTAGAAAAAGGCCATCGTGTGTTATCCTTGCTTGCTTTTCGCGCTGTTTAAAGAAAAATGTGCTTACGAAACCATGATTTGAATGATTTTTGTGGCTGCGCTTTTCATTAGCATAGCTTGGATGCATGTATGTTTTTGAGAAAAGTTTCAAGCATGATTTGATTTTGAGGACTGTTTGAGAATGTTTAAGAAATGATTCTTGTGAGTTGTGTGATGTCTCAAATGATAATGAGTGCCACCTTTGGCACCACACTTGGTTTTGAACAATTCTCTTGTGATGATTTTTGCATGTTAATAAAGAAATGAGCAAGGCAAATTTTGTTTGATGATTGTGAATCCTAGAGCCAAAAAGCCTTCCCTTGTTACTGTTATCCCTTGTGTGCAGCCCCTTTGAGCCTTAATTGAAATAAATTTCCGTCATGATAACCCAAAGAGCCTAAAAGAAAAACAATTCACTTTCCTTACCATTGGATAGGAGAGCAATTGCATTTGTTGGGTTGTGAATGAGTTTGGGGGAATTTTTTTTTTTGCATGTAAGGAACAACTTGGGAACAATAATGGGTCACTTTCATTCAATTAAAAGAAGTGTCACAGTTGTGGCTGTCTTATGATTTTGTAAAGTGTGTAAAAAAAATCCGAAAAAAGAAAAGAAAAAGAAGATCAAGGAAAATAAAAAGAAATAAAAGTTGTGATACTTGTTGTGATTATAGTGGCATGTTTGTGAGCTTAAATTTGAGAAATGTAAGGTTTTGGTATCTTTTCCATTGTGAGAAAATAAGAGGGATTGGGTAAAATCTGAAAAAAAAAAAATTCATTGATTGCTCTCTTTATCTCATGGTGTTTTGTCTATCTAGAAAAACCAATTTCCCTGCAAGCCTAGCCACATTTCAGACCTTGATTAAGTCCTTGTGATCTTAATTTATGTGCATAATTTTGTTACATTGAGAAGGAAAGCAAAATTGATTTGTGGTTTCCATTGTGTGTTGACTGTGAGAGATTTCAGCACCTAAATCAATTGGTGCTTGAGTGAGACACTTGAGTGAAAAGAATCAAACATTCTTGGATTTTGTCAAATTTTGATTGTTATGCTTGGTTCATTTCTTGAGAAATTAGGTACTTGCATCCTTGTTATGGTTTCGGTTTAAGGCACCATGTTTCAAATTTAAATCATTGGTTTGGTCCTTTTCAATTCTTAGATGGAAGCTTGTTTTGGATTTGTTAGGATGGGATTGATCTTGATCCATGATTTCTATTTTAGTGGTAGTTATTTTCAGTTTAGTTAATTATTTAGTTGTTGTCTTTATCTTTTGCTTGAGGACAAGCAAAACTCCAAGTTTGGGGGAGTTGTTAGTTGCTATAATTACTTACTTTTCAAGTAGTTTTTAAGGCAATTATCTATCCTTTTCTCTTATTTGGAGTGGTGTTTTACTCAATTTGCTTTAATTTTGTAATTTAGTTAATATTAGTTTAATTTTCTAGTTTTATGGTTATATCTTAGTAATTTACCCCACTTTTTGTAGAAAGAGGAGATTGAAGATGTAGAACACATTTTGGAGCTGCATTATGATGTTTTTGAAGCATTGAAGGGTCATCTGCAGTAGCAGAATTTGCCAATCAGCCAAGCCAGATTTCTTGGCTGAGTGATTTGTCACTTGAAGACATTCTGCATATGTATATAAAGGGCTGGCCCTCATGTATGACAATAGTCTTAGGACTCACTCCCATTCTGTTCTGTAATTTCGTTTTGTATTGTTCTATTGGAGAGAAAAGCTCTCTCCTTTGTTCTTGGTGTTCTTCTTCATCTCCTTCCCCTCCATGTGTATTTTGCAGCTGCTCATGTCCATAAGTGGCTGAGTTCTTCAGTTGTAAGGGGTTAGATATAACCATACTCAGACTCTCTTGTATCTTTTGATATTTTTACATATATATTCTGCATATTTATGTTTAATATTAGTATTTTGCTTCTTTACTTAAAGCTTGTTGTGGAATGGCCACCCATAGCATGATCTTTGGACATGATTGTTGTTGGGAAACACTTTTATTGTCTAGATCTGAAGCAATATACCTCATGAACTTTGTGTCTAGGAATGGAGCTTAGTTCATGGGTTATCTTGTGGTCACTAGACTTAAAGCTAGTTGCTTTATTAAGTTGTTGAGGAATCAAGGCTTAGGGAAGGAACTAAGACTCTCTGCACCTAAGGGATTAGGGCTGAGAACGTTTTTATTGGCTGATTTTAACATCTAAATGCAAATGGAATATGTATTATGCGTTAATGCAAGAAGAGAGTAGAGTTTGGTGAGATCTAACCCCTGCAACATCTTTGTATATATGTTTTAACCTCTGTTTACTACTATGTTCTATTATAAAACCATAAAAAATATCATTTTATTTTCTGTTATGCATTAGATTTGCTTTAAAGTTCCACAAAACCAACTAAAGTTTGTGTTTTTATTGCTTTCTTGTGAAATATGTTGGCTTAGCTAATATCTGTGTGAACATTGCCTATATTACATGAGTCCCTTGGGAAAATGATACTTGGACTTATCCATTTTACTACTTGTGCGATTTGGTATGCTTGCCAATCCGTTAACACCCCTAGGTTCTGGGATTGATAGTGCCAGCTTGAAACATCCTGATAAGCGCAGAGGCAACTCATGATGGAGTGGAGGGTATATCTCATGTGGGGGTTTCATCCGGTTGACTACGTGTAAGGAGATTACATATTTTTCTGGCAGCCGGTATTGGTGTCAGGGTACCAAGTGAATTGTGGGCTGCACAGGTATGGGACTATGGCAGGATTAGAGATATGCTTACTCTCCATCGCTTCCCGAAGGTTGATTTGTGATCAGTGGTTGATCAACCAAGAGTATGGATCCATACGATGATGATGATGATGATAATGAGGATGATGGCCATGATGAAAGTAACCTTGAGAACTTAGAATGAAACCCTAGGTTCCTCATAGGTTAGAATATGTGTGTGCTTGATTGCTTGTGTGTTGGAGTGAGAAAAGTCTCAATCCTTTCCATAGGATCAACATCAAAAGATCACAATCACTCTATACTTTTGTTTTCTTTGTATGTTATCGCGTTACGCAAAGATGGACACACCGATCATGTAGACACAGGAATGCCCTACAAACCATGTGAGCAGTGGGAAAACGAGGAGGACGAGTTTGAGATAGAGGTGAAATGACCTACACTATTACAGTCAGCAGATATGATGGACTACACCTTATCAAGGGACTCGTCAGTACGTCGCAGAGCCCATCCTCATGGAGCGAGTAGTGGAGGCCCCTTTTTGTTTGAGGACCCTTGAAAGCTGGTTATAGATGATACAACGACTCAGGTTTATGGGAGTGTGTAGCTTAAAGACTGCTTTGTAGGTCTGGGGTGGGAAATGATGATGTATCACTTTTTTATTTCAGTTGTATCTCTTTCCATTGTATCCCGCTTTTGCGATGTACTTGACAATTCGTGTTTAATGAAAATGATGATGTTTCTTCATTCATGTGTTATTCATTACTTCTATGGAACACGTTTCACATGTGCGAAAAATTTACACGGTTTTTTTATAAATAAATTAATTAAGTGTTTTATTAAAATTAAATACAACACTTTATGTATGGTATTGGGACAATGTAACGAGGGGTGTTATAGCTGTAATGTATTATGTAATATTGTAAATTCTATAAAAAAAAATGTGATGTTGCAAATGTGTAATATATTAAATATTATATTGCTATTGAAAATATTTACACATTTATTTTAAATATATTTATTGCAATGTAATATTTCTTTAACTTATTTAAGTTTCATTTTTTGTGTTTTGTATATATTGACAATTCTTAAATGAGACTTTTCAACTTTAGTCAATGAAAAAAAAAAAGAAAAAAAAATTGCATACAACCATACAATGAGAAATTAAATGGATAACCATTAAAAAAAAAGAAAAAGAAAATAAAACTAGTTTTATCACCATTATATTTAATTAGAAAATAAAAATTAAGCAAAAAATAATTTAAATAGATTTTTAAGATTTTTGTAAACGATAAATTTATTTTTAAATTTAAATTATTCAAAGTAAAAAAAAATGTGTAGAGTAAAAAATTAAAGATATATTCAAAGTAAATTTAAGCAAGTTAAATTTAAAATTACTATAATTCAACCTAAAGAAGAATAAAATATCACTTTTTAATTTTAGTTATCTCTTCAGTTTATATAAATATTTAAACTTTATTAATGATTTAGCTTGCTAATATTTTCAAAAATAATAGTCAAAGAATAAAATTAATTTTTTCATTAAAAATATTATATTTAATATTTTACCATTAACTACTTATTACTATTTCAATGAATGCTTTTCAGAGAAAAAATAACGTTTGTCAAATATAATAAACTATTAATGGTATTATTGATATGAAGCATAAGGAGAATGCATTAAAATAATGCTCTTATTTAATACTCAAGATTTTAACTTCCTTTTTTTACGGTCATACATTTTGAAAATTTATATTCAATATTATTAATTAAAAATAGAATACCTATAATTGATTAGAAATAAAAAAAAATAATCGCTAATAGGTTGACAGTAAAAAGTAAAAGATTAAATGGAAAACATTAAAAGTTTTCCGTCAATTTATGTCTTTTTAATAAAATATTTTATTATTAATTTTTAATTAATCTTTAGATACCCAAATGAAATATTACTTGGTTTCCTACAAATATTATTTCAACTATTTATCATAAAAGTAAAACATAATATATGTATTCAAAATATTTTTCATATAAATTATAATTTATAATTATAATATAATTGCTATGATAAAAAATATTTATTTATTATATTAATCAGGACAATTATTTGTAGTTACGAGTCCTCCACTTCCAAATTTATTAATAATATAAAATGTGTGTAGTCAACAAATATTTAATGCTTAAAATTTGAAACAATAAATATTTCAAACTTTGACCATATTAAATTTATTCATATTAATTTGAAACAATAAATATTTCAAACATTTTACCACTTAACTATCATCATTTCGTGAATTTTACTATCCAAGTTTTTTTTTTTTTGTAAATTTTACCACCAAAGTTTCAATTTTTACACATTTTTTAACGCCCCGCTATCGTTACAAGACAACTTACTTACTATATTGTGAAAAGATTTAATTTAATTGAGAACTTGCTTATAAGTTATTTTTTGAGAATACGTGTAAAATTTTTTCACACAAGATCACTAGGAAATATATATATCACATACATAACTACAACTGAAGGTTATCCATACATAAGATACTTGTATTAGAAGTCTAGATACCAAGCCTTATGGCAAAATACTAAACCACATACTAAAAGCCAAACATATCTCCAAAGGTACGAAATACTTGTGCACCAGTACAAATGTACCCATCAGTAAATACTTACTCCAAAAGGGAAGGGATACATATTACTACTCATTCCCTACTAGTTGGCCACAACTAGAAATTACTCTTAACTAGAAACTTGTGCAATATAAGAAAAGGTAGGAAATAGAAGAAGCAGATCTCCTGTAATTTCAGTCGCGAATTGATCCGCTGGCAATCCGTCGTCTGCTCTATCTAAAAATTGCGATAATCACAATCAAACACATACAAACAAACAACGTAAGGATAAGTTTACAGGACAAACATACATTTTAAATAAAACATAAGATTCATACTAACATATTCACAAAGGTAAATAATAACAACATACAGTAAAAATCCATTTCATTATCACAATCACCAACTTATCCTTAAACAATATGTCCTAGTCATGCACTATATGCAGACACAACTCCATGGAGATTTTCACCAGCCGAGCGATCTACACAGTTAAATCCCTTACCATAGTCCTACACTCTGACCATTCGGGGACATGCCATCACTGATCATGGAAAGAAAATAGTGGCTTCAGGATAGGTATATGTGGGTAGTGGTTCACCATGACACAAGACCTACATAAATCTTGACCTCAATGTGGAATTGCCTAACCATCCTATCCCCCAAGCCCATTTCCCAGCCCCACCAATCTTGCCGACACTAGTTGAAGGCTACAGACCCACCCTCAACTTACATACCAACTGGTATCCAAATTCACCATCCATTATGGATTCAAGCATGTATACATGTACAATCCAACTCCACTATGGTCAAGAACAACATATCCACAGTCATCATCCATTGTGGTCAAGAACAACATATCCACAATTATCATCCATTGTGGACTCAAAGTTAAAGAAAACATCGAAGTTGGCCAGAGTTGATCGGACGCAATACTGGACGCTTGGTCTGGACGCAAGCCATTACACGCTGGTCACCAGACGCTAGTCTTTGGATGCTTGCATCAGAGTTCACCAGAGTTGACCGGACGCTCAACACTAGACGCTCTCATTAGACGCTCTATCTACAGAATTGGACACTGGGCAAAATCCTTAAATTTTAAATTTTAAAACAATTTGGAACACTGTAGATTTTTTCTAAAATCTCTTAAAACATTTGAAATAATAGAAATTATAGGAGTCATCTTTAAAACTTTAGAAAGATTTGAAAATAAGATAAAAGATAAAAAAACAATATGATCTCCTTGGTTTTAGAATCAAAACACCAACAAGTCTGTTTTCAAAAGGATAAAACCATAGACAAATAAAATATTTACAAAAACCGCAATAATCATTTTAGTGAGCAAAAGCCAAAACTGTCTTCAATACAGAACAATCCACTTCTATGTTCAAAATCTCATTCCATCTTAAACATATTGTAGAAAACTTAATCTCATGTTGTAACCCTCTGAAAAGCTAGTTTTGAGAAGGTAAATAATATTTTCCACTTCATCTTGCTTGAAGAGAACCAAAATTTTCTAAAACATATTTCTTCACTGCACATTGGTTAGTTTCAAGGAAACTTTTGAAATAGAAATATGATGAATTAGAAAGCATGTCATACACCGTTAGAAAGCTTGAAATGTCTACTTTTTAACCATATGACTCGTTTTTATTACCATTTTTTGTAGAAATACATAATTGAAAAATAAGACACTATGTTCAGTCACGTTTTCCTGACTGGTCCGTTAAATTTGGACAAGCATAACTCCTTTGATTCTCAATCTTTTTGGGTGTTTCTTGTGCCAAAACTATATCCCCGGATGTCTATTTTAATCTCCAACAAACATAGTCCAACTTCATTCACCATAGCCAAAGTTATCACAAAAATACTAACACTTGTTCAAACAAAAATGCACTGGATGACAAGCATTTCGTATTCAACTATCACATACTTTCATTCCATCAACTTATATCACAAACAATTCATCAAAATCATACTTCCAGTAGATAACACACATCACAACAGATCCATTTTCATCTCAAACATAGTCCAACTTTATTCACCATAGCCAAAGTTATCACAAAAATACTAACTCTTGTTCAGACAAAAACGCACTGGACGATAAGCATTTTGTATTCAACTATCATATACTTTCATTCCATCAACTTATATCACAAACAATTCATCAAAATCATACTTCCAGTAGATAACACACATCATAACAAATCCACACACCAAAAATACATGAAAACTGTAAGCTTTCCTTACCTCAAAGGGATGCTACAAAAATGAGAAAGAGAGAGAGCTTTATGGATGGTGGAGTATGATGGACTTGAAAACTGTAAGCTTTCCTTACCTCAAAGAGATGCTACAAAAATGAGAAAGAGAGAGAGTTTTTTGGACGGTGGAGTATGATGGACTTGGCTTCTTGGAATAAGTTCTTCAACAAATCACCAGAAACTCAATAAACCATCTCCATAAACAAAAGGGCAAGATTTAGAAAAAGAAAGAAAGGTTCTATCATTAGGAAGAAAGGAAATGAAAGATTGTCTTACCAACAAGTCATACACACTTAGTAAAATGGTGGGAACCAAACTTGCTTGAAGAAACCTTGAATATTTGGGTTTGTAAGGTGATTTAGGAGACAAAAGTTGAAACAAAATGAAGAGAGTGAACTACTAGACTCTCACAGCTGGTTCTTAGAAATGAAAATACGAACTAAGTTTATGAAGGCATCAATTTATAGAAGCAAATGGCCACACGTAAATTTCTTTTCTTCAAAGTAGTAAAATGAAGTAAATGGGCAATGAATAAAATGGTCCTTGGCAGCAAACCATAAGCATTTTGGTCGGTAAAGAGAACAAGAATTTCATACCTTGAATTGGCTACAAAACGTGTAGAATGGTGCTCTGGATCCCACACTTCAGACAATGGGTCTTTTGTCTTTTGCATTAATTTTGGTTAAGAAGAACATTTTACAAAGGAAGCAAACTCAACTCTCAATTTATTTCACACGGTTTTGCTTAGATGCATTTAGGAAACCTTTGAAAATTTTGCTACAAAGTACATAGGAGTAGATTGTAGTAGGTGTACCTGTAGCTTTAGGTGAAATTATTAATGGAAACGATAACAAATGCAAATAAGCTAATTAGATTGCTAATCATAAATTAGTAAATGTATGACTTACTAATCTTAATCTAGAACACCCAAGAAAATTTAGAATGTCTCATGGAATTTTTTTCCAACTCTAGAAAAACTCTCAAAATAGCATTATTTGAACTGAGTTAAAACATACTTCTTTTATTCAACAATAACATAACAACATATAAATTTCACCGGGACTTAATTATAATTACTAGAGACTAATCATAATACCAACATTGGTTGGCACAAGTATTAGCGGCTTGTGTCACTTAACCAATAACATGGTCAGAAAAAAAAAAAAAAAAGACTAATCATAATTAAATCTTTCACTTTCCTTGACTATTTTTGTATTTCTTACACAGTCAGTGTGCAACATAGTGCCATTTTCAATCAAATACTCTACTAAAACTTACACTAAAAATTCACACATACTTATTAATTAAATCTTTTCGTGAAATTAAATTTAATTATTTCTAGTCATTATTTTCAAACACTTTATCATAAATTAGAAAAATCATGGTGTTACACATTTTACCACCTAAGTTTTTTTTTCACGTATTTTATCATGTTTTTTTTTGTGTGTTTTACCTTCATGTTGGTAACAAAATGACGTCATTTTATATTTTTAAATTTTTTAGTGGCACGTCATCGTCAGTAAAATGAGCAAAACTTTTTTAACTATTTTTAACCTTTTTTTTTAACTTTTTAAACTATGCAAATTGATTTGATGTGTAAAAGTAGCATTGTACTTTTTGATTTGTTATGTGTAATTTGTAGGGTCAATAGATATTGAGAAAATTGTTGATTGCTTTATGAGAATAATGTTGCTGAAAGGTGTCTGGTAGGCATAATAGTAGAACCTATGTTTTTGGGTAGCATATTAGTAGCACCTACAAGTAAAAACACTATCTAATTGTCAAATTTGCAACATACTTAAAATTTGAAAAAAGAAATTGAAAAACACTTGCAAAATTCACTATATTTATAAAATATAGAAAAAATAGGACAATAATAATGATATTAGAATTTTTTTCAAAATTATAAATATTACTTTTATGAATATATAATTATATTTGGGATATTCTATGTCATTTATCATTTGTTTATTTAAATTTATTACTAGTTTTTAAATTTTAAAATTACATTATCAAATATCTCATGTATTACATGGGTATTTATTACAAATATTCAAAAAAATAAAATTGATTGATACAAATATATTAATTGTATAAAAATTAAAGTATAAGTAAAAATATTTGATTTTCTTGTTTTGAAAAATATGAAAAGTAACTGAATTAATAAGAATCATTTTATTGACAATTTTGTAACACTTTATTTTCACTTTAAATTTTATGTTTATATTTCACTTTGATATTTTAATCAAATTATCAAGTATAGTATGTATTATTTGGGTATTTTTCTTAAATCCAAAAGTTAAATAAAAAAAACTTATGGGTAAAATTTAGTTGGTAAAATTCTTTTATGTTTTTAAACAATTATTAATTTATTATCATACGATACACAAACCTAGAATCACATGTAATTCATATAAATAAATACATTGCATTTTAAACAAAAACTAAATTAATTAGGCTATCAATCATTGAACCTGAGGTTTTGAGATTTTTTAGCTTTGTTAGTAATTCATGACTAGGGTCAAACCGCAAAATATATTGTGAACAAATAAAAATTATTTGCATAGATTACAAAATGAGGATATAGAATGATATTCACTTACAAGCAAGTAACATATATACCTAGACAATTTTTTTTTTTTACAAAAACATAAGTAGCTTTCACTATTGGTATTTACATCACAATGATATTCATTAGACAAATATAACTTATTACTATAAGTATCCTTAACCTATTTAAATGATATATTTGGATTTTGGTAAAAAAAAAAGAAGGAAAAAATTAAAACCATAACCATAAAAAAAGGAAAAAAGTAAACTACTTTTTCTCACCTTTATATTTAATTAGAAAATAAAAAATAATTAAAAATATTATCAAGTTTAATGTATGACCTGTGCATCGCATGGGTTCCACATTAGTAGTAAAATAGATTCATTATTTTTTCAAATGATAAATTGACTTTCAATTAAAATATTTAAAGAAAAAAAAATTATAAAGTGAAAAATTTAAGAAATGTCCAAAGTCAATTTAAGCAAGTTATATTTTAAAATACTTTAATTCAATTTAATGATAAATAAAGTCTCACTTTCTCATTTTACATATCTCTTTACTTTATATATATATATATAATGAGTTAAAAAAATAGTCAAAGAATAAAATGATTTTCTTTTCATTAAAAACATTAAATTTAATATTTTATCAATATATCCTAAACATTATTTTGATTAAATGTTTTTTTTTTGTCGTGGGTCAGAGACCACGGGTGTCCTCCAACTCAGTGGGTTAGAGATTAATCTCACTCGTGGTGCATGGCTGCCGATGACTCAAGGGAATTTTGCACACGGAGGGAATCGAACACGGGTTCTCCCGCTAAATAGATCGTTCCCCCTCATGTGAACGCAACGTGATTAAATGTATTTGACAAAAATGATTTATCATATAAAAGGAACTATTAATGGTATTCTTTTGTTTTATTTTTTTTGAGAGGAACTATTAATGGTATTCTTAATGTGTAATATATGGAAAAACCATTAGATTTGTGTACTATTATCTTTAAAAATAATAGTCAAAGAATCAACAATAGTTTTTCTTATTAACACAATTATATTTAATAATTTACCAACACAACTTTATCATTATTTTCAATAAATGTTTTCTTGAAAAAATATTTATGAAATATATAAATTATTAATGGTATTCTTCATATGAAACATAAGGCAAAAGGCTAAAAGAATTAAAGTAATACCCTCATTTAATATTTAAGATTTTATATTCCTCTTTTGGTGTCATCATATATTTGTCAAGATTTTTTTATGAGTTATTTGTCAAGATTTATATTCAATATTATGCAATAAATACCTTTTTAAAGCTAAAATTCCTTTAATAAGTTAAAAATAATAATGAATTTTCTAATAAGTTGACTGAGTAAAATAGATAAAAACTTAAATAGAAAATTTTTAAAATTGTTAATTAATTTATGTCTTTCTAAAAAAAATTATTATTTATTCTTTAATTAATCTTTAGAGACCAAGTAAAACATTATTTGGTTTCTTACAAGTATTATGTAAATTATTTTTTATTAATATAAATATAATACATATATTCAAAATACTTTTTATTATAAATTATTAATTTAAACTATAATTTATTTTATATATTAAAAATATTTACTTATTCTAAATTTAATTATATTAAAATAAATATTTATTTTCTGAGACCCACAAGAAAAAATGCTAATTATATTAATTTGATGATAATTATTTGTAGTTTTGAGTTATCTACTTGGTTAATTTATTTATAATATCCAATATTTATAATCAATAAATATTTAATCCTTAAAATTTAAAACAATAAATATTTCAAATCTTTAAAACATCAAATATTTATCTATATTCAACACTTTCTTCCTAGTCAAATTATATTTGAAGAACTTTGTTGAAAAACTGAGAATTTCTAGTCAAAATCATTTTTTTCTTTTCCTTTCATTTTCAAGGGTTGAAAGATAAATTTAGTAAATTCTCAAAATTTGACCATCCCTCAATGATTGACATCCACAAATAGCTGCCCCCCCCCCCCCCAACTGTTTAATCACGCTTTCAAACTCAACACTACACACATTCACAAACACTATCTTTGATTGCATAAGTGTTGTTTTGCTTTCTCCTTGCCTTTCCTTACCTTTGTTTCACATTCCAACTATTTCCATGGAGTTCAAATATCATGATGGTCAAAACTTAAGGACATCATCACTAACTTTGTGCCATCTTTCCACAGCCGCTTACGTCTCCGGACACCCATTACAAGGTAACTATATTCTTCATGTTCTTTCCGAGAGAGATCCATTTGTTTTGTTTGAAAAAAAACAAAACTTTTCCCACATGAGTTCACTTTATTCACCAACCAATTTGTTGAGTGTAGGTTTATGCCGAGTGGTTTTTCGAACAATGTCCTGACGCCTAGAGTTTTCCCAATGCTAGTGCTAGTTAATGCGGGTGAATTTCTATAGCGAGAGTTAGAGGAAGAACAAATACGACGGGAGTTGGAGAAACAAAAAATCAGGAGAGAGATAATCGCCAGCGAGATGGCATTGGCACGACGACAAGAGTTGGAAGAGTAAGTGAGGAGGGAAATGGCAGTTGAGAGAGCATTAGGGATCCCGATGCAAAGACTAGAGGGGATCTTGTTTCAACAATGAGTTTCGAGGTCTTTGAATCAAAGAATAAACAATCTACCGATTAATCACATCAACATATCTAGTGGGCCACACCCCCAAGTTACCCTACCAAGCTGATATCAAACAGCCTTTTACGCAGTCGCATATTAATATTGCTAACAAGGATAATGTGAACATACTGGTTAGTGTATAATGTTATGTTTAATTTACCTTTCTTTTCTCTCTTTATCTTTGTCTTCACTTTTCCTACCCCGTTCCTATTTATAAGGCACAATTACCTAATTCACTAAGATTAAGGAAAGTAGTTAATTTAGTTGATAGCAATAAATTTATCCTAAATTTATATGCTTTTCCAAAAATATCATTGTCATTAATGTTCCTCTCTCTCTTCTACAGGCCTATCAATACAATCTCTCTCTTAATTAATTAGGGTACTTTAGTATAAAAATAATTAATGCATGAGATATTGTAGATTGGGTCTTATATAAAGGAGCAAACACTACCTCTAACTTGGGTTTTACAAATAGGAATGGAGGTAGTATTATATATTTTTTCCTGCTTCTTCTTTGCTGGTTTTTGTATTGTGAAAAGGTTTTCTCTTTAATTTTTTGTTAAGAAAATGTCACCTTTGTTTGAGAATGTCTCCTGAATAGTGGCTGAATTGCCTACAATCACGTATTATCACTTTTGACACAGTTAATCCTGCAATCATGGTGTAGTGGCTAAATATTTTTCCTTAAATTTTAAGAATTTTGTAAAAGTTAAAAAATAAAGTTTCATTTTTTAACTTTTACAAAAATGTGACACGTAATAATCTCTTAGGAGTTTGGAGTGGGGAAAGTAGTATAATTTGAACCTATCTCAAGGAAGCTAAATGTAAGGACTTGCTTGATTGTGTTTTGATCTATTATTTTTAAAAATATTTTGTAAAATAATTTTGAACAATTTTTTTTTCATGATAAAATAAGGAAAATAACCTATTTGGTATCTATTAATTTAAAAACAATTTTGGAGATAATAAAGTAGAAAAATGTATTTAGTAATTTGTTTTAAGAATATTTTTTCATGTTTCCTAGTTTGCATGGTTCCTTGTATTTAAAATTAAAAAAGCAAAAGTGAAAACAAAAACAACCTATAACTGTTCCCATTTTTTAGTTTACTTTAAAAAGGGGACTTTAGTATGTAAGTAATCCATCCAGTGTAAAGCTTTAGATTTTGAAGAATAAATGGGTAGTAGAGTATTATAGTCCAGTTCTGTTAATAATAAAATAAGGATATATTTGGATACACTTTTCAATAAATATTTATAAGAGAAAAAAATAAAAATAAAAAGTAAAATTAATTATTCATCCTATTTGTTTGGCCAGCGACTACTCAACAATATATTTTCTTCATGGTATACTTGTATTATTATAACTTTACTGCCAATGGATCCATATTGCGTGATCATAGTATGCATATCTTATTCATACATCCTAAACAAAAGATGGAGTTAATATATTTTATTCTCTTTACCCCATTGCAGACTAAGTCAAATGTTGACATTATGGTTCAAAGCGCAAAGCGGATGACAATGAGCCTTCTCCATTTAATTTGCAGAAGAAATCCAAGCAAGACTGGAGTTGTGCACTATGTCATATTACTATCACAAGTGAAAGGGGTTGAATGATCATCTTCAGGGAAAGAAACACAAGGCTAAAGAAGCATCCCTAAGAACTCAAAAAATAGGTAAGGGCATCAAAACGTCATTATTATTAAAGAAAAGTAAAAAATTTGTGAAATCTAATGAAGATGTTGTTACCATGAATTCAGGTTTGGATTCAAGACCAAATCGTTAAACACTTCAACTTGGCATAACCCCTACAAACACAAGCATGCTGGAACCTAGAAAAAAGGATCAAGTTGTCTAGAAGAGCCAAGGTTTAGGTGGTCTGGTTAATGAAAATGAAACTACTTTTAGTAAAGATGCAGGGAACAAATGCATTAAAACAATGAAGAAATTTAAATTTTATTTTGCATTTTTTCTAATATTGGAAGTCGCTCAGAATTTGTCATGCATAACCATAAAAATGGAAAAAAGAACCTAACTAATATGAAGAAATTTAGCCAAAAAAATAATTCTGCATGACGAAACAACACATGTTACACATCATGTAATTTGTTGATTCATGAATATTCATTTCTTTCGTTTTCTAATGTAACAATTTTTACATACTTTGAGTTATGATTATAAAGCGTTACATGAGGAACTTGTTTGACCTGGTGTCAGCAAGCTTGATGGGTTGCATCTTCATTCCATGTCAATTTTTGCTTCTACAATATATATACACATGAGAACAACCAATAACAGTCATCAGATCAAGATTAAAAATAATATACGGTTGAGATTAAAATATTTAAAAATTCAAATTAAAATATAATGCAACCATCAAATCTATAAAAGATTCACCAAACAAAAATTATTCATGTACAATATAATTCCATGGTTTACTGTATATGATTATCTATTTTATCAATCTCAACCATTAATTTCTTATTCAATGATAATAACTACATTCTCTAATTTGCATTCCTTCGCAGCCAAATCCCATTCTTATACTTTGGTTCAATTTGGTTCATTGTGATATTTTGCACACCCTTATTTAATAGGATAAAACTGTACCATATCAATATGTATAATTGATGGTATTCTCTAATTAAAATTGATAATTTATCTCAGTGATCCCTGCCTATTCTAGTTACCGAAATAAAAAGAAAAGTTACTGGACATCAATATCAATGTTTACCCTAAAACAGAAATCAATATCAATGGTAGGGATGGCAAAATGGATGGATTGGATAAATTTTAATCTGGATCAAAATGGATCGGATCAAAATAATCCATTAATCCATTTGGATCCATTAAAATTTTATTTAAAAAATCTGATCCAATCTGATCCATTTGATAAAAATCCATCAAATCCATCCATTAACAAAATTTTCATGAATGGATATCCAATCCATCCATAAAAATAATATGTTTTTTTAAAAAATATTTTTTTAATTTAGAAATAATATATTTTTAAAAGTTAAGAATATATTTGAAAATAATAACAGCCTCAGTCGAGGTAGGTCGAAAACAACTCTAGCCGAAAAACAAATCTAGTAGATGGCAGCCAAAAACAAAACTTAGCTCATGGCGGCCGAAAATAGCCCGAATCGACGTCGATCGAATTCATCGTTGACTAATGTCAACCGAAAAATAGTCTGACCGATGTTGGTCGAAAACATCCCCGATCGACGTCGCCCAAAAACAGCCCTGACCAATGACAACTGAAAACTTCCCCAGCCGAAAACACAAACCTATTCGAGGTCGCCCAAAAACTGCCCTGGCCGACGTCGGCTGAAAAATTCCAACCAACATCAGCCAACGTCAATCGGAAAAGAACTCTGGCCGAGGTCACCTAAAAACTGCCCTGATCGACGTCGGCCGAAAAAAAACCTGGTTGAGGTCGGCCAAAAAAAATCTCGACCAATGTCGGACGAAAAAACTCTGGTTAAGGTCGGCCAATAATTGCCCTGACTGACGTCAGGTGAAAAGAAATTTTGGCCGACGTCGGCTAAAAAAAACCTAGCTGAGGTCGACCAAAAAAAGTCATGGTCAAGGTTGGCCAAAAACTGCCCTGACCGACGTTGGCCAAAAAATAGTGTCGGACAATGTCAACCAAAAAAACGTTGGTTGATGTCAGCCACAAATTGAACTGGTCGACGTTGGCCAAAAAAAATCCTAGCCGATGCCGGCCGAAAAAGAACCCTAGTTGAGGTCGGCTGAAAAATAGCCCCGGTCGATGTCGGCCGAAAAAAATCATTGTCAAGGTCGGCAGAAAAAAAAACCCTGGCCGATGTCGGCTAAAAACTACCCTGGCCAACGTCAGCCGAAAAAAATCATGGCTGAGGTCAACCCAAAAATAGCCCCGACCAACGTCGGTCGAAAAAACCTTGACCGACATTGGTCGATAACTTTTCCAGTTGATGTCGGCCGTAAAATATATTTTTTAAATAATATTTAAAAATGTTTAATAAACAAATTTTAAAATATAAATTTAAGAAAGATCTAAATATGAAAATATCAGTTGGATTAATTTTGATCCATTAGGTATTGATTAAAGGATCCATTGGATTTTGAAAAATAGTTGATGGATCATTAACCATCCATGAAATTAAATGAATGGATTGGATCCAATCCGTTTAGTTTTTATTTTTTGTAATGGATGGATTGGATGGATGACGAAAAAATGGATTGAGTCACCACCCCTAATCAATGGTGTTCAATCTAAACTGTCCTATTTGATATACACCTCGTGTTGGAGACCCCACATTGATTAGTGATATGGCCAAGTTATTGTATATAAGTGGGAGGTAACCGTAACCTTACAAGCCGATTTTGTAGTGTTGAATTAGGCCCAAACCCACATTCTAAGACCTATGCAAAGAGGCTCAAGGCTTTGAAGCCCCATGAGGGCAGCAATAAAAACTAATACTAAATAAAGAGAAATGATATTTGTATAACAAATTGTACAACAAAATATACAATGAAGAGAAAGAGAGGAAAATTTGAAATGTAATAGATGATGGGTAAAGAAAGATAGACACAAAAAATGTTTATAAATTGTTATATGTGTATCATTTCTCTAAAATAAATATGCTGCAATATCCTTGTGAAGCAAAAATGAACGAGTTCATAGTCTTGACCATAAGGTGGTGTGACTAGCCAGCTGGTTTAAAGGTTCACACATTGCTCAAAGTAGATAAAAATGTTGAACATCCAGTAGAAAGATAATAAGTTATATGCAGAAATGGGATAATAAGTACACTAGATACCAATTAAGCAGTCTCTCTGTCCAAACTTCCTTTCAAATTTCAATGTAAACTCGTATACCCAGGGACGGAACCAGGAAAAAATGTTAGGGGGGGCGAAGATTTTATACAAGAATCGATAATGTTCTATAGCTAAAATTATTTTTTTTCATATACATTAATTTATCTATCAAATTAAAAGCAATTTAAAACATAATATGTAGATGAGAATACATATTTGAAAGCGGTTAACGTAATTAAAATTGTGCCAAAAGATTAATGTAATTAAAAGTAATTAACATATAAATGCTAAAGTTATATATAACACATGAAATAATTAGTGTTTTTATAATTAATATAAGAAAATAAAATAATTTATATAACAGTTAACATATATTTAAAGCAATTAATGTAGAATGAAATAATTATAGCTAAAATTAATATTAAGATGAACAATTAAAAGAAATTATAGTAATTAATATGTATTTCATCTACCTAATGTAATTATTGTTATTAAAAAAACTATAAAATAAAATATAAGAAAATTTCAAAAATGCAATAACCTTAAAAGAAAGACGGATTATCAACTTAAAGAAACGTCAGGAAAAAAAAAAAAACTTAAAAAGAAAGGTACGATAAGAATTTTAGAGAGGGGGGCAAACATATGATATTAGATTAGATATCAAGAGGATTTTGGTAATTGAGGGGGGCGGCTGCCCCTGTTGTAGCTAACCTAGTTCCGTCCCTGCGTATACCGGTTAATAAATATGTACTTCAGATTAAATTTTTAATTTTAGACAAATGCTTCTTCCCATTTTTGTGAGAGGCCAAGGTAATCTTGCAAGGGCAATCGACATTACAGACTTCACATCTAAATTTGGATTGACTCGTCCCAGCAGGTTCATATGGTTTCTGTTGCAATTTTTCCACCTTATGATCCATGACTTCTTTTCCTCCCTTCAACCCGTTGTTAACTATACTCTCTCCATTCTTGCTTGGTCTTGGAATTTATCAGATTGATAATGTTCTTCTGTTTCAGTTTCTCTTTGGACTGATCATTTTTCAGCTTCTGGGGAACAGGTTGATTCTTTGCCTTCAGAGCTTCCTTGTTAGCCCTGTGTTTCCTCCCTTGCTTGTGAGAGGCCAAGGTAATCTTGCAAGGGCAATCGACATTACAGACTTCACATCTAAATTTGGAATGACTCGTCCTAGCAGGTTCATATGGTTTCTGTTGCAGTTTTTGCACCTTGTGATCCATGACTTCTTTTCCTCCCTTCAACCTGCTGTTAACTATACTCTCTCCATTCTTGGTCGTGGTATTTATTTGATTGATAATGTTCTTCTGTTTCAGTTTCTCTTTGGACTGGTCACTTTTAAGCTTCTGTGGAACAGGTTGATTTTTTGCCTTCAGAGCTTCCACGTTAGCCCTGTGATTCCTCCCTTGCAGGTGGATATTCAAGGTTTTCTTGCTAGTTGTTGTTACATGACATAAAGCACAAGTCCACTCTTTCTGCACTTCCTTATGTGTAGAACTCTGAGGAAGCTCTCCACCAGCTGTGTCATTCCCCACTATTCCTTTAGCTTCCACCATGGCTGGTGAAGCACTCTGACTTGGCATTGGCACAAGGTTAGGCACAACATGAATATCCTGCAATATTCAAGATAGATGAGAAGTAGTTATTGTAACCAGACCGATTATGATTAGAAGAATACATATTTTTGAAAAAGAATTATATATTAATACAGTTACTCATGCATTTAAGGGAGGGGATAATTCAAACCCGATCTCTTTTGAGTTGAGAAGAGGTGCAAACACTATTAAGCTAAAATAAATTATTATCCCTTCATTATATAAAGATTAGCAACTTCAACAGTGTTGAGCCATTTTTATGTTGCTCACATTTGTCACCATTTATTTCCCATAGTTTCACCTTTTCTTTCCATATATAGAAAAGGAATAAAAGAAAGAACACTACACTCAAACAAACACTGTTAAGAACAAAAACAATCATAATCACATTATAATCAAGAGGAGGGATCCAGTTATTCCAAGAGTAAGTTTAAAAGAGTTACTCTTCATCTTCACCATTCATTTTATTGAAATCTAATGGTTAAGATTAGTTACTCATTACAATTATTAGACTTCAAGAAAATGAATGGTGAGGATGAGGGGTTACTCTTAAAGTAAGTGGATCCCTCCTCTATAATCAATGAAAAAGTAGAAGAAAAAACAAAAGAAAATATAACTAATTCATGCACTTTAAAGAAATGCTCTCAAGTCTCAAGTCTGTGGCTGCCCACACTGTTTTTACTATGTGAGGACTGAGGAGCAAGTGTTACACACAGCAAGAGATGGATAGCTATTATTTAAATATAAGATTATGACAATATTTCTAAAGGAAAATACATAATTTCATCATCACCGGCAAATATGATTATCAAGATGACCATATCCACATAATTCAAATGCATCTATAAGCCAAAATCTTTAACGAATGACCTGTTAGCATGGCCTCAAGTCTAAAATTTTAACTTGTCCTTGAGAAATTCCTATTTTAAGTGAATATGATAAGAAACCTTACTTGCTTGCTAGCAGGAATTTCTTTTTTCTCGATCACCTCTAAATCCTTGACAGCTTTGTGCTGTATTTGGAGCCTTTTCTCATTTGTCTGCACAAGAAGCTCTTTCAATAAGCACTCTCACAAGGAGACTGGGATGGGTGTCATACAAAAACTTTTAACAAGAATTATATTAATGTCATAACTGCAATAGTAACATAAAAACTTCACCTGTTGCATTTCTTTATTATCAGTAGCTCTAATTGCATTTGTTGCTTCTGCATCAGGTTTATAAGTTGTGTTCTTCAATAGCTTTGTGTTCTTCAATAGAAGAAAAGTAGAATTAGCTTAAATTTTCAGTTACCAAAGCCAGGCATTTTTTATGGGTACACAAACTTCAGCAATGTAGATGTTTACCTTGCTAGCAATGAGTTTCTCTATGGCTACAGTTCCATTCTCATTTACACATCTCTCTACTTGCAGTAAAAAGTCATCTTTCCTGACAAAAAACTTCCTCCAGTTATTTAACCTACATATGATTGCTTGTGGATTTAAGGAGATGCAAGTGCGAATAAGGTTATTATAGGCATAAGAAGCTCGTCCAAAGTCTGGCATGATGAGCCAGAAGATGATCATTAGCTTAAAGTAAGGCCAGAACTGGAACCTGATGTTAAACATGGGAATGAAAAAGTTAATCAAATTCATGAATTGATTAAGAAAATGAAAGAGAAACCATTTGTTACAACTAACTTTATTTAATAATAATCACATCAAATTCAACACAAGTCCAACTTTAAGGAGCCATTAGATGATAAAAACAGTAAAAATATGGTCAAGAAACACCAAGTTGAAATAATTATATCTACCTGCATAATTTTATTTCTACTACTTGGCTGAGTTTCAACAAAAGTTATAGGACATAAACTAACTAGATATATGTACTGTATTATGCTTAACCAAATGAAAATCACTAATTGATACTTAATTATAAAAGTACCAACTTCAGAAAATGAAAATACTGTTAATCCAAAGAGTATTCTGGATTTGTTATATGACAAAATAATAGTATTCACACCAACTCTTGACATTTAAAACAAGCTTAATGTATTGGTAGAATGAATTGCATGTCTTTTGAAATGGTTGTGGATCTGTGGTACAATATAAAAATAAGCTAATTTATTAACCAGAATTATGCAGTTCATTTTTTAATGAAAAAACCTTGGATAATGCAGCATGTACCTTCTCTGTCACCATATTTACTGCAGATTTCTGTAAGCAGTATTAACATTCATCTTGGTTATGGCTCAATGCAATGAAGAAAAATTTTTGTCGACTAAATTACACTCTAGGATCAACCAACTCAGATCTCAAATTGCTTTCTATTTGCAGAATCAAGGTTCTTGGAGTAACATAGAGAGTAAAGTAAAATAGAAATAGTTTTCGAAGCAGCATTTCATTTCTTATGGAGCAAAAGCCTTTGTTGGAAGAGGCAAAACCCATGATGGTAATCTCTACGCCTCGAATGGACTAATCTTCTGCTGTCAATTTGGGAATACCCTAGCAGAACACACCAATGAAGAAAAAAGAAAACAGAGTCCTAGAAGGAATTCCATGCCCTATCCTATATCTATATTAAAAAATAGAAAATTTCTGTGACACATGGGAAGTGCTTTGATTGACCCTTCCACATTGATCTTAGAGTTCAATCAGGTCCTCAATCCCAGTCAAAGAAAAAAAAAGTTCAATTCCACTATTGAGAGAGAAAAAAAATGCTCTTACCATATGACAAGGTAAAATGACTTACCATTGAAGAAGCCTCGAAAATTCATACTCAAAGAGGTATATTAATGAGAGAAGTATCCAGTATGAGATCAAATCCCTAGTTTCTTTATAGGAATCAGTCTCTATTGCTTGTACGGAAGCACATCTGTTAAAAACACAAAGAAGACCATGATCACAAACAACAAAAGCAGAGTCCGAAAACAGAAGTGACAACCTTTTCAGCGCTCCAAACACCCAATGGAGCAAAAACATTAATTTAATAAATAGTCCTTGGAAACTTACAGAGGATACCCCAAAGCAAGAACAGGCCTATTAAAAAAGCAAAAACAAAAAAAAAATGAAAGGACAGTTAATTAGCTAGCATTGAAATGGAGTCCAAGGGGATCAAGAAGAACAACTTTACTTTATAGTATGAGACCATTTACAACATTTGACAAGTAATATGAAGAAGAAAAAAAGTGTAAGATAAGTTTTTCATGTGTCATCAACAAAGTAAGGAATATAATATGAAGTGAGCAAAACGAAGCAATAAAGAAAAAGCATGCATTGCATACCATGCGAAGTGATCAAGGCATTTGAGGGCCAGTTTAAGGAACCAGAGCGAAGCCATGTCTTGTGAGAGTCAATCAATTATTGGTGTTGTGTTTGTTTCTTAGGACAGAGGAAGAGGAAGAAGAAAGAGAAATGACAGAGTTTGGAGCAAAGAACATGAAACGCTAAAATAAAAGAAAAAGAGGAAGTCTTCGTGATGAAGTCAAGTGCTGGTGGTGGGATGCTCATGCAAGTGGAAAACCAAGGGACAAATTCTTTTAAGTAGCATTATTCTTTTTCTAATTATTAATTTTTTGTTTCAAGTATTGTTTTTTTTTATTACAATAAAGGGTAAGATATGTTTTTGTCCCATATTTTATCTAAATTCCTGTTTTTAGTCCCTCATAAATTTTTTCTGTGTTTTTAATTCCTCAAAAATTATTTTCTTTTGTTTTTAGTCCCTGACATTAATTTTAAATGTTAAGTGATGTCGTGACGAACATAATTTGTGCTTGAAAAATTTCTGTTTAAGTTTCTAGCAGTCTTTAACTATTGCAAATTTTTTGGCAAACTAAAACTGTTAGAAATGTTAAAAAAAAAAAATCAAAACCTCGAACACCAGATTTTCTGAAATCACAATAAATGTTACAAAAGTAAACATTTCTAACCGCCAAAAAATTTGTAACGGTTAAAAGTCACTAGAAACTTAATTAGGAAATTTTCACACACACAGTTTATGTCTGTCATGTCATCATTTAACAGTTGAAATTAACGTCAAGGACTAAAAACAGAACAAAACAATTTATGAGAGACTAAAAACAGAACAAAACAATTTATGAGGGACTAAAAACAGTAAAAAAATTATGAGGGACTAAAAACAGAAATCGAGATAAAATGAGGGACCAAAAACATATTTTATCCTACAATAAATGAAAACATAAAAATAATGTATTATTAAAAAAAAAAAAAAGTCACAAGTACCGTCTCGTATTTTAGATTTTTTTTTATCAGTTATTTTAGATTTTATTTTGCTACGAAAGATTTTGACGAGTCTTACAAATAACACACTCTCAGACTTACTCTGTTTTTCCTTGTTAAAATTATTTTAAAATATATGTTTTCTCTTACACACTTTACTTTATTAATTAAAGTTTATTAAAAATTATAAAATCATAAAATTAAATTTATTAAATAAAGAGTAAGACTTATATAATTTTATAATTTTTAATACATTTTAATAAATATTAAAGAGTATAGCAAAAGTGCATGAGAGTGTATTAGAAAATATCTTATTAGTATTTCTTTGTGACGGGATCTTATTAGTATTTCTCAATCAATAATTAGTTCTCCATATTTTCGTTATTTTTTGTTTTTCATTCCAAAACTAAAATCGACATTTAATTTTTTTTTTTAATAATACATTATTTTTATGTTTTCATTTATTGTAATTAAAAAAAATACTTGAAACAAAAAATTAATAATTAGAAAAAGAATAATGCTACTTAAAAGAATTTGTCCCTTGGTTTTCCACTTGCATGAGCATCCCACCACCGGCACTTGACTTCATCACGAAGACTTCCTCTTTTTCTTTTATTTTAGCGTTTCATGTTCTTTGCTCCAAATTCTGTCATTCTCTTTCTTCTTCCTCTTCCTCTGTCCTAAGAAACCAACACAGCACCAATAATTGATTGACTCTCACAAGACATGGCTTCGCTCTGGTTTCTTAAACTGGCCCTCAAATGCCTTGATCACTTCGCATGGTATGCAATGCATGTTTTTTCTTTATTGCTTCGTTTTGCTCACTTCATATTATATTCCTTACTTTGTTAATCACAGATGAAAAACTTATCTTACACTTTTTTTCTTCTTCTTCATATTACTTGTCAAATGTTGTAAATGGTCTCATACTATAAAGTAAAGTTGTTCTTCTTGATCCCCTTGGACTCCATTTCAATGCTAGCTAATTAACTGTCCTTTTATTTTTTATTTTTTATTTTTTTTGCTTTTTTAATAGGCCTCTTCTTGCTTTGGGGTATCCTCTGTAAGTTTCCAAGGACTATTTATTAAATTAATGTTTTTGCTCCATTGGGTGTTTGGAGTGCTGAAAAGGTTGTCACTTTTGTTTTGGGACTCTGCTTTTGTTGTTTGTGATCATGGTCTTCTTTGTGTTTTTAACAGATGTGCTTCCGTACAAGCAATAGAGACTGATTCCTATAAAGAAACTAGGGATTTGATCTCATACTGGATACTTCTCTCATTAATATACCTCTTTGAGTATGCATTTTCGAGGCTTCTTCAATGGTAAGTCATTTCACCTTGTAATATGGTAAGAGCATTTTTTTTTCTCTACCAATAGTGGAATTGAACTTTTTTTTTCTTTGACTGGGATTGAGGACCTGATTGAACTCTAAGATTAATGTGGAAGGATCAATCAATGCACTTCCCATGTGTCACAGAAATTTTCTATTTTTTAATATAGATATAGGGCATAGAATTCCTTCTAGGACTCTGTTTTCTTTTTCTTCATTGGTGTGTTCTACTAGGGTATTCCCAAATTGACAGCAGAAGATTAGTCCATTCGAGGCGTAGAGATTACCATCATGGGTTTTGCCTCTTCCAACAAAGGCTTTTGCTCCATAAGAAATGAAATGCTGCTTCGAAAACCATTTCTATTTTACTTTACTCTCTATGTTACTCCAAGAACCTTGATTCTGCAAATAGAAAGCAATTTGAGATCTGAGTTGGTTGATCCTAGAGTGTAATTTAGTCGACACAAATTTCTCTTCATTGCATTGAGCCATAACCAAGATGAATGTTAATACTGCTTACAGAAATCTGCAGTAAATATGGTGACAGAGAAGATACATGCTGCATTATCCAAGGTTTTTTCATTATAAAAATGAACTGCATAATTCTGGTTAATAAATTAGCTTATTTTTATATTGTACCACAGATCCGCAACCATTTCAAAAGACATGCAATTCATTCTACCAATACATTAAGCTTGTTTTAAATGTCAAGAGTTGGTCTGAATACTATTATTTTGTCATGTAACAAATCCAGAATACTCTTTGGATTAACAGTATTTTCATTTTCTGAAGTTGGTACTTTTATAATTAAGTATCAATTAGTGATTTTCATTTGGTTAAGCTTAATACAGTACATATATCTAGTTAGTTTATGTCCTATAACTTTTGTTGAAACTCAGCCAAGTAGTAGAAATAAAATTATGCAGGTAGATATAATTATTTCAACTTGGTGTTCCTGGACCATATTTTTACTGTTTTTATCATCTAATGGCTCCTTAAAGTTGGACTTGTATTGAATTTGATGTGATTATTATTAAATAAAGTTAGTTGTAACAAATGGTTTCCCTTTCATTTTCTTAATCAATTCATGAATTTGATTAACTTTTTCATTCACATGTTTAACATCAGGTTCCAGTTCTGGCCTTACTTTAAGCTAATGATCATCTTCTGGCTCATCATGCCAGACTTTGGACGAGCTTCTTATGCCTATAATAACCTTATTCGCACTTGCATCTCCTTAAATCCACAAGCTGTCTTATGTAGGTTATAACTGGAGGAAGCTTTTTGTCAAGAAAGATGACTTTTTACTGCATGTGGAGAGATACGTAAATGAGAATGGAACTGAAGCCTTAGAGAAACTCATTGCTAGCAAGGTAAACATCTACATTGCTGAAGTTTTTGTACCCAAAAAGAATGCCTGGCTTTGGTAATTGAAAATTTAAGCTAATTCTACTTTTCTTCTATTGAAGAACACAAACCTATTGAAGAACACAACTTATAAACCTGATGCAGAAGCAACAAATGCAATTAGAGCTATTGATAAGACTCAGAAACACACTCTTTCTCTTCCTCTCTCTCTCTCTCTCTCTTCGGAGCTCAATTTGGCCGTCAATGGCGGCCTCCGATGCTCACAACGGCACCACGACCACCTCCATCAGGCACGCCTTCGGCAACGTCCTCGCGTTCTTCATCCTTCTCCTGATCGGCGTTCTTGCCTTCTCGATCCGTCTCTTCTCCGTAAACATTTTCCTCATTCCGCAGATCTGGTTACCTAAACCTCGTTCCAGTACCTCGTTTTCATTTTCTCAACGTGATTGCATGCTTCTAAATTCAGCCGCTCGGATTGTTGCTCAATTTAACCATTTCGTTACTTTCGTCGTGTCTGTTACAATCATGAAGCATGACTTGTAGTATCAGTGACTTAGCCGTAACTGTTTAGATTTTTTTTTTCTGCAACTTGACTGAGCTGTGTTCGCTCGTTTGCCAGATAAGTCAACGATTTGAAAAAACGTTTGCACCAGTGGTGTAAGAGTAATGCTTAGACTGAAATGATGAAATGCAATGTGACAAAAGATGTTGTTCGTAATTTGTGATGTAATTTCACATGTGCATGCATTTGAAATGAATTTCCAGTTATAGTATTTCAATTATATTAGATTAGAGGATAAATTGAAGTCTTCCTATTGTTTTGAAATTCTAATTTGTATAATTGTATTTCGTTAGGTTTTTTGTTATTTGGTTATGGTTCCAAAGGCATGAATGTGTCGAGCACACTCATATTTTGTTGAAATAGTTGTGTATAAGTGGTGATATGGTGTGGCCATTTCTGTGAACTGAATACTTCTAAGTTCTAGCTCAAAATTCTGTTTGTATTAGTCTTCTTCTGTTTTTTCCGGCACTGTAGTAGGTTATCTATTTCCACTTGTTGGCCAGAGTTGTTCTTTCTCTTCTTCACATTTTTTTATGCATTGTATACAGGTTATAAAGTATGAGAGTGTTATTCACGAGTTTGATCCTTATTTCAACTATAGAGTCACTTAGATGAGCACTATTTGGAATGGAACCATTTTGCAGCTATTACTACATACTATAGGGATGACGGAGAAGTCTCTCATGCTGGTTAATGGCGCTATATAAAAATGGAATTTCTTCACGCTGTAACATTTGTTCAATTTTACTCTGTTAATCTCAATGCCATAAAAATTCACAAAAGATGACGCAACTTTGCTGGGTTCAGTTTTTGACAAAGAATGGGATATATGAATTCTGGAACTGGTTTGATGATCGAACTTGGTAAGTTGATGGTGTTTATATTGAAACACTTTTTCCACTATACTTGCGTACTTTAAACAGGTTGTTGTTAAATGTTTCTGGATATAATGTCTGTGTTACCTTTCCATTTCAAGGTATCCCCTCGGTCGTGTAATTGGTGGGACTGTCTATCCTGGTTTGACCTTGACAGCAGGCACGTTATGGTGGTAGGCCTTTGAAACACATGTTGGTTGTCATATGCTGTGATTTTTCTCTTCATTTTATACTAATATTAAATATCCATGCAAGCAATTGTTTTGAAGTTTATCTAAGGTGGTTGATATCTTTGGACCATTCCCTTCTGGTTTCAGGATACTGAATTCCCTAAACATACCTCTCTCTGTTGAAACTGTTTGTGTGTTTACTGCACCTATATTCTCAGCCTTTGCTTCATGGGCAACTTATCTAATGACAAAGGTTTGTACATGCCAGAATTGCAGCTTGTATATTTTTGCTGTTGTTTATGTGCTTGCTAATTTGCTGCAGCCACTTCCTTTTGTAGGAGGTTAAGGGTGCAGGGGCTGGCTTGACAACAGCAGTTCTTCTGGCTATGGTGAATTTCTCAACAAATTGTCTTCCAATTTTCCTAATGATTATTATCATTTCATTTATGGTGTTAATGATCAAAATTATTGGCTCAGCCATTCAACATTCTATATTTGAATGATTAACAAATCAATATTTAGTAAAAGTGATAGATGCTGGTTGAATAATAACCATGTTTATTGATATGTATATTTGTAAATCAATGATGACTGTTGGTAATATTTACTCTCTTCTAATATTATTTGGTTGCTGGACCCTGACATCCCTCTTGTATGTAATTGATCCTGAATCCTTAATAATCCTGTGCCTGCAGGTCCCTTCGTATATATCTCGATCAGTGGCTGGCAGCTACAACAATGAAGCTGTTGCTATATTTGCTTTGATATTCACTTTCTATCTCTATATTAAGGTGATCTGCAAAAGCAAGCAACTTTTCCTTATATTGAACAGCCCTGTATAATGACATTTGTTTCTCAAAATTTCTACAGGATTATTAGAATGCACTATCTTCATTGTCTAACAATGTGTGATTTGAATATTCTGTATGAACTAGTTCAGTAGCATCTGTAGATAGAAATCACTAAGCTTTGTATTATTTTCTATTTAAGCTTCTAACTTGATTTACATGTCATGTAGACACTCAATACAGGGTCCCTCTTTTATGCCACTTTGAATTCCATAGCATACTTTTACATGGTAAGCTTTTATAATACTATTTATCTTGGTTATCTTTGCCTCTGGCCCCTCTAATTTATGTTATCTTCACTTCTTATCTTTCAGGTTTGCTCATGGGGAGGGTACACTTTTATCATTAATCTTATTCCGATGCATGTACTCTTGTGCATAGTAACTGGTCGCTATTCTTCTCGACTGTACATTGCATATGCACCTCTTGTAAGTATCTGTTTCAGTCATACAGTTATGTTAGAGTTTAAATAAATACATTTGCCCTTTTCAATTGGAAATTTGAAATTCACATAGTACATAAATTGGGCTTGATACAGTAAGCTGTAATTTGGATAATAATTAAGAGAATTTTGGTAAAGGTTTAACAATAAGTGTTATCCTACCAGGTGAGGTTGGCTTTTTGGTAAGGTTTAGCATATTGATAAAATGCTCTACAATGAGGTTAACCTTGCTTGTTCCAATATGTAGATGCAGAATTTATTTATTGTAAACTCTGCATTACTAGATTAGAGAAAGTTTTGTTCATTTAGGGTCACATATTTGCTACTTTCTGTGACTTAAATCACCCTTTTGTTTACAATTACAAGCCAGAGGTATCTTTGGTCTCGATCTGGATTTATATATATGGAACCTATCTCAACTTCATCTTGTTCCTGGTTCACATGATTTTCTTAATGCAGGTTGTATTGGGAACACTGTTGGCTGCCTTGGTGCCAGTGGTTGGGTTTAATGCTGTAACGACATCAGAGCATTTTGCATCATTTCTGGTGAGCTCCCCCCTAGTTTTTGGATTAAGTTGAACTTTCCTTAAAGATAAGCGACCAAGAGCATGTTTTAGCATAATATTATTATTGCATACCTTTTCTTGTGAATGCCTTATTTTCAGTGGAATTGTTGTAAAAAAATAATAATGATAATAATAAAATAGTTAACTGAATACTCTTTGTTTTTCTTTTGTTTCTACGGAGGGAGAAATTATGTCCTGATATGTCAATATAGAGTTTAAATAGCCCTTTAGCAAGTCAGTATTCTGAAAATCTGCTTATGAACTCACAAGTTGATATCTTTGTTGAGATAACTGAGAATTTTACAAAAGATCAATGTACATTATAAAACACTTTGTTAAGTAAATAAAATTATACTTCTATATCATGTTAACTTATGACTCCTTTTAATAAAACAAAAGCTCGTTCTCTAGGTGGGGTTACCTATATGGATCAAAAAATGCTACTATTGCTCTGTTAACCAAAATTTCAGAAAAGCCATATGATTAACTTCACTTGTGTTCATCAATGGGTGCTATTTGCTTTAATATCATTCCCGATCTTATCATTTCTAGTATATTCATTCATCTATCACAACATCTTTATCTTCACAACACTTAAGTTGTGCTCTTGTTGGCACTTCACCACTCAACATTTAGTATCATAAAGCATTGCTGGTTTTATGGATGTTTGGTGAAAGTTTCATTTGAACATGTGAGGCACGTTTTGATGACAAATTATGCTGGTAGCATTTCTCCATTTTGTTCACTCAACTTGTATCCAATGGTTGTTTACATTGCCTTTCTGTACTTTTATTTTTTGTGGAAAAAAGAATTATGAAAAGAAAGAACTCAAACAAGAATTGAACCTTGAACTCCTTACTACATCAGGACGGGAGTTGAATTGGTTGAACCTTCAAAGTGTATTGGCAAGGGTAGAAAATTAAGAAAAAAAGTATAATAGGGGTGAAATGTTCCACAATGATGACCCATCAAGTTGAGACACAGGAATTTGTAGACATGAGATGTGACATGACTAAGTTGTGAATGGATACAATGCCATTTCATTATAGTTAAGTTAATTTCATTTCCATTCAAATAAATCTTTAAAGCCGTTTCTAATTTAACTTAATAATATATAATGCCATTTATATATGGGGAATATTATAATATAATTATTTTTACTATCTTGTTAACATTGTAATTCAGAACTTCTGCTTATATCATGCAAGCTTTTAAATCTAATCGTCTAATCTAATTATATTATTATATAAATGCTATTTATTTTTGAAATGTATGGACTTAATCATTATTTAGCACTGATTATATACTCATTCATTTTTAATCAATTCAACTCATTTGAGCATATCCAATCATTTTTCTTTTTGTATTTTTCCTCTTTCCTTCTCTTTATATCCACCTTATTAGCTTCATTGAAACCTACCTAATTTTCCTTGTGCAGGTTTTCATTATCATCCATGTAGTGGCTCTTATGTACTATATCAAAGGAATTCTTTCCCCAAAAATGTTCAAAGTAGCTGTGGCACTAGTTGTTTCTGTTGGCCTGTGGGTGTCCCTTTGATTGGCTTATTTGACTATTCAAAACATTGCAGGTAAATATTAAACTGGTACCTGTGCTTTTTCTTGTTTATTTTGCATGGCAGTGTGTTGTGCAATGGTGGCAGTACTCATAGCATTGGTAGCTTCAAGCCCAACAAAAGGATGGAGTGGAAGAAGTTTAAGTCTGCTTGATCCGTAAGTGTTGTGTTTGCAATCTTAATTATCATTCAAATTCTTAAAAAAATGTTAAAATAATTTTTTTTTCACCTAAAATGTGTTAGGTTCTAAGACCTTGGACGATGTCCAACCCCTCGAATTTCAGTTTTGATGATAACAATTAAAGGATAAATTTTGAAGTATCTAATGGTCTTGTTTGAGTGTTATAGGATCTACGTCGTCCAATGCCGCAATGGTATTGTATCTCTCAAACCTCGACTTTATGTTTCAATAAGAAAAGTGTCCAAATATTTTTTTGTAAAGAACTACAGTCAGCGTCCAATGCTCCTGTAAAAGCAAGTGTCCAACGTCTGTATAACCTACACACTGTGTTTTCTATCTTGAAAGTAATATAATATGACAATACGTTTTCGATGAACATTCTCTGCTATGCAACTATTATTCTCTCTCATTCTAACATGAAAATCTATTTGAACTTTCGAAAAGTATTGAACAGGAACAAAGAAGCTTTTGACTGCAGAAAAAGTACAAGTAGCGGAGGCGCTACATGTACGGTTGTCAACTGTAGCTCTCCACCCAAAGTCAAAATGTGACAACGGTCACATGCTTTGGAGAGAACCGCTTTTGGCAAAGGAACAGATGCCACAACGGATACTTTACACCAAACTGCCTATAAATAGAGGAACCAACTCATGCATCAAATAGTGACGAAAATACAAAAAGGCTGAAACTCTGTTAAAACGACTGGACGATCCATACTAAAGCGAAAAAGAACTTTCTACTTAGCTTTACTAAGCTATTCTGTGTATTCGCGATTATTGTAATATCCTCTCTGTGAGAGTTACTCTTTCTTTCTATACACAAACAATTTCTGTTTGGAAAGCCAGGAGTGACTTAGTGTTAAAGAATACTTGGGTTTGCTTTTAATCTCAGTGGGAGATTAAAGGTGTGCCAGGAGTGGCCTAGAGAATACTTGTAGCCAGAAGTGGCAAGGTTAGAATACTTGTGAGTAATTAGATTCTGAGAACCCTTCAAAGGTTTTTGAAGGAGAACTGGACGTAGCTCAGTTTGAGTGAACCAGTATAAAACTAAGTGTTCTATTCTCTCGCTTCTAGCTTACTTGCATATCTCTTAAGTTATCTCTTCAACATACCACGAAAGTGTTTTTTTACACATTTTATCTACGAAAATCTTTTACGTGTATTCTGACGAACAACGAGAAAAGCAGTTTCATTGGACTATTGCATTTGAATCATTGGACGATAGCATAATCTTCTGTTTCACTAAGTTCTTGTAAAACTTAAGATATACTATCTTCATATTTGTTAAAGGTTTTCGAAGAAAATATAAATACACTATTCAACCCCCTTTCTAGTGTATTTCTCTATATTTCAGTTGGCATTAGAGCTCGGCCTCTTGGGTTGAGTACGTAGTAGTACAGAGGAAAGATCCTAAGAAAGATATTACTGGAAACAAAGAATGATAGCATTCTTTGAATCTAGTCATATTGACATGTGGGACGTTGTGGAGATGGGCGACTATATTCCACTTGATGTGAACCTCATCGAAATCCCAAAGGCTAGATGGACGAAGGAGCAGAAACAAAGATTTCATCTCAACTCCAGAGCTAGAAACATCATCATGTGTGCACTAAGCGAACAAGAATACAACAAGGTGCACAGTCTCAAAAGGGCAAAAAAAATGTGGGACACTCTTGCGTTAACGTATGAGGGTTTCACCCAGGTAAAACGTAACAAACTCAGTCTCCTTACTCGTCAATATGAATTGTTTAGTATGGAAGAAAACGAGGACATACAAAGTATGTTTGGACGGTTTCAAACCATACTAAGTGAACTTAGAGCACATGGTAAAGATTAAAATAACTATGAACATATTGACAAAATTCTAAGAAGTTTGCCTAGGCAATGGAGACCACAGGTTACAGCCTTGAGAACAAAAAAGGAACTGGACGATATGTCCCTAGAAGAACTCGTGGGAACTCTCAAAGTGCATGAACTAGAACTGCATCAAGATGGTGATGGTAAGAAAAACAAGTCTCTGGCGCTCAGCGTCCAGAAGCCAAGGAAAGCATCATCGTCCAAAGCCATGCAAGCTGAAACATCATCAGACGAACAATATGAAGATGATGACTCAGACGAGAATGATGAACTATCCTTTATATCCAAAAGGATACATGCTATGTGGAAGAAGAAAGGTGGATCCAGATGGAGAAACCTAAACAGGAAAGGCTTAAAAGAAAAGAAGGAGAAGAGTCCAATCGCATGCTACGAATGCAAAAAGCCAGGAGGACACTTCAAATCAGAATGCCCAGATCTCGACAAGAGGAAGGACAAGAAGAAGAAATTCTTCAGCAAAGGAAAGGGCAAGAAAGTTCTGATGTCCACATGGGAAGACCTGGACGATGACTCATCATTAGACGATGGAGAAGAAGAGGAAGCACACATATATCTGATGGCAGACACTTCAACAAATTTTTCTAAACCAGAAGAAGAAGATGAGGCAGACTTTAATGACATAGATTCACTTCAAGAAGCTTATCATGAACTACTTTCAAACTCTTCTATTCTGTCAAAGGCCTACAGAACTTTAAAGAAATCGTCCAAATCACTTTTAAAAGAAAAAGAAGCTTTAGAGAAAAGTGTCAAACAACTTGAAAGTGAAAAGGAGGATTTACAGAAAAAGTTTACAGAGCTCTTAGAGCAAAATGAAATTACAAATGCGGAGAGGCGAACTCTTCGGAATGATGCTGCTCGAGCCCATAAATCCTGTGAGGATTCAAGGACTAAAGAAAGGAATCTTTCCATAGAGATTCGAAATCTCAACGCAGAAAACAAAAGGCTAGTTTAGAAGCTTCCGAAAGTTAAAGCAGATACTTCCTTAAGAGGTCAACCACATGATGTTGTAAAACTTCATGAAGAAATTGACAACCTAAAGAAGGATCTGTCAAACTTTGTTAAGGGCTCTGACAACCTCAAAAAACTTTTAAAATATGAAGGTTGTAAGAGACCAAATGACAGGTCAGGACATGGATATAAGGGAAAGAAATATATTCATGACGAGGAAACAAATGTTTGCTACTTCTGTGGGAAACCTAGACATATAACGTCTAAATGCAGACACCTGCCTAAGAAGGGAGCATTCAATGCCCTTCAAGCTAACAAAAAAGGACCCAAGTCAATCTGGGTACCTAAGGATAAAATTGTTCCTGTTGCACACATGCTTAACAGCAGGAAAGAAACTCCAATCATGGTACCTGGACAGTGGGTGCTCACATCACATGACAGGAGAAAGGTGTATGTTCCAAAGCCTCCTACCCAAGACTGGTGGGACAGTCACTTTTGGAGGGAATCAGAAAGGGATGATAGCTGGCGTAGGTAAGATTTGTATACCACCCTATCCTTGTATTGATAAAGTTCTTTATGTTAAAGGTCTTAAACACAATCTACTTAGCATAAGCCAATTATGTGACAGTGGATCTGATGTTGCCTTTAACAAAGGTGAATGTACAGTCAAAAACTCTGATGGATCCCTTCTCTTTACTGCAAAGAGGCAAGGTAATCTGTATAAGATTAAACTTGGTGAACTATCAAGTCAAAATGTATCATGCCTAGTTTCAGTACATGAAAATCATTGGTTATGGCATAAAAGACTTGGTCATGCAAGCTTGAGGTTAATCTCAAAGCTGAATAGGCACAACCTCGTAAGAGGACTACCAAATATGTCATATAAAGATGATATTCTTTGTGAAGCTTGTCAGAAAGGGAAACAAGTGAAAAATTCTTTTCAAAGTAAAAACATTGTTTCCACTTCTAGACCTCTTGAGCTGTTACATATTGATCTGTTTGGACCCACAAGAACAACCTCAGTAAGTGGTAAAATATACGGATTGGTTATAGTGGATGACTATACTAGATGGACATGGGTCATGTTCCTATCTCACAAAGATGAGTCCTTCAAGGTTTTTTATAAATTCTGTAAAAGAATACAAAATGAAAAAGGAGTATGCATTACTTCTATCCGAAGTGATCATGGGGGAGAATTCGAAAACGAAAGTTTTCAAAGGTTCTGTGAGGATAATGATATCCTTCACAACTTCTCAACACCCAGAACGCCACAACAGAATGGTGTTGTTGAGAGGAAAAATAGGTCACTCCAGGAGATAGCCAGAACCATGTTGAATGACAATTCAACCCCTAAACACTTATGGGCTGAAGCAGTGAATACTGCCTGTTATTTACAAAACAGAATCTATATAAGGCCGATATTAAAAAAGACTCCATATGAATTGTGGAAGGGAAGAAGACCCAACATATCCTACTTCCATCCATTTGGATGTCAATGTTTCATTCTAAACACTAAGGATAACTTGGGAAAATTTGATTCTAAGTGTGATGAAGGAATATTGCTTGGATATTCTGAAACTTCAAAGGCATAGAAAGTTTACAACTCTAGAACCTTAGTTATTGAAGAAGCTATCCATGTGAAGTTCAATGACAACAAGCCTGATAAGGAATTATCAGAGCTAGACAAATCATTTGCAGATCTTAGATTGAATGATACAAGTAAGTCATCAGATACGTCCAGTCATGATTTCTCAGTTGAAGAGTCCACTGCACCACTGGACGGTCCAGTAGCAGAACAAAGAGAACCAACTGGACACAACTAGCAAATGAAGAAACATCATCCAGAGGAGCAAATCGTCGGAGATCCAAAAGATAGAGTCAAAACCAGATCATCACTTCAATGACAGCAAGGTCACACAACACTCATATCTCAAATAGAACCTAAGACTATGGACGATGCCTTAGAAGATGAAAGCTGGGTCAAAGCAATGCAGGAAGAACTTGACCAATTTCAAAAGAACAATGTCTGGAAGCTAGTAGAACTCCCCAACGACAAAGAAGCTGTAGGAGCATAGTGGGTGTTCAGAAACAAGCTGGACGAAACAGGTAATATTGTGAGAAACAAAGCGAGGTTGATAGCAAAAGGTTACTCACAACAGGAAGGTATAGATTATACTGAAACTTATGCTCCTGTTGCACGTCTAGAGGCAATTCGCATTTTACTATCATTTGCAGCTCATAGCAATATGAAGTTATATCAAATGGACGTAAAAAGTGCATTCCTCAATGGACTCATAAAGGAAAAAGTCTATGTGGAACAACCCCCAGGATTTGAAAGTGATGCTTTTCCAAATCATGTTTTCAAACTTAACAAAGCTTTATATGGGTTGAAACAAGTCCCTAGAGCTTGGTATGAAAAACTCAGCTCATTTCTGTCAGAAAATGGTTTTTCTAGAGGAAAAGTAGACACTACATTATTTCGCAAAGACTACTCTTCTAATTTTATTATTGCACAAATATATGTTGATGATATCATATTTGGTGCCACTAATGAGTCTCTCTGTGAAGAATTTGCCAAATTAATGCAAACAAGTTTGAAATGAGCATGATGGGTGAGCTGAAATTCTTCCTTGGACTTCAAATCAAACAAACTGAAAAGGGCATATACATACATCAAACTAAGTATGTCAAAGAGCTACTAAAGACGTACAAGATGGACGATGCAAAACCAATGAGAACACCTATGCATCCAACAACAGTACTTGGACTGGACGACAACTCAAAGAAAGTAGATAACACTATTTACAGAGGAATGATAGGATCACTCCTATACCTCACAACGTCCAGACCTGACACCATGTTCAGTGTATGCTTATGTGGCAGATTTCAATCTGACCCAAGGGAAGTTCATTTAACTGCTGTTAAAAGAATTTTTTGATATCTTGCTGGAACCACTAATCTTGGTTTATATTTCAAAAGGCAGAAAGATTTCAGGCTAATTGGATACTGTGATGCTGATTATGCTGGAGATAGAATTGAAAGAAAAAGCACCAGTGGAGGGTGTCACTTCATTGGTGGTAATCTAGTCTCCTGGATATGCAAGAAGCAAGGAACCATTGCTCTGTCCACTGCTGAAGCAGAGTATATCTCAGTTGCAAAATGCTGTTCTCAAATCTTATGGATCAAACATTAACTTGAGGACTACAACATATATGAGAGTAACATTCCTATCTTCTGTGATAGTAAAGCTACAATAGATCTCTCTAAGAATCCCATATTGCATTCAAGGGCTAAACATATAGAGATCAAACATCACTTTATAGGAGACCATGTTCAGAAGGGTACTGTGGAACTACACTTTGTAACCACAGATAATCAGCTTGCTGATATATTCACTAAACCCCTTACTGAAGACAAGTTAATCCTTCTGAGGAACAAACTTGGCATGGACTCTATAAAGGAATGATTAACATCTACATTATACGTCCAATAAAACCATAGCGTCCAAAGGACATGACGTCCAAGGATCACTAAGTCATGCACGTGCATTGCATATATTTCATTTAAGTCCAACATCTGGACGATGCTTTTATCTTAGCATTTTTTTTAACATTGTTCAAATGGCCAAAACGGTTCGTTTCAGAGTAAGTATGAGTTAATACTTTATTTGAGTCACCAAAATGTTAGTAACCGTACACAGTTACCCATATTCTTCGCATGCCTTATCATGGCGGGTTTTATGGTGTAATTCCCATTTCAAATATTCAAAAAGCCCAAAATCATTTCACTTTCTCCGAACAACGCTCAGATATAAAACTATCAAAACGTCTCAAAAAATCCCTACCGTACCCATTTTCTCTAAGATTATCGTCACCCTTAAGCGCTCTCTCTCTCTCTCTCTCTCTCAAGAACTCAAAACCCTCTTAGAAAACCTAAAAATCCAAACTTTTCTACCATGTCAAGCTCTGCAAGCTCAAGAACCTCTGAACTCGACGTCCACACCTACCCTGAGACCACGGTGGTGTGCCAAGGTGCTGCTACAATGCACATTGAGCACTTTTTCAACATCAAAAAGCTGGAGAAGCTGGGTCTGAATCTGAACGAGAGCCTTCTGAAGTGTGGAATCAGAGGCTACTTCAATGAAAACCAGAAGATATTCTCTGAGTTGATTAGGATGTTCTGGAGAAATGCCAAATTCCAGAACTCAAGGGAGCTCGTGGCCACTGTTCTTGGACGAGAAGTGACACTGTCCACTGAGTCCATTGCAAAAGTAACTGGTTGCATTAGGGAACAGAACCAGTACAGAACAAACTGGGCCAATCAATACGCCAATCATGTTGCAAACATGCTTTGCAAGACCAAATCCACAGCCTCAATAAAGATTGAGTACAAGAACCTGTGCGAGGAAGCAAAAATCTGGCAGCAGGTGTGCAACAAGAGTATCCTGCACAAAGATGGGTCTAAGGACTCAATCACGGACTTACACAAGTTCGTGATATTCCACATTATGGAAGGTATCCCCTTCAACCTGCCTCACACCATTTACATCAACGTCGTGAGAATGATGAAGACTGTTGGTGGAACTGATGACATCTTCTACGCCACCCTGCTGAACAAGATCTTTTGGGATCAAAAGGTATATCAATGCTTCTTTGATGAACTAGATAAAGCTTCTTACGAAGATATTGTGAAGAAAGGGGAAATGGTGGCAACACAACAACCATTTGGCAAGTCCAACATAAAGCCCATGAGGATCAAGCTGACAACCAAGGTCCTAAGGAATTTGGACGAAGACAACATCAATAAGAAACGATATGAACAAAGCAAGATTATCTCCAATGATGATGAGGAGGAGATTGATCTTCTTGGCATTGGCAGGAAAATCAAAAGTTTGATGGAGGAACAGGGGAGCAGAAAGATAACACGTCAAATGACTCAAAAGCATGAGGAAGATGCTGAAAAGGAGAGAAGAACCAAGAAAAGACATGCTGATACCTCCACTGCTCAGTCTCCGGCAGAAAAGCGTCCAAGGACTGATGCGTCCAGACCTGCTCAAGCTGAGCAACGTCCAAAGGCAGCTCCAATGAAGCTTGCTCCAGTGAAGCCAAAGGTTAGGAAGCTTCAAATACTGGACGACTCTGACGATGATGACCAGATTCCAATTGGTCAAATCAAGAAGAAAGCAGAGGAGAAAGAGGCCCCTCAGCAGAAAAAGCAAAAGGTACAATCTGCTGAACCAACTTCCTTTCCGTCTAACGTGCCTCGACGAGTTAAGACTCGGGCAGCAAGGCCAAGGAGAGTTGCAGTTCTACCACCATCCTCCCAAGACACCGACAACATATCCACCAACGTCCCACTACCAGCTCCATCCTGTGCCCCATCCATATCAACAACCCAGCTTCCACATCTTCACTTGGACTTGTCCAAGTTTGTGCGTCCAAGGGATGCATGGTCCCCATGGACCATACCCCCCAAGCAGAAAATCAAAGAAGAAGAAGACAGAGAACATTTTCCAGTTGCATTCCTTACACGAAATGAACAGAATTTTTGTAAGAGGCGCGATGTGATCCGGAGGCCTCTACAAGAACCCTTGAAGAGGCATTTGACTACTGTCTTAGCACCAGAGTGGACGAGACATGATTATGCTCATGTTCCTTCAGCTGACTATGCTGCTATGCCAGAAGGAGCAATAATCAGCAACCCTCTGGCCACTTAGACGAGAGAAGTGTATCCACACTTGATCCGCATGCCTCATCCTTACTCCTGTCCAACTGGAACTCAACAAAGAGTGTGTCAAGCAGCGGTAGACCTGCCTGAACCAGAAGTAGAGGTTGCTTCTCGATTCACAAAGTCGGTTGCGGAGCAGAAAGGGAAGGCTCCAAGAAAGAAGAAGGCACCGTCCAAGAAGCCCCCTGTCAGCAGGGATATTGAACTGGCCGCAGAATTGCAGTTGGCCATTAAAGAAAGCCTGGACCCTTCCAAGTCGAAGCAGCGTCCAAATGTAGAGTGGGTCAAGGATGTTCGCATCTGGACTCCCATCACAAAGTTCCTGCCCCAACCTGCTGGAACTCCAGTGCTAAACTTCCAGCCAGGCGATTATGATGAACTTGGCAAACTTCTTCAACAAATGTATATACCAAACCAAGCCATGGCCTACCCACCAAACCTTCACATAAGCCGCGCCACAGAAATAAAGTTTGTACCAGACAGGGTGTGTCCCAGACTACCCTTATATGATGTTGGTTGAAAGAAAGGCTACAAGTTCTACGACATTGAGATGCCAAGCAGGGAAGAGAAAGTTGAAATCCTGCAAAATTCCTCTCATACCTGGGGTCATCTGTTTGACAAGACTGGTAAGCTTACGCGTTCACTCGGAACCTTTGATTCCATTATCTTTTGGCGCCAGATCTTATGGAACGACTCCCAGAAGGCCTTCTCCTCCGGCAGCTCCAAGAGTGATTTTGTTCACCCCCCTCTTGGTCTTGAGGTGCTGCGTCCAGTGAAGTCTCACCACTTCTCAGACACCTTTGCCTGCTTTCTGAAAGATTCAGATGACTATCTGGAGATAATGAAGACATTGCCTATCATCAGAAGCAACAAAGTGTTTGATCTTCGAACACTGGATCGCACAGAGTTTGTGGAGGAACTCCAAACTCTGCATGAGGAGTACAAAGCAGAAGAAGCCAGAGCAGCAGAACAAGCTCGTCTAGAGCAGTTGGCTCTTGAGCAAGCTGAGGCTGCAACCACAGAAAAAGAAGATTAGGTTGCCAAGTCAAAAGCTACACAAGCAGAGTTGGATGAAGCATCTGCCAAAGTAACAAAGGTGCTAACTCATCTTGACCTGGACCCATCTGTACCAGTAGACGTGAAACACTTTGTCACTTTACATGAAGAACCTCACATCCAATCTGGAAAGTCCAAGGATGATAGAGAGCCCATTGTTGAAGCATCCAAGCCCATGGAATCAACTGCAGCAAAGCCTCCTGCTGAAGATATAACCAGCTTCCCCATTGTTGATGCATCTACTGAAGCTCACTCGGGTACACGTCAACTGGTTCCCACAGGATCTTCAAGTCCAAGGGGCAGCAATCCCTTACGATTCGCTGAACCTCAAGGGGTCTCAGAAGATCGTGTTCATGAGATCGTGCAACAGGCTTTGAGACAACAACAACTGGAAACCGAAGCAGCTCTTCAAGCATTTCAGCAAAGGTAGCAGGATGAGGCTGCTCAACATCGAATGTTGCTGCAGAATGCCATCACTGAACAATTCATGAGCCTCTCCCAGACGCTTGTAAATCAAATTCAAAATACTGCAGCCAACCTGCTTGGACAAGTTGCTCATGTTGTTCCACCTATCCAACCACAACCTCATCAACTAGCACCACCTGCCCAAGCACCACCAGAACAACCACCACCACCATCACAAGAACTACCTCCACAGCCATAGGTGACCATGATGGTCAAGTCATTTTTCCATCTTTCAAACCCATTTTTGTTAATGGCAAAGGGGGAGAAATTGGAATTTTGATGTCATAGAAGTATATACTCTACACTCTGTGAATATATTGGCTATTTTATGAAAACGTCTTTAATATATGAAGTGTTTATTTCATATATATTCCGCATCCATATCCTTGATATGTTTTACACTTTGATATCTATTATATCTGATATATTCTTGCTGTATATTATACGCTGTTATCAGATGCATAAGAAATGTTGAACTTAAGGGGAGTACTTCATTTCATATACTTTATCTCTGTCAACATAAACTGGCATAACATAATCATCTCTTACATGATTTATAATAGTCATATATGATTATGTGCATGTTAACATCAAAATTTAACATTATTTGTCATCATCAAAAAGGGGGAGATTGTTAGGTTCTAAGACCTTGTACGATGTCCAACCCCTCGAATTTCAGTTTTGATGATAACAATTAAAGGATAAATTTTGAAGTATCTAATGGTCTTGTTTGAGTGTTATAGGATCTACGTCGTCCAATGCCGCAATGGTATTGTATCTCTCAAACCTCGACTTTATGTTTCAATAAGAAAAGCGTCCAAATACGTTTTGTAAAGAACTACAGTCAGTGTCCAATGCTCTTGTAAAAGCAAGCGTCCAATGTCTGTATAACCTACACACTGTGTTTTCTATCTTAAAAGTAATATAATATGACAATACGTTTTCGATGAAGATTCTCTGCTATGCAACGATTATTCTCTCTCATTCTAACATGAAAATCTATTTGAACTTTTGAAAAGTATTGAACAGGAACAAAGAAGCTTCTGACTGCAGAAAAAGTACAAGTAGCGGAGGCGCTACATGTACGGTTGTCTCCTCTAGCTCTCCACCCCAAGTCAAAACGTGACAACGGTCACATGCTTTGGAGAGAACCGCTTTTGGCAAAGGAACAGATCCCACAACGGATACTTTACACCAAGCTGCCTATAAATAGAGGAACCAGCTCATGCATCAAATAGTGACAAAAATACAAAAAGGCTGAAACTCTGTCAAAACGACTGGACGATCCATACTAAAGCGAAAAAGAACTTTCTACTTAGCTTTACTAAGCTATTTTGTGTATTCGCGATTATTGTAATATCCTCTCTGTGAGAGTTACTCTTTCTTTCTATACACAAACAATTTCTGTTTGGAAAGCCAGGAGTGACTTAGTGTTAAAGAATACTTGGGTTTGCTTTTAATCTCAGGGGGAGATTAAAGGTGTGCCAGGAGTGGCCTAGAGAATACTTGTAGCCAGAAGTGGCCTAGAGAATACTTGTGAGTAATTAGATTCTGATTAGTAGAACCCTTCAAAGGTTTTTGAAGGAGAACTAGACGGAGCTCAGTTTGAATGAACCAGTATAAAACTAAGTGTTCTATTTTCTCGCTTTCTAGCTTACTTGCATATCTCTTAAGTTATCTCTTCAACATACCACGAAAGTGTTTCTTTACACATTTTATCTATTAATCTTTTACGTGTGTTCTGACGAACAACGAGAAAAAACAATTTCATTGGACTGTTGCATTTGAACCACTGGACGATAGCATAATCTTCTGTTTCACTAAGTTCTTGTAAAACTTAAGATATACTATCTTCATATTTGTTAAAGGTTTTCGAAGAAAATATAAATACACTATTCAACCCCCCCTTCTAGTGTATTTCTCTATATTTCAAAATGATATTCTATGATTAAGGTGATTGTTGGTCATTCAATTTTATGATAACTATGGAATTTACCTAATATAGCCAAAAGAAGTGTCTTTGAAGTGTACCTTTCTTTTTGTCAGTCTGCAAATTATTTTCTTTTTATGATTTGGGTCCAATCCCAAGTACTTAATTTGTTTGTTGTGTAACAGTACTTATGCAAGCAAGTATATACCAATCATTGCTAGTGTTAGTGAGCATCAGCCACCTACTTGGCCTTCATACTTTATGGATATAAATGTCTTGGCATTCCTGGTTCCAGCTGGCATTATTGTGAGTTATTTTTTATTAAAAAGATTAAGATTATTTGTTTTTATCTTGTCATATTCTATATAAAGTAAATCGTGGCGGTGCTTACCTACTGTAGGCATGCTTTTCTCCCCTATCTGATGCAAGCTCCTTTGTGGTACTTTATATTGTTACATCCGTGTACTTTTCTGGAGTCATGGTAAGAATAATAATGGGGGTGGTTTTTCTTACTATTGCATTTTTATTATTTTATTGAGGACATAATCTTGCTGAATATCAGGTTCGCTTGATGGTCGTACCTGCTCCAGCAGCATGTATCTTGTCTGGGATTGCTCTTTCTCAGGCTTTTGATGTTTTCACAAGATCTATTAAGTTGCAGTTGCCCAGCCTGATGGTCATTCTCACATTGATGTAAGCATTATTTTTTAATCATCACCAGTTTTGGTATTAGATCATGTTCTTTTGGTCACTTTATGAGTTTGCTTTGTTCAAATTGTGCTTTTGATTATCAAGGCAGGGGAAGCCAGTTCTGAAAGTGTTGTGTCAAATGATTCAGTGAAGACTGATAAAAGTGAGGACACATCAAAGGAACAAACCTCAAAGAAGAGCAAGAAGAAGGAAAAGGAACCTGTGGAAAAGCCTCCGAGCAAGTCACAAATTAAGAAAAGGCTTTTGGTTTTACCTCTGGAAACATCCATCATTGCTATTATCTTGCTTGTGTTGCTAGGTGCCTTCTATGTGGTAATTTCCTAAGCACAATATCATTCATTGAAGTTTCCTAGGTTTTTAAGGTAGATTATTTATTTGATACAAGTTTTTTGGTTTTTTTCCACTAGGAGTTTACAATTTTATTTCTCCCTTTGTATTTAAGTAATATATAATATATTTTATTATTTTACAATTTACTTCATTAAATGAACCCCTCTTTATAGTTAAAAATTGTAGGATTCTGCTGATTAATACTCAATTAGAAGTATGATGTCTTCTTATATTGATTTTTTTTCCTTTCTGAACAATAATGCCCTTTCATGCTACTGTGTATGTTATAACAAAGTTCCTCGCTATCTTGATTTCTCATGTAGGTTCACAGTGTATGGGCAGCAGCAGAAGCTTATTCAGCCCCTTCTATTGTTCTAACATCACGTTCACATGATGGACTTCATGTTTTTGACGATTTTAGAGAGGCTTATGCTTGGCTGAGTCATAATACAGAAATAGATGATAAAGTAAGTTCTATGGGATTTCATTATTTTTCTGCTGAAATGCATGTGTGGTGTCTTGTGTACAATTTTTTTTACCGATGTTGCCAACCTTGAGTATCTTTGCCTTTTTCTCTAACAAGTTCAGAATTTAGGCTAATTACTGATATTCTTTCTGAAAAAGATCGTTGGAATTAATGGTGATAATTAGCTTGCATTATTTCCTGTGTTTTGTATTAATTCCTGAAATTTACATTATGTTTCGAAATTAAATCCATTGAGGCTGCTGGTAATGAAAATTGACTATTTTCAGTAGTTTGATATTATGGGAAGTGAAATTCAGTTGAGACTTGAGGTGATTTAACTGATGTTATAAATTAACTTGGGCCATAGTCTGTTCCTTGTAAGAATTATTTGGTCCCCTGTACAAGTTTGGTTCCTTTTCCATTTTTTTTCCATCAGTGGAAATTTGGTGAGAAGTTACTTAATCATTCGTTAATGCTTCATATTGCCAAAAGGGATTATGTGAAAATTGTAATTTATGAACTCAACTCCAGAGAAGAAAGTTCTGAAGTAGGCATATTAAGTATTAACCCCTTAGTATGTAATATATTCAAATTTTGGTTAATGCATTAACCGAATATTGATTTAATTAACCACTTGAGTGGGTAATGTTTCTAAATTATTAATTATAAAATTTATGGCTTTAATTTAAGTTCCTAAATTGTTTTCTCCCTAAGATTACTTTTCTTACCCCAAATGAAGAGCAAATAAATGCTGGTTAAAACACATTAAAAATGTCGAGATATTGACACTCATAAAATTTCTTGTAGGTGGCATCTTGGTGGGACTATGGGTACCAAACAACTGCCATGGCTAACCGAACTGTCATTGTTGACAATAGTACCTGGAATAACACACATATTGCTACTGTTGGTACTGCCATGTCTTCCCCAGAGAAGGCAGCTTGGGAAATTTTCCACTCATTGGATGTCAAATATGTTCTTGTTGTCTTTGGAGGTTAGCTTCTTTCTCTTTATTGGGATTATCTTAAGTCACCTTGTTCTGATTTGATGCTATAATTATTAACAGGACTGGTTGGCTATCCCAGTGATGATATCAATAAGTTCCTGTGGATGGTTCGTATTGGAGGGGGTGTATTCCCTCACATAAAGGAACCAGATTATTTAGTAAGTTAAACGAGTAATATGGGTTGTTCAATTTTTATCATGGCCTTGATATTTTATTTTGGAGAACAGATGATATTCTAGCTTCCTTCAGTAATATTCAGCTTTTGAGGAGTGTTAACACCTTTTTTTTTTCTTTCAAATTTTAAAAGAGGGACGGTCAATATCGGATTGATTCCATGGCCACACCAACAATGCTAAACTGCCTCATGTATAAACTTTCATATTACAGGTCAGCTTTTCTGTAAAATCGATTGTTTGAAAATTTCCAGTTTTCAACTGGTATGCTACCTAACTCCCCTTACCCTGCTATTGCTCCAGATTTGTGGAGACAGATGGTAAAGCTTTCGACAGAGTGAGGCGGATAGAAATTGGGAAGAAATATTTCAAACTTACGCATTTTGAGGAGGTCAGATTATTTCTATTAAAACTGTGTCCTGTATAAAATAATTCTGTTAGGAACTGGCTTGCTGTGTATTTCATCTATTATGATCCTGGAATTAATCTTGGTGGATGCATTAATGAATTACTTGCTGAACTAAACATGTTATTTGCTCTACTATACTTAGTATGGATAACCAGTATGAATGTATGATACAGTTTCCTTAAATAAATTTTTATTTAGAATGACCTACATCTGTTAATTGTTACAATGTGTATGTGTTTTGATAGTGTTATTCTGCGTTTTTCCTTACTAATCTACCATGTGTTTCCTTACTAATGCATTCAGGTGTTCACAACTCACCATTGGATGGTTCGGATCTACAAGTTGAAACCACCAAAGAACAGGATTCGAGGAAAGATTAAAAAATAAAAATCAGTACGTAAATGATTGTTTATTATATGACTTAGATATTCCTTCTTAATATTTGATCTTAGATCACTTAACCTAGCCATGACTGATCACTTGTTTCCATGTTTTGCAGAAAGCAAGCTGAAAAACTGCCTCGAAAAGAAAAGGATTAAAAAGGAACCCCTTTTAGTTTAGTTTTTCATTTGTTTTAGTAGGTGACTTTATTTCTTAGCGTGCGTTTCATGTATACATGTATACGACTAATGCAATTGCCATGAAAGGGATTTTGCCGGCATTATTAGTTACTCTCTTTAGTATCGAATGATCAAACGAAAATTTTGGAACTATATATTTTGACTGAATGTTTTAAGATCTTATTTTTAGGATTGAAATGCACATCAGCAAAATGATTTGATAATTTTCTGGCCATGTACACTCGGTATTTATTTAAGGATTAAAAATAAGAAGGTACTGAATTATTTTTCAAGATAAACGTAATATAGCACTTCTTCCTTAAATTTGTAATTGAATCTTGAATAACCGAGGAGAAAAAAAGCAGCAATACCGAAGAAGCAATTAAGGCCCCGTTTGGGGTAGATTTTAGTTTTCAAAATTTTAAAAACTAAAACTAGTTTTCTGTTTTTACTTTTTATTTTTTCGTTTCCAAAGCTGTTCCCAATTTTTAAAACAATCTCATGAAACTAAAACATTCTCATCACTCCCTAAACCCTAGCCTCAGTTTGTATCTTCTTACCCCTTGAATCAGACCGCACGAGAGAAATCCTATTATACTGTGTTGACAAGCTGAATAATTAAACAATAAATTAGGGAGTAGAAGCTGTGTGGAGAAATTTCTCAGCATAACAATTCTAATAAAAATCGCAATTGCCACCTTCTTTGTCGACTGCGTCATCATTGGGTTCATGGGTTGCGTCATTGTTGAGTTTGTGGTCGCGCGCTGTTGGAGACTGGTTCTGCTGCCGGCAACGACCCTATGGAATACTAGTTGAAGAAAACAATTTTGGGGGATGAAAGAGTGTTCGGCGGTGGCGGTCGGTGGTGATGATCGGCGATGATGGTGGCGATGTGCTGGCGATGGAGTTGAGGTTACTAGGAACAAAGGCTGGTGGAGAGTTCTTGTTTCAATAATGAGAGAGAGAGAGAGAGAGAGAGAGGAGGACCTTCATAAAAACTAAAAACATACAGAAAACCTCTTTTTTGGTTTTGAAAACTAACCATAAATTGTTTTGAATTTTGGTTAAAAACCATTTTAACCCCAAATTTGCCAAACACGTTTTGTTTTAAAATTGTATTTAAAAATCAAAAGCTGAAAACTTACAACCACCCCAAACAGAGCCTAAAGGAAGACGTGCTAGTTGTTGAAAAGGAGGTGTGTCAGACTGAGAAGGATAATTTTGTCTTTTTAATTTTATTATGCAAGATAAAAAGTTGTCTTTTAATTTATTGACTAACAAATTTTTATGTTTTTGTTTTGTCCTTTATCATTTCTTTTATTTTGTCTCAACCATTTTTAAAATCAAACATGAAACTTTTTTGGTGTCGTGTTGTCCCTCGTATCTTAACAAATCAAACAAACCATTATAGAAGGTACCTCACTATTTTTACTTGACTTTCTTTTCCTTATTATGATCAAATTAAATCTATACATATACATTGATGCGAAAAGAAATTTGTAAAATACATATAGCTTTAGTAGTTTTTTTTTCTTCATCATGATATTAGTGTACAGTATTCACTTGCTTTCTGATGACTAACCTCTATCAGGAAACTTGGCTGGCTATCATTAATGAGGTCTCCCTTCCCAAGTACTTTTTTGTCATATACAGGACTCGAACATGAGAAATTACTTAATTCAAATATATATAATCCTATTATAAATCTATACTCCATCCATTTCAAAATGAGTGTCGTCCTACATTTTTTTACACAGACCAAGAAAAACTATTAAATAGATGAAAAAGAGAAGTAATTTTACAAAACTAACCTTATTGTTAAGTACATTGAAAAGCTAAAGTGACACTTATTAGGGGTATTAATGAAAAAAAGTAATTAATATTACATTGAAAAGCCAAATGCGACATTCATTTTGGGACATAAGGAGTATTAAAGTTCATATTTTCCCGACATTGAAATTAGAAATAGTCTCTCCACATTCCCTAAAATTTAAGGCCTAAGCCAGATAAGAAAAAATATATAAAATTTTGGTTGATTTCAATTTTAGACATATGTGGAACTAAAAAGCCTTTTAAATGTTAATTCAAGGAACGATAAATAGAGGTAGTAAACTGGATTGTCTAGCCTGACTTGGGCATAAAATCGAATTAGGTTGGGCCAAGTTTCGTCCAATTTGACGATGGCAATGGTTAAATATATCCTACTAAATTAATAAATATACCTCTCTTTTCCTTTGTTTTTGCTATTTTTTCTAAAGTTTAATTATGTTTTTAGTCTTTGAAATTTGAGATGAATTTGGTTTTGGTCCCTCAAATTTTAAAAAATATAATTTTAGTTCCTTAAATTTACTATAATAATTGTTTTATATTCTGATTAAAAACTAGTCACTGACTAGTTTTATTAGTTTTTCTTTTTTGAAAAAATAATAATCTTGGAGTGATGGTGCCCAAACCGAAACCCTCAGTCTACTTGGAACCGGGCTCTGCTGTGGAAGTGAGCATCAATGGATCATGGTTTTCGAGCACCGTCATCCGCCACGTTGGCAACGTCGGGTTCTAGGTCAAGTTCAATAACTTAGTTAGTGACGAGCAAAGTGTCAGTCTTCACCAGCTCCGGCCAATCACAAGCCACAAGGTGTTTCAGCTTTTTCTTTTTGAAAAATAATAATCTCTTGGAAAATTTGTTAATTAACAGAATAATAATAATATCTCTATGATCCAAATAAAGTTTGTGTATATTTTGGGGTTCAGGGAAAACAAACAGAGGGAAGGCGTAGAAGAAATAGCAAAGACGATAGAGACGGTATCAGTGAGTTGGCCGACGAAGTTCTTCTCCACATAATGAGTTTTATGGACACAAAATCTGCTGTTTGAACTTGTGTTCTGTCCAAACGGTGGAAGGATCTTTGCAAATGTCTAAGAACTAATCTCTGTTTCTCACTTGGATCGCATCAAAATTTTAGGAAATTTGTGTCTTGGGTTATCTCTAGTCGAGATGATTCCTATTCTCTACTTAGTCTTGCTATTAACAATTACATGTATCTCATTGAGCCCGAATTTGTAGATAGGGTCATTAGTTATGCTTTGTTTCACAATGTCCAACAGTTTAAAGTGACCGCTCATGGCTAGGTTAAGTGATTTCCAATCAAATATTAAGAAGGAATATCTAGCGCATATCAACAATCCTGTTCTTTAGTGGTTTCAGCTAGTGTAAATTTTTTGTCCTTGAATTTTTTGGAATTTAAATTTTTGTTGATATTTGTTTAGGGTTTAGGATTCATAAGGATGCAACAAAGATAATGGGACACCAAAATCCAAAAGACTTATTTTCATACGAAAATTGCACCATGGGCCGAAAATGCATCACGACACCAAGAACGGACCACGGGGAACCACGGACCTCAAAACTGAAAAGTGCTCCGAGCATTATAGTTTTTTATGCATAAGGATGCAACAAGGATTAAGGGGGACCAAAACGCAAAAGTCTTATTTTGGAACGAAAGTTGCACGATGGGCCGAAAATGCACCACGGGAACCAAAAATGGACCACGGGATACCATAGACCTCAAAACTGAAATGCGCTACCAGCATTATGGTTTTTTATGCATATGGATGCAACAAAGATCACGGGGCTCCAAAAACCAAAAGTCTTATTTTCGCACGAAAATTGTACCATGGGTCGAAAATGCACCACGTGCACAAAAAATAGACCACGAGGCACCACAGACCTCAAAACTGAAAATCGCTCAGAGCATTATGATTTTTTATGCATCATGATGCACCAAGGATCACAGGGCACAAAAATCATAAAGTCTTATTTTCGCACGAAAATTGCACCATGGGACGAAAATGCACCACAGGTACCAAAAATGGACCACGGGGTACCACGGACCTCAAAACTAAAAAGTGCTCTCAGCATTATGATTTTTTATGCGTAAGGATGCAACAACGATTATGGAGAACCAAAACCCAAAAGTCTTATTTTGGCACGAAACTTGTACCATGGGCCAAAAATGCACCACGGACACAAAAAATGGACCACGAGGCACAATGGTCCTCAAAACTGAAAAGTGCTCAGAGCATTATGGTGTTTTATGCATAAGGATGCAACAAAGATCACAAGGCACTAAAATCCAAAAGTCTTATTTTGGCACGAAAATTGTACCATGGGCCGAAATGCACCACGGGTACCAAATATAAAGCACGGGGCACCACGGACCTCAAATCTAAAAAGTTCTCCGAGCATTATAGTTATTTATTCATAAGGATGCAATAAAGATAATGGGGCACCAAAATCCAAAAGTCTTATTTTCGCACGAAAATTGCACCATGGGCAAAAAAAGCACCACGACACCAAAAACGAACCACGGGGCACCACGGACCTCAAAACTGAAAAGTGCTCACAGCATTATGGTTTTTCATGCATAAGGATGCAATAAGGATTACAGGGGACCAAAATGCAAAAGTCTTATTTTGGCACGAAAGTTGCACCATGGGTCGAAAATGCACCAGGGGCACCATAAACCTCAAAAATGAAAAGTTCCCCGAGCATTATGGTTTTTTATGCATAAAAATGCAACAAAGATCAAGGGGCACAAAAACCAAAAAGTCTTATTTTCGTACGAAAATTATACCATGGGTAAAAAATGCACCACGGGCAGAAAAAACGGACCATGGGGCCCCACGGACCTCAAAACTGAAAATAGGTCCGACCATTATGATTTTTTATGCATCATGATGCACCAAGGATCATGGGGCACTAAAACCCAAAAGTCTTATTTTCGCACGAAAATTGCACCATGGGACGAAAATGCACCACGCGCACCAAAAATGGACCACGAGACACTACGGAACTCAAAACGTAAAAGTGCTCCGAGCATTATATTATGCCTAAGTATGCAACAAGGATCATGGAGGACCAAAGTCCAAAAGTCTTATTTTGGAACAAAACTTACACCATGGGCCAAAACTGCACTATGAGTAGCAAAAATGGACCACGGAGCACCACGGACCTCAAAACAGAAAAGTGCTCCAAACATTATGGTTTTTTATTCATAAGGATGCAACAAAGATAACTGGGCACAAAAGCCGAAAAGTCTTATTTTCACACGAAAATTGCACCGTGGGCCGAAAATGCACCACGACACAAAAAATGGACCACGGGGAACCATAGATGTCAAAACTAAAAAGTGGTCCGAGCATTATGATTTTTATGCAAAAGGATGCAACAAGGATTACGGGGGACCAAAACCAAAAGTCTTATTTTGGCACGAAAGTTACACCATCGGCCGAAAATGCACTACGGGCACCAAAAATGGACCACGGGGCACCACGGACATCAAAACTGAAAAATGCCCCGAGGATTATGATTTTTTATGCATAAAGATGCAACAAAGATCAAGGGGCACAAAAACCCAAAAGTCTTATTTTCGCACGAAAATTGCACCATGGGCCGAAAATGCACCACAGGTACGAAAAATGGACCACGGGGCAGCACAGACCTCAAAACTGAAAAGTGCTCCAAGCATTATGGTTTTTTATGCCTAAGGATGCAATAAGGATCACGGGGTACCAAAACCCAAAATTCTTATATTAGCACGAAAATTGCACCGTGACCCGAATGCACCACGGGGCACCACAGACACCAAAACTAAAAGCATTATGATTTTTAATGCATAAGAATGCACCAAGAATCACGGAGAACCAAAATCCAAAAGTCTTATTTTCGCACGAAAACTACACCTTGGGCCGAAAATGCACCATGCACCAAAAAAGGACCACCAGGCACCACGGACCTTAAAACTGAAAAGTGCTATGAGCATTATGATTTTTTATGCATAAGGATGCAACAAGGATTACGGGGGACCAAAATGCAAAAGTCTTATTTTGGCACAAAAGTTGCACCATGGGCCGAAAATGCACCACGGGCACCAAAAATTGACCACAGGACATCACAGACCTCAAAATTGAAAAGTACCCCGAGCATTATGATTTTTTATGCATAAAGATGCAACAAAGATCAAGGGGAACCAAAACCCAAAAGTCTTATTTTCACACGAAAATTGCACCATGGGCCGAAAATGCACCACGTCACCAAAAACGGTAGACGGGGAACCACGGACCTCAAAATTGAAAAGTGCTCCAAGCATTATGGTTTTTTATTCATCAGGATGAAACAAAGATAATGGGGCACCAAAATTCAAAAGCCTTAGTTTCGCACGAAAATTGCACCATGGGCCGAAAATGCACCACGGTCCCAAAAATGGACCATGGGGAACCACGGACCTCAAAATTGATAAGTGCTCTGAGCATTATGATTTTTTATGCATAAAAATGCAACAAGGATGATGGGGGACCACAATGCAAAAGTCTTATTTTGGCACGAAAGTTGCACCATGCACCGAAAATGCACCACAGGCACCAAAAATGGACCACGAGGCACCATAGACCTCAAAACTGAAAAGTGTCATGAGCATTATGGTTTTTTATGCATAAAGATGCAACAAAGGTCAAGGGGCACCAAAATCCAAAAGTCTTATTTTCGCACGAAAATTGCACCATGTGCCGAAAATGCACCACAGGTACGAAAAATGGACCACGGGGCACCACAGACCTCAAAAATGAAAAATGCTCCGAGCGTTATGGTTTTTTATGCCTAAGGATGCAACAAGGATCATAGGGCACCAAAACCCAAAATTCTTATATTAGCATGAAAATTGCACCATGACCCGAATGCACCACGGGGCACCACAGACCCCAAAACTAAAAGCATTATGGTTTTTAATGCATAAGAATGCACCAGGGATCACAGAGAACCAAAACCCAAAAGTCTTATTTTCGCGCGAAAACTACACCTTGGGCCGAAAATGCACCATGAACCAAAAAATAACCACCAGGCACCACGGACCTTAAAACTGAAAAGTGTTATGAGCATTATGATGTTTTAGGCATATGGATGCAACAAGGATTACGAGGGACCAAAATGCAAAAGTCTTATTTTGGCACAAAAGTTACACCATGGGCTGAAAATGCACCACGGACACCAAAAATTGACCACCGGACATCACAGACCTCAAAATTGAAAAGTACCCCGAACATTATGATATTTTATGCATAAAGATGCAACAAAGATCAGGGGGAACCAAAATCCAAAAGTCTTATTTTCACACGAAAATTGCACCATGGGCCGAAAATGCACCACGTCACCAAAAAGGTACACGGGGAACCACGGACCTCAAAACTGAAAAGTTCTCCGAGCATTATGATTTTTTATTCATAAGGATGCAACAAAGATAACGAGGCACCAAAATCCAAAAGTCTTATTTTCGCACGAAAATTGCACCATGGGCCGAAAATGCACCACGGTACCAAAAATGGACCATGGGAAACCATGGACCTCAAAATTGATAAGTGCTATGAGCATTATGATTTTTTATACATAAAAATGCAATAAGGATTATGGGGGACCACAACCCAAAAGTCTTATTTTGGCACGAAAGTTGCACCATGCGCCGAAAATGCACCACGGGCACAAAAAATGGAGCACGGGGCACCATAGACCTCAAAACTGAAAAGTACCCCCAAGCATTATAGTTTTTTTATGCATAAAGACGCAACAAAGATCAAGGGGCACCAAAATTCAAAAGTCTTATTTTCGCACGACAATTTCACCATGAGCCGAAAATGCACCACAGGTACGAAAAATGGACCACGGGGCACCACAGACCTCAAAACTGAAAAGTGCTCCTAGCGTTATGGTTTTTTATGCCTAAGGATGCAACAAGGATCACAGGGCACCAAAACCCAAAATTCTTATATTCGCACGAAAATTGCACCATGACCCAAATGCACCACGGGGCACCACAGACCCCAAAACTAAAAGCATTATGGTTTTTAATGCATAAGAATGCACCAGGGATCACGGAGAACCAAAACCCAAAAGTCTTATTTTCACACGAAAACTACACCTTGGGCCGAAAATGCACCATGAACCAAAAAAGAACCACCAGGCACCACGGACCTTAAAACTGAAAAGTGCTATGAGCATTATGATTTTTTACGCATAAGGATGCAACAAGAATTACGGGGGACCAAAATGCAAAAGTCTTATTTTGGCACAAAAGTTGCACCATGGGCCGAAAATGCACCACGGGCACCAAAAATTGACCACGGGACATCACAGACCTCAAAATTGAAAAGTACCCCGAGCATTATGATATTTTATGCACAAAGATGCAACAAAGATCAAGGGGAACCAAAACCCAAAAGTCTTATTTTCACACGAAAATTGCACCATGGGCCGAAAATACACCACGACATCAAAATTGGACCACGGGGCACTACAGACCTCAAAATTGAAAAGTGCTTCGAGCATTATAGTTTTTCATTCATAAGGATACAACAAGGATTACGGGGGACCAAAACCCAACAGTCTGAATTTGGCACGAAAGTTGCACCTTGGGGCAAAAATGCACCACGGACACCAAAAATGGACCACGAGGCACCACGGACCTCAAAACTGAAAAGTGATCCAAGAATTATGGATTTTTATGCACAGAGATGCAACAAAAATCATGGGGCATCAAAATCCAAAAGTCTTACTTTCGCACGAAAATTGCACCATGGGCCGAAAATGCACCACGTGTACTAAAAATGGACGACGGGGCACCACGGACCTCAAAACTGAAAAGTGTTCCGAGCATTATGGTTTTTTATTCATAAGGATGCAACAAAGATAACTGGACACCAAAACCCAAAAGTCTTATTTTTGCACGAAAATTGCACCATGGGCCGAAATTGCACCACGGCACCAAAAACAGATCACGGGGAACCACGAACCTCAAAACTGAAAAGTGCTATGAGCATTATGGTTTTTTATAGATAAGGATGCAACAATGATCACGGGGGACCAAAACCCAAAAGTCTTATTTTGGCACAAAAATTGCACAATGGTCAGAAAATGCACCACGGGCACCAAAAATAGACCACGGGGCACCACGGACCTCAAAACTGGAAAGTGCTCCGAGCATTATTATTTTTTATGCACAAGGATGCCCCAAGGATCCCGGGGCACCAAAGTCCAAAAGTCTTATTTTCGCACAAAAATTGCACTATGGGCCTAAAATGCACCTCGGGCACCAAAAATGGACTACGGGACACCACGGACCTCAAAACTAAAAAGTGCTCCGAGCATTATTATTTTTTATGCATAAGGATGCCACAAGGATTATGGGGGAGCAAAACTCAAAAGTCTCATTTTGGCACGAAAGTTGCACCATGGGTCGAAAATACACCACGATCACCAAAAATGGACCACGGGGCACCACAGACGTCAAAATTGAAAAGTACTCCGATCATTATAGTTTTTTATTCATAAGGATGCAACAAGGATCATGGGTTTACCAAAAACCAAAAGTCTTATTTTGGCACAAAAATTGCACCAAGGTTTGAAAATGCACCACGGGCATAAAAAATGGACCATGAGGCACAACGGACCTCAAAACTAAAAACCGCTTTGAGCATTATGATTTTTTATGCATAATGATGCACCAAGGATCATAGGGTACCAAAACCCAAAAGTCTTACTTTTGTACGAAAATTACACCACGGCCCAACAATGCACCACGGGCACCAAAAATGGAACAGGGGCACCATGGACCTAAAAACTAAAAAGTGCTCCGAGCATTATGATTTTTTATGCATAAGGATGCAACAAAGATCATGGGGAACCAATACCCAAAAGTCTTATTTTCGCACGAAAATTGCACCATAGGCCGAAAATGTAGCACGAGCAGCAAAAATGCACCACATACCCCAAAACCAAAAAGTTCTTTTAGCATTATGATTTTTTAGGCATAAGAATGCTCCAGAGATCACGGGGCTCCAAAAACCAAAAGTCTTATTTTCGTACGAAAACTGTACCATGGCCCGAAAATGCACCACGCGCCAAAAAAGGACCATGGGGCACAACGGACCTCAAAATTGAAAAGTGCTCCAAGAATTATGATTTTTTATGCATAATGATGCACCAAGGTTCACGGGGTACCAAAACCTAAAAGTCTTAATTTTGTACGAAAATTGCCCCATGGAACGAAAATGCACCACAGGCACAAAAATGGACCAGGAGGCACCACGGACCTCAAAACTGGAAAGTGCTCTGAGCATTAATGTTTTTTATTCCTAAGAATGCACTAGGGAACACGGGGCACCAAAACCCAAAAGATTTATTTTCGCACGAAAACTGTACAATGGGTCGGAAATGCACCACGCACCAAAAATAGACCACGGGGCAGCACAGACCTCAGAATTGAAAAGTGCTTCGAGCATTATGGTTTTTTATGCATAAGCATGCAACAAAGTCATATTTTCACACGAAAATTGCACCATGCCCTGAAAATGCACCACTGGGCACCACAGACCTCAAAACTGAAAAGTTCTGTGAGCATTATGGTTTTTTATGCATAAGAATGCACCAGGGATCACGGGGCACCAAAACCCAAATTTCTTATTTTCGCACGAAAAGTGCAGTATAGGTAAAAAATGCACTAAGGGCACCAAAAATGCACCACGTGGCACCAAAAATTGAAAAGTGCTATGAGTATTAAGGTTTTTTATGCATAAGAATGCACCAGGGATCACGGAAACCAAATCCAAAAAGTCTTATTTTCGCATGAAAACTCTACCATGTGCGGAAAATGAACCACGCACCAAAAATGGACCATGGGGCACCCCGGACCTACAAATTGAAAAGTGCTCCAAGCAATATGATTTTTTATGCATAGGGATGCAACAAGGATTACAGGGGATCAAAATACAAAAGTCTTATTTTGGCACGAAAGTTGCATCATGGGCTGAAAATGCACCACGGGCACCAAAATCCAAAAGTCTTATTTTCGCACGAAAATTGCACCATGGGACGAAAATGCACCACGGTTACAAAAAATGGACCATGGGTCCCCGCAGACCTCAAAACTGAAAATGGCTTCGAACATTATGGTTTTTGATGTATAAGAATGCACCAGGGATCACGGGGTGCAAAAACCCAAAAGTCTTATTTTCGCACGAAAATTGCACCATGGGCCTAAAATACACCACGGGCACAAAAAAAGGACCACGGGCACAACGCACCTCAAAACTAAAAAAGCACTTCGAGCATTATGGTTTTTTATTCCTAAGAATGCACCAAGGAACATGGGGTACCAAAACCCAAAAGACTTATTTTTGGACGAAAATTGCACCATCAGCCGAAAATGCACCACGTGCACCAAAAATGGACCACGGCGCACCACAGACCTCAAAACTGAAAACCGCTCTGAGCATTATGGTTTTTTATGCATCATGATGCACCAAGGATCACGGGGAACCAAAACCCAAAAGTCTTATTTTCGCACGGCAATTGCAACATGGGCCGAAAGTGCACCACAGGCACAAAAAAAAACAACGGGGCACCACAGACCTCAAAACTGAAAAGTGCTCTGAGCATTTTGGTTTTTAATGCACAAGGATGCACCAAGTATCACGGGATACCAAAACCCAAAAGTATTATTTTCGCACGAAATTGCACCATGGGCTGAAAATGCACCACGGGCACCAAAAATGCAGCATGGGACACCACAGACCTCAAAACTTAAAGTGCTCCAAGGATTATGGTTCTTTATGCATAAGGAGGCACCAAGGATCATGGGGCACCAATACCCAAAAGTCTTATTTTCGCACGAAAATTGCACCAACGACCTAAAATGCACCGTGAGCTCCCAAAATGGACCAAAGGGGCACCACGAACCTCAAAATTGAAAAGTGTCTGAGCATTATGGTTTTTAATGCATAAGGATGCACCAAGTATCATTGGGTACCAAAATCCAAAAGTCTTATTTTTGCACGAAAATTGCACCAAAGGCCGAAAATGCACCACGAGCTCCAAAAATGGACCATAGAGCACCACGGACCTCGAAACTGAAAAGTGTTCCAAGCATTACGGTTTTTAATGCATAAGGATGCACCAAGGATCACGGGGCATGAAAATCCAAAAGTATTATTTTCACATGACAATTACACCATGGGCCTAAAATGCACCACGGGCACCAAAAATGGACCAAGGGGCACCACAAACCTCAAAACTATAAAGCGCTCAGAGCATTATGATTTTTTATGCATCATGATGCACCATGGATCACGGGGCACCAAAACCCAAAAGTCTTATTTTCGCACAAAAATTGTCCCATAGGCCGAAAATACAACTTGGGCACCAAAAATTGATCATGGGGCACCACAGACCACAAAATTGAAAATCGCACCGAGCATTATGATTTTTTATGCATCATGATGCAGCAAGGATCACGGGGCACCAAAACCCAAAAGTCTTATTTTCGCATGAAAATTGCAACATGGGACGAAAATGCACCACGGGCACAAAAAATGGACCACAGGGTACCACGAGCCTCAATTGAAAATTTCTGTGAGCATTATGATTTTTTATGCATAAGGATTCACCAAGGATCACAGGGCACCAAAATCCAAGAGTCTTACTTTCGCAAGACAATTGCACCGTGGGCCTAAAATGCACCATGGGCATTGAAATTGGACCACGGATCACCACGGACCTCAAAACTAAAAAGTGCTCCGAGCATTTTGGTTTTTTATGCATCATGATGCATCAAGGATCACAGGGCACCAAAAACCCAAAAATCTTATTTTTGCATGAAAATAGCACCGTCGAACGAAAATGCACCAAGGGCACCAAAAATGCACAACGAGGCACCACGGACCTCAAAACTGAAAACCGCTCCGAGAAATATGGTTTTTGATGCATAAGGATGCACCAACGATCACGAGGTACCAATACCAAGAGTCTTATTTTCCTACAAAAATTGCACCAGGGGTCGAAAATGCACCACGACACCAAAAATGGACCACTGTGCACCACGGACCTCAAAACTGAAAAGTGCTCTGAGCACTATGGTTTTTTATGCATAAGGATGCACTAAGTATGAAGGGGCACCAAAACCCAAAAGTCTTATTTTCGCATGAAAATTGTACCATAGGACGAAAATGCACCACGGGCACCAAAAATGCAGCACGGGGCACCCGGACCTCAAAACTGAAAGTGTTTCAAGCATTATGGTTTTTTATGTATAAGGAGGAACCAAGGATCATTGGGCACCAATACCCAAAAGTCTTATTTTCGCACGACAATTGTACCATGGGCCTAAAATGCACCACGGGCACCAAAAATGGACCACGGGCCACCACAGACCTCAAAATTGAAAAGCGCTATCAGCATTATGGTTTTTTATTCATCATGATGCACCAAGGATCATGGGACACCAAAACCCAAAAGTTATATTTTCGCACAAAAATTGCACCGTGGGACGAAAATGCACCACGGGCACCAAAAATGGACCACGGGGCACCACGGACCTCAAAACTGAAAAGTGCTCCGAGAATTATGGTTTTTATGCATAAGGATGCAACAAGCATCACAGGGCACGAAAACCCAAAAGTCTTATTTTCGCACAAAAATTACAGTATGGGTCGAAAATGCACCACAGCCACCAAAAATGGATCACGGGGCACCACGGACCTCAAAACTGAAAAGTGTTCCAAGCATTATGGTTTTTTATGCATAAGGATGCACAAAGGATCACGGGGCACCAAAACCCAAAAGTCTTATTTTCTCACGACAATTGCACCATGGGCTTAAAATGTACCACGGACACCTAAAATGGACCAAGGGGCACCACGGACCTCACAACTGAAAATCGATCAGAGCATTATGGTTTTTTATGCATCATGATGCACCAAGGATCGCGGGCACGAAAACCAAAAAGTCTTATTTTCGCACAAAAATTGCACCATGGGATGAAAATGCACCACGAGTACCAAAAATGGACCACGTGGCACCACGGACCTAAAGCCTGAAAAGTGCTCTAAGAATTATGGATTTTTATGCATAAGGGTGCACCAAGTATCATGGGGCATGAAAACCCAAAAGTCTTATTTTCGCACGAAAATTGCACCATGGGACCAAAATGCAGCATGGGCAACAAAAATGGACTACGGGGCACCACACACCTCAAAACTGAAAAGTGCTTTGGGTATTACGGTTTTTTATGCATTAGGATGTATCAAAGATCACTGGGAACCAATACCCAAAAGTCTTATTTTGGAACGAAAATTGCACCTTGGGCCGAAAATGCACCACTGCACCAAAAATAGGCCACGGAGCACCACGGTCGTCAAAATTGAAAAGTGCTTCGAGCATTATGGTTTTTTATGCATAAGGATCCCCAAAGATCGTGGGGCACAAAAACCCAGAAGTCTTATTTTCGCACGAAAATTGCAGCATGGGCTGAACATGCACCATGGGCACCAAAAATGGACCGCGGGCACCATGGACCTCAAAACTAAAAAAACACTCCAAGCATTATGGTTTTTTATGCATAAGAATGCACTAGGGATCATGGAGCACCAAAACCGAAAGTCTTAGTTTCCCACAAAAATTGCACCAGGGGCTGAAAATGCACCACGGCACAAAAAATGGACCACGGGCCATGACGACCCTCAAAGCTGAAAATTGCTCTGAGCATTATGTTTTTTTATGCATAAGGATGCACCAAGAATCAAGGGGCACCAAAACCCAAAAGTCTTATTTTGGAACGAAAATTGCACCATTGTTGAAAATGCACCACGGGCATCAAAAATGGACCACGGGGCACCACAGTCCAGAAAACTGAAAAGTGCTCTGAGCATGATGGTTTTTTATTCATAAGAATGCACTAGGGATCACGGGTCACCAAAACCAAAAGTCTTATTTTCACTCGAAAATTGCACCTTGGGCCAAAAATGCACCACGACACCAAAAATGGACCACGGGGCACCACGAACCTCAAGAATGAAAAGTGCTTTGAGCATTATGGTTTTTTATGCATAAGGATGCACCAAGGATCATGGGGCACCAAAATCCCAAAGTCTTATTTTTGTATAAAATTGTACCATATGCCTAAAATGCACCACCGGCACAAAAAATGGACCACGGGGTACCATGGACCTCAAAACTAAAAATACGCTCTAAGCATTATGGTTTTTTATTCATATGAATGCACCAGAGATCACGGGGCACCAAAACCAAAAGTGTTATTTTCCCACAAAAATTGCATCAGGGCCGAAAATGCACCACGACACCAAAAATGGACCATAGGGCACCACGGACCTTTAAACTGGAAAGTGCTATGAGGATTATAGTTTTTTATGCATAAGGATGCAACATGGATCATGGGGTACCAAAACCCTAAAATCTTATTTTGGCACGAAAATTGCACCATGGGTCGAAAATGTGCCACGGGTGCTAAAAATGGACAATAGGGCACCATGGACCTCAAAACTAAAAAGTGCTCCGAGGATTATATTTTTTTTATACATAAGGATGCAACAAAGATCACGGGGCACCAAAACCAAAGGTCTTATTTTCCCACGAAAATTGCACCAGGGGATGAAAATGCACCACGGCACCAAAAATGGACCATGGGGGCACCATGGACCTCAAAACTGACAAGTGTTATGAGCATTATCGTTTTTTATGGATAAGGATGCATCAAGTATCATGGGGCATAAAAATCCAAAAGTCTTATTTTCGCACGAAAATTGCACCTAGGGACGAAAACGTACCACAGGCACAAAAAATGCAGCACGGGGCACCCGGACCTCAAAACTGAAAGTGCTTCAAGTATTATAGTTTTGTATTAATAGGGAGGCACCTAGGATCATGTGGCACTAATACCCAAAAGTCTTATTTTTGCACGAAAGTTGCACCATTTGCCGAACATGCACCACGGACACCAAAAATGGACTAGGGGCACCATGAACCTTAAAACTAAAAAACCGCTATGAGCATTATGCTTTTTTATGCATAAGAATGCACGAAGGATCATGGGACACAAAAATCGAAAGTCTTACTTTCCCACAAAAATTGCACCAGAGGCCGAAAATGCACCACGACAAAAAAATGGACTACGGGGCACCACGACCCTCAAAACTGAAAAGTGCTCTGAGCATTATGATTTTTTATGCATAAGGATGCACCAAGGATCACTGGGCACCAAAACCCAAAAGTCTTATTTTTGCACCAAAATTGCACCTTAGGCAAAAAATTCACCACGGGCACCAAAAATAGACAACGGGGCACCACAGACCTCAAACCTGAAAGTGCTCCGAGCATTATGGTTTTTTATGCATATGAATGCACAAAGGATCATGGGGCACCAAACCCAAAAGTCTTAATTTCGTACGAAAATTGCACCATGGCCGAAAATGTAGCACGAGCACCAAACCAAAAATGCAGCACGAGCACCAAAAATGGACAACGACACACCACGGACCTCAAAACACAAAGTGCTCCGAGCATTAAGGTTTTTATGCATAAGGATGAAACAAAGATCATGGGGGACGAAAACCCAAAAGTCTTATTTTGGAACGAAAATTGCACCATGGGCACCAAAAATGGACCTCGGGACACCACAGACTTGAAAATTATAACGTATTTCGAGCATTATGATTTTTTATGCATAACAATGCACCAAGAATCACGGGGCACCAAAACCCAAACGTCTTATTTTGGCACGAAAATTACACCATGGGCTTAAAATGCACCACGGGCACCTAAAATGGACCACAGGGCACCACCGACCTCAAAACTGAAAATTCCTTCGACCATTATGGTTTTTCATGCATAAGGATGCACCAAGGATCACAGGGCACCAAATCCAAAAATTCTTATTTTGGCATGAAAATTGAACCTTGGGCCGAAAATTCACCACGAGCGCCAAATATGGACAACGGGGCACCACGGACCTCAAAACTGAAAAGTGCTCAAAGCATTATTTTTTTTATGCATAATGGTGCACTAGGGATCATGGGGCACAAAAATCCAAAAGTCTTATTTTCGCACGAAAATTGTACCATAAACCGAAAATGCACCACGGGCACCAAAAATGTACCACGGGACCCCACGGACCTCAAAATTGAAAAGTGCTTTGATCATTATGTTTCTTTATGCATAAGGATGCACCAAGGATCACGGGGCACCAAAACCCAAAAGTCTTATTTTTCCACGAAAATTGCACCTTGGTGCGAAAATTCACTACAGGCACCAAAAATGGACCACGACACACCACGAACCTCAAAACTGAAAAGTGCTCTGAGCATTATGGTTTTTTATGCATAAGGATGCAACAAGGATCATGAGGGACTAAAACCAAAAAGTCTTATTTTGGCACGAAAATTGTACCATAAGCCGAAAATACACCACGGGGAACAAAAATGGACCACGGGACACGATGAACTTCAAAATTGAAAAGTGCTCCGAGCATTATTGTTTTTTATGCATAAGGATGCACCAAGTATCATGGGGCACCAAAACCCAAAAATCTTATTGTTGCACGAAAATTGCTCCATGTGCCTAAAATGCACCACGAGCACAAAAAATGGACCACGGGGCACCATAGACCTTAAAACTGAAAAGTGCTCCAAGCATTATGGTTTTTTATGCGTAAGGATGCACCAAGGATCACGGGGCACCAAAAATGGACCATGAGACACCAAGGACCTCAAAACTGAAAAGTGCTCCTAGCATTATGGTTTTTTATGCATAAGACTGCACTAGGGATCATAGGGCACCAAAATCCAAAAGTCTTATTTTGCCACGAAAATTGCATCATGTGCCGAACATGCACCACAAGCACAAAAAATGGACCACAGGGCACCACGGACTTCAAAACTGAAAAGTGCTCCTTGCATTATGGTTTTTTATGCATAAGGATGTACCAAGGATCACAGGGCACCAAAGCCCAAAAGTCTTATTTTGGCATGAAAATTGCACCCTGGGCCGCAAATTCACCACGGGCACCTAAAATGGACCATGGGCCACCATGGACCTCAGAATTGAAAAGTGTTTCGACCATTATGGTTTTTAATGCATAAGGATGCACCAAGGATCATGGGACACCAAAACCCAAAATTCTTATTTTGGCACAAAAATTTGACCTTGCCGAAAATTCACCACGGGCACCAAAAATGGACAACGAGGCACCACGGACCTCAAAAGTGAAAAGTGCTCCAAGCATTATGTTTTTTTATGCATAAGGATGCACCAGGAATCACGGGGGACCAAAATCCAAAAGTCTTATTTTCTCATGAAAATTGCACCTTGGGCCTAAAAGGCACCACGTGCACCAAAATGGATTACGGGCACCATGTAATTCAAAACTGAAAATTTCTCCGAGCGTTATGATTTTTTTATGTATAAGGATGTTTTGACATGAAGACTAGATCTCCTAGTTTTCTATTTAGTTTTGGTTTTAATTTCTAAATATGTCAAACATGTAAAGATGTGGCATTGTATTGATTGTTTAGATTTAGGCTTGTGAGTGATTGATTTTAAATATTTGTCTTGCCTAAAGTCTTAACCAAAAATCTAAGAAAGTAAATTGATTGATCCTTTTGATAAACCCATTGTAGTAATCGATTACATCATTGATGTAATAGATTACCACATTTTCCTTTCATATGGGAAAAGCTAAAATTCTAAACGTAATCGATTATACAAGGCATTTTAGACTTTGAGTCTTGTTTATGAAATTATTCACATTGTCTCTGTTTTAATCAATTACAACATAGTTTAATCGATTACTATTCAAAAAGTTGTTTCAAACGGAAGAAAGCTCGGTTTAATCAATTACATGAATATGTAACAAATTAAAACGAACCTAGATTACTTTAAGTGATCATCAAGATCAATTTAACAGGTTACACTTTGATGTAACAGGTTAAATAAGTTTTTGAATAGAACCCAGGTGTGCTGAAGAACAATTTAACATATTACGTTGTCTACGTAACAGATTAAATCAGTTATATCTTTAAAATTTTATAAATACCAGCACTCCCTCTCTCTCAAAAAAATGCTTTTCGAAAATCAGTTTTAACACACATTGAGAGAAGAGCATAAAAACGGTTCTAAAGCTATTTGATCTCCTTTGATTTCAAAATGGGAAGAATCAAAAAGGAAGATCACTTTTGCTTGAAGAGATGATTGGAGCTCAATGAGCTGAAACGTTCTATCATTCACTAAAGGTGAAATTGTTCCATAACCTTGATCATTTTGTTAAATATTGAATTGTCTGAAATAGGATTTTTCAGAATCTAATAGTAGCGTTCTATTAGAGAGTTTCTTTCTTTACTTGTAGGGTTCAAGTCTACAAAGTATGTATTTCATATTTCTTGTTTGTGTAGTGTGCATGTAACCCGAAATTTGAATTAGTGAAAGATCTAACAGGGTGTTGGATCAACTGGATGTAGGTCTTTATGACTAAACTAGTATAAAACTCTTTAGCATTCTTTCTTTAACTGTCACTTTCTTTTCCATCCAAGATATCAAGGTTAATTGGTTAAGTTTTCCTAATCCACATTCTTTAATTGAAATATGACTCTGATTTCTTCACCTAATATTAAATTCACCACGGGCACCAAAAATGGACCACGAGGCACCACAGACCTCAAAACTGAAAAGTGCTCCGAGCATTATGATTTTTTATGCATAAGGATGCAACAACGATCACGGGGCACCAATACCCAAAAGACTTATTTTGCCACAAAATTGCACCATGAGCTGAAAATGCTCCAAAGGCACCAAAATTGGGCAATGGGGCACCACGGAATTCAAAATTGAAAAGTGCTCCGAGCATTATAGTTTTTTATGCATAAGGATGCACCAAGGATCATGGGGCACCAAAACCCAAAAGTTTTATTTTAGCAAGAAATTGTACCATGGGCCAAAAACACCCCAGGGGCGCCAAAAACGGACCACGAGGCACCACAGACATCAAAACTGAAAAGTGCTCTGAGCATTATGGATTTTTAAGCATAAGGATGAACCAAGGATCAAATGGCACTAAATCCTAAAAGTCTTATTGCCACACGAAAATTGCACCATGGGACTAAAATGCATTACGGGCACCAAAATTGGACCACGGGGCACCACAGACCTCAAAACTCAAAAGTACTCTGAGCATTATAGTTTTTTATGCAAAAGGATGCACCAAGGATCACGGGGCTCAAAAATCCAAAAGTCTTATTTTCGCACGAAAATTGTACCATGAGTCGAAAATGCACCACGAACACCAAAAATGGACCAGGGGGCTCCATGGATCTCAAAACTGAAAAGTACTCCTAGCATTATGGTATTTTGTACATAAGGATGCAAAATAGATCACAGGGGACCAAAACCAAAAAGTCTTATTTTGGAACGAGAATTGCACCATGGGCCGAAAATGCACCACGAGCACCAAAGTTGGACCACGGGGCACCACAGACCTCAAAACGGAAAAGTGCTCCGAGTATTAAGGTTTTTTATGCTTAAGGATGCACCAAGGATCACGGGGTACCAAAATCCAAAAGTCTTATTTTCGCACGAAAATTGAACCATGGGCCGAAAATGCAGCATAGGAACCAAAAATGGACCACGGGGCACTATGGACCTTAAAACTCAAAAGTACTATGAGCATTATGATCTTTTATGCAAAAGGATGCACCAAGGATCACCGGGCACAAAAATCCATAAGTCTTATTTTCACACGAAAATTGCACCATGGGTCGAAAATGCAACACGGGCGCCAAAAAAGGATTACGGGGCACCACGGACCTCAAAACTCAAAAGTACTCTGAGCATTATGGTTTTTTATGCAAAAGGATGCACCAAGGATCACGGGGCACCAACACCTAAAAGTCTTATATTCGCGCGAAAATTGCACCATGGGTCGAAAATGCACCACGGGCACCAAAAATGGACCATGGGGCATCACAGACCTCAAAACTGAAAAGAGCTCTGAGTGCAAAGGTTTTTTGTGCATAAGGATCAACAAAGATCACGGGAGACCGAAACCCAAAAGTCTTATTTTAGAACAAAAATTGCACCATGGGCCGAAAATGCTCCACGGGCACAAAAAATGGACAACGGGGCACCACAGACCTAAAAACGCAAAAGTGCCATGAGCATTATGATTTTTTATGCATAAAGCTACACCAAAATTGAAAAGTTTTATTTTCGTACGAAAATTGCACCGTGGACCGAAAATGCTCCACGATCACCAAAAATGGACCACAGCGCACCACAGACATCAAAACGGAGTTCTCTAAGCATTATGATTTTTGTGCATAAGAATGCAGTAGGGTTAATGGGGGCAGCAAAATCCAAAAGTCTTATTTTCGCAAGAATTTGTACCATGGGCCGAAAACGCCCCACGGGCACAAAAAATGGACCACGAGACACCATGGACATCAAAACTGAAAAGTGCTATGAGCATTATGGCTTTTATGCATAAGGATGAACCAAGGATCAAATGGCACTAAATCTCAAAAGTCTTATTGTCACACGAAAGCCTAAAATGCACCATGGTCACAAAAAATAGACCACGGGACACCACGGACCTCAAAACGGAAAAGTGCTCCTAGCATTATGGTTTTTTATGCATAAGGATGCACCAAGGATCACGTTTCACCAAAACCCAAAAGTCTTATTTTCGAACGAAAATTGCACCATAGGCCGAAAACGCACCAAGAGTACCAAAAATGGACCACGGGGCACCACGGACATCAAAATCGAAAAGTGCTCTGAGCATTATGGTTTTTTATGCATAAGGGTGAACCAAGGATCAAATAGCACTTAATCCAAAGATCCTTACTGTCGCACCAAAATTGCACCATGGGCCTAAAATGCACCACGGGCACCAAAAATGGACCACGGGGCACCACGGACCTCAAAACTGAAAAGTGCTCCTAGCATTTTGATTTTTTATGCATAAGGATGCAACAAAGATCACGGGGGACCAAAACCCAACCGTCTTATTTTTGAACGAAAATTGCACCATTCGTCGAAAATGCTCCACGGGGACCAAAAATGGACCACGGGGCACCATGGACCTCAAAACGGAAAAGTGCTATGAGCATTAAGGTTTTTTACGCATAAGGATGCACCAGGGATCACGGGGCACCAAAATCCAAAAGTCTTATTTTCGCACGAAAATTGAACCATGGGCTGAAAATGCAACATGGGTGCAAAAAATGGACCACACGCACTACTGACCTCAAAACTGAAAAGTACTCCAAGTATTATTTTTATTTTGCAAAAGGATGCACCAAGGATCATGGGGCACGAAAATCCAAAAGTCTTATTTTCGCATGAAAATTGCACCATGGGCCGAAAATGCACCAGGAGCACAAAAAATGGACCAGGGGGCACCACGGATCTCAAAACTGAAAAGTGCTCCCAGCATTATGGTTTTTCATGCATAAGGATGCACTAAGGATCATGGGGCACTGAAACCTAAAAGTCTTATTTTCGCACGAAAATTGCACCATGGGCCGAAAATGCACCACAAGCACAAAAAATGGACCAAAGGGCATCACGGACCTCAAAACTAAAAAGTGCTATGAGCTTTAACATTTTTTATGCATAAGGATGCAACAAAGATTACGGGGGACTAAAACCCAAAAGTCTTATTTTGGAAAGAAAATTGAACAATGGGTCAAAAATGCTCCACTGGCACAAAAAATGGACCACTGGGCTCCAAGAACCTCAAAACTGAAAAGTGCTCCTAGCATTATGGTTTTTTATGCTTACAGATTCAACAAAGATCATAGGGGACCAAAACCCAACCGTCTTATTTTTGAACGAAAATTGCACCAATGGCCGAAAATACTCCACAGGCACCAAAATTAGACCACGGGGCACCACGGACCTCAAAACGAAAAAGTGCTCAGAGCATTAAGTTTTTTATGCATAAAGATGCACCAAGGATCACGGGGCACCAAAATCCAAAAGTCTTATTTTCGCACAAAAATTGAACCATGGACCGAAAATGTAACATGGGCACCAAAAATGGACCACTGCACACTACGAACCTCAAAACTCAAAAGTACTCCGAGAATTATGGTTTATCATGCAAAAGGATGCATCAAGGATCACAGGGCACTAAAACCCAAAAGTCATATTTTCGTACGAAAATTACACCATGGGCCGAAAATGTACCAAGAGCACAAAAAATGGACCAGGGGGCACCACCGATCTCAAAACTGAAAAGTGCTCCTAGCATTATGGTTTTTTGTGCATAAGGATGCAACAAAGATCACGGGGGATCAAAACCCAAAAGTATTATTTTGGAATGAAAATTGCACCATGGATCTAAAATGCTCCACGAGAAAAAAAAATGGACCACGGGGCACCACGGATCTCAAAACAGAAAAATACTCCGCGCATTATGGTTTTTTATGCATAAGGATGCACCAAGGATCAAGGGTCACCAAAATCCAAAAGTCTTATTTTGTTACAAAAATTGCACCATGGGCCAAAAATGCACCATGGGCACCAAAAACTGACCACGTGGCACCACGTACCTCAAAACTGAAAAGTGCTCCTAGCATTATGATTTTTTATGCATAACGATGCAACAAAGATGACGGGATACCAAAACCCAAAATTCCTATTTTTGCACGAAAATTGAACCATGGGCCAAAAATGCAACACGGGCGCCAAAAATGTACAACGGGGCACCACGGACCTCAAAACTAAAAAATGCTCCTAGAATTATCATTTTTCATGCATAGGGATGCACCAAGGATCACGGGGCACCAAAATATAAAAGTCTTATTGTCGCACGAAAATTTTACCATGGGCCAAAAATGCACCACAGGCACCAAAAATGGACCATGGGGCATTACAGACCTCACAACTGAAAAGTGTTCCGAACATTAATGTTTTTTATGCATAAGGATGCAACAAATATCACAGGGGACAAAACTCCAAAAGTATTATTTTGGAACGAAAATTGAACCAGGGGCAGAAAATGCTCCACTGACACAAAAAATGGTCCGCAAGGCATCACCAGACCACAAAATTGAAAAGTGGTCCTAGCATTATGGTTTTTATGCATAGGGATGCAACAAAGATGACGGGGGACCAAAACCCAAAAGTCTTATTTTCTCATGAAAATTGCACCATGGGTCGAAAATGCTCCACGGGGACCAAAAAGGGACCACGGGAAACCACGAACCTCAAAACTGAAAAGTTCTATGATCATTATGGTTTTTATGCATAAGAATGCCCCAGGGATGACGGGGCACCAATATCCAAAAGTCTTATTTTTGCAAGAAATTGCACCGTGGGCCGAAAAGGCACCACGGGCACCAAAAATGGAGTACGGGGCACCACGGATCTCAAAACTGAAAAGTGCTCCGAGCATTATGATTTTTTATGCATAAGAATGAACCAAGGATCAAGTGGCACTATATCCCAAAAGTCTTATTGTTGCACGAAAATTGCACCATGGGCCTAAAATGCACATCGGGCACCAAAAATGGACCATGGGACACCACGGACCTGAAAATTGAAAAGCGCTTCGAGCATTATGGTTTTTTATGCATAAGGATGAACCAAGGATCACAGGGCACGAAAACCCAAAAGTCTTATTTTCGCACGAAAATTGCACCATATGCCGAAAATGCACCACAGGCACCAAAATTGGACCATGGGGCACCACGGACCTCAAAACTGAAAATTGCTCCTAGAACTATGATTTTTTATGCATAAGGATGCAACAAAGATCACGGGGACCAAAACCCAAAAGTCTTATTTTGGAACGAAAATTGCATCATAGGCCGAAAATAGTCCACGGGCACCAAAAATGGACCACGGGGAACCACGTACCTCAAAACGGAAAAGTGCTCCAAGCATTATGTTATTTTATGCATAAGGATGCAACAAGGATCATGGAGAACCAAAATCCAAAAGATTAATTTTTGCACAAAAATTGCACCATGGGCAGAAAATGCAACACGGGTGCCAAAAATGGACCACGGTACACCACGGACCTCAAAACTTAAAAGTGCTCCAAGCATTATTATTTTTTATGCAAAAGGATGCACCAAGGATCACGGGGCACCAGAACCCAAAAGTCTTTTTTCACACGAAAATTGTACCATGGGCCGAAAATGTACCACGGGCACAAAAAATGGACCATGGGGCACAACGGACCTCAAAACTAAAAAGTGCTATGAGCATTAGGTTTTTTATGCATAAGGATGCAACAAAGATCACAGGGTACCAAAACTCAAAAGTCTTATTTTGGAACAAAATTTGCACCATGGACCGAAAATGCTTCACGGGCAAAAAAAATTGACCACAGGGCACCACGGACCTCAAAATGGAAAAGTGGTCCAAGCATTTTGGTTTTTTATGCATAAGGATGGACCAAGAATCATGGGGCACGAGAACCCAAAAGCTTTATTTTCGCACGAAAATTGCACCATGGGCCGAAAATGCTCCACAGGCACAAAAAATGGACCATGGGGCACCACGGACCACAAAATTGAAAAGTGCTCTGAGCATTATGGATTTTTATGCATAAGGATGAATCAAGGATCACGAGGCACCAAAAATGGACCACGGGGTACCACGAACCTCAAAACTGAAAAGTGCTCCTAGCATTATGATTTTTTTATGCATAAGGATGCAACAAAGATCACGGGGGACCAAAACTCAACTGCCTTATTTTTTAAACGAAAATTACAGCATTCACCGAAAATGCTCCATGGGCACCAAAAATGGACCATGAGGCACCGCGGACCTCAAAACCGAAAAGTGCTATGAGAATTAAGGTTTCTTGCCTATAAGGATGCACCAAGGATCATGGGGCACCAAAACCCAAAAGTCTTATTTTTGCACAAAAATTGAACCATGGGCCGAAAATGCAATGTGGGCGCCAAAAATGGACCACGGCGCACTATGGACCTCAAAACTGAAAAGTAATTCGAGCATTATGGTTTATTATGCAAAAGGATGCACCAAGTATCACGGGGCACCAAAATCCAAAAGTCTTATTTTCGCACGAAAATTGCACCATGGGCCGAAAATGCACCAGGAGCACAAAAAATGGACTAGGGGCACCACAGATTTCAAAACTGAAAAGTGCTCCTAGCATTATGGTTTTTTGGGCATAAGGATGCCACAAAGATCAGAAGGGATCAAAACTCAAAAGTCTTATTTTGGAATCAAAATTGCACCATATGCCGAAAATGCACCACAGGCACCAAAAATGGACCATCGGGCACCCCGAATTTCAAAACTGAAAAGTGCTCCTAGCACTATAATTTTTTATGCATAAGGATGCAACAAAGATCACGGGGGACTAAAACCCAAAAGTCTTATTTTGGAACAAAAATTGCATCATAGGCCGAAAATGGTCCACGGACACCAAAAATGGACCACGGGGAACCACGTACCTGACAACGGAAAAGTGCTTTGAGTTTTATGCTTTTTTATGCGTAAGAATGTACCAAGGATCACGAGGAACCAAAACCCAAAAGTCTAATTTTCGCACAAAAATTGCACCATGGGCCGAAAATGCAACATGAGAGCCAAAAATGGACCACGAGGTACCACGGACCTCAAAACTAAAAAATGCTCCTAGCAATATCGTTTTTCATGCATAAGGATGCACCAAGGTTCACGTGGCACCGAAACCTAAAAGTCTTATATTCGCACGAAAATTTCACCATAGGCCGAAAATGCACCACAGGCACAAAAAATGGACCACGGGGCATTACGGACCTCACAACTTAAAAGTGCTCTGAGCATTAACGTTTTTTATGCATAAAGATGCAATAAAGATTACGGGGGACTAAAACCCAAAAGTCTTATTTTGGAACGAAAATTGAGCCAGGGGCCAAAAATGCTCTACTGGCACAAAAAATGGACCACAAGGCACCATCGGACCACAAAATTGAAAAGTGGTCCTAGCATTGTGGTTTTTTATGCATAAGGATGCAACATAGATGATGGGGGACCAAAACCCAAAAGTCGTATTTTCGTGGGAAAATTGCATCATGGGCCGAAAATGCTCCACGGGGACCAAAAATGGACCACGGGGAACCATGGACCTAAAAATTGAAAAGTGCTCTGAACATTATGATTTTTATGCATAAGAATGCCCTAGGGATGACGGGGCACCAATATCCAAAAGTCTTACTTTCTCAAGAAATTGTACCATGGGCCGAAAATGCACCACGGGCACCAATAGTAAACCACGAGGCACCACGAACCTCAAAACTGAAAAGTGCTCCAAGCATTATGATTTTCTATGCATAAGGATGAACCAAGGATCAAGTGGCACTATATCCCAAAAGTCTTATTGTTGCACAAAAATTGCACCATGGGCTTAAAATGCACCTCGAGCACCAAAAATGGACCATGGGGCACCATGGACCTGAAAATTGAAAAGCGCTTTGAGCATTATGGTTTTTTATGCATAAGGATGAGCTAAGGATCATGGGGTACCAAAACCCAAAAGTCTTATTTTGGAATGAAAATTGCACCATGGGGTGAAAATATTCCATGGGCACCAAATATGGACCACGGGACACCACGGACATCAAAACTGAAAACTGCTCCGAGCATTACCTTTTTTTATGCATAAGGATGAACCAAGGATCACGGGGTACCAAAACCCAAAAGTCCTATTTTCACACGAAAATTGTACCATGGGCCGAAAATGCAACACGGGCGCCAAAAATGAACCACGGGACACCACGGACCTCGAAACTCAAAAGTGCTCCTAGCATTATCGTTTTTCATGCATAAGGATACACCAAGGATCATGGGGCATCGAAACCTAAAAGTCTTATTTTCGAACGAAAATTTCACCATGGGCCGAAAATGCACCAAAAATTGACCACGGGGCATTACGAACCTCACAACTGAAAAGTGCTCCGAGCATTAACGTTTTTTATGCATAAGGATGCAACAAAGATCACAAGTGAATAAAACCCAAAAGTCTTATTTTGGAACGAAAATTGAACCATAGGCCGAAAATGCTCCACTGGCACAAAAAAAGGACCACAAGGCACCACCGGACCACAAAACTGAAAAGTGGTCCTAGTATTATGGCTTTTTATACATGTGGAAGCAACAAAGATGGCAGGGGACCAAATCCCAAAAGTCTTATTTTCGCAGGAAAATTGTACCACGGGCCGAAAATGCTTCACGGGGACCAAAAATGGACCACGGGGAACCACGGACCTCAAAACTAAAAAGTGCTCTGAGCGTTATGGTTTTTATGCATAAGAATGCCCCAGGGATGATGGGGCACTAATATCCAAAAGTCTTATTTTCGCAAAAAAATGCACCATTGGCCGAAAATGCACCACGAGCACAAAAAATGGACCACAGGGCACCATGGACCTCAAAATTGAAAAGTTCTTCGAGTGCTATGGTTTGCTATGCATCAGTATGAACCAAGGATCAAGTGGCACTATATCCCAAAAGTCTTATTGTTGTACAAAAATTGCACCATGGGCCTCAAAATGTACCTCGAGCACCAAAAATGGACCATGGGGCACCACGAACTTGAAAATTGAAAAGCGCTCCGAGCATTATAGTTTTTTATGCATAAGGATGCACCAAGGATCACGGGAAACCAAAACCCAAAAGTCTAATTTTCGCACAAAAATTGCACCATGGGCCGAAAATGCAACACAGGCGCCAAAATTGGACCACGTGGCATCACGGACCTTAAAACTAAAAAATGCTCCAAGCATTATGGGTTTTTATGCAAAAGGATTCACCAAGGATCACGGGGCACCAAAACCCAAAAGCCTTTTTCGCATGAAAATTGCACCATGGGCCGAAAATGTACCACGGGCACCAAAAATGGACCATAGGGCACCACGGACCTCAAAACTGAAAAGTGCTCTGAGCATTAGGGTTTTTTATGCATAAGGATGCAAAAAAGATCTCGGGGGACCAAAACCCAAAAGTCTTATTTTGGAACGAAAATTGCACCGTGGGTCGAAAATGCTTGACGGGCACAAAAAATTGACCACGGGGCACCATGGACCTCAAGACAGAAAAGTGGTCCAAGAATTATGGATTTTTATGCATAAGGATGGACCAAGAATCATGGGGCAAAAAATCCAAAAGCCTTATTTTCGCATGAAAATTGCACCATGGGTCGAAAATGCTCCACGGGTACAAAAAATGGACCACAGGGCACAACAGACCTCAAAACTAAAAAGTTCTATGAGCATTATGATTTTTTAGCCATAAGGATGAATCAAGGATCAAATGGCACTAAATCGCAAAATAATTATTGTCTCACCAAAATTGCACCATGGACCTAAAATGCACAACAGGCACCAAAAATGGATCACGGGGCACCACGAACCTGAAAACTGAAAAGTACTCCTACAATTATGGTTTTTTATTCATAAGGATGCAACAAAGATCATGGGGGACCAAAATCCAACTGTGTTATTTTTTAACGAAAATTGCAGCATTCACCGAAAATGCTCCACGGGGCACCAAAAATAGACCACGGGGCACCACGGACCTCAAAACGGAAAAGTTCTCTGAGCATTAAGGTATTTTTACCAATAAGGATGCACCAAGGATCACGGGGCACCAAAATCCAAAAGTCTTATTTTCGCATGAAAATTGAACCTTGGGCCGAAAATGCAACATGAGCGTCAAAAATGGACCATGGTGCACTACGGACTTCAAAACTTAAAAGTACTCCGAGCATTATGGTTTATTATGCAAAAGGATGCACCAATGATCATGGGGCACCAAAATCCAAAAGTCTTATTTTCGCACGAAAATTGCACGATGGGCCGAAAATGCACCAGGAGCACAAAAAATAGACCAGGGGCACCATGGATCTCAAAATTGAAAATTGCTCCTAGCGTTATAGTTTTTTTGTGCATAAGGATGCCACAAAGATCACATGGGATCAAAAATCAAAAGTCTTATTTTGGAATGAAAATTACACCATGGGTCAAAAATGCTCCACGGGCCACAAAAAATGAACCACGGGGCAACACGAACTTCAAAATAGAAAAGTGCTTCGAGCATTATGGCTTTTTATGCATAAGGATGCACCAAGGATCACGAAGTATGAAAACCCAAAAGTCTTATTTTCGCACGAATATTGCACCATAGGGTGAAAATTCACCACGGGCACAAAAAATTGACCACAGGGCACCACGGACCTCAAAACTGAAAAGTACTCCTAGCATTATGATTTTTTATGCATAACGATACAACAAATATGAGGGGGCACCAAAACCCAAAAGTCCTAATTTCGTACGAAAATCGTACCATGGGCCAAAAATGCAACACGGGTGCAAAAAATGGACCACAGGACACCACAGACCTCAAAACTCAAAAGTGCTCCTAGCATTATGGTTTCTCATGCATAAGGATGCACCAAGGATCACGAGGCACCAAAATCCAAAATTTTTATTTTTGCAAGAAATTGCACCATGGGCAACAAAAATGAATCACGGGGAACCACGTACCTCAAAACGGAAAAGTACTCTGAGCATTACGGTTTTTTATGCATAAGGATACACCAAGGATCGCGGCGAACCAAAACCCAAAAGTCTAATTTTCGCACAAAAATTACACCATGGGCCAAAAATGCAACACGAGCGCCAAAAATGCACCACAGGGCACCACTGACCTCAAAACTCAAAAGTGCTCCAAGATTTAAGGTTTTTTACGCAAAAACATGCACCAAGGATCATGGGGCACCAAAACCTAAAAGTTTTATTTTTGCAAGAAATTGCACCATAAGCCGAAAATGCACCATGGGCAACAAAAACGGACCACGGGGAACCACGTACCTCAAAACGGAAAAGTGCTCCGAGCATTATGCTTTTTTATGTGTAAGGATACACCAAGGATCACGGGGAACCAAAATCCAAAAGTCTAATTTTCGCACAAAAAATTACACCATGGGCTAAAAATGTAACACAGACACCAAAAATGGACCATGGGGCACCACAGACCTCAAAACTCAAAAGTGCTTTAAGCATTGTGATTTTTTATGCAAAAAGATGCACCAAGGATCAGAGGGAACAAAAACCCAAAAGTTTTATTTTTGCAAGAAATTGCACCATGGGCTGAAAATGCACCATGGGCACCAAAAATTGACCACGGGGAACCACTTACCTCAAAACAAAAAAGTGCTCTAAGCATATTTATGCATAAGGATGTTAGGTTCTAAGACCTTGGACGATGTCCAACCCCTCGAATTTCGGTTTTGATGATAACAACTAAAGGATAAATTTTGAAGTATCTAATGATCTAGTTTGAGTGTTATAGGACTTACGTCGTCCAATTTCGCAATGGTATTGTATCTCTCAAACTTGGACTTTATGTTTTAATAAGGAAAGCGTCCAAATGTGTTTTTGTAAGAATTCTACAGGCAGCGTCCAATGCGCCTGTGAGAGCAAGCGTCCAACGACTATATAACCCACTCTGTAGTTTCTATCTTAAAATAATATTATAAGGAAATACGTTTTCAATGATTCTATATAATGCAACGATTATTCTCTCACATTTTAATATGTCATTCTATTTGATTTTTCGAATAGTATTGAACAGGAAAAGAAGAAGCTTCTCTCTGCAGAAAAAGTACAAGTAGGAGAGGCGCTATATGTACGGCTGTCACTTCATCTCTCCACCCTAAGTCAAAACGTGACAACGGTCACATGCTATGGAGAGAACCGCTCTTGGCAAAGGAACAGATCCCTCAACGGATACCTTCAACAAGCTGCCTATATATATAGAGGAATGAGCTCATGTATCAGACTGACAAAAAATTTATAAAGAGCTGAATCTCCGTCAAAACGACTGGACGATCAATACTTAAGCAAAACGAGCTTTCTTCTTAGCTTTGCTAAGCGATTCTGTATATTCGTGTTTACTATAATATCCTCTCTGTGAGAGTTAGTCTTACTTTCTATTCTCAAACAATTCTGTTTGGAAAGCCAGGAGTGGCTTAGTGTTAAAGAATACTTGGGTTTGTGTTTAATCTCAAGGGGAGATTAAGGGTGTGCCAGGAGTGGCCTAGAGAATACTTGTAGCCAGAAGTGGCAAGGTTAGAATACTTGAGAGTAATCAGATCTTGATTAGTAGAACCCTTCAAAAGTTTTTGAAGGAGAACTGGACGTAGCTCAGTTGAGTGAACCAGTATAAAACTAAGTGTTCTATTCTCTCGCTTTCTAGCTTACTTGCATATCTATTAAACTATCTCTTCAACATACTACGAAAGTGATTCTTTACACATTTTATCTAAGATTATCTATTACGTGTGTTCTAACGAAAAGCAAGAAGAGTAGTTTCATTGGACTATTGTTTTTAAACTGCTGGACGATAGCATAATCTTCTGTTTTACTAAGTTCTTGTAAAACTAAAAGATATACTATCTTCACATTAGTTAAAGTTTTTCAAAGAAATTATAAATACACTATTCAACCCCCCCTTCTAGTGTATTCCTCTATATTTCAGTTGGCATCAGAGCTCGACCTCTTGGGTTGAGTACTTAGCAGTACAGAGGAAAGATCCTAAGAAAGATGGAAAACGAAGGACAAGCTGTGAATAGACCACCACTCTTCAAGGGTGTCAAATATGATTACTGGAAACAAAGAATGATAGCATTCTTTGAATCTAGCCATATTGACATGTGGGAAGTTGTGGAGATGGGCGACTATATTCCACTTGATACGAGCCTCAACGAAATCCCAAAGGCTAGATGGATGGAAGAGCAAAAACAAAGATTTTATCTCAACTCCAGAGCTAGAAACATCATCATGTGTGCACTGAGCGAACAAGAATACAACAAGGTGCACAGTCTCAAAAGCGCAAAACAAATGTGGGACACTCTTGCGTTAACATATGAGGGTTCCACTCAGGTAAAACGTAACAAACTCAGTCTCCTTACTCGTCAATATGAGTTGTTTAGTATGGAAGAAAACGAGGACATACAAAGTATGTTTGGACGGTTTCAAACCATACTAAATGAACTTAGAGCACATGGTAAAGATTACAATAACTATGAACATATTGACAAAATTCTAAGAAGTTTGCCTAGGAAATGGAGACCACAGGTTACAGCCTTGAGAACAAAAAAGGAACTGGACGATATGTCCCTAGAAGAACTCGTGGGAACTCTCAAGGTGCATGAACTAGAACTGCATCAAGATAGTGATGGTAAAAAAAATAAGTCTCTGGCGCTCAGCGTCCAGAAGCCAAGGAAAGCATCATCGTCCAAAGCCATGCAAGCTGAAACATCATCAGACGAACAATATGAAGATGATGACTCAGACGAGAATGATGAACTATCCTTTATATCCAAAAGGATACATGCTATGTGGAAGAAGAAAGGTGGATCCAGATGGAGAAACCTAAAGAGGAAAGACTTCAAAGAAAAGAAGGAGAAGAGTCCAATTGTATGCTACGAATGCAAAAAGCCAGGACACTTCAAATCAGAATGTCCAGATCTCGACAAAAGCAAGGACAAGAAGAAGAAATTCTTCAGCAAAGGAAAGGGCAAGAAAGTTCTGATGTCCACATGGGAAGACCTGGACGATGACTCATCATCGGACGATGGAGAAGAAGAGGAAGCACACATATGTCTGATGGCAGACACCTTAACTGATTCTTCTGAACCAGAAGAAGAAGATGAGGTAGATTTTAATGACATAGATTCAATTCAAGAAGCTTATCATGAACTACTTTCAAACTCTTCTATTTTGTCAAAGGCCTATAGAACTTTAAAGAAATCATCCAAATCACTTTCAAAAGAAAAAGAAGCTTTAGAAAAAAGTGTTAGACAACTGGAAAGTGAAAAGGAGGATTTACAGAAAAAGTTTACAGAGCTCTCAAGGCAAAATGAAATTACAAATATGGAGAGGCGAACTCTCTGGAATGATGTTGCTCAAGCCTATAAATCCTATGAGGATTCAAGGGCTAGAGAAAGAAATCTTTCCATAGAGATTCGAAATCTCAACGCAGAAAACAAAAGGCTAGTTGAGAAGCTTCTGAAAGTTGAAGCAGATACTTCCTTAAGAGGTCAACCACATGATGTTGTAAAACTTCATGAAGAAATTGACAGCCTAAAGAAGGATCTGTCAAACTTTGTCAAGGGCTCTGACAACCTCAAAAATCTTTTAAAATATGAAGGTTGTAAGAGACCAAATGACAGGTCAGGACATGGATATAAGGGAAAGAAATATATTCATGATGAGGAAACAGATGTTTGCTACTTCTGTGGGAAACCTGGACATATAACGTCCAAATGCAGACACCTGCCTAAGAAGGGAGTATTCAATGCCCTTCGAGCTAACAAAAAAGGACCCAAGTCAATCTGGGTACCTAAGGATAAAATTGTTCCTGTTGCAGACATGCTTAACAGCAGGAAAGAAACTCCAATCATGGTACCTGGACAACGGGTGTTCACATCACATGACAGGAGAAAGGTGTATGTTCCAAAGCCTCCTACCCAAGACTGGTGGGATAGTCACTTTTGGAGGGAATCAGAAAGGGATGATAGCTGGCGTAGGTAAGATTGGTGTACCACCCTATCCTTGTATTGATAAAGTTCTTTATGTTAAAGGTCTTAAACATAATCTACTTAGCATAAGCCAATTATGTGACAGTGGATATAATGTTGCCTTTAACAAAGGTGAATGTACAGTCAAAAACTCTGATGGGTCCCTTCTCTTTACCGCAAAGAGGCAAGGCAATCTGTATAAGATTAAACTTGGGGAACTATCAAGTCAAAATGTATCATGCCTAGTTTCTGTACAAGAAAATCATTGGTTATGGCATAAAAGACTTGGTCATGCAAGCTTGAGGTTGATCTCAAAGCTGAACAGGCACAACCTCGTAAGAGGACTACCAAGTATGTCATATAAAGATGATCTTCTTTGTGAAGCTTGTCAGAAAGGGAAACAAGTGAAAAGTTCTTTTCAAAGTAAAAACATTATTTTCACTTCTAGACCTCTTGAGCTGTTACATATTGATCTGTTTGGACCCACAAGAACAGCCTCGGTAAGTGGTAAAAGATATGGATTAGTTATAGTGGATGACTATACTAGATGGACATGGGTCTTATTCCTATCCCACAAAGATGAGTCCTTTAAGGCCTTTTATAACCTCTGCAAAAGAGTTCAAAATGAAAAAGGAGTATGCATTACTTCTATCAGAAGTGATCACGGGGGTGAATTCGAAAACGAAAGTTTTCAAAGGTTCTTTGAGGATAATGGTATCCTTCACAACTTCTCAACACCTAGAACACCACAACATAATGGTGTAGTTGAGAGGAAAAACAGGTCGCTCCAGGAGATGGCCAGAACCATGTTGAATGATAATTCAACCCCTAAACACTTCTGGGCTGAAGTAGTGAATACTGCCTGCTATTTACAAAACAGAATCTATATAAGGCCGATATTGAAAAAGACTCCATATGAATTGTGGAAGGGTAGAAGACCCAACATATCCTACTTCCATCCATTTGGATGTCAATGTTTCATTCTGAACACTAAGGATAACCTGGGAAAATTTGATTCTAAGTGTGATGAAGGAATACTGCTTGGATATTCTGAAACTTCAAAGGCATACAGAGTTTATAACTCTAGAACCTTAGTTGTTGAAGAAGCTATCCATGTGAAGTTTAATGACAACAAGCCTGATAAGGAATTATCAGAGCTGGACAAATCATTTGCAGATCTCAGATTGAATGATGCAAGTAAGTCATCAGATTCATCCAACCATGATGTCTCAGTTGAAGAATCAAATGCACCACTGGACGGTCCAGTCGCAGAACAAAGAGAACCAAATGGACGTAACTGGCAAATGAAGAAACATCATCCACAGGAGCAAATCATTGGAGATCCAAAAGACAGAGTCAAAACCAGATCTTCACTTCAACGACAGCAAGGTCACACAACATTCATATCTCAAATAGAACCTAAGACTGTGGTTGATGCCTTAGAAGATGAAGGCTGGGTCAAAGCAATGCAAGAAGAACTTGACCAATTTTAAAAGAACAATGTCTGGAAGCTAGTAGAACTCCCCAACAACAAAGAAGCTGTAGGAGCAAAGTGGGTGTTCAGAAACAAGCTGGACGAAGCAGGTAATATTGTGAGAAACAAAGCAAGGTTGGTAGCAAAAGGTTACTCACAACAAGAAGGTATAGATTATACTGAAACTTATGCTCCCGTTGCACGTCTGGAGGCAATCCGCATTCTACTGTCATTTGCAGCTCATAGCAATATGAAGCTATATCAAATGGACGTAAAAAGTGCATTCCTCAATGGACTCATAAAGGAAGAAGTCTATGTGGAACAACCCCCAGGATTTGAAAGTGATGATTTTCCAAACCATGTTTTTAAACTTAACAAAGCCTTATATGGGTTGAAACAAGCCCCTAGAGCTTGGTATGAAAAACTCAGCACATTTCTGTCAGAAAATGGTTTTTCAAGAGGAAAAGTAGACACTACATTATTTCGCAAAGACTACTCTTCTGATTTTATTATTGCACAAATATATGTTGATGATATCATATTTGGTGCCACTAATGAGTCTCTCTGTGAAGACTTTGCCAAATTAATGCAAACAGAGTTCGAGATGAGCATGATGGGTGAGCTGAAATTCTTCCTTGGACTCCAAATCAAACAAACTGAAAAGGGAATATATATACATCAGACTAAGTATGTCAAAGAGCTGCTAAAGAAGTACAAGTTGGACGATGCAAAACCAATGAAAACTCCTATGCGTCCAACAACAGTACTTGGACTGGACGACAACTCAAAAAAAGTAGATAATACTCTATACAGAGGTATGATAGGATCACTCCTATACCTCACAGCGTCCAGACCTGACACCATGTTCAGCGTATGCTTATGTGGCAGATTTCAATCTGACCCAAGGGAAGTTCACTTAACTACTGTTAAAAGAATCTTTCGATATCTTACTGGAACCACTAACCTTGGGTTATATTTCAAAAGGCAGAAAGATTTCAGGTTAATAGGATACTGTGATGCTGATTATGCTGGAGATCGAATTGAAAGAAAAAGCACCAGTGGAGGGTGTCACTTCATCGGTGGTAATCTAGTCTCTTGGACATGCAAGAAGCAAGGAACCATTGCTCTGTCCACTGCAGAAGCAGAGTATATTTCAGCTGCAAAATGCTGTTCTCAAATCTTGTGGATCAAACATCAACTTGAGGACTACAACATATATGAGTAAAGCTGCCATAAATCTTTCTAAAAATCCCATATTGCATTCAAGGGCCAAACATATAGAGATTAAACATCACTTTATAAGAGACCATGTTCAAAAGGGTACTGTGGAATTACACTTTGTAACCACAGATAATCAGCTTGCTGATATATTCACCAAACCCCTTACTGAAGACAAGTTAATCCTTCTGAGGGACAAACTTGGCATGGACTCTATAAAGGAATGATTAACATCTACATGATGCGTCCAATAAAACCATAGCGTCCAAAGGACATGTCGTCCAAGGATCACTAGAGTCATGCACATGCATTACATATATTTCACTTAAGTCCAATATGTGGACGATGTTTTTTTTTCTTTCTTATCTTAGTCTTTTCTTTTGATTCAAATAATCAAAACGGATCGTTTTAAGAGTAAGTATGAGCTAATACTCTATGCTGAGTCACCAAAATGTTAGTAACCGTATACAGTTACCCACATTCTTCGCACGTCTCATCATGGCGGGTTTTATGGCGTCATTACATTTCAAATATTCAAAAAGCCCAAAACCGTTTCACATCCTCCAAACAAAGCCCAAATATACACTTATCAATTCATCACAGAAAAACACCACCGTATCCATCTTCTCTGAGATTATCATCACCCTAAACACACACACACTCTCTCTCTCAGAAACCCAAAACCCTATCAGAAAACCTAAAAATCCAAACTTTTCTAGCATGGCAAACTCTGCAAACTCAAGCAACTCAGAACCCGACGTCCTCACTTACCCTGAAACCACAGTTGTGTGCCAAGGAGCTGCTACAGTGCACATTGAGAACTTCTTCGACATCGAAAAGCTTGAGAAGCTGGGACTGAACCTGAACGAGAGCCTTCTGAAGTGTGGAATCAGAGGCTACTTCAATGAAAACCAGAAAATATTCCCTGAGTTGATCAGAATGTTCTGGAGAAATGCCAAGTTCCAGAGCTCAAGGGAGCTCGTGGCCACGATTCTTGGACGAGAGGTGACACTATCCATCGAGACCATTGCAAAGGTAACTGGTTGCATTAGGGAGCAGAACCAGTACAGAACAGACTGGGCCAAGCAGTACGGCAATCACGTTGCGACCGTGCTTTGCAAGACCAAATCCACTGAGTCAATAAAGATTGAGTACAGGAACCTGTGTGAGGAAGCAAAAATCTGGCAGCAGGTATGCAACAAGAGTATCCTGCACAAAGCTGGGTCTAAGGACTCAGTCACGGACTTACACAAGTTTGTGATATTCCATCTTATGGAAGGCATTCCCTTCAATCTCCCTCACATCATTTACGTCAATATCGTGAGAATGATGAAGTCTGTGGGTGGCTATGATGACATTTTCTACGCCGCCCTGATGAACAAGATCTTCTGGGACCAGAAGGTCTATCAACGCTTCTTTGATGAACTGGAAGAAGAAGTTTACGAAGCTATTGTGAAGAAAGGGCCAATGGTAGCAACACAACAACTGTTTGGTGAGTCCAACATAAAACCTATGAAGATCAAGCTAACAGCCAAGGTCTTAAAGGACCTGGACGAGGACACCATCAACAAGCAACGACATGAACAGAGCAAGATCATCTCCAATAATGATGAAGAAGAGATTGATCTTCTTGGTATTGGCAAAAAGATCAAAAGGCTGATGGAGGAACAGGAGGGCAGAAAGATCACACGAAAAATGTCTCAGAAGCATGAGGAAGATGCTGAAAAGGAGAGAAGAACCAAGAAAAGACATGCTGACACATCCACTGCTCAGTCCCCAGCAGGGAAGCGTCCAAGGACTGATATGTCCAAACCTGCTCAAGCTGAGCAGCGTCCAAAGGTAGCACCAGTAAAGCTTGCTCCAGAAAAGCAAAAGGTTCGGAAGCTTCAACTACTGGACGACTCTGATGATGATGACCAGATCCCAATTGGTCAAATCATGAAGAAGGCAGAGAAGACGGAGGGTCCTCAGCAAAAGAAGCAGAAGGTACAACCTGCAAAACCAATTTCCTTTCCTTCTAACGTGCCACGACGAGTAAAGACTCAGGCAGCAAGGCCAAGGAGAATTGCAGTTCTACCAACTTCCTCTCAAGACACCGACAACATATCCACCAGCTCCCTACTACCAACAACACCCAGTGCTCCATCCACATCAACAACCCAGCATCCACATCTTCGCTTGGACCTGTCCAAGTTTGTGCGTCCAAGGGATGCGTGGAGGGATACCTGGTCCCCATGGACCATACCCCCCAAGCAGAAAACCAAAGAAGAAAAAGACAGAGAACGTTTCCCGGTTGCATTCCTTACACGAAATAACCAGAATTACTGTAAGAAAAGTGATGTGATTCGGAGGCCTCTACAAGAGCCTTTGAAGCGGCATTTCACTACTGTCTCAGCACTAGAGTGGACGAGGTATGTTTGCACTCATGTTTCTTCAGCTGCCTATTCTGCTATGCCAAAAGGAGTGATCATCAGCAACCCTCTGCCCAATTGGACGAGAGAAGTGTACCCACACTTGATACACATGCCTCATCCTTACTCCTGTCCAACTAGAACTCAGCAAAGAGTGCGTCCAGCAGCAGAAGATCTGCAGAAACCAGAGGTGGAAGTTGCCTCTCGATTCACCAAGACGGTTACGGAGCAGAAAGGGAAGGCTCCAAGAAAAATGAAGGCACCGTCCAAGAAGTCCCCTGTTAACAAGGATATTGAACTGGCTGCAGAGTTGCAGTTGGCCATTAAAGAAAGTCTGGACCCTTCTATAACGAAGCAGCGTCCAGATGCAGGGTGGGTCAAGGATGTTCAAATCTGGACTCCAATCACAAAGTTCCTGCCTCTACCAGCTGGAACCCCAGTGCTAAACTTCTAGCCAGGCGACTATGATGAACTTGGAAAACTTCTGCAACAAATGTATATACCAAACCAAGCCATCGCCTACCCACCAAACCTTCACATAAGTCGCGCCACAGAAATAAAGTTTGTACCAGACAGGGTATGTCCTAGACTACCTTTATATGATGTTGGTCGCAAGAAAGGCTACAAGTTCTACGGCATTGAGATGCCCAGCAGGGAAGAGAAAGTTGAAACCCTGCAAAAATCCTCTCACACCTGGGGTCATCTATTTGACAAGACTGGTAAGCTTACGCGTTCACTCGGAACCTTTGATTCCATTATCTTTTGGCGCCAGATCTTATGGAACGATTCCCAGAAAGCCTCCTCCTCAGGCAGCTCCAAGGATGACTTTGTTCACCCCCCTCATGGTATTGAGGTGCTGCGTCCAGTAAAGACTCATCACTTCTCAGACACCTTTGCCTGCTTTCTGAAAGATTCAGATGATTATCTGGAGTTACTGAAGACATTGCCAAAAATCAGAAGCAACAAAGTGTTTGATCTTCGAACACTGGATCGCACAGAGTTTGTGGAGGAACTCCAAACTCTGCATAAGGAGTACAAAGTAGAAGAAGCCACAGCAGCAGAACAAGCTCGTTTAGAGCAGCTGGCTCTTGAGGAAGCTGAGACCGCAACCATAGAAAAGGAAGATAAGGTTGCTAAGTCGAAAGCTACACAGGCAGAGCTGGATGAAGCATCTGCCAAAGTAACAAAGGTGCTAGCTCATCTTGACCTGGACTCATCTGTACCAGTGGACGTGGAACACTTTATCACGTCACATGAAGAACCTACTGTCCAATCTGGAAAGTCCAAGGATGATAGAGAGCTCGTTATTGAAGCCTCCAAGCCAATGGAAGCAACTGCAGCAAAGCCTACTGCTGAAGATATCACCAACTTCCCCATTGTTGATGCATCTACTGAAGCACATTCGGGCACACGACAACTGGTTCCCACCGGATCTTCAAGTCCAAGGGGCATCCATCCCTTGCGATTTGCTGAACCTCAAGGAGTCTCAGAAGATCGTGTTCATGAGATAGTGCAACAGGCTCTGAGGCAACATCAGCTGGAGACCGAAGCAGCTCTTTAAGCTTTTCAGCAAAGACAACAGGCTGAGGCTGCTCAACATCGTCTGATGCTGCAGAATGCCATCACTGAATAGTTCATGAGTCTCTCCCAGACGCTTGTGAACCAGATTCAAAATACAGCAGCCACCTTGCTTGGACAAGTTGCTCATGCAGCTCCACCCGTCCAACCACAACCTCCTCAACCAGCACCACCTATACAAGCGCCACCAGAACAACCACCACCACCACCACAAGAACCACCTCCACAGCCATAAGGTGACCATGATGGCCCAATCATTTTTCCATCTTTCAAACCTTTTTGTTAATGACAAAGGGGGAGAAATTGGAATTTTGATGTCATAGAAGTAAATAGCTAAACACTCTGTATATAAAAATATTGGCATCTTTATCAAAACATGAGGTGTTTATTTCATAAATTCCGCATCCATATCCTTGATATGTTTTTCACTCTGATATCTGTTATACCTGATATATACTTGCCTTTTATATTTCTCTGTTATCAGATGCATAAGAAATGTTGAACTCAGGGGGAGTACTTCATTTCACATTTATACACTGGCATAACATAATCATCTCTGACTTGATTCATTGTATTCTTATATGATTATGTGTCTGTTAACATCAAAATTTACCATTATTTGTCATCATCAAAAAAGGGGAGATTGTTAGGTTCTAAGACCTTGGACGATGTCTAACCCCTCGAATTTCGGTTTTGATGATAACAACTAAAGGATAAATTTTGAAGTATCTAATGATCTAGTTTGAGTGTTATAGGACTTATGTCGTCCAATTTCGCAATGGTATTGTATCTCTCAAACCTGGACTTTATGTTTTAATAAGCAAAGCGTCCAAATGTGTTTTTGTAAGAATTCTACAAGCAGCGTCCAATGCTCCTGTGAGAGTAAGCGTCCAACGACTATATAACCCACTCTGTAGTTTCTATCTTAAAATAATATTATAAGGAAATACGTTTTCAATGATTCTATATAATGCAACGATTATTCTCTCACATTTTAATATGTCATTCTATTTGATTTTTCGAATAGTATTGAACAGGAAAAGAAGAAGCTTCTCTCTGCAGAAAAAGTACAAGTAGGAGAGGCGCTATATGTACGGCTGTCACTTCATCTCTCCACCCTAAGTCAAAACGTGACAACGGTCACATGCTATGGAGAGAACCGCTCTTGGCAAAGGAACAGATCCCTCAACGGATACCTTCAACAAGCTGCATATATATATAGAGGAATGAGCTCATGTATCAGACTGACGAAAAATTTATAAAAAGCTGAATCTCCGTCAAAACGACTGGACGATCAATACTTAAGTAAAACGAGCTTTCTTCTTAGCTTTGCTAAGCGATTTTGTATATTCGTGTTTACTGTAATATCCTCTCTGTGAGAGTTAGTCTTACTTTCTATTCTCAAACAATTCTGTTTGGAAAGCCAGGAGTGGCTTAGTGTTAAAGAATACTTGGGTTTGTGTTTAATCTCAAGGGGAGATTAAGGGTGTGCCAGGAGTGGCCTAGAGAATACTTGTAGCCAAAAGTGGCAAGGTTAGAATACTTGAGAGTAATCAGATCTTGATTAGTAGAACCCTTCAAAAGTTTTTGAAGGAGAACTGGACGTAGCTCAGTTGAGTGAACCAGTATAAAACTAAGTGTTCTATTCTCTCGCTTTCTAGCTTACTTGCATATCTATTAAACTATCTCTTCAACATACTATGAAAGTGATTCTTTACACATTTTATCTAAGATTATCTATTACGTGTGTTCTAACGAAAAGCAAGAAGAGTAGTTTCATTGGACTGTTGTTTTTAAACTGCTGGACGATAGCATAATCTTCTGTTTTACTAAGTTCTTGTAAAACTAAAAGATATACTATCTTCACATTAGTTAAAGTTTTTCAAAGAAATTATAAATATACTATTCAACCCCCCTTCTAGTGTATTCCTCTATATTTCAAAGGATACACCCAGAATCACGGGGAACCAAAATCCAAAAGATTAATTTTCGCACAAAATTGCACCATGGGCCAAAAATGCAACATAAGCACCAAAAATGGACCACGGGGCACTACGGACCTCAAAATTCAAAAGTGCTCCAAGCATTATGGTTTTTTATGCAAAAGGATGCACCAACGATCATGGGGCACCAAAACCCAAAAGTCTTTTTTTTGCACGAAAATTGCCCCATGGGACAAAAATGTAAAATGGACCACGGGACACCACGGACCTCAAAACTGAAAAGTGCTCCCAGCATGATGGTTTTTGGTGCATAAGGATGCAACAAAGATGACGGGGCACCAGAACTCAAAAGTCTTATATTCGCACGGAAATAGCACCATGGGCCAAAAATGCCCCACGGGCACCAAAAATGACCCACGGGGCATCACGGACCTCAAAGTTGAACAGTGCTCCACAGATAATGGTTTTTATGCATCAAGATGCACAAAGGATGACAGGGCACCAAAATCCAAAAGTCTTATTTTCTCACAAAAATTGCACCATGAGCCGAAAATTCACCACGGGCACCAAAAATTGACGACGGGGCACCACATGCCTCAAAATGGAAAAGTGCTCTGAGCATTAAGGTTTTTCAAGCATAAGGATGCACCAAGGATCACGGGGCGCCGAAACCCAAAAGTCTTATTTTTTGTACGAAAATTGAACCATGGGCCGAAAATGCAACATGGGCGCCAAACAATGGACCACGTGGCACTACGGACCTCAAAACTCAACAGTACTCCGAGCATTATGGTTTTTTATGCAAAAGGATGCACAAAGGATCACGGGGGACCAAAACTCAAAAGTCTTATTTTCACACGAAAATTGCACCATGGGCCGAAAATGCAATACGAGTGCCAAAAATGGACCACGGGACACCACGGACCACAAAACTCAAAATTGTTATGAGCATTATGATTTTCGTGCAAAAGGATGCACCAAGGATCATGGGGTACAAAAACCCAAAAGTCTTATATTCACACGAAAATTGCACCATGGGTCGAAAATGCACCACGGGCGCCAAAAATGGCCCATAGGGCATCACGGACCTCAAAATTGAAAAGTGCTTTGAGCATTAAGGTTTTTTATGCATAAGGATGCAACAAAGATCACGGGGGACCAAAACCCAAAAGTCTTGTTTTGGAACGAAAATTTCACCATGGGCCGAAAATTCTCCACTGGCAAAAAAATGGACCACAGGGCACCACGAACCTAAAAACGGAAAAGTGCTTCGATCATTATGATTTTTTATGCATAAGGATGCACTAAGAATCACCAGACACAAAAACCCAAAAGTGTTATTTTCGCATGAAAATTGTACCATGGGCCAAAAATGCTCCACACCAAAAATGGACAACGGGCCACCATGGACCTCAAAACTGAAAAGTGCTCTCAGCATTATGGTTTTTATGCACAAGAATGCACCAGGGATGATGGGGCACCAAAATCCAAAACCCTTATTTTCACACGAAAGTTGCACCACGGCACCAAAAGTGCACCACGGGGCACCAAAAAATGCACCACGGGGCACAACGAACCTCAAAATGGAAAAGTGCTTTGACCATTAAGTTTTTTATGCATAAGGATGCACCAAGGATCATGGGGCACCAAAATCCAAAAGTCCTATTTTTGCACGAAAATTGAACCATGGGCCGAAATGCAACATGGGCGCCAAACAATGGAACACAGGGCACTACGGACCTCAAAACTCAACAATACTCCGAGCATTATGATTTTTTTATGCAAAAGGATGCACAAAGGATCACCGGGGACCAAAACCCAAAAGTCTTATTTTCGCACGAAAATTGCACCATGGGCCGAAAATGCAATACATGTGCCAAAAATGGACCACAGGGCACCATGGGCCGAAAATGCAATACGTGTGTCAAAAATGGACCACGGGGCACCACGGACCTCAAAAATCAAAATTGCTCTGAGCATTATGGTTTTTATGCAAAGGATGCACCAAGGATAACAGGGCACAAAAATCCAAAAGTCTTATATTCGCACGAAAATTTCACCATGGGCCTAAAATGCACCACAGGCACCAAAAATGGGCGACAGGGCACCACGGTCCTCAAAACAAAAAAGTACTCTAAGAATTAAGGTTTCTTATGCATATGGATGCACCAAGGATCACGGGACACCGAAACCAAAAAGTCTTATTTTCCCACGAAAATTGAACCATGGGCCGAAAATGCACCAAGGGCACCAAAAATGGACCACGGGCACCACGGACATCAAAACTGAAAAGTGCTCAGAGCATTATGATTTTTTAAGCATAAAGATGAACCAAGGATCAAATGGCACTAAATCCCAAATGTCTTATTGTTGCACAAAAATTGCACCATGGGCCTAGAATGCACCACGGGCTCCAAAAATGGACCACGAGACACCACGGACCTCAAAACTAAAAAGTGGTCCTAGCATTATGTTTTTAATGCATTAGGATGCAACAAAGATCACGAGGGACCAAAACCCAACCGTGTTATTTTTTAACGAAAATTGTAGCATTCACTGAAAATGCTCCACGGGACACCACGGACCTCAAAATGGAAAATCGCTCTTAGCAATAAGGTTTTTTTATGCTTAAGGATGCACCAAGGATCACGGGGCAGAAAAACCCAAAAGTCTTATTTTCGCACGAAAATTGAACCATGGGTCGAAAATGCAACATGGGCATCAAAAATGGACCACGGGGCACTACATACCTCAAAACTCAAAAGTACTCTGAGCATTATTGTTTTCTATGCAAAAGGATGCACCATGGATCATGGAGCACCAAAACTCAAAAGTCTTATTTTCGCACGAAAATTGCACTATGGGCCAAAAATGCACTAGGAGCATAAAAATGGACTAGGGGCACCACGGATCTCAAAACTGAAAAGTGCTCCTTGGATTATGGTTTTTTGTGCACAAGGATTCAATAAAGATCATGGGGGATCAAAACCCAAAAGTCTTATTTTGGAATGAAAATTGCACCATGGGCCGGAAATGCTCCATGGGCACAAAAAATGGACCACGGGGCAGCACGAACCTAAAATAGAAAGTGCTCAGTGCATTATGGGTTTTTATGCATAAGGATGCACCAAGGATCACGGGGCATGAAAACCCAAAAGTCTTATTTTCGCACGAAAATTGCACCGTGGGCGAAAATGCACCACAGGCACCAAAAATTGACCACGGGGCACCACGAAACTTGAAACTGAAAAGTGCTCCTAGCATTATGGTTTTTTATGCATAAGGATGCAACAACGATGACGGGATACCAAAACCCCAAAGCCCTATTTTCGCACGAAAATTGCACCACAGGCCGAAAACTCAACATGAACTCAAAAAATGGACCACGGGACACCACGGACCATAAAACTGAAAGGTGCTCCTAGCATTATGGCTTTTCATGCATAAGGATACACCAAGGATCACGGGGCACCACAACCTAAAATTCTTAATTTTGCACGAAAATTGCACCATGGGCCGAAAATGCACCACAGGCACCAAAAATGGACCACGGGAGATCACGGACCTCAAAATTGAAAAGTGCTCTGAGCATTAACGTTTTTTATGCATATGGATGCAACAAAGATCACGGGAGACTAAAATCCGAAAGTCTTATTTTGGAACGAAAATTGAACCATGGGACGAAAATGCTCCACGGGCACGAAAAATGGACCACGGGGCACCACAGACCTCAAAACTGAAAAGTACTCCTAGCATTACGATTTGTTATGCATAAGGATGCAACAAAGATGACTGGGGACCAAAATCCGAAAGTCTTATTTTCGCACGAAAATTGCACAATGGGCCGAAAATTCTCCACGGGGACCAAAAATTGACCACAGGGCACCACAGACCTCAAAACTGATAAGTGCTCTGAGCATTATGGTTTTTACGCATAAGAATGCACCAAGGATGATGGGGTACAAAAATCCAAAAGTTTTATTTTCGCAAGAAATTGCACCATGGGCCGAAAATGCACCACGGATCTCAAAACTGAAAAGCGCTATGAGCATTATGGTTTTTTATGCATAATGAAGAACCAAGGATCATGGGCACCAAAACCCAAAAGTCTTATTTTCGCATGAAATTTGCACCATATGTCGAAAATGCACCACAGGCACCAAAAATGGACCACGAGGGACCTTGGACCTCCAAACTGAAAAGTGCTCCTAGGATTATGGTTTTTTATGCATAAGGATGCAACAAAGATCACGGGGGACCAAAACCCAACCGTCTTATTTTTGAACAAAAATTGCACCATTGGCTGAAAATGCTCCACAGGCACCAAAAATGGATCACAGGGCACCACGAACCTCAAAACGGAAAATTGCTCTGAACATTAAGGGTTTTTGTAACACCCCTTGTTACTACTATGGAATTTCTATTTATTTGCATTATTAGTGAAAATAATTTAATGCTAGATTGTAAAGTAACCTTCAAAATACGAGGACATTTATTCCCTTTTTAACTTTTAAATCTTATTAATTTTAACTCCAAAAGAAGAACTGTCCTTGATAACTTATCATTAATTTAAAAATGTCCTTTTTGTGAAAAGAAATTCTCAATAAACTAAAGTCAAATTATCCAAAATATCATAACCACGGTAAACCATTAAAACATAATACAACTTCTTTTAAACATCCTCAATTTCATCATTAAATAATTCTATTACACAAAACTGATTACACTTTAACATCCTTGAAAGTAAATACATTTTAGATGAGTCATATATAAGGAACTGATACATCATAAAAATCCCTAGTCTACCCCCTTTATACAAGAAAAGGACCGAGACTTAGAGCAGTGACTCGATGAAAATTAAAATCCAAAATACCTATGAGGCATCCTAAGAAGGATCCTCTTCTTCCTTGAACATATCCATTTGCATCATTGGCACTTGGGTAGTATTCCCACTCCATCTTCATCATTCGCATAGGGTCAACAAACTTTCTCTGAAAAAAATAAAAACATAGGAGTGAATTCTCTACCTCCTTGGTCGCCACAAAAAAAATCGACTTTCAATCCCAAACAACCTATACGACCACTGCGTGTGGTACTCTAGCGATGACACTCACGATAATCCTATCACGAATATCTATCTCACAACATCTACTCCTATGGGCCCCACTGCCATTAAATCTCCCAGGTTTTAATGGTCTTACGCAATTTCATGGAAGACAAATTGGGAGCACTCGACTTATGTCAGGTACATAGCGACACATTGATCTCACCAATTGTGGATATAGCTCCGTCTTCTTCGGGAATGCCAAGCCGGTTATGTGAGTCCCCTGTACTAACCGAACTTATAACCTTAGCCGGTTTGTCACAACCTGACACCATTTCCCCAAGCCTCCTTTGAGACAACGAACTATCCCCCAGTGTACTAGCTGTAATCATCCACTCCTCATAACGATTCCTCACATGTTTTCCACGTTGTGAGATGTATTTCACTGGACAATCGGTTTCAATGGTATTGCCAAGAGGATGTTAGAGGACTTTCCCCCACTGAGAATGGAGTCAAGCCTCATCTTTGATTAATAATATTGTCTCTCTAAATCCATCTTGTCTTTACCACCGATGACCTCTTTACATTTTCCGTCTCCTCGTAGCTTGCGTCATCCTGTGCAAGGTGAATGACACAAACGTCATTCACTACTCCTCGTACGACAAGAGGAGAAGGGTTTCGTCCCTCCTCACCTCTTAGTGTCATGATCAACATGACCCTTTTAAAGTGGATATATCCACTTGCACACATATTAGTGCCTCGGGCACCCCAAACTCATCTATCTTACTCATGCACAATCAAAAACAAACATGCATTGCCGAGGGACAACGCCCCTCGGACTCAGATCACAACAAGTAATACATCCACAGGAGTTATCCAACAATTCATATCCATGCCGGAGGTCACATCCTCTCGGTCTTAGCAATAATTTATCACACGCATTCATGACATAATAATATATAATTCAACAAGTATGTGCCGAAGGTCACGCCCTTTCAGTCTTAGCCAATAATTCCATAACAAGAATAACATTCATACACTTATACAATTTAAACTCATCATAAACTACTAATTTTGGGGTCAAACAGTCAACACAAAACCTTAATTTTCAAGCATCATAGTTTCTTATATTAGGTATCAAACACTCTCAAATCAAGTCCCCACCCACGTGTACATGTGAACTTTCATTTTTCACTAAAAAGGACTCATTTTGGGCGTTTAAAACTTAGATTTTAAGTGATTAAACATCCAACCCGAAATTGGTTCAAAAACTCTTTATTTGGCTTTAAAACTTCAAAATTTAATTCCCATTGATGTAGAATTCAGATTTTGACGAACCAAATATGCAACCCTAGGTTTTAGGATATAAGGAAACCTTTTTTCTGGTCCAAAAGAGCAAATTCGAACTCTAAAAATTATTAATTTCGAAACAGTGGCAGATCCAACGAAAATGGCACAAAACATAAAAACAAATTTCCCGTTGTTGTAGAAATCAGTTTTCAACGAATTTTATATGCAGCCCTAGGTTTTAAGGTATGAGAAAGCTGATTTTGAGGTCCATTACATCCAATTCCAGCTACATTATTCCTAGTTCTCGAAACAGAGGTAAAACAGGGCAAAACGGCATCGAACTTAAAAATAAATTTCCCATTGTTATAGAAATCGGTTTTACACGAATTTTACATGAAACCCTAGGTTTTAAGGTATGCAAAAGCTAATTTTGAGGTCCATTACAGCCAATTCCAACCCCATCATTCCCAGTTCTCGAAACAGTAACAACAGTGCCCAAAATTCACATTTTCGCTAGACAATAATTTTTTAAAGATTCACAATTCATTTCCAAACATTTCACATATGCATTTCTATATTTTAGGAAATGGGAAAACCATTTTTAGTGTCAAAAATAGTCAAGCACAGCCACACATTTATTTTCCCAAAACGGAACAATAATTATATAAATAGCTCAAAACTTAAGAAATTCATAATAAATAGCTCAAGTGTTCAAAATTAACATACTTTACATGTAACCCTAGGTTTTTGGACCCAAGGAACCCATTTTTGAGGTCCAAAACACCAAAAGAGATACCCATTTTTCACAGAGCAGAAGACAGTACGGGATTCACCACATACACACAATTTCAAGATTCAAAAATAAATATATCAACATGCTACATAGACCCATCACTCTAGGTCTCAAAGCAACAAATTTTAGGCTCAAAGAGAATAGAAAATCCCTCCCATACCTTGGTTTCCTAAGTTCAAGTTTCCGAAACGAAATTTCCAACCACCCAAAGCTAGAGCTTGGTGAGCTCTACAACATATCCAAAATGCAAAGAAAAAGGAAAATGATTAGTCTAGAAAATCTAGAGAGAGGGTAAGAGGGGAAATGTACAAAGAAGGAGGACCTCACCTAAGAGAGATTTTTGAACTCTCTCTCCCTTCTCTCTCCTCCAAAGCTGGCTGCTGCACTTGTGGGGGAAGGGGTCCCTCTTAGCTTATATAGGGGACCCCAAAACCCTAAGGGTAGGTCCTAAAAAATTAAAAAAAAAAGATTTTTTTAAACCTAATTGTGTTTATGTGTTTAGCTGCTTTGGGTTTTTATTTTTTTAGCTCTAAATGTTCTTAAAATATAACATTTAATTTTCTAAAAATAATGCCTTTGGAATCACCAAATTTGGACTTAAAATGAATTTTCTAGGTCTAAAATACTAAATAAATTTCTAAAATTAAAAATTAATTCAATTTAATTTTTTTTATGAAATTAGGTCATTTCCTTGCTTAATTATAATTATTATAATTTTATATAAGTCCAAAATAATTTTTCAAGCTAAAAAACACATAATTACAAAAATGTCATTAATGAGAATATTTCTTCCTTTGATCAGCTTTGACCAATTTGACCAGCTTTGGCCGGTTTGACTTTTGGTCAAATCATGGTTAAAACTTGATTTTATTAATTATTTTCACTTCATTAATGAAGATTTGATGTCTCACATTCATTTAGTTGCTAACTAGTTCTTTTTAGGTTTTAATTAAACAAATTGCACTATATTTTAATTAAACAAATTACACTTTATTTTCTTTAATTACCTTAATTAAAATTTCCAAATTCCCAATTACTTTAGAACAAATAATTTTACTAATTAAATTTATTCTAGACCCATTAATAAGTTAATTATGTCCTTAAATGTCTAATTTTAGATTCTAGACACAAGTTTCCCTTAATTACAACAATGTCATTAATGAGTTGACCAAATCTCCTCCCATTGACTTTGACTAGAATGAGTCTATCTTTGAGTTTTCAAATTTTGAATTTTCCTTCACTAATCATGTAATGTCTCTACTTAATCCTTATTACATAATGCTTATTTTAATTATTTATATTATTTTTCTTAATTACCCAATTAATCACTAATTAAGAGGTTAATTTCCTATTTAATCCTAAGCTCAAAAATTTTGGGGTGTTACATTTTTTATGCTTAAGGATGCACCAAGGATAAGTTGGGATCAACATCCAAAAGTCTTAATTTGGAACGAAAATTGTCCCATGGGCTGAAAATGCTTCATGGATAAAAAAAATTTGACCACGGGACACCACGGACCTCAAAACGGAAAAGTATTCCGAGCATTATAATTTTTTATGCATAAGGATGGAACAAGAATCACGGGGCACCAAAACTCAAAAGTCTTATTTTCGCAAAAAAATTGCACCATGGGTCGAAAATGCTCCACGGGCACAAAATATGGACCACGGGGTACCACGGACCTCAAAACTGAAAAGTGCTCTGACCATTATCGCTTTCATGCATAAGAATGCAAAAGAGATGACAAGGTACAAAAATCCAAAAGTTTTATTTTTGCAAGAAATTGCACCATGGGCTGAAAATGCCCCACGTGCACCAAAAATGGACCACAGGGCATTACGGACATCAAAACTGAAAAGTGCTATGAGCTGTATGGTTTTTATGCATAAGATTGAACCAAGGATCAAATGGCACTGAATTCCAAAAGTCTTATTGTTGCACGAAAATTGCACCATGGGCCTATAATGCACCACAGGCACCAAAAATGGACCACGGGACACCATGGACCTCAAAACTGAAAAACGCTCCGAGCATTATGGTTTTTTATGCATAAGGATGCACCAAGGATCACGGGACACCAAAACCCAAAAGTCTTATTTTCGCACTAAAATTGCAAAATGTAACGAAAATGCACCACATGCACCAAAAATGGACCACGGGGCACCACAGACCTAAAACGAAAAACTGCTCTGAGCATTATGATTTTTATGCCAAAGGATACAGCAAGGATCACGGGGCAGCAAAACCCAAAAGTCTTATTTTCGCACGAAAATTGCACCGTGGGCCGAAAATGCACAAGGAGCGCCAAAAATGGACTAAGGGGCACCATGGATCTCAAAACTGAAAAGTGCTCATAGCATTATGGTTTTTTGTGCATAAGGATGCAACAAAGATCACGGGGGACCAAATCCCAAAAGTCTTATTTTGGAACGACAATTGTACCATGGGACGAAAATGCTCCACGGGAAAAAAAAATGAACCACGGGGTACCACGGACCTCAAAATAGAAAAGTGCCTCGCGTATTATGATTTTTATGCATAAGAATGCACCAAGGACCACAGGACACCAAAACCCAAAAGTATTATTTTCACACAAAAATTGTACCATGGGTCGATAATGCACCACGGGCACCAAAAATGAACCTAGGGGCACCATGGACCTCAAAACTGAAAACAGCTCCTATCATTATGGTTTTTTATGCATAAGGATGCAACAAAGATGATGGGGGACGAAAATCCAAAAGTCTTATTTTCGCACGAAAATTGCACCATGGACAAAAAATGCAATACGGGTGCCAAAAATTGACCACGGGGCACCACAGACCTCAAAACTCAAAAGTGCTCCTAGCATTATGGTTTTTTATGCATAAGGATGCACCAAGGATCACGGGACACGAAAACCTAAAAGTCTTACACTGGTGCCAAAAATGGACCGTGGGGCAACACGGACCTCAAAACTCAAAAAGTGCTCCTAGCAATATGGTTTTTTATGCATAAGGATGCACCAAGGATCAAGTGGCACCAAAACCTAAAAGTCTTATTTTCGCACGAAAATCGCACCATTTGCCGAAAATGCACCACAGGCACAAAAAATGGACCACGGGACATCACGGACCTCAAAACTGAAAAGTGCTCCAAGCATTATGGCTTTTTATACAAAGGATGCACCAAGGATCACGGGACACCAAAACCCAAAAGTCTTATTTCGCACAAAAAATTGTACCAAAGGCCGAAAATGCTCCACGGGCACCAAATATGGACCACGGGGCACCGTGGACCTGAAAATGGAAAAATGCTCTGACCATTATGGTTTGTTATGCATAAGGATGAACAAAGGATCGCGGGGCACCAAAACCCAAAAGTCTTATATTTGCACTAAAAGTGCACCATGGGCCGAAAATGGAACACGTGCACCAATAATGGACCACAGGGCACAACATGGACCTCAAAACTCAATAGTGCTCCAAGTATTATAGTTTTTTATGCATAAGGATGAACCAAGGATCACACGACACCAAAACTCAAAAGTCTTATTTTTGCACGAAAATTGCACCATGGTCTGAAAATGCACCACGGGCACAAAAAATGGACCATGGGGCATGACGGACCTCAAAACTAAAAAGTGTTCTGAGCGTTAAGGGTTTTAATGCATAAGGATGTAACAAAGATCACGGGGGATCAAAACCCAAAAGTCTTATTTTGAAACAAAAATTGCACCATGGGTCAAATATGCTCCACGGGCACCAAAAATAGACCACGGGTCACCACTGTAACCCCCCTTTCTTATAAAGCATAATTTAACTATTTAATTTATATTATATATTTATTTCAAAGTAATCGAGTCATTGGGAAATGGAGCCTACCGATTGGAGCACCCATCCGGCAAAACCATCCCCCGAACTTGGAACGCCACACACCTAAGGTTTTACTACAGTTAGAAAAATTGTAAGTGGTGATGTACTCTTTTTCCTACTTTGACATTTTTTTCCAAGAGGTTTTTTGTCAAAGAGGTTTTAATGAGGCACACCTAATTTCTCTTATTAATAAAACTCCTTTTCTTCAAATTATCTATTTATATTTGACCGAGTAGACCAATCGGATACCGGCATAGCAATACTCGGCATTCCAAAAGGAGAATGACCAAACTACAATACGATAAACTAACCGCGTAGAACTTTACAAGGATACAAAAAGCGAGTCAGACTTAATCGAGTAGACCTTTTATAAGGATACAAAAAGCAAGTTAGACTTAACCGCATAGACCTTTATAAGGATACGAAAAACGAGTAGCAAAAAACCGCGTAGACCTTCACAAGAACACGAAAAGCAAGGATACAAAACGGACCACAAACAAATAACGAAGAAAATTCATTAAAACACCCTGTTCGGTAGGCCGGGTACAAGCCTTATAAGAAAAAGAAATTTCATTAAACACCCTATTCGGTAGGCCAGGTGCAAGCCTTACAAGAAAAGAGAAAATCTAATACTTAGTAGCAGGCTAAATAAGACCGCCTGGAGCATCTCCCCCCTCCTGAGTAGAACAGCCGGGAGCATCCTCACCATCAAGAGCATACTCCTCCACCAAAATGCCCCTCTTTATTGATATCCTTATCAACAATAAAAAGAGAAGTGTCGGCATCCTTGAAGAAATAACGAACTTGGCGAAGTTCCTTGCTGAATCCGGCTTCATGAGTCGTAACAATTTCATCTAAGGCCTCGCCTAGATCAGCTTTAAGCTTAGCCTCAGACTGGGCAGCCTCAGTCTTTGCCTGAGCAAGCTCGAGAATAAGCCTATCCACCTTTGCCTACAACTCCCGGGTTGAGCTCTCGGACGCAGCTAAGGAAAGCTTTAAATCTTCCTCACGGCACTCAGCTTCCCTTAACTTAACCTCCACCCCCTCCTGGGACCTTCGAGACTCTTCAACAGATTGAAGAAGAGTCTCGTTGGCCTGGGTAGTCTCCACCAGGGCCTGCTCAGCTTTAGCGGCTGCCTCTTTCACCATGGCTAGCTCCCGATGGCCGCGCTCGAACTCCTCGGCCCAATACTGAGTAATGGCCCATGAACGAGCCTGGAAGCGACAAACAGCCTCCATAGAGAGCAGCGGCCCAGCATCCCTCAACATATCCCGATCGGCTTGACCGAGATTGTCGGCACAGATGAGAGCCTCGGGGTTGAAGTCCTTCCCCCAAAGCGAAGTCCACCCATCTTTCATAGAAAGAAAGGCCGGATGTCTCTCAACAGCAGAACCCACAGCTTGAGAATCGGGCGGACTCGGCTTCGATTTCTTGGAAGGGCCATCCCCCCCTGAACAACCTCTCGTTGATCCCTCTTCGGAGGAGGAGGAGGAGGAGAAGGAATGGATGGAGCAACTCGAATAGCCTCAGCGGCAAGCTCCTTGCCCTTCAGCTTCTCTAGCCTCTGCTTCTTGGTCGTCTTATAATCAAATTTCCCCATCACAGCTGTAAAAGAAGCAAACATCAGTAAACAAACAAAGTAAAAGAAGAAAGACCGAATAAAAAGAAGATACTCACCGTCCCAGTTCTCTCTCGGAGTTCGAGAAGTAGGAATCCCCACAACCGTCTTATAGGATAGGGAACATGGCAGCTTGCACAGTGTAACCATGTCATCCTGATCCTAAGGAGACATGTCCATGACCTGCCAAGACAACCGTTTGTTTGGGGAACGACTCCAATAAAGACGGAACCTCGACTTCCCACGGCTATCAAAAAACTCGACCTCCCCTTCCGGACCCGGTCGGACACGAAAGAAACCACTCTTGAAATTTTTCCAAGAGGAGGTATATGGACTAAGGATTGACCGACCGGGAATCCCGGTCAGGGAGACCCAGCCGCCCTTCTGACTCTCTTTAACTTTGTAATGATACAAGAATTTAGAAGCAGTATGAGTAATAAAAAATTTACTGCAGAGCACCCGGAAAGCCTGTAACGAAGCCTAGGAATTCGGATGCAACTGCGTTGGAACGACATTCAATGCCCGAAGAACGTCTGCCTCAAACTGATCAAACGGAACTGTAATGCCGAGAATCGAGAATAAAGCTTCATACACAAAAGTAAAATGAGGTTGGTGCGAGACAACTGACATGAAGACTTGGTCATCAGGCCCACAGGGCTCAGCATGGACCATACTCGGCCTTTCCGAATTACACAAATCAATAGTTTTAACAAGGGTAGACAAAGCCTCCTCGATCTGATACCGAGAGGCATACGAACCAACCTCCCCAGCTACCCAAGAATAACCGGAAGTAGTAACCGAAGGATAAACCTTTTTGTTATCCCTAGCCTCTATAGGCTTGGGGTGAGTGGGAGGAAAGGGAAGTCGACCACGTCGAGTCTCAAGATGACGAACCTCGGTAGCCTCGGAATCATCTAGAACCACCACCCCCTTGCATGAGTGACCAAAGGTACCTGTGCAGGGTCGACGGATGGACGAACCACCCCCACACCTGCGACAGCAACATTTGCCGCTAACGCACCATAACTAATCCCACCAGAATTAGAGCGGTGCAAAGGAGAACCGCCATCGGAACCCTCTCCGATGAGGTGAACCTCCGGCGCAAGCATACGACCCCCGCCGGAACGCCCCGAATCCCCGAAAAAAGAAGACATTCTAGAATAACAGAAGAGAAATGGAAATGAGAAGGGCGTACATGAACAAAGGAAAAGAAAAACCTAGAAGAAGGAGGACAAAATGGCAGAAGGAAGAGAAATCTCGCCAGAAAAATAAAACACGCAGAAGAAAGTGAACACCGGTGTCAACAGTGCCCTTTATAAAGGGCCCTAAGCGTTTCAAATGCGAAAAGGCGAAACGGTCTGAACCGTTGGATCAAGACGCCTCACCAGGCCAATCAACGGCTAGGAAGGCTAGAGACCTTTGGGAATCCTTAGATCGTTTCAAAATTCAAAAACAATCATTGTCGCCGCCCTTGGGAATCGATACGACTTCAATAAGTCTGAAACGACATCATCACCAAATGACGTGACGCTTCGAGAACCAAACTCGGACCTATCCAAAGGGAACGAGTAAACTCGTCTCGGCCAAGTAAAATCCGAAATTGGTATAACCATACTTAAGCTCCTACATTACTTCAGAGCTTGGGGGGCATGTGTACTACTCGGACTCGGCACTCCACCGAGTAGTCGAGCTGGTCGAGTAGAAACTTACTCAGACTCGGAGAATAATAACGGAAAGAACAATTTTTACTATATGATAAGATAGAGAAAGATCAGGTCATAAGATAAGGACAGAAAATAGAATTATCTCTATCTTCACCACGAGATTTGAGGAGATTTGATAGGAAAATAACCTTATCAAATCTATCTCTTTACACTCTATAAAAATAGAGCAACCCATTCCAATCAAGGTACGAAATTCTTAAATCCCAATTGTGATACCTGTCTCCTACCTCTGCGCCTCTAACTTGAGCGTCGGAGTGTCTTTGCAGGTACACCCCCCACCAGTCACAGAGGAGATTTCATTAGAGCCACCGCATCGGAAGTCTTACCAAAATCAGGTAAGAACACCAAATACCATTCTTGAGACTTTAGTTAATATAAAATACAATTAAGATGCCCCATGTGGCATACGTGCAATTACTTACACGTGGGTTTGATGGATCAAATATAAATTGGCAGACAATATATGGACCACTGCAATAAAAGTTTAGGTTGTTTCTCAATTAGTGATCCTCTCTGGATATGCCTACATACTTTCCCTATATGTATCGTTCATCTTCCATGCAAATCACTCATCCTCTTTTTAGATTTTTCTTTCACTTGGTATATGCCCAGTCCAAAGGCTTCTAATTTCATTTTTTTTTTCTTTTTGATGAACTCTATTTATTCTCATTGTTAAGTATTTCAATCTCTACTATATATACATGTACAGGTACATTCACATATATGTTATTGTAATTAATGTTAATACAAGATGTCTTGGACTGTGTCTAACTTATGTGGTAGAGCTGAATTTTGTATATTGTTTGTGTAAAGGGTAGGATCTTGTACGGGTGAAATTGTAAGGGTGGGGTGGTTTTCATATCAAGTGAGTACTCCTTTTGTACTAGCTCGTTGCATCATACTTAACACACATGTGCTTAGTCTGTGTATTTAAGGGTATGGCTACGGGATATATGTTAGTTTTATGGTGAATTTTTTTGTCAAATATTTTGGGAAAATGGGTATATAAGAATATAGCAACAATAACACAAGGGATACTATGATGGAATGGGATTATTGATGCGTAAAATGTGTTCGTAAAGGACAAGCGTACCCTACGCAGTAGTAACAATGGACTCTAGGAGTCCGAATATCGAACCCAAAGGACCAGTCACATTCCGAAATATTTCGCAAATAGTCGGACAATCCAAAATTTAAAACCAAATTGAGGGGAATGATGTTCAATTATTCTTTTTTAAAAGAAAGACAATCAGAGCAGAAAGATTAATGTGAGAACAATTATAATAAAAAATGGCTAGGTTTGTGATTTCACATGTACCCCTTTTTCCCCAATTCTAATCTCAATAAAATCCCTAAATGTGTTACTTGTCAGCGACCTCTTAAATTTGTTAATTAACAATTGATCATAGTTAATAACGCTATTTCCCCTAATTTAATTCCCAATTGATCATAGGTGAATTAATTTAGAGCAAATGATGAATCTCAGAGAGGTTGATTAACAGGTTAATCTACTGGAAATTCATACAATAGGTTTGATCATGCAAATTGTACGAATCCAATCACCTCACAGTTCAATTAATCACAAACAATTGATCATAGACAAGAGATTAACTTGTGTTTAGACTGATGGGTCCTAAAAAGTAATAAAAGCAGTGAAGAGATACAATTAACTGAATAACATCGAGGTTTTATTTAAAATCAGAACCGAGGTACAAAGGTACAGTTACATCACAATCCGGGGCTAAGAGAAACTAGCGACTCACGTTTATGATTAAGCTAGAAAACTCAAAAGAAGACATAAAGATTACAAAAGGAAAGAAACTTTACAATGGTGATCCCCAATGATGCTCTCTACGTTCTCCCGCAGCTCAGAATCTCTCACAGGACCTCCTTCTCACCCCGAACCCTTAATTTTCAAAATAGAACAAAAGATCAAGATAAAAATGTTTATCAGCTCCTATTATTTATAATAATTTAAAATTCAAATGGACTAACAACGCAACTTACCACGGCCCTGGTAAAATGACCACGGCTGTGGTCCTTGCATGGTACTCAAGGTCCAATTATGCTACGCAACCAGCATGGTCATGGTAAATTTTCCATGGTCATGTTCCTTGCGTTACTTTAATTCTGGCCTTTTTTTCTTGGTCCTCCATACAGTGTGGCATTTTTGCTCCAAAAAGTGTAATTTTCAACTCTTTTCCTCATGAAGCGTCTTGAGTACCTGTCTTGCATCAGCTAACACCAAACAGTGAGTTTTGCCAATAAAATATATTCAAAATGTATGAAAATGACATCAAAACTCACATCAAAATACAATGAAAATCCGGTTTATCAATTATACAGATTGTGTAGGCATAATGTAGTTAAGCTATGGTGGGTCTATGGCAGGTGGAATAGATACTGTCAAATAGAAATAGGACTCGGTGATTATAGGGAGCCATTTTTTTTAATAGGCAATTGAGAAAATGTATATTAAGAGCCAAACTCTGCACAAGAGGTGACAAAGTTGGTATAAAAGTACAAAGGTAACATATGATATAAAGCCATACCCTCACCCGTGTCTAAACAAAGTGGTCATTTTCTCACCACTACTGTTACATAACGCAATCGAAAAAAATCTAGCTAGTAGGAATAAAAAAGTTTACCATTGTTATGATTGATATTTATAGTTAGCTAAATGACTATGCATCAACATTGTTGACTTTTTGTCCTACCAAATTGCATGAGAGCAAGAGTTTGTGATTCAGACAAATAAAATATAACACTCAGGTTTTGAACTTTGGAGGTGCATGTTCAAAGTTTCAAGATGTAAAATGCGTGATTCAAGAGTCTCACTGTTGGTGAGCTAATATGGTTCTTAATAGAGCTCATATGTTCTGTTTCTTATTTTTTTCAATTATTCTTATTTTGACAGCTACTAATCCTTCCATTTGATAGGAGTAAATTCTAATTGAACTTGTTGTCTAATGTTATTGCTTGTAAACAACTATGTAACTTCAAGTGCATCCACTACTCAATAAGTTCTTATCTTCTTCCAACAAATTCATAATTTCATTATATGTACCTTGTCACATATACGGGGCAGAGTATAAGACTGATCAGTTTTTGTGGAATAGAAATTCATCCTTGCAAGTAGACGATACCAAAGGCAGGATTTGGAGGTAAGTAAGGACATTATTTTTTTGTCTTATATAGTCATCTAATATTATGACATGATTTTATAGTAATTGGTACTCCAAATATTGAAGTAAGCTTTAAATTGGCCATTGTGAGTTTAATGAAATTGCTTTTAAGCATTTCTCCTCCCTACACACACAAAGCCTACAACCACCTGAATCCATATTGATATTTTCCCAAGCCCAATTTTGTTGTAAGTGAGTGAAAAAAATTATACCGTCCCTTATTTTGGCATTAGTTTTCTTTTTTCTGAACAACAATTTTTTATTTATGAATACCCAATTGTTGAGTACAAGTAGTACTCATGCGAGGCCCATATATAAACAAGTTTGGGCTGTCTAGCCAGCCCCAATATAACACAATGTAAGTAGCGTGCGTAATTAATAATGTGTGTTCGTTAAGCCACTGTAGACATGCCTTTGCAATTGTTCATGCTGAAGACTATCCTCTACCCACCCCCCTCATACACAACACCTGTCCCGGACTCATGCATTTCAAAGTCATAAGAGTTGTATTGTCACCAACTATTTCATTTCTAATTATTTTCCAGGACACACATACCACACCACTACCCTGCTAGCATGTTGCTTCTTGCTAACTATGTAGCTAATCTAACTCAGCTTACTTTTCGTCTACCTAACCAACATATCACATAATCCCACTTCCTTGGATCATCCACCGTATACACAGTTTCTAGATCCCACTTCCTTTTTTTTTTAATTTTGAATTAAATTTTTTATTATTAATTTTTTAATTGTTATCTTTAAAGAAGTTATTTATAAAATTATAATAAATAATAAATTTATAAAGTATGTACTATCCTTGGAGTAATTATAGTCAAATTTTGTAAGACGAAAGGAGTTTAAACGTATTCATTTGAACATATACATCATTCAATTTTTGTTTTAAGCACTTTATAATTTTCTTTTTTATATTAGGTGATATCCACCCATTAAAGCTGGACCCAAATTATTAGGACCTGTGATTAGACAATTGTCTCAATACTTATAATTAGGCACCCTTGTTCTTTTGGCATATCATCTATGTACCATTTCAAATTATTTAGCATGGTAACTTTTAATTTGATTCTGATAAATATATAATTGTTTATCCATAATGTAACAATGCGTCTAGGTGAGTGTATATAGTAGGATGAAAAATAAAAATAAAGAAATTAAGACTAAAAATATTAAATTTTAACAATATATGTTTAAGATGAGAAATTAAAAAAGTTTTTTGGATGAAAAATTTTCCTTCTCAAGTGCTGTGGAATGGAAGGAAATAAGTTTACTATCTATTTGTTGTTTGTCTTTTTTTATAAAAATTAAATAAATTATCTATAATATAAAATTTTAAAAATAATAAATAGTTTTATGTGAAGAAAAAAAGAATAAAGTAAAAAAAATTTAAATTTTGGGTTAAATTTAATTTTTAGTTATTGTAATAGTTTTTTATATAATTTATTTATTTTCTTATACCCTTTCTCATTTAAATGTTATTCACATTTTTTTTATTTCTATCTATTTGAATAATACTTCTTTTTTATTCTATTTTTGTCTCATTTTTTTCTTCCTTATTTCATTCTTCATTTAAACAAATTATAAGAGAGATACAAAGAGAAATTTGGTGCCCCGTTATCTTTGTTGCATCCTTACAAATAAAAAAATCATAATGCTCAAAGCGCACTTTTCAATTTTGAGGTCCGTAGTGTCCCGTGGTCCATTTTTTATGCCCGTGGTATATTTTCGGCCCATGATGCAAGTTTTGTGCCAAAATAAGACTTTTAGATATCACCGCAGGCAAAGGTGTCTTGAAACCAGATGAGAAGCAGCGGGTTGAGGAGGAAAAGGAACGAAAACGATTAAATGGTGAGGAGGGGAAAACATGACGAAAAGGTTGAAGAAACAAGAGGATGAGTTTGAGATCGACCGTGTAGCTCTAGGGTCAGTGTTAAGGAGCAAGACAAGACTCAAGAAAGGCAGAGAACAATTGAGGGGTGCTAGGATTAAAATGAGTTGCGACACATTTGAAGAGGTATTTTATATGTAGGTTTTCTCTTTCAAAATTCACACTTGATCGGTTCGGATATCGACGGATTACACAATTTCAAACCGAACCCTACCATATGAATCCATGTGAACCCGCATTTTAAACCCAAAGACTCGTGAACCCGTAATAAGCCGTCCGTTTCAATCAAATTAGGCTCGGGTAACACAGTTTCGGGCGGATCTTAATTTTTTGCTCACCCCTACTTCTGTGGTTCCGCATAACAGAAATGCAGCAGAGATATTAAAAAAAAATGGTGGGTTCCACGCATTGCTATATATTTCTGCTCTCGACAGCAAAGAAATGTGAGGAAGTCTGTTTCCTTTTTCACTCTTTACTAAAATCGCCCCGTCTGAAGAAGCACGTGATCTTGTTACTCTTGCGCCACTGTTGGTTCGTTTTCTCATAATGGATTTTTTTTATTGCTCTCCTTAGCAAAAGTAGAATTCTGCCGTTAAAAAAAATTAAATAATTACCATACGCAAATGCAGCTTCATAGTCGGTCCAAGCTGTTATTTATACAAGAATATGCATAACTTAAGAATAATTGATTATTTGGATATGTTTAAAAAAAATATTATACAGGTAAAAATCTGAAAAATAGGTATACTGTAGTATGTATTTAATTTTTTTAGTTGCCGTAAAATCAATAAATATATATATATATATATATATATATATATATATATATTAATTTGAATTGTATAAGAGTAAAATGAAAATGGTAGTTTTCTTTTTTATTTTCATATTATTTATTTTCTATTTCTCTTAAATCAAACAATTTCTATTTTCACTTTATTTCTAACATATTTTTCTTTTTTTCTCTTCTATTTTCTTTTCTCACGTACCTAATTCCTTTTCCTCTATTTTTTCTCCTTCTACCAAACACTAGCTAAAACAAAAATGACTTTCTAGGATGGAGAGAATTGTTCCAGATGAACTTGCACCAAGAAAGAGTCTGACAGGTTAGATTTAAAAAGCAGAACACATCTTACAAGGATAAAGAACCTGACTCTGTATTACACCAGACAATTAGATCTTTTTCAGTAGAAATGGAATTGAAACTTGAAAAATATCCCAACTAAGGCACGTTGTCTGGAATGAAGATAAGGAATGGCCCACTCGTGATTTTGTATAAAATCGTATACATTGGCTTGAAGGGAGTCGCGTAAGGAAATTGGAATTTGAAAGATGTCAACAATGCATGGGGCGAGCTAACCATCTATCTGTCCAAAAACAAATATTTTTACCATTTCCTAGTTGCCAAAAAGAGTTCTGAACAACAATTTGAATCCAGCTCTTCAAGTAAGGCCATATAGATGATTTTACAAAGTAAGACTTAGGAGAGTTGTTCCAAAGAAAATGTGCTCGACAGAGAAGGTTTGAGATGATTGAGAAAGAAAATTTTTCGGCCAGCTGTTAAATCAAGTTAAATCTAAAATTAAATTAAGAAATATATTTAAAATAATAATAAAAAAAAAAAAACTAAATTCTTCTTAACATGACAACTGACACTTGGAGGTGTCGTGCAAAACATAAAAATGCTACAATCAACACAAACTAAACTCTAACACATTGGGAGGTACACAACATAAAGCTAAATTGATCCCATATTGTGGCAAGTAGCACTAAGCTCCTCCTAAGAGGACTTGAATCCATATAACCTAAAAAGCATGAAATTTAAAACAAAGAGACATAAGTCTCAATCATTGCTCTAAGCACTCTACAGTAGGGGTTACACTCTAACCATACCTAACTCTCATTTTTTTTTAACTTTTACCGAACTCTTGTGTAGTCATGGATATACTGAAAATGATTCATAATTGTAAACTGAAAATGTTTGCCTGTTGATCTAATTGGTTCATGTCTGAAGGTGGAATGTTACACAATTTCTAAGTGTAGCTGTGTGTGATGATCATGCAGAATCGTTGTGGTCTTTGATGCCTGATGTAACTACAACCTGACATGGGATGTGGAAATCTCAAATTCATAATACACTTCTTCTCAGGCTTTTAGTAACAACTATTTTCCAGTTGTTAAGCTACTACATTTAGGATATGTTTTCAATATCATGGCACGTTGGTTTTATGTGGTACATATTGTATGTCCCTAAAGTAAACAACATTAAATTATTAAAGACGACCATATGGCACGCATGAGAATATTTGATTAGTTCATGCTTCTAAGGCACTAATCATAAGAGGGGAATTCACTTAAGGGATCAATTGCTACCGTATGGTCCCTAGAATTTTTAGTGGAAGTTCTAATTTATAGATTAGTTATAATAATTATTTTTGCATAAAAAAGTTATTAACTAGTTGTTAAATCCATTTTTTGTCAAATAAATATAATTTTTGAATTTTGGCATTTTTCTTTTTAAAATAAAATATCTTAATCAAAATAAGTTGAATATAAACTGTTAAAATATTTTTATTTTAAAACTGTCTGTTTAACTATTTGCAGTGTTCTTGGGTATATCAGTTATTTCATAAAACTGTCTTAGTTAATTATAAAAAATTATCATAGTTATTATTAATTATCTAGAGCGTACTAATGACTAAAAAACAATTTTTTAAAAGTCTCTAAATATTTTTACCATTTTACTCAATTATACATAACTTGGGGAAATATCAGTCGTTACAGCTTAGGGACATATCAGTCATTTTTTCGCTATCTAGACGTCAGGTTGGATAAACAATAAAAATCTGAATTAGGTAGACTTCCAAGTTACATAATAACATATCAAAATCATATTGAATATAAATATAAACTTCTTTTACATTAATGGCGTCTCTTTATTAATTTTTGAATGTTATATGAAAAATAATAACTACTCCTATCAATAACATAAATCTGTATTTCGGAATCCCGTGGAAATGAGCATAAAATGGGTTTATTTGATTTTTTTTTTTTGTTTGGAATGGGTTTATTTGAATTAAGACGAATACTCAAATTTACCGTGATATTGAATTATGACAAATATTTGAATTAAGGAACGGCCACTCCATCAAATGCCATATAGAGTAAATCCATAGAAGCATGATATTCTGGAGGTAGTTTAAGTCAAGGGGTTTTCCGCACTAACTAATCAAGTTGGTAACTAACAAAGTATGACATCAAATTAACAACATTGATTTATATGTTGAGGTCATAAGCTACATAGTTTTATAAGCTGAACGTTTTATCTATGGATTTTGTATCTTTAAGTTATGGGTTTTTAGCTTTGGATTTTTGAAACGTGACAGGTTCACAAGTAATTTCATAAAATAAATAAATTGATTGAAGAGTTTCAAAATAAATTTAAATAAAGAGACTTGACATGCATACGTGAAGCATTAGATATAGGATAAATATTTAGAGACTGATTTTTATCCTATATCTTTATCCTCGTAACATATGGTTAATTTAAAGAATATCGAGATTCCAGTTAATAAAACTCATAAATTAACCTTGTCTCTTAAAGAAATAACACTAAAAGCATTACACCTGCAGTTAAAAAAAAAAAAAAAAAAGCATTACGCCTTGGGTCCACAAATTGAGATCTCGCTGAAGTTACAGTCCTGTTTTTCTGGAAGTGTGGGACAGTAAGTCAATGAGATCTCAATGATCAGCGCAAGTGATGTTATGTACAATACCATTTTAGCCACAATGGGATGCTCCCATTACGAAAGTGACACCTTGGGTCCATTAATTCTTTTAATAGCAATTGTGGTCCATACAGAGTTTTATTTTAACCCATTTTGTTAAAAACTGTCTCTTTATTTAACTTATGTTATATTATAAAGTCATAGGTTTTGATTGACTTCTTATATAGCCAATATAATGTGTTAGGTTGGAACTCAACCTCTGTGTGGCTAATATACATTAAATAAAGATAATATACAAATTTATTGAAACTGATTGACAAACAACCTCTGATATACTACATAATATGATAGACAAAAATTACTGACATAGATACTCGACTATCGACTACAATAGTATACAATCACACATGCTATATACATTGAATATTTGAAAGATCGGCTATTTACCAACATAGTTCATACAAATTAAAAATTTTGTCCACAAATTACAATCACACATGAAGCAGATCCTCTTCTTTGGATTCCAATTCGCCAATGTGTGCATGACGAACAACCCTTTAGTTGTAAACTCCAAGTATAATTTTTGCAAATCGGTCAAGATTTTATGGATTTCTAAGTCCGTGTGTGTAAAATATTCTATATATCGGCTAATATCAGATCAGTTGTGTGTGATGTTATATCTACCGAGCAAATAAAGATATCAATTGAGCTTCTTAATGTGGAATTCCACAATCTGAAGTTCGGACCTCCGAGAATGTCATTATAGTTTTTATATGTGCAATTCGTTAGTTTGTTGCCCGAGATTAATATGTTGGCCATTAAGTGAACTGTGCAATATCGGTCAGCTTGAGAATTAAAACCTCCGTAGCATTTAGCATGGTAGTCTAATATGTTCGTCGGTATTTTTATTGATGCGTAGTGACTATCTCAGTCAATAATTGTAAAACTACCGAGGCAATATGTGTCATGCCATTTAGTAATATGTTGGACGATATCTGATTCATTTGGTCGTGTAATGTACCTTCCTATTATGTGTCGATGAATATATATATATATATATAAAATGAGGGATCCACTTACTTCAAAAGTAACTCCGAGTTACTCTTCATCATCAACATTTCTTTTCTTGAAATCTAATGATTAAGATTAGTTACTCATTACAACAATTAAATTTTAAGAAAATGAAATATTTGATAAGTGGGTTGATAATTTGCACTTCTGAGTATACATTCGAGCGCATTTGCAAAATCTGAATGCCAGTCAATAACTGAGTATGTAGTCATAATATATCAGTCGATATCCAAACAGTGCATAATACGTCGGTGATAATTTGTATTTTTGAAGACTATAAATCGAGTTTTTAATAAGTTGGTCAATAGTCGTAAGATTATATATCCATGCACTTTGTAAAATATGTGATACATTAGTCGATATATCGACTTGTATTTGTATAGGACTTGATTGATAAGGATAACCTTTTTTTTTAGGGTTAGTTAAGTTTTTAGTCCTTAAACTTTTTCAAATTCGATTTCTAGTCCCTGAACAAAAGTTTCACTGCTCAAGATCCCTCAATATTTCCGTTAAGCTTTTTAGTCTCTGAACAAAAGTTTAACCGGACAAGGTCCTTAAACTTTTTAAAAATTCAGTTTTTAGTTCTTGAAACCCCATTAAATAATTAAAAATAATGGGATTCAAACTTCTGTTCGGGGACTAAAAATTGAATTTTAAAAAGTTTAGGAACCTTGACCGGTCAAACTTCTGTTCAGGGACTAAAAAACTTATCAAAAAAAAATTGAGAGACCTTGACCAGTCAAACTTTTGTTCAGGACTAAAAATCGAATTTTGAAAAAGTTTAAGAAATAAAAACTTAGTTAACCCCTAAATTTTAATTGTATAAAAATAAATATTTATTCTATGTAACTCACGAGCAAAAATACTAGTTATATTAATATCATGACAACTATTTGTAGTTATGAGTTATCCATTTGTTAATTTATTAAATGCGTGTAATAAATAAATATTACATTGTTAAAACTTTTTTTTAATGTACAATAGTAACAACAAGTATAGAATTCAAGACTTTGTGTAAACTACTTAACCACCCAAACATTAGGCCAACCCTGATACTTAAAATGAAACAATATTTTGTAATTAAAAATTGTTTGAATATGTGTATTCATTTATTATATTAATGAATTTTAAGTTTTTTTAAAAAATATTAGATGCAAAAAATAAAAAAGGAATTTTTGTTTAATAAAATAAAAAAAAATCATAATTTTATTGTTTAAAGGACTATAATTTTAAATAATTTTATTATTTAAAATAAATATTTTTCAAAATAAAATAATATAAGTAAATAACATTTATTATATATTTATTATTTAAAATAAATAAATTTAAATTAATATGCTTTGAATACTTTTCCTAATCTAATTTTTTTGTTTAATGAGTCATTGAAAATTCTTCGTTATTGTAATTAATGTATTTTATTTTCAACAATTATGTAATGTGTTTGTCAAATGAAAGACTTTTTCACAATCTACAAATTGTTATCTAATGAGTCATTGAGAAGTCTTCATTATTGCACTAATTATTGTATTTAATCATCAACATTAAGTTATTTAATGCTAACGAATTTAAATCATTGAAAAGTCTTCAAAAATTTGTATTTAATTTTTTAAAAAGACCATGTGACCTTGATTGTTGTTATATTAAAAATATTAAAATACTAATAAAAATATTTACACTTATATTTGGTATCTATTTTTGTAATGTATTATGTAATGTTGCAAATTTTATAAAAAAATGCAATGTTGAAAATGTGTAATATTTTAAATATTATAGTACTATTAAAAGTATTTACACATTTATTTTAAATATATTATTTCAATGTAATATTTCTTTAACTTATTTATGTTTCATTTTTTGTGTTTTGTATATATTGACAATTCTTAAATTAAATGAGACATTTTAAATTTAGTCAATGAAAAAAAAAGGAAAATAAAAATTGCATACAACCATACAAGGAGAATTAAAATGGATAACCATCAAAGAAAGTAAAAGAAAATAAAACTAATTTTCTCACCTTTATATTTAATTAGAAAATAAAAAATAAGTAAAAAATTTTAAATACATTTTTAAGATTTTTTTAAATGATAAAATTATTTTTAAATTTAAATTATTCAAAGTAAAAAAATGTGTAGAGTGAAAAATTAAAGATATATCCAAAGTAAATTTTAGCAAGTTAAATTTAAAATTACTTTAATTCAGTCTAATGAAGAATAAAATATCACTTTAAAGTGTCAAAATTAATGGTATTATTGATATGAAGCATAAGGAGAATGCATTAAAATAATGCTTTCATTTAATATTCAAGATTTTAACTTCCTTTTTTTACAGTCATACATTTGTGAACATTTATATTCAATATTATTAATTAAAAATAGAATACCTTTAATCGATTAGAAATGTAAAAAAATCTCTAATAGGTTGACGGAGTAAAAAGTAAAAGGTTAAATGGAAAACATTAAAAGTTCTCAGTCAATTTATGTCTTTTTAATAAAATATTTTATTCTTAATTTTTAATTAATCTTTAGATACCCAAATGAAATATTACTTGGTTTCCTACAAATATTATTTAATTTATTTATCATAAATGTAAAATATAATTTATGTATTCAAAATATTTTTCATATAAATTATAATTTATAATTATAATATAATTTATATATTTAAAAATATTTGTTTATATTATTAATCATGACAATTATTTGTAGTTATGAGTCATCCACTTCCTAATTTATTAATAATGTCAAATGTGTGTAGTCAACAAATATTTAATGCTTAAAATTTGAAACAATAAATATTTCAAACTTTGACCATATTAAATATATTCATATTAATTTTTTTTATTGGAATCAAACTTTATAGAAAGAATTTTATCAAAAAAGTGAAAGAATTTTTCCTATTTAATCACCCTTTCAAACTCAACACTACACACAAACACTCACACTGTCTCTGATTTCATTGGCACTTATTTTTCTTTCTCAGCGTCTTACCCTTTGTTTCATGTTCCAAACGTTGCCATGGAGTTCAAATATCTTAATGGACAAAACAAAAGGACAACATCGCCACCACCATGCCCTATTTCTAATGTAGCTTATGTCTCCAGATGCCCATTACGAGGTAATGTTGACTTCTCTTCACGTTCCTTTCAAGATATATACCTAGTTGTTTTGCAATTTAAAAATTAAAAAAAAAAAAAACTTTTGTTGCATGAGTTCATTTTATTCGTTATTTGCTATCCAGGGAATGAGTTTGTGCCAGTTAGTTTTTCGACAATGTTTTAGCGCCTAGAGTTTTCCTAACAGTGGTGCCAGTCAATGTTGAGGAAGCGTTCCAGTGAGAGTTGGAGAAAGAAGAGATCAGGAGAGAGATAATCACCAACGAGATGGCATTGGCACAACGGCGAGAGCTGGAAGAGGAAGTAAGGATAGAAATGGTTTCTGAGAGAGCATTTGGAATCCCGATGCAAAGATTTGACGGGATCTCACATAATAACAATAACATGATTGGCTGGTCAGGCTATTTACCCTCCTATTTCCATGTTGGCAACAGACAAGCTTCTACGAAAATTAACAAGGATAGAGTGATCCTACATGTTAGTGTATAATCTTGAGTTTAATTTACCCTTCCTTTGTGTCTTTATCTTTAATTTTGATTTTATTTTCCTACTGCTTCTTTAGTGTAACAATGTTGTTGGGATTGTGAAAAAGGTTTTTCTCTTAGTTTTTGATTAAAAAATGTTACCTTGTTTGAAAATGTCCCTTGAATATTTTTGTCGTGTTTAAGCTCTTATTTGGCCAGTGAACATAAATGATTTTATTTATCCCATTGCAGGCTAGACCAAATGTTGGTCATTGTGGTGGAAAGCGCAAAGCGATGACACCTACAGTTGAACACAATGAGAGTTTGCAAAAGAAAGTTAAGCAGGAGTGGAGTTGTGAGTTGTGTCATATTACTACAATGAGTGAGAAAGGCTTGAATGATCATATTCAAGGAAAAAAGCACAAGGCTAAAGCATCCACGAGAACTCAGAAAATAGGTAAGAGCAACAAAACATCATTATTATTAAAGAAAAGTACGCATTGAGTGAAATGTACTAAAGCCATTGTTACCATGTATTTAGGGCTAGATACAAGACCAGAAGGCCAGACACTTCATCCTTGCTTAACCCCTGCACACACAAGCAAATTGGAATCCAAAGAAGAGGATAAGGATGTCTACAAAAGCAAAGGTTTAGTTGGTTTGGACAACCAAAATGAAGCGACTACTAGTAAAGAAGCAGGGGAAACAAATGCACACTAACAAAAAGGAAGAAATTTAAGTTTTGGTGTGCGTTTTGTCAGGTTGGAACTCAATAAAAAAATTTCCATGCAAAGCCACAAGAATGGAAAAAAGCAACTAACTAATATGATGAATTTTTCCCAAAACAATGGTGGTGCTGCAAATTCTAGATGACAATACAATACATGTTTATTATTTTAATTTTTATTGGTTGTGTTTGTGAATATGTAAATTAAGGTTTATAAATATATGAGATGATGTTAGACTTCTAAAGTATGTAAAATATTAAAGTACTTCAGTTTTTTTTTTTTTTGGTACATTTCTTGTTTTTGGCACATAGACCTTGTGTTGGAGAATACAGCGAACTAGAATTTTCATATATTCCCTTCAGACTTATTTATAGAAACCAAATGGCTTAATTACACATTTTACCACTCAACTATCATCATTTTGTGAATTTTACTATCTAAGTTTTTTTTTTGTTGCAAATTTTACCACCAAAGTTTTCAATTTTTACACATTTTGTAACATCCCACTGTCGTCACAGTACAACTTACTTACTATATTGCGAAAAGATTTAATTTAATTGAGAACTTGCTTATAAGTTATTTTTGAATATACATGTAAATTTTTTTTCATGCAACATCACTAGGCAATATATATCACATCCATAACTAGAACTAAAGATTATCCATACATAAGATACATATATTAGAAGTGTATATACCAAGCCTTATGGCAAAATACAAACCACATACTAAAAGTCAAACATATCTCCAAAGGTGTGAAATACATGTGTACTAGTACAAATGTACCCATCAGTAAGTACATACTCCAAAAGGGAAGGGATAAATATTACTACTCATTCCCTACTAGCTACAACTACAAATTAATCTTAACTAGAAACTTGGGCGATAAAGGAAAAGGTAAGAAATAGAAGAAGCATATCTCCTGTAACTTCAGTCGCGAAGAGCTTGATCCGCTGGTAGTCCGCCGTATGCTCTTGCAAAGAATCACGATCATCACAATCAACCACATACAAAGAAACAACACAGGCATAAGCTTACAGAACAAACACGCATTTTAAATAAAACATTAGATTCATACTAACATAGTCACAAAGGTAAATAATAACAAGTCTTAAATGTGTTTTAGTTCCTTGATAAATTAGTGAATTTTGTTTTGGGTCCCTAATAAATTTTTTCTTTGTGTTGAGTCCCTAATAAAAATAAAATTTTGTTTTTTGTCCTTGTTATTTTGTTTTAGTCCTTCTAATATATCTATTTTTTTCATTTTTGTCCCTAAAATATGTAGATCATTTGTTAGAAGTCCCTATCAAATATTTTTCAAAGGGACTAATACAAAAAGAACAAAATATTATAGGGACTCAAATCAAAAAATAGATATATTAGAAGGACTAAAACAAAATAACAAGGACCAAAAACAAATATTTTGTTTTATTAGGGACTCAACGCAAAAAAAATTATTAGGGACCCAAAACAAAATTCGCTAATTTATTAGGAACCTAAAACATATTTAAGCCTAATAACAACATACAGTAAAAATCCATTTCATTATGACAATCACCAATATATCCTCAAACAATATGTCCTAGTCATACACTATATGTAAACACAACTCCATGGTTTTCACCAGCTGAGTGATCAGCACAGTCAAATCCTTACCATGGTCCTACACTCTGACCATTCGGGGACACGCCGCCACTGTTCATGGAAAGAAATTAGTGGCTTTGTCAGGATAGGCGTACGTGGGTAGTGGTTCACCCCGACACAAGACCTGCAGAAATCTTGACCTCAATGTGGAATTGCCCATCCATCATATCCCCTAAGCCCATTTCCCAGGCCCACCAATCTTTCCTACACTAGGTTGAGGGCTACACACTCACCCTTAACTTACGTACCAACTCATATCGACAGTCACCATCTTTTGTGGATTCATGCATGTATGCATGTTCAATCCAACACAACATATCCACAGTCATCGTCCACTATGGTCAAGAACAACATATCCACAATCATCATCCAATGTGGTCAACAACAACATATCCATAGTCATCATCCATTGTGGACTCATGCTCATAAGCATGTAAAATCCAACAACATTTCCACAGTCATCATCCACTGTGGACTCGAAGTTAAAGAAAACATCAAAGTTGGCTAGAGTTGACCGGACACAACACTGGATGCATGATCTGGACGCAAATCATCGGACCCTAGTCTCTGGACGCTTGCATCAGAGTTAACCAGAGTTGACCAAAAGTTCAACATTGGATGCTCTCACTAGACGCTCGACCTACAGAATTGGACATTGGGCAAAATCCTTAAATTTTTAACTTTTAAAACAATTTGGAACACTTTGGAATTTTTCTAAAATCTGTTAAAAACATTTGAAATAATAGAAATTATAGGAGTCATCTTTAAAACTTTAGAAAGATTTGAAAAGAAGGTAAAAGATAAAATAACAATACAATCTCTTGGGTTTTAGAATCAAAACACCAACAAGTCTCTTTTCAAAAGGATAAAACCATAGACAAATAAAAGATTTACAAAAACCGCAATAATCATTTTAGTGAGCAAAAGTCAAAATTGTCTTCAATACAAAACTGTCCACTTCTATGTTCAAAATCCGATCCCATCTCAAACATATTGTAGAAAACCTAATCTCATGTTGTAACCCTCTGAAAATCTAGTTTCAAGAAAGTAAATAATATTTTCCACTTCATCTTACTTGTGGAGACCAAAATTTTCTAAATCATATCAAAAATCCTCAAAACATATTTCTTCACTACACATTGGTTAGTTTCAAGGAAACTTTTGAAATGGAAATATGATGAATTAGAAAGCATGAAATGTCTACTTTCTAACCATATGACTCGTTTTTTAATACCGTTTTTGTAGAAATACAAAATTGAAAAATAATATACTATGTTCAGTCATGTTTTCCAGACTGGACGGTTAACTTTGGACAAGCATAAGTCCTTTGATTCTCAATCTTTTTCGGCTCTTCTTGTGCCAAAAATGTAGTCTTGGATGTATATTTTCATCTCCAACAAACAGAGTCCAACTTCATTCACCACAACCAAAGTTATCATAAAAATACTAACACACTAGACGATAAGCATTTCATATTCAACTATCATATACTTTCATTCCATCAACTTATATCACAAACAATTAATCAAAATCATACTTCCAGTAGATAACACACATCACAACAGATCCACACACCAAAAATACGTGAAAACTGTAAGTTTTCCTTACCTCAAAGAAATGCTACAAAAATGAGAAAGAGAGAGAGCTTTTTGGATGATGGAGTATGATGGACTTGGCTTCTTAGAATGAGTTCTTCAACAAATCACCAAGGACTCAATAATAAACCATCTCCTTAAACAAAAGGGAAAGATTTAGAAAAAGAAAGAAAGGTTTTGTCATTAGGAAGAAAGGAAATGAAAGATTGTCTTACTAACAAGTCACAAACACTTAGCAAAATGGTGGAAACCAAACTTGCTTGAAGAAACCTTGAGTCTTTAGGTTTGTAAGGAGATTTAGGTGACAAAAGTTGAAACAAAATGAAGAGAGTGAACTACTGGACTCTCACAGCTGATTCTTAGAAAGGAAAATAGGAACTAAGTTTATGAAGACATCAATTTATAGAAGCAAATGGCCACACGTAAATTATTTTCTTCAAAGTAGTCAAATGAAGTAAATGGACAATTAATAAAATGGTCCTTGGCAGCAGACCACAAGCATTTTGGTTAGTAAAGAGAACGAGAATTTCACACCTTGAATTGGCTACGAAACGTGTATAATGATGCTCCACACTTCAGACAATGGGCCTATTGTCTTTTGCATTAATTTTGGTTAAGAAGGAAATTTTACAAAGGACGCAAATTGGACTCTCAATTTATTTCATACGGTTTTGCTCAGATGCATTTAGGAAACCTTTGAAAATTTTGCTACAAAGTACATAGGAGTAAATTGTGGTAGGTGTGCCTGTAGCTTTAGGTGAAATTATTAATGGAAACAATAACAAATGCAAATAAGCTAATTAGATTGCTAATCATAAATTAGTAAATGTATGACTTACTAATCTCAATCTAGAACACCCAAGAAAATTTAGAATGTCTCAGAGATTTTTTTTTCCAACTCCAAAAAAGCTCTCAAAATTGCATTCTTTGAACTGAGTTAAAACATGGTTATTTTATTCAATTGTAACAGAACAACATATAAATTTCACCAGGACTTAATTATAATTACTAGAGACTAATCATAATTAAATCTTTCACTTTCCTTTACTATTTTCTCACTTTCATAGTGTATTTCTTACAATGTCAGTATGCAACGTACTGCCATTTGCAGTCAAATACTCTACTGAAACTTACACAGAAAATTCACACATACTTATTAAGTAAAATTTTTTGTGGAATTAAATTTAATTATCTCTTGTAATTATTTTCAATCACTTTATCCTAAATTAGAAAAACCATGGTGTTACACATTTTACCACCTAAGTTTTTTTTCCACGTATTTTATCATGTTTTTTTTTTTTTACGTGTTTTACCATCATGTTGGTAACAAAAAGACGTCATTTTGTTTTTTTTTAACTTTTTTTAGTGATATGTCATCATCGGTAAAATGCACAAAACTTTTAACTTTTTTTTACTTTTTAAACTATGTAAATTGAAAAACACACTTGCAAAATTCAATATATTTATAAAATATAGAAAAATTAAGACAAAAATAATGATATTAGAATTTTTTTCAAAATTATAAATATTACTTTTATTAATATATAATTATATTTGGGATATTCTATGTCATTTATCATTTGTTTATTTAAATTTATTTCTATTTTTTAAATTTTAAAATTACATTATCAAATAATTATCAAATATCTCATGTATTACATGGGTATTTATTACAAATATTCAAAAAATAAAATTGATTGATACAAATATATTAATTGTATAAAAATTAAAAGTATAAGTAAAAATATTTGATTTTCTTGTTTATATATACTTCAGATTAAATTTTTAATTTCAGCCAAATGCTTCTTCCCATTTTTGTGAGAGGCCAAGGTAATCTCGCAAGGGCAATCGACATTACAGACTTCACATCTAAATTTGGAATGACTCATCCCAGCAGGTTCATATGGTTTCTTTTGCAGGTTTTGCACCTTATGATCCATGACTTCTTTTCCTCCCTTCAACCCGTTGTTAACTATACTCTCTCCATTCTTGGTCTTGGAATTTGGCTGATAGATAATGTTCTTCTGTTTCAATTCCCCTTTGGACTGATCACTTTACAGCTTCTGTGGAACAGGTTGATTCTTTGCCTTCAGAGCTTCCTCGTTAGCCCTGTGTTTCCTCCGTTGCAGGTGGATATTCAAGGTTTTCTCGCTCGCTGTTGTTACATGACACAAAGCGCAAGTCCACTCTTTCTGCACTTATTCCGTATGTGTAGAACTCTGAGGAAGCTCTACCCCAGCTGTGTCTTCCCCCACTATTCCTTTAGTTTACACCATGGCTGGTGAAGCCTTCTGATTTGGCATTGGCGCAAGGTTAGACACAACATGAATATCCTGCAATATTCAAGATTAGCATAGATGAGAAGTAGTTATTGTAACCGGATCGATTATGATTAGAAGAATACATATTTTTGAAAAAGAATTATATATTAATACAGTTACTCATGTGAGATAAGATTCTAAATGGAATTGCTTTTTAGATTGACATCCGGAGCTTTTCCATTTAAAAACATTTTACCTTGTATATTATTATTATTATTATTATTATTATTGTTGTTGTTGTTGTTGTTGTTGTTAATAAAAACATTGCAACTCCTTTCAACCATTACCATGCTATCATGAATGCCACAAAAGGTTTTGTAATAGGATTAATGTCAACACTTACAACCAAAAATCAAACGGTAAGCCTAAGAGAAAAAAAGATAAGAGAAATAGGAATAAAAAAAGAGAAGAAAAAAAAAAGGAGAAAAAAATAATAATAATAATAATAATTAAAATTAAAATTAAAAAAAAAACATTGAAACTCCATCAAACCATATTAATTAATTAAGGAAAGTAATCATATAATCATATTGATATTTGATATAATTATAATACTAACTTAATTGTATAAATCAGTATTAGTTATGAAATATAAACATAATCATAAAATTAAGGAAAGATACTTTTTACAAAATTTTGATTACCATTTAATTATAATCAATTATATTATTATTAATTGCAATCAAGACAATTTAATTTGATCAATTCTATCAATTATACAAAATAAAACTAATTGCAATTATATTATATTATTATATCATTATCATGAATTAAGTTTGAATTAATTTATAATTGATAAGGTGAAGGGTATTAAAAAATTATGTCAAGGAATGAAATCTAATTATCGTATATTACATAATACTATATAATAGAATATAATATAAAATTAAATATAAAAAATTATAATAATAATAATAATAATAATAATAATAAAAGTAGAAATATTATAACAAAAATCAAATGAATTAATATCAATTAATTTTTAAAATTATTTTAATTAAAATATCAAAATATATATAATGTAGGTTATCAAACATTCAAAATATAATTTTAAAATTTGGTTCTTACAACATAAAGCTGATTAGGATATATTATTTTAAAATTTTGATTATTTAAACTGGAAAGAGAAATATAAACATATACAAATATTAAGATAAATAGATATAGATAAATATATAGATAGATAGAGAGGTAGATAGATATAGAAGATAGATAGATAGATAGATAGATAGATAGATAGATAGATAGATATGTCAGGAAAATAAACTTTTGACACTATATTTCACATATAATTGAATTGAATATATCTCCTAAAAAAATTGAATTGAATATATAATATGAAATCAAATAATAATAATTTTAAAACTGAATAAATTAATATTAGTAAAATTTTAAAATTAATTTAATTAAAATATTAATCAAAATATAATTTTAAATTTTCATTTTTTAAATATGGAAAGAAAATTATAAATATATTAAATGTTTTATAAATATTAAAATTATGATTGTGCTAACCAATAATTAACTAATTGATTATTGATACTAAAATTAAGAGTAAAATATCAATTAATCAATATATTATATAAAATGTCACCAGAATGTAACACGTGGACAATCAGTCATATTCAATAACTGTGTTTTATATAATAATATAGATAGATAGATAGATAGAAAGATAAGAAATTTGGAAATATTATATAATTAGAGACAATATAATAAAGACAACATCACATTTTCCCTCATGTTGCAACTACAAACTCTTTTTATAGAATCAAGAACTTATACCATATATATACACATGTATATTTACTTCTCATTAATAATTTATAAAACATTTAAGTTTATAAACATACATAATATTTATTTAAATTTATGATAATATATATTAATAAAAATAATAATAATAATTGATTGGTTGCACATAAAATTATAAAACAATAATATTTTAATTATATATAAAGTCTATAAAAAAATATAACAATATTTTATATATTGTAATAATAAAATATTATTTTGTGTATTAACTTAGTACAATATTTTTATAATATATTACATCAAACATATTAATTATTATACCATGAAAAGATATTTTGAAAAAATATACTAATTTTATTTTTAATAGTGTATAAAAATAATATTTTTATAATAATTAGACTATACATGTACATTGACTTGATTTAGAAAAATATATTATATTATCTTTTTGTTCTATGGTTTAGTTTACTTAAAAAATAAGTGTATTTCTTAAATTTAATACATTTAAAATCAATTGAGTTTTAATGATAATTAAGTTTGATTTGAGAGATTTTTATTTTTATTTTTCTAAATATTATAAAAATGTTATTTTAGCTTTTAAAAAATTATGCAATAAATGATGAAAATGAGAAATACTTCAGTGTTTTTAGTATTTAATAATAAAAAATAACAGAGTAAAAAAAGAGAAAAAAGGGATCTACACAGGATCAAAAGGAGATGAGAGATTCTAAATCAAAAGATAGTAATTTGGATTGTAAGATCTTCTGAAAAGACTTAATTATATTTAAAGATGTACATGTAATAAAAAAAATTAATTTTTTTACATCTTTATATATAATTGGTTCATAAATATAAAGTCACTTGAAGAGATATTTGGTTTTAAAAAAAAATAGCCTCAAAAAACAATCTACACAACCTAAAAGAAAAATCATTTTACATCTAAATTTTAATACTATATGAAAATGACACAGTAAAAAGTGGAGATAAAAAAATACAGGTCTGTCATTAAAATGAACCAAATTAAAATGTACACAAGTTATTAAAAATTAAAAGTAAAAAGTGGAGGATGAAAACATAACAGAGACATACCTGTTAAAAGTAAAAAGTTTATAATAGAAAAAAAAAAAAAAAAAGTTAAAAAGGTCTCTTGTTTTAAAAGGGATGACACGAATCGTGAATAATAAATTGGGGGAAAAAAATAAAATAAAAATGTCTTGAAACTGAAAAGTGAAAACAGGGTGCTTATCCATATACCAAAAAAAAGGGTGCTTATAAATTTTTTCGCTCATGAATTGGGTCAGATTATAAAATGAATTTGGGTTTCTAAACCCAACCTATTAAATCGGCCCACAACTTGTGTCTACATATTGGCACAATTTCTAACGCTGAAGATTCTGATCTCCACCAATTCATTAGGCGCTCTGATTTTCAGGCTTTCAGCACGGAAATGTCCTTAAAAAGCGCGGGAATGAGATAAAACTGGCGGGACGTGAAGCTAATAAAAATTGCCACGTGTCAAGTTTAGAACGTCTTTTTTATATTATAGTAAATAGATTATGGTTAAGATTAGTTACTCATTACAATCATTAAATTTTAAGAAAATGAATTGTGAGAATGAAGAGTAACTCTCTTGAAATTATTCTTAGAGTAAGTGGATCCCTCCTCTATAATCAATGAAAAAGTAGAAGAAAAAAAATATATATATATAACTAAGTCATGCACTTTAAAGAAATGTTCTCAAGTCTCAAGTCTCTGGCTGCCCATACTGTTTTTACTATGTGAGGACTGAGGAGCAAGTGTTACATATAGCAAGAGATGGATAGCTGTTATTTAAATATAATATTATGACAATATTGTTAAAGGAAAATACATAATTTCATCATCACCGGCAAATATGATTATCATGATAACCATATCCACATAATTCAAATGCATCTATAAGCCAAAATCTTTAACAAATGACCTGTTAGCATGGCCTCAAGTCTAAAATTTTAACTAGTCCTTGAGAAATTCCTATTTTATGTGAATATGATAAGAAACCTTACTTGCTTGCCTGCAGGAATTTCTTTTTTCTCGATCACCTCCAAATCCTTGATGGCTTTGTGCTCTATTTGGAGCCTTTTCTCATTTGTCTGCACAAGAAGCTCTTTCAATAAGCACTCTCACAAGGAGACTGGGATGGGTGTCATACAAAAACTTTTAACAAGAATTATATTAATGTCATAACTGCAACAGTAACATAAAAACTTCACCTGTTGCATTTCTTTATTATCAGTAGCTCTAATTGCATTTGTTGCTTCTGCATCAGGTTTATAAGTTGTGTTTTTCAATAGGTTTGTCTTCTTCAATAGAAGAAAAGTAGAATTAGCTTAAATCTTCAATTTCCAAAGCCAGGCATTTTTTATGGGTACACAAACTTCAGCAATGTAGATGTTTACCTTGCTAGCAATGAGTTTCTCTAAGGCTTCAGTTCCATTCTCATTTACATATCTCTCTACATGCAGTAAAAAGTCATCTTTCTTAAAAAACTTCCTCCAGTTATTTAACCTACTTATGATTGCTTGTGGATTTAAGGAGATGCAAGAGCGAATAAGGTTATTATAGGCATAGGAAGCTCGTCCAAAGTCTGGCACGATGAGCCAGAAGATGATCATTAGCTTAAAGTAAGGCCAGAACTGGAACCAGATGTTAAACATGTGAATGAAAAAGTTAATCAAATTCATGAATTGATTAAAAAAATGAAAGGGAAACCATTTGTTACAACTAAATTTATTTAATAATAATCACATCACATTCAATACAAGTCCAACTTTAAGGAGCCATTAGATGATAAAAACAGTAAAATATGGTCAAGAAACACCAAGTTGAAATTATTATATCTACCTGCATAATTTTATTTCTACTACTTGGCTGAGTTTCAACAAAAGTTATAGGACATAAACTAACTAGATATATGTACTGTGTTAAGCTTAACCAAATGAAAGGCTTAAACTTCGCCAAGTACAGAGAAAGAGGAGGGGTGGTGCAGCGGAACCGGTCGACTGGCAGCGGCAACGGTGGTGGATGCGTATTGGCAGTGACAGATAAGGAAGGAAGGAAAGTTGGGGGAGAAGGAGATGTTATGGTAAAGGAAGAACTACGATACTATCATGTATCTTGATAAATCTAAAGGTTGTTAATTTTGGTGCATGGTGGACCACTTATTAAAGTGGTCCACCTTAGAAGTCATCTTTTTTTTAATGCTTTCATAACATAATTATTACTGAATGTGGTGTTTTTTATTCAATTTTTTATGTGTGATTCATTTATTTATTTTTGAAATTTTTAGGATAATATGTTTTGACTATAATGAAATTCTCTTTTCACTAATTTTAATAGAAACTTGTTATGGTCAATTTTTATAATTGATTATTTTTATACTATGAAATAAAGATAAGCACAACTTCATATTTTAAAGGTTTATGTTTGATATTTTTTCTGAATTTGTCAATATTATTTATTGATATATCATGTTTTGACATTTCTCAATAGATTAGACATTATTCTCTATAGATCTACTCCTTCTGGATTAAAATATAAGAAAAAAAAACTGATTCACTCTAATTAAAAAAATAAGTTAACATCATTTAATTTTGATAGTCTCAATTAAAAAGTTATTCATTTTCTTAAGTGCCCTTTACATTTAATTGCATAGGAAAAAAAAAAAGAAACTGTCGGAAATAAAACTCTAATTAAATGAAGGGTATTTTGGAGATGGTATCATTAAATAGGAGAAAATTAGTTAAGATTTGCTTATAATTTAGTTCATCACACATAATTTTTTTTGCTTATATTTTAGTCCGGAAGAAGTATATTATAAGATAATGTTTTTCTATTGGTTTTTAAGAAATATCTATTATTTTTTGAGAAAAAAGGTTATATATTGACAGTGTAAAATAGTTTTACACGGTCATCCAATCACGACCTTCCATGTATGGTAAATTTGTTGACTTTTACAAAATTATCTTAAAATTCATATCAACGGTAATCTATGATTGGATGACAGTGTAAAATTGTTTTATACTGTCAGTGTATCACTATTAAACTCTTATTTTTTATGATAGTTATATATCAAATTTATTATATACATTATGCATGTTTTAGGTTTTTTTTTTTTTACTTAAGATGCTTTTTTAACACTGGCCCCCCTTGAACCAAAATCTTGGCTCCACCCCTGCATGCACGTATGAAAGCTTTAGAACAATGTTACCAAGCATTTCCATGCTGAATACAATTGACACCACATTCTCCAAGCACAACATGAGACAAAACCTCAAAAGCTTAGCATCACAAGTAAGATAACAAACGACTCATGAACAAGTAAACACAAAGATGAAACATTTTAGAATTAATGAACGAATCAAGAGCAGGACCTCACTGGTTTAGTGACTTACAAGCATGCACAGAATGTCCTCAAGCACACGATATAAGTATGTTGTTAACTACATGAAAGAAGCAAAAATGCATGTGGAAATCAGCTTTGGTTCACGGGTTCATGGGAGTGCTAACGCGCATAACTAAGTGGTGTTGCCAGTGCTTGCTAACTCATGCACGATGCTCTGCCGGCGGGGAGAAATGATTCACAACTGACTAGTGTAGTGTATGTGCGTCTTAGTGGAGTGAAGAAAGAAAAAAAAAATGTTGTGCGTGACTTTGTGGTGTCTGCCACTAGTTCCTGGTGTTGTGATGCATAGGGGAATGAGTGAGAAGTTTTGTGTAAGAGTGGTGAAGGGTGTGCGTTAACCTAGAGAGAAAGAAAGGAGAGGGAGAGACATATCCCTGCTGATCAGTTTGAGAGACCAGAGTCCACTATAAAGGTGGGAAAGCAAGTGAAAACAGCCCTTCCCCAAAAAACCTCTCTTGAATGTTTTTTGAGTCTATTTTTATCAAGAGAAAGCTAAAGGGGAACCAGATCCTAAATTTCAGCTGAAAAGAAGAGTTGAACTTGCGGCTCCTAATTAGGTGTATGGAATTATCGGATGCATGAAAATGCATGTGGAAATCAGCTTCTCAAAGTTGTGCTTCTCAAAGTTGTGCTACACTATTTTATGTTTTATTGCTTTTTTTTTCTAGTTTGAATTGTTGCTCTTTATTTTTCTTAGACTAGATTTTTTTATTTGTCAAATGGACTCAACTAGTCTAATAGAAACAAAGCTTTTTTTTCTTTTTTTAGTTTAGATTTTCTCGTCATTTTTTATGTTTTTGCTTACTTGTCCAGACAAAATTGGGTGTTCACAATTTACAGCTACAATTACCTATCCCTCAACTATTTAATCACCCTTTCAAACTCAACACTACACACATTCACAGGCACTATCTTTGATTGCATAGGTGTTGTTTTGCTTTCTCCTTGCCTTTCCTTCCCTTTGTTTCACATTTCAACTATTTCCATGGAGTTCAAATATCATTATGGTCAAAACCTAAGGACATCATCACCAACTCCATGCCATCTTTCCATAGTCTCTTGCGTCTCTGGACACCCATTACAAGGTAACTATCTCTTTTCTTCACGTTCTTTCAAAGAGAGATCCATTTGTTTTGTTGTTTAAAAAAACAAGACTATTCTCACATGAGTTCATTTTATTCACCATCCAATTTGTAGGGTGTGAGTTTGTGCCAATTGGTTTTCCCAACAATGTCTCGACACCTAGAGTTTTCCCAATGCCAGTGCCAGTTAATGCGAGCGAAGTGTTCCAGCAAGAGTTAGAGGAAGAACAAATACGACAAGAGTTGGAGAAACAAAAAATCAGGAGAGAGATAATCGCTAGAGAGATGGCATTGGCACAATGACAAGAGCTTAAAGAAGAAGTGAGGAGGGAAATGGCAGCGGAGAGAGCATTAGGGATCCCAATGCAAAGACCAGAGGGGATCTTGTTTCAACAATGAGTTTCAAGGTCTTTGAATCAAAGAATAAACTACCAAAGAATAAACAATTGGCTGGTTAATCACAACGTATATGGTGGGCCACAACCCTGGTTACCACCCCAAGCTGATACCAGACAACCTTTTACGCAATCGCATACTACTGCTAACAAGGATAATGTGATCACATTGGTTAGTGTACAATGTTTTGTTTAATTTATCCTTTTCTCTATCTCTCTCTCTCTCTCTCTCTCTCTCTCACTCACTCACTCACTCACTCACTCTCTCTCTCTATCTATCTATCTATCTATCTATCTATCTATCTTTGTCTTCCATTTTATTATTGATTTTTTCATGCTTCTTCTTTCGTGGCCTTTGGATTGTGAAAAGCTTATCTCCTTAATTTTTATTAAGAAAAATGTCACCCTTGTTTAAGAATGTCTCCTTAATAATCACGTATTCACTTTTGACAAAGTTAATCCTACATTCATGGTATAGTGGCTAATTTTTTTTTCTTATATTTTAAGAATTTTGTAAAAGTTAAAAAATAAAGCTTCATTTTTTAACTTTTACAAAATTCTTAAAATATAAGAAAATTTGTGAGTGATGCAAGCATTCCAAGTCCAAAGTCATTAATGAGTTAAAAATTGCAAGTGACATTGCAAGTTTTGAAGAGAGAAAAAAATTCCAATTATAATGGACTAAATGACTAAAGTATGACACATAATAATCTCTTAGGAGTTTGAAGTGGAAAAAGTTGTGTAATTTGAACATATCTCAAGGAAGCTAAATGTAAGGACGTGCTTGATTGTGTTTTTATTTATTATTTTTAAAACTATTTTGTAAAATAATTTTGAAGAATTGTTTTTCATGATAAAATAAGGAAAAATAACATGTTTGGTAAGTATTAATTTGAAAACAATTTTGGAGATAAGAAAGTAGAAAAATGTATTTGGTAAATTAATTTTAAGAATATTTTTTCATGTTTGCTAGCTAGTTTGCTTGTTTCCTTGTATTCATAATTGAAAAAGCAAAAGTGAAAACAAAAACAACCTATAATTGTTCCTGTTTTTTAGTTTACTTCAAAAGGGGATTTTAGTATGTAAGAAATCCATCCAGTGTAAGGCTCTGGATTTTGAAGAATAAAATGGATAGTAGGGTATTATAGCCCAATTCTATTAATAATGAAATAAGTGTATATTTGGATACACTTTTCAATAAATATTTATAAGAGAAAAAATAAAAAAGTAAAATTAATTATTCATCCTATTTGTTTAGCGAACGACTACTCAACAGTATATTTTCTTCATGGTATACTTCTATTATTATAACTTTACTGCCAATGGAACCATGTTGTGCGATCATAGTATGTATATCTTATTCATACATCCTAAACAAAAGATGGGTTTAATATATTTTATTCTCTTTACCCCATTGCAAACTAAGTCAATTAATGTTGATCATTATGGTTCAAAGCGAAAAGCGGATGACAATGAGCCTTCTCCATGTAATCTGCAAAAGAAATCCAAGCAAGACTGGAGTTGCACATTATGTCATATTACTACCACAAGTGAGAAAGGGTTGAATGATCATCTTCAGGGAAAGAAACACAAGGCTAAAAAAGCATCCCTGAGAACTCAGAAAATAGGTAAAGGCATCAAAACGTCATTATTATTAAAGAAAAGTAAATATTTTGTGAGATCTAATGAAGTTGTTGTTACCATGAATTTAGGTTTGGATTCAAGACCAAATCGTTAAACACTTCAACTTGGCATAAGCCCTGCAGACACAAGCATGCTGGACCTAGAAATGAGGATCAAGTTGTGTAGAAGAGCTAAGGTTTAGGTGGTCTAGTTAATGAAAATGAAACTATTATGGGGAAAGATGCGGGGAACAAATGCATTAAAAACAATGAAGAAATTTAAATTTTATTTTGCATTTTTTTAATGTTGGAAGTCACTCAGAATTTGTCACGCAAAACCATAAAAATGGAAAAAAGAAATTGGCTAATATGAAGAACTTTAGCCAAAACAATGGTGGTGAAACAAATTATGCATGACGAAACAACACATGTTATATATCGTGTAATTTGTTGATTCATGAATATTTATTTCTTTCGTTTTCTAATGTAACAATTTTTATATGCTTTGAGTTATGATTATAGAGCGTTACATGTGGAACTTGTTTAACCTGGTGTGAACAAGCTTGATAGGTTGCATCTTCATTCCATATCAATTTTTGCTTCGAGAATATATATATATATATATATATATATATATATATATATATATATATATATATATATATCCACTTTCACTTGATTTAGTCCTTATTAACTCCTTTATTACAATGCAAACGCAATTTAGGACTTTAAAATTAAATTTGGATAAAAGTTGTCAACGTGCTTTGGGTAATTTTAACACACTCCCCCAAATTGAGACAAAAAAAAATAAAGAAAAAAATATTACTTTAAGAGTAAAAATACTTTTTAGCTTTCCCAACCGACATCCAAACATAACTAAATGTTATAGTTGTTGAAGCAAAAACCTTTATGAGATGAATGTTTTAATGACAATAAACTTTTGAGAAGCAGATTTTAAGTATGATAGACTTTTTGCTACTAATGGTTTGCCTTAAAGTGCTTTCAAAGAAATAAAACTTAAATAGCGATTTAAATAGTGAAAAAACGCTTTGAACAATAAAAAAAAATGCTATATAAACCGCTTTAAGGACGAAAAACAAAACAAACATAATTTACAATGATTAAAATATAAAAAAAATTACAAGGACGAAAAGCAAAAAAAAAAAATTATAAGCACAAATGTCATTTAAGTAACATTTAAAAAAATGTTGAGTTAGTGAAAAATTTTATTTATCAAATATTTTTTTAGTCAAACAAACTTAAAAATTAATCAAATAAATTATAATTTAGTTGAATTGAAACACACACACACACACACACTCTTGATGTCCTTCCTCTTGGTCAGACCTAAAACAAAGATAATCAACACCATCCAACAAAATACCAAAACACATTCGCCCCGAAATTAAGTACTCTGCACCTTTAACTATTATGTTATTTTGCGAAATTAATATGTAGTTTCGGAAAAAAGTGAAAACACTTATATTTTGATAAAAATAATAAATCAAAATGCATTTTACTGGCAGCCAAGGTGCTGATATCACATTATACACCCAAAAGACCAACGACATCGCAAAGGTCGTTCTTGTGAATTTTTTTTTTAACCAGGAGGTATCTAGGGCTTCTTAATTGGCATCCAACTAATCCTCCTCCCACCGGGTCGACTCATTTTGGGGTAAAGAAGTACCTCCAGTTGCGACTCCATGTCCAAGCCGAGGATCGAACCCCAGACCTTGGTTAAGGGACCAAGTGCCGAACCACTTGTGCCAACAACTTTTGGTGATCTTGTGAAATTTTAATACGAGAAGATTCATTCTCATGAATTTAGCTCCTCCATGTCAAGTAATGCATTTTGAAGAATAAAATATAGTTATAATTACTTATTAACAAAATATTTAACGGTTGAAACTATAATTCCATGGTTTACTGTACATGATTATCTATTTTATCAGTCTCAACCATTAATTTCTTAATCAACGATAATAACTAAATTCTCTAATTTGCCTTCCTTCACAGCCAAATCCCATTTCTTATAGTCTAATCAACTTGGTTCATTGTGATATTTTGCACACCCTTATTTAATAGGATAAAACTATACCATATCAATATGTATAATTGATGTTATTCTCTAATTAAAATTGATAATTTACTCAGTGATTCTTGCCTATTCTAGTTACCAAAATAAAAATAACAGTTGCTGGACATCAATATCAATGTTTACCCTAAAACAGAAATCAATATCAATGGTTTTATATCTAAACGATCCTATTTGATATACACCTCGTGTTGGAGATCCCACATTGACTAGTGATATGACTAAGTTAGTGTATATAAGTGGGGGGCAACTCTCACCTTACAAGATGTTGTGCCTTGTTGTGGGCCTATCGTGCCACCCGCTATCTGGCCGCTATCGGACCACCCGCAGATGTCCAGTTCTGCAAACTTCATGCTCGATATGTTCCGTCCTCGACATAAGAAGGTTGTGTTGGAGATCCGACATTGACTAGTGATATGGCAAAGTTAGTGTATCTAAGTAGAAGGCAACCTTCACCTTACAAACCGATTTTGTAAGGTTGAGTTAAGCTGAAACCCACATTCTAAGACCTCAAATGCTGAGGCTCAAGGCTTTGAAACCCCATGAGGGCAGCAATTAAAACTAAGTTGTATAAATTGTTATATGTGTATCATTTCTCTTAAATAAGTATGCTGCAATATCCTTATGATTCAAAAATGAATGACTTCACAGTCTTGACCATAAGGTGGTGCGACTAGTCAGCTGGTTTAAAGGTTCACACATTGCTCAAAGTAGATAAAAATGTTGAACATCCAGTAGAAAGATAATAAGCTATGTGAGGAAGTGGGATACGTGCTCAATAATTCACTATCTCCAGCAGAAGTACCACTGAACTTGTGAACAAGAAATTCCAAAACTAAGTCACATTGAACGATGTATCTATGAATTATCTGGAACTAGGTGGAACAACAACTAGAATGTACACTAGATACCAATTAAGCAGTCTCTCTCTCCAAACTTCCTTTCAAATTTCAATGTAAACTCGTATACCTGTTAATAAATATGTACTTCAGATTAAATTTTTAATTTTAGCCAAATGCTTCTTCCCATTTTTGTGAGAGGCCAAGGCAATCTCACAAGGGCAATAGACATTACAGACTTCACATCTAAATTTGGAATGACTGGTCCCAGCAGGTTCATATGGTTTCTTTTGCAGGTTTTGCACCTTATGATCCATGACTTCTTTTCCTCCCTTCAACCCGTTGTTAACTATACTCTCTCCATTCTTGGTCTTGGAATTTGGCTGATTGATAATGTTCTTCTGTTTCAATTCCTCTTTGGACTGATCACTTTTCAGCTTCTGTGGAACAGGTTGATTCTTTGCCTTCAGAGCTTCCTCGTTGGCCCTGTGTTTCCTCCCTTGCAGGTGGTCATACAATGTTTTCTCGCTCGTTGTCGTTACATGACATAAAGCGCAAGTCCACTCTTTCTGCACTTCCTTATGTGTAGAACTCTGAGGAAGCTCTCCACCAGCTGTGTCTTTCCCCACTATTCCTTTAGTTTGCACCGTGGCTGGTGAAGCATTCTGACTTGATGCAAGGTAAGGCATGACACAAATATCCTGCAATATTCAACATTAGCATATAGATGAAATACTTATTGTAGATCCAATATGATTCGAAGGACACATATTTTTTAAAAAAATTAATATATTACTACAGTTACTCATGAATTTAAGGAAGCGGATAATTCAAACTATGTCTTCTGAATTGTGAGAAGAGGTGCAAACATTATTAAGCTTCTTTACGTGTTGATAGAAAACAAAATATTATCCTTTCATTGTCCAAAGATAACAAACTTCAAAAGTATTGAGCCATTTGTTTGATGCTCACATTTGCCACCATTTGTTTCCCATAGTTTCACCTTTTCTTGCCATCAAAAGAAAAAGAATAAAAGAAAACTGCACTAAATGATCCACTGTTAAGAACACAAGTATAGTGACATTAGAATCAATGAAAAGTAGAAGAAGAAACAAAAGACAACACAACTGATTCGTGCATTTTAAAGAAATCCTCTCAAATCCATGGTCACACTGGGTTTTTACTATGTGAGAAGTGAGTGTTACACACAGCAAGAGATGGCTAGCTGTTATTTAAATATAAGATTATGACAATAGTTATTTTTACAGGAAAATACATAAATAACTCAAATGAAAATAAGAATAGTATTGCTGAAATTTGTCTCCACCACCACCAACAAATATGGCTATCAAGATGACCATATCCACATAATTCAAATGTATCTATAAGCCAAATTAAATCTTTAACAAATGACCTCTTAGTCTTAGCATGGCCTCAAGTCTAAAATTTTAACTTGTCATTGAGAAATTCCTATTTTTGAGTGAATATGATAAGAAACCTTACTTGCTTGCCTGCAGGAATTTCTTTTTTCTCGATCACCTCCAAATCTTTGATGGTTTTGTGCTCTGTTTGGAGATTTTTCTGATTTGTCTGCACAAGATGCTCTTTCAATAACCACTCTCACAAGGAGACTGGGATGGTTGTCATACAAGAACTGGTAATAAGAATTATACTAATGTCATAACTGCAATAGTAACATAAAAACTTCACCTGTTGCATTTCTTTATTATAAGTAGCTCTAATTGCATTTGTTGCTTCTGCATCAGGTTTATAAGTTATGTTCTTCAATAGGTTTGTGTTCTTCAATAGAAGAAAAGTAGAATTAGCTTAAATCTTCAATTTCCAAAGCCAGGCATTTTTTATGGGTACACAAACTTCAGCAATGTAGATGTTTACCTTGCTAGCAATGAGTTTCTCTAAGGCTTCAGTTCCATTCTCATTTACATATCTCTCCACATGCAGTAAAAAGTCATCTTTCTTGACAAAAAGCTTCCTCCAGTTATTCAACCTACATAAGACTGCTTGTGGATTTAAGGAGATGCAAGTGCGAATAAGGTTATTATAGGCATAAGAAGCTCGTCCAAAGTCTGGCATGATGAGCCAGAAGATGATCATTAGCTTAAAGTAAGGCCAGAACTGGAACCTGATGTTAAACATGTGAATGAAAAATTTAATCAAATTCATGAATTGATTAAAAAAATGAAAGGGAAACCATTTTTTACAACTAACTTTATTTGATAATAATCACATCACACTCAATACATGTCGAACTTTAAGGAGCCATTACATGATAAAAACAGTAAAAATATGGTCAAGAAACACCAAGTTGAAATAATATATCTACCTGCATAATTTTATTTCTACTACTTGTCTGAGTTTCAACAAGTTATAGGACATAAACTAACTAGATATGTGTACTGTATTAAGCTTAACCAAATGAAAATCAATACTCGATACTTAATTATAAAAGTACCAACTTCAGAAAATGAAAAAAATGTTAACCCAAAGAGTATTCTTGATTTGTTATATGACAAAATAATAGTGTTCACACCAACTCTTGACATTTAAAACAAGCTTAAAGTTAATGTATTGGTAGAATGAATTGCATGTCTTTAGAAATGGTTGCAGATCTGTGGTACAATATAAAAATAAGCTAATTTATTAACCAGAATTATGCAGTTCATTTTTATAACGAAGAAACCTTGAATAATGCAGCATGCATCTTCTCTGTCACCATATTTACTGCAGATTTCTGTAAGCAGTATTAACATTCATCTTGGTTATGGCTCAAGGCAATGAAGATAAATTTGTGTCGACTGAATTACACTCTAGGATCAACCAACTCAGATCTCAAATTACTTTCTATTTGCGGAATCAAGGTTCTTGGAGTAACATAGAGAGTAAAGTAAAATAGAAATGGTTTTCGAAGCAGCATTTCATTTCTTATGGAGCAAAAGCCTTTGTTGGAAGAGGCAAAACCCATGATGGTAATCTCTACGCCTCGAATGGACTAATCTTCTGCTGTCAATTTGGGAATACCCTAGTAGAACACACCAATGAAGAAAAAGAAAACAAAGTCCTAGAAGGAATTCTATGCCCTACATCTATATTAAAAAATAGAAAAATTCTGTGACACATGGGAAGTGCATTGATTGATCCTTCCACATTAATCTTAGAGTTCAATCAGGTCCTCAATCCCAGTCAAAGAAAAAAAAAGTTCAATTCCACTATTGGTAGAGAAAAAAAATGCTCTTACCATATTACAAGGTGAAATGACTTACCATTGAAGAAGCCTCGAAAATGCATACTCAAAGAGGTATATTAATGAGAGAAGTATCCAGTATGAGATCAAATCCCTAGTTTCTTTATAGGAATCAGTCTCTATTGCTTGTACGGAAGCACATCTGTTAAAAACACAAAGAAGACCATGATCACAAACAACAAAAGAAGAGTCCGAAAACAAAAGTGACAACCTTTTCAGCACTCCAAACACCCAATGGAACAAAAACATTAATTTAATAAATAGTCCTTGGAAACTTACAGAGGATACCCCAAAGCAAGAAGAGGCCTATTAAAAAAAGAAAAAAGAAAAAGGACAATTAATTAGTTAGCATTGAAATGGAGTCCAAGGGGATCAAGAAGAACAACTTTACTTTATAGTATGAGTCTATGAGACCATTTTGCAACATTTGAAAAGTAATATGAAGAAAAAAGAGTGTAAGATAAGTTTTTCGTGTGTGATCAACAAAGTAAAGAACATAATATGAAGTGAGCAGAACGAAGCAATAAAGAAAAAACATGCATTGCATACCATGCGAAGTGATCAAGGCATTTGACGGCCAGTTTAAGGAACCAGAGCGAAGCCATCTCTTGTGAAACTCAATTAATTATTGGTGGTGTTGGTTTCTTAGGACAGAGGAAGAAAGAGAAATGAAAGAGTTTGGAGCAAAGAACATGAAACGGTAAAATAAAAGAAAAGAGGAAGTCTTCGTGATGAAGTCAAGTGCTGGTGGTGGGATGCAAGTGGAAAACCAAGGGACAAAGTCACAAGTACCGTCTCGTATATTTTAGATTTTACAGTATTTTGGTACGAAAGATTTTGACGCGTCTTACAAATAACACACTTTCTGACTTACTCTGTTTTCCTTTGTTAATTAAAATTATTTAAAAATATGTGTTTTCTCTTACACACTTTTCTTTAATAATTCAAGTTTATTAAAAATTATAAAATCATAAATCAAATTTATTAAATAAGAAATGAAACTTATATAATTTTATAATTTTTAATATATTTTAATAAATATTCAAGAATATAACGAAACTGTAAAAGAGTGTATTAGAAAATATATTATCAGTATTTTTCAATCAATAATTAGTTCTCTATTTTTCCGTTATTTTTTGTTTTTCTTTCCAAAAATGAAATCGACTTCTTTTTTTTTTTAATTTGTATCTTTTAAATAGCATATTCTTTTTCTAATTATTATTTTTTTGTTTCAAGTATTGCTTTTTAATTACAATAAATGAAAACATAAAAATACTGAGTTGATTTCCTCGTATTTCATTTCACCGACAAACTTCTATGTTTGACTTCGAATGTGATTATTGACATTCCACGTCTCTATTTTCATTTCACACCATTTTATTTAAGTTTAATTTTATGAAAGGTAATCGATTAGAAATTATTTAAAATACAATTTTTAAAATAATTATTATAAAAATAAATAATTTTATTATATATGATAATATATATCTGAATAATAATATAAAATATTTTTACATATTTAGTATATTTTTATTTTTATCTTCTCTTTTAAACTTAATTTTATTTATGTTATTTATAAAAATTAAAATCCTTTAAATAGACTTTCTTCATATATCATATATAAAATTAAAAAATTAAAAAATGAACATGAATATATTTTTATTTATATAAATAAAAATATCTACAATTATGACAACAAAATTTGATTTATTGAAAGAAAAACTTTTTTTTCATTCAAAAAACTAAAACTTAGATATAGTTTTTTTTTCCTAGGTCAAAGACCACGAGTGTCCCCAACCCACTGGGTCAGAGACAAATCCCGCTCACGGTGCGTCGCTATCGCTAGCCCAAGGGAATTTTGCACACTAACACAAGTTCTCCCGCTAAATACAGGTTCTCCCGCTAAATAGATCGTTCCCCTTCATGTAAACGCAGCGGGATCTTACACCACTGCGCCAACCCTCATTTGTACTTAGTATTGTTCTCCAATTAGAATTTTTTATCTTGGTAATTTGTATAATAAAAGTATCCAATAAAATATTATGTAAATTATTAAGATGAAATTCCATTTTTGGTTGAAAAATAGCACCAACGACATTTAAGGAACTGTTTCTAAGTTTTGTCTAAAAAATAATAACATGTTTAATAAATTAATTTTAGATTTAACTACAATATTACAAAACTTACATTGAAAAAAATATTTTTAAAAAAATAAAAACACAATAAATAAATAAAAAGAAAGAAGAGAAAAGATCATTTAAGGAGTTTTTTTGTTTGCCTATTTTTTATTTCTACTTTTACTTTGAACTAAAAATAGTGTTAAAAATATACTTATTTAACTTTTTGAACATATTTTTAAAAACAAATGCAAAAATGAAAATAAAAATCATTATAAGACCATCTCCAACAAGGGTGTTTGTAGAAAATGCTCTTAATAAGCACATGTGCTAAATAAGAGCCAGGCATTAAAGTGCTAGCTTGATAAGAAAATGTGTAGCATTAGATGCTTATATAAGCTCTTGTGCTAAACTCTTACACCTACTTAGGTATTTAGGTGAGACAAGGCTTGCCAAGTGTGGCAAGAATTGTCAAAAAATGGGACACTTTTAAACCTACTAGACTATGTTGGGGAACAAGCATATGCAAGGTAGGTTTTACAATTCCCTTAGGTGTTGTTTTGCTTTCTCCTTGCCTTTCCTTCCCTTTGTTTCACATTTCAACTATTTCCATGGAGTTCAAATATCATGATGGTCAAAACCTAAGGACATCATCACCAACTCTGTGCCATCTTTCCATAGTCTATTACGTCTCCGAACACCCATTACAAGGTAACTATCTCTTTTCTTCACGTTCTTTCAAAGAGAGATCCATTTGTTTTATTGTTTAAGAAAACAAGACTTTTCTCAAATGAGTTCATTTTATTCACCATCCAATTTGTAGGGTGTGAGTTTGTGCCAAGTGGTTTTCCCAACAATGTCTCGACACCTAGAGTTTTCCCAATGCCAGTGCCAGTTAATGCGGGCGAAGTGTTCCATCGAGAGTTAGAGGAAGAACAAATACGACGAGAGTTGGCGAAACAGAAAATCGGGAGAGAGACAATCGCTAACGAGATGGCATTGGCACAACGACAATAGTTGAAAGAGGAAGTAAGGAGGGAAATGGCGACGGAGAGAGCATTAGCGATCCCAATGCAAAGACCGGAGCGGATCTTGTTTCAACGAGTTTCAAGGTCTTTGAATCAAAGAATAAACTACCAAAGAATAAACAATCGACTGGTTAATCACAACAACGTATATGGTGGGCCACAACCCTGGTTACCACCACAAGTTGATTTCAGACAACATTTTACGCAATCGCATACTACTACTAACAAGGATAATGTGATTACACTGGTTAGTGTACAATGTTTTGTTTAATTTATCCTTTTCTCTCTCTCTCTCTCTCTCTCTCTCTCTCTCTCTCTCTCTCTCTCTCTATCTTTGTCTTCAATTTTATTATTTATTTTTTCATGCTTCTTCTTTGGTGGCCTTTGGATTGTGAAAAGCTTTTCTCCTTAATTTTTTATTAAGAAAAATGTCACCTTTGTTTAAGAATGTCCCCTTAATAATCACATATTCACTTTTGCACAGTTAATCCTACAATCATGGTACAGTGGCTAAATTTTTTTTCTTATATTTTAAGAATTTTGTAAAAGTTAAAAATAAAGATTCATTTTTTAACTTTTTACAAAATTCTTAAAATATAAGAAAATTTGTGAGTGATGCAAGCATTCCAAGTCCAAAGTCATTAATGAGTTAAAAATTGTAAGTGGTGTTGCAAGTTGCGAAGAGAGAAAAAAAATTCCAATTATAATGGACTAAATGACTAAAGTGTGACACATAATAATCTCTTAGGAGTTTGAAGTGGGAAAAGTTGTGTAATTTGAACATATCTCAAGGAAGCTAAATGTAAGGACTTGCTTGATTGTGTTTTTATTTATTATTTTTAAAACTATTTTGTAAAATAATTTTGAAGAATTGTTTTTCATGATAAAATAAGGAAAAATAACCTGTTTGGTAAGTATTAATTTGAAAACAAATTTGGAGATAAGAAAGTAGAAAAATGTATTTGGTAAATTAATTTTAAGCATATTTTTTCATGTTTACTATAGCTAGTTTGCTTGTTTCCTTGTATTCATAATTAAAAAAGCAAAAGTGAAAACAAAAACAACATATAATTTTTCTTGTTTTTTAGTTTACTTCAAAAAGGGGACTTTAGTATGTAAGTAATCCATATGTTGTAAGGCTCTAGATTTTGAAGAATAAAATGGATAGTAGGGTATTATAGCCCAGTTCTATTAATAATGAAATAAGTGTATATTTGGATACACTTTTCAATAAATATTTATAAGAGAAAAAGTAAAAAAGTAAAATTAATTATTCATCCTATTTGTTTGCCAACTACTCAACAGTATATTTTCTTCATGGTATACTCGTATTATTATAACTTTACTACCAATGGAACCATGTTGTGCGATCATAGTATGTATATCTTATTCATACATCCTAAACAAATGACGGAGTTAATATATTTTATTCTCTTTACCCCATTGTAGACTAAGTCATTTAATGTTGATCATTACGGTTCAAAGCGAAAAGCAGATGACAATGAGCCTTCTCCATGTAATCTGCAGAAAGAAATCCAAGCAAGACTAGAGTTGCACATTATGTCATATTACTACCACAAGTGAGAAAGGGCTTAATGATTATTTTCAGGGAAAGAAACACAAGGCAAAAGAAGCAACCCTGAGAACTCAAAAAATTGGTAAAGGCATCAAAACGTCATTATTATTAAAGAAAAGTAAAAATTTTGTGAGATCTAATGAAGTTGTTGTTACCATGAATTCAGGTTTGAATTCAAGACCAAATTGTTAAACACTTCAACTTGGCATAACCCTCACAGACACAGGCATGTTGGAACTTAGAAAAGAGAATCAAGTTGTGTAGAAGAGCTAAGGTTTAGGTGGTCTAGTTAATGAAAATGAAACTACTATGGGGAAAGATGTGGGGAACAAATGCATTAAAAACAATGAAGAAATTTAAATTTTATTTTGCATTTTTAAATGTTGGAAGTCACTAAGAATTTTTCACGCAAAACAATAAAAATGGAAAAAAGAACTTGGCTAATATGAAGAACTTTAGCCAAAACAATGATTGTGCAACAAATTCTGCATGACGAAACAACACATGTTATATATCGTGTAATTTTCTTATTCATGAATATTTATTTCTTTCAATTTCTAATGTAACAATTTTTATATGCTTTGAGTTATGATTATAGAGCGTTACATGAGGAACTTGTTTGACCTGGTGTGAACAAGCTTGATGGGTTGCATCTTCATTCCATGTCAATTTTAGCTTCAAGAATATATATATATATATATCCACTTTCACTTGATTTTGTCCTTATTAACTCCTTTATTGTGCATTTTTAAATGTTGGAAGTCACTAAGAATTTGTCACGCAAAACAATAAAAATGGAAAAAAGAACTTGGCTAATATGAAGAACTTTAGCCAAAACAATGATTGTGCAACAAATTCTGCATGACGAAACAACACATGTTATATATCGTGTAATTTTTTTATTCATGAATATTTATTTCTTTCAATTTCTAATGTAACAATTTTTATATGCTTTGAGTTATGATTATAGAGCGTTACATGAGGAACTTGTTTGACCTGGTGTGAACAAGCTTGATGGGTTGCATCTTCATTCCATGTCAATTTTAGCTTCAAGAATATATATATATATATATATATATATATATATATATATATATATATATATATATATATATATATATCCACTTTCACTTGATTTTGTCCTTATTAACTCCTTTATTGCAACACAAACACAATTTAGGACTTTAACATTATATTTGGATAAAAGTTGTCAATGTGCTTTGGGTAATTTTAACACACTCCTCCAAATTGAGACAAAAAAAATAAAGAAGAAAAAAATTATTACTTTAAGAGTAAAAGTACTTTTTAGCTTTCCCAACCAACATCCAAACATAACTAAATGTTATTGTTGAAGCAGAACCCTTTATGAGATGAATGTTTTAATGACAATAAACTTTTAAGAAGCATATTTTAAGTATGATAGACTTTTTGCTACTAATGGTTTGTCTTAAAGTATTTTCAAAGAAATAGAACTTAAATAGCGCTTTAAACAGTGAAAAAGATGCTTTGAACAATTAAAAAAACGCTATCTAAACCGCTTTAAGGACAAAAAATAAAACAAACATAATTTACAAGGACTAAAATAAAAAAAATTACAAGGACGAAAAGCAAAAAAAATAATAAAATTATAAGCACAAATGTCATTTAAGTAACATTTAAAAAAATGTTGAGTTAGGGAAAAAGTTTGTTTATCAAACATTTTTTTAGTCAAACAAACTCAAAAATTAATCAAATAAATTATAATTTAGTTGAATTGAAACACACACACACACACACTCTTGATGTCCTTCCTCTTGGTCAGACCTAAAACAAAGATAATCAAAACCATCCAACAAAATACCAAAACACATTCGCCCCGAAATTAAGTACTCTGCACCTTTAACTATTATGTTATTTTGCGAAATTAATATGTAGTTTCGGAAAAAAGTGAAAACACTTATATTTTGATAAAAATAATAAATCGAAATGCATTTTACTGGCAGCCAAGGTGCTGATATCACATTATACACCCAAAAGACCAACGACATCGCAAAGGTCGTTCTTGTGAATTTTTTTTTTGTTTAACCAAGAGGTATATGAGACTTCTTATTTGGCACCCAACTAATCCTCCTCCCACCAGGCCAGCCCATTTTGGGATAAAATGATACCTCAAGTTGCAACTCCATGTTCAAGTCGAGGATCGAACCCCAAACCTTGGTTAAGGGACCCAAGTGCCGAACCACTTGTGCCAACAACTTTTGGTAATCTTGTGAAATTTTAATACGAGAAGATTCATTCTCATGAATTTAGCTCCTCTATGTCAAGTAACGCATTTTGAAGAATAAAATATAGTTATAATTACTGATTAACAAAAAATATAACGGTTGAAACTATAATTCCATGGTTTACTGTACATGATTATCTATTTTATCAGTCTCAACCATTAATTTCTTAATCAATGATAATAACTACATTCTCTAATTTGCATTCCTTGGCAGCCAAATCCCATTTCTTATAGTCTGATCAACTTGGTTCACTGTGATATTTTGCACACCCTTATTTAAATTGTTGATTTTAGCCAAATGCTTCTTCCCATTTTTGTGAGAGGCCAAGGTAATCTCGCAAGGGCAATCGACATTACAGACTTCACATCTAAATTTGGAATGACTCATCCCAGCAGGTTCATATGGTTTCTTTTGCAGTTTTTGCACCTTATGATCCATGACTTCTTTTCCTCCCTTCAACCCGTTGTTAACTATACTCTCTCCATTCTTGGTCTTGGAATTTGGCTGATAGATAATGTTCTTCTGTTTCAATTCCCCTTTGGACTGATCACTTTTCAGCTTCTGTGGAACAGGTTGATTCTTTGCCTTCAGAGCTTCCTCGTTAGCCATGTGTTTCCCCCCTTGCAGGTGGATATTCAATTTCTCGCTCGTTTTCGTGACATGACACAAAGCGCGAGTCCACTCTTTCTGCACTTCCTTATGTGTAGAACTCTGAGGAAGCACTCCACCAGCTGTGTCTTTCCCCACTATTCCTTTAGTTTGCACCGTGGCTGGTGAAGCATTCTGACTTGATGCAAGGTAAGGCATGACACAAATATCCTGCAATATTCAACATTAGCATATAGATGAAATACTTATTGTAGATCCAATATGATTCGAAGGACACATATTTTTTTAAAAAATTAATATATTACTACAGTTACTCATGAATTTAAGGAAGCGGATAATTCAAACTATGTCTTCTGAATTGTGAGAAGAGGTGCAAACATTATTAAGCTTCTTTACGTGTGGGTAGAAAACAAAATATTATCCTTTCATTTTCCAAAGATAACAAACTTCAAAAGTATTGAGCCATTTGTTTGATGCGCACATTTGTCACCATTTGTTTCCCATAGTTTCACCTTTTCTTGCCATCAAAAGAAAAAGAATAAAAGAAAACTGCACTAAATGATCCACTGTTAAGAACACAAGTATAGTGACATTAGAATCAATGAAAAGAAGAAGAAACAAAAGACAACACAACTGATTCGTGCATTTTAAAGAAATCCTCTCAAATCCATGGTTACACTGGGTTTTTACTAAGTGAGAATCGAGTGTTACACACAGCAAGAGATGGCTAGCTGTTATTTAAATATAAGAAGATTATGACATTAGTTATTTTTACAGGAAAATACATAAATAACTCAAATGAAAATAAGAATAGTATTGCTGAAATTTGTCTCCACCACCACCAACAAATATGGCACATAATTTTTTTTTTTGGTTTACCGCCTTATAGACAGGACCCCAGCGGTTCACCGCCACAGGTTCGGCCTCTTTGGACCGCCTGTGGATCGGTTAATCCGCTGTGCAGAGATCAGTCCACACTGAAGGTTTGCCCCCTTCCAAAGGTTGTATCGTGGATTCGATCCTAGGACCTTCCACTAGCTCAGCGTGTGGCTACCAACTGAGCTACAACCATTTGGTTGAAAAATTCCTAATTTGAGTGAATATTATAAGAAACCTTACTTGCTTGCCTGCAGGAATTTCTTTTTTCTCGATCACCTCCAAATCTTTGATGGCTTTGTGCTCTGTTTGGAGATTTTTCTGATTTGTCTGCACAAGATGCTCTTTCAATAACCACTCTCACAAGGAGACTGGGATGGGTGTCATACAAGAACTGGTAATAATAATTATACTAATGTCATAACTGCAATAGTAACATAAAAACTTCACCTGTTGCATTTCTTTATTATAAGTAGCTCTAATTGCATTTGTTGCTTCTGCATCAGGTTTATAAGTTGTTTTCTTCAATAGGTTTGTGTTCTTCAATAGAAGAAAAGTAGAATTAGCTTAAATTTTCAATTACCAAAGCCAGGCATTTTTTATGGGTACACAAACTTCAGCAATGTAGATGTTTACCTTGCTAGCAATGATTTTCTCTAAGGCTTCAGTTCCATTCTCATTTACATATCTCTCCACGTGCAGTAAAAAGTCATCTTTCTTGACAAAAAGCTTCCTCCAGTTATTCAACCTACATAAGACTGCTTGTGGATTTAAGGAGATGCAAGTGCGAATAAGGTTATTATAGGCATAAGAAGCTCGTCCAAAGTCTGGCATGATGAGCCAGAAGATGATCATTAGCTTAAAGTAAGGCCAGAACTGGAACCTGATGTTAAACATGTGCATGAAAAAGTTAAACAAATTCATGAATTGATTAAAAAAATGAAAGAGAAACCATTTGTTACAACTAACTTTATTTAATAATAATCACATCACACTCAATACATGTCGAACTTTAAGAAGCCATTAGATAATAAAAACAGTAAAAATATGGTCAAGAAACACAAAGTTGAAATAATTATATCTACCTGCATAATTTTATTTCTACTACTTGTCTGAGTTTCAACAAAAGTTATAGGACATAAACTAACTAGATATGTGTACTGTATTAAGCTTAACCAAATGAAAATCAATAAATGATACTTAATTATAAAAGTACCAACTTCAAAAAATGAAAATACTGTTAATCCAAAAAAGAGTATTCTGGATTTGTTATATGACAAAATAGTAGTGTTCACACCAACTCTTGACATTTAAAACAAGCTTAAAGTTAATGTATTGGTAGAATGAATTGCATGTCTTTTGAAATGGTTGCGGATCTGTGGTAAAATATAAAAATAAGCTAATTTATTAACCAGAATTATGCAGTTCATTTTTATAATGAAGAAACCTTGAATAATGCAGCACGCATCTTCTCTGTCACCATATTTACTGCAGATTTCTGTAAGCAGTATTAACATTCATCTTGGTTATGGCTCAATGCAATGAAGAGAAATTTGTGTCGACTGAATTACACTCTAGGATCAACCAACTCAGATCTCAAATTGCTTTCTATTTGCGGAATCAAGGTTCTTGGAATAACATAGAGAGTAAAGTAAAATAGAAATGGTTTTTGAAGCAGCATTTCATTTCTTATGGAGCAAAAGCCTTTGATGGAAGAGGCAAAACCCATCATGGCAATCTCTACGCCTTGAATGTTACCCTAGAACACACCAATGAAGAAAAAGAAAACAGAGTCCTGGAAGGAATTCCATGTCCTATATCAATATTAAAAATTAGAAAATTTCTGTGACACAAGGGAAAGAAAGCATTGATTGATCCTTCCACATTGATCTTAGAGTTCAATCAGGTCCTCAATCCCAGTCAAAGAAAAAAAAAAGTTCAATTCCACTATTGGGATGAAAAAAAAATGCTCTTACCATATTAAGAGGTAAAATGACTTACCATTGAAGAAGCCTCGAAAATGCATACTCAAAGAGGTATATTAATGAGAGAAGTATCCAGTATGAGATCAAATCCCTAGTTTCTTTATAGGAATCAGTCTCTATTGCTTGTACGGAAGCACATCTGTTAAAAACACAAAGAAGACCACGATCACAAACAACAAAAGTAGAGTCCCAAAACAAAAGTGACAACCTTTTCAGCACTCCAAACACCCAATGGAGCAAAAACATTAATTTAATAAATAGTCCTTGGAAACTTACAGAGGATACCCCAAAGCAAGAAGAGGCCTATTACAAAAGCAAAACATTTGACAAGTAATATGAAGAAGAAGAAAAAAAGTGTAAGATAAGTTTTTCATGTGTGATCAACAAAGTAAGGAATATAATATGAAGTGAGCAAAACGAAGCAATAAAGAAAAAGCATGCATTGCATACCATGCGAAGTGATCAAGGCTTTTGAGGGCCAGTTTAAGGAACCAGAGCGAAGCCATCTCTGGTGAGACTCAATCAATTATTGGTGTTGTGTTGGTTTCTTAGGACAAAGGAAGAGGAAGAAGAAAGAGAAATGACAGAATTTGGAGCAAAGAACATGAAACGGTAAAATAAAAGAAAAAGAGGAAGTGTTCGTGATGAAGTCAAGTGCCGGTGGTGGCATGCAAGTGGAAAACCGCGTTTGATTCGAGGGCAAAGTATGTTTCGAAACACGTTGGACTTCCGTTGAACTTGAATGGAAAAGCTTAATTTTTTTACTCTTATATCTAGTGCATTGGAAAGTGTAAAACTCCATTGAATGAAGATTGTAACGTTTAATCAAGCATGTACGAAATTTGATTTCCGATAATCACGTTCTTGGAAATGTTATGTCTAGAAATATTATTTCTACGAATATGTTTATTTGATAACAATAATTTCAAAAAAAAAATATTTATTTAATTAAAAATAAAAAGTAAAAAAAGAAATATAGAATAATAGAGTGGGGATAAATAATTATTATAGAAAATAATTTTTATTTTCATGGAAATATAATATATCCACCTTATTTATGAAAATAAAAAATAAGATAATTATAAATATTTTACATTCTTAAAAATTAATTATTTTTTAAAATATTTTTACAAAATTTATACCAAACCTGAAAATTTGATATTTCCAAATTTACATTCTTAAAAATCTTGTCGATACTTTGAAATAAACGTCCCTAACAAGGGACAAAGTCACAAGTACCGTCTCGTATATTTTATTAGATTTTATTTTGATACGAAAGATTTTGACGAGTCTTATAAATAACATACTTTCTGACTTACTCTATTTCTCCTTGTTAAAATTATTTTAAAAAATATATATGTTTTCTCTTACACACTTTCCATTATTAATTAATAAAGTATCATAAATCAAATTTTTTAAATAAAGAGTGAGACTTATATAATTTTATAATTTTTAATATATTTTAGAAAATATTAAAGATTATAGCAAAACTGTAAAAGAGTGTAATAGAAAATATATTATTAGTATTTTTCAATCAATAATTAGTTCTCTATTTTTCCGTTATTTTTTGTTTTTCTTTCCAAAATTGAAATCGACTTTTTTTGTTTGAATTTGTATCTTTTAAATAGCATTATTCTTTTTCTAATTATTAATTTTTTGTTTCAAATATTGTTTTTTAATTACAATAAATGAAAACATAAAAATAATGAGTTGATTTCCTCGTATTTCATTTCACCGACAAACTTCTATGTTTGACTTTGAATGTGATTATTGACATCCCGCGTCTTTATTTTCATTTCACACCATTTTATTTAAGTTTAATTTTATGAATATTAATCGATGAAAAATTATTTAAAATACAATTTTTAAAATAATTATTATAAAAATAAATAATTTTATTATATATGATAATTTATATCTGAATAATAATATAAAATATTTTTACATATTTAGTATAGTTTTATTCTTATCTTCTCTTTTAAACTTAATTTTATTTATGTTTTTTATAAAAATTAAAATCGTTTAAATAGACTTTCTTCATATATCATATATAAAATTAAAAAAAAATTAAAAAAGAACATGAATATATTTTTTATTTATATAAATAAAAAATATCTACAATTATGACAACAAATTTTGATTTATTGAAGAAAAAAATTCTATCAAAAAACTAAAACTTAGATATAGTTTTTTTTTTTTTTGTCTTGGGTCGAAAACCACGGGTGTCTCCCAATCCATTGGGTCAGAGACTAATCCTGCTTGTTGTGCGTGGCTGCGACTGACCCAATGGAATTTTGCACACGAAGGGAATAGAACACGGGTTCTCCCGCTAAATAGATCGTTCCCCTCATGTGAACGCAGCGGGACCTTATACTACTGTGTCAACTCTCATGTGTACTTAGTATTGTTCTCCATGTGTCAACCCTCATGTGAACGCAGCAGGACCTTACACCACTTTGTCAACCCTCATGTGTAGTTAGTATTGTTCTCCAATTAGAATTTTTTATCTTGGTAATTTGTATAATAAAAGTATCCAATAAAATATTATGTAAATTATTAAGATGAAATTCCAATTTTGGTTGGAAAATAACACCAACGACACTTAAGGAACTGTATCTAAGTTTTGTCTAAAAAATAATAACATGTTTAATAAATTAATTTTAGATTTAACTACAATATTACAAAACTTTTACATTGAAAAAAAATATTTTTTTAAAAATAAAAACACAATAAGTAATAAAAAGAAAGAAGAGAAAAGATCATTTAAGGAGTTTTTTTGTTTTCCTATTTTTTATTTATACTTTTACTTTGAACTAAAAATAGTGTTAAAAATATATTTATTTAACTTTTTTAACATATTTTTAAAAATAAATGCAAAAATGAAAATAAAAATCATTCTAAGACCATCTCCAACAAGAGTGTTTGTAGAAAATGCTCTTAATAAGCATATGTGCTAAATAAGAGCCGGGCATTAGAGTGCTAGCTTGATAAGAAAATGTGTAGCATTAGATGCTTATATAAGCTCTTGTGCTAAACTCTTACACCTACTTAGGTATATAGGTGAGACAAGGCTTGCCTAGTGTGGCAAGAATTGTCAGAAAATGGGACACACTTTTACACCTACTTTAACTATGTTGGGAGCAAACATACGCAAGGTAGGTTTGACAATTCTCTCCCTTATCTTTTTCTATTTGTCTTATTATAATTAATAGATGGTTGGGTAGTTTGGTAGGTTGAGAGTCATAAAAATTCTGTTTTGGGTTTCAATTAGGTAAGAGATAGTAAAGCCCAAATTTGTTACTGTTTCACACTCCCTTATTATTATTTGTACTTAGAAGCAAGCCAAAATTCCTTCCAGCACTCCTTTTTCTACTGTTTACACCCCCTGTAACTTTTATTTTTGTTTTTTTTTCTAAGCCGAAAACTAACATTTCTTTTAATCTTAGCCCATCATATCAAGCAGATAGCAATCAATTAATTGATTAACTAATTATCAAAGCATATAATTAATCAATCAATTAATTTAAATAACAATGCATATAATTAAAATAAACAAAATCATAATTAAAGAAATTCAAACATATATACTTTTTAACATGCAAACAAATCAATCAAGGTAAAATAAATACGTTTCAAAAGAATTACTCACAATTCTTGCAGTTATAATTCTTTTTAATCCAAACAAAATTTTTTTTAAGAAATATTAAATTCCATAAAATAAATCAAACAACATAATTCCTTTAAGGTGGAAATTTGGGTTTTTACAATATCTCCCTTTATGTTATTTTACATTTATCTGCTTATCTTATAAAACACTTTCAGTTAAATCAGATACTTTATATGATTCCAACGTTTAAGCTCTTAACTTATAGTTTATAAGCTTTCAAGTAGTTTATAAGCTAATTTTACCCAATACACTAGTCCCAACTAATGTATCATTGGATTTTTTTTTTATCCAATATCCATCTAGCACAAGTGGTTAACAACGTGTATGTGCAAATATGGTTAATTTCATTTCACAAATGGTTAAATAAATGAACATGATTATATGTAACTATTGATGTGGCTAATAGTGTCTTGGGATTATTGAAATGTATAATAGTGGTTAGTTTTGCCTCACTAGTGGTTAATAGTGTCATAATGTTATTGACCGTCATTTGTGATGAACTACATTTGTAAATATAATTAACTTTGTCTCACAAGTGATTAAGAATAAATAAGCATGATTTTATACAATTAACGATACGTGGTTAATATTGTCATGAGATAATTGAAATGTCTAATAGTAATTAACTATACCTTACAAGTAGCTAATAGTATCATAAGGTTATAGAAGTGTCAAGGTTAACTATCACCTGACAAGTGTTATATTATCCACATATAATTTTATACAATTATGTTCATTAATTTATTATTAACCATTTATGAAATAAAGTTAATCATATCTATCTTTCTATATAAAAAATTTATGATAAAGATATTTTTATTATAAAATATCTTTATCATAAAAATTTTGTTTTAAATTAATAATAAAGTTAATCATATTTATATATATAGTTAACTATATGTTCAATGGATATTGGGCATACATGACAGAGCAGGTCATTGAACATTTTACTTTATATACATGATGTATAAAATTAAAAAATTAACCAAATAAAATAAGCTTCGGGGGTGTCTACTAATGAACAATGATATTTGTACATCTCAAAATGGGATGAATTGAGATGAAAATAAGAAAGAGATAGAAAGAAAAGAAAAAAGATAGAGAGAGAAAGTTATGAATTTGATAGGGGATGTGATAAAAAAGAAAAGAGAGACAAAAAGAAAAATAGGATGAAAGTGAAATAAAAGAAAAAATGAATGAATGATAAGTACTTTCTTGTAGAGACTCACCTTCGTTAAGGTCTAGACGGAGAAGATTCAAAGGCTCTCAGATGTTCATCAACATTTTCCTATCACACGTATTATGTGAGGGCAGCAAAGTGGTAAATGTGCTAAGAAAATTTAGTTTATCTTTAGCATGTAATATGTGTTTTTAGTGATGCTCCTGCTTTTCTATTGATTCCCCTCATAGGAGACGCTTACTCTTTCTGTTCCCTTGTGATTATTAATAAATTTTAATCATCCTATTTATAATAATTTTTTTAATTAATATTTTTATAGCTTCAATGCAATTTTGGTTCATCTATTTGCACAATCCGCAATTTTGGTCCTCCTATTATAAAATAGAGACGTTTAGTCTCCCAATTTTGTAAAATATGTAATTTTGGTCCTTCCATCAAATTGAAAGCGTTGACTATTAAGAGATTAACATTAATCTTAACGTGGTCCAAATATAGTGACGTGATACGAGATTATTTATTTAGTTTTTAATTATTTTTAATACTGAGTAGAATAATTGATGAAAAATATATTTAAAAAAAAAAGGTAATATCATTTATTTGACTACGGCGTGCCATATACTTCAATAATGTAGAACTAGTTTAAAATAAACGATTAAGATTTGTGATTTCTATTTTAGGATTCACGACTACCCCAACCATTAAAATCGACCTGACATGTGCTTTAGTGACGTAGATAAACAAATAATTATTACTCAGTATTTAAAATAATTAAAAAATAAATAAATAATCTCGTGTCATATCACTATATTTGGGTCACGTCAAGGTCAACGTTAATCTCTTAACTGTCAATACTTTCAATTTGATAAAAGGACCAAAATTACGGATTTTACAAAATTGGAGGACTAAATGTCTCTATAGAAGGACCAAGATTGCTGATTGTGCAAAATAGGATGACTAAATGTCTCTATTTTAAAATAGGATGATTAAAATTGAAGATTGTGCAAAATAGGGGGACCAAAATTACATTTAAGCATATTTTTTATTGATTTATTAACTTCATACATAAATAAAATGCGGGTAGCGGGTGCGGATATGGGTATATAGGTACCCAGCGAGTACGGAGATGGAGATTAAAGTTGTTACCCGTACGGATATGGGACTGGATATGGGTATTTTTTTTAAATACGGATATAAAAATAGATATTATAGAACCCTACCCAGACCCTATCCATTATCATCCCTACTTACGTATTTAGGTGATACAAGGCTTGCCAGCAAGAATTGCCAGGAAATGGGACACTTTTACACCTACTTAGACTATGTTCGGGAATAAGCACACGCAAGGTAGGTTTGGTTTGACAATCCGCGGCTCTCTCTCTTCTCCATGTCACACACACACCCCCCATCACCTTTTATTTTAACTTTTTCTATTTGTCTTATTATAATTAATAGATGGTTGGGTAGGTTAGAGAGTCATAAAAATTCTGTTTTCGGTTTCTATTGGGTAAGAGATAGTAAAGCCCAAATTTGTTACTGTTACACACTCCCTTATTATTATTTGTACCTACTTTCGAAGCAAGCCAGAATTCCTTCCAGCTTTCCTTTTTTCTACTGTTTTCACCCCCTTTAACTTTTATTTTTGTTTTGACTTTCTAAGCCGAAAACTAACATTTCTTTTAATCTTAGCCCATCATATAAAGCACATAGCAATCAATTAATTAATTAACTAATTATCAAAGCATATAATTAATCAATGAATTAATTTAAATAAACAAAATCATAATTAAAGAAATTCAAAATATATACTTTTAACATGCAAACAAATCAATCAAGGTAAAATAAATACGTTTCAAAAGAATTACTCACAATTCTTGCGGTTATAATTCTTTTTAATCCAAACAAAATTTTTTTTAAGAAATATTAAATTCCATAAAATAAATCAAACAACATAATTCCTTTAAGGTGGAAATTTGGGTTTTTACAATATCTCCCTTTATGTTATTTTACATTTATCTGCTTATCTTATAAAACACTTTCAATTAAATCAGATACTTTATATGATTCCAACGTTTAAGCTCTTAACTTATAGTTTATAAGCTTTCAAGTAGTTTATAAGCTAATTTTACCCAATACACTAGTCCCAACTAATGTATCATTGGATTTTTTTTTTTTATCCAATATCCATCTAACACAAGTGGTTAACAACGTGTATGTGTACATATGGTTAATTTCATTTCACAAATGGTTAAATAAATGAACATGATTATATGTAACTATTGATGTGGCTAATAGTGTCTTGGGATTATTGAAATGTATAATAGTGGTTAGTTTTGCCTCACTAGTGGTTAATAGTGTCATAATGTTATTGACCGTCATTTGTGATGAACTACATTTGTAAATATAATTAACTTTGTCTCACAAGTGATTAAGAATAAATAAGCATGATTTTATACAATTAACGATACGTGGTTAATATTGTCATGAGATAATTGAAATGTCTAATAGTAATTAACTATACCTTACAAGTAGCTAATAGTATCATAAGGTTATAGAAGTGTCAAGGTTAACTATCACCTGACAAGTGTTATATTATCCACATATAATTTTATACAATTATGTTCATTAATTTATTATTAACCATTTATAAAATAAAGTTAATCATATCTATCTTTCTATATAAACATTTTATGATAAAGATATTTTTATGATAAAATATCTTTATCATAAAATTTTTGTTTTAAATTAATAATAAAGTTAATCATATTTATATATATAGTTAACTATATGTCCGGGTGGATATTGGGCATACATGATAGAGCGGGACATTGAACATTTTACTTTATATACATGATGTATAAAATTAAAAAATTAACCAAATAAAATAAACTTTGTATACTAATCAACAATGATATTTGTACATCTCAAAATGGGATGGATTGAGATGAAAATAAGAAAGAAATAGAAAGAAAAGAAAAAAGATAGAGAGAGAAAGTTATGAATTTGATAGGGGATGTGATAAAAAAGAAGGGAGAGACAGAAAGAAAAATGGGATGAAAGTGAAATAAAAGAATAAATGAATGAATGATAAGTACTTTCTTGTAGGGACTCACTAACCTTCGTTAAGGTCTAGACGGAGAAGATTCAAAGGCTCTCAATGTTCATCAACATTTTCCTATCACACGTATTATGTGAGGGCAACAAAGTGGTAAATGTGCTAAGAAAATTTAGTTTATCTTTAGCATGTAATATGTGTTTTTAGTGATGCTCCTGCTTTTCTATTGATTCCCCTCATAGGAGACGCTTACTCTTTCTGTTCCCTTGTGATTATTAATAAATTTTGTTTGGGTTGTAGTAACCCCTCTCCCTATTCACAACAAAAAGAAAGAAAGAAAGAAAGAAATTCAAACAAACAAATAGCCGTAAATTTTCGGTGCATTACACACAAAATGTTGCATTGTGATATTTGCTATTATGATCTGAACGTGTAAACTAAACCAATCTTAAAAAATTATTAATGACAGTACATGTAAAGCAACTAAACTGTTTCTTTCTTCTTATTTTTTTCCCATTTGGATGAATGTAATAATAATGCAACTCAAATTGTTACGAAGCTAGCTAGCTAGCTACTACCAACTTTCTCCATGCTTTAAGATATAGAAATTACTTCCACCAAAGTCTTCAAATCGATTGCTGATTTCCCTTCAGGCGTAGCTGCATCTTCCACAGTCTTCTTCACCTTAAGAGAATTGTCTCTAATCTTCTTTCCCTCTTCCTGCACCAGAACCAGATTCAAGCTTTTAAGCAATCCATCTTTGGTGAAAGCCCTACCTTCTATTATAATCCCAATCTCCCAAACATCTTGTATCACTCTTGCAGCCACCCCTTGGTCTCCAAAGAAGGGCCTGCAGATCATAGGAACCCCACTGGAGAGACTCTCAGTCACAGAGTTAGATCCACAGTGAGTCACAAACACTCCCACAGAATCATGCGCCAAAACTTGGGTCTGTGGAGCCCAATACACCACTCTCCCACGCGTGCTGGTCCTCTCAAGAAACCCATTTGGCAAAAGGCCCATTATGTTTTCCTTGAGAGACCACAGAAACGTAAAGTTGCTTTCTTCCAATGCCTCCGCCACCGCCACGATCTCGTGTGGTGGCGGTGTCACCACCGTCCCAAAGGAAATATACGCCACTGATCTTGATCTCTGCATACCCAACCATGACAAGCATCCCGTTGAATCTGCAATGGATAGTATCGGGAAGCGAACCGGAACGACGTAAAGCAAAGACTGCAACTTGGATCTCATGTCCTGAACGAACAAAGGCGGGTCTAATTCCTCAAAGAAATTCATAACCACCACCTTAGCTTGAGGCAGCACCTTACCCAGTGAAACTAGTGTCTTTGAAAATATTGTCTCTTTTTCTCCAACAAAGAGCAGATCCTGTGGCATGTCTTCAACACGCATGTTGGGCAACCCGGGAAGGAAATCAAAGGTTGTTGTTGTTGTGTTTCCAGCACAGTTTGCAAACTGCTCGCGTATCAACTCAACGTAGAAATATAGAGAAAGCGTGCATGACATGGGAGGCCAGAACGCAATCCAAGGAACGTTGAGAGTCTGTGCCACAATGAGAGAAGAGGGTACGAAAGCATCGGAAATGATGCAAGTGACTCTCTCCTTGGTCTCTTCTTCCGCCATTTGTATACCCTTGTGCAAGTTCTCGTGACCGGTTTTGAGGAAAAAATTGAGCTTTTCAATTGGGTGGTTGGCCAGTGGGTGACCCTCTGGGATTCCATCGCTTATGCTATAGGGCTTGATGTTGGTTGGTATGTGGGGTTTTGGGAAATGAACTGCGTTGGATTTGTCTGTGCCTATGAATGAGAATGAACAGTTTGGAGCGGCTTGAGCTAGCTTGAGGACGAGGTTTAAGAGAGGCACAACGTGGGTGCCGAAGGGGAATGCAAACACTGCTACATGTTTGTTTTCTGTTGAGTTCGACATGATTTACGAGCTGATGAAACTGAGAGTGGAGAGAGATCAATGAAGGCAAATATGGGTTTGGATTGTGGTGCTGGAAATTTGTGGCAGACAGTTCATGCAGTGTAACTGTTAATCGTATGACTCGGATCTGGATTACTTGTTTTGAGTTTCATTTAATAAAATATATGACTTGTCCAATTTTGATGGACAGTTCTAAAAAACAGAATCACACCAAAACCTGAATAAGAAAAAATATTACAACTATAAAATTTATTGTTATAGTTGATTGTAATTAAGTATAAAAAAAAATGTTTACATATAGATATGATGGAGAATTTCACAGGTGCAGATTTTTAATTTCTACTATTGAAAAATGATTATACGTACTTACTCAAATAAATCAAATACTAGTATTAAAAAAAATATGAAATGGCACAAGTTAAGAAGAAATAACATACGCATTGATATTGTTAGAGAAACTATTACAAAATATCAATTTTTACATCATACACAGAAAAATAAAAATACGGACAAACATGATAAGACATATATATTATATACTTTAGAGTTACACGATGAACTTTTTTTTTTATATTATATACTTTAAAGTTACATGATGAACTTTTTTTTTTCTTTTTTTACATTGTTTCACTCAAATGTTAATTCCTGTTTTATTAAAGTTTAAAATATTGAATAGGATTTGAGTAAAAAAAAAAATTGAATATGATAACTGTAAACAAAGTTAAAAAGACATATAGATAGACATGTATTTAAAAAAAATATTAAAATAAGATTAATACATACGTCAATTCAGCCAAAAAAAAAAAAACATACATCAATTCATAATAAAAGAAATGCTACAATATATTAAATTTAGCATAATAGAAAAAGTGGACATGCAAGCACACAAATAATTGATTTTACATGTAAGTTAATTCATTTTTATTAATTTATTCTATTATATAGTTATCCTATCATATACACATCAATCTATAATAAGAAAAATCGTTATGAAATATTAAATTTGGCACAATAGAAATGTGACAGCGTAATAGAAATGTGAACACACAGACCCTGTCGTGCTTGTGTTTCCACTAATAATAATAATAATAATAATAATAAGGTTTAAATACATTTTTAGTCCTTGCAATTTAATATTTTTTTATTTTTCGTCATTGTAAAATTATTTTTTTGGTTTTAGTCCTTGCAAATTATGTTTGTTTTATTTTTCGTTCTTATAGCGGTTTAGATAACACTTTTTTTCACTATTCAAAGTGCTATCTAAATCACTTTAAGGACAAAAAACAAAACTAACATAATTTGCAAGGACTAAAACAAAAAATATAATTTTGCAAGGACGAAAAGCAAAAAAATGATAAATTACAAGGACTAAAAAAGTATTTAAGTCTAATAATAATAATAATAATAATAAAGACAAAATTTAGTTATGGTAATTTATAAGGATAATAATGAGTAGGTACTATATATATAGTACTCATTCTATTCATGCAATTGAAGAAATACTAGTACTTAATTAGTCAAATATTTGCGCAGATAATAACTTTAATTCTTATCCCAAAAATTGTTGGGTACCTATATGTCCATATTTGCACTTGTTGTCCACACTTTACTTAAGTGTTAAATCAATAAATTAATAAAAATATTAATTAGTCTTTTTCTCGCTTGCTTCTGGTAATTACAATCGATTGTAGTCTTGTTAAACATTTATCTTTGTCTACCAAGCAATGCATTTAAGTTAGTCCTTCCCAAAGTGAATTTTGCAAGAGTCTTTTTTAAATACTCATTTTGAGGTTTTGTAGTTGAGATCTAATTCTCATGCTCCAATTTAAGGTCATCAAACTCTTTTTGCAACTTAGATAGTTGTGATTCATACATTTTAATATAAATAACTTATATTGTTTACCTCTTCGCATTTAGCAATGGGGTAAAAGTTGGCCATTTCTTCATCTTTGGATTCGCTTGAAGAGCTGGAATTTTAATCTGAATAACTTACATATGTGGCTTGATTTGGCTCACATTTCTTAAGCGTTTTCTTTTGAGAAGTGTTTGTATTTATGTTTAACATTTTAAGGAATTCCCAAATCTCTTTTCTAACAAGGATAGGTTCTCATTGTCTAGGTCTTCAAAGCTTTCTCCATGACTTTCTTCATCTTTGGAAGTGCCTGCTTTGAGAGTTATTCCTCCTTGCAATGAACACTTCGAATGTGAATCTATTTATAGTCACTGTATCTTCAAAATAGTTGTTTATAGTCGTCATAGACATAATCAAATGGTCTTCAGAAGTAGTATAAGTTGCCTCTTTCATACAATTGTGTTTTTACTGTTTTTTTTTTTCTTTTGTCGCTTTTGAAATCGTTCTCTAAGATCACCTTTTGTCCTTTTTCAAAATCCTCAACTATAAATTGAATTTGAATTTAAATTTCGACAACTGGTTTGAGTTAGGTTTCTCAAGGTATATTCTCTGACACTTTTTGGAATTTATCAAGAATAATTCTGCTTTTGACGATTGATATTCTACGAGATGATTCTCAAACTGCTTTTGAATAGCTTTAGTGTTTGTGCATCACTCTTTTTAGCTTTTGGTTGCTTTGTTTGAATCAATACTTGATATTATATATAAATTCTTGCTTCTGGAAGGCACTTCACTTTAGTTTTAAGCATGCTGCTTCTGATACAGCAGTTTTGTTGCTTCAGAACAATGTAGATATGTTCATATTAGTTCTTATTCAATTTGCATCTTCAAATGGAGCATTTAATCATATGTAGATTCATGTCTTGCTACCCTTTAGTCAAATTCATCTTCTAATCATGTTTATGATCATACACAGTTTTTGGTCTGACTACATTTTGATCTTCTGAAGACATGTTCAGTTTGGTATGCATCTAATAATTGTCCTTCTAACAGACCTTGCTTCTAATGAGCAATCTTTGTTTCTTTTGAGCTTTTGGACACTTGCATACTTTAGTTTATTCTTCTCAAGCTTCATGTTCCATGGTATAGAATAAATTCATGTTCTTATAATCAAATGCTCAAAACAAATCATTAATAACTTAAGTTCAGCAGACTTAAAATTTGCTTCTTGAAATTTTGTTATTATTAAAAGTTCATCTTATGAGGGGTTTAACCTCAACATATTGTTCTAGTGAGATTAATTGTCTATCTTAGTTTGTTGCATGAGACTTAATAGGAATGCTTTAGTAATTGATAGGCTACCAACAACCTCATGTCATAAAAGGGGGATTAATGGAAATTATCGAAACATTAATGGTGTCATCCTCACAAAGAGTATGGATACTAATGGTCATGAAGAATTGGTCAACAACTATCCTTAGTCGTATGAATAATGTTTATTGATTCACATAAATTTCAACTAATAAAAAAATGTGTTAAAAAAAAAGTATTAGACAATGTATTGCTAGCATTTCTACTTCATTTATATTTGATGATATGCTAACACTGTATTTTAAAAAATATATTATTTAATGTCCATTAACGGAAAACCATCTTTTACAAACCATCTTAGAAACCTATTCTAAATCAATTTTTGTTAAATATGTTAATTCTTTTCTCCCAATTTTTACCAATTTGAGATACACTTACTCTAACAAATTGTGTGCAATCCAATTCATAACGCTGCTTTTTCCTAAAATAAAATTGTTTTAACGATAATAATAAAAATTTCAACCATGAAGTTAGTGGGTTAATTACAACCCTGGCCTTAGCTTCAAGTTGGCATTGACTGGTAGACACAACTTTTATTTTATATGTTACATTTTTATTTTGAAAAAAGTATCACAAAAAAACATTATTATAAATTTTTAAATATATTTTAATTACAAAAACCTTTTTCTTGTTAAAAAATAAACTCCAACAAACTAACAACCCTAAATTAAGTTTCAGTTCATTACACTCAAAATGTTGCTCTATATTATCTAAACGTCAAAACATAAACTCTAACAAATTCGAATTGAGCAAGATTATCTCTTAAAAGGTACATGTAATCTCTATAAGAAAAAAACTAAACTAAACCTCTCTTAATTTTTTTTTTCATTTTTTTTTTATGAGTGGGAAATAAACAAACACAAGACAACCAGAAAGAAAACAGAAGCTACTGCCTAATAACAAAAGCTACACCTGAAGCATCCAATTAAATTTTTTTTTTCATTTTTTTTTCATTTGGGTGAATGTAACAATGCAACTCAAATTATTACTACCAATTAAATATATATGCCATACTTCAAGATGTAGTAGAAATTACATCCACCAAAGTCTTCAAATCGCGTGCTGCTTGCCCTTCAGGCGTAGCTGAATCTTGCACAGTCTTCTTCACATTAAGAGCATTGTCTCTAATCTTCTTCCCCTCTTCTTGCACCAGAATCAGATTCAAGCTTTTAAGCAATCCATTTTTGGTGAACACCTTACCTTCCATCACCACCCCAATCTCCCAAACATCCTCTATCACTCTTCCAGCCACCCCTTGATCTCCAAAGAATGGCCTGCAGATCATAGGAACCCCACCGCAAACACTCTCAGTCACAGAGCTAGCTCCACAGTTAGTGACAAAAACCCCTATCGAATCATGTGCCAAAACTTGGGTCTGTGGAGCCCAAGACACTATCTTCCCACGCATCTTGGTCCTCTCAGCAAACCCTTTTGGCAAAACACCCATGAGACCTTCCATGAGAGACCACAGAAACGGAAAGCCACTTTCTTCCAATGCTTCTGCAACAGCCACAAGCTCGTGCGGAGGGGGCGCCACCACGGTCCCAAAGCAAACATAAGCCACCGATTTAGAACTCTTGGTGTCCAACCATGGCAAGCATCCACTCGAATCTGTGTCGGATGGTGGCGACAATGGGGAAGGAAGTGGAACAACGTAAAGCAAAGACTGCAACTTGGATCTCATGTCCTTAACAAACAAAGGTGGGTCTAATTCCTCAAAGAAATTCATAACAACAGCCTTGGCTTGAGGTAGCACCTTGGCCAGTGAAACCAGTGTCCTTAAAAACACTGTCTCTCTTTCTCCAACAATGAGCAGATCCTGCGGCATGTCTTCAACGCGCAACTTAGACAACCCGGGAAGGAAATCCAAGGTTATGTTTCCAGCACGGTGTGCAAGATCGCGTATCAAATCAATGTAAAAGTATAGAGAAAGTGAGCATGACATGGGAGGCCAAAACGCAATCCAAGGAACATTGAGGGCCTGAGCCACAAGGAGAGAAGAGGCTACAAAAGCATCAGCAATGATGCAAGTCACTTTCTTCTTTGTGTCTGCTTCGGCCAGTAGTATACCCTTGTGCAAGTTCTCAACACCGGTTTTGAGAAAAAGATTAACTTTTTCAATTGGGTGGTTGGCTAGTTGTGCATGACCCAATTGGATTCCATCACTTATGCTATAGGCCTTGATGTTATTAGCGATGTGGGGTTTTGGGAAGTGGGTTGCGTTGGATTTCTCTGTGCAAATGAATGAGAATGCACAGTTTGGAGCGGCTTGAGCTAGCTTGAGGACAAGGTTTAAGAGGGGCACGTAATGGGTGCCGAAGGGGAAAGCAAACACTGCTACATGTTTGTTTTCCATTGAGTTTTGACGTAATTTGCAAGTTGAATTGCTGAGAGTGGAGAGAGATCAATGAAAGCAAAATGTGGATTTGGATTGTGGTGTTGGAAATTTGTGGCGAACACGTTCATGCAGTGTAACCGTTATTCGGATGACTCGGATCTGGAATCCTTGTTTTAAGTTTCATTTAATAAAATATGACTCTTCCAGCAGTTCTGAAAAACAGAATCACACCAAAACTTATGAATCTTTGGATTCGTTGTTATTCGGATGACTCGGATCTGGAATACTTGTTTTAAGTTTCGTTTAATAAAATATGACTCTTACAGCAGTTCTGAAAAACAGAATCATACCAAAACTTGTGAATCTTTTGATTCGTTTAATAATAATAATAATAATAAAAGACAAAATTTAACTATGGTAATGTTTTATGTGGTACTAGTAAAAAAATAAAAAAATAAATAAACACTTTGACAGATAAATATGAGAAAGATGTCAGAAGTTATAGATGGTTTTCTGTAGTTAAAGGGGAAATATATAGAAGATGTGAGAACTCAATTTTATCTATAGTGAGTAGTTATTTTTCTTTTAGAGTTTTAGTTATATGTAGATAATTGAATATATGAGCAATTATTAAGGATAAAATAGACAAAAGAAAATGTAGAAATTAAATGAGATCATCGCCATTATTATTAGTATTGAAAGTATAGAATAACCAATAACATGCATACTGTTACCAACCACTAAAGATGAGAAAATGCAAGAATTCATTTTTGTTGTATATTTGAAAACTGTATAATGCATTTTTGCAATTCAAGCCAATTCACTTTTGCCTAACCAATTCAATATAACCAATAACATGCCTAATGATACTAATTAACCAATAATAACATGTCTCGCCAATATAATCACCCTTGAATATAAGGCCAATATAAGCCAGGTTAATATAACTAATAATATGCTTGCACTTGCATAAGGCATATTAACATAACCAACTCAAGCCATATTAATATATCCAATTCAAGGCCAATAATATCATGCTAATATAAGCCATATTAATATAACTTATTTAAGTCAATGAAAAACCAAAACTTAACTTTTATATATGTAGAAAAAAAAACTTACAATTTTTTAATTACTAAAACTTAAAATTAATGTTGCATTGTACTATTCTCTACACGTCTAAACTAAACCATCCTTAACAATTTATTAAAGACCTCTAACTTTAAGTTTGGAGCGGCATGAGCTAGTTTGAGGACAAGGTTTAAGAGAGGGAGGCATAAGGTGGGTGCCAAAGGGGAAAGGAAAAACTGCTACGTACGTGTTTGTTTTCCATCGAGTTTGACAAAATTGGCTAGCAGAGAGTGAGAGTGGAGAAAGATCAATGAAAGCGGTGGAAGTTCAAATTTCCATCGTATGATCTCTTCTCATTAAATAAGTCATGGTGGATCCACTCTCTCCACTCAATTTTCAGAGTGTTTCCAAAGTACTACCAGAGAGTATAAATTCTTTATGTTCATTTAAAGAGGTAATTGAAAGCACCCGTCGAGTTCCTCGCGTTGTACTCTAGTTAGTTAGTTGTAGCCATCTTCCAAAGCCATCAATTTAATTAAATGCGCAACACCTAGCTGCTGCTAAATTCTACCCTCACCTTTTAAGGCTACGTGAGCAATGGGTCCAATGTCTCCATTGTTCTAGTCTTTTAGATAATTGAGTAGTAGTTTTGCATTCATTCATTCATTCATTATTATTATTATTATTATTATTATTATTATTATTATTATTATTATTATTAAGAATGAGTTGTTTTTACTAAGTAAATAATTATTTACTTTATGTTTTAATTAATAAATTTTTAAAAGTTAGAATTATAATATTTAAAAAATTAGTTATAATATGAATTAAATTAATCCAAACATACTTATAACCTTATGAAGTATAACGAAATTACTCATTTATTTAAAATTTAATACTTACCATTAAATTGATTTGTTTCTTATAAAATTTAGATGTATTTTAACTAAATAAATAATTAACATTGTTTATCAAAAAAAAAAATACCATTGAGTAAATAAATCAACTAATAAGAGGTTATTTTAACTTAATAAAAAATTTCAAATTTAAAATTCTAAAAATACATTTGTATTAAAAACTCGAAGAGAAAATTGTATTGCTTATAATAGTTCTATCCAACTTGCATTTATATTAGTCAAATATTTAATGTGATGTTCAAATACTGGTTGTATTAAAAAAATTAATAAGTTAATTAATAGTGAATCTGATCTACTTAGCACCTTCACACAAATTTTCATACAAGTTACTTTATATAATATTATGACTAGCAGCACATAGGTTTTGATTGTATGAAATAGTTTTCTTTGATGTTTAGAATATATCACTTCAAAACCTACTTAAAAAAATCTTCTTAATATACACATATAAAAGAATATTTATTTTGTTTATATACACTTTTTTTTTTTTTTTACTTTTTACGCAATCAAACAGTCAACCAAATTATCTTATTTTCTATTTTTTTTCTTTGATTTACCTTTTTTTTTTCCTCTTTCTTTTCTTCTATTTTTTTTAGGGAAATATTTCTTGGACACCCCATATACTAATTTACATCCAAAAAGAGAAAGAAAAAATAAAATAAAAAAGTGATAGATGTAATTGATTTTTGATGTGACCAAAAGAAAAATAAAGACAAAAGAAAGAATGTCAATAGGGTGTCTACAATATTGAGATGCTCAAATATCACTTTTCTTCTTTTTAAACCAAACAAAATCATAAACTGAGAATTTATTCAAATTATACATCACTCTAATATTTTTGAAATAAAATTACCCATGTAAATTAAACAAAATGCTTTAAGATCTAGAAATTACTTCCACTAGAGTCTTGAAATCCTGTGCTGCTTGCCCTTCAGGCCTACCTGCATCTTGCACGGTCTTCTTCATCCTAAGAGCATTGTCTCTAATCTCCTTCCCCTCTTCCTGCACCAGAATCAGATTCAAGCTTTTAAGCAATCCATTTTTGGTTAACACCTTACCTTCCATTACCACCCCAATCTCCCAAACATCCTCTATCACTCTTGCAGCCACCCCTTGATCTCCAAAGAATGGCCTGCAGATCATAGGAACCCCACTGGAAACACTCTCAATCACAGAGTTAGCTCCACAGTGAGTCACAAAAACTCCCACAGAATCATGTACCAAAACTTGGGTCTGTGGAGCCCAAGACACTATTTTTCCACGCATCTTGGTCCTCTCAACAAACCCATTTGGCAAAAGACCAATTAGACCTTCCTTCAGGGACCACAGAAATGGAAAGCCACTTTCTTCCAATGCCTCTGCCACAGCCACAAGCTCGTGCGGAGGAGGAGCCACCACAGTCCCAAAGCAAACATAAGCCACCGATTTAGAACTCTTGGTGTCCAACCATGACAAGCATCCACTTGAATCTGTGTCAGATGGTGCCAACAGCGGGGAAGGAAGTGGAACAACATAAAGCAAAGACTGCAACTTGGATCTCATGTCCTGAACAAACAAAGGTGGGTCTAATTCCTCAAAGAAATTCATAACTACTACCTTAGCTTGAGGTAGCACCCTACCCAGTGAATTTAGTTCCCTTGAAAACACTGTCTCTTTTTCTCCAACATCGAGCAGATCCCGTGGCATATCTTCAGCACGCAACTTAGACAACCCGGGAAGGAAATCCAAGGTTGTAATCCCAGCACGGTTTGCACAGTGCTCGCGTATCAATTCAGTGTAAAAATAGAGAGAAAGTGAGCACGAATTGGGAAGCCAAAGCGCAATCCAAGGAACATTGAGGGTCTGAGCCACAAGGAGAGAAGAGGTTACAAAAGCATCGGCAATGATGCAAGTGACTCTCTTCTTTGTCTCTGCCTCCGCTTCTTCTATACCCTTGTGCAAATTCTCAGGACCAGTGTTGAGAAAAAGATTCAGCTTTTCGGTTGGGTTGTTGCCTAGGACATGACCCTCTGGGATTCCATCACTTATGCTATAGGCCTTGACGTTATTTGGGATGTGGGGTTTTGGAAAAAGGATTGCATTGGATTTGTCTGTGCCAATGAAAGAGAATGAACAGTTTGGAAGGGCATGAGCTAGTTTGAGGACAAGGTTTAAGAGAGGCATAAGGTGGCTGCCAAAGGGAAAAGCAAAAACTGCTACGTGTTTGTTTTGAATCTTTTGATCCATGGAGTTTGATACAATATAATCAGCAAGCTGAAGCTGAGGGTAGAGAAAGATGAATGAAAGCAGAGGAATAAGGGAAAATGTGGAAACTGTGGTGTTGGAATTGACCCAAAAGGGAGATTTTATTTGTTTCTGAAACTGAATCACAGCAACAACCCTATGAAGTATGAACGGAGAAACTATTGTCCGCGTGTTTGATTCCCCGTCAGGTACCAACTAACGGACGTCCCTCTTCAAAACCCAAAAGAATTACTAGTTTTTTAGTTTACGCGAATTTTGTCCCAAACTTAAGTAACTAACACTTAACCAAACACAAACATATGGTTATTGGTACCATTACATAACACTGTCTTTTTTCTTTTTTAAACAGCAATAACAAAATTTGAAACTAGGAACATATATATGTCTATCATTTGGGTTAAGAAAAAAGTTACGTGTACACCAAAAAATCTATTAGAAACCTAATGAGAGAGAAAAAAAAAAGAGAAAAAAAGATAGGTATAATAAGATTTATAATGTGATAGGAAGAAAGAGACAGAAAAAAATGAGAAGTGTTAATTGAGTGTTTAAAATAAGAGTGTTGTTATTTAGCACGAACGACCTATGCACGAATAGCACGAAAGTAACAACGAACGGTTGGGCTTTTTTCTAAAACAAATATTAATTGAATAATTAAGAAAATAAAAAATGAGATTTCACATATTACAGTGTTCGTGTGCTTTTGACGAAAATCCTTTCGTAACTTTTAGCATTTTTCTTAAAATAATTATATGTTTGTCTATCATTACTCTTGGGTTAATTTGCACACATGACATGATCAAGTAATTATTTTCTGTAAATTAAAAAGTTATTTGACTATATGTTATGCGGAAGTTGGTGAGATCATGACCACGTGATGATTTCATATTACACAATAAATATCTCTTATAAATCTGTTGGGTTTTGTATTTGTTCAATAATAATAATAATAAAAAGATAAAATTTAGCTATGTTATTTTAAATATTTTAGTACTAGTAGTTATTATTTAATTAAACTGTAGAGTTTTATTTTGATAACTAGCATCACATTTAATGACAACTTTTATTACAATATTATTAAAGTAAATTTCAAAAAATAATACTAAAAATATGTAAAGTGATACACATAATTTTTATCATAAAAAAATTAAAATAATTTTTAAAGCCGTTATAGCTATATTATAGTACTTATTTTATATTAAATTTAAATTTTACTTGATTTTACTTTTTATGATCTTACTCCATTATCAATTCTTTAATATATTTCGTTTGTCCCTTATTACATGACTTTTTCAACTAATTCACACTCCTTAATAAAAGTAGTTAATTTAGTTAATTATATTAAATTTATCAATTATTTATACTATTTTTCTAAAATTATCTTTCATTTCTTTCTTCACTTAATTGTTTTTCACGTAGGAATAATTAATATTTGGAGAGAGAATGTTGTAATTAATTAAGGATATCATAGGAAAAAAATAACTAATGCACAATATAATTAGAAAAAGGTTTTATAAAAAGCGAAATAAAATGAAAATGGGTCAATGAAGTATTATATACTCGTGTCTTTAATTATTAGAGTTAATTACATTGACCCCCCCTAAGGTTTATTCTTATTACACTTAGTACCCCTCCATTTTTTGACATTACTTTGAGTACCCCTAAGGGGGGATCAGTGTAAGATTTTTCAAACTTAAGAGGGGGGGTCGGTGTAACAATTTAAACTTAAGAGGGGGGTCGGTGTAACGAAAATCCAAAAATTAGGAGGGGTTTCTGTAGGGTTCAAAAATGGAGGGGTAGATGTAATTAGGGCAAACCTCAGGGGAGGTCCGTGTAATTTACTCTAATTATTATGTTTGACTACAGTTCTACTGTATGTGAATCAAGAATTAGACGAAGGCTACGGTGCGTAAGGCTCACAGGTCTTGCACCATGCGTAAATCAACAAGGACCGTCAGATCTTCTTTGTAAAAATTGTATGGCTTCAATTTCAACAAGTAAACTAGGTGTGTGGCTATCCTATAATGACCCTGATTTTTATAAGAAAATAAAATAAAAAGTCACGTGGGTCTGGTTTACTAATCCCAAGGTCTGCTTACGCTTCTAACAATTGTGAGTTGTGACTCAGTGGGTGGGTTATGTAACTTATGTTGTTCCTATTTCCAAGCACCATATTTAATAGTAAAAATAAAAAAATTTAAAATAAAATTTAGTGATATATAATAGTAATATGTTTTTTAAAATCAATTAAGTGATATATAATATATTTTTTAAAATCAATATAATATGTTTTTTAAAATCAATTAAGTGATATATAATATATTTTTTAAAATCAATTTTTTTATTAAACTTATTTTTTTTTTGTTGGATTCTATGACTCGAATCCTGTTAGGCCTTATCTGAGAAGCTCATGATGAATCTGTGATTGTAATAGATTGATATACTACATATTTTCTGTGGGTTTATTACCTTTTATTTTTCTGCAACACTCTTGTAACACAATTCTGATCATAGTGAATTCCTCTCCTCTGCCTATGGTTTTTTCCCGTCTTGGGTTTCCACGTAAAACTATTGGTGTTCATTATTTTCGTATTTTCGTTTATGTCTGCCATTGTTTTCGTAAAAATCATTTTTTTCATTTTTTAAAAGAAAATATAATTTAATTAAATAAACTTATGTTGTTTAAAATTAATTTTTAATATTTAAATATTTTGCTACTAATATTGTTTTATAACAAAAACAAAAATATTTTTCTTTATAATTTTCATTTTTTATCAACTTTTGTTTAGTGACCAAATATTTTAATTAAAATAAAATAAATAATGTAATAATTACCAGTGTAACGCAAGTAAAAGAGTGTGGTAAGAGATAACATGGTAGTGATGAACGGAATAGTGATGACAAATGACAAGTTGATCGTCATATGCGTGTGAGAGTAATAAAATAGGTAAAAGAATTTTTAAATTGAAAAAAGGGTAAAAAGGAATTTGAATTAAGTTAGTGAGAATTAAATTGAGAAAACACAAAAAGCTAGTAGCTTAGCTAAAGGTGTTAAAATGGGCCTAGCTCGATGAGCTAGCCTAATTAGCTCGACAAATGGGTTAGGCTGAGCTGTCAAAATTCAAGCTCAAGTTAATTTTGGCCTAACCTGACCCAACTCGAATTTTTACTAGCCCAAAGTGGGCTAGGGCAGGGCGTGGCCCAATTTATTTTTTTATTGGTAAAATCACAAATAATAAATTCAATATTACATTGTTGTTAATGTTCATTTTAAGGTTAATAAATATATGCATATTAAGTTTTATTTTTACTTTTAGTATTTGTTTATTGGTACAACTAATACATTTTATTTTTACTTTTACTTTTAGCTGATAGCTGAAAGTTGTTAAACTAGCTTACTGAATCATAAGTGTTTGGTAAAATTATTTGTTGAAATAACTGAAAAATATAAAACGACAGAAATAGACATATTTATGTGATATTTTCATACAAAATTTTAATTTTATTTGAATGATAAAAATATATTTTAGGTATTTATAATTTTAGTTTTTAATTAATTTTAATTAAACAGTATTAATTTTTTATTTATAGATCAGTTATTTTAATTTTACTTTTTACATATTGTATTTTTTTACTATTCATCTTATACTATATCCCAGAATATTTTCAATCAAATCTAAAACAAAGTTAAAAAAAATGCTTTTAAGTACACTTCACACTTTCATTAAGTTAATTAGTGTAATGGTTAAAAAAAATCTTGAAGTATAATATTAAAAATAATAGAAAATAATTTGAATAGAGTAATGGTTAAAATAAATAATTTAATTTTAAAATAATAAAAAATAAACCTATCATCTAACAATATCAATATCTTGAAGTATAAGTTGGAATAATAAAATAAAAGCTTAATTATGTCTTTACTCCTTAAAATTTGGGGTGAATTTGGTTTTAGTCCTCCAAGTTTAAAAAAGATCATTTTAGTCCCTCAAATTTGAAAAAAAAAATATGTTTTTAGTCCCTAAACACTAAATTTGATGGATGAAAATAATTTTTTCAAAGTTGTTTTTAGTTCCTGAATAGTAATTTGAGGAACTAAAATCATTTTTTTTTCAAATTTGAGGGACTAAAAATATCTTTTTTAAATTTGAGGGACCAAAACCAGTTACCTCAAATTTCAGGGACTAAAAACATAATTAAGCCTAAAATAAATATTGTAAATAGTACAATTGTTAAAATAAATGGTACAATATGAAAATATCCAAAAAAACAATAATAAAATAAAAATAAAATAAACTTATTATCCATCATTATTAATATTTTATATAATAAAAAGGTGAAAATAAGAAAATTCTATCTTATATATAAAAAACTAAAAATAATAAAATCTTACCTTTTGAGTGGAAAAAAAAAGAAAAAGATATAATAGAATCTTACTTTGTATAGAAAAGATTAAAAAGGGAATCTAATTAATATTTATGGACAAAGAGAGAATAAATATAAAAAGTTAGAAGTTGGCGTCTTAAAAAATCCTGCTTGAAATAGCATCTCAAAAAATTCTTGAAACTATTAAAAAAGACTTGTTTACTAAAAAGTTGAACAAGCTTTTGAGCTAGTAAAACAAGCTAAATGCTAGCGAAATACCTTGTCAAACTTAGCCTTAGTTTGACAAGATTAAACTTGTTTGGTACATGAATTCATTTTAATAGCTTATAGGCCATGCTTGACAAAAATAGTTAAAAAGTTAGCTGATAGCTGAAATACTACTTAAAGTAACATTTTATAAAACATTAGTTTCTAGTTTTTTTTTTATATTTTATTCTCCTTTTGAACCTGGCTGACATATTTAGTAGTGTCTATTCTCATAACCACTTTTTTTTTCATCTACAGGATTTGAACCTGAAACCTTACTTAAGGGACTGAATCTAGTTTCACTCAGACCAACAATCATTTCGACATTATGCTTCAAGATATTGATATTGGTAGATGATAAGTTTATTTTATTTTTATTATTTTTTATTTTTTAATATTAAATTATTTATTTTAACCATTACTATATTCACATTATTTTCCTATTATTTTTTATATTATATTTCAAGATATTTTAACTATTACACTAATTAACTTAAGAAAAGTGTGATGTCTACTTAGAAATATTTTTTTTTTTACTTTATTTTGTATTTAATTGAAAATATTTTAAGATATAATATAAGAGTAAAAAACACAATATGTTTAGCAAAGTATTTAAATATTAAAAAATTAATTTTAATTCATATAAGTTTGTTTAATTAAATTATACTTTCTTTTATAAAAAAGGAAAATTTTTATTTAAAAAATATAAGTTTATTAAAAAAATGATTTTAAAAATTATATTATATATCACTTAATGGATTTTAAAAAATATATTATATATCATTAAATTTTATTTTTAAAATTTTGATTTGTATTACGAAATATAGTGCCTAAAAATACCGAAATAGGAAGGTAAGTAGGTAACCCACACTGACAAATGTAAACGTCATCTAGAAGGTAGGCAGAACTTGGGAATAGTAAACTGGGCCACGTGATTTTTTTATAAAAAGCAGGATCAGTATTTAGTTGAATTACACCTAGTTTACTTGTTGAAATTGTAGACATACAATTTTCACAAAAAAATCCAACAATTCGTGTTGATATATGCATGGTGCAAGACCTAGGACTAGGAGCTTTATGCACCGTAGCCTTCGTCTCAAGAAGAATTATAAATTCGTGACTTTTAAGTATGTTTGAAGACGTGTTATATACTGACGTTCAACTAGAAAATTACACTTTTCAAAGAAGAAAAAAAGTCACTTCACAGTTAGGACAAAAAACATAATGGAACCAGAAAATTAATTCGATACTCACCGCTTGTACATTTGTACGTCTAAACATCAAACCAATCACCGTTCTCACATAAATCACATTGGATACTTACCTCTCGAGGATGCTGTTAGAATATTTATTTGTTGATTTTAGTAATATTTATCAATTATTTAAAATAAATATTTTAACTATGGAGATTATAAATTTAATCATAATATTTGACTAGTTGATAGAATTTTGTAATAAGAACTTATATTTTAAATGATTCGTGATGGGTTAAACCACTCATTATATCAATTAAGAAGTAGTACCTAATTTCATTTTACGTGGTTATAAAAATTATTTCCCATCATATAATTTTATTAAATATACGTAAATCCTAGGTATGTGTGGTTGCCAAAAAAACAATCCTAGTTATGTGAGAGAGAAAGGATAATTGTTTTTTTTTTTCATGAACCAGAGTATCTTTCTACCGAAAGTCAATGATTAATCTCCCAAGATACTGAAATCCATTTAAGGGGTTAACCTTTTCTAACATATGTTTTTTCATACACACGAGCCAGAAATGGAACTCACATGACCACATGTTTAAGGGACAAAGTTATCTATCAACCATGTCACTCCATGTTAGTGAGAAAGGATAATTGTTCCTACAACATTAATTACTCCTCTATTTCATAATGTGAATTTAACAAAAATGGACTCTTATCCGTTGTTTTTATTTTAATAAAATCTTATCCGTTGTTAATTATACAACTTAATCTTATTTCTCTCTTTGATTCATGATAGAACATGTTATTATATATTTTTATATTATTATATTAATCTAAGTATGGTATAAATTTCCTTCAATTGATATTAAAGCCTAAAACTATGTATTACTTATACAAAAAATGCTTTCCACATTGTTAATCTACATTGGCTCCATTAAAACCTGTGTAGTTGATGCGGTGGCAATTTTGTAATATTAGGACAGACATTTTAGATTAGTTTCAAACAATCAACGTAGAAAAAACTTTTTAGATTAGTTTCCAGAACAACTGATGTAGAAAGCATTTTCTTTCTATATACATTGGTTATTTAAAATATTGAATTTTGCCATCCTTTTGCAACTTGAGACTTCTAACCAAATATTCTAGATTGGTTGTAAAATTGATGTAGAAAATATTTTACAGATCAGTTCTTACAACAATCAGTATAGGAAGTTCCTACTTTCTAGATTGGTTGTTCTAAATCTTATCTAGAAAAGTATTTTCTATATTAATTCTTTATACAACTTATCAGAAAATTCTAGTTTATATCTATCACATTCAGATTTGTGCTACAACTTTCGTTCTTGCTCCAATTCTTAAACCCTCTTCTTTCACTGACAACATCAAAACTCTTATTCCTCCTTGTATCGACATTATTTTTGTTTGTTTTGAAGGTTTTGTTGATGTTGAAACCACTATTCATAACCTTTGTGGATGTCATTTTCTTCGTCTCTTTGTTTTTCCTTCTCTTCATCCTTCTAAATTTTTTTTTCTCTTTTGTTGTCAATGTGTGACCTACGAATCTTCCTTCTCCATTACAGTTGTATTTTTCATGCTTGTGTTCTGACAAATGTATTTTCTCATTTATAACTTTAGACGTAAATATGTACACAATCAAAATGCAATGTGCTAGAAATTATATCTAGGCTTATTTTTTATAATTATTTGAATTATGTTGTATTGAAATTAATTTTGGCTGAATTATTTTTGTAATTTTTCAGTATTATGTTCTAATGATTTGTTCTACTTATATGTATTATGTGAATTATTAATCATTTCCTTTAATTACCATTCTTGTTTTTGTCCAGTTAGTCTCATGCATTTACCTTAGTTTTCTATTAAAACATATTTGTATATTATATCTTGCATAATATACAAATAATTTTTTATTTTAAAAAAAAAATCCTAAACCCTAAATCCTAGACACTTTTTTTTTACTCAGCAAAAAAAAATATACAAATAATTTTTGAATTGTTCAAAACATAGGTAGTATGAGATTATTAATCATAGTACTTGACTAGTTGATGAAATATTTGCAATTGAACGTTTTGATGTTGATGAACAGTGGTAGATTGTGGGACACTCATGTAATGTTAATGTTGGTTAAGATCCACTCACATCTTTTTTCATCAGTGTCTCTACTCACATCTAATGTTACTATAATTATTTCCTATTAAGCAGATTTATCAAATGTGCAAACCCAAGTTTTCAAAGAGAAAACAATTTTCCCCTACCTCTTAATAAAAATTAATTAAAAATGAACTTTTCTCCTTAACTATAGACACAATTTAACTCTCAAGGGGTTTGATCAAATGTAGAAAACCAGAGAATTAATCAACGACTACAAGTTTTACTGTAATCGAATCAACGAATCATAAATTCGTAGCTTTACCGAATAATAACCAGTTTAGCTTTTAAAGCATTGGATTTTATGCATTTATGGTTTCGCAAGACAAGCAACTTCACACGTCGAACAAAAACATAATGGAACATTTAATGGCAAGTGTAGCGGAAAGTAGGGCAACGAGCCAACCACCATTTCAAGAGAATGAGTTAGATTAGATATTTATTGCATATAGTACACTACTCCAAAGTCCAAACCAACTACCAATCTCACAAGAATCACGTTGGATACTTACCTCACGACGATACTTCCCATTTCCAACTCCAAATCAACAAAGGAGGTGTCACGCCGTCCCTTAATTTGGCATAATTGTATACTTGAAAAAAGTAGTCAAGTATTAATGCTTTAATTTTATATTACCTTAATGGATATAAATTTTTGTATAACAGAAATTAAATTATTAATATACAAAAAATAATTGTATGATTGTCTAATAATAATATAATACATCATATATTTAATTTTGTTAGTGTACAAAATTAAATCTTAATATAATATATTTAAGAGAAAAGAGGCCCAACCACCTTGAATTGCTAAATGCTTAAAAATAACCATATCTCAGTTCTGTGGCACAGTGGTTACTAATTCCAATCAGAGATACTTACTTACTCACATCCCTAATTCCTCGTAGACATGGAGGGATCATCACTTACAACATTTTAGGCCCAACAATCAGCGATCTTGTATCTGTTTAAGGCCCAACTCGATCACCATAAGCAACTGAGCGTGGACCATGGACTCACTAAATAGGCTGCTACTTCACCAACCCTACAAATTTCAACCTGCACCCCCATTTAATTTTGTAATTTTTAAAATTCTTGAATTGCCTTCCTTCTTTCCCAAACTTTCCCAAATTTTGAACCACCTTCTTCACCTCTCATGTGCCTCTGTCCCTCTCTTCCTTCGTGACTCTCTTTCCCAAAGAGATTTTTTTTTAGTAGCAATATGTTAGGATGAACATAGTTTATCATAGTTTAAGTGGTTGCTGAAATGGATAATTTATACGAAGGACTAAATAGAATCTCATTAAAAACATTAAGGATCAATTTGAACATATTTAAAAACATAAAGGATCAATTTGAACCAAATAAAATACATAAAGGACTACTGTGATGCCGGTGTCGAAATAATTGAACAATTGAGATGCCAATGTGTACACTTAACAGCCAAATTGAATTCTATTAACGTTTTCTATTAGTATTGTAACAGAAAGCATGGCTGCTTATGATTAGGTTATTTGAATAACCTAATCATTTAATAACCAATATGTCAAGTGGTTATTACAACCAAACCATAGCCGATTGTAAAAAACAGGTTATATAATCGGATATATATCCATAACCGGTTATGGATATATAACCGGTTTTAAAAGTAAAAAAAAAGTTATTTATTATATTTTTGCAACCGATTTTATGCATTAATATTCTGTTATGTTTAACTAAAATTAATTTTAAAGGTTAAAACTATTTTTTAAAGGCCAAAATCAATTATTAATTTAAGATATATAACTAGTTATATAATTGGTTTTAGTTTTAACTAGGTATATAGTTGATTTTGGATATATAACCACTTAAATAACCGATTATTTAACCAATTTTTCCTAATGGTTATGATTTGGTTATAATAAGCACTTGTTATATGTGATTAATTTTTATAACCATTTTTAATTAACCGATTATTATATGACCAATTATTTATGGGTATGGTTAATTTTTGTATAACCAATTATTATGAGCACCCCGTAACGGAAAGGACTAAAGTTAATCATTTTAAAAAACATAAAAAAATTAAAATAATTTTTTTTAAAAATAAGAAACCAAACTGAATAAGAAAAATGGGATAAAAGATCAAAAGTAACATTTAACCTTTTTTTATTAAGGATATTTAAGTAATTTTGAATACATATTTTTTCTTCTTTTTTTTCACTTTTTATATAATCAAATAAAGAAAAAGAATTTTTTTCACTCATATAATTATCTCACTTTCTATTCTTTTTTTTTCTTTTTTTTCTCTTTCTTTTTTTTTTTTTTTTTAAACCAAAAACTTAACATAAGAGTTAAGAGATCCCGTCTTTTAAGGCATTATTCGATAAAACGGAATGAAACAGAGAAGAAGCATTTGAATTAAAATAGAATAATAAAAGTGTAAGATCAACACTAATTTTTGAAAATTTCCCTTCAAATCTTTGCTACAATAATATCACCAAACAGGGGGTAATCGTACACATAGGATCCTATATGACACAGCCTAGCTAAAAGGTCAGCAGATCGGTTTTCTTGGCGAAACACGAGGACCACCGAAGTTGTCTCCGACAACGTAAGGGGGCGCAGAACCTCTGATAGGAGAGGCCGAAGAAAAGCAATAATGGTATATACAAACCCAACCACTCCCTTGCCTAACGTTTACTACCATATTTGTTAGTTTGTTATGCAGTTTCGAGCAGAGACTCATCCCCTAAAAACGACGTCTACACTTTTGAGTAATTCTTTGGCATGAATGAATGTTGCACACCCTGTCTGGACCTTATTACCAACTTTACCCGTCTGAGAATAACATAACAGAAAATGCTGAATAACATTCACACGAAATCAGTTTTCTAAAAAGAGTTACTACCAGAAAAGTGTGCTCCTCCAGTTCAAAAAGAAATGTGTGCTCCTAGCCTTAATCATGTTTGAGGTTTTTTTTTTTTTTTTTTAAATAAGAATTAATGCCTTATTTAAAAAATATTCATCATATTTTCTCCCTTTGAAAAAAATTATTTAATTCTTAAAAATTATAAATATCATATATATACTTTAATTATATATATATATATATATATATATATATGATATTGTTTTTAAGAATTATTTTGAGTGATTAATGTTTTTATAAAATTAAATTGATATACAATTTACTTTTTAAAGAATAAAGATTTATTATGTATTAAAACTGAAAAAAAAAAATTAAGAGATTAAAATATTCCACATTTATAAACTCAAAAAATTAAATGGAAATTTTACTAAAGATGACATTTTCTTTTCATTTTTCACATTGGCGTTGCATTGCTTATTATTTATCTTCACTATTTCACATAAATTATGAATTATATATACTCTATTAAAACATTAAATAAATTCCTTATTTACGGTTACTTTAATAAGAAAATATTAAAATGGTTCTTTTTTCATATATTCATGAAGCCAATATTAAAATTGACTAATTAAATGTATTTGCATTACTTGTGAAAATATATTATTTTAATAATTAATTTTAAATATAATTAATTATTATAATTGATTATATGAATTAAGTTAAGTGAAAAATGATTTTAAAATGATCTATTTCATTTGGATTCTTTAAAAAATATTTTTTATAGTCAAATAAAAAAATGCATGAAATTTTTTATAGTAGTTAGTTTTATATTTGAATTAACTAATTGTTGAGAATAAAATGAAAACTAAAAGTTAACTAAAAAATAAATTGTTAGCATTTAATCATAAGTTTCAATTTTTTATTTATTATCAAAAATCTATTCCCTTTATTGTAATTATACTTTTTCATGTTTCCTAACACATTTTGAATTTTAACACTAACAAATTTCTATTAATAAGATTATAATATGTAAGAGAGAAAAAAGTCAAATTATTTAAACATTGTACAAAAAATGTGATGATAGTATATATGTTCCATGCATACATAGTGGCATATCATGTTTGGGAGGACATGTTTGTATATAAGTGTTGTATCATATCACGTCATTTCATTTTTATATTAGATTATATGAGTTTTTAGTTCTATAAATTTTAAATATTTTATTTTAGTTTCTATAAAAAAAAGTTATTTATTTTTAATTTTTATATTTGCTAAAAGTGATGTGGCTTTATCCTTTTACAAGATTAAAAACATATATTTTTATTAAAAATATAGGGACTAAAAATGAATAGATAGATGATACACTTTGGAAATACAATTTTTAATAGGTATGTTCATATTTATATATATTAATTTGTATTTATGAAAATATCATAATTTATGTGATGTGTTTGTTAATAGGGTTGAGGCTACATATGCGATGTTGAAGAAGTTGCTTCAAGATAACAAAGGGACATGCTAGGATGCCATAAATAACGTGATCATATTGCAAAACACTAAAATAAAGATGTTATTCTAGAAACAACATATTGGTACTAAAACACAAGTTTAATAATTGATTCTACATCAAATTTCAAGGATTTGTGCTTCAAGGAGTAAACTAATTAAGACATATTACTAAAGAGTATGATCGAGCTAGGATTGTTGGTGTTGAAAGCTTTTGTCTATTGTTAAAAATATAAAACTACACATGGACTACCTTGTGCATGCGAACTCGTAAGGTACATCTTCATCAATACACAGTAATTTGAACTCAAATTAGAGCATAGACATTCTCATCATGCCTATACTCGCATCAGTCTCAAAAATAGTTGTCTTCATTTTAGTGGTGGCATTGGACGCATTCTAGTATCCTAGACACTACATCCATAGTACATGTGTGTTTTGTTTTATTTTTCCTACAAAATAAGAAGAAGTTCTTTAATAAAACTAAAATTAGAGTGTTTTTGTTATTTTTATGACTTTTTATTCTTTCCATATTTCTTGTTCTCTATTATTATTGTACCCTCTTGGGTTAGTCACTGAACTAATATGCCTGCTACCTCGATCAATCTTGCATTGACCCAAGTCATGAAACCCCCAAATCCCACAACACCCGAGTTACCCGGGTAACTACCTTCCAATCCCAAATAATTTAGGATTCAAATAATCACTAGGTATATAAAATCCCAAATAATCCGGGATTTAGATAACCATCGGGTATATAAAATCCCAAATAATTTGGGATTCATATAACCATCGGGTATATAAAAGCCTAGGGTTGAGTCTAGAAAGATAGATTACATACTTGAATGCTCTAGTTAGGTCTCTTCAAATCTTAGAGGAAACCTAGCTATATACTAAAACAATTACCAATATGAATTTTGCTTATATTTTTCTTGTAGTGTGCATAATAATATAGAAAAAGATATAATTACTAATTAAGTTGGTATAAAACAATTAGCTTAATTAAGTTGATATGCCTATCACATTATTTATAGGCTTTATCATCACAAAATAAGTTTTCAAACAAATTTACAAGATAGGCCAAAACTTAAAAAGAATTATAATAAGTAAATAGGTCAAGTTTAAATTTTATATTACTAAAGTTTGGCTTGGCTGAGTTATTTAATTACATCCCTATTTTTTTTTTTAAGTTTACATATTTGCATCCCTTATATTATATCATTAATCTAATAGAAATTTAATTATTAATCTATAAATGTTATAGTTTTATGCAAAGATGATATCAATAAAGGTAAATTTTATACCTAATACGTGATACTTTTTTGTCAAGATACCTAATTAAATTAATAAATTATTATATTGTATATTTTGTATATAAAAAATCAGAATTTTAATAAAATATTAGAAAGAGTGTTTTTTTTGGGAGGGAGGGGGCTTGCTGCTTCCGCTTGCCTCCCTAATTGAATCTACCCTTGTCCATGGACCATGGTATCAAATTCAACCCGGGATTCGGGTATGTGAAAATAGTAACGTAAGGACATCTTCACTTTTACACCTGATGTTGAGAAATTAGTGCCTCATTTATTGGGTGAATAAATACTATAAAAAATTTTATCGTTTATTGTCACTTTTAATTAAATTCTTCTGCGTTTATTCTTATTATTTTTCTTTTTTGAAGAACTTCTGTATTACTTCTATTTAGTTAAATTTTGTTTAAATAACTATTATTAATGAATTAATATAGTAACCGTCTATTTTATTTAATAAATATACTAATCGTTAATTTGGTAAAATTAATTTAGTCATGTTGAAAAAAAAATGTCTTAATTAATCCATAAGTAAAATACCGAATCCAAATATCATAAAAAAAAAAGTAATTCCATATTTCTGTATCTGTATAAAATAAAATATAATAAATATAAAATATTGTCATTAATAAATTTGAGATTCTCTCTTTTTATAGAATGAGCATAAACTAAAATCATGAATACGAATAATAATAATTAAAAAAAAAACTAGAATAATGAATTATACGTAGCAGAGATCCTTATTTTGATTGCGTATAGGAGCTTTTTTTTTTTTGGTGAATTGCGTATAAGAGCTTGGTTTTTTCCAATGTTTTTAAAACCGGATCGGTCATTGAACCGGTTAAGGCACTGGTTCAAGGTTCAATAGTTCAACCGTGGTTGAACCGCGGTTAAACCGGTATTAATAAAATAATAATAATAAAATAATTTATAAAATAATATTAAATAAATATAATATCACATAACATTATAACATTAAAAACTATAATAAAACTTAAAACATCACTTTACAAGATTTTAACATTCAAAAAATACATAAAAGTTTAATTAAATATATCATAATACTTAAGTTCAAATTTTAATAAAATAGAATAATGTCCATCAACAATAACAAATTTACATTTAGAATAAAGAAAGAAAATGACAAATTAATATAATATAAAATTATCAAAAATTAAGATATAAAAAAATTATAAATTAATATAAATGAGCAAATTATATGTTTTACAAGAAAGTAATAATAATAATTGATAAAATAATTTATAACTATTTGAGATATTTATTAAATATGTGTTTTTATTTATTTTTAAAATATTTTATATTAAATTTAAAATTTTAAATAAAAAATAAAAAATAAAATAAAAAATAAAAAAATACCGGTTCAAACCGATTTTGGGTACCGGTTCTTGACCGGTTTTGGCCGGTTTTGGCCCGGTTTGACCGGTTCTTGACCGGTTCCCACCGATTCCGAACTCCTCCGATTTTATAGAGCATCCAGACCGGTCACCAGACCGGTTTCCGATCGAACCGGTCGAACCGGCCGGTCCGGTCCGGTTTTGAGAACAGTGGTTTTTTCTAAAGCATCATATTAACATTTAATGATCAGTGAGGTTTTATGAGAAAGAAAAGAAAAAACATGTACATTTGCTTTAACGCTTTACAAACTTCCTCTTATCCTGCGTTATTGTTTAATATATCTTACAAAGAGTAATGCTATTTTGCACGAAGTGCAACTAACACGAAACACACGAATGCATATATGGACGGTTATAAGTTTTTTAAAATAAATATTAATTAAAAAACTAAAAAATATATAAAATATCTTTTAATAGAATACACCTTCGTGCGTTTTTTACGAATTCGATTTCGTACCAAATATCATTTTCCATCTTACAAAACCAAAACGTTACCTAAAATTCCGCCTTCTATACGTTGTGAATGAGATTGTTAATAAAAGTATAACATCATCCCCAAGATCATAAATAAATTACTATAATAAATTATAACAAAAGGCAAAAGCCGAAAGATTTGAAACTGCTGAAAGTTGAAACAGATCGTTATTCAGTTAAGTTAACAACATTCCACATTAGCATGGAAAATATAGGATACGCGATTATTTTAATTTGTATCATTTTCATGAACAGATTCATTAGGGATTTTACCCCATAGCCAACAACCCGGGCACATTCATTTTTCCATATATTAATGAAACGGAAAATCTTTTTCTCCTAATTTTGGTAAGACCAACTTAGTTTTGCAGAGGAAAATGAAATAATGGCATTCACAAGGCCACTTTTTGTTCAAAACCAAGGGTCATTGTTGACGAAATTAGGCCAAGGACAGCCTCGTAATAACACAATTTGTGATCACTGTTGTAACCTCCCACCCTTTATAAAACCCACCCAAGTTGTCGTTCCCACAAACTGACTACACCTGTTTCGTGCAAAAAACAATTCCCCTGTGCCTGTCTCTCCACACTCCCTCTCTCACCCGCACTTTCTCTCTCTAACATTTTAGAGAGAGAAATATCCGAGAGAGAAAGAAAGAAAGAAGAATCTCAATCTCTCCGACAATAGAGCATACGGCAACATGGAGAAGAAGAGGTTTTGTGTGTTGATGTGTGCAGAGGATTCGGAGTACGTGAGGAAGGTGTACGGAGGGTATTCTGGGGTGTTCGTGAGAATGCTGGCGGAGGAGGGAGAGACATGGGACGTGTACAAGGTCGCGTGTGGGGAGTTTCCTCATGACGATAATTTGGGTCTCTATGATGGCTTTGTGATCACTGGTAGTTGCAGTGACGCACATGGAAACGACACATGGGTCCGCGACCTCCTCAACTTGCTCCGCAAACTGGATTCCATGAACAAAAAAATCCTCGGCATTTGCTTCGGCCACCAGGTGCGTGCATGTTTGGATGTGAATGTTTGGATTAAAGTTGAGAAAATTTAGAAATGCTTTTAATTTTAAAACACAATTGTCCAATTGTGTACTTACATTAAACATCAACATTTCTTTTTAAGTTACACGTTTTTACCATTTTTAGCCCCAATACAATGGTTTTTTTATATATATAATAGAGAAAGATTAATTAATTAATTAATTAGATGATCGGTGCATAAATTAAAGGAGTGTGTGATCATCGATCGGAAGCAATGGATGAATATTTTTTAATTTTTTATTATCCTCGATTTGTTGAGCTGTAAGGTACATTACGCTAAACCTACGGTCCAAGTGGTCCACAAAAAAAAAAAAAATATGGGGGCTAAACATACGAATTTGAACATATGGTTACTGTATAGTGCTACGTCTCACTCACCTTCGGCATTTGTACTGGGATAAATACTTGAGCCTGATATTTAAAGATTCGATTAATTAAATTTCAACTTGTCCATGTTTTCTATGTCATAAGAAATCACCCTTTGAAATGTAGTCATCATTTGCGGCACTGGACTCGTACTTTCGACCATCTGGTGATTTTTTTTTTTCACGTTTTAAATTTTATATTCATGTTATACTTTTTCTTATACATGTTACATTTATATTTTTTTTTTCTTTCTTTCTGTCTCTTTTTTTAAAGGGTGTACATATAAATTATAATCATATATGCCTTGAATAGTGTCAAAAATATCTTATCTGTACTACACTTTTGTCTTGCATTTCACTTGCTGACTAGGCGATATCTCTGCAAGATTTGTATACTAAAAACTGTCCCAATTGATAAAAGTTGATCTTTACTTGACCAAAATAAGAAAGAGGTAAGATGAATAAAAAATAAGGACGATGCAGTGGTTGTCGGTTTCTATTTATCTCCATTCTTTCCGGTATTAACTCCAAAAAAATATTATTTTTATTTCTCTTTAAGAATGTTTTACCACCTTTCGCAACATCAAATTATCTGAAAAGTGTCTCACTCGGCTGTGGACCACTATATGATGCGATTATCACATGCATCACTTAAGGTTACGATGTGATATGGCATCACATAATTAATTAATTAGTTTCTTGTGTGTATGTATGTGTATAAAAAGAAATTTGCTTTATGTGTGTGGATTTGTGATCAATGACATAATGTTGGCACTTGGCAATGCAAATAACTTTTTTTTTTTTTTACTGACATTGCAAATTACTTTATAATGAAAATAATTAAAGATGATGTTTAATTTGATCAGATACTTGGGCTTGCATTGGGAGGGAAGGTGACTCGTTCTCCTACTGGTTGGGACCTTGGTGTCAGAACCATAACATTGTCACCTTCTTTGCCATTCGCTTTGTCTTCTCTTGATCTTCCATCAAGGCTTTCCATTATCGAATGCCACAGGGATGAGGTGTGTATAATATTATTTCAATTTTAAAAAAAAGGTTATCACTGCCTTACATTTTTATTTTTATATATCAAAACATAATTAATAATTAACCGATGGTTAATTTTCCATTGTATCAAAATAGATCCGAGAGCTACCCCCCAAGGCAGAGGTGATTGCTTGGTCGGATAAGACTGGAATTGAAATGTTCAGGTATGGAGATCATATTATGGGAATCCAAGGTCACCCTGAGTACTCCAAAGACATTCTTTTGCACCTTATTGACCGTCTCATTCAACGCAATTACATCATAGTATGGCCATCTTCCTCTCAATTTTATTATAAGTTAGATGTTAATTTTTATGTAATGTCGTCAATCAATCAGAAATCATCAAATCATGTTAGATATGACTTTTAAAGTAATTAATGTAAAATTCAACAAATTTATCATAGATAACGATTTCTAATTGGTTGACAGTACTAAAACATTTTACATTGTGACTATACAATAATTTTAAGTCACGTGATATGTTGTTATTGGCTAAGTACTAAGAGTGGATGTATTGAATGTCAGGAAGCTTTTGCTAAGCAAACAAGGGAGAGGGCTGCATTGTGGGAGCCAGATAAGGAGGCTTGGAAGAAACTCTGTGTCTCCTTTTTGAAGGGTCGATTGTGACAAAAATGGAATTGAGATGAGAAGTTTTAGCTATGTAAAGAAGTGATATCTTAAAGTAGTCTTATGGGAGAGGGTCTATACATAGAAGTTATAGGTTGGTAGCACTAATGTGGTTGCACTTTTAGTTGGCTTTGTTAGGTTGCCAGCCATTAGTGTTGATGGGTGCATTCTATTCTATGTAAGCTGAACTATCAAATGGTCAAATAATTACAGCAATAAAAAGTTTCTGTTTTCTCCCGTTTAATTGAATTTGAATTTTCTTAGTAATGTAGAAACGCGTGGTGGCAGGTCAAAGCAGAAAACCATTATATGTGAATATTATACGGTCTACCTGAAATATTATTCATAATTTCAATAAAATGTAGCAAGATTTGTGAATATAGTTGATAATAAAATAAGAACTACTCTCCAAAGGTGACATGACAAACATGTTATTTTATTGTGTAAAATTGACTTACCCATTCGTTTTGTAGAAAATTGTGCATATTATTATTGTATAGTAGCAAATGGTTTAGTGTCTTATAATTATTACACTTCCGAATTTTAGTTTTACAAACACTGATAATTGTTTGTATATATCAATTTCTTAAATAAATATTAATTAAAAAAATTAAAAAATATATAAAACACGGTTTGACGAAATACATGGTTCATCGTGCGTGAATTTAACGAAATGTTTTTTTTTCTTTTTTTTCCTAATAAAGAACGAAATGCTTTTCATACAGATAAGCATTTCTGTTATACATATAAAAATGAGGTGGCGTTTTTAGCCTTCTAGGGGCATATATTTTGAAAATAGAAAACCTTAGATATTTATAGTTGTTTTTTTGTTGAATTATGGTTTAGAGCGATCGAGTAAAGCTCCTTTCTGTAACCTTATGGCAAAATGCATAAATGCAAGTAATTTTCTTTCTCGTCCTGGCGTGGAATGGAGTGCTTTTGTTTTTGGCCGAAAGCTTTTGATGGTTAACCTTTTTTTGAACGATTCATTTGATAATTAACTTTAATATAGGAATACTAACTTTTAGGTGCACTCAAAAAAGAAATAGCTTTCACGTTTTATTGTTTTTTACCTTGCAAACAACTAGCTGCCTATTTAGAGAAGCTTTCTTTCGTCGCAATTACGCATTTTATTTAATGGCAATTTAACTGTTTTCTTAGAGTACGTCATTTTAAATTACATTGAACGTCAAAGTGTGGCAATAAAATATTAATATAAACAGGCTATAAAAAGCTATAATTCCGTTCTTCAAAAAAAAAAAAGGTATAATTCCGTGTCCGCTCATGTAATTTTATCTGTATCATTTTAGTTATAAAATTATTTCTGTATTTTCATTTAATAATTTAAGTTTTTGAGATAATTGGCTTATGACATAATATTATTTTTTTATGAGTTATGACATAATATTATAAATTTTATGATCAAATAATCTATAATTTTAATTCATGTTACTCTCATTTTCTTAAAAAAAAATATAAACATAAAAATAGTTGAGTTTGTACATATTATCCATACTTGAAGCTAAAAAAGATTCTCACGTCATAAGCGGGATCTAGACAAATTATATTCACCACCGAGCGCGTAATCAATTGACATGGGTTTGAGTTCTGAGTATACAACTACGTTAAATACTTAGAAGGAGAGTTTTACCGTCCATAGTAATTTTATCCAACTTGAACAAGGAGATTTGTTTCTAGTGTAGAATACATGTGGTCTAGATAAAAAAAAAAAACAAATTATATTCAAATATAAGGTACATTTTCTAAGTGAGAAAGAGAAAAAAAATTTTTTTTTTTATATGTTCATTTATTTATTTTTACAGGAACAAACTTATTTTATTTCATTCAAAATAAAAGCATCAAGTTTTTATATGTTTATCTTAAGAGGAGTGCTATTCAATACAAATAGCCTTCAGCACGAAACGCACGAAACACATGTAATAATATTACTTGTTTTAAGATAAATAATAATTAAAAATTTAAAAATATAAACGCTCAATTAAAGGAATACACAGTCATGCTTACTTTGCCAAAACAGTTCGTACTATTAAGCATTTCTCTTATCATAAAATTTAGATTTGAGTCTAAATAAACTCTAAAAACTAGCTTAAAGGATGAGGATTATTCCTCATTTATATATATTATTTTTGTCGCATCACTTATTAGTACGAGATCTCTAAGGCTCATGGTATGAAGTTTATAAAACTAGAATATATGGATAGTCAAATAACGATCCAATGACAATGAATGGCCCAATAAAAATTGTTACAATAAACTTTGGTATTATATAAACATTTGAATTTGAGTTTAATTTAACTCAAAAACTAACTCAAAAGTATATATATTATCTTTTATTTATATACTCTATTTTGAAGATGAATACGGGACCTCCAACAATTCAGGTGAATTTTAGCAAATGCACATTAACATCTGATATGTGGGCTATATATGGGCGGTAAAGTGTGCACATATCACATGCAATATATGCCACACATATAAAATCAATCATGTCAAATTATGAATTATAGAGTAGTTGTACCAAAAAAAAATGAATTATAGAGTAGTTGTACCAAAAAAAAAAATGAATTATAGAGTAGAGGTTTTGTTTCCTTTTAAAATCTAACAAATAAATTTCTAGAAACTCCACCGTGTTAATTATAAAATAAAGTTTAATGGTGATGCACTAATAATGTAAGATTATTTTAAATTGGCAATTATTCACAAATCATTGATATGATTTTTAAGGTGATTATTATAAAAGTCAACAAATTTATTATATATGATGAGTTGTGATTGGATGACGGTATAAAATTTTTTTACACTCCCACTGTGTCACCTATTTTCTCTATAAAATAAAGGAAAAAACTAGATAAATGAGAAATTGAATGAATTATTCGATGTACCTTATCTAGACAGCTTGCCTTTACGGAATGATCATGAGATATGCTTTAGAAAATAGTATTTATCTCCCCACGTAACGTGTCTGTCATTAGCATACAGTCATCATATTATAATTCACAATCTTTTTTTATTAGTTACTGGCCAATAGTCCTAGCTCGAGTGACTCTAAAAAATTGTTTAAGATTATTTAATTCTGACATTAAATTCTATCTAAATCACTTTGCCTCAAGTAGAACTTATATTCTCCTTCTTCACATAGTCTTAAATTTTGATATAATCAAGTGCAAACATCAATTAACACTTAATTGTTTAAGGTTATTTTAGCTTAATTAATAATTTTAAGTTTGAATTCTAAATATATAAATATATTAAATACTTAAAAGTAAAATTTTATCATTTATAATAATTTTATTTGGCTTGAGAAGAATTATCCTTTACAGAGGATATATAGTCTCAAACCATATAAAATAAATTTCTTGTAATCAAAACTTTTTTTTTCTCAATTATTAATTTCTTATTCTTTTAATGGTGAGAAAATTAATCATAATTTAAGTTCGTTTATTATTTCTACTTATTCTAACACGCAAGTGAGTTAGTATAAAGTTTTAACGATAGTACGATACACATGGTTGTTGCTTCTCCATCTCACAAGTCATAAATATTACCGGGCTGGCTCAAATTTAGAAACCATGAATTACTAGAATTATTTATAGTAAAATCATTTAATTCTCATAGTACTGGATGATCTTTTTTCTGGTGAATTGATTGTACACACATTATGAATGTACCATCGATATAATTCCAGAAAAGCCTATAAACGAGACTAAAGTGGAAGAGGCCAATTGGGCAAAATATATAAAATAAAGGTGGTTACGTTTTTTAGTAGAACGTAGAAGAAAAGCCTCAAGTATTGGATGACGCGATAATAATATAAATATGAAATCAGAAGAATACGAAGGAAAACGTGAAAGTAAAGACGTTGAGTGTTTCTTTTAAAATGCCCTATAAGAAGCACCAAGACGACACTATACTCAACTCAACAATCTGAAAGCAGAGTCCACAAGAAGACAAAAATAATTGAAGGCGAAACAAAACAACCACTTCCAAATCACTACGCATTAGAGTGAAAAGAGAGGTGAAGATAACCTCTTTTTGGGTCCTTTACCTTATTGAGTCCATATCATTGGCATGTATATGGACTAGAATTTTGTGAGGATTCAAATTATTTGATGGGTGCTTTCCACTAAATAAGCACTGAATAAATTGCACGTAATTTGTGAGGCATCGTGTGCTCACAGTATGCCCATGAAGAGAGCACGAAAAAATTACGAGGCAAGAAAAAGGGGGAAAAGAAAATGAATGAATAATCTTATCCTTGAGACCGAGAAAAAGTTTCTTGTGTTAGTTTCGTGTTTAAATGATGCAAATCTAAAGTGGTATCAATAATGTAGAGCAAAAGCAACGACATGTTTTCTTCAAATTATGCTTATATTTGACCGTGAATTACTAAGATAATAAGGGAAGGAACCTAACCTACACAAGCTACGTTGCATAAACCAATCGATGGAAACGAAAGTTATGGCAAAACTTGGTAATTCTAATTTCTAAAGCATTCAACAACTGTCTACTCGAAACACACCCCATTCTTTACTTTTTTTTTATTATTAAAATCAAACCTTAAAAAATTATAATATTTTCTACCTAAACCTATTATATTTAATTAAATAAAAATCTTTTCCAATCTATGTTATAATATTAGGTTAATTAAATTTTTAGTCCCTCAATTTTTTTTAATAATTTTTAGTCCTCCATTAATTTTCCGTCAGCATTTTTAGTCCCTCTAAAATTTTTTATCCATTTTTAGTCTCTCATTTATTTTTATTGCTCAAAATTAATCCCAAATATAAAATAAATGAGGGACAAAAATGGAGAAAATAGGAACTAATTTTGAACAATAAAAATAAATGATGGACTAAAAATGAACAAAAACTTTTAGAGGGACTAAAAATGTTGATAGAAAATTAATGGAGGACTAAAAGTTGTCCAAAAAAATTTGGGAACTAAAAATTAGAATATGAGAAAGAAAAAATTGAGAGACTAAAAACTTAATTAACCTTATAATATTTGTTGTTTACTATGATTGTACAAAACTATGAAAGTTGTTAAATAGATTTACTCATTGGAAAAATACAAATGCATTCTATTACAAAATTTAATGGTTATGTGTTGTCAGTGTAAAAAATTTTATACTGTCAACCAATTAAAAATAAGAGTAAATTACAGCAGCACCCCCTGAGGTTTCATGTAATTACACATAACCTCACTCTTTTTTATTTTCCTACACTAACACCCCTTTAAGTTTGAAAATATTACACTAACACCCCCTGATATGTTTGTAAACATTACAGTGGCACCCCCTCAAACCTTACACTAACACCCCCTACAGGGGTGTCAAAGTAATGGTTAAAAAAGCAGGGGGTGCATGTGTAATTACACGAAACCTCAGGGGGTGTTGCTGTAATTTACTCTAAAAATAATTGTTGGTAAGACTTTTATTATTTTAAAAGTTAACAAACTTATCATGCATGATGGATTGTAATTGGATAACAGTGTAAAATTGTTTTACATTGTCGATATATATTTTCTCTTTATTAAAATACTTTCAATTTGACATGATGGGAAATTGTTCTCTTTAAACTTATCTTTAATAAATTTAGGATTCCAATATATTGTCTTGACATAGATTGTTATTCTCTAATAATATGATACAACAAAGAGTTATCAAATCTTAGCGCTGCTATATAGTACGAAATAGTTCCGCACAAAAAGCTACGAATCCACTTATTTTAATATCATTAGTCATATATTAAATTAAAAAAAATGAAAACAGAACTTTGATGGAAATCAAGAGGGGTGGTATTATGCTTGATTGCGCGAATTTGTAAGGCACAAAACAATTATACAAATACCATCCCTCCTATTTTCGTCAAATTCTATTTTTATTTTTTTAATTTAATATTTGTCTAATGATATTAAAACAAGTGGATTCGTAGCTTTTCGTGCGGAACAACTTTGTATTATATAGCAGCGCTGTATCAAATAACAACATTCTCAAAGATGTTGTAACAATATCTTGAACATAGCTCCTAACAATAAAGTGACAACAATATGTAAAGAGAAAATCATATTATTGAATTATTAAATAAAAAATATTTACAAACATAATTATATCTATTTTTTCACATCCAAATGGTCATTTAATTGAGGTCAAGATTCTGTACCAATACAATCCTCAATACAATCCTCATTACAAGACATTACTTTCAATATACAGAACTACATAGAGAAATATAGTAAACTAATCATTTAAAATATTTATGGTACTAAAAAAATTAAATTTTCAACTATTTTTCTCTATTATACAATTGTACAAACCAATATTTTATATCGTTATTGATAGTATATTGTTGCAATTAGAATTATAGAGAGATAATGAGCAAAAAAAAACTTTATAAATAAAAAACGCGGAATCATCACCAATGTTTATTTTTAAAAATATTGAGAAAATCATTAAAAGAAAATTATCTTCAAAAGCCAAATCAAAGTTTAGTTAATTACACATAAGAAAGTTGTTAGTATCCTATGTTGTTTGTCTTAAAATGGTTATATCTAATTAAATATGTAAAATACTATAATTTTAAAAATATTTATTTTACTCCTCTAATAAATAAAGAAATAATTAAAATAAATTAATATAAAATATTTTGTGCAAGAAAAGAAAAAAGAGTTAATTATGTTTTTAGTCTCTGAATTTTTTCAAGTTTTCACTTTTAGTCCCTGAACTAAATTTTGACAGGTCTTAGTCCCTGAACTTTTATTCCGTTAATGATTTTAGTCCCTACAGTTAAATACCACCGTTAAATGAAGTTCTTATTCTGATTAAATGATTTCTGGCAACTTTTAGCCGCTAGAAATGGCTTCCCTTTGAAAATTCAAAAACCTCAAAAATCAAACTCCACTTGTTCAATTGATTCAGAGAAAAACAACAACATCAGACGAATTCATTCAACAATTAACAAAATAATGCTCTACACAACAACTTGTAATCTTAAGAGTTTGAAGAATCGAACCCCATAAACAACCACAACCCATGCCAAAATAAAAATATAGTACAAAAAGGTAAAATGCACGCAACCCATGCCAAACAACTACAACCCAACCACCACAAATTGAACCATCTCACTGATTGAATGTCAATGGCCTCCTTATGTCACATAATAAAGAAAATACATAATAACATGAATAGAGGTGGTAAGACCAGCTACCTTGCTTGATGTGAACTGTGGGGGTTATAACATACTGCACCAAAAAAGTTCTGATTCAATTCAAACCTTCAAACCTCTAAAATGAAAGTCTCAAACTCTGTGAAAGCTTGATTTTTTTTTAGCTTTTAGCATATTTTTGTAAGTCTGGATCGGACATAATTGGATCGGCTTAAAAAGGTCCACGTTTAATTCAAACACGAAATTTAGGCAATTGTTGTTCACACTCTTTTTACTTGTACTTTATACATTCTCTTTTTAATTTTTTAATTTTTTTCCAAAAATATTTTTTCGAAAACAAAATTCCAAAATTTATTTTGATAACAAGTAATTTTAAGAATATAAATAGTTGGAAAGGATGATCCTATTAAAAGTGACCAGTCTTCTGACAGAGATTAGTCATTGACAAAATTCATGAATATTTCGCACTAATAACCGTTAAACCAAAAAAAATACATTCCTGAATTTCCTTGTTAAAATTTCAAGAGTTCCAAATATTTAATCTCCGAAAGGAAAGGCAATAGCATGCATAAATAAACCAGAAGAAAACCAATTAAGAAAGTCCTTTGAATGGTAAAAAGGTGATGCAGTTCGGAAGGTGGAAGGGCCCTTTGAACATTGTTTAGGCTTTTGCTTCCTGCACCCCCCTGTTTGCTTCCTGCACCCCCCATCATAATGTGAGTGGACAAAATTGTCCTCAGCAACTAAAGCCCCCCTCTCCCTCACGTGCTTAACCCTAGCACCCCCAATCTGTTGTCCTCTGTGCCGCAAGACCCCTCCCACCCCCATCCTTTCCCCACAACAAGTTTGTGTCCTTGTTCGATTGTCTCCGGCAAACACGTGGGTGTGCCTCTACTCCATCGCGAGTCCGAATTCGGCGAAGTTAAGTGGTCATTCCTTCATCTTCTTTAATTTCATTTTTTTGTGTTGTTTTTGCGACTGAGTAGGGGGTTCCTTCCTTACTTGTGTTGTGTGTTGAATTGCGCCGGATTAGGGGTTCCTTGTTAGTTGTGTGTTGTGTTGTGTGTTCGTTAATGGCGGATTGGGGTCGAAAATTTTTTCGGAATAAGTGATCCAGAAAAGGGTTCATGTTTTCCAGAACAGGTAATTAGAAAATGTTTCCGGATTACCTGTTCCGAAAAACATCAACCCTTTTCCGAATCACATATTCTAGAAAAATTTTCGAATTACATGTGTTTTCTGGAACAAGCATTCCGAAAAAGACATGTAATCCAGAAATATTTCCGGAATAAGTGATCCGGAAAAGGGTTGATGTTTTCCGGATTACCTGTTCCAGGAAAAATCAACTTTTTCCATATCACTTATTCCGTAAATGTTTTCGGATTACATGTCTTTTCCGAAATGCCTGTTCGGAAAACACATGTAATCCAGAAATTTTTCCAAATTAACTGTTCCAGAAAGTTTTTTTTTTCTGTTTTTATTTTTATTTTGTTTTTTTGTTGCCATTTATTTATTTCTATAATTGTGATATCTAAGTTAGTGATTTTAAATGTGGTATAATAGTTTTTCAGTAAATGTTTATTTATTTATTTATACATCAAGTTTATATAATATGTTAATCATTGTGTATATCTTGTATTTATTTATATGTTTCACTTAATTTTTTTATTTGTTTTCAGTTATTTATTGTATCAAGAATATTATATTAAGAAAAAAAATATGTTGTATTAAGATTGTTATATTTTCAATGGTGGTTTGCCTTTTTAATTTAATTTTATATTTTGTCATTTGTAATTTATTTTATATTTATGTACAGATGCCACCATGAACAAGAGGTGGTGGGATTGATACTTCCGAACGTGTCAGACCTACTGCATCCTTACGTAGACGCCATGGACCTCGAAGAGCAAATGTTCTTGAGGAGCAGATGGAGCAGCTGGAGTCAGAGCCATAGCCAGAAGCAGCTGAGGATGTTGTCTTTGGTGGTGGACCTGAAGACACATCATTGTTTACCTCATATGGTGATCATGTTGTTGCGGAGTTGTGGGTTAGATTGGTAAACTACTATCTAAAATCAAATATTAATTGAAATATTGAAAGGTTAAATTTTTAATTGGTACGTATTTTATACTTAATTACAAAGTTTAAAAACTTGTAGGATCGCAGTGAGTTGAAGATAGTATCACATGGAAGAAAGCTAAAGACCATTGGTTCCCTAGACCAACACATAGAGGATGTGGTGAAGAATTCTGGTTTATTTTCATTGATTACATGCAGCTATACAACCGCAGACAAGGGACCGTTGTCTGCTTTTGCGGAGAGGTGGCATAAGGAGACTAACACATTCCATTTGCCTATGGGAGAAATGACAATAACACTAAATGATGTCTCATCATTATTACATATTCCTATTACTGGGGCTTTCAATAACTATGAGAATATGGATGCGAAGGCGGCAATTCCTGAGTTGATGGAGTGACTAGGAGTATCTTTGGAGGATGCGCTTTCAGCGACAGAGTTCACTAGAGGTGGATATGTCCATTTTAGTTGGTTGTGGACTGTTTATGCTGAAAGGTGTCAGCAGATGTAATGGACACAGGCTGCTAGGGCCTATTTGTTGCATGTAGTGGGTTATACCATATTTGCTAACAAGAGTTCAACCTATGTTGATGTCAAATACTTAGGCCTTTTTCGTGACCTTTTGGGCTATGGGGACAGCTGCGTTGACACATATGTATGAGCATCTTGGTGACGCTAGTTTTGCCAGGACGAAGCTGCTTGGTGGTAATGTCACTCTTCTTCAAGTAATTAAGAATCAATTACATTGTATTGCTATTATAGTAAGGCTTGCAAAATAGTAAATTGTTAGGACTTTGCTTTGTTATTTTTGGTGACACAGGGATGGATTTATGAGCATTTTCTTAACATTGGCATAAGGGAACTTGTTGGAACATACAGTGAGTTATCACCACGTGCCAGTCGTTGGACACCTACAAAGTTATTACCAGTGAGCACATACCGGAAACATATATATGAGCTAACCATACATGGAGTGTGGTGGGTGCCTTATGAGGAGCACCGGATAGGTCGTGCATTTAAGGCTCTTCTCAAATGAGGCTCTAATTTCATTATGCTGCAAAGTAATCAAGTTGTTCATCGCATCCCAACAATTACAAAAGTCTCCCATGCTAGTCTACAACAGCCTCTTCAAGCTCCAATGCACAGACTCGACCTTACGAATAAATTACATTCGTATTAGTTTCAATACAACAAATTTTATTTATAAACAAAAATCAAATTAGTTGTCAATAAAAGTTTAATACCTGTTGCTTGTTGTATTCCCCAAGTGCATGACTTTATCTATCCATGCCTTTACGAATATTTCCTTGTGAGGGATCAACCAAGTATCTTTCACATAGTCAACAAACATGCTCCATGGTTCATAAACAGCTTCAAACTTTGTCACACGGTCTTCATAGTCATAGTCTGTAGGACAATCCACAACTCTACCCCATGCATCCATGACTTGGTCCCATGCCTCTTTGGGACTCACGTACATCTTGCACTTTGCTTTGACATTCTTATCAATGTGAAATTGGCACAACAGATTATGTGACTCAGGGAAGACAATTTTGACTGCATTCATCAATGCCATATCTCTGTCTGTGACAAAACTTGAGGCAATCCATCAAGTCTTAGAAAAAGTTCTCTAAACCTTTCAAGTGCCCAAACAAAGTTATTTTGTCGTTCAACTTCCAAATATACAAAAGTTGCAGAAAATATTAGGCTAGTTGCAGTCACACCAACAATCTCAAGCAATGGTAGTCTATATTTGTTGGTTTTATACTTACTATCCATCAAGAACACTATGTTAAATGCATTCAACAATTTTACTGCATCAGGATGTGTCCAAAAAATGTTACGCACAATTTCTGATGTATCATTCATTCTATGCCAATGAGTATACATATCGCGCTCTAGCAAATATCAAATGCTGCATTTTTGTTCTAGGACCTCTTTCAGATCTCTGATATGCAGTTCTAGCATTATATACTTGTTTGATGGTTGTCACATTTTTCTCATTGCGTTCTTTCAGCATGAGTAGAATATTTTTAGGCTTTACCATACTCTTTGTCATATCAACAACTATTATCTTCTCATTAGTAGTTAGTCGGGCAGCATATGGATGGCCAACCAATGTCTCAGCCACATCATGATTATGAGACCCACACACTACATTCAAAGTCCATCCTTCACCATTCTTCAATGGTCTTCCCTCAACCTAAAGGGACACTCATATTTTCTAGTCCTAGTGCCTATAGCTACATCATTTTTGTATCGCCTATATTTGACACCCCTCTCACAACCTAACACAACAACATTCTTCCTTCCAGTTTGCCCATTTGTTGTGTCTGACCTTAAAATGACAATAACAAAACCCAACTCAAATGCAATCGCTCGAACCCATTTCAATAGCTCATCTCGAGTATCAAAAACCTACATTAACAACAATATACAACATATGTTTGTCAAAGTTCACCTATTCAAGTATTACATAAATAAGCTTTTACAAAAATTACATAACAATTACCCAAAATAATTACCTCCGTAGTTGTAAAAAAGTCGCTACAGTCAACATTTTTTATAACTTCATCCTTTCTCACATCGACATCCATGTCCTCATGCATATTGACTTCATCAGACATCTTGCTCAAGTAACCGTCATCCATATCAACCAACTAAAATTTTAAACCAACAACAATCGGTTCAAACTACGACATGAATTCTATTTCCATCCATACATATGGATATAAGACAAAATAAAAAATTAAAAGTCATTAGTTTCCGGAATTGGTAATCCAGAAGCTTGCTTCCACTGTTCTGGAATAAGCAATTCGGAACAAAAACTAGTTTCCAGAATAAGCAATCCGGAACAAAAACTAGTTTCCGGATAGTCCACTCCAGAAGGGAATGAACAATCTTCCGGATTACCAATTCCAGAAATTGCTAAATCGCTCTCTAGAATGAGTCATCTGGAAACTAATAACTTTTCCGGGTTGACCATTCCGGAATGTCAGCATCATACATTCAAATTACCAATTTCGAAAATATGTTAATCACTATCTGGAATGAGTGATCTGAAAACTAATAACAATTCCGGATTGCCCATTCCATATTACTGTTCCGAAATGACCTCTTCCGGACAGCCTAATCCGAAAAGTACTTAATAAAAAAAAAAGGCAAACAAATTTTACCAGTGACTACGCCAGTGGGACCTCACAGGAGCTATACAAGAGGAGGATTACAATGGAAATTTAACAGAACAAGCCAACTTTGGTGAAGACATTTAACCATTGATGGACATAGAAAGGACTCTGGAGGCACATGAACCACCATCACTGATAGGACACCAACCTTCGACCAAGACGAATGAAAATGAGACTAGGTGCAAGGGTGTTGGCTGTGAAGTGATTTAGGAGAACTAGGTTGAGGGATAAGAAGGCAACATAATATGAGACGGGTACTTTAGGGATATTAAAAAATTGGGGGTGTAGGAAGCAAAAATGGGGTGTAGGAAGTAAAAGCCTATTGTTTATCAGTTGCTTCTCCGTGAACAGTAGAAAGAAGTAATGAAAACGAGGGGGAATGGTCCAAAGGGGAAAAAGTAAATAATAATGAATCCATAGTAGCATATAAATATGAGAACTTTTGGAAGGGCACATGTCAACTTTTTAAAAGACAAGTTACTTACTTTTTGTTATTTGTTGACATTTATATGCTTCGCTATGTTTAAAATTCCCTTTTAGTACAATTTTTACATTTTTATATTCTATTTACTATTTACTACTTCTTCTTTTTTATAACTCTATTTATTACTTTTACTACTATAAGAATAAGAATATATAAAATGTCTAGCTTATTATGTATCAGTTTCGTGATAAAAATTTTACCGCTAAACTATCTTGCTATTTTTTTTTTTACCTGCTTATCAATTATAATGTGTTAGTGGTTGTGCTTTACGCTATTGAATAGTAATATCTTCGAATATTGCCTTTATATGTATAGTAACGTATATTTATAAACACACATATTTGATGATAAAATCATTAATTATGCAATATGTAAAATCTGTTCAAAATATTTAATATCTTAACATGTATTGTGAAATTAAATAAATTTTTTTTTTTTATAATTTCATAAATAAAATTTTTTGCTAATTAGCTAATATATTTACAACACAATAATATTGAAGGTAAGTTTTACATAAAGTTCTATATTTTAAGAATTTTTTCACTTCAAGCATATGTATTTTTTATCATTAAAAAAATTTAATATCTACAACTTTGTTGACTTTATTGGAGAAATAATTTATATATAAACAAATGAAATGCTCTCTCTCTCTCTCTCATTTTTTTTTACTCCTAACACTATTTAATTTTTTATATTAACACTGTTCAATTTTTTTTATTATATTTAGGATAATTATGTTAAGCTAAAAAATATTTTAAAACATGTATAAAATTCAACGTGATCCCGTGCAATAGCACAGGTACCATACTAGTGTCAGAAAAATATGAACAACTATTTGATAGCACCTGTATCAAATACAAAGATCAAAGTGAACAATAGTTAAGGCCTATGACATTGTAACAAGCCTTGCTTAAAACGGTAACTTCTGTCTCTTATCAATATAAAACAATGGCTTTGTTATTGCCCATCAAATTATGATTGCTATTATTATAAAATAGTTGTTTGGTTCTAATATTCAGTTATGCTGCCTATTTACCTTTTCTTCTGCCTTCTGAAATTTGATTTTATTAACTATTGTGTCCTGATTTGGTTGAATTCTCACATATACTTACGCTGCTGCAGGGTGCAAAAGGTAATGCAAATTTGAAATTTTATACTGAAAATGAGGTATTTGATTTCCTGGACTTCTCTTAGCTAGAACCACATGAATGAAATCTCTAAATATGCAAATGGTTTGTAGAATTTGATGTATGTAGCAATATAATGTTTAATTCGCTTGGTGCTGCTTTGTAAATGTAACACCCCGCTATTTATTTTATTATATGTGTATGTAAATAAGTGTTGTGAAAATGGTTTTAATTAACTAACTAAATAAATGGTAATTTGGGAACACGAATATGGATATTAAAATTTGGGTTTTTATAACTAAATATATAAGAAAGAATGAGTATTTTGTTTGAAATCTTGAGGTAGGCCTTTTTTGTGGAACACCAGCCTTTCTTTTTGGAGAACCCTCTTTTTATGGACCTTAAATCCATCCTCCAACAGTATTTAGGACTATCTTAGTTGTCTCCTGACCAAAAAGAAAAAGAAAAGCTTCTTCTTCCCTCCTTCTCTGGTTATATTGGCCTGCTGCCTTGCATGTTGCTGCAGTAGAGCTATCACAAGGGACCACACGAGAATCAACACTGCATTCGTGAGGGAAGGACTGTGGAAGCACCCCTGTAGCATCATCTTCTCTTCACTGCATTTTCTTATCTCAAGGTGGAAGGGGGAGTGGTTTTCTTCTTATGGTTTGCATGGCATTGGCCATGGGTAGAGGAGTTCTGAGTCTTGCATGTTGTGTTTTCTGTGAGATTTATGGACGGCCTGTGTTGTTTTATCTTGGGAATGGGTCTGGGAGTGTTGGTTTTCGTTTCTAAACCTTCATGACCCCAAACGTTGTTAGCTTCTCCTACATCCTCGTGGTCTGGACGGGTTATGAATACCCAGGAGTTCTGAGTCTTGCATGTTGTGTTTTCTGTGAGATTTGTGGACGGCCTGTGTTGTTTTATCTTGGGAATGGGTCTGGGAGTTTTGGTTTTCGTTTCTAAACCTTCATGACCCCAAACGCTGTTAGCTTCCCCTACATCTTCGTGGTCTGGACGGGTTATGAATACCCAGGAGTTCTGAGTCTTGCATGTTGCGTTTTCTATGAGATTTGTGGATGGCCTATGTTGTTTTATCTTGGGAATGGGTCTGGGAGTGTTGGTTTTCGTTTCTAAACCTTCATGACCCCAAACGCTGTTAGCTTCCCCTACATCCTCGTGGTATGGATGCGTTATGAATGCCCAGGAGTTCTAAGTCTTGCATGATGTGTTTCCTGTATAATATGTGGTCGATCTGCATAGGTCTGTCTTAAGAAGGGTTCTGTGAATGTTAGTTTTGTTTCTAAAGCCTTTGAAACATGTTCTTGGGTGTTTGGGATCCTTTAGGAGACCCTGAGCCCTGCAGAAAAGTCTGTTACTAGATTCCTTTGTTGTACCCAATGCCAATGTCCAGTGACCCAGTGTCAAGTGACACAAGTGTCAGGTAACACCAGCGTCCAGTGACCCAGTGTCGAGTAACACCAGCGTCTAGTGACCCAGTGTCAAGTGACCCCAGCGTCCAGTGACACTAACGTCCAGTGACCCAGTGTTGAGTAACACTAGCGTCCAGTGACCCCAGCGTCCAGTGACCTCAGCGTCCAAAACCCAGTACTGTTATGCTATGTGAATGTATTGTATTCGTCTCTTGTGTATTGTTCCTTGTAAGGTGGGATTGACATGTTGTGGGATGAACTATATAACTATGCAAGTGTGTTTGATTTGTGAACGAATAATGCATGAGTATGAGGTGAGATAAGAGGTTTCGTCATATGCCATTGAGACAGGTGACCTAGCCTATGAGAGGCGAGGATGGGCCTAGGTGGTGTCATGACTGTGAGTGACCTAGCCTGCGAGAGGCGAGGATGGGCTCACTTAGTGTAATGTACTTTCGTGAGGAATCTGTCATATAGTGGAAAGTTTGAGAGTTAGGTTGGGGTGGAATAGACATGGACTGCAAGGTGGAGGTCGCGACAGGTTTAGCCTGGACCTTGGGGGTTATAAGCATTTTAGTGTGGAAGTTCTAATAGCTCTTGCTGATCCTATGAGTTTTGGCTTCCTTGCAACACTAGACGACCCTGGCGAGCCTCTAGAGGACACCATTCTAGGTAGTACGGTCTACGCCGAAGACATTTACGTCGATGAGCTTCTTATGGGTAGACATGTGCTCCTGGACTATTCCAAGAGGTAGAGCTGGTACCGCATGGCATACGAAGTAGCATCTAGGGAATGTTGCACCACACATGCATTGGTTGGTTAGTCGTTGAACGATGTGATATATGTGTGAACTCCATGTGCAAGTTACATGATGTAGTCCTTAATTATTGCTTACATGTGATTTATCTGCAATTGCGAATGATTCTCATTCCCTTTCTTTGTTGTTGTTCCTACTGTTTGTGTTTGGGTTAATCGCCATTTGCAGGTGAGGATCGTCCAGTCATGGAGCACGACGTGGGTGAAGAGGCTTAGCCTCTCATGCTTAGTTTATATTTCAGTTGGGACTTGTGCTCTGATAGCTGTGACATCAGGGCAGGGTTATATATTTATGTTTTCTTCTTTCATTTGTTGAATATCTTACTTGATGTATGGCCTTTGGAGTGCCACTTGTTGGACACACCTTTTTGTATCTTTTTAGTCAATTGGACGGTTAAGAGATTTGTGCATGTGAACCATTTTCTCTTTCGAAAGTTTGATAATTCCTAGTATAAACGCTTATTTATCTGTGCATTCTCTTTTAATAAGAGTATTTGGGGTAAAGGATGTCACAATAAACATACATAAAGGATATATAGTCAGTGTCAAACTTCAACATATTTTGTGTACAAAAAGTAGGATGAAAACAGTTTTTGCTGTAGGGGGTTTGTTTAAGATGTTTTGTATTATAAGTTAAACACCATGATTAAACACAATAATTTAAATTATATACAATGATCTCAAAAGGTGGGAACAAAATGCTGAATGATATGTAATTTGCAGAGCTTTCAAATTGTTCCATATACATGTAAAAGGTTTTTTCAAACCCTGCCCCAACATATTCCTTCAAAATGCAGAAGATAATTGATACTATTGTGCCACTTCCAATAGCTGGAAACATTTCTACTGTGACATTTGGATAGATTTTGTAGCATTTCATCTTTGAATGTCCAAGGGGTTTGGAGTATCATTCTTATTCTTGTATATGATCAGCAACTTCATGTTGGTGATAATGGTTTTGATTTACCTATCACCTGAATCAAAAAAGAAATGATCAACGTAATTTCTTATATAAACTACAAAAAAAAGTGGCTTAAAATGAACTTTGTAAATTGATTGGTACAATAATGTTTTGGTCTGTGTTCCAATCACATTTGGAATGTAAAAATTGGGTTTGTGTTTTTACGTATGTTCAAAACGTGCTTTTAGATGTTACCAAAAAATGATGCACTTTTTAGATGCCTTGTTCTTTTTCTTATTTAGTGATGCTTACTTACTGTCAAAAGTTCTCCACTACCAATGGCTGTAAGAGAGCTTGAAATAAAGGAGAAACAATATGAGGATATGCATGTAATAAAGTTGGATCATGAAAAATATTTGAGTGTGGTTCCTAAGCTAACTAATGGGAGCATATTCAGCAGTTAAAGATCAAATCACCTTTTGTGAATATGAAAATTGTAAATGTTCAAAGCATTGAAGAAAGAAGAGAAAATACTCACTCTATTTTCATCAACAAGCACATCGAGCAGTCATAGTATTCACGGTGAGTCAAAAAACCTTTACATTGCATCCTCGGTTGTGGTTGAGTACAATGTTAACATTACTTGTGCGAGACTAAGCATAGTATCCTTCGTTGGGACATAATTATCAAGAATGTGAGCTATTTTTGGCCAATCCTCTCCCGTTTCCTTCTCACATCGCTTGTGTAACTCAGGGCAAAACCAAATCCACAATGTTTTCATATTGCTAAGGCTTAGGCTCATTGGAAGACACGTCAACTCGAAGCAGTGCTCTATAGTCAATTCGCAAAGCAAGGGAAGGTTTCCAAAGCAATCAGGCAAGGATTGTAGGTTTGGAATAGAATCTAATCTTAACGACTTCAGGGCAGTCATATGTTGTAAAGTCTCATGCAAACCTTCCACCTCTCTACATTCTCCAATGGACAATTCCTCAAGACAAGTTAGGCATTGAAAACTTTGTGACAAATTGAACTCATGACACCCGCAAATATGTAATTTCTTGAGAGAGTGCAACCCTTGCAGCAATACTTGCTTTGCCAAAAAGTTAGGACATTCATCAATTTTGAATGAGGAAAGCCGCGGGAACATGTTTACCCCATCGTCCCTTAATAAACTTATTAGGCTTGGCAGTTTCAGGAGTGACAAATATTCTAGAGCCATGAAAACTACTCCACCATCATAGGACTCCTCGTGTAGGTATTTTACATGAATCATGTTACATATCCTAAGATCTTTTAGAAGGTAGTTTCCCCAACACTGGAAGTTGTAAACATCTTTCACAATCCTCCAGCTGTAAATAAGTTAAATATTCAAGAGAAGGACTAGACATCCATTGTGGGAAATGAACACCTTCATAACCTTCAACTTTCAAACTCTGAAGATGTTGGATGTCTGGCTGAAGCACTTCAAGAATTTGCTCAACATTTTCTTGTAATTCGGACTCTTCTTCATTTTTGTCCCATGACAACCACAACTTATTCAGTTGCTTACTTGACATATTAGCTTCTTTGGCATCCATTACACTCTTCACTTTCCCCAGATGCTTGATGTCAAGATCTCCTTTAAGCTTCAATGCTCCCAACTCTGACAAAAAGAACCTTTTTTCCTTGCCAACAAAGTACTTGCATAAAATTCTTAGGGAAGTTAACTTACCTATCTGAGGAGGCAAGCTTGACAGTGACGAGCAACCATTCAATGATAGTTGTTGTAGAGCTTTTAAGCATATCAAACTGTTGGGCAACTTTTGGAGAAGTTCACAATCATCTAAGTTCAATATTTGCAAATTCCACAATTTACATAGCGATTCTAGAAGAGTTTCAAAGAGACATCCAGAAAGATTCAAGTACCTTAGATGTTTTAAATGACCAATTGTAGATAATATTTCTTCCCTTGGTTGACAGTGAAGGACACTCAACCGCAAAGGAAGAAGTTGGCCAGTTTCAAGGATCCATGGCAATAGACAGGTCCTCATAGAGTTGACTTGATGTAACTGGTGTATTGGATCCTCATTAATCATCGATCTATGATCTGAGAAATGGTAAATTCTTTTGGATAAAGTTGTTACACTGTTGTCATTTGTAATGCAACAAACCTCTTCTGCAACAAATTGTGCAAGGTCATGAACAAGATCATGCATCATGAAACTTGTAACTTTGTCAAATTCATCTCTCTCAATATCTTGAAAAAATGATCTCCAATATAATTCATTCCACACATCATCACCAGCATCCTCAGCATCTAATATTTCGTTAGAGGAAATGAATCCATTGGCCATCCAGAGTTCAATTAAATGTTTCTTTTCTATTTTGTAATCTTTGGGAAATGTTGCACAATAAGCAAAACATTGTTTGAGTTTTACTGGTAAGTTCAAGTAACTTAATCTCAGGGCAGGCATTATGGAGTTTTCATTCTGTGGTAAACTCCAAAGGTTGCTTTCCTTGACATGGAGCCACTCTTTTTCCTCTCTTTTGAAACGTGAAAGACCCCCCAATGTTTTTGCTGCAAGAGGAACTCCCCCACATTTCTTCACTATCTCCTTTCCTATGACCACAAGCTTTGCCTGTTCTACCTCATTTGGTCCAAAGGCTCGGTGTTTGAACAAATTCCCAACAATCATTGTTCGATAACACTGATAATTCATGAGCAGGCATTGTTCCCATGATTGCAGCTACCTTTGCAAGACGAGTACTAACCAAATTGGAAGCACCCTTCGCCCCACAAGCCAATACAGATTTCAATCTCTGCCAATTCTCTTGCTCATCATCCCACACATCATCCAAAACCAGCAAATATCTTTTTCTTTGAAGGAGATCTTGAAGTTTTCTTTGTAGTGGCTCTAGATCCAAATTCTCATAGACATCCCCAGATGCTGCTTCAATTATAGCTTTTATTATTCTCTTCAAACTGAAATCATCTGAAACACATACCCAAATTCTTAGCTCAAAGTGCTTGACTACCCTCTCATGATTGAATATAAGTTGGGCAAGTGTTGTTTTTCCAAGTCCACCTAGACCTACGATTGGATAAACGGATAAATCCTCAAAATGAGAAGCATCATAGACCAAAAAGTCTACTATTTTATCCTTATCTTCTTCTCTTCCATAGACTTGTGGTTCAGTGATAAATGAGGTAGTTTGGTGCCATTCAGTGGTATCACTTCTTCTCTGTGGAACCATCTCAGTCAAATGTTTGGTAAGACGGTGCTTTAAACAGTACATTACTTATGTTGTACCCACACTTTAAAACTTAATGTTTGGTAAGATGGTGCTTACTTCAATCAATGTTGTTAATGATATCAAACGTAAAATTTTGGTGGACTGATTTGGTCTAAACTTTCACTTTCAAAGTAGAAAAAAAAAAAAAAAAGTAAAGTAATATTTCAATTATTCAGTACTAACAATCAATGACTCAGTGTCCTATATTTTAACTTCCTTAAAAAACTATTTATTAATCATTTAATTTTAATAAAGCAAGAGAACGGTTTTTTTTTTTTCCATAAAGCAAGAGAACGGTTCTTTGTAATCAGAGACCGAGCAAGGTATTTTTTTTGGCACCAATGGCTGCTGTTGAGAGGTTTGCAGCACCATAAGCTGCTATTTGGTTTCATAACAGTCTAGCTCGGTAGAAAACAAAACAGTTGTAGAATGCCAAAATCCCCCAATTTTGCTTTCGAAAACTAGTACGTGCAAGTATTACAGTTATAACACATTTCATAATTTAGTTTTCAGATTGTGTTAAATACACTATGAAAAATTATTTTCGGAACATATTTACCCACAGGCAAAAACATGTTCAGGAAATTAGTTTTCCAAATTTGGTTTTTTTTTTAAAACAAATACTTCTGTCAAAAAAAAAAAAAACAAATACCAAAAATGCAAAAGACAGTACATAGCTAGTAATTGTCTAAAATTTAAAACTTAAACCCCACAATTCATCCGACAAGTTTGGGTAAGTTGGCTAATCCGACATTTCGCCACCTCATGAGGAGGATGAGGGCAGTTCCTTTCACAATAATGGAGTAGCAGTCACTACCCCTATTTTTTCCCACTTCATTATATAAGATTATTTTATAACTTTTTTTTAATAAAATATTTCCATTTATTTATAGTATTTAACTTTTCACTTTTTATATTTTCTGTGTTTGTCTTCCTCAAAAATTTTACCTTTATATTTGTCCTCTTTGAGATAAATTTGCGAGCTATACCGAAGTTATTCCGTTTTTAAAAATGAAAAACTGATTTATAATATAGAAACATATTTTCCGTTTTCTAGTTTGGATCATAACAATATTAGTTAATCTCGTTAGGAGCAACCTATAAGCAATTAAGCATCGATGACTTCGTCAAATAAAAAAGAAAATGATTCGAATTGGTTACAAGGTTTCGATTTCATTTATTTATCATCCATTCAGATCAATTTTAAACTAGACCAATTACGTTTCATTTAAATTTTATGTTTTTACTTTAATTTTACTTTATATTTTCTCTAAAAAATTTACAATTTCAATTGAATTAAACCAGATTCTAACCAGGTCGTAGCTTTGAATTCTTTGGACACGACCAACATTTATACCAAAACATACGAAAGAATTCATTGAACGACATTAATTGTAATATTCGAATACGCATAAAAAAGCAGACAAATAAACTCTTCGTCGAAGTTTATATTATAACGGTTTCAAAAAACTCTTAGAGATTTAGTTAAACCAATTTAAAAAGTCTGGAGTTTTCCTTGGTAGACAGGTCAATCACGAAACGTGTCTTGTCTCCCTATGAAGAGATAGTTTGTTCAGTTGTGTTTAAAATAATTTACAATCAAGCGATTGAGCTCACTTACCCTTTGTTTGAATTGAGTAATTTAGACAAGAGAGAAATGAAGACATTGTGTAATTTTTTATTTAGTTGGAAAGAAAATAAGATGGAGACATTGTAAAGAAAATCACAATAAAGTAAATGTCTGTTCAAATGCATGAAAGCGAGTTTCTGAATTATTTTTGTTTTAATTTCTTAAATTAAAACATCTTTTTATACTAATTAAATTTTTTATAACAATTTTTATAACTTATTTTGTTTACTTATAACATAAAATTTAAAATAGTTAATTACACGGATCCTCCTAAAGTTCATTCTTATTACACCTGGTACCCCTTCATTTTTTTACATTACTTTAAGTACCCCTAAGAAAGAATTAGTGTAAGATTTTTCAAACAAAAAAAGAGGATCAATGTAACAATTTACATTTAAGAAAGAATGGTCGGTGTAATGAAAGTTCAAAAATTAGGAAGATTTTCTATATAAGATTAAAAAATGAAGAGATATCAGATATAATAAAGACAAATCTCAGAAAAAGTATATATAATTTACTCAATTTAAAATAATAAATAATTTTACATTAAGAAATAAAAAATAAAATATCTTTTATAAAATTCATCAGCTTTCCCCCACAATTCAAGCAAATCCAAACAGCAGATGTAAATGACCAAAAATAAAAAAGGAACATATGCTCATATAATCCAAACACCGGGATATTCAGACCAAATACGTAACCAATTATAAGTATCAAATAATAAAGTAACAATTGAAACTGATTTTATATCAGTTTGTATGCGTCTTCGGACAAATGGTATTATTTTATTAAAATGCAATTCTTAGCCACATAACAGTTCTAACCATAGGAGACACAGGGCACAGATGCAAACTTCAAAACAGGCGAATGTAGCAGTTACACGCTCAATGAGGCTCCAGAGTTCTTTCTGCATTCTGCTAGCATATCCATGTAAAACTGGCACTTGCTAATGTCATTCCCATAGCTGTTCAGGCACTGCAACCAGATGTACATTAAGATCATCTACTAATGTAATATTATCTCAACTAGCACATTCATATAGACAGTGAATCAAAATTTAATCTAAAACAAAACACAAATAACACAAATAAACAGATTTCAATTAAAAAAAAGTGCCCAGGGTTTGTAAAACATAAATAATAATACGATGACTACCATAAATGTAGGTATTGTTTCCATGAAGGCTCAGAATCCAATAAAACCACATGGATGCCAACATATTACAATGAATTCCACAAGGATCAGGAAATTACTAGTGTATGACTATGTCACTGATTTTCTATATAATGATTCAAATTTTAATAAAATTGAATACTTGGCAGCTTGGATTAATAATTGTTCCAAGATCAGTGACATAGTCATACACCAGTAATTATTTTATAGAAAATCATCAGCAATTTAAAGACCTCAACAGTATGTCAGTATCGTATTGCTTGACACAATAAGAATTGCACATCCTAATATGTTACACTGATGTACTATCCAAACATAGAAAAGTTCAAAACCCCACTTCCAACCTTCCAAAAGAAAGATAATAACAATATTTCTTAGCAGATCTGTTAGTTTTTATTAGTTACCCAACAGTAGAAGATAAATTTTACCTCCCACATCTTTCTAAGCACAAATATATCCTTTGGTATTAATTATGCATTAGTGCAACTAATTAATTAAGTTTTGACTAGCAGATTATATACCAAGAACACTATTGACTATTCAACAATTGAAGAGAGAATTTCAAGGTAAAAACTAGGTAAACAACATACATCCTGGAATGCCTTTGTATGAACATTGCATGCATCACCACCAAAAGAATTTGCAGTGGGTGCAGGGGCAGCAGCAGCAGCCTCAGAGACAACTGTTTCATGTTGAATGGTACGAGGACCCATTACTGCATCCACAGCCCTGTGTGCCACTGCGCTTCCAGTGCCAAAAGCCATACCTGAAAAAAAAAATAGAAATTCAATACCAGATACGATGACATTTTTATCTTGGATAGGATTCCATAAGGAAATTGTAATATTCATCTTCCTTGACATACCTTGAGCTATGGTTGAACCAATGCCACCAAGCATAGATCCACCACCACTCTGAACAGGGGCTGGAGGAGGAGCATGGCGAACTGCATCAAGACATCAGTGCAATTTTCATTAGCAAAAAAAAAAAAGTGTGTCCCTTAAAGCTTTAAAGTTTAATAAACCGTCCCTGTATTGTATTCATGCATACCTGGCTGAGGAGCAGGACGAGCTGGTGCTGCACGAGGAGCAGGACGGGCAGATCTTCCTACAGTAGGAAATGAATCAATAGGGTCACTTAAGTAGAAAACATTATTACCATGCAGAAAAAAATGATCCAGCCATTAATTAGTTTACCCAAAATAAACATATTACCATATTATGATGCCATATCACAAAAAAAGTACAGTATATGAAAGTGTAAACAATAATAAAATATTTATCTATATCAACATACTACCTCCGTCCATGTATATAAGACCCTTTCAACTAATTCACATCCCTTAAGAAAGAAAAGTAATTAATTTAGTTAAACACATTAAATTTGTCAATTATTTGAACTATTTTCCAAAATTACCCCTAATTTCTCTCTCCACTTAATTGCTTATCACCTAACAGTAATTAATGTTTGGAGAGAAAAGACTGTAATTAATTGAGGGTATTATAGGAAAAGAAGTAATTAATGCACTAGGCAATTAGAAGATGGTCTAATAAAAAGGGACAAACAATAAAGTGAAAAAGGTCTTATACACAGGGACAGAGGTAATATTTCAGTAATTGATTCTAATAATAATATTTTTGCCAATAATTTCCCATTTTTTCCTTCCCTTCTTAAACACTAGAGTTCAGGATTATTCATCTGTTTGGTTGGGTGGATAGTTTTTTGCAAAACCAATCCAACCATGAAAGCAGTGAATCAGATTTGAGAGTTTTTCTTCAACCTGACACCCAGCCCAAACTTAATGTGTAGATTGGTTCAGGTTAAATCCATGATAGCTTATCCTACTATAGCCCAAAAGCTATTATACATAACATGTTGAAGTTCAAACACATGCATCAGCCAATAATCATATAAAGTATTATTACATAAATCAAGGTCTCAATTCAAACACTGCTAGGCAAGGTAGTCAAAACAGGGAAGGTCTATTTTTCAATTCCTGATTCCTGATTTGGAACATTAATGGCTATATACTCATTGGTGCTCACCGTAATATCTAGACCCAGCAAGAAAAAAATCTTTTTTAAGCCAATAGTTAAATCAATATATAAAGGTGTGGGTACACAGGTAGGGTTAGGTTGAGTGTGCTGTGAGCCACCCAAGCTAGTCTGATATTTTCAGACCTAACCCAACCCAACCCATAGCCTGAAATCAGCATACTGGTACCATTTGTTGGTAAGGTTAGGATGGTTCATGGATCAACCTGAACCATGGAACACCCCAACTTAACATTAACAGCAGAACAAAACACTGCAATGTACAAGGCTAAAACGTAACAACCACAATAGCATAACCATCAGTAAATACCAAAACTGAAAACAAATATCATCAGGAATGAAAAAAACCATACATCTTCATAAATGAAAAGATTTGCGAGGCAAAAACAAATCTCAAAAAAACCATCAACAATTTCCCAACATCTGGGAGAGAAGCAGATAAAATATAAAAATTATTCGTCTCATGTGTTTTTTTCTTGTCTGGGCTAATAAATAAATTAAAAGGCTAAAATCTGATTGATGGGGAAGTTAGTTAATAACTCGAAGGGAGTTAGCATTTTAAGCTGCGTTATCTCACGAAAATCAGGTATTTTCCGCAGCTATCATTTTCTTGTATCTAGATAAGTTCTAGCATCAAATCTTCCAAGATCATGCAATGTTTATAGTGGTTTTCTAAATTGACCTAGAGAGAGAGAAAGAAATAACAATAAAACATGGGGGAAAACGCGATTCATGAATCAAACTATTCGCACATATATCTTAGAGGCACAAAGTTAATAAAACAAGGGAAATAACAGGAACTGCGAGAGATTTATCCAAAGCCCCAAAGGGGGGAGAAAAAAAACCCTAGAAATCATCGAAGGAGAAAAATAGAACAGAAACATGCTATATTATGAATAATGAATAATTGAATCAAGAGGATAAAAAAAGGAAAAATGAATTCAGATTGGAGATTTTACCACCGGAGCTACGGCGAGGCATGGTTGAAATTAGGGCAACGAAAGGGGCAAAACGATTCGTAGAGAGAGAGAGAGAAAAACCAGAGGTTTACAGCGTATACCGTTTGTGATTCGTGAAGCGTGAATGACTATTTAAACCCTAAAATCCTTTGAAATAGTCGGTGGGACACGTGTCGCGTTTGCATTGGTTGTTTACCCGTCTCGTTCGAACAGTCTAGAATTGAACACATACTATTTCTCTTAGCTTAATCAATTAACTGAGGATTTAATTCAGTAATGACTAATCTCTTCCAGCTTTATAATCCCAATCTCAATATTTTTAAGGGAAAAAAATATTAAGCCCCTTCAATTTTACTTCTTTTACCAATAGACATCCTAAACTTTAATTTTATCTCAATTAATCTTTAAATTTTGTCTCTTTTACAAATAGACACCATGAATTTTAAATTTATTATGATTGATACTTTAATTTTAACTTTTTTCTAAATAGACACCTTAAACTTTAATTGCATTTTAATTTATCTTTAACATTTATCTTTTTTACAAATAGTTTTTTTCAAGTTATTTATCTTAAATGTTAATCATTTATTAATTATTAATTTTTTTATTACAACTAAATTTTTAATATTTAAAATATAATAAAGAATATGAATTTAGAAGATATATAAAAAGGAGAAATAATAACATTAATCAAAAAAGTTTTTATTTGATTTTTAATTTTTAATTTTATTATGTTTTAATGTTTGGAAAAGTAATCAGAGAAAGGTCCGAGACACACGTTTGCGGTTTAGTGAGGATTTAATAGCTATATAATGAGCATAGAAATTTAGGAGTGAAATTGTATTGTAATACGTAAATGTTAGTTTCAGTTTACTGTATGTTTTTTATAGTAACTTGCTCTTCTAATAAGTCTTATTTTGAGCACCTCTTATACTCATAACAAGCAATCTTATATTAATGAATTATTTAGCTTATAAAACAAATGTTTGAAAAAGTGATTTAAAAAAATAAAACTAATAAATAGTTAAGATTAAACAAATAATCAGTTGAGATTTTTTTTATTAGTAATTTAACTCTGATTTAATATAAAAAATTATTTATGAAGTTAGTAAATTTTAAGAATTAATTGAGATGAAATTAAAATTTAGGTGTCTATATGTAAAATAGGTAAAGTTTAAGGATTAATTGAAACAAAATTAAAGTTTATGGTGTTTATTTGTAAAAGAAATAAAGTTTAAGGATCAATTTGGACAAAGTTAAAGTTTAGGGTGTCTATTTGTAAAAGGAGTAAAGTTTAGGGGGGCTGAATGCTCTTTTCCCTATTTTTAATACTCCTTTGTAATATAAAAATATATTACTACTATCATTTTTTTAATGTGTACTCTTTTTTTTTTATCCATAGGAATCGAATACAGTATCGAAGAATTTACAATAATTCACGCACCCTACTCAACCAACTGAATTATACCATATCAATTTTTAATGTGTAATCTACGAGCACATGATAGAGCATACTAAATACTTTTAATTTTACAAAATCTTAAATTATTTTAGTATATTTTTCGTACTTTAAATTTCTTAATATGTGTTCATGAATATATATTAGAAAAATTATATAATTATGCAATAAAAATAATCAAATTTAACGAAGCACAGAAGATTATACTATTAAGGATAACATTTTAAATTATTAATTATATATTTAAAGGTTTTTTTAATATTTTTAAGCTTTTTGGTTTTTCATTTTCATTTTTTGTTATTTATATCCTCCTTATGTCGATCAGTTATTCAGCTTATTATTCCCTATGTTTAATTATTTATTTAAAAGTCCCTATGTTTATTATTTGTATATTAATATATTTTAATCATTATTTATGTTCCCCTTATTAAATTGGATTTAAATTAATAATGGAAAAAATCTTTAATCATTTATTTACTTTAAATCTTAGTCATTATAAAGAACTTGTTATGAAATAATGAATCATTTTCTAAATTTAGAATTTTTTTTTTATTGTTGTGCTAATGCTAAAATAATAAATTTTATTGTATTTAAATGTTTGAAAAATGAATTATAACAATAAAATTAATGAATAACTAACATATAAGGTAAATAAAAGGTGGAATTTTTCTCAAAGTAATTTAACTTCAATTTAACAAAAAGAAATATTTTTTTCCGTACACAAGGAACTATTTTTAAAAGAGGTAAATATAGATATTAATCAAAACAAAATTAAAATTTAGGGTGTTTATTTAACAAGGATAAATTTTTTTTTTACTATGTTATAAGTGCGAAATATTTATTGATTTTATTAATAATTATTTTTTGTTGGAAAACTTATCTAACCACCTTTACTAATCTCCCATCTTAATCACATTTTTTCTATCTACATGGTGTCTATCTATAAAAAAAGATAAGGTTTAAAGATTAGATATTTATTTGCAAAAGGAGCATAATTTAGGAAATTTGAGTACTTTTTCCCTTTTATTATTATTTTAAAAATAAATTAAGAAATCAAATTAACATTTACTAATAGATCAAATATGTTTAATTTCAACAAATAATGAAATATTCATTTTTAGTAGGCCTTGGTTGCATGTTAGCGAAGAAATGGATTGGATGGGCGACAAAATTAATAACTCTATAACGGTTTGGTAGAGGTGATTCAAGAGAGAAATAAGTTGGGGGTATGGTGAGTCCCTCAAAACAAAATCCCCTCCCTTCTTCGGCTTTGCTTTCACGTGACTATTGTAAGGAGACAATTTTATGTTTGCACTCGTGTTGCTTCAAAGTTGCGTCGCTGCTCATCGAGCTCTCTATTTCTTCTTTGTCAACCACAAATCATACAAACCGATCCATCCATATAGGCGTATACCTACTTTCATACAAGAATAATGTTCTTTTTGTCAAGACTTTTGCTTGCAATTATTCTAACTATTGGTGTTAATTACTTTATTGATGTTGATATATTGCTTGCAAGGCAATTATATAGTCTACTAGCAAAATTGAATATTTGTTATATAAAATCGATTAAAGCTTACAATTTAATCAATTATTGATTCTTTATAATCAATTAAATACGTTCAGCAATACCCAATAACGTGAGGGTACAATAGTATTTTAACTATTTTATTCAATTATCTCCTCCCATTTTATTCAAACCATACAAATTTACTACTTTATTTTCACTCTATTTCTCACATATTTCTCTTAAATCAAACAATCCAACATTCAACTTTATTTCCATAATATTCATCTTTTCTCAAATTATCTTTCTTCTATTTCTATCAACTATATTTCTCCTCTCACAACCAAACATAGTGTTACAGTTCTAAAATGAGAAAAATAACGAATAATGTTTATTGGACCAAGAGTATAACCCACAAGTTTTGGTAATTAATTTTTTTTATCGGTAGGAATCGAAACATATACCAAGGGGTTTACAATAACTCACACACCATGTTCAACCAACACCGAGTTAAAACCCTTGGTGGTTTTGGAAATTAATTAATTAAGCTAACTAGGAGAAACATGATAATTTTGCCAAAATTGAATTAATATTATGTTTAAAATAATTAGTTTTAGTTATAATAAAATTTATTTGGTTAGATTTGAAGAAATAATAATTTTTTTTAAGTTAAAATAAGTTGAGTATTATATTCAAAATTGACTAATTAGGAATAAAATTGTAATTTTTCCTAATTACACTAATTTTAAAAATAATTAATTTTAGCCATAATTATAATGAAAAAGATACAAATGAGTGTGATACATGGTCTATTTATAGAGCTTATTGAACTAGTAAGTAGTAACTAACAACCAACTAACAAATCTCAACTAACAACCTATAACATTGGTTTTCACTCGTCCCAAGATGCAGTGCGTGTTTGGTGTAGAAAACCAAGTCAAAATCTACACAATACGCAGAAGCTATTCCTTTCAGCTTCACATGGGATGCGAGTGAAATACTAACAGAAACCAAACACGCTTGTAAGTAATAAGAAGTGTCACACATGTCCACAGCACGAAGAATGAATTTGTCAATTTGTCAAAGCAACTGTAACAATTAAAAAAGAGATATAGAGAGAGAGTAAACAAAAAAATAAATAAATATTGCCAGCCATTTCTAGCTGTTTAATATAGTCAACCTAGAAAATTGCTATGAACAATATCTGACTAAGCACCAAAACAACAATGGTAATAGTAATATACATGAATACAGTGGAAAAAAAATACTCAACTGAAAAATCATCTGCTCCTGTTATTCTTTCCGGAGCCTTGGTAAATAACGCTCGCGCTATGTGCGAACAAAAGAGAACTTAGATAAAGAAAGCTTTTTCCAAATTTAAGCTAGATTCTCAAACATCTTACTTTTTTTTTTATAAACAGCTGAAATGCTCCAAAAACAGCTGAAATGAGGGGAAAAAAGCTTTCCCAAACATGCTCTTAATGGGAAATAGTAATTGAATGCAGTCCAGCTCCAGAGGGAGTTCCGAACCTCAAAAATTGCATAAGCATAAACAAATATTAAAAAGCTGAGTCAAATTTCTTGGACTAACAAGCACAATCAGCTAGCTCATTCATCGGCCATGGGATTAAAACCTGACGTGTATGGCCCTCCATTTCCATTTGAATCCATATTAAAACCTGACTTTGTGATCTTGGGAGAAGCTTCATAATAGTCTCCCAAACTGCCAGTAGAATACAGAGATGAAGTTGGCAATCCACGAATTTTAGGTAAGCCAGTAGTAGTTTCAGGCAAACTGTATCCCCTTTCAACTGTTTCAGCTTCAAGAGGCAGTTCATCCAAGTCCTACCAAAGAGGAAATAGTATCATTAGAGACCAACCTTATTTGCAACCAATGTAGTAATGTAGAAAAGCTCATGGATTTCAAGATAAAATAAAAAAATCTTGGACAATATATGCATCTGGAAATCATGAGAAGAAACTGATTCCGTAACAATGATGGATCAAATGCATGCATGTAGAAGGTATCATGTTGCAACCTTTGTGAATGACAGCCATTATTCACAGAAAACCAATTACCACGTGTTTACCATATGAAAAACAAATATCAATAGTCAACAACTAGGATCAAAGAGTACCGAATTTGTCTTAAAAAATATAAATTCCATTAGTGAGCAGACTAAAGGGGAGACTTGAAGCCATGTTGTCACCAGAGGTTCACACATTCGGGTGAGCCTTTTGCAAATAAATGCAAGGCAAGACTGCCTACTATAGACACACACAATGGATCTGACCCTTCCCTGGACCCCACGCATAAAGGGAGTTTTATAACACAAGGCTGCCCTTTTTTTATAGGTGAGTAGATCAATGTGAGCACCAAAGATCATGAACATTACCAAAGGAAATCAAAGGTGTAGAACTACCTTTAAAGGAGAACCAAACTGTCAAATAAAATAATACAGAACTTCAGTTAGACAACGCTAATTAAAGTATTATAAGCACTCACTTTGAAAGCCTGTTGATAAGCTCGGAGCAATTCTCGACAATGTTTCCTTTTCTTGGCTACCTCATCAGGTTCTTGCAACATCTCTTCAAACAGATCCTCTCTGGTTTAAATGTAACATACATAGAATAATAAGCAAGCCACATCACATCAGAGAATATATATAAATTCCAGAATAAATATGAATTAGTAGGCTATAATCACTATATAATACCTGTATAATTTTTTAATGAAGACATTGTGCAGCTCTCTCTTTGTGTTGTTTACCTAGTTATGAAAAGCATGGAAATTCAGGTATGTTCAAACAATCGAGTAGCATAGAGAATATGGTAAGATATAATGAATGTTAACAGTTAGAATATCTGGAGACATCTCAGTCTCACAATATCATTGCTGCATAAAACATTTTAGAGTATATCTTAAATAATAACTAAGCAGCAGTCTTCATATTTCATATATTTCCTTATTTGTTTCCTTATTTGATTAGGATCAGGAATTCAGTTGATATTACGGTACAGTGGTATAGCATTCTGGCACTGCTTGGCTGCAATGGAAGAGAGATCACATTGTATGTTTGTGGAGTGGTGAGTGTGGCCTAAATTGCTGTCTGACTTGTATTGACTACAACTCACAGCAGTCTTATCTGTCCCTTAAGCTGTTTAGCCCTATCTCCTCCAGTCCTATGGATGCAATCAGGTCCCATCTCTAGTCTTGAATCTTGTAGCCCCATCTAAACTCTCAGACATTGTCATGTGTTACATTTTTATATCATTGTTTTTTCGGTTTGATTAATTGTAATGAGCTTAAGGCTTAGTAAGCTTTAACTTGAGGGGGAGTGTAAAAATATCTAGAAAATATCTCATAATATCATTATTGTTAGGCAGTGAGGGAAAATCCAAAAACAGGAAGATCTTTATGAATGGTCTATGCAATAAACCACAATAGTAGGCTTGAGAGTTGACACTACATCTATACTCAACTTCACAGTGGACACTATATGAGTGGTTTCGCTTATGTGGTGGTCCTTACTTAACTCATTCCTAACTGATGTGAAACTTCATCACTCACTTCAATTTCCAACAATTGATATCACTTCTAACCATTCAAAAGAAAAACCTGTAACCTATGAGCATTAGGCTAAAACAATTAGTGGGTTCTAAAACTATTTGTCACACTCTTTTTTCCATAGGTGAGAACTGAGAAGATATGAATCAGATCTATGTATATTGTCATTTACTCAGATTACAGAAAAGATCAGGAAAATGGAAATATATATTTTTGCAACCACACAAATACCATTCAATTTGAAAATTGAAATCAGATTACTTGTCATATATTCATCATTTGCAACATCTAATTAAAAACAATTATGCAAAGCCTATATGAAGAACATAAAGTACCAAGAAGTGCATAATTGCTTTGGGGACAAGATCCTCAACATTTTTTCTGACAATGTCATAGTATGATTTCAAAAGCAACTTTGTTACTGTGATTTCAACAGCTTCTGTCTCTGAATTGCTCTCCAATGGCCTCAAGACAGGAGGGGGCTGCAAAAACCAAAGCACATTAAAAGAATATACACCTATAGGACATATTGATCTAGCTAATGAAGGTGTGAACCATATATGTACCTCTCTCAAATGAATCGTAGAGTATGACTGCACATTATGGACTGGTTCAGTATGTGGTTTACTAGCTGTATGTTCCTTCACAGACAAACGGTTATCACCTCCACCAAAAATGGATGAGATCCCCCAACTTGATCCACCAGTGTTTCCTGGGATAAAATATCATACATTTAAGAGTTTAATAATGTACAATAAGAATGATGCTGGTTGATACATCCAAGACACTTGATTGAAGACAACCAATAGGAAAAACAATTAAATTCATAATAAAACACATGCCTCGACAAACTCAAACATTAAATAGAATTTTTTTTTACCAGAGGTCACTACTCTTTCAACATCTGATGCAGCACGAACACCCTTTTTTTAAAAAAAATAAATAAATAAATAATATCATAAGAATTGAATAGATCAGAACAAGATAATAATTTAATATCCCTTATTTGGATTTCTGAGGTATAAACCAAGGTGTGTGTGTGTGTGTGTGTATAAACAGGATAAAATTACATAAATACCTGATCAGCCACTACTCCATTTGCATGTCTTGCAAGAATAGATCGAGTCTTCCCACTTCTATCAGAGGCCGGTCCCTTATCGGATTCCAGCGCATCCTATTGGAAATTAAGAAGAGGATTTTAAAACAAAAGATAGGAGAGCATAAACAGAGGATATAATTGGATGAGAGGCCATCATATGTATACCTTGACCCTAGAAACTGGTAAAGCAACTTTAGAAGACTTGGTCTGTTGCACTGCAGCTTCTATTGCCTTACTGCCACCAATAAAATTTGGATGGGAAGTGTTTATGTAATCCATCTGTAAATTGGTGTAGTTTGAATAAGAAATTATGGACAAGGAATTGATATTTCATCAGATAGATTGACATCATTATTGACATTAATAAGCTAAGTCTTGGTATCTTGATGGTTTCTACTAGATTAGTAGATTCCACAAAATTCTCAACATTTTCAAGTCTTTATGGATTTACCCTTATTTTCAAGAGAAAGACCTCATCAATATTTAGACACAGAATACAAAGCCAATTTCAACCAAGTAAGCAAGCAGTGTGTAGAAAACATTTCAGTTTTGATGAAATTTCTGAATCCTGAATCTCATCAGATAAAATTTGAAGCAAGATATATTCTAAGAAATGAGGGCTTCACATACCAAACAACTCCATTAAAAGTAATTGATTCATTTTGTTACAGTATTGTGTGAGAAGGAATAAGGGTTGTGATCGATAAAAAAGTATGAGAGATAGGTCAAAGACCAGCATCAATAAAAATATGAGAGATAGGTCAAAGTATGAAGAGTGAAAGTGAAACTACTATGAGTTGCATTCTGGCATTAGCTTTAAATGTCAGTTGTAACATAAATCGGGGTAGTAAATAACACAAGATAGCAGGAAAGTGGCACGGTGCTGCCACAGGGCACTACAAAGCTTACATCATGGAGCATAGTTTTGACATGGTAGTTGCAGCCACGATGTGGGCCACTATCTTTCACACCGGTAAAACCCCCTTCTTTCCCCAAAAAAAAAAATATCCTGAGCTATAAAACCTTTTGGATATTTTGTGATTTGATCTCTTTTTTCATCTGAAACATATATAGGTTTTTTCTGTCTTCAACACAATATTTTTTGACAATCTCACTGCTTCTCAGTGGCCAGGCATCTCTGTTCAATATTCTGCCTTTCATCCTTCAGTCTCTGTTCACATTAGGCACCATAGCTCACATGTGTCCTTTTTTTTTTTTTCAGTGTTTCTTCACATTTCACTGTTCGTATTCCCCTAATTTGTCTCTGTTCTTTATTCTTTTATCCAACTCCCTTCCCTTGGTCTCTGTTCACATAACTGATGTGTTTGGTTTTTTCTATTAATTCCCTCATTTTATTTTATTTTTTTGCTTCATTCATCCGTTCTTATTGGTCTTAGCAGTCATGTCATCATCCACTCAACCACAACCATGATACTATTGTTTTTTTTAACTAGTTAATTAATTAATCATGCCTTAGTTGATGCTGATTGCCTGTTTAATTTATAACATTGATTATTAATTATGAATATTCTTTAATTTTATGTAATTCTTGAGCTATTGATCTTGTATCTATAATCTTTGTTATAGTAGTCATCCTGCTATCCTCTATCCTACTACAGAATTTTGGGAGACAGCTGCTCCACAATGACCAGGATTGATAACTAAGGCATAAATCATTATTTTGGTAGGATTTGTATCGTGCAACCAAGTTTAGACTCCGTAACCTTAACTATATTTTTCAGCACCTACTTTTAACATAATTGCAGTAGGAGGGGCAGGTATACATTTATACATCAAAAATATCAAATAAGTCAAATTTCAGCATACCTCCATCTCTATGACGTGTGTTATCATAGTCTCTGAGGGTTCTAGGCCTTCTCGTAAAAAGTTCCCAATAACTTCATCCATGCACTTTCTCAAGAAAGGAAACCGCTGCAATTCAGTTACCATACAGCGATGGCTGATCTGAAGAGAAATGATTTTAATTTAGCACATATTTGTATGGTGGTGAAGTAAGGAAGGAGAAATAGCAAGCCTTATCCCTTGCCTTCATTAACTCATCATATATAAACCTAGCACACTGAAGACTTGGATCCAATAGTCGAGATATCTGCCTGCGTATAAGAACTTCAAATGGGACCTAATAACATGGAAATAATAGATAAGTATTTTTCAGTGGGACAAAAAATATACATATTTGATGGGATAAGAATGTGGGTTTGACTAAGAAAATATCAGAATGTGCGTGAGATAAGAGGGTGATAAGACCTACTTCTGGAACAAACAGTGCTGATTTAGGTCCAGTTGCATTCTGTATGGCTGTGCGAATATCATCATCAGTCAAATCTTCACATGGATCCACCTCCTGTAAGATAACATTAAATTGCATTATATAATAGGACTCAGGAGCTAGCTCCGAAGAAATGGACAGAGCAACAATATCATTGCGGGGTTCCATGGAGTGAAAGTGTAAAACATATATTTTGCCTGTAGCCTAAAAAATCTACATTATATAAATGTGCTCATGTAAAATTAATTATATTTTTCCATTTCCCTTGAAATCATTCAATTAGATTTATTTATAGTTTGCTTAAATGGAGTTATACCATTAAAACCAGTAAAATACGAAGATTTAGTTCAACACTTACAATCAAATGATCATGTGAATCAAACAAAACATTTAGCTTATTAAAAACTATTCCTTCGATCAAATTATACTTGCTATTTATTAGTATTATTTATAATAATAATTTTAATAAATTTTATATAATATTGGGTATATATATATAAAAGAAAAACTATCATATATAACTGTATACCTCTAAGCTCCTCACAAAGATGGATTGAAAAATGTAATGAATTCTTGCACCACCGGACAACTCAGATGTAGACATCTCCTCATTCTTCCCCTCTACCATGGAGGAGAATGCTGTTTTCAACAAGCAAAAAAAGATGGCATAATCAAATTTGGAAGGGAGTTAATTTGGAATACCAGTGAACGAATACAAAAGAGATGGAATTATTTAACAGATGTAAAAGTTGAAGAAATAAGAAACCAGATATTAGGGATAGTTAAGTACCATCACTGTATTTTGAAAGAATATTAAGGAGAAGGGCACCCTGTCCAGCCTATAGGAGAAGAATCATGGGTAAAATTAGGTAAATGGCCAGCCAGAGTAGAAACGTGTCATTTTTATCACAACAAGGAGAACTCTTATACAGTATATTTAACACTAATAAGTAATAGGGACACATCCAAAAATTAACACATGCCTTGGACTCTGTGATTTCTCCATAGCTTGCATGTTCTTTCGCAAGAGTGACTAGTGAAGCGCTTATACGTGCTCTCAGCCCTGGTAACACGGCCTTGATATGTTGTGCAAGAATCTGCAAGAGATATACAAGCAAATATACATGACATGCTTTAACTTCAGATACTGGAATCCTATAAAAATTCGTAATGGTAAGATCTTTCAGGGAATTTTTAAGAATTTAGCTCTTTTAATGGTACAAGTATGCAGAAGATGCATTTAAGGCCAGCATTTGAGACAGTAAAATTAATAACAAAAGCTAATTTGTGTTTTCAACATTGCAAATTTTTTACCTTGTTCAACTTCTTTGCCAACTGAGGAACACCGCAACTATCTGCTAGGCCACTGTATATCTTGAATAGCATAAACTAAATCAGTATATAGACGTGACGCATATTGATTATTACAAAACAATGGTACTTCCTTACAGGACGATTGCGGAAAAACTTCTCTTCGGCAATAAGAGCATCCTTTATACTTCGGTTCATTAGAATATCCTAATTTGACGTGAAAACACAAAAGTAAATTTCAGCATTACGCATACAAGCAGCAAGCCAGCCAACCAACCAATTCTTTTAAAAAAACAGCAAGCAAGCCAACCAATTTGCAAGTGCATATTTGTCTTTGATGACCTGGTAGAATAACATCATTACCTCTTGACTACGATTCACAACACCCACATAACCAAGCCGGAGAGGAATAACTTTTCCTAGCAACAGATTCCGTGCATCAGTGCCTCTGTCCATGATATCCAACTAGAATCCAACAACACAACACCCCCAAACTTGTCAGTACACAGAATCACCACAACAAACTTCACAATTACATTCATACATTTCAAATAGTACACTATACCTTCGTGATGACACCAATCGTTCTGTTCCCTGCAACACAGAAGAGAAAAACACATCAAATCACCACCACCAATCAAAGAGACACAAAATGATCATCACTTTAGGCACAAGGAACAAAAAGGCCACCATCAGGATCGGCAATTCCAGCCATCTGAAGAGCATCCGAGTTCGCTAAATCGGAATTCGCTGGCGTCACCGCGAGGATGAGACAGGTTGGAGTTTTGATATAAGACATGATCATGGTTCTAATTCGAGCCTCAATATCCGAAGGCTGGTCACCAACGGGAACCTTGGTGATGCCAGGGAGATCCACAAGCGTAATGTCGAGAACATTCGGTGAAAAAATCTTCAAACGAATCTGCTTATCAGATACTCCTTTGTTCCCTCCAGCTTCCCTATCAGTCTCAGCCTACAATACGTCAACAAAAAGCAGTGATACACTTGAGTAACACAACACTGGAAAGTTCAAATTGAAATGAAATTCAACTGTGGACCTGAATTTCGGCGCGAATTTGGGAGAAGTCGTTGAACTTGCGGCCAGGCAAGTGGAGGAACTCGCCGAACTCTTCCTGAGAGGGGGGTTTGGTTTGGACGAGCTGGAGGACAAGGGGGCGGCGCGTGCAGATGTCGTTGCCGCGAGGGAGGAAGTCGCGGCCGACGAGGGCTTCGAGGACGCTCGACTTGCCGCTGCTCTGGCTGCCGACCACCGCCACCTGAGGGAGGTCGATGGCGGACTGGCTCCCCACGCGGCTGAAGATGTCCTGCAGCCGGTTCACCAGAGAGATCACCGACGAGCCGAGAGGAGCGGCGCCGCCGTCCACCGCCATCGGAGAAGCTAGGGTTTCGGAGATTTGAATCGAGAGTTTTGAGAGTCCTCTGAGTAATAACTAACTAAACTAACTAACTTACTAACAGCGTTTGTGTGAAAGGGAAGTTATGAGTGGTGTTTGAATGATGGAGGATTATATATAAGAAGGGGATTTTTCTTGCAGAGTAAGGCGGCGCCGGGGAAATCAGAATTTTCCGGAAATCAGAGTTTTGTTTTCTTTTTTATGAATAATAAATATAATTATTTTATTTGTATCATTTAATGTGATTTTGAGGTTTAATTCAATGTCCGATAATAAATTACTAATAATGTTCTAAATCTCTGCTTTTTCTATCAAAAGAAAGTCCAAACAGATGGGAGTGGGGATGCATCAATCAACCTTCATGATTGAAAAAAACAAAGGATCAGCCGTTTCTTCTTGCTTTACGTAAAACATGAATGAAAGAAACGAAATTACGTGTAAAATGCAAATAAAATAATGAAATAAGTAAATAAATGATTAAGTATAAGAAATCCACGAAACAAAATTTAGTTAAAGAAATATAACATATAACCAAATTAAATGATTGAAGGTCTGTTTCGATAACTATTAGGATTAATTGTTCGAGTTCTAATATTTGTGTGTCCTAAAATAGTAAATCAAATTTAATTAACTTTAAAACAACTAACCCTAACTAAACTCCTTGCAATTTTACTCCTTAAGACTATCTTTAACATGTTCGGTTTGAAATAAGATACATAAATGGCCCTTATAATTCTAACCATTTGATATAATCTCAAAAGCATCATTACCGAAACTCAAAAAATAATTACAAAATAGTTCTTAATTGTAAAGACATGCATACTCAGTTACTCACAATAAACAATGTGCATATGACATATAGATGAGACTAATCCGAGGATAGCATCCTTCACCACTTTTGTCCCAGCAACCCTCGACAGCACAACTTCTTCCCATTGTATGATCCCTTAACAGGTTTAATCGAAACCAATCCCACGCCAAACTTTATTCCAAAAAACCTTTATCCACGGCCATTGTAATTTGCAATCAATCAAAAAAGACTTAAATATCTTTTTAATTCTTGCAATTTAGTATTTTTTTGCTTTTTATCCTTATAAAAAAAATTTGATTTTAATCATTGCAAATTATGTTTGTTTTGTTTTTCGTCCTTAAAGTGGTTTAGATAGCACTTTGAATAGTGAAAAAAATGCTATTTAAACCGTTATAAGGACGAAAAACAAAACAAACATAATTTGCAAAGACTAAAACTAAAAAAAAAAATTTGCAAGGACAAAAAACAAAAAAACACTAAATTACAAGGATTAAAAAGGTATTTAAACCATAAAAAATCAAAATTACCTCAAAAAACTGAAACTGCCTCCACATTTGAAGTCAAAACCAAACAAATGGAGAAAGCATTGAAAACTTTGGCGATAGGGAACAAGGATGGACATAAGGTGGCTTTCTCCATGGAGGCTAGAAGTAGCTCTCTTGAAGAACGGAAGAAGAGATGACTAAACAACAATTTTAGATAAAATAAATATAGCAATAATTACGTGCTCCAATTAAGATAACAAGGAACATTGTAGTATATATCCTGTGATTTTAGAAACCCAACAACATAAAAATTTGACAAAGTGATTTTGAGTGATCAAATACGCAATTGAAGATGTAGAAATACACAACCAAACATGCAGTGAAGCAGACATACTTTGAAGTGTTAGTGTTTTTAATTTCTCCTTGAAAATAAAACTACCTTAAGATCAAGTAAAACAGAATGAGGGGATAGAGACTTATACACACAAAAAGTTGACTTCCACTCATTACATTATTGAAAGATAAAATACATTATGGTCCTTCTCAAATTCTTCTAATTATCGATAAATATGATCTTCAAGTTATTATTATAAGATGCTAGTTGATAAGGTGTTGCATAACATTATTATCCATAGACTACTGTTGTTAGATTTGTTTTGATAAGGTTATTTTATTTTTTATTATTGTCACCGTCCATACTTTATTCTATTTATTTTGTCAGAGATTCTTGTCTAAGTACGATATTTGGAAATACAAATTCAATACATTACGTTTATGTAATTTAAGAATTACCAAACATAAAATCACAACACCTTAAAAATATGACTAATCAAGCTAACTGTGCTACATAGTAAAAAAGACAAGGGAAGCGTAGCACTAGCCGCTAATATTCAGCTTGAACCAAGCAAGCAACATTGATGGCTACGAATTTAGTCAACGAATTTATAAATTTTTATTTGCGTATTCCATTCCTCTGGTCCATGCCTAGCCTTGCAATACTTAACTTTCAATGGATTCCTTCATAGTTAAGGCCATCTCCAACATAGATTTGTACCCAAAAAAATCTCCAACATAGATTGATTTTAAAAAAGAAACTGGACAAGCAACTCTTGGAACAACTCAAACTTATTGAAGAACATCTAAAATGTGCTATATTAGAGCAATAAGTGCTTGATATAGCAACTCAACCTTTTGTTCAGTTTTTGAGTCCCACGTATTTTTTAAGTACATCATAAGTGGGAAGCTGTCCCACCAAGAGATCGAAATAGAGAATCAGCAGGTAGTAGAATCTATTAAAAAAAACTTGACGTATATCTGTTTTCTACCCCTATAATATATTCTTTTTATTTTTTGTCTTTATAAATTTTGTTCTTGTAATAATAATAATTAATTTTAGTCTATTAATTTTTTTCACATGGGTTAATTCAAAATGAACTAAATATTATAAAAACTACAACAAAAATTAATATATTAGATACTAAAATAAAACAAGAACCAAAATGAAAAAAGAAATTTTAAAAGAACCATTTTTCTCACTTGGTTGAACAGGATGCATGGGTATTATAAATACTTTAGTACTATCTTCGATTCCTACGGATAAAAAAAAATCATCTTGAAAAAAAAATACAACAAAAAGCTTAAATACTCAAACCAAAGAAACAAAAATATATTTAAACCAAAAAACTTTTTAAAGTTATTTTTTAGAATAAAGAATTAATTAAGTTGCTTGAAGTAATTAAAATGCTGTGATATCATGAAGAAGTGTACAACTACAAATTTTTAACAGTTCATCAGACTTGCTGGGATGAAATTGCCCGAAGACTTCATTCTTTTTTTTATTATTTCGTTGAGTTGGCTTATTCTCATTTTTAATGTGCTCATTTCATGTGAACGAAGAATTTCTTCAATGTTTTGTCTTTCTGTCTCCCATCCAATTATACCTTAAATAGCGTTACCGCAAAGAATACAAAACCAACGTTGAATACCGCAGAAGGTAAAAAACTGAACTATTCACATTATATAAATGAAATCTGGTCCCAGAGGGATGTACAGGAACTCTCATGTAAGAAAATTGTAAGTCTACAATAATATAATTCACAGTGCTTCCAGAAATAGTTTGTCTATAAAACATAAACTATTTCTAGGAAGTCTAATGTTAGTTGAACCAGCAGTGCACATTTGTTTCCATTGTGAACAAACCATGCTGATTGCACATAGCAATAACTTTAGATCACAGCCAGTAAGTCCTCATGTTGGAATCATCAATATCAACCTGTGTATGTCAGTGATACTCATGTCAGATGGCTTAGTCCTCTTTATATTTCAGGAATTGTAACAAGTCAGTTAGAACATATACCTGCTCATCAAAACCTGCAGGAATCTCAAATTCGGTCCCGGAAGCATCAGCAAGATCCTCAAGAGTATCCTGTAAATCTCAGAAGTATAACATACCAATTCTCAAACAAGGTCCTATCACCTCAACCCTTTTCATGGCTTGTCCATCTCAAAGGGTACCTCATGGTTGATTAGAGGAAAGTAAAAGGAATACCTGCTCATGCAGACCAAGAGCATGACTCTCCACTTGGATAGACAAGTTGTCAGTAACTGATTCAGCAGTTCTGATAATAAACTGTATAACAGAAAATTAAATTGAAGGCCATAATATTCAAAATTAGATAAGCTTTTAAGGTATATTCTTCAAATAACATCCCAAGTTCCCAAATCAAAACACCATATAAACTACAAAAAACACACCAAAGGCCTGTCGATAAAAGTCATAAAACGAATATCATTATCCACACCGAACCTAAAACACTTCAAATGTGACTTGGTCTCCATTTGTATGCTGGAACTATGTGCATCTATCTCATGAATATTGTTTGGGTGCCATGCATCCATGAGCTAGTAATCTTTCTTCAACACTCATTAGTTTTCTAATTTTCAGTAGCTGAGCTTTTATTAAAAATTCTCATCCAGATTACACAAACTTCTTCAGGAAATTTATTGACCAGTGTTTTCTGGTGGAAATTGAATGACAGGAACAATTTATTTAAAGTTTTGAACTTCATATACTATTAAGAGACTCTGATATGCTCATCCGTGTATCTGTTCCATTTAATTAATTTTTAAAAACTAATCAAATTTTAAATGACAAGGTTTTGCAGACCATAGCAAAGTATGCTATATCATGTTTGAGTTAAACAAAAAGTTAATCAAATTGTCAGTTTTTGCATACTTCAATTATCTATTCAATGAAAGTAAATAGCATAATCACATATAAGCAAGACAAATTTCCTCATCATAGCTTGAGCAAAATTTAGTTCCATTAAATAAATTATATAGAAAAAGTAAATAAATCCACTAATACAAACAAATAAATAGATAAAACCTGCTCATTTGTCTTCTCAGGTGACCGTCTGGAATCCATTTGCACAGGCTTAGTTTCCTCGGGGCTTCCCTGATAAATAAAAAAATAAAAAATTACAAGCCAACAGCCAATGAAAGTGTCAGCATAAGGATCAGTGTTCCGTCGTGCAAACAGTACTCAAAAGTCAACTATTTGATAATAATCAGCATCAGCAAGCACAAATTTGAAAAACCAAGCATTTGCCTCGTGTGGACTCTCAGAAAACAATATACTGATATAAAACAAATTGAAGAGTTTTCATGCAGTTTTATAACCCTTTGTCGAAGTTTGGTAAACAAAGATGGAGATTACTAATGTCACAAGAAAATAAAAAGTTAAAGAAACAGTTACAGCATCAACAAAATAAAGTTTTTATTAATCTGGTAAAGAAAATTCCAACAAAAATACCTCCTTGTCCTGCTTAGCACAAGAATGTTCTGCTCCTGTTGTTGAAGGCTTTATATCAGCTGAAGTATCCTTAAAATAAAGAGAATATTATTAGACTTGAAATTCCAAACATCTTTTTGAACACAGATCATATCAGAAATTTCAAATTCGAGACCACTAGGAGTAAAATTACAGAATAAAGTATGTAGTTTCATCAGATTTTGAGGGTAAGTAGTCTTAACAAAAAAGGGTAGGGAATAGACAAAAGCTATTTCTCCACAGGATTTATTGTTGAATAATTTCTACTGCTATGCCAAAATTTTCATGTTGTCATCTCCTAACACCTCTAGTCATTTCATCAACAATAAATGTGTGATGTAGACATGCGTTTTAAGAATTTGTTTATTCTTTTATTCTTTAGATGTAATGCAGGAAGACAATATATTTTAATCTTCATTATTTAGAATAGGAGAAAGTATGACAATGGAAGACGAGAAATTGTCCAGTCCAATGACAATGTGAAAAATAAAAAATACCAGTTCATTTTGTTCAAAAGCAATCCTTCCTGCTTTGCTGAGATCTCTCAGAGTTCCCTTCAAATCAATGAGGCATGAAAATGAAGATCAGTAATTGGATACTATAAGATTGCCCTAGTCACTTTAGGCAAGATGGGAACATGAACTTGTTCAGTTAGTACTTGGTAATAAACTAGTCTCACATGGCCACAACATTTCAGACATGCAAATAATCATCTTTCACACAATTCCAGGACTATTATAACAAGTTGATAACTGCAATAGATAAGATGTTGAATAGACAGAACATTGTTATTTTTCTGGTTGAAGCATATGGACACTGCATGCTATAAATAATATTCTTCGGGTTGACACAAACCCTATTTTCAAATCATAATTCATAAACAGACATCACTTGTCAGCGATGCCAGCAGGTACAACCTATGACTATAGTATTTATTATGAGTAATGACAAGAGCAGACATTCAATGACAAAAAAGATTAAAAAGAAATCTTAGTCAAATATTTGTTTACTAAAATTTGATGACATTACAGGGAACAACAGCTACTGTGTTTAAGGTATGGGTTCTAGTTAGTCTAAAATAAAGCTACAAAAGAGAGACCGACAAGCCATAATATTCTGGACAGCAATACTTGCAACAATAAATAACAAGAAACAAAGTTCCATGCTAGGCTAAAAGAGATATTAATTACCTTATTTGCCCACATAAGCCCACAAGCATTGCAGAGAGATCTTGGACCTGCTGGTCCTCGACGCATAGCTGGAGTAGACTTCTCACTAATTCCACAATGCTGGCATCTACGTTCACTTAACAATGGCAGAGGTGCAACACAACAATAACCATATTAGCACCAACACAAAAAAGATTAAGAATAAAAATTATTGCATCCTTGCGTTTAAAAAAAAAGATATAACTTTGAAACTCACGTAGATTCTGGGCAAGGAGTACCATTGCTTGAATCCCAATTTTCAGCAGGAGATTTGTAGTCTTCCTTCAATGATGCAAACTGTCCATTCTTACGATGCATCCTATTAGATAACCAAGTATTGTCAATCTCAAGAAAACCAGCCTATACGTCTAGAGGACAAACAGAACATCAACATATCTGTGTCAAAAGTAAAACTCCAATTCTTATTCTGAAAGCCAGGACATTCTAATGCTTTGCAAGACACAGAGACACAATACTAAAATACCAATCACCAGTGTAGACTTTAAACAACATAAATGCTTGCATATGAAAGATAGAAAGAGGGGGGCAGGGACAAGGAGGGGGAATGTTACTGATGAAGCACAGATCTGAACCAAGTATTCACTCAATCCCAAGTCAGCTCATAGTTTTGTTTAACAAAAGAAAAACTCTTAACAAATAGAGTAAATTATACTCTCCACCCTTGAGAAATGCCTAAATTACAATATCCTCCCCTCTCATTTTAAAAATTACACTCTCCTCCCCTAAGAGATTTATATGTGTTAGTCCATTGGTATGTGAGTCAGTTACTGGTGGTGAGCAACTATAAATAAACTTCCTAAGGGTATTTTCTTCATCTTCTAAGGTCATCAGAAGCTAATTTTGTACATTGCATTATTAATAATTTTAGAACTTTATTGACTTTGAAACTTCACCTGAAATCTTTATTTCATCTTCTTAAGTCCCAAAGTTAATAATAGGGATTCAAAATTAGTAGCCAATAATGTTGAGTCAAAAAAGAGAAAAATTGACCCTAAGAGGCTCATTTACATCAAAATGAACTAAATTGTAGCACATATAAATCTCATAGGAGAGACAAGTGTATCTTTTAAAATAAGAGGATATGGCAATATAATTTAAGCATTTCTCATGGGAAGGAAGAGTAATTCACTGTAACAAATATGCATTTCTTTTTCAACAATTTATAAATGTTTGTAATGCAATTCATAATATAAAATGAGAAAATGTGAAACAAAGAGTGCCAATATTTTTGGGAAAAAAAAAAAAACATATGGCACAATACTTCAGAGTTCCCACTTCCCAACTATCCTCACCCTACCTCTGGGCAACCTCTTTACGGCAAGAGTACCGAATTTTCTTCTCAAAACATCTCTCTTTTCGTTTTTCACGAAACCTAACAAGTGATGCAAATCTTCGTGAAAGCTTTGAACTTTGGGAAGGATCATTTATTTCCTGGAATACAATAACAAGTTTTAGAACACTTAATAATATGTTAAAAAACAATTACTGATAAAAAAATATCAAAGAGAGAAGCAATTCATAAAGAAATACCCTAATGTCCTGACAGTTTTGCTGCAACAAAATGTCAGCAGTGGGGGCACTAATTGGCATCTCCTGCGCTCCCAAGAGTAATAATACAGCCTGCACCTGTATTTCAGAAGAAAAAAAAAAGGATCATCAAACATGAAAAATGTGCAACCATTTTATAGAAGTTGTGCAAAATGAGAGGCACATCCAATCCAATGGAATAATTTAACAGGTCACAAATGATCACTTGTAGCTATATCAAAAATTTGAAAGCTTCATAGAGGATCAAGCATAGGTTGCATTCACCTATCAGAGAATCACCACCATTTTGTAATCAAGCAATCAAAACCAACCAAAGGGTCATTCACAAAAGAGGAAGCAAGACCAAAACCTAGAAAAGCAAGAAAGCTACATTCCTAGTTTCCTACTAGTCTAGACCAGGACTACATTGAGAAATCACTTGACTTACTCTACACAAAAACTTTACATCAATAATGACAAATTTTACTCTAGCAAAACCACTGTTAGGGTAACCTACACTTTCTGCAATGAATTCCCAATATATTTTTTTTCTATTAATTCAACATAAAAATATCATTACCGGATACCAATACATGAACTGACAAAAAAAAAATCCCTATCTAAAACATTTTTTTTTTTTTTGCCCCAAGCGATTTAGCATACAAAATTAAAACACTTCAATTTCAAATTGGGCAGTGGGGGAAGAAACCAAATCGACACACCGTGTCATGCCGTCTCCATAACAATTGAGATAAAATAGTTTTTCTAATAAAAAAAAAAAACAATTTAAAAAACATGTTCTTCTAAGTGAATAAAATTTTGAATAGAACAAAAGAGAAAGGGAACCTTTTCCGGTGTAACAGCAGGGAAAACATAGACCTCGCCTTCGAAGGAAATAGTGAGTTCGCTGGTTCTGGCGTGCATAGCATTGGCTAGTGGAGCAGGAGCAGGTTCTTCCCCTTCATCGGAACCATTAGCGTAATGGAACGGTTGGAAGCCGTCGACTTGCATGGGAGGCGGCGGCGGTGGCGGCTCTTCCCCGTTGTGGCTCCGATTGTTCAGGCTGTTATCCATTTGTCAAGAAGCATCACTCACACTCGCGGAACCCTAGGAGAAGAAGGAGAAGAAGAAGAAGAAGAGTGTGTTTGTAGAGAGACGAAGGAATGAATAGATTAGATAGAGTGAGGGAATGAGTGTGGAAAGAAATTAGAAAAGGAATTGAAATGCGAAAATATTGAGTGAGTGCTGTTTCCTAGACACAACACAACACAACACAGCACAAGGAGTCAAGCGCAGACTGCCTTGTTCGTAATTTCATCTACCATTTTCAAATTCTCAATCTTTATTTTATGATGTAATATAGGGTGTGTGGGCATATCATATTTTAAATCCGTTCTTTATAAAAAAAATAAAATAAAATAAAATCCGTTCAAACAAAATTTAAGGATAAAGAATACGGATGACAATGGGGAGGTCTCGTAAAGGACTATAGTATTCGTCTTTATACCCGCATTTTAAAAAAAAAAAAATCTCCATACCCAGACTCATATCTATATGCGTGGGTAGTAACTTTAATATTCATACATTTTTCCGTTAGGTACCTAAATACTCATATCCGTACCCGTTACCCATATTTTAATTAATTATGAAAATTTAATAAAAAAAATATTAGTTAAAAATACAATAGTAATTAAATTAAAATCTCATTTAAAGTATGGTGATGCAAAAAAATTTATAAAACATAATAAATAGGAAAAATTACGAAAAGAAGCAAATAAGAAAAGTGATATTTTTTTCGAAATTAAGGAACATGATTTGTCTCTATAAGAAACATAATATATTTTTTTATGAATTAAATAACGTCATTTATCTCTTAACAAATAAATAATGTGATCTTTTTTTTTTATGGACTAAGAAACATGATTTATCTTTCAGGTATTATTATTATTATTATTATTATGGGTATGGGTAGGGTTGGGTACTAAGGTGCCCATACCCAAATCCGTATCCGTTAAAATTTGCGGATAATTATCTGTACTCGAATTCGTACCCATTAAGTAGGTAATTACCTACCCATCATGGGTAATTTTTACAGGTACCCATAGAATCTGGGTAGAATTATCATCCCTAGTAGAGAATGGCATCCAAAAGCCAAGAAAAATCTTCAAACTTGAAACAACACTAATATTTACCTCACATTGCTTCAACAAAAAAACAAGAAAAAGAACTCACCTTGGACAAGTGATTTTAATTTTGTTAATGCCTCTAATTGGTATTTTAATTCGGTCAAATTTTTCAAACTATTTTTTGGATTCAAAATTGGGCTTGATTATAAATTTTATTAATACCACTAATTGTTATTTTAATTCAATCAAAAATTTCAAATTAACTTTTTAATTAAAAATAAACTTTATTGTTTTTTTTTTATTTCCATACTCTAATACGATTTTAATTTCTCTAGTTTTTTTCTTGTACAATGTCACATTGAAATTCAAACTTATTACCTTATGCATGTTATCTCAACATTATTAGGTCGACCAGTGGGTTAATTTGACAAACTTAACTTGAAAATTTGAGCCTTTAAGCGTGTAACTATGTTAAATACTTAAAAAAGAAGAATTTTGTAACCCATAATAGTCCTACTTGACTCAAACTTTGTAGTATAAGATATTTGTGGTCTATAAAAAAAATCTTTGATAGATTAATTAAATCTTTAATAGATTAATTTGGTGACATGTTCTTTAATAATTAATATAGTGACAATATAAATATTCAAAAATCTTTTTTTATTTGTAAATATTCAAAAATCTAATTTAGTGGTCAAAATTATTTATTTTAAATTGATGTGGTGATATATATATCTTTGAAAGATTAAATTAACGTTTTTTTACTCTTTTTAAATTGTGGTTAAAATATATTTTAAAGTAAATATATTTGTAATGTATGATATATTTAAAGTAATCTCCTTATATATATAAATGAATAAGATATTCTCTCTTCTCTTTGCTTCACTCTCCCCACTTTCTCACATTCACTCTTATTTGAATATTCCCCTCTCATGGAGTGGTGTAGTCTACTCTTCTAACATGCATTGATTCTTCTACTTTTCTTAAAATTTCTCTTATCAATTTTTGTAACTACCTCACATTCACAATATTTCTATAACTACCTCCATTCACTTCTTTATCCGATGCTATATATTTTTTAATATTTTTTATCAGTTTTTTTAACTTTAATTTTTAATTTCAAAGATTTCTCTCTTTCATAAATAATTTCAAATCCTTAATTCAATTTACTTTTCAATTTTCAAAGTTAATTTAAAAAAATTAAAGTTACATTATTACATTTTCCCTTATCTTTAAAAAAAATTATAGTTTCCAATTTCTTTTATAATTATCAATGTACCAAACCGGTCATTGAACCGGTTAAGGCACTGATTCAAGGTTCAATGGTTTAATCGTGGTTAAACCGTGATCGAACCAGTATTAATAAAATAATAATAATTAAATAATTTATATAATAATATTAAATAAATATAATATCACATAACTTTAAAACATTAAAAACTAAATTAAAACCTAAAAAATCATTTTACAAGTTTTTAACATTCAAAAAATATATAAAAAGCGTAATCAAATATACCATAATACTTAAGTTCAAATTTTAATAAAATACAATAATGTTTCATTAATAAAATGACAAATTAATAAAATATAAAATTTATCAAAAATCAAGATATAAAAAATTTAAATAAATATAAATGAGCAAATTATATGTCTTACAAGAAAAAATTTAATAATAATTGATAAAAAATAATTTGTATCTATTTGAAATATTTATTAAATATGTGTTTTTATTTATCTTTAAAATATTTTATATTAAATTAAAAATTTTCAAAGAAAATAAAATAAAATAAAAATGCCGGTTGAACCGGTTTTTAGCACCGATTCTTGACCGATTTTATACTGATTTGACCGGTTCTGAAATCCTCTGATTTTATAGAGTATTTGGACCGATCACCAGACCTGTTCCCGGTTGAACCGATCGAACCGGCCTGTTCGGTCCGATTTTGATAACATTGATAATTATCTCTTTTTCAAAATTTCTTTTGATATGCAATATAATTTTTTTCTTCAAATTTCATACTTTCTAATCTTTTGGGCATTGTTTTTAAATATTTCTTTTATCTGATTTTCTAACTCTATTTTTTAATTCCAAAGATTTTTCTCTTTCATCAATAATTTCAAATCCTTAATTCAATTTACTTTTCAATTTTCAAATTTAATATTAAAAAATTAAAGTTACATCATTACATCTTCCCTTTTTTTCTTTAAAAAAATTATAGTTTCTAATTTTTTTTATAATTATTTCTTTTTCAAAATTTCTTTCGATGTACTATATATATATATTTTTTAAATTTGTACTCTCTAATATATTATTTTTTAATATTTCTTCTATCAGATTTTCTAACTCTATTTCTTTTAATTTTGAAGATTTCTCTCTTTAGTCAATAATTTTAAATCCTTAATTCAATTTACTTTTCAATTTTTAAAGTTAATATTAAAAAAATTAAAGTTACATTGTTACATTTTCCCTAATATATTTTTTTTTAATTTTATAGTTTCTAATTTCTTTTATAATTGTCTCTTTTTTAAAATTTCTTTCAATGTGCTATATAATTATTATTTTTTTCAAATTTCTTTCTATTGAATATATAAGTAAGGGAGTGAAAATTTTAATAAGCTCGTGCAATGCACGGGCTAAAACACTAGTTTTAATTAATTATCTTATAAAAATATTCCATTTCCATATTAGTTACTTACAATTATTTGTTTTTTATTATTTAAATATGTCAACTAAATTAGTATGCAAAATCAAATTACTGCATTCATTTCTTTCCATCTGTAGCATCTGTAATTTAAACGATTTTCCAAATCTATTGTATATTAAAATTTAATTATAATAGTTTGTATTATCATGTATGCTAAAATTATTAATTTTTGTAATAATTATTATTTTAAAAAGTCATAACCAGAGTAATTTTGAATTAATTGATAATATATCAAAATTAAATTCTATATTACAAAAATACTATATGCTACTACAAATCCATATATATAAACTTCACCCGGTGAACTGGGGAAGGATATTTTCTTTTTTTGGTGGTTCTAGTTGGAGGAAGATATTGTAACCATGAATGTTGAAGAAGAGGTTCAGCGGCTCAGCCAAGAAATCAAGAGGCTTGGCCAGGTCCAAGCAGATGGTTCTTACAAGGTATAAATAACAAAATGACTCCTCTTTCTTTCTCTTCATCTTTCTATCTTAGTTTTTATTAATGTTCCTATGAATCTACACGCATAATAATATATGGTGTTGTTTGCTTCATTCTTATAGATCTAGATCATGAGGTCATTTATGTGATCCTGGGTCTTTAACAAAATGGGATCTTAACTTTGTTCACAGGGATCTTATTTTATCTTTGTATCCAACCCAGGATCCAGGCCTACCCTACCTCTCAAGTCTTGGATTGAAAACTGTGGGAGAGATAATTGAGTTTATTTGCATAACCATTTTGTCTTTGCTATGTCAATCGAGTTTTGGTAACCCAGAAGGAAGATCGTTCCTTTCCTCCAACCACCTTGTAGTTTTGCATAGATTAGAATGAATGGAATGGGAAAGAACCATCCAATCCTTAAAAGAAGGCCCTGATACCTGTTATACTGGTGAAATTTCATGAGAAACATTTTTAATGTGGGAACCCTTCAAAATACAAAATTGATCAGGCCAGCAAAAAAGTTGGTTGCCCTTTTCAATGTGACGAAGCATTAGTAACAATAACAACCTGTCAAAATTTGTGATCCAGGAGCATCATAAAAAATTAACTTTGGCTATGATGTTCATATTGTTCAAGGAAGCAGCAAGTAAAATCCACTGCATCACTGTAATCAAATGTGTTTGCAGGGGGCTGAGATAGTTTGTTCTGTTCACATGCATTAATATGCTTACAAGTACTATAGTAGGAAAATCTGTCAATCAAATAGTGCATTGTATTCTTTTACTAAGAGATCTCCATTTAAGACATGGCAAGTAAACATGAGCATCTGTGTGCAATTTATAGTTTTCATCTTTAATCTTCAGGTGGAGTTCTTTTTGCTTATATGTTATGCCCTAATGAATTGCACTTTCTTGAGATGATGAACAAAATATGTCTTGTATTGTGAAGGTAACATTTGGAACACTATTTAACGATGATGAATGCGCAAATATATTTGAAGCACTTGTTGGAACACTAAGAGCAGCGAAAAAGCGTAAAGTACTGACATACGAGGGTGAGCTACTGCTGCAAGGAGTCCATGATAATGTTGAAATCACTCTTAATCCTGCCCCCGCAGAAGCAGCAGCTGCCAATTGATACAAATGGTTACAGGCCAGAGAGAATAAGTGCAACTTGAACCACCAACTTGTTTTTATGACCCGTGTGTGTAATATATATATGCGTGTGGAGACTTCAGAATTTATCTCCCCGTATCACCATTTGGTTTGAGGTAAATGTTAAAGTATGAATGAAATGCTAAAACCAGGATTTCTGGGTTGTGGTTTTGATGAAATTATATTCTACCTATTTTTATACATCGTTTTCCCCTTTTTCTCTCGAGTAATTTGTTTTATTCTCATTAAGATGTAGATCCATAACCATTGAAATTATGCATTTTATCTAATTTTAACATGCTTTTACTGCAGCAGATTGGGCTTGCTAAGTGTTTCTCACATATGCTCATGACGGACAATAAAATGTACTACGTATTTAACGCGAGTTCATCTAAAATCAAATGAAATAGAACCACAGCAGTAGTTGAATTAAGTCATGTCATACGTAACAGGGTAACAAAAATGCTAAACCTGTTGATTTAACTTGCTATTACTACCCAAAAGAATCAAGTGACTATTGTTAAATCAGTACACTGTCGTTCTCAGTGAACAACCTATGCTGTGAATTGATTTAGCAGTTCATTAAGGGAATGTCTATTGCAACTCTTATATGTCTATTGTCACCCACACTTAAATAACTTTTATCTGAAACAATTTTCTTTTGTGTTAGAGAAATTTTATGAAATTTAATTAAATAAGAGTGACAATGACACATTAGAGTGACAGTAGACAACAAGATTACCCACATTTAGTACAAGGCGTGGATATTTTCCTATATTGTACATGCTTTCGGGTAGGACAAAAACGGATTAAAAAAAAGTGGTAAAACTAGTTGAATATTAATGGGACATCAGTGAGGGGATAATGTCACGATGATCCAGTGAGAATAAATGCTTGGAGAAGGCTCTGTGCTGCTCGAGTTTCATCGGGTGTACCGGATATGACAATAGTTCTGTCACTTATTCCAGGACGAGGTTCGTGGACGATAACCTTAGCCCCTGATATCTGACAATGGAAACAGAATTAAGTTAAAATGGGGAGATAATAGTGTCTTCCACAATATCTTTGTAACAAGTCCCGTTGTTCATCATAACAATGCTACATATCCAAACAAAAATACAGAAGCATGAGATAATTAATGCTTCCAAAATATCAAGTAATTTCAGCATCATCGCATAGTTATTTTCTAGTAACAGACATATGAACAAGTAACCAATTATGGAATCATATTAGTGAACACACAAGCAAGATCACACAAAAGATTCATGCAAGGAGCACTTAAGCAACTAAACAAAGTATATGTACATAAACTTATCCGAGATCGTGTACCTGTCTCAGGCGAGCCAGATTGCTACCATTTTCCCCATATACAGAGCCAATAACATCATCAGGAACCACTATTTGCACAGTTGTATTAGTAACAATGGCAGTTTTACTCCCACTGCAGACCAAAAAGAGTAATAATAAGAACTCAACAGTTTGTGACATCTTGTTAATTGTTATATATGCTTGAGTGACTATTTCCACCGCTCATTCAGAAACTACTTTTTTTTCTTCAGGCTTTTGGGGTGGTGAAGAATTTAATGGGGATTACATATTGTTTACTAATAGGACTATAGAAGACTCCTGGATACGAACCCAGGTTATGCAATTGTCATGGGGTGGAAAGTTAACTAGGTGAGTCAAGCCTAGTTGACATCAGAAACCATGTCATAGTAGTCTCAACTCTTGCGACTTCACTCAACGTCAGGGCTCCAAATAATAGCAAATAAACAATTGATCCCATGAAGGACAATGTTGAATAAAACAAAAGATGTCAACCAAGTGTAATGATTTTCCAAACAGCAGAGTAAGTGGTACAACAGAAATAATTCTCTGTAAGAAAATGTGACGATATGAGTTCGGCACCAACAAGCAATGCAAGCATGTGATCTGACTAAGTTAGTATGCCACAAAAATCAACACTGGTTACACCAAATCATAAGTAGCATTCCTAGTTATCCAAATCTTTGATCCTGTAATACTAAGAAAGCCTAAAGTTTGTTTCTCATAAAATCATTGATTGATCTGCATTAAAGCAAGTGAAATTTATTTTGCATATCACCAACCTGACAAGTTCTAAGCCGCCTTTTCGAGAAGTCAATCCCCGACTAACACCATTGGTGCCTCTGGAATTTATCCCAGCCACTGTCTGCAACCAAATTTAATTAGTTGATAGGGAAAACTTGGAAAGGAAAACCAGCAAGCAGAGAGAAAGCAATATACCTGTGGTGCCTGTAATCCTGGCAAAGAATGTCTATTGAGACTGTGAGAAACAGCAAGAGTTGGTTGGCCTCCAGCTAGAACAGAGGAAAGGCTCCTTGCTCCGCCACTGTTTTGTGTACTGACAAAAAGATGATCTCGCAGTCTACCAGTTGCATTATATATTGCAGCTTGAACATTTGAAAACTCTCCTGATATCTGAGGGAAAAGTGAATAATGATAGTAATTAATAAATGCCTAAACATCATTGCAAGTTTTATCCTGATGACTTAAACAAATATAACGAACTACATATACAAGGAGTTTATGACCTAAATAGACATCCTCTTGGAAATAAGATGTATCTTATGATTCTTGTCAACTCTAATCAGTGCATAGGGGTTAAAGTAAATGCTGGATTCAATAAGAAATAAAGGTTGAACACCATAGCATTAAGCATTTGTTATAATCACTATATACCACTATATATATCATCAAGGAGATCAAGCAAACCATCTTTGGCTAGTCTGAAGATCAGAATTCAGATCAAACAAACACATGAAGGAAAATTGAGCAGCCCCAACATACCAGTTGCAGTTACTAATATGCATCAGAAAGACCATGAATTCAGAACTAGTCTCAAGATGATAATGAGACAAAGTCTACGAGATACAAAGAATAGGTAGCTCCATCTTTAAAATGAAACTTTTAGTCTCCATAAAAGAGAGAATACAACTTATATTTCAATTATAGCTCTCAAAAGAAAATGTAACATTATGAGGGATAAACAAATAACATGTTTTGACATACAAGTATAAAATACAGTGAAAAGTATACAAAGAATCTAAAACTAAGCGTTTAAGACATAACCCAGCTTTCCATAATAGGAAACCTTTATAAACATTGCAAGGCACACCCTAACTGTTTATTACTTTCAAACCAAAAAGCATCTAAAAGGAAATAAAATACAATTTATAAAGCTTTGAAAATAAAATGTAACTAAAATCCTCAACAACAGGCTTTAGAAACATAAAGACTCACAAGTCACAAGCAGAGGATCAAATTTGGTCATGTTTCTGTTTGGATTAGGCATAAACTATCACAGAAACTATATGCCACATCTAAAACCCCACTCTTAATGTTGAACAGGATACATAAATATATCGTACCATTTATGAAAAGATACTTTCTCCTTAGAAAAAATAGATATGAAACAGAAGCCTTACGAAATAACCCCAAACAACCAATAGTGGCAACAAGAATTTAGGTCAGGCTAAACTTGCTATAGCAACTATTCCTCCTACAATAAGCATAATTATCTATATTTATCAGCATAAGCCAGAGGTGGCTTGAAACTTGGTGGATGTCAATCAAAAGTATTACTAGTCTAAAAAACAAACACTGACTCAAATCTCAAACATATATTATGAACATAATTTAAGCTGGGAGAAGAAATTTCATTCTCTAGGTAGTAGCCTGGCGAGAATACCAAACAGAAGAATACCAAAAGAATTTTGCTCTAGGTAGTATTACTAGTCTGGTGAGATTGCCTACCACAAAAAAAACTAGCCTGGTGAGAATCATTTACTTTTATTCTCTAGGAACACTTCTCTTTTCCATTTTCTTTTGAATAAATTACACATACCCTTCCTGAGGTTTGCTCTTATTACACCTAGCACCTCTCTATTTTTTTACATTACTTCGAGCACTCCTAAAGGGGGGTAAGTCTAATATTTTTTAAACCTGAGAGAGGGGTCAGTGTAACGATTTATGCCTATGAGGGAGGGTCGGTGTAACAAAAGTCCAAAAATTAAGGGGTTTTCTGTAGGGTTCAAAAATGGAGGAGTGCCGGGTGTAATAAAGGCAAACCTCAGGGGGTGTCCGTATAATTTACTCTTTTCTTTTACCCCAATCTGAGCTGACACAGCAAAAATCAAGAAGTCAACTGGTAAGAAGAATAGGACTACATTCATGCACATAGGGATAACAGATATTTTTGCAGAATATACTGGGATGAGAGTGGATTTATATATCTTAAAATAATACCAAATGTCACATGATGAAAAAGGTTGGTGATATTTGCAGAAATGAAAAGAGGATAGCTGGCACTGTTAAACGAGCACATGGAATGAGAAAACTTTTATAGTCTATGGGGGAAAAGGTTTCTGATTTGCAGCATAAACAAAATAGCATGTTAAAAAAATCAGCATCTTTTAATTGTAAAAAGTAAAAACAAATAAAGAATCATCTACACACCTGTACCAATTGATCATTATCTGATACACACTTTGGAACCTGATCATTCCCAATTACTCTTATGTTAGCCCCTGTGGCTTTCCGCATTTCTGAGACTATTGCCCCTCCTTTCCCTAACAAACAACCCACTTGGTTTGATGGGACTACAAGTCGTGCAGTAACATATGACTCCTTTTTTGATCCCAAGTCTAGCCCCTTCTCAACACCAGCCTCAACAGACTTGGAGAAAACAAGCACAACAGCCTTCTGTGCAGGGGAATATCTTGATTCAGGATTCTGCCAAAAATGAAGCCACATGCAAAAGAAAAATTAATAGAAATAGTACTACTATATATATATATAAGACATAGAAGGTAGAACAGAAGTAAAAGCAAAAAGATTACATTTAACAAACCTCTGAAGCAGTAATAGTAACTAATCGATCCTCGCACTCAACTAATGAAGGACCAACACTTATAATAGCCCCTGATTCGTTCTGAAGAGCTCTTACAATACTGCCCCCCTTTCCAATTACGGCACCAACCCTATCATTGGAACAAAGAATTCTAAAGGTAACTTCCTGCTGAAGTGCTTTTGGATCCAGGGATGAGACTCTATTAACTTCAGCTGATAATTTATGAGCTCCAGAGGCATTGCCATTAGATCTATTGGATAAAGTGGATAATGTAGAGCTCCTTTGCAGACGATGATCTATATGCAGATTAGTTAAAGACTCAAGTGGAACTGAAAATGTCTCGGACTGACCCAGTTCATAATGTCTGCTTCCCGTCATCTTTGTTCTATCAGGAGGAGGACAATCTTGAAGCCGATGGGAGACAGCAACAAGTGCCTTCTTTACAGATGTCAGCTGGCCTTCTATCTGACACAACACCAAAAGATCCTTTCTCAGCATTAAAAAAAAAATATTGGACAGCACAAATAAGATAATAAGATCTTATCAACCTTACAAAAAGATCATGCAATTCTATTGAGTTTGAATAAGATAATAAGATCTTATCAACCTCACAAAAATGAGTTACAGAAGCTGACCAGGATCACTCAGGGACCAAAAATTGTAAAATGTTTGATCTTACAAGATCTTGATTTTGACTACCATAGGTGTAAAAATAATTCACAAATTCACAATCTATCCAATCTATTCAATTATGATGATAATATTAATGGACTTGTTCAATTGAATCATGATTAATTTCTGGATGGTGTAGAAAATCCATTATATATCAAAAAGGGACTCTGCTTCTACAGCCAGTTCATGAAAACAGAACAATGTGTTAGACAGGGGGCGCTAGGAGGTCCACATACATAACAAGATATGGGTATGATACAATACGGATATAGGGATACGTGAAATTTTTAAAAAATCAAGATACAACACGGCCAAGATACGTTAACAAAAATTTATATACACTATTTGTAAGAGACTTTCACATTACTAATTGCTCATTAATACATAAAATATCAATAGTCAATAGATGATGATCACAATTTACGAAAAAGATACTTATGATCATAACAAGCATAGTTACATATCTTTCCCCCACCATATCAAAATATATTTTGTTTAGTATGAACGTGTCACAAAAAATATACAATTTCCCAGCTCAAGTTAGAATGTCACAAAAAAGTGAAAAAACATCATTAGTCCAATCCAAAAGAAGCTTTAATCTAAGAATGACAAGCCCTAGGTCATCGTTTGAAAGAGAGACACTCCATTTTTAACCAAAGACACTATAAATGCCTTTTAACAAGAAAAAGCTATTCGGTACTTGATATTATGCTACAGTAATTACAGTCTCACTTTGCTACAAGCTCTGCTTATAATTTGTAAGAGCAATTCAGTACTTGATATTATGCTATAACTCATATCTGTATCCATGGAGTATCACTGTATCAGAGCCATATCAGGCAACTTATTTTTAAACAAAAAAAAAATAATGGATACTTTATGGATATGTATCTGACGCGATACTTGTTAGACACCAATACTTTTGTATTTTTTGAGTATCTCAGTTTCATAGGGGCCCAGGCTAACAGTACAAAATTTTCTTTTAACCAATGAATCTATCTATTTTGGGAAGGCCATACATAAAAAGTTCACTCGTGCGGATGGCCAACATAGCCAACCATTGTTAGCACATCACATGGCAGGATTACACACTTGTGATGTGACCGACCGGATGTACACAAGAAACAAGAAATTATCAGGCAGCTAATCGTTGACTTATTCTATTACTTGCCTTTACAACAAGGTCCGTTTGTACTCAAGATTTTGTTGGGAAACCTCCACATTTACCATTCTATGCTTTCTTATTTGACCACACTAATCAATGTTCACTCTCTTTCTTTGCTTCCATTTGCATTGAAAATCAAATTTACCATCTCGATTATAGTCTTTCACATACGACCATTTTCAGTTTCTCATAAATTTCATTAGCTAAAAAAAGCAGGGAAGGAAAATACAGCGAGGGAAGAACAAGAACCCTTCATTAGCTGATGCTACTTCTTCATAAACCCTTCCACTTCAACTCTACCTACTAAATTGTGAGTAGTTCTATAAATAGATTGAGTTTGGCTAAGCTTATCCAGAAGTACTTCTATGAGAAGAAAATAACAAAAAAAACATGAAATGAGTTTCTCCATAAGCTAAAATTAGCTTATGTATAAGCTAACTTGTAGAAGCTCTCTCATATAGTTTTTCTAGAACTAGAAGATGTGAGACTTTTTATAAATTAGCTTATGTATGTATAAGCTAATTTTAGCTTATGAAGAAGCTCATTTCTTTTTTCTTCTTATTTTCTTCTTCTAGAAGTGTTTTTGGATAAACTAACCCAAACAGGCCCTAACATAATTAACATCTGTACAAGTTCAACATCCATTCCATCCAATAAATCATATTTGATAGACGCATCAATCCAGTTAAACTATTCAACTTCAACGTCCAATCTAAAACCAATGCCAAAACCCTACGCAGACTGACACTATCACTATTCATTAACACCAAACAGAAACAAAAAAAAATCTAACTGACCTCAACGATTTCATCGGATGGAGCAGTGCACGCCGGCAAACCTTCGTTCAAAACCCTAATCTTACATCCGGTGTCAAATCTGATCTTCTCGACGACCTTCCCGGCCTTGCCGATGACGGCGCCGACCTGCGCAGTGTCGGCCAGCAGCCGGCAAGAGACCACCCGGTCGCCGACCTCGGTGCCGGCGGTCTCGGCGGCGACGTCGAGAACCCGGTCGAAGACCTTGAGCAGCGCCTCCTGCGCCCTGGAGACCTCGCCGCCACCGGCAGGGGCGCTGATGAGGATGATCCGGTCGGGGGAGTCAGGCGGCGCGTCTTCGATTCGGATCTTGGCGCCGGTGGCCTCCTGGAGCGTCTTGATGAGCACGCCGGACTTGCCGATGATGGCGCCCACGCGCGACGCGTGGCAGAGGAGACGGAAGGTCACGTGACTCGCGTAGGGTTTGGAACGGTTCACGTGACCGTTAGAGTGGTTAGGGTTGTTGTTTGGGTTTGTGTTTGGGTCAGCCATCGAAGTGGAACACGCTGCTTCTGCTTCTGCTTCAGAGGAAGCTGCTGCTTCTTCCCATAACGCCGTTTCTTTTCTCGCGCGGCTATAAAGATAATTCAATAATTAAATATAAATGCTCTACTCTCGCCACTAATTATCTATCCATGCATTTTTTTCTCTCCCTTATCTGATTTTTTTTTTTTTTATTTAAATGTTTTGTGTTTTATTGTGTCTTCCCTGTTTCTGCTTCGATCACATGACAGTTGCTGAAATCAGGGAAAGCCAACTCTGACTTTGGTTTGGGATGCGATGCTATAATGCGCGGAATGAGAGGAATGGATGCACAATGCGCTTTGGGTTTTACGTTTCTTACCCTTGTTTATTTACGAGTCTAATTTTCTATGATTTTTTTTTTGTTGTAAAATAAAATGTAATATCATGTGTATTTCATCTCAAAAAAAAAATTATATGTATATAGATAAATAGATTATTAATTAAATAAAAAAATATTATTGATCATTTTCAATCAGTCATATATATTTATAAAATTATTAGTTTTAACTATTATTATTCGTGAAATTATTGAAATATATTATAATAATAACTAAATTAAAAAATATTATATAGTGATATACTTACATAATAACTTATTTCTTAATTTCTATCTTTAATTATTAATTAAAATAAAATATTGTGAATTGTTTTAAATTTTATTACATATTTATTAATTAATACTATTAATTATTGTTGAATCGTGGACTCGTGGGATGCACAAATAAATTCTGAGGGGAGTAATTTTTTTGTATATATAAATTAATATACTGGCAAATTTTTTAATTTCTTTTATTATCAAAAAAATCTAAAGTCAATTAAAATTTTGACAATAAAGAATTTAATTAACTATATTAATATAGAATCATTGCATACTTTAAAAGAGATATCATGTTTAAATTTTACATGAACAACCAGAAAATGCAAATCATATCTTGATATTGTCATCTCGTTGTGAGGAGAGATCAGTGTTGAATTCCATTTCATTATCCTATCCACCTTTGCAAAATTGTTATTATCAGCAAGTTGAATGATTAACTACAAAACATGAAAAAAAAAATTAAGTTTATAAATGTAATCAAATGTTGTATCTTAAACTATTTATCCAACTACTTTTCAGCAGACATGTTATTTGGTTTATACGTTAGCCAAATTTAGTCATTATTTATGTGGCCTATCCCAAAATTGTTATTTAGTCTTTTATATGTTAAATTTGAGTAAATATTGTCCTTCCAAACAAGTGATAGTTTTTATTTTGAGGCAAAATTTTGAACATTTTTTATTAGTTTAGATGTTAAACTTATCTCATTAGGTTCTCCTATATGAAAATTATAAAATACAATTACTATTCAATTAAAAAAGAGGTTATAAACATAGTAAAAATTATATGAAAAATGAGTTTCATGAGTATCTTGAAAATAATCTTATAATATATTTTCTCATTTTTATTTTCATCATATTTCTAACCATTTTTGGTTCAAATATTAGAGTGTCATCCAACAACTTTATCTATAATATTAAAAGTTTCAAACCTTAAAATTGTCACTTTAAATATGATTTTACCTAATTGTCAATATCTAATATAAAACTTTAGAAAAATTTGAAGTGATTTTTTAGTTACTTTTTTTTTTTTTAAAATATAAGTGAAATACATTTAGAAGAATCTAAAAAAGGAGGACTTTTTTCCTTGAGGTTGATGAGGTCAATTAAAAAAGAAATACAAGTTCAATAACTGAATTAAAAAATAATAATTCAAGGATCTAATTAAAATTTGTCAAAAAGTTTTGGACCTTTGGAGTAATTTAACTTTTTTTTTTGTCAAGCCTATTCAGGCTTTAAACAAATATTCTTTTATCTTACCTCTCTAGACACTAAACTCAAGTATTTTTTTTTCAAACAAGCCTCTTGAGGCTCAAAACATAAGTATTGTTTAACATTTGCCGCTTCAAGTACTTAATCAATTACTCCCTCCATTCTATTTATAAGACAATTTTAATTAATTCACACCCTTAAGAAAAGTAGTTAATTTAGTTAATCACATTAAATTTGTCAATAATGTGTATTGTTCTTCCAAAAGTATCCTTAACTTTTTTGAAATTAATCATCTCTCTCCATTTAATTGCTTCTCATCTAGTTAATTAATGTTTAGAGAAAGAATAATTAATTAAGGGTACTTTAGGAAAAAAAATAAATGCATCTAGAAACTAAAAAAGAGTCTTAAAAAAAGAACAAACAATTTTCTAAAATGGGTCTTATAAATAGGGACGGAGGGAGTATTATTTTTCTTTTGCCTTTTCAAGTACTTAATATCCGTCTCCAGGTATGCTCAAACCAAGGTAACCCTAGGCTATCCTCTTATAAGCTCACTAGTACTAAAAGGTTATCCTAAATGCTCACAAAGTATTTACAAGGTTACATAGAATGTTCTAAATGGTTTGCTAGAAAATGAGGTTCAATTATTGTTTGTTTTCATTAGTTTTATCTTATCTTGTTAATTCTTGAAAATTTTATAGTAGAGCTTGAAAATGTTTGTGAAAGCATTCTTCAATCTTTAAATATGAAAGTTAAGAAATTTCATTTCCGTTTTGACACTATATTCTAATAAAATGCTATGCTTATTTTTCTCCTTTTCGTACATACTCTTACTAAGTAGGTAGAAATTTCTACATTTGTGCTTCAAGTATGCTTACTTTTAACTTTTTTTTTTTTGCTGATAAAAAAAAACTATTATTTTTTTGTCTTTCATGCCTTTTGAGGTACAAGAGTTGGTAAACTCTTCTTTTTATATTCTTTGACATAGATGAAGACTGAGTGCATGTTTTGATTAAAGTTTGCAAGCTTAAGTTTAAGTTAAACTTAAGTTTGCAAATTAAGTTTGTAAAAATATCCCAAGTCTTGTTTATCTAAAATTGAGTTTTCAAACAAAATTTTACTCTCAAACATACTTTTTGGAGTAATCAACACGAACTAATTTTATTCTCAAACATACTTTTAGAACACTCCCATCGAAAATCCAAACATACCCTTAAACTTCTTATATATGCCATCTGGCTTATAATATATTTAGTTTTTTTTTTCAACCCTTAGAGCATTTACAATGCATGATTGCTTAAATGAGTTGCTTATCTTAAATTTGTGAGCCCTACAATGCCACATAGATTTAAGAACTTTACACAAAAAATTACTCCAATGCTAAAGTTGCTAGAGTGAGTGCTTAACTTGAGTCACATTAAATTTTGTAATTAAAAAATGGTTCTTTAATTGGTAAGAATAAATTAGGCAACTAACTCAAGCAACGCACTACCAAGTTATCTGCTCTAATGGTAAAAATTTGTTAAGCAATATTGCTTAACTTTAAGCAACTCATAAAGCACTTGCATTGGAGATGCTCTTAGTGACTTCGTATAAAACAAATACTATAAAGCGAATCATGACACGGGTTTACAGATGAAGCTAATCAGTCCGACACAGAGATAATTTCTTCATAAGATGAACTGCTAGGACAATCTATAGTGTGGGAGAATTGTTAGTTTTTATCAAGAACATTTAGTTTTATGCTTTATTTGTTATTAAAACTTTGAGCTAGATCGTCTTAGATCTATCGGTCTCCCTTTTTTTTAGGATAAAATATGTTTTTGGTCCCTCATTTTATCTTGATTTCTGTTTTTAGTCTTTCATAAATTTTTTCTCTGTTTTTAGTCCCTCATAAATTGTTCTGTTATGTTTTTAGTCCCTCATAAATTGTTTTGTTCTATTTTTAGTCTCTGACGTTAATTTCAACTGTTAAGTGATGACATGACGGGACATGAACTGTGTGTTTGAAAGTTTCTTAATTAAGTTTTTAGTGACTTTTAACCTCTACAATTTTTTGGCGGTCAGAAATGTTTACTTTTGTAACATTTCTTGTGATTTTAGAAAATCTGGTGTTTAAGGTTTTGATTTTTTTTTTTAACATTTCTGGCGATTTTAGTCTGCTAGAAAATTTGCAGCAGTTAAAAACTGTTAGAAACTTAAACATAAATTTTTAAGCGCAAATTCTGCTCGTCACGACATAACTTAACAGTTAAAATTAATGTCAGGAACTAAAAACAAAATGAAACAATTTTTGAGGAACTAAAAACAGAGAAAAATTTATGAGGGACTAAAAACAGAAATTAAGATAAAATAAGAGACCAAAAACATATTTTACCCTTTTTTTATAATGATAAGAGAAGTGCTAGCAACACACTTTCTAACACATTCTTCCCAACACACACTCTATCATTGGTTGAAATTTATTGGAAAATACAAAATCAAGAGAAAGAGTCATTAAATAACAAGTGTGATCCATAAAAATTTGTGCAATAATTTTTAACCAATCATGGAGTGTGTGTTCAAAAAAATGTGATAGATAGTGTGTTGCTAGTATTTCTCTAATGATAAACAATCATAAGATGAATAACAAAGATAAGCTTCCTTTTGCAAGATAGGTTTTGTAAACTAGACAAAGTGTAAACAGGTCTCTTTTGTTAAGACGAAACCCGTTCAAACAAAACATAGATGCTTGTTTCCGAGCAAAGGTCTAAAATACACAATAACAAGGTTTAACATAGCAAACCATTCTGTCAAAAAAAAAAAAAAAAAAAAAGCAAACCATGAATTTTACAAAACTTATGAGAGCCAATTCACTTCATTTTTATCAGCGCTTGAAAAGAATTCTTAATAACAGATTTATTAGAACTTAAGAAAAACGTATCAGAGCTATGGATCTTAAATGAAAACATCTATATCAGAGCATATGATTTTTCACTTTTTCACACATTTGCAAAGGTTTTTCAAGAAACTGATTCAGGGCAGCTGAAAAGAATACAAACTTTTATCAGAGAAAATGCATTTGTATCCATTTTCTCATACAATCTTATTGACAGAATTTTATTTATATCAGAGCACAAATGATGGATAACGCAGTGCATACACCACAAGTGAAGAACAGTGGAACAATTAGTCAGGCACCATAATGGTTTGAATATTCAAAAATTTGTATGCATGATGCTATACACAGCAGCATCAAACCTCATAACTAGGATTCACTTTTTGTTGGATATCCCCATAACTTTCTAACTCTTCCATGTCTTCCAAGCTCCCCAAAAAGAGAGGAAGTCTTTGGTGCAGTTTAACTGGTTGAAGGGAAAGAATCCTATTTTTGCCATCAGAGCCTCTCCCACCAGCCTGCTCTACAATGAAACTAAGAGGGTTTGCTTCGTAAACAAGACGAAGATGGTCCCTTGGATTCATTGCCACACCCCCATACAGCAAAGTTCTGTGGAGATCAGCCACCAGAGAACATATATACCTGGCTGAGTACTTCTTAGGATATCTACCTTTGCCTTGTCTAACAGTGTCTATATATTGCCTTAAACCTTCAGGCCAGTCAAAATATCGTGCATCATTTACAGAATAAATTTGCCCTGACCACACAAGAGAGCTGTTAACAGCATAAACTGAAACTATATACATTCAGAAGTTAACAATGACAATAGCCAACTAAAGAAAATTAACCCATTGTAAGATGCTTCCAATCTAGGGTAGGTGTATAACAGAAAGATATGAGATATAATGTATCTACCAAATTAGTTAGGTTAATATTAGATTTGCAAACATTTAAATTAGAATAAATAATATATATACTGATAGTGTAATGTTTACTTACACTGCCATCCAATAACAAACCATTATGTATGTTAAGTTTGTTGACTTTTATAATAACCACCTTAAAAGTTGTAGAAGATTTTTTATTAGTTGACAGTGTAAAAACTTTTACGGTGACAATGGATGTCTCTTAGACTCTTTAAATTATGTATGGAAAAAGTAAAGTGCATATTTTACCACGGGGAGGAATTTTAATGCTTGGATTTGTCAGAACAAAATCTCCTGTTGAATGATCAAGAGTGAATGCCTGTGTTCCAGAACCAAAGGTGATGCAGAGTATGGTTGCAGATGAATAGAGGACATAAGCAGCAGCAATCAGCCTACTTCCACTCTGGAGTGAATTCAGTATAGCCTTCTCCTCTGTGGGTAGATCATCTAGTTCCTCGAGGCGCTTATAAATACCAAAAATTGTGCCTGTTGGAATGGATGCATCAATATTTCGAGAACCATCTAGGGGATCTGTTACAACCACGTACGGACCATCGTCACTTATCCAAGTTGGTGCATCATTTTCTTCTGAAGCCATGACAGCAACTTTTCCAGATTTTCGGAGTGATGACAAGATAATTTCATTCTGCAATGATGCATGATGGGGAGTATTGATTAATCAGATACTCTTTTCCATTAATATTTATGGGGTCCTACTAATATTGATGGCTAGAAAGAACTTATATAGGGCATTCAACATTCAAGACCAATTCTGATATGTGGTCAACGTTAGTCTAACAATCCATCCATTTAATAACTTTTCATAGAACTTTTTGACACAACGGTATTATAGGTTATTGTCTCCAACAATACTCGCGTGCATTGCTTTGAGTCAAGAGAATAATCAGCTTCAATGACAACACACTCTAAAAGATTGTTATAACCTATACCAAATAACATTAGAGGTTTAAAGGATTTAAGTAAATATCACTATCAGCAGTCAAAAGAAATGTTATTTCGTACGTCTGCTTGTTGATGCTCTACGACTTATTTAGATACAGGAGGCTAAATTATATCAATTTTCCCCGAGTGGTTAAAGTTCAACAAATCTACATGGCAATAGGCACGAAATAAAACCCTCAAATTCCCAATTGGCAAGAGAAATAGAAAAGATGATAGAGTTATGTTTGCATTTTGCACTCTAAACATTGCACTTTCATCTTAATTTGAAATGAATTCTTTTTCCCAAGAGATAGAATGGAAATAGTGGCCACTCCATTCTCATTCCATCCTTTTTTTCTTCTTCTCTTATTTACATCCACACAATTTACATCCCAATTGAGCACTCATTTACACAATGGAAAGAACTTCCCTCCAATTACATATGAAAAGGATAGGAGGAGAAAATAGCACTCAATTTGAGCACGCATCCTTTTTTTCTTCTCTCAAAATAACACTCAATTTGACCACACTTACTTTTTGCTCTTGTATCATTTACAACCACACAATTTCCATCCCAATTGAGTACACACTCACACAATGGAAAGCACTTTCCACCAAGACAATTCATCACACATGAAAAGGATAGTAGGTTAAAACAACACTCAATTTTAGTAATTTCAAAGGAAAAAAAAAAATACCGAGACAATATCAAGAGGCTTTGGAGCATCTCTATCAGAACCAACAGAACCAAGACCAGTTTGTTTGCCAAGGCTGTAATTGAAAGGAGAAGCCACAAGTGCTGCAATTCTCTTGCAAGCATACTGTATGTGATCAAGCAACACCACCAAATCATCTTTCACATTTATTCCTTCCTTCCCCACATACTCTATCAGTGTAACAAACCCATCATCACCTGCTGCAGAAGATGATGAAGAACCATCCACAGCCCTCAGGGGTTTCAGTCCAAACCCAGAAACTGAAGCCATTCCTAGTCTGCAGAAAGGGGTCCCTAAGGGGCAAAGTTGGGTTTTTGATGGGAAAGTTTGAAGCTTTGGCCTGAAGCTCACTAGTTGATAGAGTGGTGGTGTTGGTGCTGACTGCATAATGTGAAGAGTTATCCAAAGATCAAAAGTTTCATCTCAGACAATTTCAGTGGCAGATACTTTACAAGTACTTTTAAAACAGCCAAAGGATGTTTCTTTCTTTCTATTTTTAAGATAAAATAATGATAATAACAACGCCAATAATACAAGAATACCTTTTTCTGCTTATATTTTTTTTGAGTAATTAAACACATGTTTAATTTTTCCTGTTGAACTAACTGAACTAGACTTTTTATTTGACATTATTTATAATTAATTTTTTTTATTTTATTATATATATATATATATAAGCACTTTAAAAATATTTTTTAAAATTAAAGGGACAACATTTTATCTTTAAATTTACATTCGAAAAACATTTTTTACATTTCAGATAAATTATATTATTTTATATGCTAAAGATTTCGAGCATATTTCCTTTGTGTATGACCTTTGCGATTACTCTATCCCAAAGAAATAATTTTATATATGAACTTTTTTTATAATCAATCAATTATCAATTATATATTATAAAAGAATGTTTTATCATATAGGCAGAATTTATTAATATCGCCACATTATAAAAGAATTATATATTATAAAAGAATATTTTATATATGAATATCATCATATTTATTCTTTTTTGCCTAAATTTATTAATTTTTCTTTTTTTTTTAATTTACAAAGATATATTATTATATTTAATTTGATAATTAATATGATTATAGTAAGTATATATTTTGATTATATTAATCAATTAAATCATTAAATTTTAAATAGATTTTGATTTTATATAATATGGTAATCAATTTATTAAATTTTATGAATTTTTCATGATTATGATTATAATAATTTTATATTAATTAATTCTTTTTTACCATGTCTTTGAAATTTTTATTTTATTTTATATTTATAAAAATATATAAATGTAGCAATTAAGGTAATTAAAATAAATGTATATTCTAATTTTGAATAATTAAATTAATTATGATCAACACATATATGTTTTCATTAAGATAATTATACAATCATCAATAGTATCAATAATCAATAATGAATAATCTATCTATATCTATTCTATCTATCTATCTATCTATCTATATTTAGGGTGTGTCTACGGTAGGAAAGTAAGGCAAGTTTCCCACTGTATGTAAGTAACCATAACCGTTAGATCTAGGTATTTTTTGAGATATGTATGGGATTACTATAGTAATGGTTACACTAAATTATATTATAAAAAAATCCCTTTTCCTTGTCATTTTTCTCCTTTGCAGCTTCCCCTTTCCCCGTTTATGACTGTGCCTATTATTCTCGCAAATCTGGACTTGCCTCAAGACTGTGCCTACCATCCAAATTAACACATCACAATGTTTAATCTAATGCCTACTATTCTCGCAATCCCTTAAAAAACCTCCAATACAGACTTGCCTCCTTCATCGGAGGAGAGAGCAAGAGTGGTGCAGAGGAGGGAGAGAGTCGCGCATCTGACGGTGGAGCAGGCCTCTGTGGAACACAATCAAGTCAAAGGAGTGGCTTCTCCTCCGTTCTTCTCTTGGAATCGCTTCTGCACACATTTAAACAGAAGATTAATCCTTCAAAGTTAAAACCTTTCGATTGGGTACACTGATCTAGATCTAAATCCCTCCGCTTCAAATCTGGATTTTTTCGTGAATGAAAGTTCATTTGTGTTTTTTGTGCGAGTGATTTTCGCTTTGAGTCTCCGCCGCTTTGGATCTGTATTTGAGTTGGTTCCCGCTTTAAATCTCACTTCAATCTGCGTGCAATGGTCGGAGAGTGGAAGAAAAGAAGAGATTAAAAAAAGAAAAGGAGAAACAAAAACCGTCGTTGCCAGAAATCCTCTCCGGCGGCGGCAGATGGTGGTCGCCGGTCGACAATGATGGTTATGAAGAAGACGAAAAGAGGATGACAAAAGAAGAGAATAGAGAAAAGGACAAATAAGAAAAAAATGAAAAAAATGAAAAAGAATAAAAATTATTCCAGTATATGCATGCCTATAGTATATCTAAAAAATGTCTGGATCTAACGGTTATGGTTACTTACGTACGGTGGGAAACTTGCCTTACTTTCCCACCGTAGACACAGCCTCTATATCTATCTATCTATCTATCTATCTATATCTTCTATATATATTATATAAAACACAGTTGCTGAGTATGATTGTTACTACATGTGTCACGTTCTGGTGACATTTTAATATTTTAATATATCTATTTTAATATTTTAATTATTAAAGTAATCAATCAATCATCAATATCAATATCTTTTATTTTATTCACGATTTTATTAGTATTTAATGTAATATCATTTTATATTTATGACTATGTGTAATATCAAATTATTAAATTTTGTGAAATATTTTTTATAATTACAGTAATCAATTATCAAGTAATCATTTTTTTTCCATTTTTAATTCATAAAAATATATAATTATATTAATTAAGGTAATTATAACAAGAATTTTTTTTCTGATTTGAATGTTCAAATTAATAAAATGAAATATATTCTTATTCAAATTAATTGATAATACGAATAATATATATATATATATATATATATATATATATATATATATTCTTATTTAAATTTATAGTAAATTCAAATTTAAAAAATCTTGCAAGATTTGAGATGAACTCATCTATAAATACCGATGTGTTGTTGCTTTTCATTATAATCGTTTATTTTTTAATAGTCAATTGCTAACATGTTTTCTGTTCCTTTTATTCAGTTTCAATGGAGGGATAAATACCGGCAAAAAATACATATCCATCAAAATTTCAATCTTTCTTTAAAGTAAGTATTTGTCATTTTCAAATATATTTGAATACTTTTACACATTTTGCCTAATAGTTATTATTGAATATTTGTTTGCTGGCATTATTTTACGGTTTCTTCACTTTTAACTACAAAAGACTTAAAATTAGGGGTTTACGAAAGACTTGAAATCAGGGGTTTACAGAAGAATATACGAGGAGTTCCACTATATCATTAAAACAAGGTTTAGTCTTTATTTTATTTGTCTTTTATAATTTTCGTTTATATGTTTTTTCTTTACCAGTTGTATTTATTTCTTTATTTTTCTTCATACATTTTATCTTTTAATTTTCTTTTGAATTGTCTTTATCATTTAATTAAGGTTCATATCTCTTTTTATTATTTTTTATATATTTTATCCAACATACAATATTTAAACTTTACTTGCTAACATTTTTTGTTTTTACAGTTTACACATTTGGAGATGACACAAAAGGCTTAAAAAAACATCCTTACTCAATTTTTAGATCCTAAACCAAGCGTTATCTTTATATTCAATCACTTTTCTCTAAAAAATTTATTATTTATTATACAAAATATTTTTTTTACTATTAAGTTAATGTCATGTGATAAACACTAAATGAATATAATTTCCTCAATTTAGATGTAATTTTTTAGATGCTTTTAATATTATTCTCAATAATTCTATAATTGAGTTAAATCAAATCAAATTCTACTTAAAATGATTCATTCTCAAAATATCAAAAATAAATTATAAAGTTGTATAAACAAAGTAATCAATTAAAAAATAACATAATTTGTATATAAATCATCAAAAGTTTTACATTAATATTTATCAATTTTTAATCTAATTCAAATTCAAGAATGCTTAAATGTCACATCAAAGTATGACTATAAATGAAATAAACCAACTTGAAATCATTAGGAAAAAATTACGAGTTTATTAGTTATTAGCCTAAATAAAATAATTTACAATCCTATTATTTTAGCATTACTTTATTTTTGTATTTATCGTAAGTTTTTTAATTGTAATCTAGAAGTTTAAATATAGTTTTTTTTCTTTTTTGATGCAAACATTTTTTAAAAAACCTAATAATTACATGATTATTATTAATATTTTTTTATTAAATTTATGTATATATTATATACAACCAGGGGCGGAGCTAGAAGTTTTCTTTGAGGGGGCCAACTATAAAATTAAATTAAATTATAATATTAAAATTAGTATATTAAATTTAATTAACAATTAAAAAATACAATAATAGAACACATATAACAATATAACAATATAACAATATAAATTATACAAAAGGTATAAGACTATAATACTATAGCAGGAGAAAAATATTTGATTTTTATAATTTCAAGTAAGTAACTTTAATGATAGAAAATATTTATTTTATCTTATTTTCATGTTTAAAGTTTTGAAAGCATAATTAATTCTCAAAATTTGTAATAATTAGAATAATACATCCATATTTCGTAAAGAAAAAAATAGCACAATGAAAATATAAAATAATTTTTTTTTAATTTTTATTTATTTATTAAGAAACATTTTATAAAATGGAGATGTCGTAAATTATTATGTAAATGATGATTGTACATTATGTCAACATAATTTTTTATATAATCCAAAAATTTCTTCTTTCAAATTTACCTGTGTATCGCACGAGTACTATCTAGTATACTATAAAAGAAGGTTTCATCACGAAGACAGATGTCACATGACAACACCACATTTATTTTTCCCCTCCAAAATGCTCTAAATTATTTTATTTTATTCTTTAATTCATAAAAATATATATTTGTGGTAATTAAGGTGATTATTTAATTATGAAATACTTAAGAAGTTAGCATGACCATTTTGCCACAATCCGTTACAAACAGTTCATATATGTTGTAAGCTTATTTCACTCACGTTACGAACTTTAGTCCAAAATTTATAAGCACCATCCTTTACAAACATTTCATATATGTTATAATCATACTTCACTCATGTTACGAACACTAGACCTGAAGTTATATGTATTAAGTTTTTGTGTCTATCTGTCACAAATACAAAAATTTCCTATAGAAATGTTTTGATGGATTGTGAATTTGTGATGGAAAAAACGGAGAAGCAAGTCATCCATATCATTGAGTTAAGATGGAATGGTTTTCCAAACATATGCTAAATCTAGGACTAACCATAAGAATCAAACTGAATTGAACTGTGACATATTCAAAGGTGCATAAAAACTAAACCAGATATTGAGATCTATATCGTTGAGTTGAGGGAGAATGGTTTTTCAAATACATGCTAAATCTAGGGCTGGCCAAAAGAATCAAACTGAATTGAACTATGACATATTCAAAGGTGCATAGAAACAACATATCCAAAGATGCATAGAAACTAAACTAGATATTAAGAGTCTAAATCTAAAAGAGTCTGTCATATCAGATAGACACCATTATCGGGCAACATATTTATTATATATGTCCAAAAGAAAAACAATGGCACCACATGTGATATATTACTCCCTAAAGATCAAATTAAATATACAAATCTAAGTTAATAGGAGAAGATCTTACAACCAAAGTCAACCAGGAATCCAAGTTAATATAAGATAACGACACAACAACCACTCGCCAGAGGTAATAGCAGCAAGCATCGGTAAACGAGCAACTATCCTTTGCAAATAAATAAGATATCCAAAAGAGCATAGAAACTAAACCAAATATTGAGTGTCTGCTTCAATGATCATAATATGGAAACATATTCAATACAATTTGCAAAGGAACCATTACAAGGAACTAACTATAAAAGATAACAATTACTGTATTAGGCAATTAATTAAAAAAAAAAAACATGATCTAGCATGAAAGCATATCAACATAACAAATGTAATATTAGTGCTATCCAATTAAAATATGTTGAAAATAGATGAATGTCAAATTTTATATTTCTTGGTTCATATTCATATTCACTCGTGAAAACTATCAGTCAAGTTCTCATTTTTCTTCTAGGAGATTTAAATATCAATGTAATTCAATTAAAATATGTTGAAAATATAAATAAGCAGGGACAAAATTACTGAGCGTGAGACTGAGGAAGAGAGAGAAGCAAGAGACCGAGCGTGTATTGTGCCACAAATTTACTAAAACTAACATAAATTTAAGTTAGAGCCAGAAATGATCATAAATTTACACAAGCCACAATTGAAGAAATAAAAACCTAAAGGAATGAAGAATAAGAGAAAAGAAAAAGAGAGAGACCCTTACCGCAGTGACGAGGTGGAGGGCTAGAGTAAAGATGCAATTTTGGTGATGAAGACTGTGACTGTCAAGGGTTTCTGTTAGGTGTTCGAGAAATAATGATATTCGTACTTTCTGCCATTGCTTGAAGGAACGATGCAAAGGGCGGCAACACAGAACAATAATGACTGTTTTATATTATTTATTCACATTAGTCATTTTTTCTCTATAATGAAAACATTTAAAAAAAAAACTAATAATTATAAAATATAATATATTTTTTATTATTAACATTTATTTTTAAAATTTTGTATATATCTAAATCTAAATCTAATATAAATTATATATAAATGCAAATATATTTATAAAGATAATATTTTTAGAAATAAATTTATAAATCAAAATAATATAAGATACATATTAATATTTTTAACTGTGTTAATATATCTCTTAAATATTTATATGCATATATATATATATATATATATATATATATATATATATATCAATATATACTTATATATAAAGTTTAAAAATGAATGAAAAATACATTAAAAATATAAATTGTAAACTTAACACCCATGCAACACACAAGTTATTACACTAGTTAAAACATAAAAATAAAGTAGTTGGTGCTGCTCTCCCTAACTTTTCCAACCCAATATTTTGGCGGATATATATTTATTATTTTATTATATATTATTATATATAATATTTTTGGTCTCTAAATTGTTTTTGCAAAATTAACCTTCAGTCTCTAAACAAATTTTTTTAACATTTTTTGTTTCTATATTTTTTTCTCTATTAATATTTTTAATCCTCACTGCCAAGTATCAATAATGACATGGCAATTACATGATTTATTATGTCATCAAGTAGTCTGACATGACAGTCACATGTAATTTTTTTTTTCATATGTTTTGATTAATGGTAGATGGTAGAGTGGAGGGGAATCGAGTGATAAAAAAGTTTATCCGTCGTTTGTTTTGTAAAAATAAGAATACATCGGAATGTCAGCAAGACTCTCTTTAACACTCTTTTTTTAACACTTTCCATGTGATTGGCTGGAATTTGTTATAAATCATCATTTTTGGTGCGTCTCACTTATAGATTAGGAGAGGTAATCAATAAATGATAAGTGGACCTATCAAGATTGATGATTTCTAATCAATTTTAACTAATTACATAAAGAATACTAGAAGAAGAGTGTTAGAGAGAGTGTCGCTAACAATTGTCGTCATGAAAATCAAATGTATAGTTTTCTTCCTCTTAAGAAAATAATAAAATAACATGGATGATAGATGTAGCTAGGGGTGGGTATATGGGCTTAGGCCCACGGACCGGCCCATTAAGCCCGCAGACTTTGCGATTAACGGGCCTAAATCTTTTTTCATTGTATAATAATTCTGGATTTTGAGTCTGGCTCGCGAAGTCCGCGGGTTTAATGGGCTTAGCCCGCGGGGGCCTGCGAAGCCCACTAATAAGAAAAACTTTGCGTTTTGCATAGAGGCACAAGAGAAAAGTCTCTTAGTTTTCCTTTAGAATTTCATACACTACTAGTAAGTAAGTAAAATTGTTTTTGCTTAGGAATAATAATAAACTTGGTGATGAAATTATAATTTAAACTTTGGAATTTGCTTATATTTCTCAATCACCAATTCACCATCAATAACGTTGTGTACAAATGACAATAAGTAGTAACAAATTTAAGATTTTTAAGTTTTTTTTTTTTAAAAAAAAAAATTTACCATTTTTATTGGGTCCGTGGGCCGGCCCGTTTAACCGCAGGCTTCGCAGGACGGACACATACCCAATAATAAATACCATTTATTTCGTGGACCGGATTTAGCCCGACCCATCAATATGCGGACTTCTCGAGCCGGACTTAAACAGGCTAGACTTAAACAGGCCGGAGTGGCCCGTGTACCCACCACTAGATGTAGCCGTGAGTGTGGCTTGGTTGGAAAAATCTACGTCATTATCCTTGTCTGGAAAAGCGATATTGTTGACTTTTCCACAAAACTGAGTCACGGATAGCATTATGCAGATCATATACCCCGCGTTATATGATTTTCTGCATTATAAAAATAAAGGTGTGACAATGAATATACACAATTGCTAGGCATCTCTGAAATCAGGCAAGTGAGAACCAAAAATAAAAATGGTGTCACAGACAGTTGAACTTCTGAAGAATGAGATTCCTCTGGAGCAGGAATCAGTGGTTTTAGCTGAAGATGCTGTAAATGGTCTCGTTCTTGTGGACATCATAAATGGCTTTTGCACAGTTGGTGCTGGAAATCTGGTATCTACTTTAGATTCCTTTTATATAGCCTCATAACTGTGTGTGTGTTTTTAAATGCTTTTCAATTTTGATAAACTAGAATATTCTTCTGTGATGACTTCATAGTAGTGTGATTGCTTCTTGGGATTTTTTTTTTCTTCACTCTAGAGTAGGGTCTTTGTGGATTTTTTGGTTTGATTCTTGTAGTGGATCAAGGCTTAAGAGATAGATGGATGATATTTTTCAGGCTCCAAGAGAATCCAATAGACAGATTTCGGGAATGATCAATGAATCAGCAAGGCTAGCTAGACTGTTCTGTGAGAAGAAATTGCCAGTTATGGCTTTCCTGGATTCTCACCATCCTAACAAGCCAGAGGATCCTTATCCCCCTCACTGTATTGTTGGCTCTGATGAATCAAATCTGGTTCCAGGTGACCAATTATTGACATTTTTTTTTTTTTTTTTTCCTTTTGTCTCTCAAGAATCACAGAGATAATTCTCATGCATAATAATCAGATATGCCAGTTACTGCTAATATTGCAACATATAAAACTGCTCGCTAAGATGTACTTATCAGTTATCATGTTACTTGGTAATTAATTATACTTATACCTGCAATAACTTGTTCATGGTCTCTCCTAAACAGGGGCGGAGCCAGGACAGAGGGATAGAGGGGTTAATAATGACACAAAATTTTTCTAAAAACTTAATTTGATTTGTCACTAAAAACTGTCAATAACAAAAATTAAAATAGTTAAATTTATATATACAAATAATTAAATTAATTACATCTTTTTACACACTCATAGCACATACAATACAAATATAGATTAACACGTGAAAATTAATTAAAAACTTCATTTTATGAGATAAGAAACAAACAAAACTATCAAAACATGCTTGCTAATATTATAGTATACTTATAAATCTATAACGGTTACATAATTGAATACGATAGTATTAATAAAAGAATTTATTAAAATAAGTTTTACACTTCTACTAATAAAAGAATTTAAGGATTTTAAGAAAACTAAAATTGAATGAATTTTTAAAATTTATTCTATATTTCTAAGGGTATTTATTTAAAATTCAAAACTCTTTTTAGACAATATTTTCTTTGATAGTAAGTTTCATTGTTCCAGTATTCAGATTAAGCTACACAATAATAATAATAATAATAATAATAATATATGTAAATAAGAAAAAAATATAAAGAAACTGAAACATAATAAATTATTTTATTTTGAAAAAATTAACATCTTTTGTGCGGTAAACAAGTGTCTTTTGTCTCTATAATATCAAATAGGTTAATTGTAATTAGCAATTTGTATTTTTGTCCTTTTAACTAAATAGTAAATGAATTGAACAAAATAAATCTTATCTAGTAATTAAAAATTAACAAAACAAATCACCTAATATAAAAAAAAAATATTAATTATGAAAATTTCCAAATAATCAGGGGGGGCCATCGCCTCCCTGCTGCTAAAGAAAGTCTTAGATGAATTTCCTTGGAGTTCAAAATAATGATAATAATAACCCAGTTCTGCAGAATGAAAATACCTTTAAATTAAATTTTGGTTGAAACAGAATGAAAAGATGCGTCTTGAGACCCGTAAGGAAAAGGGTGATCATTACAGCCTCTTCAGCTATTAAGCAATAAGTACAAAGAGAAATGCTTGCGACATACTTTTTAACACACTTTTTACTATTAACTAAAATTTATTAGAAATAGGTTACACTTCTTATTTAACAAGCATTACTCATAATTTTATAATTTTTAATAAATTTTAACAAATAATAAAGAATATATTAGAAAGAGTGTGTTGTGTCAATCGAATGCATACAATAGTGGCTACTCCCCATACAACATTTTGAATGCTACAGTCTAGAGAGATTTCCTATTACTATGAATTTCTACTGCTATTTGTTCAACTCTTTTCAAAACCCTTTTGCTCTTCCAGTCTCCCTCTCAGTACATGCCTTTTGTCTTATTTTCTTGCCTCACAGCGCTAAGATGGCTAGAGAATGAACCCAATGTGACAATTAGGCGAAAGGATTGTTTTGATGGATACTTGGGCTCAATACAAGAAGATGGTTCAAACGTTTTTGTAGATTGGGTGAAGGATAACAAGATAACAACCGTGAGTATTTACTTATTCCAAATTGAGTATTAATTATTACTGTTCATGATGCGTTACTTGGGTATGAACTTCTGAACTGGCCTTCTTATTAAGACCATTTATTTATTTATTGCTTGTCTTGGTGAAGCTGCTGGTTGTAGGTGTATGCACAGATATCTGTGTTCTGGATTTTGTATGCTCCACAATGTCAGCTAAAAACCGTGGTTTTCTGGAGCCTCTAGAAAATGTGGTGGTGTATTCACGTGGCTGTGCTACCTTTGATATCCCTCAGGAGGTAGCTAGAAATACCAAAGGAGCTTTGGCACATCCTCAGGTATATATATAATATATAATATAACTGACTGTAAGAATCAGAAGTGCATTTTCATAATTAGTAAATTTTATTAGCCATACTGAATATCTTTCCTCCAAAAGTAATCTCACAATGTGCAAAAGTTAAGGCATATGTTTAAATGTTTAATGCATTCTAGTGATGTACTTTGTTATTTGCAGGAGTTTATGCATCACGTAGGCCTGTTTATGGCCAAAGAACGTGGAGCCAAGATAGCAAATGAAGTGTTGTTTGGTGCAGGAGAGAAGGTTTAATAACCGTGTTGTGTAATAAGCTATTATCTAGAGAATAAAGATACTTATATGTGGTTGGTCCAATAAGGTGCAAATGGTCGTGTGGTGGCGACCCCCCACAGGACTGTATCATATGTATTAAAAAAAAAAAAAACCATACATCATCATCATATGTAAAGTATAATGATAATGATGTCAAAGTTAGACAAGGTTTATTGCTAAATAAGTCGAGTCTTTTTCAAAAGTTTATTTAATTAAAAAAATTAGACTCCGAGTCGTTTAAAAAATCTTAGGTTTAATAATAATAATAATAATAATAATAATCCTTTGTCAAAAAATAATAATAATATGGTTAGTTTATTGATTTAATTGCACTTTTACTCTCTTTACTATTGTTATTTCTTAAATTTGGTCTTTTTTTCGTGAATTTAGTATCTCACTATTTTAGTTTTGTAATTTTGATTGATTTGTTAACTTAACATCTAATATTTAATAGACATGTCGATGTGATAGTAGAATGCTAACATGAATGTATTAACAGGATGTGTAAGAGTGTCACAATAACATTTAGACATCAAGTTAATGAATAAATCAAAATTACACAATAAAAATAATGAATGATCAAATTCGTGAAAAAGAATGAGACCAAATATGCGAAATGATGATAGGAGAATCATTAACCTACAAGTATATACCCATTAACCTATTGAGAAGCATGTTTGTAACCTTATTTAATAGACTTTACTATAAAGTATACTTTTGAATCATCAAAGTTTTAAAAGGGTAAAGTAAAACCTTAGAACGAGACTTATATCAAGTAAACATGTCAAAGTGTAGGCCTTTGATTTGGAAAATAGGTTAGATTCAAACCTATTAAAGCCTAATTAAGCTCAGACCATTTCCCCATGATTCTTGTAGACCAGATACATTTTTCAAATTATTTTACATTATTAAAGTAACAAAGATAAAAATACAAGAATAATAGAAATCATAATTAATCCTTGTTTTAAGGTATTTGGATGTTGTTTTTCCTTATTCACTAATAAATCAATTAATTGAATTGTTTTTACAATCAATTCAATCTACCAATTGGATTGGAGGCTTAAATTGTTGTGGGGAAGTGTTGAATCTCAGGCGAGGTCTATGCAAATTATGGTTCAATTTCAGTTAAGTGCATTAATCGTACACTTATGTTTTATATTTCTCCCCTTCTTTTTAAATATGTAGATTGATTTTATGATAATTAAGGCCAAACGCTATCCTCATTCTCTTTTTCTCAATATCTTCAGTTTTCCAAACAAGAACTTTCACCCAATTTTCATTCCCATAACATTTTCTCTTTCCCCAAGAAAGTTCAATTATGTGTCAATAAATTCAATACAAGGCATGAATTAACTGGGCATACTCTCCCAAGCTCATCCACAGGTCAGGCAGGGATTTGAAAAAGGCAACTACGGTTTTGTCATCAAATAAAATCTGTATTCAAAATTTTAGCTTGACACTTTCGGGGGACCTTCAATTTGTTGACTGGATATAGAGTCAATGAGGAAGCTAATACTAAAACACTAAGACTTCTAAATACTATCCAAAGTAAGAAGACAAAATTGTGATGACAATTACATCATAACAGAAAGAACAATGATATCATGAATTTTATGATACATGGGAATTTTTCTTATAATTAGGAACAATGTACAAAGTTGATATACCCTGAACACTACACCTCCATAAAATATGGAATGAAGAGACTAGTACATTGTGCTTTAGTGCTGATATTATGAATCCCTCTTCATTCTATAGTTAGTCAAGCTACAGCTACCAAGCTTAAGATACCTCAGTCATTTGAGTTCTAGACAAGCAGCCCAATGCTCAATCTATGCTACTCGGCAGAAAGCTGGTGGTGAAGATCTTTTAAAGCTGTACGTCATAGTCAGAGAGAGAGAAACAAGAAAATCAACAATCAGAAATTTGATGTTCACTGAAAGAACCATGCAGCAGCTATATGTAATTAAAGTTAGACACTGGATACCTTAAATGGAAACCCTGCAGTGATTGGTGATATCTTCCATCGAAGCACAATTTAGCATTCAACAAAACCTAGAGCCTATTGAAAATAGAAAAAGCTTCAATTACATTAAAGAAGCTTGCAACATGAAACCTTTACCAATTTAAATATTTAGAATCACCCATACACTTCATGACAATTCCTCTAGAAACCAAAACCAAAAAGATACAGAATAAAAAGAAAACCTTAGCATTTAACAACCCAGCAATTGAAATTTGAAACAAGAATTTCCATTTTCATAAATAGATCTTTGCTTTCTTTTGACCAAACTTAAAGATTTGTATTAAAAATGAGTAAATACTTGCTGATTATTTTATAGGCTAAGTTACTTTTTATTTATAACAGTACAACTGTAAACATGTAACAGGGACTTGGATATTATAGTTGATTATTATGGTTTTACAAATTAAACCTAAGCCTTAAACAAAATTATTGCATCGTTATATATCACATAAATTATAAAAATGATAAATAGGCTGGCCTATTAGGCTAATAAGCCTTCTTAAAAAACTAACCCTGGGCTCGATAATAAATAAGGCAGACCAAATTTGGTGTCAACTAATTTCTACTATAAATACAAGTATTTTGTTCCACATCTATATCATATGCAGATTTGTAGATAACCACAAATTTGATTTGTTCACATTTACTCACTGACCATACTAACAATATAATTTTCTAGCTTGCAAGGATAAAAAATTTTATGCCGCAAACAAATTTCATCAGTTACTACTTGCATGCCACATGGATCTTTAATGAGAACTTACGCTGAGAATCTGAAGAAAGAATTTACAAGTCTCTGATATTATGAACAAAACCCTACTGTTGAAGCCTAAGCCGATTGAAGAAGACCAAAAAATGATACTCAGGAGCCCAATACACAAACCCAACAACTGGCCCTGCTTTTAGGTGCTGCAAAATTCAACAAAAGGCATGTTGCACTCAAAAACATTTGCACAAAAGTGAGAGAATAATTTCAAGGAAAATTTCAAATTAAAATTACAACAGCAATAGGATTAAATAATTAGGCAAGATTGAACAATACAAACCTTCCCATCGAGAATCACAAGTTCACCATCAACCCATCGGGGATTCTGAAACCCTGGCTCAGCCAGCCTCCCTTCACCTTTATAGCGAGCAATCTGAAATTACAACAATATCAGAGTAGAATACAAAAAATTAATAATCTCTTCTTTATAGTGAACTAACACCAATTTACTAAAGATTTGGGGGAGGGGAGGAACATAGAGCAATGAGACTGAGTTAAGACCCTCAAGAAAAAATCCCATACCACGCCAAACTCTTCAGGTATTATCCCTTTATGAGGCAGTTGATACCTCTTTCCAATTTTTGCACGAAATGCCACCTAAGGTCAAGGAACATAAACAATGAGATGTATGATACAGACTGCATGATGAGAAACTTAGTAGCAAAAAGAGAATGCAAGTCCATTGCAGAAAAAAATACAGGAAATATCTCACTTTAAGTTAAACTCAGTCAATAATACATTGATATAAGTTTCCCAAAGAAAAAAAATTATTCACTTCTAACAGAACATGTTTAATATTTTCCCTCAATCTAGTAACAAGCTTGAAGTTGAAGATTTAGTTCTTATATAGCAAAACAAAAGTACAATAATATTAGTTTCCAAAGTTTGATCCATTTAACTACTAAATATGACAGTTAAAAATGGTTGAGCACAGCAGAACACGTGTTAATGTATCAACTATATTACAATAGTTAGAATTCCAAAATGTTGTTTTATTTTATAAATAGCAGACATACATAATATATCCATGTCACAGAATACCCTCAAATTATGTATGGGATGGCACTTATAGCCAGATATACATGCTAACACAATGCATAGAACCATTCAAAATTGTTAATCAATAATGACATCTAGAGCCAGGCATTTGGACTTTGGTTCTATGCCCATTTTTAGTATATATCCCTCTAAAAGTTTTGCCCATTTTTAGTCCCTCGTTTATTTTATATTTGGGACTAATTTTGAGCAATAAAAATAATTGAGGGAGTAAAAATGGACGAAAAATTTTAAAGGGACGAAAAATGCTGATAGAAAATTAATGATGGACTAAAAGTTGTCGAAAAAATTGAGGAACTAAAAACTTAATTAACCCTAAATAATATTTAGCTTATGTAATAGTTTGCTTTGACTTTAAATAATCATTTATTACTTAAAATTTATTCAAATAGTATTAGTTATTCTTAATGTTATATATATATATTAAAACTAATAGAAAATAAAAGGTATCCTGCAAATACTCATAATTAAAATCAAGGTAGATAAACTATTGCTATCAATCTCAGCATATTTCTCAACACCTACAACATCTATAATTTTTGCAAGCACAATTAAAAACTGCATTTTCCACACAGAGGTTGCTACTTCAACCACCCCCACCCCCTTTCTCCCAGGACCTCAGATTGCATATAGAGAAAGCAATATCACAGATAGTTAAGGATGGAGGAAAATCATTGTAATAATAAAGTTTACAATATTACCTGGCCAGCTGGTACATAAGGATCCCCTGTAAGCTTCAAAGCTTCTACATACTCATAAAACTCAAGATCTGAAGGCTCCTTAGCCCCATTGTCCTCTTGCCACTGACCAAACCTACGTCTTAGATGAATAACTTCAGAGGAGTAAAGCCCATGTGCACCAATGTATAGACCTGATGAAAATGAAAATGTGTTACTCAGTTTACACTGCACTACAGATTAAAAACATCCTACATTCAGCAGTCAATATTCAGCACCTCAATTATCAAATTGACAAATTCTCTAGAATATCACCATTTAAAGGATCAAATGGAGTTGGTATTTCAATGCGATTGAAAATTGTTGACCCAGATAATTGGTGATGGTTCTGAGCCTGGCTTAGAGTGAGATTTATCAATTCTCCCACCTCTTTCAGCACCTAAAAGATTGAAGCAAAGCATTATAGTCTAAACAACTTATGGATAGATTAAACAAGGATATTGAATTTTGCAAAAATTATAATTTGCAATAAATATTCAACTACTTAGACCTACCTTTGACGGTATCTTTCCCCTTCCAATGAATTTAGCAAGGTCAAAAATAACATGATCAACTCTGCGTCGACCTTGAAACTTAGTTGATTTATCTGATGAAGATTTTCCTTTGTCGAGACCAACCTGCTGATTGACTTCTTTTTCAACAGTAAAGGAAAATGAACCACGACCCTTCATCTCCAGCTTAGCAGGAACTCGAAGCAAATCTCTAGCGGATAGATTACTGGAAAGTTTCTGAACAAGACCACCAATGGCAATTTTCACAGCAAATTCATTCTGTTCTTCACGTTCAAAAGTTCCCAGACCAGCATTTAGTGCAATCTCATCATCTCCCTCCTGGTCAGTCTCAGACTTAATGTCTTCCAGTTCTAGACTTTCTGTATCATTTTCCTTCTCTTCATCTTCGTCTTCGTCTTCGTCTTCATCTTCATCTTCATCCCCATCTTCATCTTCGTCTTCGTCTTCATCTTCATCCTCAATTATCTGCTCAATCACATTAGATAGATCACTGTCTACTTTCTCTGGGGTTATCACCTTGAAAACCTTCACCTTTACCCCAGGAATCATATCTTTCAAGACATTCTGAAATCCAGGCATTCCCTCAGCTGGATCAGAGCCATCATTCCTATCATCACCATTTTCCAGATCTTCAGTACTCACAACAAACAGCTCACTTTTGTCTTCAGTAGACTCCACTGAACTCAGTCTCCCAGCAGCATCCAATGTTTTGGAGGAGGTTGTTGGGGGTCCATGGAAGGCCCCTCTTCGTTTTAAGTACACAGCCTGAAAATTAAAAGAATATCGTATTGCAGTATTGCTATTGGAACACAATAGATTATGACTGAGTTATGTATTATTGTTATTATATTTTTTTTTTGAAAAATAATTATTATAATTGCTAGTCTACTTTACAATGGCTATTGGACAGTGGTGTGTGTGTAAGTGTATTACTACTCTCCTCATGTGTAGGTTGGCACTCTTCATACTTTAATTGGACAAAACGGACTATCTCTTCTTACTCAACTTCAATGACAATGTCAATTTTAGTAATTAACAACCTAATTAATCAAATTAATAACTGTCTCTCTCCCAATAACAACTGTCCTCATAAATCATTCTCTCTTAATAACTACCAATTAAACCTTCATCTCTCCAAATAAATTTTATCAATTAAAATATATTAATCTTATTTAATCAATAATCCAATGTTAGATAATTTCAAACATCAATGATGATATAAAATTACACGCCATGAATTGTACATGCTTGACCTTTATTATTATTATATTATTTATTAATCTTATATGATAACAAAAATTTATGGTATTTTTATTACAATTTTAAAAATAATTCATTATGGTTTTTCTTTTTTCTTTTTTTAAAGTAAATTACTGTATTTTTAATTTTATAAAATAATGAGAGAAAAGTTCAAGGCTGGTAGATATGAAGAAAGATCTATATTGTTGGTAATTATTAGTATGGAAGATAAACGATTACTTATTTAACTATCAGTTTTTAATTACTAAACTGGACAGTGGCATTTAACTGCTTTAAGTTGAGTAAAAAGTGGTTTTATTTTTTTCCTATAAAATGTGTAGAGTGCTAAACTAATACACATGAAGGACAGTAGGTTAGCACTTTCCATAAAGGAACACACACACCATAAATTTCTGAAACAAAAACAATCGTTTTAACTCATCAAATTTGAGCCATGGGTACAAAGTTATGATTCCAGAAGCATACTAGTTAAAATCCAAAAGGCCTCCTTTGTATTTAGGGGAACTCAGCATGAAGCCATGAACCCAAAAGAATCAAATTGAGGCCCATAACTAAATCAGAAATTTCACTAATCTGAGATTGTATTTGTCCATTGAAATTTAAGACAATGTGAAGCTCCAAGCACTAGGAAGTAACACTGCCCAATTGTGTTTGAATCTGCATTAAAATTAAAAAAAAAAAAAAAGAAAGAAAGAAAAAATCCAGCCCAAAAGTGTTCCATTTCCATCAATAAAATCCAACTTGGCACCAAGCCACCAATAATCCATATTGGTTGGTTGGTATTCCCAACTGTTAATAATTTTTAGAACAGCAAATCTACCAGAAAATAATAAATCTCATATTCATAGTTAAGATACATTAGTGTTTCAAATAAACAATTTGAAACTTAATTTGGATTCTGAACTACAAGCAATATACTTCATTCTTGTATGTAATCCCAGTTCTTCCTCCATCATGCATGGGTTTTTTAAACAGAATAATTAGCAGAAAACTTGTTTAACAGTAAACATAGAGGATGATCCTTAGCATACCCATATATTCAGATTTTAGATAGCAAAATTTTGAATGGGGGAACAGAATCCATATTCAGCGCAATAAGTTTTCTCTATGAAAATGTTTAATTTAGCTCCAATTTTAGAGAAGATTGTTTGCTCTTTATATAGTAATGATCCCAGCATAAGTAATAGAAATTATGGGTTCAGTCAAGAAGAGATACCTGTGACTTGAATTCACCTTTTTTATCCGTTGTAAGAAAAAATTCAAATAGAGGAATGCCAGCAGCAGATGTTGCAAGTTGCCTAGAAAAATATGGTAAAAGGGTTAACACCAGAAGCCACACAAGGTAGTAGCAGGATCACCTAAAATATCTCATGTACAGAAATTCCTTGAAACACATCAAAAAGTGAAAAGTTGTTTACAAGGCAAGCAAATAATAAATTAATTCCATAAGAAAGATTCCATGCGAGGAAAACAGATGGCACTGAAAACACTTGTACGGTTGTACCCATAAATGGTAAATCTATAGAGAATGAGAGTATACAACTTTGTCTAATGACAATCAGAGCATAAAACAACCAGATTCATATAATTCACCACTTAGACTCCACATAATAATAATTGTTTCAAATTTGAATATTATTTAGTGCTAAAGAAAGCATGACAATAAACTGCTAGCTCATCAAATTGGTCAAAGGTTATAACTACAGATCCCTGTAGCAATTTAAAATTAATTCCAGCTAAATGTTTAAAAGATAGTCAAAGACAAGGTTAGTAAAGAAAGACAAACTAGACTATAAATTAGCCTCATTACTAAACAGAAAGAATTGAAACAATGAGGGTTGAAGTCAAAGCAACTTAATCCTGTCATAATTATGTCATTCAACAAACTTATCTAAGATAGAATAATCATAATATTACTCCCTGACAATCCATCCTTTTGTTTATCTTCTCAGTTTATTAAGATATGAAATATACCAAGTATGTACATCAAGATCAATCTCGTTCTCATATCCAATTATCCTGTTGTTATCATGAAGAAAATGTTATACCAATGTGGTAGTAGAGAAAGATGTTTCATTTCAAGTCATTGTAATATTAAACTGTGAAGTGTGAACACACAGAATGAGAGAGAATGTTGAAAGGTTAACAAAACTAATAAGGCTCCCACTAACTTAATATATATATACACAGGATGGCAAGAAATAGGTCACACGTGTTCATGCACATGAGCTCATCCCATTACACTTCTCAAGAAAATGACAATGTATTGTTTTGTCCTTTGTTGAATTAGAATTAGACTACGGAGTAGTTGGCTAATGCAATTTCACACCATCTAGAATAAATATAACTATATGCCACCTCCAACAGCATGGGGAAAGAGAGGTTGAGGCAGAAATCTAACTAGTAACTAGCTGATATCCCTGAATCTTTATTTATGCATAAAGGAACTAGGGCTACAAGAATATAAGCACATAAGCTAAGGTTGATTTGCCAAACTTATTTGAGTTTATATGCTGCTGCAATAGACACTTATAAATTATGAAGCATCGAGTCTTTGATCATGTTTGGATGAGCTTATTAAAAGTGCTTTTTAAACCCACAAAAGCTACTTTGTGGCTAAGACTAACAAATAGGATTAGCACAAAAATAGGCTAAATTATTCCTAACAAAAGATTGCACGGTTCCTAGCTTTTAGTTTGATGTTGGGTATAATTTGAAATGATTGACAATCACAAAAATAGATTAAATTATTCCTATTTCCTAACAAAAGGTGGAGGAACTCTAAACCCACATATTTTAGACACATTCACATAAGCCATTCCTCTATAGTACAATGCAAAAGTGGTGGAGCATCTCCTTTACCAAAACAAGCTTTTGTTTTCAATTCATGAAAGAGGCAAAGAGCCTACCACACTTTTTATCATCAAAATAAAGAAATTACCTAGGACTATAACTCCTTGCCACGTATCTTCCATGCTCAGGAGTTATGCGAATAATTAGACCATGTGGATCATTAACACCTTCCGAAATGCCAGCCCACCAACCCACCTGCAAGAGCCAATACATGTCAATTTTAAAGAATTTTTATTGAGTATTGATAAGTTCAAGAGATATAATAATAAAATTACAAGTCAAAATCAGATGTTAAAAGCAGCGCAACTTTTTGGCAGAGCGTAAAACACTAAAATGTCACATAAAGGCATTAATCCATTTGAAAAATAAATAAAGGATACAACCCGCCAACTCATGCAAATGAATCAGAACCATAACTACAACCAAAGTAATAAAAAAATGCACCCTAAAATCCAAAACACAATAATAAGCAAATCAAACATGCTCATAAAGGGAATTTTATTTGCTATCTTCTAATATTGACTGTCATTATATTCGACAGCCAATTGCAAGCTCTAAGAATAAATTCACTCTAAAACAACTCCTAATGACAAATAAAGTAGCAAGGAAAGTCTTATCTTGATGGTGCAAACAAATTTTCAGCTAAGTAACAGTGATTTAAGCAGCTACAAGTATTACTAGTGTTACCCTTTGACATTGCATCTGACATTCTATTTCCACCACAATGCAAAGATATTCACGCAAGTTGCATTAAACAAATTCTATCAGAACTCACAAGTCCAGCGCCGGCTTTATCTCTTAAGAAAGCTGCATCACCATACCGCTCCTCTTTTATGGCTCTCTGAAAGTTTGGAAAATATACATATAAATTTAAAATGTATATAGGAATGGGATTGTGAAAAACGAAAGCACAAAAGTTGCAGGCCAGTATAAAAAAAGCTTTGGCTATCAGAAAAGCATCAAGTAGTCAAAATTCCTACATTGAGATAAGACATCACTCTTCCAACACTGTCGTTGTTAGCTGCAGCTGCAAATGCCACCTTAAGCCTGGCAGCATCTTCATAATCCTCCAAATACACAGCACGACTTAACTGAGACTGTCAAACACAAAAATCATGTCAGTAATTAATTCTCACTAAACCAAAAGGTCACCCAATAATTTTTACTTATATAAACGTTCAAATAAATTCTACTCAAAGCATGGCATAAGATTTACCATGGACATGCAAAGTAAATTTGATAGCATCAACAATAGTTTTCTTCATGTAACAGTAAGAACTTGCCATTAAATTTTGACAAAAACTCCTTCAAAACTATTAACTGTTAACTGAAAGCAAGCATAAATTTGTAACCAGGAAGCACCTCTAACTTCGGGAACACTTTCATTTTCATATTAACGATTTCCATTCATTAATTAAAAGAAATATCAAAGCTTAGGAGAAAAACACGAATTCCTATTTTAAGCGAAACAACAGTGTCATAAGTAAAAGATGCTAGAGTAGAAAATTACTAGAACTGTAAGCTTTGAACGTTGTCGTTGTTTCCACATATGAAAATTCCTCAGATATACTAATAAATTGAATTCTTTTTTCGACGAATCATGAAACGCATTAACATCGATTCACGATAACAACATGCACAAAAACCACGATAAAAGCGCGTAAGAAGACGCGAATTGAAAACAAATCCGAGGCACGCGGCGGAGCACCTTGAGAATCGAGAGGAGGCGCTCCTGCTCGTCGATTTCCTCGAAATGCCGGCGCCAGCGATCCCAATCCCAATCCTCGTCGTCGTCGCCACCAGCGGCGCGGCCGCGGCCGCGATCTTCGGCGGCGTTCCCGAAGAACTTCCAGTAGGAATCGACGCGCTTGGCGACCTCGGCGAAGTGGTGCAGCACGGAGTCCCAGCCGCGCCTGGCGCCGTTGCTGCGGTGGTCGTCGGAGGCGGAGGCGAGGCAGCGGCAGGGGGATTGAGAGGGGAGCGGGAGGAGCGACGGCGTCCGCGCGGCGAACGGAACGGCGAGCTTCGGAGACGGAAAGGTGAGGGTGGGAGCGGAAATGGAAGAAGCCATAAGAGAGAGAGAGAGAGTGAAAGGAACGAAGGAACAAATGGATGGATATGTGTTTGAAGGAAAAGGAGATTGGGAATATGCTATGTTGTGTTGATTGAGATTACTATTGTTGAGCTGGGAAAGTGAATGGGATGGAACATGAGGCTGGGAAGTTCGCTGTGAAAATTTTCGCGATGGATCTTCACGGCTATAGATTTTCTAGCCACAAGGGGATAAGGATGAATGAAATTTCTCTTCTTACCATACCTTCTCTCTATGACTCTATGCAATGTAACTTCCTTCTTCTTCTTTTTTTATCTTTTCACGGTGGCTATTGATGGCTTTGGATTGTCATTCAAAAAGGTGAAAGTTTGGGCAACAGGTGGCACTAAACAAATTATTTTGTCGGATTAGGCTAAACCACACTGTATAGTACTATACTACTATTAAGTAAAAAATAATATATATTGTGCTTGAATTTAATTTAAATGAAAATAACTTCTAACATGTAAGGGAGTAATTCTTTTGAAGAGTTTAATTTTCCTGAATTCAGTTTAATAACTTCTACACTGTAAATTAATAAAAAAAATGTTTTAAATATAATATTTAAAGTAATTATTATAAAAATGAACAAACATATCGTATATATCAATATGTGATTTTATGAAAGTATAGAATTTTTTATATTATCAATGTATTTTAATTATATTCTTTTTATAATTATTGTTTAGGTCATTGAATTGAAATCATATTTAATTAAAATATGTTTGGATGTACACACTAAATACAAAATTATACTTAATAATTAAAAATATTATACTTTAATTATAAATAATTTTTAATATAAATTAAAAAAAAATTATACATTTAAAATATTTTATAAAATATTCATAAAAAATATTTAATCCGTGCATGACACGGATCACACACCCTGGTTATACAATAACTAAAACTGAGATTCAGTTATAATATACACTTAAAATAAAATAATTAGAATTGAGAGGCCGTATTTCAATTGTAAGCCTGATATATCTAGAGCCTAATGGCATAAATCGATACATCACCATTAGATGTTTTCTAGTCTTGGTGATTTGCATATGTAATTTGATATAATATAATTTGGAATTTTATATAGTTCAGCGAAAGAAATTTTAAACATATTATAAAAAAAAAAGACTTTTGTTTTTGTTATGATCTTGATTAGAAATGGGGTGTAAATCAGAATTAGATGAACACGTGTCTGACCCGTGCCCAAATAAATTTTGGATGAAAATTCATTTTAAATGTAATAATAATAAAAGCACTCCTAATTTCTTTATCCACTAGCCTACAAGTACACCTAGCATATTTCCATAATTTCTCCGTACGTAGCCATTAAGAAGACAAGGACCACGACTTGGTCAGATCTAAAGGGTAGATAATCCCAGTACGTAACCAACAATTAGAAGAAGGAAACCATTTAGACATCTTTGAATTACTTTTTACAAAAGAGTTTAATTTATATGATTGAATGAACAGTGAAAAACTGTAAAAATTTACAGTTTTCTTAAACAGCCTTTGAAAACAAAAATAATTATTTCTTCTCCTAAAGTAAAACGGGACCAAATCAACCAACAGAATTTAATACATCAACATGTACACAACATGAAAGAACTTTTTATTTAAGGTTGTTTCCACTGGCCATCCCACCACAGACCAGAATCTGAACCACAACCAATGAACACATATTAACATTAACACTTGATATCACAGTTTATGAGGACTTCTTGTGCAATAAAGGGTCACTAATGACTTGTGGCTCAAAGTCTGGTTTCACATAGCGGGCGAGTGTGTCTGCATATAACTCATACCGTGAAGTCATTCTGAAACCCCACTTGTCCTTCAGTTGCCTACACAAGTTAAGATCCATGTCTGTTACTAACAAGCCATCCCTGTTGCGAGATAGAGATGGCGTGCACGATGCATCGGGTGCTGAAACATAACTGGATCCATAGAAGTGTCCAAAATCTGCATGTGCTGGCTTTCCATCACCGGAAGTAAATGGATTGGGGAATGTCTCAGTCCCAACACGGTTGATTGAAGCAACAAAGTAACTATTAGCTATTGCAGCATTACGTGCCTGAAAAACAAAAACACTTTTAAATAGGTTAAGTTTAGCAGGAAGAGTAACGTATGCCAACTAAGGGAGTTTAGCTCAATTGGTTGAGCAGGGTGCATTTTAGAGTATAAAGCGCAAAGTGATAATTGTTAATTAGAAAACCAATGGTTAAGATTGTGATAAAATATATATACATGTACAACAAATTACAAAGCTGTTAAAACATCAACCATTAATAGGACTTCACACTCTACCCTCTAAAAGTGCATCCCACACTTTAGTAAAGTCCAATTTTCTTAGTCACTTATAGGCTTTAGCATCAAATTATGGTTAAAAGTTCTATATAGCCCATCTTGAAAGAGTCCTATATTCAATATAAGAACTAGAAACAATAATTAGTTAAAAAGAATTTAGCATGTGTTCTGTAAATATAAAGCGACTAACCTCTATTGGCCACATTGGTTCACTGAGTTCACCAACAGTGGCAGAAGGGTTGAAAACAATCTCCGCACCATTCAAGCCAAAGGCTAACCAATTTAAAGGATGGTGCCTTCCATAACATATATTAATGGCAATCTTTCCAAATGCTGTTTCAAATACAGGGTGGCCAGTATTTCCTTCCATATAATATGTGCTCTCATTGAAGTCCCCAACTCTTGGTATATGGTTCTGCCAAATGTTATTATGTGTTCATGAGATTGGTAAAAGGGAAGCTTTTTGGCATTAAAATTAGAAGCAGAGAGCTTAGGCAATTACCTTCCTGTGTTTCCCAATTATATTGCCGTGATTTCCAATTACAACAGCAGTGTTCCATATAACCTCTCCATGGTTAATATCCCTCTCAAGAATAGGACTTATAATCACCATGTTATATTTTACTGCAAAGCTTTGCAAAAATTTTGTTGATTCCCCATCAACAGGTTCTGCAAATTCACACCATCTCTTCTCTCGTGTGCAGAAGGCAAATGGCATCATCCATGCTTCCTGCAATGGAATTATATAAAAACATTTAAGATTTTGAGACAACTATGTGAAATCAATTGGCAAATGCTCATACTCATGCAACCTACTTGCAAGCATAATACGTTGACTCCAGAAGAACCAGCAGCTTCAATTATTGGCTTTAGTTTCTCAAAGATAGCCTTCTTTTGGTCTGCAAAGTGAGCAGTGGTTGGAAGGGAAATAGAGTTCTGAATCAAACCAACCCTCACTACTCGAGGTTCTCTTAATAGTTCTTTGTCAGCACAAAAGGAAAAGGCCTGAAGTAAACCAAATTAAAATTCACTAGATCAACAAGAAATATAGCACAAATAACTGTTAGAATTTCTATACAAAAGAAAGATGTTGTGGTTAATTAATGGACTAAACTAAAACCATACCATTTAACCAATATTAGTTAATAGATTCCAACAATGATTCAACAGACAACAGACAACAGCCAGACAAGAAAACGAAGATTAGTTGTTCCCCTGTTCATCATCCATTGTGTTATTGGAAGGAGTGAAAATAGGAGAAATGAAAGTGACAGAGCATTTTGCTATAAGGTATATGCCTGAATGCATCCTTCTATTCATTTCTTCCATTTTTGCATGAGTATACTTCTAGCTTAATGCCACTTCCTCATGAACAATGCTAGAAACATGTCTAAGAAAGGTGCAATTCACCTTGTAAGATGTTTAACGTTCATAATAATAAAAAAAAGGCCAAGAAACCTATTATTGGCATAGAACGAAGTGTCAAAAAAACCCAAAGGCAAACTGCAGTTTCATTTCACAGAGATATATGCAACATTTTAACAGAAGGAAACAAAAAAATCCATGATCTAGAAGGCATAGTACAGAGTACAGACATTCTTGAGGTGTCTAGACATTTGCTTCAAAACATACTTTTCAGAATTTAAACATAAATTCCATGATCAAGAAAGTTTACTTCAGCTTTTTTGGGTGGAAATAACCACCCTTTTTCAAAAGCTCTTTCAAGAAGTTGTCAAAAGTAAAAATCAATTATTTCTTCAAAATAAGTTGAACCAAACACAAGCATAAGCAAGATAACATAATCCAACATTCCTTTCATTGATAAAAAAAAAAAAAATTGAATCATATAGGGAAAAGTGGATTGTATCATACCTGGAGGTCAAAACCATGTTCCACAGAGAGGGCAGTTGCAGATTCTGGGAGAGCAATTGTTTCAAGTGCTTTTCCACAATTAAGCCCAGTAAGCAAACGGCTGACTTCCTGCGACACGGTACACAGTACTATCAGTGAGCCATCAGCAAAAAGTGCCAATTTAATACGTGATTCATGCAAGCACCACCAACTCATTAAACCAATTTAAGAAGAAAGACGCATGATCCATTTTCAGTAAAGCTTGAATAGCTTCCAAGATGATGTTGGAAATGTAAAATTTACTTGAATTATTTACAAATGGAAAAATCCCCAGCCAAATATTTTTTTTATAACCACCGTAATTAGGCCTTTGTCTCTTCAGTGGAACCCCAGATATCCTCATAAACTTCTGTCCTCTCGGCCGGCTACAGGACTAATTCTCATCCCTTACTAAGAATGTATTTTGTTGAACCAGGTCTTCCCCCACAAACATAATGTATGTTGCCAACTGAACTACATCTCGTCCAGCCAAATATTTAAAACTTATTAAAATGTTCAATTCCTTCTCTCTTTTTTTTTTTTATCTGCAAATATTAGTTGTTAGTATGTTATGTTAATGGGAAAATTCGAACCCATGCCCTCTTTATTACTCCAACCCTTATGCCCCTCCCCCCTCCCCCCAACCAGTAATCCACCTTACGACTCCCATGTTCAGTTCCTTCTTACAGAGGCTTAGGAAACTTGTTGGAATCCAAACTAATCAGAAAAGTCAGAGTACCACTTGAAACAAATACGGAAACCAGATCCCTTGAAAGTTGCATGGGGAAAGTAAAACACACAAACCCATGACATGAATCAATAATAAAAAATAAAAAAATAAAAAAGTGAAATACAAACTTAACTATCGGCATGAATACATACAGCATCAGAGAGGTGACGAAAGTGGGTACCTGGAAGTGATGGGGGTTAAGATTATCCTTGAGAAGACGGTGAAGAGAATCGTAGCCACAAATTGATGCCTTGGTTTCTTCCTTCGCTTCTCCGTTTTGAGGCTTCTCCATCTCCCACGTTGTTCACTCTCAATCAGCGTCAGCTAAGAGTGGCGCTGGAATGATATGATATGATAACGATGATATTTTAATGTATGATGAATAGAATCACGTATTCACATGTTTTGTTTTGTTTCTTTGCTTGCTGTTTTCAAATAGAACGATTATAATAATCAATCACTTTAAAGTGATTGTCGTATCTGGATTCTGGATCAATCGCCAACAAACGCAGGATGTCTGTCCTAAATAAATAAATAATATTCACAGTAATTGCAACTTTGCAAGTTTTTTCTTAATATATATATATATATATATATATATATATATATATAAAATGATTTGTAATTGGATTTTATAACGTAAATATATCATCATTAAAAAAAATTAATGTTATTTCATTATTTTACTTTATACGTGTAGGTTAAGAAATCATGAAATATAATAAATATTTATATCCATGCAGGGAGATGCTCGTATATTTTCGATTTGTCCTTCTTTTTGTGAGCCCCTGCCCTGCTAGGTCAGGGTCTGCTTTTGCTGGTTAATTTTTTCCTTGTTTTTTTTGGGCTGCTAAGCCCCTGCTAGTCAACAAAAGAAAAAATAAATAAATATTTTTTTATTTATTTTAAAATTAATTTTATATTATATTATTATTATTTATTCATTTATTTAGTATTTCCTCTATTATTATAATTAATATCATCTTAGAATTGAAAATATGTAATTGATAGTATAATTAAAATAAGGATATAACTAACAAAATTATAATGAATAAGTATTATTTTACAATTTTAATTAATAGATATTTAAAAATATTTTTTCTTCTCAATAGAGAAAGAAAGAATATTTGATGCAAAAATTTTTTAGTGTTGTTTTGGGTTGTATTTTCATGGGTATGACGGGTGGTGCTTTTGTTGGAGGAAAGCCCTTTTGATGGAGCTTGAGACCTCTCTTTTCTTCTTCTCAAAACTTAGTTAAAGATCCTTTTTGATAAGGGAAACTCTACCATATACTCTATTGTTTCATGATGTTGAGTCAATTGATTTGGGTTATGATGTCAGATTGTTCTTGTGTTGTTTTCCTTTTTCCCTTTTTAAAACCTAAGTTAGGAAATTTAAGGACTTTCAAGATTAAGCTTGATTGAGGATGTTTTTAGGTAGATTAATCGGTTATATATGTAATAGAAGTGTTTAGGGTTTGATTGGTCTATTTTGGAGTGCTTGGAAGCCATAGTTGGTCCTAAATCTAACAATTTTTGTGCCCTTGTGAGTTGCAAAGTTTGCGCTCTGGCTAAGCCAGCAGCACCTCTGGCTAAGCGCCACCTTCATAGGTTATGTGTTTATACCCAGCAACAAGTCATGGCTAAGCGAAAGGCTCTTCTAGTTAAGCTAAAGCAGGGAAATCAGAAAGTAATATAGGGTATGGCTAAGCTAGCGAAACTCTAGAAATGACTTTAACTAGCTCACTAAGCCAACAACACTTATGGCTAAGCCAGGTACCTTCTTAAGAGTGAAATTTAAGAGAGTGCAGGGGCTGGCTAAGTGAGGCATCAATCTAGCTTAGCCAGAGTGTGCTGAAAGCCTATGTTTTTTTAATTGTCTTTCCTCCTTGTTTCCTTTGGATATTTATGATTGCTTAATGACTACGAGTAAGGTTATTTTGATGAGGGTATCATGTTTTCATATTTCAAGGAGAATTATTCTTTGGTTTTAGGTATTACCATGAAAAGAAGAAGGTAGATACTTATGAATCCTATAAATGTTTAAACAAATGTAGTAAGTTTATCTATGAGAGAATGTTTTTATTGTTGAGATTATCATATTGTTGATTTAGATGCTTACATTTTGTTGAAAACAATACTTTCTTATTGGGATGTATGTGTCTTGTTGAGGTGTTTATGTTTTGATGAAATGATTATATTATTGATTATGTGTTTGTATGTTGTTGAGATGTTTCTATGTACATGAGAGAATATATTTGCAAATTGTTAGGTTGATGATATATGTTGTGGTGGATAAATTTGATGTTGGAGTCGTCCCTATATATATATATATATATATATATATATATATATATATATATATTTAAAAGGGGTTATTTATGTTCTTTGGGAAGATATTTTTAGAAAAATGACTACTTTGGAAAGTGAGTTTCACATCAGGACTTCGATCCACTAAAGTGACCTAGGGATCTCGTTTAGTTGGATATCTTCTTGAGTACTCACCCCTATGTTTTTCACTTCGAATGAAGTGTCGGAGTGGTGAAATTACTTCCAAAGTGTAGTTGACCCTTTAAGTGTATATGGGATGGATGGTTGTTGTGGATTGTTGTTTGTGAAACTTAGTCCCTTGAGACAAACCATAGGTGATATGGTGGGTACGGGGATGTCGTATCTCAAACCTCAAGTGAATCAAAGTTTAGTTGTTATTGCATATGGGTAAGCACGTAAAGTTGAGGGTACTAGGTAGGCCTTCAGCCTAGTGCTGGATAAGGGCTAACGCCGAATAGGCCTATAGAATAGATAGGTGGGTGAACTCCACTATCCACACTCATCTATTCCGACAAGACCACAATTCTTCCGCAGGGTCAGCCCAAGGGACTCCTTAAATGGTCAAAGAGAAAGACTATGTTAAGGGATGAGGCCTATTTGGGCTGCTCATATGGTGTCAAAACTCTATGTAGTATAGTCGGTGTTTCATGTTTGAGGTTGCCTCAAGGCTTCTTCTGGTGTACGTCAATTGTTATGATGGTTAGTAATGATTGAATTGTGATGAGACTTTTGATTTATGATGTTTAAATGTGATTCATGATGGTTGATGTATTATGGTGATAGTTGGTGATTGAATTTGATGTTGTTGGCTATTAGTGTTTTGTTGATGTATCTATATGTATTTTTGCTATAGATTTCTGGTTAACATATACAGTATTTTCAAAGTTTATAAAGTTTAGTTTTCTCCCATTTTTCCTATATTTGAATCTGTTTATAATTAAATGTATAGTTTTGTTTTTGTAAGCTTATCCTTGCATATGGCACATGTGGTTGTGACTATGTTGATCTCAAACTACACATTCGGGGGAGCAAACTTTTAGGAGTTGTGCTATCTTGAGTAGCGCGCAATAGAGTTGGATCATCCTTTCGAAAGCATCGTGGATAGACTTGCATGGACGCGAAGACATGGCTTTTTATTTATGTGGTTTTACTATTTTATCTATGTATATAGATAATCAGCTTAGGTTTATCTTATGTTTATCTTCCAAGAGTTTTATGTAAATAAATTTATATCTTCTTTTAAAAATGTTGGAGTGCCATGAGGCACTAAGTTTGATTTAGTCCTGTTTTTTAAATGCACCATTTATTTGTTTTTTTTTTTAGTTGTGAGTGACATCTTTTGCGAACAACAATAATTTTTATACCTTTTAATACAATATATCTTAATTATAATTCAATCACTTGGTTTTAAATAATTTTTTCTTTTATAAAGTTGTGTTGTTTTAATTTTTTATTTTTTCTTTAAATACTTTAGAAACTAATATTTATATTTGTGTAATATACTTCTAATTAACCTTCTTATAATATATTATACTATTTTTTTTAATAAGTATAAATTATATTATTTTATATGTTTAATAAGCATACGCATATTTATATATTGGAAATGGTATAAAATATTGATAGAGCATTATTTAGTATTTATTGGTGGCTCATTTTGTGCATAATTAACACTTTTGTGGTTGTTTTTGTTCCTTTTAATTGAGTTTTGTGAGATTGAACCTCATTGGGTCTAAGTGTCAAGTTTTGTTAATTTTTGCAAGTTTTTTCATCTTGACATTGTTTTCGTGTACAGGGCATAACTTTCTGCACATAGCTACTCTGATTTAGGTGATTCTGGTCTCGTTTGAAAGCTAAGAGGAAGCTCTATAATTTTCGTCTCACAAGCTTAGCCTAATTTGGACATTTCAAGGGTCAAAATCGAGCTACAAAGTTGCGGTTTTGCACTTGGAATTTCCAGATTTAGCTTTTTGGGCTTTATTTTATGATTAAGTGGTCCAATATTGTTTTTGATAGATTTTGATAGATTTTTAGGGATTTTATGACTGGGCTTCAGTTGTAATAGGTCCACGTTTTTATGGCAATAAATAGCCTTACTCTTTGTAGTGACATTACATTACATTACTTTACAGTTTTCAGAAATTAAATTAGGTTTTTGCTCTCTCTTCTTCTCCCTTTCTCCTCTCTTATTAATTTTCTGAATCAAACCCTCAATGAAGATGTTTATGGAGGGCTAATCTCTTATTCAATCCAAGGGTGTCAAGACTATGGTAAATTTGATTTTCTCTATGCTTCAAGATTGAATTTATGATCTCTTAGGTTCCTCTTTTCTATTTTTCAATTTTCTAAATCTGAATCATGATTATGTTTGGATTTATATTAGTAAATTGAATTGGGATTAGGAGTTGGGTTGATTAATCCTTTATGGTGATCGATTGATTGCTTGTTTTAATATGATTTGTGCTTGAATTTGGTAATTAGAGGTGCGATTGTATTCCCAATTTTTCTAAATATATATGAGATGATTATCTCATGAAATTTGTATAGAATTGATGATCATAGATTCATTTTTAATTTTTAATTTATAATTTACCTGTGTATTGGATCCTTGGATTGTTTCTCTTAATCGTTTTAATTAAATTTTGTTTGTCCTATTTTTAATTACTACAATTCTGAACGAATTTCTCCCCTTTTTTGTTCGAATTTGTGTCTCTAAAAATATGACCCAAAAATTCAGTAATTTTGGCTGTGATCGATTTGACAATTACTATCAAATACCAATATATACAAATATTGTTCTATACGTCATATGTCTCCCTTCTCATCCTCCTAATGACTTCTGTATTATTAAGTTTTTCTTATGGCAAAATATATAATTTGATGAAACAAAATACATCATAAATTTGTTTGTCCACGCTACTAATAGGTGGTTGCAACTTAGGAAGTTACAATTAGAGCCGGGCAAATGGGTAAGCCCGCCTGTTTAGCCCGTAAACCGTTTAACCTATATACTGTTTAGCCCGTCCGTTAAGCCCGCAAAATAAACATACTCTATTTTAGCGAGCCAGCAACTGTCTCATTTAGTCCGAGGACTAAACGGGCCGGCCCAAAACCGGAAAAGAAAAATTAAAAAAATTGAAAATTAAATTTTTAAAACTAAAATTTAACCATTTTTTAAAGCCAAATAATTTATATACATTAATACATATGTAGCACCTATCACCAAAAATAGAGTCTTGAAAGGAATTTCAATTCATTGAAGGCATTACTTGTTAAGGAGTAAGGACTCCACTTATTTACTATCAAATATCAAGTTTTTATGCCTAACTTTCTAATTTCTATTCTAACTTCTAACTCTTCTATGTAACTCAACGTCACTTACTAAATCTCTAGTCTCTAGGTTTTTTTTTTTTTTATTTTACTTTAAATTTTATCAAGGTATTCAAACTTTATATTTTTTAAAATTAAAATAGGAAAAGCCCGCGGATTACCCGTTTAGCATGCGGTTAAACCCGTTTAGCCCGCGGTTAAACCCGTTTAGCCCGCGGTTAAACCCGTTTAGCCCGCGGGTTAAACGGACCGGGCTAAAAAGCCTGCATTTTAAATGGGATCAAAATAACTTAGCCCGTATACAGTACGGGCTACGGGTAAACGGGTAAGCCCGTGGGCCCAAGCCTAAATGCCCAGCTCTTGTTACAATATTAAAATTAGTAACGTATAATATTATAATGTGAAAGAGAAGAAGAAAGAAACATTTTTGATAGAATAGATAGATTGTATATTATAGCAATGGACTGAGGGGGCCTAGCTCAGTTAATTGAGGAATGTGCGTGAGTTATTGTAAACTCTGGTATCGTGTTCGATTTCTACAGGTATATTACAGCAATGGGGATCCACTCAATGAAATGAAGTAATGCAGAAGTGCAACAACGACAATACACAGCATATATGTAAGTAACATAATGCATGCATATGTTATTATATATATATCAGTTATTAAAAACATGAGAGAAAGCAGGTAATGAGAGGAAAGGTAGAATTGAATAGAAATGGAGAGTAGAGATTAGCGGTTATTAATTATGTATCCAACAGCTAGCAGAGGGGAGCTTCAGGGGGTAGTGGTGGTTGAATCTGATGGGAGGATGCGGTAGCAAGGAAAAGGGGGTCGAATTGGAAAAGGGCCTGGTTGAATGAAGAGTGGAGGTGGAGGAGGGGGTCGAAAGGGGCCTGGGAGAGTGACACGTGGAGGTGGAGGTGGAGGATTCAAGGGCACCAGACATGGGTAAACTCCCGGAGGAAATGTTGTCTGCAAGAGATGGCGTGCTGCTAATGCCATGTCCATGCTAATTGAGAAGGAAATAGCAATCACAAAAGCCAAAATGATCATGCAACTGTAGTGAGAAGCCATGGTTGGTTCAATTCTAACTTCAATTTCAATTGGTTGTAGATATATATATCTTCTTCAAGAGGAAGTGTGCATATTCTAAACACACTAGTAGTGACTGGCCTTTTATAGACAATCAATGACTGAGACCCTTTTGCCCTCTCTTGTTAGTTGACCTTCTTAAGCTAGGTTTTTTTCTTTCTTTCTTTCTTTCTTTCTTTTTCTTTTTTTAAGCTAGAGGAAAAAAGTGACATATAATAGATAGATCCCTATTGATCAGACGACACAAGTTTAATTAATAATGTAAAAAATAATGGTTAACAATTTGCTACAAGTTAAATTTTAAAAACTAAACAAATAAAATTGAAAAAAATATTTTTAAATTTATAATATACAAATATTAATAACATAATAAAATAATTTTATAATTATTATTTATGAATTATTTATTATACTATTAATATTATTATATTTTAACTATATATAAATATTATTAGGCTTAATTGTAATTTTTATCCCAAACTTTTTTATTTTTGACAGATTTTACCCCCAACAAATTAATTTGGCACATTTTACTCCCAATTTTTTAAAAAAAATTACAAATTTTACCCTCCACAGTTTTGATGACGTGGCATGCTGACATAAACATAAAAATGGGGGTAAAATTCACCAAAAAGTAAAAAGTTAGGGATAAAATTTGCCAAAAATGAAAAAGTTAGGGGTAAAATTTATCAAAAAGTAAAAAATTTAGGGTAAAAAGTACAACTATTTTAGCATGTCACGTCATCAAAACTGTGAAGGGTAAAATTTGTAACTTTTTAAAAAAGTTGGGGGTAAAATGCGCCAAATTAATTTGTTGGGGTAAAATCCGTCAAAAATTAAAAAATTGGGTGTAAAAATTGCAATTAAGCCTGTTATTTATAATATAATATAATATAATATAATGATATAGTTAATATAGAATTGAAAATATTAAAATTAAGGATAAATTATTCATATGGTTCCTTATCTTTATTTTAGGTTATAATTTGGTCCTTTATTTTTTAAAAGTTACAAAATGGTCCCCTAAGTAATTTCTTTATAGCATGTTTATATAAAAAAAATTAAAAAATACATTACTTCAAGGATAAACATGCTATAAAAAATTACTTAAGGGACTATTTTACAACAATTTAAAATAAATATAAGAGATCATTTTGTAATTTTTAAAAAATAAAATTAAAAGCTCAATATATTGAATTAGGATAGGAATAATTCCTTAAGTTAAAATAATTCCGCGTCAATTAATTTTACGTTAACACTTGATTGTCAGTGTCTTTTAATTACACGTTATTTTTCTTTTCTAATTCACATACTACGTATTACAAACTGCCCTATATTAATAAATTGTTTTTTAATATTCTTTTTAGTAAATACTTAGTTTTAATATTATTTTGAAAAAAAAAACACAAATTAAACAGCATGTTTTTGTTCTATGGTACTGTTGGTGATGGTTCGTTAGTACTTTTTTTTTTTTTTTTGATAGATGGTTCGTTAGTACTTAGTACCAACAGGCAACAGTACTGGAGATTCATAAGTACTAGTAGTACTGTTGTGCCTTGGTGGTCTCTCTAAATAATTCAACCGAGTAATTTATTACTGATTATTATGGTTTACTTTTTTTTTTTTTAAGAGATTATTATTGTTTACTAGTACTGCGTGTTTGACACTCCAACCTGCAAGTGGCAACTGGGACGCCACCACACTAATCACCCTTTGATCCTCTGTGATTTGCGTAAAAAGTTGAATTAACCATAAATAAATTAATAGCTGTAATGCTTGATACTAAAATTCCCAAAAGCTACGAGCATATCTCCTTTAGGTAACGGTGCTAAAAATTTTATGAATGTCAATCTAACATATTTTGTTTTTATTTTTTTTTAAAAAATAATTTAAAATAAACCAGTAAGTAGAGTTGAGTGGCTCTTTTTTGTTTTTATGAAATTAAAAGCCAACAATAAACAAAAAGGGATAGTTGAATCAATAGATAACGTTAAACAAGTTCTTAAAATTTGGCCTATTGATAGCATTAGGTCCTAGCTAGAGAGACTTAATTATAGTCAACAAATGCACAAGATGGATCCATTTATACTAGGTCGTATTTATCCTCTTACTGGCGGCTAATTATCAAGACTAATACACAATTACGGATCCACCTCCCTAATTATTTTTATACTATCCTATTAATTGGACAAAGTGTCCTTTTGCACAACTAATAAAATAACAAATTGATAAAAAGCACAATAGAAATATAAATCCTCAAAAAGAAACGGGTTGGAGAACAACTTGACTTCACAAACTTTGAAGAACGTGTTTTTGATTAACTTTGAACTAGAAAAGGAGTTTAACTTCTTATGGAATATGTACTACTCGGACTCGGACCCCACCGAGTAATTGACCTGACCGAGTAGAGATCTCTTACTCGGACTAGGGAAATAATAATAGAAAACATATCTTACTATAAGATAAGATAGAGAAAGATCAGAATATAAGATAATGATAGAAAATAGAATTATCTCTATCAAAATCATAAGATTTGAGGAGATTTAATAGGAAAATAACCCTATCTAATCTCCCATTTACTCCTATAAATACAGCAACGATCTAATCCCAATGGTGATACCTCTCCTTTCTCTGCACCTCTAATTGAGCGTCGGAGTGTCTTTGCAGGTACACCCCCACCAGTTACGGAAGAGATCCCGGCGGAGCCACCGCATCGGAAGACTTACCAAAACTAGGTAAGAACATTTGGCGAAGAAATAATTTAAAATTACTTTGCATTGATGAATTGATTACTCATGTAATTTTAAAAAATCATATTGAAAATATTACATATAGAGCATATGTCTATTATAACTAAACATTATTTGTCCTAAAGTAAAATTTGGATAGATTTAAAAAAAAATACAACATTCAGATATAAAAAACAAGTAATAATTTAATTTTATAATATCATAAGAAATTTAAATATTTCCAAAAGATGATATTCGTTGGAATAGATTAATATTAAAATATTACAAATTTAATTACCCAAATAAATTATGTTTACTTAATTTCTTTTCTAAACTTTTTAAACGTAAAAAATAAATTTGTTTGAATTTAAAATCATTCTTAAAGTACATACTTTAACAAAATATTGATTTTAAAATATGAGTTTAATGACTATGCACTGACAGTGTAAAATAATTTTACACTATCATCCAATCACAAATCACCGTTTGAATGATTTTTAAGATAATTATTGTAAAAGTCAATAAATTTATCATACATGGTGGGTTGTTATTGGATGACTGTGTAAAATATTTTATACTGTCAGTATATGATCATTTTTCCCTTAAAATATTATTATACTATTATTTACCTAAGAGTTACCTTTGAAATGAAAGCAAACTATGACTTTTGATAAAAACATATTTTGAATATCTAGATTTAAATATTTGTTACTCCAAAAAAGACTTTAACCGACCATATTCAATAACTCAAACATGAGTCTAATAATCGTGTGTATAGAGATATTTTCTCAACTACCAAAAAATATCATCTTAAATTTTTTTTTTCCCTTAATACTACATGCTAAAAGAATTTATTTATTTTTTCTATCTAGAACTGAAATATCCTGTAATATAAAAATAAAAAATATTGTTGAGATCGATGAATTTAAGCAAAAAAGTTTAAAATGATGATATGTGAAAGGTAGGACTTTCCTTTCTTATACAGTAAATAGATTATTTTTTTAATACATTTTATAAATAATTACTTTTTAATATTATTTTGAAAGAAAAAAAATATATATGTTATGCTATTGGACTACGTATTGTGCTGTTGGTAGTGGTTTGTTAGTAGCAACTAGATTAGTGACCTGTGCGACGGGCTATTTATTTATTAATTAGTTAATTGATATAAATTTGTTCTTAAATATATAGGATAATAAGATAATTTCTCAAACTGAATGACCAATAATTTATAGAAATGCAACATACTAAAACCAGCCATACATCTACCTCTCATGTTGCTTAACAGGAAAACTTACTCCATTATGCTTAACAGCAAACATAAAAAAAGAACTAAGCTTACTTGCATCATAATTTAGCATGAGTAATTCATCTTTTATCATATGACATATTCCATTTGTCTCATTTATAAAAATATTGTTTTCTAATCAAGCGAAAGTTATAAGTATAAGTATGTCCAATGAAGTTCTAATTAAAAAACACATTCTAACTTCTCAAATGGTAAGATCTACTCCCATAAATAAACTATCAAACACATACAAAAATATCATGATTATTACTAACTAATGAATTGTATATTGATGCTTATTAATGAATTATATAGATTTAATGGAATAAGCTCGTACAATGCACCGGTTAATATTATATTTTTTTTATAATTTTATATAAAGTAGAATTTTCTAACTAATTTTTTTGGTGCATATTTTCTAATTACTTAAGGAAAAATAAAAATATTTCATCATTTTTTATTTTTATATGAAATTAATATTTACATATTTGATAAGTAAATAATAATTTAAAAGTTTCAGTAAAAAAAAAATTGACAAAATTGTGTGTGTGTGTGTGTATATATTACATTAAAACACCAGATTATTTTTTTCAAAATAAATAAGGTTACAAAAATATTTTTTATTTACAGCCTAATTTTATAATGTAATATCAAGATATATATATATATATATATATATATATATATATATATATATATATATATATATAATATGAAATTGGAAAATGTGTGAAGAACATATTAAATTTTTATTGAAAATGGTAACCTATATGTTAAAATAATTAGTTAAGGAATTAAAGATAAAAAAAATATTCAAAATATTATCAATACATTCTCGCTATAATTTCCATTATGCATTTCTAATTGGATGACATTTGAATAATTTTTTTTGGTTCCCAAAGGACATGGAATTGCTGAAACAAAAACCCAAGAAAGATACATGCATTAAGCCTCCACTACCAGCACATTATATCAAGTGATGCCTACCAAAGACTGAAAAACTCCCTTAGATACACAATGTATCCCGTGTAAGCATGTTTCTGACCATTATTCCCTACACTTAGATTACCAATTTCATGTAGAGTACCATTTTCTTGTAAAGACATTCGGAAAGTTAAACCAAATCCTACAAAAAACTTCTACCACATACACTAAAAGACAAAAGAATTAATGTGACTCATATTTTTGAATTGCACTGGCTATCTGTTAATAAAAAATGAGCTCATGACACCTGCATAGTTATTTGTTACATCTTCTAAAACTCCCATTACCCAGCTGCTGCTTGAAAAAATAACTGAATAAAAATTCCACCCGTCTCAAGGAAAGAACGGTGAATATATTTTATTAACATTCATTGACCTATTTTATTTTCACATCCATTGCTATATACTCCAGAATACCTCCAACCTTCAATCACCCACAATCTTGTCCTTGCACCACTTGTAGTAGCTAGCCTATGCCCAAAATCACACCTCCAATCTTCCTTACCAATCCCCTGTTGCTGTGCTCAACATAGAAATTTCAGCCAACAAAATTCATTTAATCCCTTACTCAAGACAGTTACATAACAAAAAAGAATATATTTCAAGTTTGCCAATAACTTGGTCAATAACTTTGGTGAATAAATATTTTCTAGATGGTACAATCGATGCAATTAAATTGTTAAGGTTCTCTATTAATTAACTTTTACTGCCTTAACTTTAAGCAAAGAACTTGCAAAAGAGTTTTATCTAAAATTTGTCAAAGCTATATGAATCAATTAGACAATAAAGATCACAAAGCTTATCTATTCTCAGAGATTTTAACTCAAGCATAATTTTCAATTTCAACCTTGAACTTTGACATTAGTCTCTTTTTTTTAATTGATCACATCAAAGATTGTAGTACATGCCACAGGAACTGCAATTTCAATACTGCAATACAAAACACGGGAGTTACTATATATGCTAAGAACAACATACATTCAATAAAAAAAATAGTAAGTGGACATTTTTTTTTATTGAAATTCAATATTGCAGAGCTAACCAAGCACCTTAGTAAGTTTAAATTACTAAAAATTTAAGCAAACAATTAAAAGAAATGAAACACAACAGTTGAAACTACCAATTAAAAATGAATATTTATCACTCAAATTATAATCTAATATATATTATAGATTAAATTGAAGACCAAAGACCACAGAAAAATATACACAACTTTACCTGTCACAGTAAAAAATGAAAAAAAAAAAAAAAGAGAACCAAATAACATGAGGGAAATTAAATAATCATGTTATCATGTCTCAATTAATTGATACCTTTTTTATTGGATATAATATGAAGTTGTAGGGCAATATCATCCCCTGAAAAAAAAAAGACTTCATCTGCTGATATATATCATAGAATTGTTCTTGACAGAAAATTCAAAATTGAAAGATACAGGATCTTCTCTGAATATATTTTCATGCTTGATTGCTTGTTCGGAAACCACAAAATCATAGGATAACCCTTACTTTTCTCCCTATATATTATACTGATGCAGTTTATTGATGCAGAAAAATTCCAGAGTGCTCCTCTCTTGGCAGGTACTCTTCTAGGATTATCTCAAAAATCAAGTACTCTATAAATAAGAAAAACTCAGTATCATAAATTTAATCGAAAGTTTTAATTGTTTACACTAAAGGTCTAATTATAGGCCTAATAATGATAAGCAAACTAAACTAACTTTATCCTAACATCAACAATTATATAATTAAAATTTTTTGTTGAAACACTTATGCGTTTAATTAGGATGACAATGTCTTATAGATAGTATAGTACAAAACTAAAATTAAGAACTTACCATTGTCCGGTACCAAGATTTATAAGCTCCAAAAAGACAAAGAATTGTTTCACCTTTCTTAGGATTGAAAGCTCCAAGCAGAGGAGCTTTTTGAAGGTTCAAAAAAGAAAGTTATTTCTGAATTGATGATATCCTTTGATCCCAAATAGGCTGGACATAGAATTTACCTCCACCAAAGAATTCTGTTACTGTCAGTTAAGAACATATATAACAATGGGGCATATCATTCAGAATTCTCTAATACAAAAAAGGCCATTTATAATACAATAATATACTCAGAACCTTGAGCACTTGTTGTTTGTTCTAAACAGTTGCACCATTAGACACTTCCTCCCCTTCAACATAATTCTCGCAAATCTGCGATATAAATCACTTTAGAACAGTAAAAAGTAAAATAACAGTGGCAATGTCAAGCATGATTTGGGACCTTCTCCTTAATTTCAGATTTTGCTTCTTGGCAAATTGTTCAGTTTGCTCCAGAAGATGAAAATTGGGAATTCTATCATTGCCAAAGGAGGTTTGCAGCTTTGCAAGATCAACTTCGAGCAATATAACTGCCATATTGGTCCTTGACTCACGTAACGAACCCAAGAAAGTTCCAGTTCTGTCAATAGTCTCTACCTCAATCTGAAAATTATGAAAAATATATATTATTAAGGAAAGAAATGACAACATAGATGAATTTAGAATTTATAAAGGAATACGTAATTACCTCAACATCTCTGCATTATTTTCTGCCTCATGAGTGTTATGGCTTCGTCAAAATATGGCTCATCATGACCAGGACATCTGACACCGGTAAATGAGAAAGCAATTTTGTAAAGGCTTATTTCAGTCAATATTAATAGTAGAGAAAAAAAAATGAACAAATGCAGAAGATGTAGTTATCCAACCTAGATCTCATAACATGTTAGATATTCTCTCAAAAACAGGGAGCAAAACATAAAGGGAGAGACATGAATTATTAGTTAATAAGCTAAAATAGGGAAAAAATTTAAAAATATTTAAAACTTTTATAGGTTGGATAGTTTCAAGAGTAATACCTTCAAGAGTTGCTAAATTTAAAACGCAGGAATGCCCTTTAAGAATGCATACACTTTAGGAATACGTTGTATCAGCCCTTCTGGAAGGAGGATTACTCCATTGTATTTGTCTGAGCAATAAAGACAAATGTGATAATTAGATCTATACACACATATATAAGACATCCCTTCAGATAGTTCAAACCTTGCTCTACTCTAGCCTGAACTGCATCAATAATCTGTTTTGTAATTTCAGAAAGGGTAAGCTTTGATGCAACAACCTCCTCACCAGAATTACATGCATAAAGCATATAAAAAAAGTTTGTTATGAAACTATCAATGTTTGTGCCATAAATGATCCGAGACAATAATACTCACAATGTTCGGATGGGACTCGAGTGTGCATTCCAAATCAACATGTGATGCCTTGTGTCCCATAAGACAGATGAAATAATAACACTGAAAAAGAAAACACGTTCAAAGAGGTACTTAAAAAGAGAATTAATGAAAATAAAACGCTTACTTTTATATTTTTATACACACACGGACAATTATATTAGAGAAAAGCAAGATACATTAGACTTATCGCCTTCTATGCTTTATATACATCAGTCAGATATTGCTGATGAACTGAGAATTCACCTGAATAAACAGAAAGCAAAATAGATTCTCCATTATGGTCATTATTGCTTTTTATAATAGGTGATACAATGTCAGATTACCAGGTTCAGGTTTTCTATATAAAGCATATAGAAGAGAAAATATATTGCCCTTCATAAATAATCAAAACATTATTTGTATGTTGTGCAAACTGGTTTCTACAAATTGGTTTTTAAAATATCCATTCAAAGTGACAGGAACACCAACCACCAACAAAATCCAACTACCATAATCAATAAATTGTAAATTGAAATTAAAATAAGTAATTCAAAAAACAGATAAATTTTAAACAAAATAAAAGGGAGTAATTTAAAGATCTTGATTTAACTACTTCAGAATACAAAAAAATAAGCAAATGAAAGGGAGTAATATAAAGAGAACTCACCGAATAATAAAACTGTGTTCTCCTTTTTCCTCCGAGTGTTGTTTAACTTTGATGACTTCAATTCTGAGTTGGTGTGAACCTTTGTTAAATCAGTGCTGAGCATTTCGATTTTGGATTCGGTGCTGGGGATCGTGACCACCTCCATAGTGTTGGTGATTGGGCTTCATATGTTCACGTAGAAGAAATTTTCTAATCGGAGTAAGGAGCAAAAGCCGCTCGCCGTGTCGAAGTTGCTGGTGAAGAAAGAAGAAGATGAAGTCCATGTTGGTTCGGGGAAGACCATGGTTGCCATTTTCTTCTGAACTCAAACCGCTGAGGGCTTTGCCAAGGTGTGTGTATATTTAGGATCTTCGAAATGGAAAAATGGTTTTGGTCCTCCTACTCATGCAAGTTGCTTTTCAATTTTGTTGAAGATGAACGTAGAAGGTGCATGCCTATTTCAAAGAAAGGAAATGGAAAATTGAAGTCATGCTTTATTACCTTGCAGACTGTGCAATTGGTATTAACTATTGGTTGTGTTAATAGTGCATTTATCACCTAATGGCATTCTCTCATTATTTGTGCTCATTGAGTTGCCAGATTAAATAACAATGAATGGCACATTTCCTTAAGCTTTTGTTTAGGAAAACGAAAAATCAGATAAGAAGGTGGTAGGAGGAGTTTAGGTGGGAAAAATTGGCTGGAGAAGTAACTCCATTTATATATATTATAGATAATTCAACCACATAATTTATTACTTAATATTATGGTTTATTACGTGTTTGGCAATCCAACATTGCTTATGGTAAAAAAGTTGAATTTATCCTGAAGTAATTAATAAGTAAGGTATCGAGCCTTGTGGAGAGAAAAAAAAATGTGATTGGGAGGAGAGTAAAGGTAGTCAATCATATTCCCCGATAGATATTAGTCATCAGCAAAAATGATAGATATTTTATACCAATGTCACAATAACAAAAAAAAAAACTATTGTGGTCCACGATAAACCATATGTGAAGCTTGTTCACCCTAGCATTTGTCTAACAAAATTGCATACTAGTAAGTAATACTTCCTCTGGACCAAAACTATTGATGTTTAAGGTTAATGCACACAATGTAACAAATATTTAATACTACTCACAAACTACACATTTAGTCTAAAATACCCTCATTTAATATCTATGATATGAATAGTTGTGAAATAAATCATAATTATATAGGCCATATTAAATAGGGGTATATGTAGAAGAAAACAATTAATGAAACCTGAAACCTGTAAAACATCAATATGGTGGAATTAGTCTTGGTGCGACATGGTAGCCACATCATATGCGACTTACATGTGGCTGACAATTTATTGTCACGTGTCATCGTTAGCCACATCAAAAACATGACTAATAACGTTATAGATTGAGAGATCGATTCCATAGATATCTAAAAATGCGAGGACCAAATTCATCCATCTTAAAATACATGGGCTAGTATCAAGTTTGATCGAAAATAGAAGAACCTAAACATATTTTTCCCAAAATTATCAAGAGTTGGCAAGACAAATGGCTTGAATTGTTGATTTCTTTGGTGGTCCCAAAACAGAACCAACGGGACAAAATGTTGAACAAAATAATCAAATTCAATCAAAATCAAAATGAGTTAGTAGTATTGGTTAATCAAAACCAAAATGCTGACCAAGTATTACAAAGAATTTGATGAAATAATTTGGAGGCAAAATATTCAACATAATCAAAATCCTCAAAATATCACTAACATTGTCAAGTAATTAAATAATAGACATGGTTCCAAATTAGGTCCAATCAACCCTATTTTATATATGCATTGCTAGATTATGTTTTGCAAGCAAAATTACCTAAAGGGTTGGAAGTACCCAAGTTTTTAAAATTTATTGGTGAAATAAAAGGAATCTACTATCAAACATGTGGTTAATAGAATGTGAAGACTTGACTAACAATAAATATTTGAAAAGAAATATTTTCCAAGTTGGTTAACAATGAATACATGATCACCTTACTCAAACTCAAGAGGTTTATACATCTTGTTAGCATACCACCTTTGATGACCTTGAGCAATCTTCATATTCTCCTTAATCTTTTTGATCTTTTTTATCGTCTATTGTACTAACTTACTTCATACTATTGTGCTCTATCTGTCTTGGTACCAATATGATGGTGTCCTAAATCTTCTCCCATATGAAACTTTATATGATGCCGTTCCTATGCTCAAGTGAAAATTGTTATTGTAGGTGAATTCCAACAGAGGTAGAACTTCATTCAAACTTCCCATGTGATTCACCACACATGCTTGTAGCAAGTCCTCTAATGTTGAATTGCCTTCTCAAATTGCCCATCCATTTGCAAGTGATACAACGAACTCAAACAATGACGTGTCCACAATGCTTGATGTAGAGTTTGCCAAAATTGTGATGTGTATTTTGGGTCTATATGAGATATCATGCTTGAAGGAACTCTGTGAAGTCTAACAATCTCTTTGATGTATAATTACGTCAATTTCTAAAAAAAAAAAAACTTGATGTTAATATGTGTGTTATAAGTCATTTTCATCCTTCTTGTCGTCTTCATCTTCTTGTGGATTCACGACGTCCTCTATAGGCTCTACGCTGGCTGAGCTCTATCACCGTCACTTAAACCTATGCGTCGTCCAAGCCAAACAACACTTCAGCAATGGCGCCTAGCTCCTCGCCCAAGCCAGAAGATCTAACTCAAATTCCATCACCAAACAGGCCCTAGCCGAAAAGGCCATTGCCCTCAAACCCAAGGATGCGACCTCTCACCTTTTGAAATCCATGGTGCTCGATCTCCAGGGCTTCCAATGCATTGTGCTCAATGTCGCATTGTCTCCACTTGCAACGGGGTCACTCGCCAACAACAAGAGGGGTGATGCATTGCTAAATAGAGCAAAATTAGAGATCATGATCAGCGAGCGACACATTGACTCAATGTTGTTAGATTTGAGCGGCTCAGTGAAGTTGAGTTCGAGGAACGCGAAAGTGTGGTGCATGTGCTACAAGGGAAACAAGATGGGAAAAAAAAGTGAAGAAGGCTTTAGGGTTTGGAAATTTTAACTTTTGATCTGTCTAGAGATTGTTTGGAGATTAATTGTGGGGATTTCAATTTGAGGTTTAGAGATTATAGGGATGAAGGATGTGCGCTCAAGTTTTTAACTTTGTTTTGCTAAAAATCGTATTTAAAAATTAAATTACAAAACTAAATTTTGGCGATAAAAAATTTCCACAAATTACAACACTGTTTGCCACATGTGCAACGTCCCTCTAACGACGTCAATGAGGAGGGACTGAAAATAGTATTTTTCCAAATTATGGAGACTAAAAAGAGTAATTTTCAATTTGGGAGACAAAAAATGGCCCAGATTTAAGAAATCAAAAACATGTTTAAGCTAAAAGAATTTTTGATAAAATATGTTTTATTTATTTTTCGTTTTATGCATAAAATATATTTTATTCTATCACCTCTATATATCATTCTTTTACTTGAATAATCCATACAATATTATCTTCATATAATATCGTCAAAAAGTGTATAGCTATTAAACTCAAATAACAAATCTCTTATATATATTGAATCAAAGAAAACAACCAAATATATTGTCTACTTATATGAAGAATTATATGTTAGTAATATTTATCGTCCGAATCATTCTAATGTCTTCATATATATGAAGAATTATATATTAGTAGTAAACTAATTAGGAAACAATACATGAAATAACGATATTGGGTTGGCACTAGGTAATTTGATTAGAAATATCTAAATGCACCTCCCTGTTTATTAAATGCACTCACTTTTGTAATTTTGTTTTTTTTCTCTTTCAAAATTACCCCTTTCTAGAAATTAAATTACGAAAAATATTAAAATTTTAAGACTTCTAGAAACTAATTTCAGAAAAGTGTTATAATGTTTTCTGGAAGTTACTTTCTAACAATATTATTTTTTTTATCAGCCAATATTAGTTAGTTAATTGTTAGTTTTTTTTATTAGTGGAGGATTCGAACCCACGACTTTTCTCCCCTCCCTTATCCCTTCACCATCAAGCCAACCTTATAATCCATTTTCTAACAGTATTATAACGCTTTCCAGAATTTAATTTTTGGAAGCAAAAATAAGGGTTGTATGGATATATGTTGAGAGACACAAAGTAAGATTCCTTAAATGTTGTCGTCTCGGAGTCCACCCTTTACACTTTCATAAAGCACTTCTCTTTGATGTCATTCCTCCCCTATGCACCCATTTACCGTTGGATGTGTTGCTTCGTCCTTAACCCATATGGCATCATCAACTTTGTTGCCAATATCTAGATCTACCACTTTTACTTCTAGCACAATCACTTCCCCCACTACACCTCTATCTCTGATGAACCTTACCCACAATATACCATTGTTGAGTACCACCCTATCGCCAACACCACCACCATGGTCTAATGTTCTTCTTTGTTGTTGACACCTACATAATTGAAAAAGAGATCGGGTTCCTACGCTCTATGTTATCACAAGTGGTGGAGGGATTTGTCAAAGGCGGAGGTGTAGTGGGGGGATGATTGACATCAAGGGAAAGTGTTTTATGGGAGTGTAAAAGGTGAACACCGAGATGACAACATTTAGGGAGTCTTGCTTTATGTTTCTCTTAACAAATCCATACAACCCCTATTTTTGTTTCTGGAAAATAAATTCCAGAAAGTGTTATAACACTTTTGGAAAATAGTTTCCAAAAAATATTATAACACTTTCTAAAAGTAGTTTTTAGAAGTATTAAAAATTTAATACTTTCTGAAATTTAGTTTTCGGAAAGGGGTGATTTTAAGAAGAAAAAAAATACACAAAGGAGATGCATTTAACAATTGCCTTTGATTGGTAAGATTAACTCTAATGTCTGTCTAAGTAAAAGTATATTCTTAAGGGAGTTTTGTTATTTTCACACACTTTTTTTTAATCAGCAAACAAAATTTATATAAGGGTACCAGTAGTACCAAATTACATGTACAGAAATTTCCACCTACCCCCAGTTATCATACTTCCCGTAATTGATTAGATTGCATTTATGCTGAAATAGTCATAAATACAGTATAACCAATTAGTGCAGCACCCACAAAAAGCTGAGATTACATCCCCTTTCCTATGTAACTGGGGTATTGTTCCAGGATAATTACAAACATTCCTATTTCCTGTATATCAGCAGTATTAAATACAGAACCTACATGCCCATATCAGAAATTTTGTGCAGACCATAATTCATAGCAAACGTGCCCACCTCAGTTGTAAATTTCGTGAATTAACTTGCCTCTGTCACCACCAGAAAATCTGCGATTCAAGTTTCACAGCACCTAAAGATCAATCCTGCATCTGATCAAGAATACAATTACCAGGGTTGGTTTGCCATGCCACAAAAGAATGTGAGAAGTCTTTTAAGAGACCTTTGAGCCATGCTCATGAGTAGAACAAAATATTGTTGATGATATTTTCTTTACATACCAGCACATCTTCAAAGATGCTTTCATTTCTGTACCTCCAAAGGTTTCATATGACTGCTCCCCAAATAACATACCACCTCTGAGCCTCCCTTTTTGTCTGACAGATAAAATCATGTTGCAGTAAATTTGCCATAGGGTCTTCATGTAAAACAGTGGTTACCCTTACCCACGATAAGCACTCCTTCCAGATATCTTGTGAAAAGCCACATGAGAACAACATATGATTGACAGATTCTTGTTGTAAGTTGCAGAAAGGGCAAGCCTCTTCATTTGACAGCAGAGAAATATTTCTACACACCAAGTTATCTCACATAGGAAGCCTATTCAGAATGATTCTCCAAATGCGAAATGCCACTTTCGGTGGCACAGAGATACTCCAAATCAGCCGGAAGATATCTTCATTTTGAGCAGCCAATCCATTAGTTTGTAACTCCTTGTATGCTGACCGTGTAGTAAAACTATCTGAGTTTTCAGCTTTCCACCACCATGCATCATGGACTTTCTTTCTCAACAACACTTGGTTAACCAAATTCTGAAAATTATTCACTGAATTTGTTTCCCACATGAACCATTCCCGACGCCACTCAAAGTTCCAAGTCCAAGTTTCACCCACCCAAGAACCCATATCACTAATTTTACAAGGTTGTTGATTAGAGTTAAGAAAAAGTCTAGGAAATGTATTAGCTAGACTTTCCTCACATAACCAACAATCATGCCAAAAAAGTGTATCCTCTCCATTTCCTATCCTCCACTCTACATGTTTCCCAAACCAATTTGTATCATCCAAACCTCCGCAAGCCTTACACAAATCTCTCCACCAAATAGAAGCATTGTTCCTCCCCTCCTCTTGCAAGAGCCCTCTCCAACCCCCATACTTAGAGACTAGAACTTGACCCCACAATGACTCTTTTTTATGAAACAAATCCCACCTCCATTTACCAAGGAGTGCTAAATTAAAGACACTAATGTCTTTAATATTTAGCCCACCATGGTTTTTGGATTGACAAACTCTCTCCCATTTAACCCAACTAATTTTTTTGCTATTCTCCTCTCCTCCCCATAAAAAAGATCTTTGAATCCTCACAATTTTCCTAACCACCCCACTAGGAATTTTAAAAAAAGACAAGAAGAATAAAGGTAAAGAATTCAAGACCGAGTTAATAAGGCATACTCTTCCTGCAAAGGAAAGCAACTTGTGTTTCCATTTGGATAACTTCTTCGAGATTTTGTGAATGATGGGTCTCCATGTTTCTTCCCTCCTAGGATTTGCACCAATTGGGATGTCAAGATACTTGAACGGCAAAGAGAGAGCTTTTGTGTTTAGAAGTTCCATGTACCTCTCCATGATTAAAGGTTCCACTCCAAAAGCCCCAAAGTTGCTCTTGTGGAAATTAACTTTCAATCCGGATATGAGCTCAAAACATCTTAAAAATGCTTTTATGGTGATTAAAGTTATTTTCACACACTTTTTTATAACTTCACACCCTAATTATTTCTTATTTTTATAAAAGGAAAAAGTTACACGGACATGTCATTCAATAAAGAGAAAAAAGAAAAAAAAATATAAATATAATAAGATTTATAATGTAATAAAAAGATATATAAAAAAAATAAAAATGTTATAAAAAAAAAAAAAATTAGGTTGTAAACTTAAACAAGGTGTCAGTTGTCAGAATAATAAAGCATTTCTTAGGAGTAAGAGAGGATTAATTCCAATGTGTTCAATCGCTACGTGTTGTTTTCCCACTGGAAAGGAAACTCGCACACAGATTTCGAAGCAGAGAAAAGCAAAAGCAAATGCTAGAAAAAGAAAACAGATTCCCGTTCCACAACCTTGTGTTGCCTCCGATAACCAGTGTTCTCCGAGAAGATGTCTCGAAACGGCGACATAGAGGAGCAGAACGCGGCCACCACCACGACGACGTCGTCGAGCACAATCAGAAACAGAGCAGACCCGTTCTTGGTAGCGTGCAGGTGCTTCAGCTTCCTCACCTCTCTCGCCGCCATTCTCTGCATCGCCGTCAACGTCCTCTCCGCCGTCCTTTCCTTCAAACACGCATCTGACGTAACACCTTGAATCTTCAATCTCCTCTTCAACGCTTATTATCACTTTCCGTTACCGTCTAATATGAGTTTGTTTCAGATTTTCGACGGCATATTCCGGTGTTACGCGGTTCTCGTAGCGGCTTTCGTGGTCCTCGCTGAGACCGAATGGAGCTTAATCTTAAAGTTCTCCAAGGTTCCGTTTTCGCTTAGTTGTTGTTTCGCGTGCTCCGTTATAATCTAATTGAGTTGAATGATCCTTTCACAGGTTTTGGAGTATTGGGCTGCCAGGGGTATGCTGCAGATCTTGTACGTCTTCCTTTCGATTTACTCACAATTATCATACTTGCTTCCTCTGCTTTCTGATTTAGCTTACTTATATGTAGTTCCTATTAAATCATATGATACCCTATCTTACTCTACTCAATCAACACATTTGGTTATTTAATACTTTTCCTTGCTTAAAAAAACATGTGTTAAATTACTTCTATAATTTGATGTTAGCAAAATAAGTTTTAATATTTGATGTTCAGATGTAAATTTCAAACAGTAATAGTGTTAGTAACTTAGTTTAATTGCATGTTGTAGGGTATAGGGAAGAAAGCAGTGACCACTTGTAAATGTTAGTAGTATATTGTTAATTGGGATTTAGAATAACACGAAATACTGTGAAAGAAAATAGTATTTACTATGGTTTTTGTTTTCTTTATGATGCATAAACTTTGTGGTTTGGTTTTATTTCTGCAGTGTTGCAGTTATGACAAGGGCTTTTCCTGACTATATTAGGGACCGGAGAGACCTTTTTCTTCTTCAGAGCATAGCGAGCTATTTTCTACTTGCCTGTGGCGTTGTTTATGTTGTTTCAGTAAGATCACTGAAGAGAACAAACTATTTATTCATATAATGTCTTTAAATCTTTATTACTTCAATTTAAATGTTATGTATAAAAAAAGTATGTTCATAGTTATAGGAATTAGGTAATAATAATTCAAGACGATTTGATTTTTTTTATTTTTTTCATTCTTTATGCAAGTATGTTAACTTCAAAATTTATACTTTCTCGACTTGGCAAAATATTGGGTAGTTAATACAGTATTATCAGAGTGAGGTCAATGACTTAAACGATTCGTTTTGTTTCTATTTTTTTCCCTTAATACTTTTCATTCTCGGATATCTTATAATTTTCTATTGCCGAACAGACTTGGTATTTTATTTCAGTCCTCAGTCCCCACAGTCCATGTTTGATATGCATTTGGTTGGACACAGTTAAAATCATTTTCTAATAGATTATTCTCAAGCTTCACTCCTATTTTTTTTTTTTTTCAATGATTTTCCTCAATGGACCTTCTAATAATTCTTTTCTAATTGGAAATGGGAATTGAAAGACAAAGCTGACATTTTTTTTTGTTTTCATTGTATTGATTTCTTCTCTCCTCATTCAAGGGTATCCTGTGCATTGGTTTTCTTAAACGTGCCCGCCAGAAGCGGGAGATTACAAGAGAGCAAGCAGCCAAAGATTTGGAGGTATGCTTATGTTCAGATGTTATGATTTAATCTGATTCACGTCTATTATTTGTGGTTCCTTAGTTGCAATTTCTAATTTTGATATGATGCTTGATTTTGATAACGTGCTTGGGAAACCTGCATAATGCATAGCATACTGATGTGCTATAGAGTTCTAAGATTTTCTTCTGATATGTCAATCCTGGTAATGGGAGATGGATTAATATTATCACAATCTGAATCGACCGTTGAGTGTTGGCATTTTCAAATTCTGTAAGGCTATGAACAGTGACTATATGATTTGAAAATATTGTGTAGAGTACAATAGCTACTCAAAACTTCAAGTAAATAATTCATGGGAATGGGAAGTTTGCATATTTGCATTAGATTGTTGTAGTCATATAGCAACGGTGCTTCTCCTTTTCATGTCCATCATCATTGGTGGAGACTGGGTACAAAGTTCAATAGCATCTCAGTAACTTCTCATCTCCACCTGATCTTGTCCAAAACCATCTTTTTATCAAGAAAATCTGCTGTATTTACCTGCTTTCATGGACACATCCAGGAGTTGGACCAGCGCAGAGAGGAACTTGAACAACTACTCATTGCGGAAAGAGTTTAAAACATTTGAAAGTAGTGCTGGAATTAATCCATAGTGAGGATAAGTCTACTGCAAACCAATGAATCTCCGTTTATGTTAGTATTGCTTACAAATTGCTTGTTCAGTCTTTGTAACTATGGAGTTCTGTTCTTAGATGTAGGCTATTAAAGGTAGACTATTGACCTGTTCTCTGTAAATATATAAAGCAATATTTAAGATTGTGTCTCAGCTTTTATAGAGGCTTGAATCCAGTTATAACTGACGATATATAATAAACTCGTCACTTTGTAAGAGCAGTTTCTGTTGTGAAAGTTACATTTTGATGCTGTGATTGGTTGAAGCTATTTTTGAACATTTATAATGTTACAGCTAAGGATCACTATCAGACGATGATATTATTCACTGAATAAGTACGAAACTAATCTCTCAATGTGTGATCAAGCGCTAAAGTGAAGGTTCTTCCCAACAATTTTTTTTCGTTCATATACATGAATCTCAAAATTCAACTCAAAACAGGAAAAAGCTCTTAAAAAAATGATCTTTAATTTAATTCAAGAGCAAATGCATCTTACTTTTTTTTTTTTTTTTTTTTTTTTTTCTGTTTTTTAAAGAAACTTTATCCTTAGCTATTGTACAAGAGGGAAAAGTGAAATGTGTCAATAAGAGAAAAAAAAGTGGAGTTCTACCTTCAGGGAAATCATGGGAAATTTTCTACCATGTCCTTTAGATAATCATCTATGGATAATGTTGAGATCTCACATCAATTAGAAATATTCTTACCTTACAGATCAATTTTGTAGGATTTTGTTTTATGCACTTTACATTAAACCATATTGTCTGGAATTTGTTTACGCAGTTGAAATCTAAATACTCAGAACTTCAATCAATCATTAAATCATTAATGCTAGCAATGAGATTTTCATTCAACTAGATATACATATAACTTTAATATTGAAGGTATACTTTCATTTTCCTCTTGGAAATTGAGAATAATAGAGGCAACATATTTGAAATCGTCAATTAGGTACATAGAGAAATTTCATTAGAATATTCAATTGCAGCATCATCGATGAAGAGTATCTGTCTTCTGAGAGTATTACTTGGGCCTTTTCTGCTTGTTCTTTGATCCATTCCTGTTTTGAGAAAATTTTGCGAGCCCGTCCCTGAATGCTCCAAGATTTACCCCATTTCTAACCAAAATGCTTGTTACTCCAAGTTTTGAGGCCTGTGATTGCCACCACAAATCATGTTACATATATATAACAAATTGATAATCCTTCTTCCAACCAAAGAAGGGCAAATTCACACTCATAATTCTATATGATCCAACCATCCAATTAAGAACCCAATTGGAAAATGTGGAAGCAACTGTTGGCAAGAAAATTTAAGAAACTTAATTAAAATAAAAAAACGACAGAGGCACACTTTATTACCCCTGGGATGTTATTATTGTCATCGTCAAAGAAGATCATAGAGTTATAGGGGACCCCAGTCTTTGAATGAATTCTCTGAAAATGCTCAGTTTTGTCCTTCCAGGTGTAAAATATTTCCTGAACAATCAGAAAGAAGAATTAAATTTGGTCAACACATTAATCTGATTACAACCATTGATTTACCGTAAAAGAGTATGTAAATACTATTTCATCCGCAAAATTCAAGACAGGAACTTTGAATAATTTTAAGACAATCACATGGTTTTCTTACTGCCCTGCAATATATTCTATTTATCATGATATCTCTCCTACCGTAAGTTTGGCTATTCTGTTTTGGCACAAATTTAACATCTCGCTCGAGCTTCTTTTTAGGCTTGGATATCTTTCAAAATAGACTTCTACTATGGACAAACTCAAAAAGATGGGGGCTATTATAACGTACAAGATACACTCGATGTTGTTTCTGTCATGCTTTTGAGGAAACCAGGGATCACCTATTTTTTTAGTTTGATTTTGCTAAAACTTTATTGCATGCTATAATATAATGACTTAACTAATTGGCAACACTGCTTCCTCTTAGCTAAGCTAAAAAACAGAGATATGTTTCTCATGCATGTCTCAGCTTTTATGCTCAATCATGTATGCAATTTGGAGGTGTAGGAAATTATTGATTTTTCAAAATTAAACTGAATCTTATCTACCTTATTATTTTTGGAAGCTTTCTGGTTCAACTTTCCCATACCAACCAAAGTACATAAATTAATTCTAATTAATAAGAGAAGCTTGATTCAGCTGACATCCTTAATTTACTTTATATTATTTTCTTTTACAAGTAGTAGTTGTCTAATTTGTTAAAATAAAAACTTTCAAAAACCAAAACAAAAATAACATATACTACTATATTTTAGTAGTTGCAATATTCATTAGTCAATCTCCTTCAATGCAACAGAAGGATAAAAACATGGCACAACCACTTAACGACGTAAAACACAGCTAAAAAGAGTAAAGAAGAAAGAAAAAGAGTGTGATTGAGCAACAGAACAGACCTCGGCGGCAAACATTGACCTGATGCTGAGTTTGTCAAGATATGTTGTTGCGATGTCAGGAGTTGGCGACTTAGAAGCAATGGCGACATCAATCCTCTCATGTTTGAGTGCATGCAAGATGCCTCGAGAATGAGGAAACAGAGAAGGCGTGTCGTGCTTCGACCGGCACTCACTGAAATTAATTAATCAAACTTGCTTCAGATATGCTAAAATCATCGAACAGTTTCACTAAACACGCAATAAATCCAAAAGAGATTGACATAGTAATGTAAGGTCCCGCTGCGTAACGATCTATTATTTAGTAGAAGAATCCGTGTTCGATTTTCTCTATGTGCAAAATTTCCTTTGACCAGCGACAGTCACGCACCGCGAGCGGGATTACGATCCACACCCATGGTTTCTCATCCAGCACCAAAAAAAAAAAAATCCATAATAATATGAACATTCAGATAAAACAATGATGTACCAGAAGAAAGGCCAGAGAGTGTAATCGAGATCGAAAACGACGAGTTTTGGGAGCACTGAAAACACTCCCATTATTTGCAGTGCCTCTGCCTTCACCCGCTCCACGTCCTCCATCTCTTCTCCTTCCACTCCAATTGGATGATGGGTTAATGGTCCTTAAATATTTCTCCAATGAAAATCATATCAACATTTTATTTATTTATTTTGTATTTGACTGAACAAGGTTTTTTCTAAATTAAAAATTTTCCCCGACCCGATATAACCGGCTCGGATAAGTGGTTTGACCCGAATTGAGAGTGGCATCGGATAATAAACGCAAGGTTTTGTTTACATTTCTACAGGCTCGGGTCCTCCTCTCTGTGCTTCCGGTCACGTGCGTGTGCCGCTTGATCAAGGTAACACTAACACTTTCTATTTCTTCTTCTTATTCCCATGGCTACCACTCACAACACTAAGTCATAGTACTTCAACCCACTCCAATTTGTGCCCATTTTTTCATTTTGGGTGGTAATGTTGCATGATTTTTAGTAATGTTTTCCTCTGTTTGCATTATAACACAGAATCAACCATTTCTGTAGATGGATCCACAGGGGTCTTGAAATTGCCTACAATTGCTTTAACTTCTTATTGTCCAACAGATAGGGCTTGGTGGTTGTTGTTTAGCTATACTTTTATTTCTTGAGAGTTATGGTTTCTGCAGATTTAGTGAGCAACAGTTGGCTAAGTAAATTTAGATTAAGCTCCAGCTTGTATTTAAAGTGCATAAGGGTGTGCCTTGTATACTTTCCCTTGAATGTTAGTGGGTTAAGATCACCGTTCGTGAATTGTGATGTACTTTTAATTTAAATGGAGGGTGGATATACCCTTTGGAGCTTTTTAGGGTAAACATAATTACTTGTTTGATTCTTTGCATGTAATTACTGTTTTCAATTGTGGCTTTTGCAAATTCTTGACTAGGCTACGTTTTATTCCACTCTATTTACATCGCTGCAAGGGAGTTTTGTGTAACCATATGCGTGCTTTTGTTTGTATTGTTGAATGCCTCCGGAGTACTGTTTATAAACTATTCACTTCCGACATATTGTTTCATTTATGTTGGCAGTTTCTAAAAGTTCTTATATGTAAGTGTTCTTTCAAACTCGCAACTATGCTTGTAATTGCTTATGTGTTAGCCATTTTTTGTCCTGCTTATCCTCATAATCTGCATTTGAGCTTAGAAAAACAAATGCAAACATCTCATTATATCTGATAATCTTGATACAGTGGTGGGCTTTGAACATTATACGATGTACATTGATGTTGCTAACTTGAAACCCCACCACCTGTAAACATGATGGCTCCTTATTATCCTCTCGTTATACTCATAGTACTGATCTAAGACTATTACAAGTCCTCTTGAAGCCTAGCCATAAATCTTCTGAAATGTAGAAACCTGCAAAAATCTCCTAAATTTTGCTGCTGTCATGATAAAAGTACAAGATGATAGCACAATTTAGATCACTGCCTATGAGAATCTTTTCTACTTGTGAAATGCCTTGAACCAACCCCTCTAAATCCTCCCTAAGCTTTTCTTTCAAAAGTGTCTCTGATCCTACTTGTGCATAAGCCATAAGCATTGATGATATTGATAGTTTCTTGTGTAACCAATTAATAAGATCTTCTTCTCTATTTAACATCCACCATATTTTTCTTCCATTTCTTGCCTACAATAATACCCACTCCATTCTTTCTTCTAACTTTATCAGTGAACGAAAGTTTAAATCCTGTATTGTCTAGCTCCTTAGCTTTTTCTCTGGCCCATTCAGTTTCTTGAAGACACATTATTTTAATCCTTCTCCTTATTATGGTGTTCACCACCTCTAAAGACTTGCCCGTCAAAGTATCAATATTCCAAGTGCTAAACCTAATCAAGCTCTCCTGGTTTAGCTTCTTTACTTACATCTGCCCAGAAAAAGGAGGAACTTGGCTCATTTAACACTACATCTGGATGCCGATAAGCCTGATACAGTGGCTCTAGCTCATTTAACACTATATTTGAGCCAAACAGCGTGTTACTTCCAAGTAATGACCTAGTATTAGTAAGTATCTGTCATGAGTGACTCATATTTGGGGTTTTGGCAAGTTTTACATTGGTTGTTGAGGAGCCTAACACAATCCTCCTTCTTCACCTGGGCTTGGGACTGGCTATGAGCCCATAGGCAGAGTTAGTGTAACATATATAGCAATTAAAATAAAAGTTAGTGTGACATTTTGGTAATTAAAAAAAATGCACATACTTGTTTAGGTATGGCCCCTTAGAAGTTCTGTGCCATTCTATACATAAATGATTTTTTTTATATGCAATTGCCTTGTCTAATAACCATCTTACCGTGAATACAATTTAAGAGGTCTGACTGCCAATTACAACCCCCTTGGTATTATGCCGTAAAACTCATCCAATATATTCTAGTTTAAAGTTTAACTCATGTTGATTTGTGGTCTAATGGATGATGCATTATATGAAGCTGTACATATAACTTCTCAAGACTTTGAACTTGTGCAGATTAGGAGCCTGAGAGCACTGTAACTTCTTAATACATGGCTTGTCAAATGGGATCTATGACTCTGAAATGGATATTATCAATTACGGAGAATGAAAGCTCCGAAAAATCATGTATAGACCTTGCAACTTCCAGAATCCACAGCTGTTGCTGTGAGCCAAATTTTAACGGGCTAACTCTAAAAGTTGGCATGAAGTCTTCACCTTTTGCTCAGAGCTGGTAATTGAAATTATTATAACATTTTGTCCCTTGGTCCAAAATTATGGTGAATTCACTCCTTTCTTTCCAATAAAATGCTTTTTATTTGGGCATGATATAGGTTGCTAGAAATAAGCATGCATTTACAAGTCTAATTGATCTCATTGTTAATTGACTGGACCTTTTGGGTGTTTCTCAATCTTACTATTAAGGGAATAAATGCCAATTTCTATATCCATGCAATATCAAATGTTTTTCATTACCTTTGTTCAGTTTCCCGGGAAGAAGAGCTGGGTGGAAAATAGCTTTTGCCTTGAACACGGGTGGAGTGTCTGGAAATGGTGACCAACAAAGCTTCAATGAAGCCAGTTCCAATCTTGGCGGTACTCGATTGGGTAGGATACTGACTGCAGGTGGAAGGCAACTTCTAGAAAAGCTGAACTCAGCTAGAAAGAACATCCCTTTGAAAATATTCCTGCTACTTTTGGGTTTCTACACGGCAAATGCACTAGCTACAATCCTTGGGCAAACTGGTGATTGGGATGTTCTGGTTGCTGGTGTTGTGGTGGCTGCAATTGAGGGGATTGGCATGCTAATATATAGAAAGCCGCCTACTGCGAGGACTGGGAGGTTGCAGTCTTTTCTAGTGCTGGTGAACTACTGGAAAGCTGGCATATGTTTAGGTCTCTTTGTAGATGCTTTTAAGTTAGGCAGCTAAGAACCCACAAAATATTGTCCCTCTTGCTTTCTCTTTTCAATTTATTGTTGTATGTCATAAAACTCTGGTAAGCCATAATTTTGACCGTAGTTTTCTTCTATTGCTACCTTATAGTTCTATACTAATGGTGTACATGTAATTGTAGTATGTGAATAGTATATATGACGATTGCTTAATGACTTTATGGCTCTGTGCACAGTGCACCATTTTGCATGTACTTGGTGAAGGAGAAACTATTATATTCATTTGCTTGTACATTTGTACTGGTGGCTCTGAGTTTCAATGTTTAAGAGGGAAAGAATTTATTGGGAGTCACTGGAGCTACTTAAATTATACTAATGCAGGGTTATAAATACAAAGTAGTATAGGTAGTGTCTCTATTTGTTCTATCTTAAAATATGTCAGCAGATGTTATTGATTCATTGAAGTAGTGCTGGTAAGTTGTATGCAATGTGAAGCAACAGTACGAAATTTTAGGATTCAATTCCTGGTGACCTGATTGGAAACTAGAATAATGAAGACCGCATGATGACTTTGCTAAACTTTAATCAATTATATAATTGAACATGTTTTTGTGCAGAAGTATTATGTTAATAAAGCTCTTACTATCAATTTTCAATGAATAAATAGACAAATGAATAATCTATGATTTTAAAACTAATAAGCTTGATGTATAAAATCTATATGGTTTAAATGTCTAATGTATCCCTAGTTTTCTTGGAAGACAAATTATTACTGCACATTACAGTCTTATTTTTACCATGATCTAACCGTATGTCACAATCACATCCTTTTAGCTAATATGACTGAAAAATAGATTTAAAGATGGAAGGAAAATGATCACAACAATTATATTGACTAACAAACAGTTTGTCTGAATTAAAGAATGCAGTCATAAATGGGACATACAAATTCCATCGAGCAAAAGGAACAAGGATGTGTTCTCTTCCCATTCAATCATCTAAAAAATTAATATGAAATAAAAAATCAATTAAAGCTCGTCTTTCAAAACTTAGGCATGTTTATATAATTTCAAGCAATCTCATTCTTCAGTTGCAGCACTTGCAGCACTCAAGTCCACAGAAAGATCAAGAACCTGAAACAAATGACCAAAAAAAAGATGTTATGATCAAGAAAAAAAATCCAGACTTTATTACCTTTTTGTGCCCTTTGATATGATATTTTATTTATGCAACATTATATTTGGAGCTTAAATGTTTCCGTGCATGCAGATGCGGGAGTTCCAAGAAAATATGGAAAATCATCCTATTCAGATTCTCAGAAGAAGATACAGAAATTCTATGTTATGCGGAGGTTGGAACTTGGAACAAATAGAGATGTGCATATTTTTTTTTGGTGAAATCTACAACTGCAGGTACCATTCTACTTTTGGTTAAAATTTTGCTTTATTTTTGAAAATTTGTGATATCATACATAAGGAGTAAAAACAAGGTAATCAGTGTTAAATTGCAAGCATACGGTTTTGTCTAAATGAAATATAGCATTTATCAAAAGAAAGCGAAATTTGAAAGTGTAAACAGTTAGAGAATAGGGATATAGATATATCAACGTCTTGGTCCAGTCCTTTGGCTAGCTTACAATACCAGTTCTTTCTGAATTCTCAATGTTCAAAAATCTAATTGTAATTTGTATGTGATGAAATATGTAATTTCGATTGTATGTTAACTAAAAAAATACGAACCTTTCCAGTGATCTTACTGTACAGCTCAACCACATCTTTTACTGTGGTTTCAAAGTGTGTGGTAGCATCATAGCTCTGCAAGGATTTAATTTCAGGTTATTACAACCGATTCTTGAAAATAAAAATAACAAGGAAAGAAATTCCATTATATAGGCTGAATAACAAGTGTGATAAGATTTCATATTTATCATGAAGGAAAACAGAATTTTTTTTACATAAAATTAGAACAAAACTTAGATACAGTATTTTAGGTGCTGTTTGTGTTATTCCCCAATCAAAATTGGAGTTTTACTTCGATAATTCGATTAAGCTAGTTCCAATCTTGGTGGTATTGTATCTAAGTTTTCTCCAATTTTAAAATTATAGCCAACCTTGGGTTTCTAAGTTGTGAACCTTACATAACATGAGATCTTAATTACTTTATTTAAACCTAAGGAATATTTGATTCTTCTTTCTTACCACATATCCTGCCCCTATTCATTAGTGATAGACTTTGGATATTTTACATCAATCAAATAAGACAAGCAACTTTGTAATGTATTGGTGTGCTAGTGCTCTATATATTTTTTTATAAGCATGCCAGTGCCACTTCACAACGGTTAGGAAATAAGAAAACAACAAAAGAAAAATAAAATATGCATATCAGAGATTCTACTCAATACTTACTGTTGAGATGAAGCAACCATCAGCTTCATGATCATTGCAGGGTTCAAACCTGTCATAAATGTCATAGAATATCTCATCTACAGATCCAAGAAGGTCAATACCAGGCTTCAATTCCACCTCAGGTTCGTCAGTCTCTGCTTCTGTTGTAACAAAAGCAATATATTTTCCTTTGGCTGCTACATTGTGAGCATAAGAGCAGCAGAAGAGATACCTGCAATAACAAGGGAAATGAGCAAACATAACCTATAAAGTTGGAAGAAAGAATATTCACATGTAAGAGTTAGCTTGAAATAACTTCTCAACAAGTACTCTGGAAAAGAAAATAAAATGAATAAAACTTGTTGGGCAAGTTAAAATCAACTTATACACCTCAATTCTTTCAACTAACTTCTAAATAAGCACTTGTATACTTGACAGAACTCTACGTTCTTTCTTTCTTTTTGATAGGATGTTAGTGGGGGGATTCGAACCCATGACCTTCTTATCACTCCAACCTTTATGCCCCGCCTCCCAACCACCAAACCGCCTTATGACTCCCAGAACTCTACATTCTTGCCTTAAAAAAATCTTAATAGAACAATTTTACAATTAAAAACTTCCAGAAGTTAGAAGGTAATCGAAACTAGGCCTAAGTCCATTCTTCTACTCTTTAATTTCATAATTTCTAAGCATCGCAGTAGATCAAAGCAAACTTACATATCTGACTTGCGACCAAGCTGCTTCTGTGGCAGAATGACTTGTGCTGAGTGAGAGTTATTGGTGTCTGGAATAGGATGACTCATAATACATATTGCACGAGCAACCTTTCCAACCTTCTGAACCTGTTGGATGAATAAAATAGCGTCAGATGATCATACTTTGCTGCAATTCATGTTTTTAGACTTTAGACATTCATGTGATGTAATTGTAAACTATGATGTCCAATAACTAAATAGAACACTTGAGAAAACCTAGCTCACAGTCCTTGTAACCTTAGAAATCTAACCTTATCAGACAGATATGATGGATCACACACAACCTTCTTGCATTTGGCTGTTTCTCCTTCTGAAGTCACACCGATGGCTTTCCCATTTTCGTCAAATTCTACCTGTGTATACAAGATTGAATGTGAGGAGAAATATACAAGAAGGAATTTGAGTACCTTCACATATATTGGTTAAGGAGCATCTAATATACATTCTAATAAATGCTTATAATTACTTAAAAAGTACGTATAAATGATTTTTGCATTTTTTTTAATATTATGATTTTTACAACTCATATTTTATGAGTACTGATTAGCATTCTGTTATGTATATCATGGATTCTTCTATTTATTAGGAATTGGAACGCCACAAAATAAAGGAATGATTAAGTTGCAAAAATTGAAAGAGAGCAGAATAACAAGTAAGGACAAAATGAACTGCTTTAAAATAGCTCCAAAAAACAGTATGAGACAAGATAAAAATCAAAATTCAATTTAATTCTCTTGATGCAAGATACAAGTTTCTTGCCACAAGTAATTATAATGCAATTTATTTTCCTGAATATAGAAGTATCTTCACAAACTTACCTTGCATTCTGGCTTGTTCAGCATGTAAGTTCCACCATACACAGCACTCAGACGTGCAAATGCCTTAAAGGAAATAAAAGAAACCAAAGTTAGTTCCTGAAGTTTACTAAGTTTAAAAGGGAAACAGATATAGAGAACCTGAGGCAACTCTCCTAGTCCATATAGTGGATATATGTAAGGTGAACCTCCTTGAAAGCGTGCTAGGGACTCTGCATAAACCTGTACGAAGCAAATAACAGATTACATGCTAATAAAGTTTAAGAAGTGATGCTATATATGCAAAATCATTCACAGACTTCAGTAAATTGAAATGTTTTAGATGCATAATGCAGGGGGGAAAAAATACTGATTAGTGGTTCTCTGATTTCAACTACATATCTCTGTGATATTTTTCATATATTGACCCCATTTCAAGTAAACAGTAATTGTCTTTGAGTTCTATACTCAGGCGGCATATATACGATAATAGTTTTGGCACTGTACAAAAGCTTATGGGATAATTTGTAAATTAGTACCTTAACTCTCTCTACAAAATCCTTGGCTGGCTCATCCAAGTAACTATCATCACGATGAAGTGCCAAGGCATGACCAATAAAGTCAACTGTATCATCTTCCAATCCATATTTCCTACATTTGGAGAAAGCATAGTCAAAGTATTAAACAAGATTAAAATCATATGCAGCTTGGTATAGGATTAGGAACAATAGTATAGAGTGGCCAAGTGCTGTAAAATCTAAATTAATGCCATATACTCACTGAAACCAATACAAAATAGGCGTAAATTAAAATTTATCTTAATAATATTTCATCTTGTTTTGTCCTGTGTCATTATATTTTGGTGCTTCAGTGGTGGCTAAGTAATATGTCAAAATGTTATAGTGTGCTCAAATTTTCTATCTGATGATAAAACTTCATTTTGTAAAAGATAAATTCATAGTATCTTTTCTATTCGTTTACAGTGATTGAGGACAGATTTGAAGGGATGAAAAATCAAGTAATGAGAGAGGAAAAGAAAGGAATTAAATACATACGATATCAGCTGCCTTGCTGTAACTTGGTTCAAATCTAGTCCTTCGTGAGATTTGGGATCACTTGCTTCATAATCTTGGACATAAATGAAGAACTTCCGAGCGCGGCGCTTCTCAAACAGACCCATTAATGGTGACTTCAGTGCTTCAACATCTGTTGCTGGGACTTTGTATATCTAAAAATAAAGATATTATGTCAATATGCAAGAGGTTTTGTGAAATTTAAAGTTTGCAATATAAAAAGGTGTAGCAGTTGTGAAGAATACAAAAGAAAATAAAGAACATGGTGAATAATTAAGCTGCCTAGTACCTTTCCCTTATTATACACAAAGCTTCCATCTACAGCTTTGAAGTTCAAATACTTTGTAACATCTGTGTGAATGAGAACACGGACCAAAGCTCCATTGGCCATCATAAACTACAAAAGAACAGATGAAAAGTTGGTTTTTGTCATAAATAAATTGAAATGGAAACTATACAAGTAAAGGGTAGAGTCCAAATGATGGAGAATCCAAGAAAGGGCCAAAATAATAGTCATTTAATGAATGGAAGAGAACTCAAGGCAACTTGCATTGTTTTTCCAGATTGTAGATTGTTTTGCAAAAGAGTTGTATGCTCAAAAAGAAACCAACAGAAGAATTTGGTAATATTAGCATATAATTAGCACAGGCCTATTGCCCTACCAAAATTAGAAGGTAAATTTAAAAAAGAACAAATAAGAGTAGGAATCCATAATGAAGAGATACAGTACAACATGCATCAATGTTTCAACTTTCAACTAAAAAATGGGATATATACTTTTCTAGTTTTATGTTGATCCACAGGTCAAGACATATGAGAGCAGTTACCTTAGGTATCATATCAACATTGTATTCTCTGCTGGAGCCCAAGTCCTCTGACGGCTTGTCATCTCCCCTAAATCGCTTCCACAGCTAAACAACAGAAAATGAGTTTTAGCATGGAAAGAAAACTAACATGAAATGAAAAGGTGATATTTCACATGCTTCTATTGCAAATTAATCTGCATGAATGAGTGACCTGTGTAAGATTGAGAGATGTAGAAGCCCCTCCATAGTAGTCATTTCTATCCATGTGCAACACCTGATTCAAGTGGATAGTAATATATATAGTCAAATATTACATTTTTTCAAAATTGAGAATTATTTAACAACTTTCTTAATGTTTGTATGACATCTTTAACGATAATTATTTTGAAATGGAGCATAGAATTGCTCTACACAACAACTTTTTATCATGTTCCCAAAATCTTTACCAACTTGGGCATGTCTCATCCTGATCTTAGTCAAAATAAAAATAAAAATACTCTTTGCTTATGAAAAAACATATTCACCAAAAATATACTGCTACCACTTTGTTGTCATCTCCTAGGTCAAGCAAAATAGGCTTATGGATGAAAATTAGTGATATTATAGCCTGACTTAACCCATTAAGTCTAGGCAAACTAAACTTATTTATCAAATAAATTAAATTAGGTTATCCTTTTTTTTAGATCAAACCTATTAAATTAAAAAAAAATCAAATTTTAGTCTAGTCAATTTTTTAGAGGTATTAGGTCTATTTAATTAAATAAAATAATAATATATTATTATTATTGTATCAAATTTTTATTGTAATATATTAGTTATTAATTTATTTAAAAACAGGTGTTTTAACATATTAAAAAATATCAACACAAAATATGCTTTTAAATTCACTTTTGATCTAAGTTAAACATTTTCCTAAATAAAAACTTATATCGAGTAAACAAACTAAATTCAGATATTCAATTTAAAAATTAAGTAAAATTTAAAGTTTATAAATCCTAACCTAACCGCTCTTTTTCCACCCTAGATAGGCCCTCGGTTATCTTTGCTTCATGTACTTCAACAGATGAGGATTAATAGCATAGTTCTTTTACTCATCAAAATAGCATAGTTCTTTGGAGATACAAGTTAAATGACCAACTTTAATTTTTTTTTTTGACAGAATTGACCAACTTTTTAAACTTTAATTTTCTTCATAATTTTCGCCTTTCCCTTATACCACTTTTTCCTAGAGAGCATATTAAACTTTCATCTATAGGTAAAAATGTAATGCCAGTACGATGTATTCATAATTGATTTTGGGCGAGCATTCATAGTTTTTATATAAAAAAAAATATTTGCCTTAAATCTATTTTTAATTCCTTAAAATATGTTTTTAAATTATTATTTATATTATTCATTTATAGTCTTCAAAAATTATTAAAATTATATGATTTTAATAACTCATGAAAGAGTTAAAACACCGTATATTTAGTAATAAAAAGACTAACAATAATGAAATTTAAATAAATATTTAAAAAATTGTATTTTCAAAAATAAAAAATAAAAGTCAAAATATTATCTAAATAATACAGAATTAATTTTAATAAATATCACATAAATAACTTGGTCAAATATCATCATGTAATTAGTTACATAGATCAATGATTTCACAGAACTCTATCAAAATGAAATTCTCGTTTTGAGCAAAGTTCTTTTATCTTTTTGATATTTCCTAAGATTTTTATTTTTATTTCTCCACTGTTTTTATTTTTTTGCTAGAAGTTACATAAACTAGGTTCATCTCATCTTTCAATAATTACTATTGCAACTTTCTTTGAAATACATTTATTGTTTATGGGATTAGCTTAAATTTAAAGAATATTACCTTTTCTCTATTGTTTCTTGAAAGAAATTTAAAAAAAATATATAGTAGTATTATTTAGAATTTATAAGTGTTTACATTTCAAGACATAACAAATTTTCTATTTTTGTTCAATAATTGGAAAACAGATTCTTAACATAAATGAGAATTCAAACACGATATCTAACTTTTAAAATTTCTGAAATCATACATGTACTAGTAGTACTACCTCTCTTCTGTCAAAAAAAAAAAAGTAGTACTACCTCTCTTGTACAATCTAACATTAAAATAAGAAGTGTAAGATATAAAGGTACAAGCAAACAGAAAAATGAATGAATGAATAAATAAATAATAAATGAGTGAGAGAAGATGAATTAATTACCTTGAGGCCATCAACTGAGAGAAGGCCACTGAGGATGCATTCCTTGAGACCTGTGCCCAAGACAATTACATCGTACTCTTCATCCATAGTAGATTAGATTGATTGAGTTTCAGAAAATAAAGAAAAAGAGATTGGAAATGCAGACACAAAAGGAAAAGAGAGAAAACAAAAGAGCTTTTGAATTTGATGAGATGAGAGGAACAAGGGAGGGTTGTGTTTAACTGTGTACGTTTGTGTATGTGTGAAAGAGATTTGAAGCAGAACACGTCTTTTGCGCCAACTAACGAGACTAACGCTCCCCAAAATAACTCCTCTCACAATGCATACACGTGTTTTCTGTTATGGAAACCATACTTATTGCTATTTATTATTTATTTAAAATCAAATAATGCACAAATAATAATAATAATCTTAAGAAAAACAATAATACAAAGCAGCTGGTTGATGGTCTATCTCATGCAAGCCTTATCATTCTGAATTTAGAGTTATAGTTCAGAAATGTCAGAGCCTCATCTCAACTTTACAGAACGCTACGGTTAGCTTTATTCGGAGATAAGCCAATCAAGTTGTCCACGTTCTTACTAGGGTGTCTAGATGTTTTGCTAGTCACCATATTTTTTATTTTATTCTATCATGTATTCAATCTATTATCTTTAATGAAATATCATGAGTTCATTTTGCTTAAAAAAAAAGAAAAACAATAATATTAATCATACTTTTGATTTAATTCCGATATATATGTTCTACTTAAACATCTTTATCAAAAGAAGGGAAAGTTTACTTATTCACCTCTGAATATTCCTCGAGTCTCATTGTTTCACCATTCATTCAACGTTAATAAAGATTTAATATGGAAGCCATTTTTTTTTGTTTAACGTGTTGCGCATGCGTGCAGGAATCAATCAATAATTTTTTTTTTCCTTATGTGGAATGTTGGGAGAGGATGAAAACTAAAATGAAGTGTTTGTTTTAGGGAAATCAACATACTATTTTCTTATCTGCTTTAAGAGCATAAAAAGATTATATATATATATATATATATATATATATATATATATATAGAAAGACATGATAATGAAAAGGAGTAAATAATATAATATGGATGTTCAAGATTAAAAACTGTTTACATGACTTCTTAAAAATTACATATTTTTATATGTATTTTAATGTTGATTATTCATAATAAGTTATGGTCACCTTAATTTTTTTTTATTAAGGACAAGGATTACTAAATACTATTATATTCATTTTGAAACTTTAGTTAGTTAACGTTATAATATATATACCTTTAATTAAATTAAAGAAAAAAATGTACGTTTATTTGTTTCAGAGACAAATTAATACAATGTAGCATTTACTAAGAAAATATTTGTGTTTGGATAATATTTTTTAATATATATATATATTGTGAATTTATATTATAATTGTAGAATACCACAAGCCTTGCTATTTGGTTCTTCAAGAGGGATTCAAGTCTATATATGTGTGGATTTGAATATTCATAGCTTAAGTTTTGATGATTTTCCTCTCCTTTGTCCCCTTTCCTTTGTTGGTTTTTATATAAATTGTTCCATTGTAACATGCTTGAACATTGAGAGACCATGGGTGACCATTAAGGGTAATTTATTTTCTTAGTTTTTGATATGTTGTATATGTGAGTACATGAATTTTAGGTTAGTGATATTCCCTGTCTTAAAAATCTTTTTAAAAAGCCAAAAAATTGATTAATTTCATTTTCTGAGGCAAGTATTAGAATACCATAGAGAAGTATTTGAATACTTAGTCAAAGAGAGCAAAATTTACTTTTCTGAGACAAGTATTCAAATACTTGTTGGAGTATTCGAATACTCTAAAAGAAAAGTATTCAAATACCCCCAAAAATATTCGAATACTTCTCGCCCAATCTCAAAAAATAAATTCATTTAATGACTTCAAAATTCACAATGAAAATTATTTTATAAGCTTTTGGAATTTGGGAAAATCTTTGACTTAGCAATTCTCTCCGCTCTCCATTGTTGTTCTTCAACATTGATTGAAGATTGACTCAATAAGGCAAGTGGGTTGTTGATCTTATGAGAAGAAGCTTGCAAGATTTGAAGTCTTGAATAGGGTTTCAAGTACTCTTGAGTGAGGAATCTCTTGAGTTTTGGTATTTGAATTTTTTGGGCGAGAGATCCCAAAAAGTTTGTAAGTGAGGTATCTTGTGTACAAAGGTTGTATAGTGGAATCTCAACCTTTAGAGATTTCCCAACTAGATGTAGCTCTTTGCAAAAAGAGTGAACCAATATAAACCCTTTGTGCACTCTTCTAAACCCTAACATTTAACATTTGGTAATATATTGAATTTTGAAATTGAACTTAATAATGAATGGATAATTGAAAATTGAATTGTTCTTGACCTAATTGATATCTTTCTAAATTTGTTGTATATTCAATTCTACCATATTAAGTTTCCATTCATTGCATTATGCATTTGCATTAGTCTAATATCCATTAAAATTACATCAAAAGTAAGTTTTTGATTGATCTATTAGGTGAGTATTTCTTAAAATTATTTTTAGAAAACCTTTTACGAATCAAATTGATTTTTGGGCCTCATTATTCCATTTACACAACTCTTTCTAAAGTTTTGAAAAAAAGGAAAAAATTGTTTAAACTCAATTCATCACCCCCTTTTGGGTTGATTAAAACCCATTTCATTTCTATATAATGTATCATATATTAATATTTAATATATTAATAGTATATATTAATTTATATACTGACATAATTATTTGTTAGTAGAATATACTATAGGCTAAATACTTATTTTGGTCATTTATCTTTTTTTTGTTCAGTTTTGTCTTTAATTTTTTTAAACAGATTCAAAATGGTCCTTCCGTGTGTTTTAAATTAACGTCGCTAATAATTTAAAGATATTAGCGGTTAAAAACTGTCACAAAATGTAAGCTTATGTTCTCCATCTTTCTCTTCCTCCTCTTATTCTCCCTCTACTCCATCCTCTCTCTTCCCCTTCCTCGTTTCCCTTCTCCCATGCATTTCAACAAACACTTGCTGAGCACAAATCTATACCTTCAACATTTAACACAGCTGAAAAAAAGAAGAAAAGGAAAACCCACAACCAGGCAAGAACCATAAACCTTAAAACCCCAATTTTGTAGAAGAAAATGAACAAATCAAAAGCACAGCCATGAGAAAAGAGGGAGCAGAGGTTTCTCCAGTTGCCAGCATTGCCGGCACAAGCATGATTGAAGGCAAGGCAGGGATCCAAGCAGAAGCACGACGATGGTGGCAATTCGTGGTTGTGTGTGGCAAAGAGGTGAAGATTGATGTTGGGGTTTAAATCGGCGATGTCATGGTTGGGTTTGTGGAGGTGAGGTGAAAATTGTGGTTGCAAGTTTAGGGAATGAGGAGAAGGGGAAGAAAAGAGAATGAAAAAGAGACGAGGTCACTACCCGCAATGGCTAGAAATCGTCACAAACAGCAATATACGATAGAAGGAAAAGAGGAGGGGGAAGAGAGAGAATTGAGAAGTTTACAATTTGGGGTGATTTTACGTTTCAGTAGTCAATATCTTTATATTATTAACTATGTGAATTTTTAATGGATGGAAGTACCATTTTAAATCAGTTTAAAAAAAAAATGACCAAATTAAAAAAAAAAATGATCAAAATGATAATTTAACCTATAATATATTATTAAATTTTGTTGATTTACTATTATACTATTACAATAATTTCATAACCTTTAGACTAGATTTATTTTTCATTAGAATAAAACCATACCAATAAGGATTAATTGAATGCCTAATTTAGGACAATCTTTAACATAGTATTTGGCGAGAAGGGAGGAGCGGGAAGAGAGAAGGAAGAATGAAAATCCTCTCCCCTCCTATTTGCCTGCATTGAAATTTTATTTTTCCTTCCTTCCATTGATTGAAATCCCTTTTATTTTTCTCCTTTCAACCAAAAACAACAAAAAGAAAGGCATATAGGTAAGAATCAAATTTTTATGATGATAGAGTATAGACACGGCCAAAGCATCGACCATTAACTCGGGCATATATATCACTTCCTATGAATCAATTTACCAGAAGAAAATAGAAGATTGATGAATTCAAGTACAATTCTACATGCAGAACCTCATCCCTTGGATTTACTTACTTTACACGAGTTGTTTTTAAACAGCAAACATCACTGGACTCAATTGGTTTTGAGTGAAACATAAAGGAAGCGAACCCAGTCACTTCTTATAATCTACATTATGTTGATTATTTAAGGTAACCTGTAGCCCAAAAAAGAGACACGAACTCAAATGAGTAGCCTTCAACAACTATGGATATATAACATAATAGTCCAAACTTTCTAAGAACATATAAAGCTTCAAAAACCAAGAAAATATATATTGATTAAAAGAATATACTGTAAAATGAATTAGTTATAAAGTCTTAGTTTATATAGTTACTAGGATATATAGCAAGAGAATTACGGGATTTTTACACATTAAAATCAAATATACAATATTGATTGTTAATATATGTTAAAAAAAATTACTTTCACTTCTAAAATCGATTCCAGTAACCCTCTTGTAAAATCAATACCAGTATATATAAGAATCAACTTTTAAAAAATTCAAATATATTGAGATCATGGTTTTAGATAGGGGTGGCAAAATGGATGGATCGGATAAATTTTAATCTGGATCAAAACGGATCGGATCAAAACAATCCATTAATCCATTTGGATCCATTAAAAATTGATTTAAAAAATCCGATTCAATCCGATCCATTTGATAAAAATTCATCCAATCCATCCATTAACAAATTTTTCATGGATGGATATCCAATCCATCCATAAAAATAATGTTTTTTTAAATAATTATTTTTAATTTAGAAAGAATATATTTTTAAAAATTAAGAACATATTTTAAAATAATAACAGCCTCGGCTGAGGTCGGTCGAAAACAGCTCTGGCCGATGATGGCTAAAAGCTGCTCCGACCGATGTTGGCTAAAAAACAAACCTAATTGATGGCGGCCGAAAACCAAACCTAGCTTATGGCGGCCGAAAACAGCCCTGACTGACGTCGGTCGAATTCATCGCTGACCAACGTCAACAGAAAAATAGTCTGGCCAATGTTGGTCAAAAATAGCCTCGATCGACATTGGCCAAAAATAGTCTTGACCGATGACAACTGAAAACTTCCCCCGCCGAAAACACAAACTTAGTCGAGGTCAGCCGAAAATTGCCCTGGTCGACGTCGGCAAAAAAAACATGGTCGAGGGCGACCGAAACAAAAATCCTAGCTGAGGTCGGCAAAAAAAATCATGGCCGAGGTCGGCCAAAAACTACCCTGCCCAACGTCGGCAGAAAAAAAACCTGATTAAGTTCGGCCAAAAATCAATATCAGCCGATGTCGGCTGAAAAAACACTGGTTAAGGTCGGCCAAAAAATAGTCTCGGCTGATGTCAGCTGAAAAAACACTGGTCGAAGTCGGCAAAAAATTGCCCTAGCCAACGTCAGCCAAAAAAAATCCTGGCCGACGGCTGCCGAAACAAAAACCCTAGCTGAGGTCGGCCAAAAAAATCATGGTTGAGGTCGGCCGAAAACTGCCCTGGCCGACGTCGGCCGAAAAAAAAATTGGTTGAAGTTGGCCAAAAAATAGTCTCGACCGATGTCGACTTAAAAAGCGCTGGTCGACGTCGGCCGAAAAAAAATCCTAGCTAAGGTCGGCTAAAAAAACAGCCTTGGACGATGTCAGCCGAAAAACATCATGGTCGAGGTCGGTTGAAAACTACCCTGGCCGACGTCGGCTGAAAAAAAAACTTGTTTGAGGTCGGCCAAAAAAATTATCGGCCGATGTCGGCCGAAAAAAACACTGGTCGAGGTCGGCCGAAAATTGCCCTGGCCGACATCAACCGAAAAGAATCAGCTGAAAAAAAAACCCTAGTTGAGGTAGGCTGAAAAACAGCCTCGGACGATGTCAGCCGAAAAGAATCATGGTCGAGGTTGGCCGAATAAAAACCCTGGCTGATGTCGGCTGAAAACTACCCTGGCCGACGTCGACCCAAAAAAACCTAGTTGAGGTCGGCCGAAAAACAGCCTCGATTGACGTTGGTCGAAAAAAAATCCTGGCCGACATTGGTCGATAACTTTCCCGGTCGACGTCAGCCGAAAAATATATTTTTAAAATAATATTTAAAAATATTTTATTAACAAATTTTAAAATATAAATTTAAGAAAGATTTAAATATGAAAATATTTGTTGGATTAATTTTGATCCATTAGGTATTGATTAGAGAATCCGTTGGATTTTGAAAAATAGTGGATGGATCATTAACCATCCATGAAATTAAATGGATGGATTAGATCCAATCCGTTTAGTTTTTATTTTTTGTAATGGATGGATTGGATGGATTTACTAGTGGATTAAACGGATTGATTTGCCACCCCTAATTTTAGACCATTCATAATCTAAATCAGGCATGCCAAAAATCTTCTGATTGTTGAGGTGTATTTGGGAGTTGTAAGGGGGGTCAAAGAAATAAAAAGAAAATATAGGAAACAGAAGAGGTGTTTGAAAGGTTAAGGTATGAACTTTCTTTCATTGCTTGGACATCTAAAATCCTCTACAGTCTGCTTAGAAGAACTTTAAAATCTTCATAAAAATTAATAAATTAAAAAACGATTGGTGGTCACAGTCACGTTTTAAATAACTCAAATAGGCATACTGCTATCCACACATAATTAAGCTTTAAATGATAGTTAAAGTAAACTAACCCCAACTTGAGAGATGTGTCACTACCACCATCTTCAGGAAGGTTATTAGATGAATTGCTAATAATGGATTCCGATGATTGCCTAAGTACATGGATAAGGCTCGGTACCTAAAATTTACATGTATTCCATTACTATAATATTTCCCTCTTTAGATATTGTATACAAATATTAAATAAGCACGAGGTTGAAAAGCTTATCACCTGTTTCAACCGTTGGTTTTCCTCCATTAGTTCCACTCCCTGTATGGGCAACATAATCAAACATTGTAACAGATCAGAGTGTTAAACTGTTAAGTTGAATAGAATGCAGTAACAGGTTGTATCTTCTTTAACTTCATTATATACACAAAAGTAAAATTCACTCATTTGGCAATTATATCTCAGATAAATTTTGATAGCCACCCACCAATTGGCCTATTTTCTTTCACAACAATATTCCTTATTGTTTAATCAGAACAACTTAAATTAATTGAAACTAGACCCGGACCCGCATAATGCAGGGATAAATAAATGAAGCATTTTAGATTTAATTAGTTTTGTTAATATGTTAGAAAAAAATATTCTTCCATCACTTGATATATCAGCTTTAGATGTGATTTCTTTGTATTATAGTTCTATACAATACTATACAAGTTCCTCGGATCTTCACGATGAAACAATATTTGCAATAATAATTAAATTTTATTATATCAAACATATACAACACTACCTCCTCCATAGAGCTTTTATGTCTGTTGATAGAATCTTTCTTAAGGATGTTATTTCTAATTAGAATTAACATTTGAATGGACAATACTTGTTTATGTAAGAGTAAAGTATATTCTCAAATGTCACACATAAAACTATATATATATATATATATATATATATATATATATATATATATATATATATATGAGGAATGATCAAATTACACCGGTGTAATTTTAACAACTATTACACAATTCAATAACTCAATATAGAATGCGATTTTTATCGATCCAACCGTTGAATTATATCTACATATTATCAAGATTGTCTGTATCAAATTTTGTCAAAATTGAACAACAATAAGAACATAATCAAATGATCCATATTTTAGTATATTTGAAAAGTTTATATTACGTCGATTTTAATCTATATGAATGAGATAACAAATAATTTTAGATCAATATGAAATTTTGTATATATGGTCTATGTAAAAGGAACTTTCAATCTGATGGTGGATTTTAAGAAAATATTATCTAGTTGAAAGTTATTGAACATTGTAATAGTTGATCAAAATTGCACCGGTGTAACTTGATCCCTCCTCCTTCTCTCTCAAATGACACCGGTGTAACTTATACCAATTGTTATACTATTTAATAACTTAATATATAATGCGATTTTTATCAATCCAACCGTTGAATTATATCTACATATTACCAAGATTGTTTGTATCAAATTTTGTCAAAATTGAACAACAATGAAAAGGTGATCAAATGATTTGTATTTTAGTATATTTTGAAAAGTTTATATTACGTCGATTTTAATCTATATAAACGAGGTAACAAATATATATATATATATATATATAAGGAGGGATCCATTTACTCTAAGTAAGTATAAGAGATTTACTCTTCATCTTCACCATTCATTTTCTTGTAATATAATAGTTAAGATTAGTTAGTCATTACAACCATTAAATTTCAAGGATATGAATGGCGAGGATGAAGAGTAAGTCTCTTATACTCACTTTTGGAGTAAGTGGATCCCCCCCCCCCCCCCCCCCTCTCTCTCTCTCTATATCTCTCTCTCTCTCTCTCTCTCTCTCTCTCTATATATATATATATATATATATATATATATATCATTGTCATTATTCATTATATACATATACTGGAAACTAGATTTCAACACAGTGAACACACCATCGTTAGGGGATATATTATCTTCTACCATACAGAGCAAACACATCTTTTTGTTTTCATCATTATCATTGATTAAAAGTCTACAATGGACTAGGGATGACAATTGAATTCAAATGTGATGGTGTTGTAACATGGATAATGTTAAAACTGCTATTTTAGATAAAGATGTTCGTAGGAAAACTCTACAAACATCTTTTTTGCTGTCAGATGTTTTGGTTACTGAAAATAGGAGGAGAACCAAACACAGAGATCAAGTGTTAGATAGTAAAGGAAAAGGCCAAAATAGAAGCAAATCCAAGTCCTTACACAAAAAAAAAAGACACGTTATGAAGTATTGCTATCACTTGAAAAAGGAGAACAAGAGCAAGCAAAAGAAAGATAATAATAATGATAGTGATGATCGTGTTATCACCGCTACTACAAAAGATCTTGTCATTGTTTGTGATGAGAATACTATTAATGTTGTGTTTTATGAGTCTAGCTAGTTGGGTTGTTGACAGTAGTACTTCTTTTCATGTTACATTTAGAAAGAATTTCTTTACATCATATATACACTTGTAGTCATTAGGGTGTTTTGAAGATGGGCAATGATAATCTCTCTAAGGTGATTGGTATTGACGCTATGTGTTTAAAAATCAATATAGGGACAAAATTAGTTAAAAAAATGTCAGGCACGCACCAGATGTTCGTTTGCATCTAATTTTTACTAGTGTACTTGATAATGATGGTTATGTTAGAACTTTTGGAGGTGGACATTGAAGTGTTTTGGATTATACTAGACTAAAGCTTCAATTTCTCATGAATCTATCAATGCAGTTGAGTCTAATAATTTGTCACGTTATTGCACAAGAGGCTTAGCTACATCAATGAGAAACTTGTCAAAAGTCGTGATGTTCTCTTCATGGAGGATAAGACCATTGTTGATTCAATTTGAGTCCTATATACCTATTGTAGCTTATTTTAGCAAATCATGATGATGTTGCTGATAAGGTAGATGATTCTACTCGTAGGGTTTTTGGTGAATCAATAGCTCCACTTAGATGGTCTATTAGCTAGACAATGTGTTCTTGTTGTTCATGATGAATATGTGCTTCTCACTGGCGAGGGAGAGCTTGGGTGCTATAGAGAGGCTATTGAGCGGGTAAAGTTGCCTAATTAAAGACATGATTGCTTTGCAAAATCGATTAGTTTGCATAATGAAGACTGTCGGTACTTCCTCCATTTCACAATGCAATGTTAATTCAATTGTGGGTAAAATATGTTATTGGTTCCTGTACTTTCGTTAAAATTTGGTTTTAGTCCTTGTACTTTCAAATTGACTATTTTGATCCTCGAACTTTGAAAAACATGTGGATTTAGTCTCTCTCCTTTATATATGTTAGTGTTGTTAAATGACTAAATTCACATGTTTTCCAAAGTTCGAGATCAAAATAGTCGATTTGAAGTATAGGGCCTAAAACCAATTTTTAGTGAAAGTATAGGGACTAAAAACATATTTTACCCTTAGGCTTGTTATCCAGGAGCTTGTTCAGAAGTACTGTAATGAAAGGAACATAGGAGTTTGTCGCTAGGTATTTGACCAAATAGGATCGTCCAGTTCCTATAGAACCTATCACTAAAATACCCCTACTAGGGGGAGGTAGGGCTAAGCGGAGCGAAAAGGGTTTTCCATGAGATGGGAAATGAAAACTATTAGCCCCCTGCAAGGTTTGTGAATAAGTAATCGTCTAATAATTAGCAAGGAATATACATCTTTCTGCTAAACAGGATGTATTGAATTCATAAATCATTAGATACTTTTTATGAATGTCAACTAAGTATTGTAAGTAAATTGCTCCCGATTGTTCAATCATTTGATAACCAGAGTTATTCTTTGATAAATGATGACTATCTTAAAAAAAGTGGATTAGATTTGATCAGATTTTTTTGCCTGTTGTGAAAATGTCTTCCATCAGAATTCTGCTAGAAAGGGAGTCTAAAGCTCATTATTTGACTACCAATGTCGTTTATGCCCTTACTTGAATCAAAAGGAGAGTTAACAGAAAGGTTCAGGGCCTTTGTTTAATCGATTAGCATGCAATGGCTAGTCTCTTATGTCATAATTGAATACTCATGGATAGAAAGACTTCTGCTTGAGAGAAAACATACCATGTGTAAGAGACACACACTTGAGGATGAGATTGTTGAAGTAATAAGTGTGGGAAGAAGTCCCACATTGCATAAGAATAGGCAAATTGAGTAACATATAAGTAAGAAGGACTTGCTAATCTTATGTCTTAAGGTTTTGGGTTGGATGTAGTGTCAAGTTTACTTATATAATTGACTCATGGTCCATTGATAATGATTTTGCCGATGTTTTACTTTCTTCGTCCGTATAAGTATGGAGATAAGTGTGTGTGTGTGTATTGTTAAAATACATGTGTGAGAATGAATACTATAATACCTTACCCAGATCACATGTGTTATATTATGTTTGGCAACCTATTATACATAGAGTTGAAATTTTTGTTCTTTAAAATTAATGTCTACTTTCTCCCTTTGATATTATACTATCTACTGAAATGAATAAACATGTTGCTTTTTTGTATCAGCTTTAATATATAGTATATTGCTTAAATATGATAGAGATCAGTTACAAAGAGTTTAATAAGGGAAATATATTCTGAAGAGGTAGAGTTTTGTTGAGTTACAAAGAATTTAGTAACAGCAACTATATTAAGTAGAGAAAATGTGACTTAAGGGATCGGAGATGAAAGTCAAGAAAATGAGGAGCTTGTATTAGTTAAAAATTGCTTATGTGATACATAATAAGCATGAGAGGAGGTTAACATGACAACTCCATGGCTCAAATTTTAGGTTAAAATAGAAAATATTTATATACTATTACACCCCTCTCAATTAGGTTATTAACCTACTGTTGGAGGAAAGCTTGACATGTTATGTATGAATATAATGTCTAATTTATTAAAGACTTTACCTTTTTTCAAGAAATGAAAACTTCCTAGTACATGCTGCTTAGTTCATCACAATGATGGAATTGTTAGACCAGACCAGCCAATTCAATTGAAAAATTAACAAACCTATTAAATGTCTGGTCCATACAATCAGTGAAATTTGTTATTCAAAGGATGGGTAGAGAACTGATCAATAATTGGTGAAATCGATCCAGACGATCGGTCTGGAGGTTTATCTTTTGAAAATTTTCCATGCATCACCATTTTGAGGTTTTCTTTTTTCCTTAAAAAGAAGGCTAGATGATTTCATTTTAAATATATATTATATCATGTTTGGACATATTTTTTAAGTGTCATTTTAATGTCATGAACTTATGAATGTTATGTCTAATGAATTTGGATATATTTTCATATTATCTCATTATGTCATGAACTTAAAATTTTTCATCAGAGGCTTCTTACAAAATTCAATCTCTTCTACATTTTTAAATAGCTATTACAAAATTCAATCTCATTATGCCATATTGAATTAACAACTATACAAAATTCAATCTCATTATGCCATATTGAATTAACAACTATTTGCATAAAATTGTGGGTTATTGTATGGAAAAAACTTAGATACAGTACGATAGGTGTTGTTTGTGTTGTTTTCCAATTAAAGTTGAAGTTTTACTTCAGTAATACGTGATGACATTTAATGAAATCTATTAGTACGTAGATTACAAGGCAAAACTCTAACTCTAATTAGAGAACAATACCAATAATACCTATTGTACTATATCTAAGTTTTTTCCTTATTGTAAATCTCACATCTAGGAATTTAGTGTCAAAGCTTGTAAATATTCTTTTCACACATTCTAATCAACACAATTTCTATTATTATATAAAAGAATGATTCTAAATCCTTCTATTAATTCTCCTATTTACTAAATAAAGATTTACTAAATAAAGAAATTATTGTATTTTTTTTATATTTTTAAGATATAACATATACATTTACCTTTTAATTTAATTTTTTTATAAAGTATTTAAGAGAATTAATAAGAAAATATTATAGGAGGATATTACGTTACTCTGCAAAATATGTTGGGATTTACTAAAACATAATTTCTAAATCCTTTTGCAATGTCTTTCTACAAATTCTCCTACTTAATAAAGGAAGAATTGAATGCATTTTATATTTCTAAGATATTAAGGGTGTGTTTGAAAAATATTATTTACAACTTATTTGAACTTATCTTATAATATTTACACTTGTGTAAGTGTTTTGAAGAGGTTATGAAAATAATTTATTATATGTCTATAAGATATGTTTAATTTATTTGAATAAGTGTTTATATGATATATATACTTACTTAATAAATGTTTAATTAAGTTATTTACTCAAAAAGACCCTATTTACTTTTTCAAAATATTTGACACTTTAAAAATCAAGAAAGTATTAATTATTTTTCAATTCACAATTGTATTCTAATTTTTTTTTACCACCATAATTAGAGCATTTGAATTTCTAATGGGATCTCAACATATTCACCCAAGTTTGGATATTTTGAATTGGCTATAAAACTAATTAATCCTTTGTCTGAAACTTAGCTAAACATAAACCTCCTCACTTCTCACCAATAATGTATTATACAGGAATTAAATTTAGGTTCTCTTCTACAAATTTAGTGTGTTGCCAATTGAACTACACTTATCAAATACATTTTAAGTCTTTTTATAAAGATACTTTTATGAAGAAAAAAAATATTTTATCGTCCTATTTATGTAATTAATGATTTTAAAAAATTGTATTTTACTTTAAAAGACAAATAATTAGTTGAAAAGAATATTTGTTGTTTTCCAACATCATTTTGACGGATTTGATATGATCTGTGCAGATATGTTGGGTTCGAGACAGACATAACGTAAGTGCTGACAATTTAGCAGCTACGGTTGACATCCTTTTTCTTTGTTTGAGTAATGATTATCTTCCTATAAAATCCTCTTAATATTTTATAAAAATATAAATACATTTAATATCTTAATTAGAAATATAAAATAAATCCTATACTTATTATTCAAAAGAAATAGAAAAAGATTAGTAAAAAAATATTGCAAGGAGATTTAGAATTATTTATTTCATATATAGGAATGGCTTATTATAAATATAAACTTATTTTCTTTTCCATCTCATTATAACTTTAAGCATCAATCCTTTCTTTTCTTTCCTTCAAGCTTTTCTCTCCAGCTAAAATACCAATGATTATATTATATATCTCTCCTTTATTGTACAATGACTAATCAAGGACTCAGATCTTACAGGATTTTGGCTACATGAAAATTTTGCTAGAGTGATCCTAATCATCTCATTTCTATTTCAGTTTTTTTTATTCTCTCCTTTTCTTTTCTATCATTTCACTTATTACATTTATCATTTAGTTTTTCTATCTTTTCTTTTTTCTTCCTTTTTTCCTCTCCAATCCACCAAAATTTGGTGGAGGTTTAATATTAAAATTAAAATTTTCCAATAATAAAAGAAAGCTGGACCATAGCACAAGATATGCCATAATCCAGCAACAAGAAGTTGGATACAAACTGCCACATAGAAGAACAGCAAAAGCAACCAAAAGCTGGCTACTAAACAAGAAAGGCAAAAGACATACACCTAATGTTAAAGGAAGTTAAACAGAAGAACCTAGTCCAAAGGATTTTACTGCTTCATCATCTAATTGCCATTTTCTCAAACATCAACATGTACACTTGCGCCCATTTAATATTTTAGATAAAGTTTTTTTTTCTTTATCAGATTTTGGATATAGTGTTTTGTCATTCATATAACGCCTATAGTTATTCTATACTAATATGCAAGGCAAAATATCAAAACTAAGGGAATAATTTCTCCTAGGTATCAATGGATGAATTTCATTAAGTCGTAAATTCACAAGTATAATAATAATAATAATAACGACAGAGTATATGAGATATGAAATGTATCAGAGATTTAGTTTAGTTTTTACCTTTCTCTTAAGGGTGCTGATCTCTTGCATAACTTTTTCATCCTAAATCATAAAATAGTATCCTATATGTCAGAAGCATATATGTATACGTTTCCCCACAACCATAACTGATAAAAAGGAGAAGGTTGCAACAATGCAATGCATGCATAGGTTCTAGTTCTGGATTTAAACCCTTGTGAGAAATGAACTACTACACAATAGTAATTAATATTTTCATTTTGCCTACTAAAAAAAAGGCAAAAGGAAACGAACTACTAAACCGTGAGCATCATTGATCCTAAGGCACAAACCTTTACTTTTGAAACATTGGTCAAACCTCTTTTAAGATGTTCCTCTAGTTTCTGCAGTTCTTGTAATGTCAATCCTTGCAGATCTTCCCCATTCATCTGCCTGTGTTATAGATGGAAAACCAAGTCTCAGTGAGATATAGTAGTAATTTTTTATTATGCAACATATATGAAAGTACATGTATACCTCAATTCACGATTCTTATCTTCTACTTTCTTGCGCAGGATGTCATTGGAGTCACTCTCAATCTGTGCATAAATTTCGAAATAATCGTTAACTTGTATGATTTTTCATTTTGTGATTATGCAATTAATGTGGAAGACAGTTAACATACAGGACAATGATATTTGGATACCCCTTAATTTTAAACACAATATCAACATCCTTCACTTTTTTTTATCTCTCTCTTTCGATCATATCATATCATCTATCACATCTATATTTTTCCTTTTTTTTTCTCTCTCTCATTGGGTGTAGAATAGGAATTTGGGTGTTCAAATATATTTATCCTAACATATACTTTATTTTGTACTTTTCCATTTTTTAATTGCTTCACAAGATAATTAGATCAATTTACGCACACCTTAACTAATCTATATATATGCCTCCCAAGTCTGAAAAGAAACACCATCCATGCCACAAGTATATTTCTCCCGCACTATATTAGTAGTTAAAAGACAAACTGTTAATATTCAAAGTATGAAAACTTTTATTAGCAGTTTCAACTAGAACTGCTAATAAAGTATTGGTTGTGTTTCAAAAAAAGTCACTCCACCAAAGTCTCCATTTTCTTCAAGCACTCCAACCATCAATCCCTCTCTCTTTCTCTCCACTCTCAGGCTCATTCTCAAGCTTGTCAACACTTTAAAGCTACCTCAAGCTCACGCTCCACCTTGAAATAAGATTGTTCTGAATTACAAATGGTGAATACCTCTTGTACTCACAGCCAGTTAACTGAAACTTTTTTGCTGTTCAAAAAACAATAATTAATATCGTGTTGAATATGCGAGAATAGAACATACATGTATGTCATTATTGTCAATTCACTTACGTGATTTAAAGATAATAAAGTATTTTGCTTAATTAAATCACCATGGTAAATTAGTAGATTAGTATCCCTTTTGTATGTAAAAATTGGTCATGGGTGTAAAATTCTTTTCAACCTAAGTGTGACTGTAGTTGAAAACTATGCTTGAGTACTAGACTTGTTAAAGAAATGGAATCTTGGGTTCCCTTGCTCTCTAGTTGGTCAAATAGAATTTTGGTAGGTTTATGACAATTTTGGGGAATTATTGGTTAAGAGAAATTAATTACAGTGAAACATTTTTATTTGTAAACAAAATCACTTTATTTGATTTTAGTAATTAATTTAGTTCTTTATTTTTTTTCTTTCTTTTCAGCTTCTATTTTTATATGTTTGGTGTAAGTCATTTATTTGTTAAATTCTTTGTTTTATTTCAATAAAATATTTTGTTATGTTGTCATTAGGTTGCAAAGATATTTCGTGTACCTTTGATTGTCAGATATTTTTCTTTTATTTCATCCTTTTGTGGTAGAAATAAACATTCAATTACCTTAATTTCTATTTTCAGAACAATTTGTACGTTATTTTTGACATAGTATACAAGTTATTCTTGAATTAGAAGAATGCTAGCGACACTTTCTCTGACATTTTCTTTCTAATACTCTTTTTATAATTGGCTAAAATTTATTGAAAATCACCAATTTTCGTGGATCTCACTTCTCATTTAATGACTCCTGATTTAGAAATGGGATCCACCAAAATTGGTGATTTCCAATTCAAGCAATTGTATTGTAGTACACAATATGTAATCAAACAGAGGCTATGACCATGTCGAGTTACATGCCACGCACCGAGGTTGAATTCTCAATTTGACCACAATGTGAGTTGGGTAGGCAACTCAACAAAAAAAAAAGCATCAATGCATCCAAGGGAGCTAAAATTATTAAGAAGGACATGAAACCCTAGGACTACATAGGTGCTTCCAAGATAACAATGGCACACAACTAACATCACACTGTTGATTCCCTCTATGTCCTTGTTTCATGGCAACAAAGATGAATCCCCATTGACCGCATTAACGATGTCAAAAAAGCAATGTCGCATTGTTGGGGCATTCTCCTGAATGTCGTCATCAAACTTGACCACAATACCCACGCCTTAGCATGCAAAGGTCAAAACCCTAATTCAATGTGTTGTGACTCGTCCAACTCCTCAACAAGAACAATGCTGCCTAGGAGCCCAAGAATATCGAAAAGGACAAAATACAAGCCTTATCAAGCATTGTCCATGCATTGTCAAGGCTAGAATAAGCCACACCCCAAAACTTGGCTGAGTTTGATTAAGATTTAGCCATGGATAATCAACGAATCAATCACTCAATGCCACAGACTCACACAAGTGTGGGAAGCCTTGTGTGAGTGTGGGGGAAAGTCCCATGGCATCCTCAGATTGACCACTGTGAGCGTGATGTAAACCACTTGACATGACATCCAAATGAAAAGATTTAAAATGACAAGCTTTGACACCTTACAGATTCTCCATATATATAGTGGAGGAAAATTGATCACAAGTACCCTGATTCAAGTTAGAACCAAGAAACTTACACCTTATACTCATTATTTACAAAATGAACATACATGGTCTCTAAAGTAGCTTCCATAGTACATGGCCAGTGATTTTGGTGATTTATAACTTACTTGCAACAACCATGTTGAAATAGAAGTTTGTGGTATGGTCTATTACTATCTCTGGTCCTATATATAAGAAACAAATTGTGTTTTTCTTTGGTCATAATTATAAGAAATAATGACTAATTTTCAAACATACAAGGGTTAAATTTATTTTATTATCTTAATTTTTTGTTAACTCTATTTACTAGGCATTCACTCATTGGATTATGAGTACTAACATTAAATATGACCATCACTTACAGCATTTAAACTTCAGGGTATGTTTGGAATAAAATTTGAATTTATGATAGCATTAATTAAAAATAACTAATTTAATTATTTTCCTTGGTCTTGATGATTTGTCCTATGTTTATTATATATAGGACAAGAGATAGTAGTTTTTTTTGGCACAAACAACCAAGAAACAATCGAAATCACTTGACTTTTTTAATTGAAATTTTGAATTACATGAGGGAGACAAGTAAAGATACTCCCTCTGTTCCTTTATAATAGTCGTTTAAGGATGTTTCTCTCCAACCAATAAAATTCACTTCTCTCCCACTCCACTTTTCTCTCTCCCCAATTAACAGCGTCTGTTATTTCTCTTTCTCTCTAATAACTTGTTTTCTTATTGGTTAGGTTTCTTTCTCTCCTTAACAACTTGTTTTCCTATTGGTTACGTTTCTCTCTCCATAATTAATTATATTGTGTTATTTCTCTCTCTACATATTTAATGTTATCTTGGACTTTGAAAACAACAGATAAATAGGAACAAATTTTTGTTAGAAATCCGACAATTAGAAAGGAACAGAGGGAGTACATCATTGTATTAATTTGATTAGGTACAATGTAATAGAAAGCGTCAACCAATTGGTCCCAACAATGCAAAACTTGTTAGTTATATATTGGAACTGTTGTTCACTTGTTTGTCAAATTGTGCCAATCACCAAAAATAATTGGAAGTGACAAATCCTTTTGAATGCAACATTTAGGAGGATGAGTTATCATGCATTTACTTTCTCTTTCATTCTATTTTTCTTTCTATTTAACTCTTCATTTCTCATCACATTATTTATTATAGGTGTGTTTGCATAGGCGTTTTTTCACGTTCAACGAAAAAGCTTTGTGAGAGTAAAGTTCTATTGAATGTACATTGAAAAGCGGGAATGCCTTAAACCAAACACACACTATATCTATCATTTTTTTCTCTCTCTTTTTTTTTTTTTTCCATTTTATCACTTTGTCTTTCTATCGAACCCTTACAACCCAAAAATAGTGTATCATTCTCCTAGGAAGATATATATGCAAATAACATGCTTTCTCTATTTTTTTTTTTTTATAGTGACAACATAATTGCACTGACATTAACAGTTGGCTTTTACAAGTGATATGTTATCTTTTTCAGTATGATATTTGTACTTAAAGAAAGCTAGGTTCCAACAAGGAGTTCAGAACTTTCCAAGCAAAACATAGAGCAAAAGGAGATATTGAGCATCAATCAATAGGACATGTAGGCAATAACCCCGGAAGACTGGAGGAAATTTTTGATGAATGTGTAAATGAGAAAACTCAAGGCAAAATTATAATATTGGTGTATAATATGAAGTTATTTTTATATTTGATTTCTTTTTGTACTTAATTAGTATGTATTCTTTTTTTTGGTAATAATTAGTATGTATTCCTAACATAATTATGTCTTTAAATAAAAATTAAGCTACAAAAATTAGTGTACTAGTTTGGATTCATAAAAAACGCAGCGAGCATATATAGCTTTTTCATAGTGTATACTAAAAAGATTACAGGTGAACACATCAGTATTTGAAAATGTAAAAATCCCATTTACTCTTTCAAATTCACAAATGCAGGCTATATTAGTCATTTTCAGTAACTAATGTGTCCCGTTCGAAAAAAAACAATGACTTATATTTGTGATTTTTCCAATGTAGACTTTTTATATCATCAAGGACTGGGTTAATTAATATGTCCTATGTTAAATTTATCTCGGATAAAATTAGGTATTTACCTCAAAGAAAAATTCCAAATCTATCAACTTTTGCCTACCTGTACATCTTGTTTTATTTATTTAGAGCTAAAAGCCTAAAACCAACCACACGAGGTAACTTTTGTTGTAGTAGTGTTTATAGAGAGACGTAAGGATATAGTGAATGCTAGAAACATGCAATATCTTTCACTAAGTAATTGCATTGCAAGAGACACTTCAATTTATCTATACTAGTGCATCTGCGATGATGGGAAATTGATAAAACAAAAAGGTGAGATAATGGTGTGAAATTAATGTAATCATGCAAGATCTGTTTCATAGATGACCTAGATCAGAAAGCAAATACTCCAGAGAAGGGGTCAGAGTGGGTTTTGTTTGGCAAAGAATTTGCTTCTTCTTTTTTCAATCAAATGTTAATTAAATGCCAGGATATGATACAATTCTGTTTCCTCCTTTCTGTACAGTCTGAGTTCTGAGTTCTGATAATATCATCATTCAAGCAACTACAATAGCAAGTTGATGTGTTATTAAGCTAACCTGCAGCTCAATAGAGGGGCGATCCAATCTATGCATTGCTGAATGGCGATCGCGCCTTTCAATTACTTGTTGCATACTGAAAACAACAAACACATTGTATTCAGATTTAAATTATTCAATTTCCCTTCTTTCCTTTGAATTAATGATACTCATAAAATTAAGAACTTCATATCATTATATTCAGGTGACCAAGAAGATTAATGTCAGTAAGAACTTCATATATTGCCTACAAAACCATTGACCCTTGTATTATAACCAGTCAATCAAATTTGATTTTTCTTAATTGAAGAAGATTACATAAATTATGAGTATTCATTTTATTTCATATTATGTTTCTACTTTCGTTGAAATGATAAAATCATGAAAGTTTGAATCCTAATCAATTGAAGGGAGTGGGATGTGATAAAAGGGGATTAATCGCCACATATAATTGCTGTTATACGAAAGAAAATATATAGAAATGAATATTCCATTCTATCAAAGGTCACTCTATCAAACCAAACATGTCCTTACGGTTATATCAAGCCTAGCTAATGTGTTGCCTGTAGATGAAGATCGGCTAAGAGCCTCAGAAGTGAAATGCTATAAAATATTAGTATTATTAAGTGTTAATGTAAGGTATTCTGCGTAAAAAGCAAGTGTGTGATACAATTTAGAAAATTAAATGCATGTTGCATGATTTGATGAAAGTAGTAGATACAATTTGGATTTCCCATATTACTTTCTTTGGTCAAACATTTCAGAAGAGATAGTCATGAAATCAAAATACATTTGAAATATTTCTAATAAGACTACTCTTTAGACTTTGGTCATGTTGTAGAAAGCTAATTTCTAAACGTATATTTTGCTTTGAAGTAAAAATGTTGAGAAATGCAAAGCAAAAGCCGAAGGCAATGGGTTGTTGCCGACCTTCTTCTGCAGAATGGAGTTTCAACTTTTGCAGCATAAAGTTCCTTGCAGAAGTTTTACACACCTATTGCTTCTAATTAACTAGTTTAAGATAACAAAAAGTTGAACAAATATTTACAACAGTATATATATATATAGAGAATCCATTTTGACAAATTTTAATGTTTAAAGATAGTACTACTGTTGTAAAGAAAGAGAAATTTGTTTGAAATCAACACCAACAGTTAAAATAATTTGAAAATATAAAAAAACATAAATGAAAAAAACTACTATACATAGGCAATGAGCTCAGACAATCCTTGACTCTCTCCTGATCTCCTCAGTCATCACTCATCAATCAGTCATTATTATTATTATTATATATGATATATAATAAATCAATCTTTTCTCTTTCCCTCTTTATCCATAAAATAAGGAATTAAGGAAACACAAAGGACATGATAATTAGTACTTGAATAAAAAGACCTGGGCAGGTAATTAAGTTTCCTTCAACAGAAGAAAATAACAAAAAGAAAGGAAGATAGTGATGCGGCAAATGATGCAAAATACCTTGAACTGGCATACTCAAAGAGCTTGCTAGTTGCAGAAAAGACTATGAGAGCTATGTCTGCATCACAAAGGGTTGACAACTCCTGAGCCTTCTTGAAAAGCCCTTTCCTTCTCTTGGAGAAAGTCACCTGCCTCGAACTGATGTTGTCAATTTTCTTGATCTGTATCCTCTTTCTAGTCATCTCCCTATTATGTCAAAAATCATCCAAACCATTACTTACATCTAAGAGAAAAAGAGAGAGAGAGAGAGAATAGAGAAAGAAAGACAATTTCTCCAGATAAACATAAACATATATATTATATGAAGTAAATCCAACAGATTTAACAAAAAATAGAGAAAACATCGACAATTCTTAACAAAATGGATCGAGATGAAATCATGTACCACTAGGATGCTCCAGGAAGAAGGAATTAACTAATGAACAAATTAAGACCACTCCAGCTTCTTTAAACAAATGAGATGAATGAAACATAACCAATTATTTTTAATTGGTACCTTAAACTGCACTTACCCAGGAATCTATTTTGCTTTAGTTAAAAGGAAAAAAAAAAATCCTTGTTCATATACATATATGGAAAGTTGGAGGTAGAGAGAGAAAGAATAATTAAAAAATAAAAAATAAACCAACCAGTTTCTTGAAATAGCAAAATAAATAGGTCTCCTCAACAAGAATCTGAGACCACCGAGTCCTCGGCTACCAGAAAATGGAAAACTTGAAGATAAAAAGCACTTCCAAGACGAAAAAGTTGAAAGCGGAACTTACAATAATGATAAAGGGTAAACCCACCACCACCACCAATCCTTGGCTTCCTGAAATGGGTGTTAGGAATGCACAACTCGCGAGTCCCAAACACGTTTAGTTGCCAGTTAGATATATCGGATACAGTTTGATGTGGGTGTGGGGCAACATACTTATGCCTTTTATGGTCAAGTGTTTTTTTTTTTATCATGATATTGGTACAGATCATTGACATCACTAGAATTCAAATCCTAGATCACTTGATTAAGAAGCACAAGTTAGTATCATTTGTGTCAACCATGGTTACCTTTTATGGTCAAGTTGCTGCCTCTTTACTACAACTATTAAATTTTTGTTTCCTTTTTACTTTTTTATTTTTATTTTTTATAAACCACATGTTTCTTGTAGAAGCATCAATACGCTTGAGTGTGTGTCTTTTTTCACATTGAATTCTCTAAAGTTACATTGAAATATCAGCTAACATGATTTTTGGTATATGCTTGCATGTTTTTGCATTGAATAAAAAAATTTATATTAAATATTAAATGTTGGACCTTTGGTTAAGTTTGGAATAACTCCACTCCAGTTGATCCACACGCTTGGTGGCATATTAAATATTGTTACTAACTTATTTTTAAAATAAAAACATTCAAACATAAATTACAACACTACAAAATAAACTTTAATTAAAATCAATTTTATAAAATCAATTTCATTTAAAATTAATTTTGACAACGTTTACTTAAACAGTGAAGTAAAACCAATTATTATTATTACCTCCGTCCCTAAATATAAGACTCTTTTCTAAAAAAAATTATCCATTTTTATAAGACTTTTTTTAAGTTGTCTCTTGGATTACTTATTTTTCTTTTACCAAAATACCCTTAACAACTTTACAATGAATACTATAAATTAATAAGATAAGTATATTCTCTCTCTTATGAGGATTGAAGAAGATAACTAGTATTCATTAATTAATTAGGTAGAAAGTAATAAAGTGTAAAGAAATAAATGATAGTCCAAACAATTGTGAGGGTAATTTTGGAAAAATAATATAAATTGTTAACAAATTTAATGATATTAACTAAATTAACTAACTTTCTTAAAAAATGTGAATTAGTTAAAAAAGTCTTATATTTAAGAACGGAGGTAATATTATATAAAGTAAAACTCTTCTTTTAAATATTTAAAATAAATAAATATACTCAATATTTAAATTCAAATGAAATTCTTCGTTCAAATATTTAATATAATTATAAATCTAAAACTCAAATTCAAGAGACTTGTTAAATTAAAACAATTTCTCATGAGTGAGTTGCTCTAGATGCTTACTAATATCATTATTATTATTTTATGTTGGGGAAAAATAAAAGTGATACTTCTTTCGTTTTAAAATGAGTGTCGTCTTAAATTTTTTTACACAGATTAAAAAAATTATTAAATAAATAAAAGAGAAAAGTAATTTTATAAAATTAATCTTATTATTATTGTATTGAAAAATTAAAATGATATTTATTAAAAATATTAATAAAAAAATAATTAATATTATATTAAAAAATTAAATAGGATACTCATTTTAGGAGAAAAGGAGTATTTTTTTCCGAAAGTAGAAGTTATTTATTTATTTGGTTTTTCTCTTTTTAGCTTCCCGCAAGCCTCGTTGATTGGTCTCCGTACAGGTAGCCATCTTGAGTTGAGGCTACGATAATGACAACTGATGTACCCTCGTACTCACTACCCTGCCCTCGTACTACCTTTCTCACTCAACGTGGTCCCCTATGCTGAAAAAAGTGGACATTTCCGGTTCCCAGTAGCTTCTGCTGGCACGTGGAGTAAAAATATCTAACTGCTAAAAATTATTTATATTTTTAAAAGATGAAATGAAGACTAAACAAAATGTAGCTTAAGTATTTTACGGAGCAAAACGGGATGCGGTTTATACACTTAGAAAAACTAAAAAAATATAAAATTGAGAACTCGCATTTCAATTTCCACGAGAACGTAAATCTCCATTTTCAACAAGTGGTCAGTTTTCCGTAACTGGAAAAACTCTTCAATATTTGATCAGTAAAATATATATTCCTTCTTATCATATAATAACTATAAAATTGTAGAATTTAAAATTATTAAATTATTGTAAAAAATAATAAATATTAGCCATTTGATTCTCTTATGATTTTTTTTAAAAGCCAATTGAAATATTATTAAAATAAGGCTAAATTATTCATATGATCCCTTATCTTTATTTTATGTTGTAATTTAGTCCTTTATTTTTTAAAAGTTACAAAATGATCCTTTATTCTTATTTAAGTTACAATTTTATCTTTTATTTTTTAAAAGTTACAAAATAGTTTCTTAAGTAATTTTTTTATAGCATGTTTATCCCAAAAAAAATTAAAAAATACATTACTTCAGAGGTAAACATGCTATAAAAAATTTACTTAGTGGACCATTTTGTAACTTTTAAAAAATAAAGGATCAAAATGCAACTTAAAATAAAGATAAACGACCATTTTGTAACTTTTAAAAAATAAAGAACCAAATTACAACCTAAAATAAAGATAAGGGATTAACTAAATAGTTTAGCCTTAAAACAAAGTAGTGTGAAAGAAGCACAATATGTACCTATTTCCACACCAATCAACATCTCTAATGACTGTTCTAAGATTACAAGTAGGTTATCAGTATTTCACTATAAGATAATATGTACTGAAAGTAAACAAAGAAATTTTTTGTGTATTATATCACTGTTGTCATTCAAAATATGCTAACCTGAATTATGTTAGCCGAAAAGATTAAGCTAGGGGTTTAGATAAATAGTTCAAACGGATAGTCGACTTTGGTCATCTAAGATATGTTGAGTGAGATTTTTTCGGCTAGCTGTTAGGAATTCAAAATGCAAGATTTTACAGAAGATAAAAGATTTGGCAATGGTCGGTTGCAATTGACAAATCTGAAGATAAGGAAAGCCTGATCACGGTTGCTAAGAGATTATCCCGGAAGCGGTTCACAAGTTGAAACTAGTTCTTGGAAAATAGGAACGGAGAAGGGGTAGTGGGGCATGCCTCAGCAACAACGGGTAGCAGAAATAAGCTTATCTTAGCTGAATTAGTTATGATTAGTCAGTTGTAATTGTACGTGGCCTGAGGACACGATCTGGGGCAGTTAGTTGAGATTTTTTAGTATAAATAAATGCTCTAGATATGTGTAAAGGACCTTCAACTAATCAATAAAAAATTGCATTTATCTTCCTGTTTAAATTTCTTGCCAAATTTACTGCCTTTCGGGTTTAAATTTCATTCTGCTCTTTATCTTTTAAACTTAATTTTGAATTTTGGCTATTTGCACATTCAATCGAATGCTTTCTTTAGTTACTCGAGGACCCATTTCAAAATCAAAAGACATATTTCCCCTTTTGATAGTTTCAAAACGTTTGATATCTCATTCGAATTTTGGAATCGTGTTGAAGCTTAGTTAGTTGAAATTCATTCGGCTAACTTAAAGCAGTTCACGCGACAACAATCACAAATAGTAATTCTTAATTAAAATTTTAAGTTTACTTGTACTTTTATCTTGGTAATAGTGTTTTAGCAATTTTAGTTTATTCAGTAATTTAACATTTAATATTTAACAGAAATATTTATGTTATTAAATTTGAAATTATATTTGAATTTGGTCTTCATATTTTTTCAATTGTGTAATTTTGATGAAAAAAACTATTAATTTCCAAACTTGAACCCAAAAGTACGTATAAATAATATAATTACTAAATGTTAGAAAATAATTTAAATTAATTTAAGTTTTTTAGTATATTAAATTACTATACATATATCATTATTGGATAAATCATTATATCATTTTTTAGTATATTAAATTTAAAATTATTATTATTATTATTATTATTATTATTATTATTATTATTATTATATGTGAGTAACTAAGTGTAAAACTCTTACACATATCAATAATTTTATGATTCACGTTATTTTTTTTATCTCTATATACGTATCGTTATAAGCATTCAGCAGTGTGTATATCTCAGCCGTTAAAAATTTTGTAAGCCACGTGTTCAATAGATATGGACCGAAATGGAGATGTCCATTTCTGAGAGGGAATGTCGAGGATCCGGACGCGTAGCAGACCCTATACCCACAATTTTTTTATTAATTAATCACAAATTATTATATATATAATTTTTAAACAATTATAATAAAATTTAACAAATCTAATTACTGTATATAATAATATGTTATTGTATAAAATGTAAAATATTTTTATACTGTAAATACATTTTAATTAAATTCTTAAAAATATTAAATATATGAATCACCATCATTTTATTTTATAAAATTAAGAATATTATTCCATTAGAAGGAGATGAAATAAATTTTACCTTTTTATAATATATCATTTTTATTTTATAAATTTACAATTATTATATTTTATTAAGTATATGCTTTCTAAATCTTATTTTATTTTTAACCTATCATTTGTGTCTAATGATTAAGAATGTATTCAATTCAATTATTTTAGTGAAGTAATTCTTTATTCATTTTAATTTTTGAGATAATTTTTAAAAATAAGTATTTTTTTCAAATTTAAGTGTTATCACACAATTAATTTTTAATTTCTCATTAAAACTTAAAGAATAATAATTACATTTATATATAAAAGATAATAATAATAATAATAATAATAATAATAATAATAATAATAATAATAATAATAATAATAATAATAATAATAATAATAATAATAATAATAATAATAATAATAATGTACCAATGACACTAATTATTATCTGAAGTATTATAAATAAAATATTATAAAAATGAGTAGCAATGTTTTATTCAAATTATTTATATATTTTATGGAAAAAAGACCATTTGACATTGCAATACCAAGTATATATCCTTGAAAAAAAAAAGAGACAAAAAGAGAAGAAAAAAATAATTAGAGCAGAAAACAAGATCATCCAAGTCAAACTTGACTAAACTAAACTTGATTCAATATGAATTGGTTTGATTCAAATTCTAGTTGAGTTCTAGAAGTGTTTAATTCAACTTACATACTCAGGTTTGACTTTACAAAACTTTAGTTATTATTTGGCTTAATTGCTAATTTCGTCCGACTATTATTTTAAAATGTTCAATTTCACCCCACTATTTTTAAAAGGTTCAATTTCGTCCCACTATTTTTAAAAACGCGTCAATGTTTTCCCTTCCGTCAGATCCGTTAAGTTGACTAACAAAGCCATCATAGTTGGCGCTGACGTGGATTTGTAGACGTCTAGAATTAATTTTTTGGTTTTATTTTATTTTATTTGGTGTTTTTTTCGTGGTCAAAGGATGCTTGACTGGAAAATGACATCATTTTACTTTCCTTTGTTTAAGTGGGCAGATGAAAGGCACACAATAATTGTGAACAGAATGAAAATGTGATTGGTTACTTAGGGAAGATTAGGGAAACGAGAACAAGGGAGCGAGGGAGGGTTAAAGTTGATTTTGGATTAGGGTTCTTTGATGATCCTTTCATTGTGCGACTTCATCTGCTTATTCGAGGTGTTCGAAGTGTGCTTCTGACATTGGAAGGTACGTGTCCTTTTTATGTAGTGCGAATAAATTGGTTTTGGTTTCTGTTTTCATTTTTTGTGTTTGTTTGTCTTGGTCCACCACATGTGTGTGCTTCTCTTTATGTTAAAAGTGGTTTCTTTTGCCAGATTGTGTAGGGTTATTTACTGTCTATGTTGAGTTTTTTATGTTGAGAATGTGTTTTTTTGGGTTTTTTTTTATTCTTCCCGTTAAGGGTTAAGTGTGGCCCACCATGTGCATGTTGTTGTATGTATAAATGCTTGTTGTGGTCCACTGTGTGTTGTTAGGTCATTTGTTTAGGTTACGGGTCCACCCTATGGGTATGTGAGTGTTTGCAATGTATTACACTTGGTAAAGTTTATCTGCATTTTTTTTCCTTTTTAATTCTTCTATTTAAATTTTATCTGCATTATGACAGAGTTGTTATGGATGGATACTTTGAGGTTATTGTGTACCATGGGGGAAAGTTTGTTAATAGGGAGAACTTGGACTATTTGGGTAAGAAATGTAAATGGTCATGTGATCTGGATAAATGGAGTTACTTTGAGATATTAGATATGTTGAAGGAGATGAAATACAAAGAAGTGCTGCAATTGTGGTATTTTAATGGAGGTGATTTTTTGGATGATGGGTTGAAGCCTCTAGTTGATGACAGGGGTGCAATGGAGATGATAAAAATAGCAAGGGAAAATGGGAGTGTGTTTATGTTTGTGTTGCATCCTATTTCCCAAGCAGAGGTAATTGATCACTTACCCAATGTTGATCGATGTGGGAAATGGGCCTAATGTGGGAAATGGGCCTAAGCAAGGAATTGGGCCTCCTATTGGAAACATGGCTGAGCAGGAAAATGTTGATGTTAAGGGAATTGGGCTTGAGCAGGGAACTGGGCCTGCTGTTGGAAACATGGCTGAGCAGGGAAATGTTGATGTTGGGGGAATTGGTCATGTCACAGACTTATGGGATGCTGAAAAAATTTCAAGTTGCAAGGTTAATATTGATGAATGGTTTAATGATACTGTGGATGATAATGAGGATCATAATGAACTGCATATGGTTACAAATAACATAAGTTTTGATGATCCAGAAGATGACTTGAATGAAGATCAAATGTTTAATGTTTATATATCAGTTGGAGTTGCAGACCTTAGAATTGAAAATGGTAATAATGATGAAGTTGGTGATGCAGTTCATGAAGTTGGTGGTGGTAATAAAGGTGGTCAAGGTGCTAATGAAGTTCATGCAGTTCATCAAGTTGGTGGTGGTTATAAAGGTGGAAAAGGGAAGAGGGGCAGGCCAAGAAAGACCATAAACCCTTGCCCACAGCCTGAAAGTGATGAAGAAGAAATTGGATCAGATTTGGAGTCATTATTTGAGGAAAGTGACCAGGATGAGAAATTGAATTCATCAGACAAATTTCTTTTTGATAGTTGTTGAACCCCCTGCACCGAACCACCCATCTCAATCAACCCAATCCACTACACCTACCCAAACTAGTGCACCAAGTCAAACTACAATACCAACCCAAAATAGCGAACCTAACCAGCGACCTAGACCAAGAAACCAAGCTGCTTCAACCCAAAGTCTTGCACGAACTCAGTCCCAAACTAGTGCACCAAACCTGCTAGCTTCATCAACCCAACCCAATCGATCAAGTCAACTCTCTGAGGCTGCTGCATCTAAAAAAAGGGGGTCAACAAGTGCCACCAACAAAAATTCCACAATAAGGCACAAGTTGCAGACATGGAGGGCTCCTTTGAAGAAACCATGATGTTGATCCTTAATTTGAAATGTTTTTTGGATTCAAAATTATAGTGTCTTTTGGAGAACACTTTAACTATTTGGATGGATGCTTTTTTGAAGTACATTTACAATGTATTCTGGAAATACATACATTTTGGAATACATATGGAATGTATCGATTTAGAATGCTAGGTATTTGGCAAACACTAAAGCCTAAGTTTAGTTAATGGGTTAGTTTATTTTGTTATGCAATTGACTTTAATTTAAGATGCTGCATATTTGCTTTGGTTTATTTTGTTATGTGTCTGAAATTAATTTAAGATGATGCATATATGGTTTTGAAAATATTGAAAGGATCTTATTCTCTTATGCTTCAGTTTTTATGCACTACATGGTGTTCCAATCAGCATTACAAACCAAACTCTTTTCAATTTCACCAATTGATTTTGCACTAAATAGATGAAAACTTTAACCAATGTTATACATGTTCAGTTACACTCATGCAAACCTTGAAATAATTACACTTGTTCCATCCCTTAAAAAAAGAAATTAAATTTTCAGAAAACAAATAACACCATTGAATTTATTCAATTCATCTCCATTACAAAACGTAATCTCCATTACAAAAGGTAACAAACAACTTCCATTACAAATGAAAATAGGGAAGGTACTTAAAAAAGTAGTCCCTAATTTAAGTATACATTTCTTCCTCTATGCCCTCCTATGTTTAGTAACAATGTCATCAACATCACGTTCAACAGAAATAAAACAGAGCAAAGGATTATCAACAACTTCAGCCATTTTTTATTGCTCTTCAAAGCATCTTGAACATTGATAATCTTTTTCCGTAGTCTCACTATAATTGCATCTCTGCCATAAGCTCCTTCATGTGAAAACCATTTAAAGAAATTGCATCCCACTTCTTCCTCAACGCCCCTCTATTTTAGGAAATTACAACAGCATCCATCAGTTGCATAAACACAACTAGGGAAACCCAAAAACAAAAAAAAACTAAATAGAAAATAACCTTATACTTAGGGCATCCCCAAAACCTTTTCCCCATATTTTTTGAAGTCCAAGCCGTTCGCAACACCGCCACATCCCCACAATCGCATATGGGAGAACATGTTCGACCTCCACCACCGTAAGATGAAGAGGAGCGTGAATGAATGCCCGAACCATTCCGTGTCGAGTTTTGGTGGCAGCTGCAAGAAGAAGCCTGAAAGTTGGACATTTTTCTTGAGCCTAATTGTGCAATTGGAACCCTAATTTCGTGTTTAAATGGAGAAGAAAGGAACCTCCAACGTTAACAACACTGTTCCAACGGTAAAAAAAAAAAAGTAAATTTAACACGTCAGCCAGACCAGTGCCACGTAACAACCAACTTAACTCCGTTTGTGACACACTGACGGAAGGGAAAACATTTACGCGTTTTTAAAAATAATGGGACGAAATTGAACCTTTTAAAAATAGTGGGACGAAATTGAACATTTTAAAATAATAGTGGGACGAAATTAGTAATTAAGCCTTATTATTTTGGTGAAGAATGACAATAGAAATTGTAGTAGAAAAATTTAAATAAATAAATTTTTATAAAATCTAGACTAAAGTGGAAATTTTGTTGAGAACTATGTGTGTGTTTGTTTTGGACCAATCCTACTTTCCAATGACATAGCATGGCATGAATGGTAGATAGAGGAATGCTAGCAACATACTCTCTAACACACTCCTCTCAACACACACTCTATCATTGGTTGGAATTTATTGAAAACTACAAAATCAGGAGAGAAAGTCATTAAATAACAAGTGAGACCCATAAAAATTTGTGATTTCCAATAAATTTTAACCAATCATGGAGAGTGTGTTCCAAAGAGTGTGATAGAGAGTGTGTTGCTAGCATTTCTCTTGATAGATAATCTTGTCCCTTAAGCATATATATAGTGAAGAGTTTGATTTATAGGTTTGTGTGTATGGAAAAAAAAACATTAGTTGGGAGAGATTAGTCTCTTAAATAGATTTCAATACCTCGAGGGACTGATTCTTGACTTTTGGTCGAAAGATGCCCTAAATTAAAAAAAAAAAACAATTTCCAATGCACTTTCAATGTGGTATAATGTGAATACAAAAACAACTTTGAATAGTCAATACTCATCACTTATAATCTCAAGGATTAGAGTGGGGATTTTAATCACGATAATTTACGTAATTCATTTTTTTTATATTTTAATATTATACCTGGTTCCCTGTGTTGATCATAGACTCAGTCGCAAGCCTCTGCACCCTTTAGGCTTGAGGCTAAAGGGTGTATACCATCCAAGTTCCCTATGTCGACCATATAGGTCGACTAACCCCACTTTGCATGCTCAATATCAAATCAAGTATCATTGAACAACCTTGCTTTGACACCACCTTATTTAAATCGACAATTAACCGATCTCGATGCTAGCTAGTCCAATGCTCAGTGAATAGTAATGGTAGTAGTATTCTTTATAATTTTTCGAGTAATTTTGTAAGATGTTTTAAGAAATTTTTTTGATAACTTACTAGTGGTTGGTCACAGTAATTGGACTTAGACAAACTTTACGTGGATATTCAAATTCTAGAGACTTCATTATAGGGGGGATCTTACCTTGACAATCGACCACAGTCTAAATTGATAAGAGGATTTTTTTTTTTTACTTTTTCATGAATTTTAGGTCAAGAATGTTAGATTTTTATGTTTGGTATAACAATCTTAAAAATTATTTCAAAGAATCTAACATTTCCTGAAATCATTTTTTAATTATATATTCCAACAAAATACTCCTATGAGTGGTGGTGGGAATTTAAGATTCTCATGATAAAGGGAGAAAATTTTATATAATGTAAAAATATAATTATGTCTCTCATTTTTAAGTACCAAATATATTTATCACATTTTCAGAAAACATGAATTTTGAAATGAAGATATACTAAATACTGTACCTCTTAAAAATTAATCTTATATCTTGATCTATGAAAATTCCTAGTCAAAGAGGGGGAAAAAACTATTGCTCTACATTTTTGTGTATTAAGCTCAAGAAAATTTAATAACTATTCTAAAATGGTTTCCAACTTAAATTATATATATAGCATGTGAGCAATGGGGCTGCCACATGCAAATATGAGCTAATATGAGTAAGGAATTGGGTACTACAAATTTAAAAGGTTTTAAAAGGTACTAAACTTTAATGCTCTACTATGGTTAAGAGTTCAATCCATGGTTCGTGTATATGAAAAAATATTTGTTGGGAGAGGTCAATCGGAACTCAATATCTCGAGGGATTAGGAGAACTAAAGGATATTTGGGTTTAAAAACAAAAAGAATTTTAGTGCCTTGAAGAGAAACTAATACCTCCCCCCAAGCTATGCCAGGGCTCTAAGGCTATGCGGTTTACATTTTTGTGGTACTAGAAAGATTGAAGAAGACTTTCTCATCTCAATCCGCTTACACTACTGGTGGTGGGCAAGACAACAATATTCTGAAACCCTTCTCATCTATCTATCGATACAATATTTAAGTCTTTCACTTTTAACAGGTGTCAATAGGAGACTTGAAGCCACTTCAAACTTCCGTAACAGTGTTTTATTTTTTATTTTTAAAGAAGGAACTTCCGCAACAGTGTTTTACTGTTTTATTTAGGAGGAATATCTAACAGTATTTTGATGATATTAATCCTCTTTCTTTATCTTAAATTTTAAAATCAAACTTATATATATATAGTCATTGTATAAGTATTTTAAGAACTATAAATATTTTGAAATTCATTTAAATATAAAAAATATATATTTTTATGGAAAAGAAAATAAAGTTATAGCATCAAAATATAAATTTGAATATTTTTAATTTAAAAAAGAAGAATGTTAGCAACACTCTCTCTAATATTTTTTTTTCTAACGCTATTTTTACTATTGGCTGAAATTATTTGAAATTATAATTTTTGGTAGGTCCCTCATTTAATCTCTCCTTATTTAGAAGTAGGACTCACCAAAATTTATGACTTTCAATAAATTTCAGCTACTCCCTCTGTTCCAGATTATATGACATTTTAGAGAAAAAATTTGTTCCAAAATAGATGACGTTTTACAAAACCAATGCTGCATTAAATATCTTTTTTCAAAACTACCCTTAATTAATACTTAGTGAGAGTAGTGTAGTATGAGTAATTAATTAGAGAGATAAAGGATATATTAGGAAATTACCTAATATTTTCTAGGAAATTTAACAAATTAATTGCATTCCTTAATACCTGTGCCAAAACCTTAAACGTCATATAAATTGGAACGGAGGGAGTAATAGTTAAGAGAGTGTTAGGGTGTTACTAGCATGTCTCTTTTAAAAATTTAATTTAATTGCATTTGCTTCTACGTTTTTATGTGCAAATTTTTAAATTTAGATTGCAAATATCTTATTTTGTTTACATGCTTTTATGAAATATGTGATATTAAATATAAAAAAATATTTGGTAATGAGAATACATTACAATATTGCAATTATATATAATTTTTATGTTTAAGAAATTAATAGTTAATATAATTAATAAATATTTGATATTTTGTACCATGTATTCTTTTTACCTTCATTTTTACTTTTACTTTATCTTTGAATTTTAAATAAAATAATAGTGATATTTACTGCATTGATTTTTTTTTATAAAATATTAATTTCAAATAATTTTTTTAAAAAAAAAGTACGTTAATAGAATAATTATTTTATTTTTAGTAGAAAAAAGGATAAAATATAAATTTATCTCAATAATCTTTGTTCATTGCTGAATTATATTTTCTTACGGTAAAAAATTATATTTTTCTAAACCAATGTTAAGTCACAGTCAATTTAATGCGACACTTTTTAAAGTTCATAGCAAACAAAAGTTGAAAATTTCATTACTCAATATATATATTTAAGCAAAACTAATTCAATTGTTATATAATTACTATAATTTTTATGATTTATTAATTATTTCATTCATTTTAAAATAAATATTTGAAACCCGTGCATCAGCAGGGGTACCATACTAGTTCCTCAATCATGAATAAAAAAATACTAGTTCCTCAATCATTAAAGCCTTCCTTCTATGATTTATTAATGATACAGTTTTCCTTAATTTTTCCTGTTTCTCCACTAATTTTCTCCACATTGGAAAACATACTCTTCTATGAATATTGATATCTATCATAACCTATCTTGTCTCATTAATTCAGTTTAGTCCAAAGAAATTTTTGACTAATTCAAATTTAAGAAATTAGACCAATATATTTTGAAAATAGATTTAAATTATTCTTCTGGTCATCCCAAGTTCCCAACCTAACATCCATTTAATGTCATCATAACGGACCTAAACGTGATGACGAAAATGTCATGTTAATTTTATATTAAGACCAAAAGTTACAATTTTTCAATATAGGGGTTAATTAACCGGCGGTAACTAAGTAAAGTGTGAAATATAGGAACTAACAGGTTAATTTAACTTATTTTAAAAGATTAAATTCTCCTCCACTCTGAGAATTTAATATGTACCACTCTTAAGTCTATATATTTTTAAATGACTCTTTTAAGAACATTTTTTTCTCTCTGTACATATTTCAGCATCATCGATAGTTAGTTTTAAAGCCTTATTTTCAAATTTTTGAGACTTTAATAATGAAGCAAAAATTATGAATGAAGTTTTGAAATCTACGTGTAAAATTGTTTAAAACCTCATTTCGTTAGCTCCAAAATCCGATAATACTGTTCAGACTATGTATATATTATTGGAGGAGTATCGGTAATATATTCTTCCTAACACACTTTTTACTATTATTTAAACACATAATTTTGTAATTTTGAGTAAATTTTAGTTAATTATAAAAAAAGTATTTAGAAAAATGTGATAGAAAATGTGTTGCTGGCATTTATCATAGTATGTTAATTTTTATAGAGAAAAAAAGGACTATGCACTGACAGTATAAAATAATTTTACACGGTCATCCAATCACAACTCACCATGTATGGTAAGTGTACTACTTGGACTCGGCACTCCACCGAGTAGCTGACCTGGTTGAGTAGCATGATCTTACTTGGACCAAGGAGGTTATAATAGAAGGTATATCTTACTATAAGATAAGATAAAGAAAAATCAAGGCACAAGATCATGATAGAAGATAAGATTATCTCTATCAGGAATTACGAGATTTGAGAAGATTTGATAGGAAAATACTCCTATCAAATCTATCTCTATATACTCTATAAATACAACAATACTCAATCCAATCCAGGTACGAAAACTCCATTCTCAATTGTGATACTCGCCTCCTACCTCTGCGCCTCTAACTTGAGTGTCGAAGTGTCTTTACAGGTACGCCCCCATCATTCACGAAGGAGAATTCAACGGAGTCACCGCATCAGAATACTTACCAAATCCGGTACGAACATTTGGTGCCCACCGTGGGGCTCGGTGAAACTTTTCCCAGCCACACCAATCAACGCGAAACGATCGCAATGGCAGCAATCCAAGGCAAAACAACGAACCACGAAAGCGACTACATTGACTGGAAACCCTAACTAAGGGAACACCAGCAATATGGGATGCCCACGAGGGTAACCCCAATAATGTGGCGCCCATCCCGCGTCAGGCGCTTGAGAATCACTTGTTGATCCAAGCCCTATAAAGGGAAGTGAACACGTTGAAACAAAATAGCGCAAAAGAAATAGAGGATCTCCGCGGGGAGAACGCCACTCTCCGAGAGCAATACCAGAAACTACAAGAGGATCGGAGCGCACACTCGGCTGCCCATGCGACCACCAACGGATAACCTGACCGAACAGAACAGGATGACACTACCTGGAACAAGGCAGACCAAACAACAACCAACATGGAATCCAGACCTATATCTGTTTCACGCACAGTCCCAAGGTGGAACTCAATGCTCGAGACAACAAGACGACACTCATTTCGTAGATGGCATAATGGAAACACCACTACCGGTCGGGTGGAAACCTTTGTCTATGGACCGTTATAACGGCCTAACGGACCCAGACGAACACATCGACGCGTTTGTCACGCAAGTGAACCTATACACAAACGACGACGCCATCATGTGTGGTGTTTTCGCAACCACTTTGAAGGGGACAACGTTCAACTGGTACAAGCGCCTCCCTCCCCACTCGATTGACTCTTTCGCCACCCTAGTCGCTCGTTTTAAGGCCCAATACACTACGAGCCAGCCTCACTACTTGACAGCAGTGGCATTAGCCAACATTCGGCAAGAGGACAACGAGTCCCTTAGGGACTTCATGGATAGATTTGCTGAAGTCTCAGTCAGAATCCAAGACCTAAATCCTTAGGTAGCACTAACCGCCATATTGATGGCACTGAAATTCGGACCCTTCTCAGACAGCCTCTGCAAGAAGCCGTCCCATGACATGGACAAGCTCATAGCAAGAGCACCAGGGTATATCCAAATGGAAGAGATGACAAAGTTCCGAGAACGCGTTAGAGACGAATCCCATAAGAAGCATGAGGAATGCGAGAAAACAGGAACAAGCCGAGAGCGGACTTCTAATGGCAAAACCGGGGCTGAAAAGCCACCTCGCGCAAGATTTACTCACTACACTCCCTTAATAGAAAGTAGAACTCGGGTCTTAGAAGAAGCTTGCAGTGCCGAACTGATTAGTTTGCCTACTTGGAACCGGTCCCCAGAAAAAGCGGACAGGTCCAAGTTTTGTAAATACCATCGAGTACACGGACACGCCACCGAAGACTGCACCACCTTGAAGGATAAGATCAAAAAACTTATCCAAGAAGGCAAACTATGACGTTTTATCTGAGACGACAATCGAAAGTCTGAGCAAGAACAAACCCGAGACAGGGAAGAAGATCGCGACAGAAAATCCCGGCGAATGGAAGAGACCCGCCAAAAGCAACCAACTAAACCTCCCGAGACTCGGTTCCGAGGCATTATCAACACAATAGCAGGAGGATTCGCCAGAGGAGGAAGTTCAAGCTCGGCAAGGAAGAAACACCTACACGGCATCCGGTCAATCAACTCAGCTTCTGTAAAATCGAGAGCACCAAGAAGCATGCCACCCATAACATTCACTGATGTAGACTTCGAAGATATAGAACCCAACCACGACGACCCAGTAGTGGTTAAGGTTGAGGTCGCCAACTTTCTAGTATGCGAGGTCCTGGTAGACCAGGGCAGCTCGGCGAACATCTTATATTGGTCCACTTTCCAATAGTTAGACATTCCCGATAGCAAGATACAGCCGTACACCAAACAACTAATCGATTTTTCAGGCGAAAAAGTGGATACCAGAGGCTATATTGACCTCCTCACCACTTTCGGAGATGAAGAAAAAGGATCCAAAACCATTACAGTCAGGTACCTCTTAGTCAACACTCTCACTTCATATAATATTCTTATAGGCAGACCTGCACTCAATGAATTAGGAGCAATGATCTCAACGCCTCACTTGGCGATGAAATTTCCCAACCCGGAAGGAGAAATAGTGACAGTAAAGGCCGATCAAGAAACAACCTGTGAGTGCTACTTAGAAAGTCTAAGAATAGCCAGTGGCTAAAAGGTCCCGGAACCAAAAGTAAAGCACATAGCATGCGTGTCACTCATGGTACCACTAAGGGAGGAGGCCGATCTCGACCCAAGGGAGGGTGAGCCGAGAGCAGAACCCACAGAGGAGTTCAAATCCTTCCAATTCGAAAGAGAAACAAATCAATGCATGAAGCTTGGGACTCAGCTAGCAAGCGAAACTGAGAGTGCAATTGCCCAAGTTTTATTAGAAAACGTCGACCTGTTGGCGTGGTCAGCCACCGACATGCCTGGAATCGATCCAAGCTTCCACTGTCACAAACTTGCCATCTATCCAGAGGCCAGGCCAATCTCCCAAAAGAAGAGAAACCTTGGAGCCGAGAGAGGAAAAACGGTCAAAGAGGAAACTGAAAAGTTACTCAGCACCGGTTTCATAAGAGAAGTGCACTATACCACATGGCTTGCAAACGTCGTCATGGTAAAGAAAGCAAACAACAAGTGGAGGATGTGTACTAACTACACAGACCTTAACATGGCATGTCCCAAAGACTTATACCCACTGCCGAGTATCGACAGGTTGGTAGACGGAGCATCCGGCTATCCCATCTTGAGTTTTTTGGATGCGTATTTCGGTTACAACCAGATACCCATGTTCCCACCGGATGAGGAGAAAATGACGTTCATAACCGACATAGCTAACTACTGCTACACGGTAATGCCATTTGGATCAAAGAACGTGGGAGCAACATACCAGCGTATGATAGACAAGATTTTCGCAGATCAACTTAGACGAAATCTAGAAGTCTATGTAGATGACATGGTAGTCAAAAGTCGAGACTCGAACTCACATTCAGGAGACTTAGCTGAAATATTTGGTGACATCAAAAAACACAATATGAGGCTAAACCCAGAGAAATGTGTATTCGGACTTCGGAGTCCAAGGCGGAAAATTCTTAGGCTTCATGCTCACACATAGAGGCATAGAAGCCAACCCTGAGAAATGCGCAACTATCATAAACATGAGAAGCCCGAGTAACATGAAGGAAGTGCAAAGGCTACCTGGAAGGCTGGCGTCCCTATCCCGATTTTTGTCGAAAGCAACAGAGGTAGCCAGAACCTTTTTCCAACTCCTCAAGAAGCAACAAATTTTTTAATGGAGTGAAGAGTGCGAAGCGAACTTCTTAAAGTTGAAAACGCTACTCACCTCTCCATCGATCCTAACGCAACCTGAACCCGGCAAGGACTTAGTGCAGTACCTAGCAGTCTCGGGGGGCGTGATTAGCTTAGTCATCATTCAAGAAGAAAATCAGATGCAAACACCAGTCTACTACGTAAGCCGAGTGCTGAAAGATACTGAAACAAGGTACCAGATGATCAAAAAGTTAGCGCTAGCCCTGGTCACTTCAGCACAATGGCTACGACCATACTTTCAGAGCCACCAAGTGGTGGTACGAATAGACCACCCAATACGATAAGTGTTGAGGAAGTCGGAACTTGCCAAAAGAATGATAGCTTGGTCTGTAGAACTATCAGAATTCGACATCAAGTATGAGCCGAGAGGACCTATCAAAGCCCAATGCCTAGTCAACTTCATCGCAGAGCTAGCACTAGTAAAAGAGGTACCCTCCCCATGGTGGACCCTCTATGTGGATGGTTCTTCGAACGTCAAGAGTAGCAGAGCAGGCGTCATAATCGAAAGTCCTGAAGAGATTGTTTTAGAACAATCACTCAGATTTGACTTCGACGCGTCTAACAACCAAGCCGAATATGAAGCCCTGTTAGCCGGACTAAAACTCGCTAAAGAAGTTGGAGCAAAGCACCTTAGGTGTTATAGCGACTCAAAATTAGTCATAGGACAAATGAACGGATCCTATCAAACGAAGGACCCCCAGATGACAAGATACTACCACCTAGCTTCCCGGTTGAAGAACGAATTCACCGAGTTTGAACTCAACCATATCCTAAGAGAGCAAAATGAAAGAGCCGACTTGCTATCAAAATTGGCAAGCATAAAAAAGAAAGGCCAACACCGAACTGTCATACAAGAGACAATATCAGCTCAAAGTATTGACAAACAGATTTCTAATATCAACCCGGCAGACTGAGAGTGGATGACCGAGGTATGGAACTTCTTGAAAGAAGAAACCCTCCCCGAAAATTGAGAGGAAGCTAGGAAGACCAGAAGAAGGGCAAGTTACTAAGTGGTAGAAGGAGAAGACCTTTACAGAAGAGGATTCACCGCACCATTGCTGAAATGCGTTATGAAGACACAGGCAGAGTATTTGGTAAATGAGATGCACAAAGAAATATGTGGAATTCACTTAGGAGGAAAAGTCATGGTCGCCCGAGTCTTACGAGCCGAATACTACTGGCCGACAATGCACCACGACTACACCGAGTATGTGAGAAAATGTGAAGAGTGCCAGAGATACGACAACATATCTCACCTACCAGTAGAAGAACTACACAACATCACAAAACCATGGCCCTGCGCCATGTGGGGAGTGGATATCTTGGGACCTTTCCCACTTGCTAAAGGAATGGTCAAATTCCTCTTGGTCGAAATCGACTACTGCACGAAGTGGATCGAAGCCGAACCCTTTGCCACCATCATGGCCAACAACGTACAAAAGTTCATTTGGAAAAACATCATATGCCGATTTGGCATCCCCCACTCAGTAATATCTGACAACGAAAAGCAGTTCGTCGAAAAGAACCTAGAAGAGTTCTTTAAGAACCTCAGGATTCAACACCGGGTAACCTCAGTAGAGCACCCTTAGACCAATGGGCAAACTGAAGCAGCTAACAAAGTCATACTGGGAGAACTAAAAAAGCGAGTCGGCAACGCCAAAGGAAGTTGGGCCGAGAAGCTTCCTGCAATCCTTTGGGCATACCATTGCACGCTGCAATCCACAACTGGGAAAACACCTTTTCGACTCTCATATGGATCAGATGCCATAATACCAATAGAAGTCGAAGAACCCTCTTTGCGAAGAGCAAACTTTATCCAAGAGATCAATGACCAGTCATTAAGGCATGCACTCGACATGACCGAAGAGACTCTCAACAAGGTCCAAATCAGAGCAGAGACTTGCAAAAGAAGAGCCGAGAAGAGATACAACAGCAAGGTCAAGCCAAGAAAATTCGAAGTCGGAGATCTAGTTTGGAGAAAATGTGGAGAAGCAAGAAAAGCAACCGAAGAGGGCAAGTTGGCAACCAACTGGGAAGGCCCCTTCAGAGTAACCAAGTCAATGGGAAATGGAGCCTACCGACTAGAGCATCCATCCAGCAAAACCATTCCTTGGACTTGGAACACCACTCACCTGAAGTTTTATTACAGCTAAAAAATTGTAAGTGGTGATGTACTATTTTTCCTACTTTGACATTTTTTCCCAAGAGATTTTTTGTCAAAGAGATTTTAATGAGGCATACTCGACTTTCATTATTAACAAAAGTTCCCTTTTTACATCATATTATCTTTGTTTAAAGACCAAGTAGACCAATCGGATACTCGACACAAAAAGCGAGTAGACCAATCGAATACCCGACACTCAGCATCCCGGAAAAGGAGCGATTGAGGAACCTCGATAACTAGATCGCTAAAGACTAAGTTACAAAAATAAGCTAACCGTGTAGACCTTTTACGGGATACAAAAAATGAGTTAAGCTAAAAACCATGTAGACCTTTTAACAAGATATGAAAAATGAGTTTTAATTAATAAAACGTAGACCCTAATCGGCTCCGAGCAACTAATATTACGCACACGAAAAGTAAAGGGGCAATACTTAAGAGAGAATCAAATTTCATTAAGATAAAAATGCTCTATTAGATAGGCCAGGTGCGATCCTTTACAAAAAAAGAAATAGATAAAATTCCTAAGAGCTAAGAACCAGGCTGCGCCGAGCCACCAGGAGCCTCCTCGCCCGGGATGGTAGACTTGTCCACCAACCCCCCTCCTTGTTGATATCCTTATCAATTAAAAAGAGAGGTGTCAGCATCCTTCAAAAAGAACCTGACTTGGCAAATTGCCTTATTAAACCCGGCCTCATGAGTGGTAACGATCTCATCCATAGCATCAACCAAATCGGCCTTAAACTTGGACTCGGAGACAAAGGCACCCAACTTGACCTGCTTCATCTCTTGACGACGCTCCACCTCAGCTTGAAGGTCTTTCGCGGAGCTTTCAGTCGTAGTCAATGAGAGCTTCAGAGCATCCTCTCGGGCCTCAGCTTCCTTAAACTTGGCTTACGCTGCCTCTAAAGATTTACGAGACTCCTCAGCAGACTGAAGGAGAGTCTTGTTGGCATGGGTAGCATCCAACAAGGCCTGGTCGACCTTCGAAGCGGTCTCCTTAGCCATCGAATGCTCATGATACCCGCGATCAAACTCCTCGGCCCAGTATTGGGCAATAGCCCAAGAACGAGCTTGGAAGCGAGATATGACTTCCATAGAAACTAAGGGGCTAGCCTCCCTCAGCATGTCCCGGTCCGCCTGACCGAGGTTCTCGGCACTAATGAGAGCTTGGGGATTGAAATCCCGCCCCCAAAGCGAAGTCTGCCCATCCATCATAGAAAGGAAAGCAGGATGCCTTTTAGCAGGAGAAACGGTAGGTTGAACGAGAGGTGGACTTGGCTTGTTTTTCGTCGAGACACCATCCTCCCCTTGAACAACTTGTCTCTTCCTCTTTGGTGGAGGAGGAGGAGGAGCAAGAGTAGGAGAAGCCGTCGGGATCTCGTCACCCCCAACTTCTTTCTTCTTCAACTTCTCGAGCCGGAGACGCTTGGCAATCTGATAGTTGAATTCCCCATTACAACTACAAAAGAGGAAGAAATAAATAATTAGCAAAAACAGACAAGTACAAGAAAGAAATAGCTGAGTAAAAAGAAATCATGATCCTAGTCGACTCTCGGGGTCTTTAATAAGGGAATCTCAACTAGTACCCTACACTAAGCCAATGGGGAAGGTTGCAAAGGTCAATATATCATCCTAGTCCTTGGGAGACATATCTACTATCTTGCAAGATAGCTTCTTGTTTGAAGACTGGGTCCAGTATAAAAGGAATTTGGACCTCCCCCGCTTATAAAAAAAGTTTGACATCCCATCACTCCCAGGTCGGACTCGGAAAAACCCTCCCTTGAAGTTTTTCCAAGAGGATGTATAGGGGCCGAGTATGGACTTACCCGGGATACCAATCAAAGAGACCCAACCCCCTTCTTACTTTCCTTCACCGTATAGTGGAAGAGAAATTTAGGGACAGTGGGGGTAATGAAAAACTCACTATAGAGAACCCTAAAGGCACACATGGATGCCCAAGCATTCAGATATAGTTGAGTGGGGGTGACATTCAACTCTTTTAAGACGTCACACTCAAATTTATCAAAAGGGACAGTGACGCCAAGAGAAGAAAACAAAGGCTCATACATATAAGTGTAATAAGACTCGCAAGGAAAGGCTCGAAGAAAGACACGCTCACTCAACCTGCAAGGATCAACGTGAACAATACCCGGTAGTTTCGAGTGGCACAAATCTACTTCCTCTAAGAGAGAAATAATGGACTCGTGGGTTTGATAACAAGAGGCATAACAATCTACCTCCCTGTGTACCCAAGAATAATCGGCTCTCTGAGAAGGTTTTGAACCACTGGGCCTAGGTGCAGGAAGAGGAGGAGAGGGCTGAACATGATGAGGAACCAAAGGCACCTCCTCGGTAGCCTCTGAGTAATCTAAAACCACAACCCCTCTCGGGGCAGTGGCCAGAGGCATTTCTGATTGCTCGGCGGAAGGAGGAACCACGTCGGCAAGGACAATGGCGGCACCTGTCGTTGACACGCCCTCACTAACTCCGCCAGAGTTAGAACGACGCAAAGAAGATTCGTAATCGGAGCCATCCCCGATGAGGTGAACCTCTGACAATAACATACGACCACTGTCGGAATGCCCTGATTCCCCGAAAAAAGAAGACATTTCTGAGAAAAAAGAGCAGTGAAGGAGGAGGAAAGGGCGTACCTGAGTTAACAAAGAAAGACAAGGAGAAGGAAGAGATGGCAGAGAAGACGAGGGTCGCCGGAAAAGGAAACTCAAGGAAGAAGGAGAAGTGAGTGAAAGGTGCACAGTGGCCCTTATATAGAGGTCCAAGAGCCTCGAATTCGAAAGGACGTAATGACTCAGACAATTGGATTGAGACCCTTCGCCAAACAAATCAACGGCTAGGGAGGCTTGAGACCTTTGAGTATCCTGAGGATGTTTTCGAAATTCAAAAATAATCATTGCTACCGCCCTTGGGAAACGATACGAGTTAACGGGTCCGAAGCGACATGACCACTAGAAAACGAAGTCACGCGACCATTACAAAATTAAACGACGAAGCCGAATCCAACATAATGGAATGAGTGAGACACAACGCTGACTCTGCCGAATGGGAGCTCGAATTCTGCGAGACCTTCACTTAAGCTCTTGCATACCTTCAGAGCTTGGGGGACATGTGTACTACTTGGACTCGGCACTCCACCGAGTAGCTGACCTGGCCAAGTAGCACGATCTTACTCGGACCAAGGAGGTTATAACGGAAGGTATATCTTACTATAAGATAAGATAAAGAAAGATCAAGACACAAGATCATGATAGAAGATAAGATTATCTCTATCAGGAATTACGAGATTTGATAGGAAAATACTCCTATCAAATCTATCTCTATATACTATATAAACACAACAATACTCAATCCAATCCAGGTACGAAAACTCCATTCCCAATTGTGATACCTGCCACCTACCTCTGCGCCTCTAATTTGAGCGTCGAAGTATCTTTGCAGGTACACCCCCATCATTCAAGGAGGAGAATTCAACGGAGCCACTGCATCGAAATATTTACCAAATCCGGTAAGAACAGTAAGTTTGTTAACTTTTAAAAAATTATCTTAAAAGTCATAGTAATGGTGATTTTGATTGGATGACCGTGTAAAACTATTTTACACTGTCAGTGCATTACCATTAAACTCATTTTTATAATAATTTTCTTAAAAAATACACACCAATTATAATTTCATATTAGTCAACAGTGTAAATTTTTTTGCATATACTATATATAGAAATTAAACTTATATTTTAAAGATAATTTAAACTGTGTATAGTGATTTATATATTTTGTTCAAATATTGAATCAACCGACCGATTTTTACCTTAGTTATTGTCGCGTCACATTACCATGGACGAAATTAGTTAAAAGGATAATTGGCTCGTTCAAAATGTATTAAAAAAGATATTGGACCAACCTAAGAGTGGGGGGCAGGGTGTGTTATGTTTGTGTCTCTTGAAATTAAAACTTTTCTTTAAGAAATTTAAGTACAGATTTTGAGTTTTGACATTATTTTGTAGTTGACGTAAAATTTTTGTGCATATATCAGGTTGACTGAAGAACGTCGAATGGATTAAAGAATTGCTTAAATAATTTAGTTTAAGAATACAATATTTAGTGGCATCGGCATGAACTCATGGATAAGGATGGTTATCGTATAATATTATAGTTGTTTCTGTTAAGATACTTTTTGCAGTATTAAGATTCATTATTTCATGGTTTTTATAACACTATCTATTAAGTATATATTTATTTTGAAATTTATAAAATTGTTTTATATTTTTATTATTAATTAGTTATTTTACCATGCGTGAGTTATTTAAAAAATATTAAATAAATAAACAATACATCTATTAATAATGTAAAAAAAATATACTATCATTCAATCACAAACGGTTACGTATATCAATTTTTTTTTTTTATAATAATTACTTTAAAAATTATACTAAAAATAATTTCTAATTGATTGATAATATTAAAGCTTTTACAATATTATTGATAGTGCATACCTATTAAACTCATAATAAATTATATTTTATGCCAATATTTTATCAATAACAAAAAAATATTTCACTGTTAAAAGAATACAAAAATTAAAACATATTCACATATTAAGTTTAATTGCATCATTTTCCTATAATCATATTAATTAAAAATAATTAAATAAATTCATCAATGATAATAAAATATAAACTATATATTGCTATAGATATTAAAAATGATAAAAAAAAATTTCAAAAGTAATAATTTAAAATATAATATTTTCATATAAAAAAAATGTAAACACCACACACCAACTCACTTTCACCAATTTACTAGAAATCTTAATTAAACCTCTTCATAACAATAAACATTGAATTTAATAGGCATCCATTCTTCCTCACAACCCTTTTCTCTCTTAAAGACATATTGGATGCGGTATGGAACAATGAAGAGAATAAGAGCCCCTGAGACTTGATAGTTTTAATTTTACTTTCTTGGGACACTTCTAAGCAGTGTTTTGAAAATCGGATCATTCATCAACTAAGTCAAGATATTGAGTTGATAGATCAAAGGTCAAATTAGTAGATCAGTAGTTGAATCGCATGAACCGGTATAGGTAATATAAAATATAAATAGAAGATAACTCCATTGTAAAATATAACTTAAATATCAAGGGGGTTTAGCTCAGTTGGTTGAATATGGTGCATGAGTGTTGTAAATCTTCTGGTACTGTCTTCGATTCCTACGGATAAAAAAAAAATATATGACTCAAATTCTAAAACCTTCTTCCTATGTTTTTTTTTTCATCTGCATTTCTACTCAAGTAAACAAGAGATTAAGAATGATTTTTTTTCTTAACATGGCGTAATAATGAATTAATAATATGTGGCTGTTAAAAATACGTCGTGGTTTTGTTTGAAATATGAAATTCTAGCATTATACCACACCACATGAACCTCAGCCTCAATTAATATCGTTTAACACGTGAATTTTTCTAATACAGCTCCGTATGTTTCCATTTTTATTTCTCGGAACTTTTCATTTAAACAACCTAACTCTTCCCACCTAACTTATCCATTTTTTTTTTTTTTTGACAGAACTTATCCTTATATTCTGAGAAGCAAACTCCACCTTAGGAATCTATGGCTGATATTTTATCCGTACGTGAGCCTTATCGCTGCACACGCATCATCACTGTAACCTTTGTCCTTCAACTTATTCCTCCTGCCAAGTCTCGTAACTATTCACGATACTGAAGGTGTAAAAACTTAATCTAATACTGGCAAGTCTAGTTGACTGATATAAGAAATTATAGTCATTCATCTCTTAAGAATATTGCAACCGGAATCAAAAGAAATAGAAAAAACACGCACACAGGACAAACACGATTTAACGAGATTTGCATCATATATAGTACTGAAAATTTTTCAGTAGGAGAGATACACACAAAGACCTCTTTGTATGTATCTCTTTTACTGAAAATTTCTAATAATGAAAAGGATACACACCCATATATTTATATATTACAGTACAGCTTATGTTCCCCTCACTCCATTCCGCTTTGCTCAAACATTTACTCGTCCATAGTAAAATATGAGTTGTTCACAACACTTCTTTTCTAAATTCTGCAGGAAAGATTGATCATATATGAAATAAAAAGTGGCCAATAAAATACCCTTTTTGACACAGGAGGAACAAACACATACTGAGGCAAAAAACTGAATTAAATATTTATTCGACGAGAACCTATTATATATGAAAGTTTATTTCATAAGTGATCAAGACACAGGGAATGAAATTATTATAATTGAGTTGGTTGCTTAATTAAGTTTATTCTAATTAATTTCACCTAAAAATTTATTAAAACGAGTTAAAGAAAATAATCAACTGATATGCTTAATTAAATATACGTCATTTTTGGTTTAAGTATTTACATAACAAGATAAATAAGTTTTATAGAAACTCTTAGCCGTGTTTTAAAAAAAGAAAAAATTTGGATGCAATTCTTTTAAAATATTTTTATTGTTGTTCTTTAATTAAAATTAAAGTTTCACATTAGAAACCTAACATTTATTACACCGAGATAATTTTCTAATTCTAATTTAAAAATAACACAAAAAATATATAGATTATTATATCTAAGTTTTTTTTTATTGCAATTATATCTAAGTTTTATTCTTTAAAAAATAGTTATGTTATCAGTTCTTTAAGATAGCTTTGATAAAATAGCATTTATTATTTGGGCATTACTTCGGTATAGGCTGTAAATAACCCACTCCGGAGTAGGTTGGTAGTTCATCCATTCAGTTGTTGACGTGTGTCTCCTTTGTCATGTCATATAATAAACTTCAAATCTAATTAGCTATTATCTAATCAATTTTGAATTAATTTAAACAAATCTAATAAGATATTATCTAATCAGTTTTGAATTAATCGAATTTAAAAATATATTATTTAATTGGTTTTGTATTAATCTAATCAAATTTAATAAGATATTATCTAATCAGTTTTGAATTAATTTAATAAAATATTATGAGCTAATTATATTTAATAAATAATTAAATTGCTTGCATTAATATATTAATTTTATAATTTCAAAAATAAAAATTAAGCTTATAATAATATATATTACGAAATCAAGTTCATGCATAGTCATTGATTAGACTTAATCAAATTTAACATACCTACTTACAATTAATGATGAATTTAATTACTCAAATATTTATTATACAATTTAAAAAATATTCCTAATATAAATTTGAAAAAATATTTATATATTCAAAATATTTCATAAAAAATGTTCATAAACAATATTTAAAACCTAAACATGATTAAAAAATTTATGAACATTATTAAAGAAAGTGAATTATTCCTAAATTTAATAAATTTAACTAACTATATAAAAAAATCCTTTTTTTAATTATTATTGAATACAAAGCATATTATAAAGCAACCAAATTAAAAAAAAAAGACTCATATGTAATATATTAATATTTAATATCTATCCTCTCAAAAAAAAAATTTAATATCTATCCATAACTATTAATTAAAACAAATTATTATAAATTAAATTGTTAATTTTAATTTTTTTAGAACATTAGTATTACTATAATCTTTATCTTTATATGTAGAGAAGAAATGTTGTTAGATCAATTTTTCTACCTAGACTAAGGGTCCGTAAGTCATTTCTAATTTTTGTATTTAGTAAAGTTATATTATTCATTCAAACTTTGTATTAAATTAAAATTGTAAAAAAAAACTTTTTGTCAATGTTTATTAATTGTTACAAATGAATTGTGATGTAAAAAAGAATTAATAATTAATTATGTTTGTAAAATAAAATTGTCTAATAATTATATTTAAGGTTTAATTATTTTGCTGGTCCCCATACTTACCAAATTTTCAATTAGATTCTTGAACTTTTTTTTTCTTTTAATTGAATCCTGAACTTTAATTTGTTTTTTAATTGGGTCCTCCCATCTAATTATCGTTATGCAAAATTAACCGTAAACAGACAGTGGACTGGTATTTTTGGAGTTAATAAATGTTTCTCTCTTATTAGGATCGAAGAAGATGAATAACAAATAGGTGAGAAACAATTAAGTGAAAAGAGAGAGATGATTAATTTTTTTTTTAAAAAAAGGGTAATTTTGAAAAATATTACAAATTATTGACAAATTTAAAGTTACTAACTAAATTAATTAATTTTCTTAAAATGGTGTGAATTAGTTAAAGTGGTTTTATAAAAAGGATGGAGAGAGTATTGAACTCCCTCAATCTCATAATAAGTGTCATGTAAGAAGAAAAAATAAGTATGAAAATAAGTGTCATTTTAGTTATTCAATGTAATATTAATTACTTTTTCCATTACTACCTCTAGTAAGTATCACTTTAGTTTTTCAATGCAATATTAATAATAGGGTTAATTTTGTAAAATCATTACTTCCTCTGGTCCCTATTATAAGACACTTTAGACAACAATTACACAGACCAATAAAAGTAATTAATTCAATTGATTTTAATTTTTTTTTACTAATCTCCCAATTTTATCCTCATTAATCATCATTACATTATATGAGAGAGAACAATTATTAATGAATTTATTGGTTAATGGCATAGTGGAAGATGGAGGGTCAAAACGTATGAGAGAAAATAGTTATTAATGAATTTTCAAATTCTCTTCTCGTTATTCAATAACAACTCAGGTACTCATAATCTTTAATATGGGCACATAAGGGAAAAAATAAATTAGTTTTATAGAAATTGTAAAATGCCTTATATTAAGGATCACCAGTTTCTTCAAAACTATGTCTTATAATAAGGACCAGAGGGGGTACTCTTTTTCGTCTATTTATTAATTTTTCTTGGTTTGTGTAAAATACCTAAGATGACACTTATTTCCAAATTTATTTTTTCTTCTTACGTGACATTTATTATGGGACAAATGGAGTAATTTGTAATGCCCCCATATGTCTCTTTGTTAGACCCTTCCAACTAATTCATAACCTTTAAAATATTAGATAGTAATTTAGTTAGTAACCTTAAATTTGTCAATAACTCATAATGTTCTTCCAAATTTACCCTCAATTTTTTTTTTAAATTAAGCATCTCTCTTTCCACTTGATTGTTTCTCACCTAATTGTTACTCATCTTCTCCAATAAGAGAAAGAAAGAGTTTATCTCATTAATTTTCAACATTTATTATTTTTGGCTAAAATTTTTGCTAATAAGTTAAGGGTACTTTAGAAAAAATAATATTAATGTAAAAGACAACTAGAAAAACTCTTATAAAAATGGACAAACAATTTTTTGAAAAAAAAAATCTTATAAAAAAGGACGGAGAAAGTATTAAAATTGACTCTTAATAATACACAAAAATAATAATTATCAAAATTGTATAATAAATAACATTAATATAACAATTTAATTCTTTGTTAAATATAATTATTAGACAATTTTATTTTATAAAAATAATTAATTATTTTTTACATCACAAGTCATTTGTAATCATTAATAAACATTGACAAAAAGTGTTTTTTTTTTATATTTTAATTTAATACATGGTTTGAAAAAATAATATAAATCTACTAAATACAAAAATTAGAAATAACTTATGTATCTTTAGTTTAGACAGAAAAATTGATCTAGCAAACTTTCTTCTCTATATATAAAAGAGAAAAGATTTTTTTATATAGTTAGTTACATTTATTAAATTTAGGAATAATTAATTTTATTTAATAACGCTCATAATTTTTTTTTAATCATGTATATGTTTTAAATATTGTTTATGAATATTTTTATAAAATATTTTAAATATATAAATATTTTCTCAAATTTATATTAGGAATATTTTTTAAATTGTATAATAAATATGTGAGTAATTAAATTCCTCATTAAATGTAAATAGGTATGTTAAATTTGATTAAGTCTAATCAACAACTATGCTGTTCTTTTTTTGAAATTATAAATTAATATATTAATGTAAGTAATTTAATTATTCATTAAATATAACTAGGTCGTAATATTTTATTTAATTAATTTAAAATTGATTAGATAATAACTTATTAAATTTGATTAGATTAATACAAAACCAATTAGATAACATCTTTTTAAATCTGATTAATTCAAAATTGATTACATAATATCTTATTATATTTGTTTAAATTAATTTAAAACTGATTAGATAATATCTTATTATATTTTAAGTTTATTATCTGACATAACAAATGAGTCATGTGTCAATAACTGAGTGGATGAATTACCAATCTACTCTAAAGTGGGGTTCTTTAAGATAGCTTTGATAAAATAGTATTTATTATTTTCTAAAAAGTAGCTGTTCCCAAGTCCATCGTTCAGATTTCAGAATGACACACTGTGAAAATAAGAAAATGTTGGTACGGAATAGAATCCCCGAAGGATATGTAAGATTTCAGTGAATTTTAAACCTTTCCGAGACGAGTAGTCTTCGTTTTAGTTTTTGCGTGATTTGGCCCAATAAACTATTCATGATATTACAACAGTTTTTTATTTACAAAAATATTCTTGACGATCACCAGTTTCTACTGTATATTTTACTTAACGGAAAATTTATTTTCGTTATGTATGTAAAATAAATGCGTAATGAAAATTTATTTTCATTGTTTATTACAATTTACAATTATAATACAATATACAACAAAACAAGTTTTTGTTGTATATGTTAATCAAATATATAATGATTTTTTTTTTTGTTGTATAGTATTTAATTTTTTTATTTGCATGATATTTTTTTATTAAATAATTTAATAACTTTTTAATGAGTTTAATAACTTATAAATAAAATGTTAATTAATTTAGTTAATTTTGACGCTTATTTTTTATTTGTTTTAAATAAATGTAATAGTTCAATAACCTGATAAATAATAAAGAGGAATACTAAGAACACATTTTCTAATACACTCTTTCTAATAGACCTTTTTTTATTAGTTAAAATTTATTGAAAGCTATAAAATTAGGAGAAAGAGTCATTAAACAAGATCTGAAACCCACCAGATTTTGTAATTTTTAATAAATTTTAATCAATGAGAGAGTGTGTTCAAAAAAGTGTGTTCTCACCATTTCTCAATAATAAATGAGGAAATAAGGAACAAATCTAACTAAGTAAACATACTCGTAGAGTAGAAAATAAGTTACTAACATTTCGTTGGTTTTAGTAAAATTGAGTTTAATTTGGATATCTTAAGCAATGTCTCGGATTCAAGTCTTGTGAATGGATAAAATGTGGTTGGAAGGAGAGACGGTACTAAAGGTAGTCAACCAGATTCTCCAATAAATATTAATTATCAACAAAACCATTAGATATTTCACATTATTAATATGGTGACGCAAAAAAAGAGTAAAAATAAGTCAAGAAACAAAACAAAATAGCGAGCAAAGATTAAATATAACAAAATTAGTGAATGTGATATACAAAATAAAATACAAAACATAAGATACAAAATAAAATGCAAAACACCAAAACATCACTAACAGGTCTTCCTCCTCCTCTGGTATTACATCTTGTTGTAGTGCTTAACTGTGAAAGTGTCAGTAACTGCTACATGGAGGTATAAATAAGCGTAAGTACCCTCAATAACCATGCAGCCTTAGATCAAGCATGGTCCTAAGTTGTTGAGTCATCCTCTAAAATAAAGGCTGTAAAAAAGGAATATAAACCCTCCATGTAGGGTAATCTTTATGTGTAGGAAGGATACTCATAAACCTCTCATCACATACCTCGACGAAGGGCACATGCAGGGTAGTTTCATGTGGTGAGTAAGGAATCCCTGTACATATTTGAATTGTCATAGCACCTACTCAAGTAGATAGATGTGTAATAGAGGACTTACTCTGAAGAAGCCAGAGAAGTAGTAAATGTCATGGAAAGGTCGCTCCTCTTTTGTTCAAGTCATATGGCATCCAAATGATGTCCTTTAGCCATAATATATCCAACATTAACCTAGTCGCAAACGTGTAATCGAAGCCTTTTATAAACATTCATCTGCAAGCATGGGGGACTGTCTCCTTATATGTAAGGACCCTTTTGCAAGGGCCAACAGTCGAAAACTGCTCTTATATCCATGCCTATAAATCCACCAACATAAATACTTGTCATAAAACAAAGAACCCAAAAGTTAAAGAAAATAAATGAATAAAAAAAAATTGGTACTGTAGTAAAGTCATATATCATTTCTCTTACTGAGAGGTGGAAGGAGTTGTCCTTGTGCCATGCATCGCTTGAAAAAATACACAACATAGCCTTGTTTGCTATGCAATAACGTGACTGTATCAGAGTCACTACCCCTGAATCCTCCATGTATGTCCTCACCCGCTCATCCTCAAGAATAGGTACGTAAGATCTTACTCCCATGACCGAACAACTTTAGCTTATCGCAGTGCAGTCCTTCCCACAACTATGGACCAATACAATGCTCAGAGGACTTCCAACACATAATGCTCCTCAAGACCTCTTTTATAAGGGGCCTTAACAGCCTATGACTTAACAATAGAAGTATGTGTCTCAAAAACAACTACTGAATCTCATGATGCATCCTCAATAGAAGTATGTTGCACTGTTGTTGCTCTTTGTTTGCTCACTAAAGCAGACAGTGGTGCTCGCTCAGCTCTAGATGTGCCTACCACATTTTCACAAGTTCCTCGGATCTTCACGATGAAACAATATTTGCAATAATAATCAAATATTATTATATCAAACATATACAACACTACCTCCTCCATAGAGCTTTTATTTCTGTTGATAGAATCTTTCTTAAGCATGTTATTTCTAATTAGAATTAACATTTGAATGGACGATACTTGTTTATGTAAGAGTAAAGTATATTCTCAAATGTCACACATAAAACTATATGTATATATATATATATATATAAGGAGGGATCAAATTGCGCCAGTATAATTTCAACAACTATTACACCATTCATTAATTCAATATAGAATGTGATTTTTATCGATCCAACTATTGAATTATATCTACATATTATCAAGATTGTCTGTGTCAAATTTTGTCAAAATTGAACAACAATAAGAAAGTAATCAAATGATCCATATTTTAGTATATTTTAAAAAGTTTACATTACGTCAATTTTAATCTATATGAATGAGAAAGCAAATAATTTTATATTAATATGAAATTTTGTATACATGATCTATGTGAAAGGAACTTTCAATCCAACGATGGATTTTAAGAAAACACTATCCAGTTGAAAGTTAATTATTTTGTACAAAATTGTGGGTTATTGTAAGGAAAAAACTTAGATACAGTAATATAGGTATGGGAATGGATCCTCTGAAGAGGATCCTACTATAAGTATTGTGTTGACATTTCTACTGCAGAGGATCTTGGCCCTTCATTAAATATTTTTGACATAATATTTTTTATTATAAAATGGAAATTTTATAAAATTAATGGTGAGATTTAACACTGCAGAGGATCACAGTGTTTTTTGCTCTGTAGAGGATCTGTTCTCCCATAGGTACTGTTGGTGTTGTTCTCCAATTAAAGTTGGAATTTTACTTCGATAATACACGATGACATTCAATGTAATCTATTAGTACACAAATTACCGAGGTAAAACTCTAACTCTAATTGGAGAACAATGCCAACAATACCTATTGTAATGTATCTAAGTTTTTTCCTTGTTATAAACCTCACATCTAGAAATTTGGTGTCAAAGCTTGTAAAATATTCTTTTCACACTTTCTAATCAACACAATTTCTATTATTGTATGAAAGAATGGATCTACATCCTTCTATTAATTCTCCTATTTACTAAATAAAGAAATTATTGTATATTTTTTTTATATTTTTAAGATATAACATATATATTTACCTTTTATTTATTTTTTTTGTATTTTAAGAGAAGTAATAACAAAATATTATAAGAGGATATAACGTTACTTTGCAAAATCTATGTTGGGATTTACTAAAGCATAATTTCTAATCTTTTGCAATGTCTTTCTACAAATTCTCCTACTTAATAAAGAAAGAATTGAATGCATTTTATATTTCTAAGATATTAAGGATGTGTTTGAAAAATATTATTTACTCCTCACCGAAAAAAACAATACCTCACCGAAAAATATTATTTACAACTTATTTGAATTTATCTTATAATATTAACACTTGTGTAAGTGTTTTGAAGAGCTTATGAAAATAATTTATTATATGTCTATAAGCTATGTTTAATTTATTTCAATAAGTGTATATATATATATATATATATATAATAAATGTTTAATTAAGTTATTTACTCAAAAAGACCCTATTTACTTTTTCAAAATATTTGTCACTTTAAAAATCAAGAAAGTATTAATTATTTGTCAATAATACTTTTATTTATTTATATTTCATTGAAATATTTAAATCAATTCACATATTCTAATTTTTTTTTTCCACCATAATTAAAGCATTTGAATTTCCAATGGGATCTCAATGTATTTACACAAGTTTAGATCTTTTGAATTGGCTATAAAACTAATTAATCCTTTGTCTGAAACTTAGCTAAAGATAAAACTCCTCACTCCTCACCAATAATGTATTATGTAGGAATTAAATTTAGGTTCTCTCTTACAAATTTAGTGTGTTGCCAATTGAATTACACTTATAAGATACATTCTAATTCTTTTTATAAAGATACTTTTATGAAGAAAAAAATTATTTTATCTTCCTATTTATGTAATTAATAATTTTAAAAAAATTGTATTTTACTTTAAAAGACAAAGAATTAGTTGAAAAGAATATGTGTTGTTTTCCAGCATCATTTTGACGGATTTGATATGATCTGTTCAGATATGTTGGGATCGAGACAGACATAACGTAAGCCTGCTAACAATTTAGCAGCTACGGTTGACATCCTTTTTCTTTGTTTGAGTAATGATTATCTTCCTATAAAATCCTCTTAATATTTTATAAAAATATAAATACATTTAATATCTTAATTAGAAATATAAAATAAATTCTATACTTATTATTCAAAAGACATAGAAAAAATTAGTAAAAAGATATATTGCAAGGAAATTTAGAATTATTTATTTCATATATAAGAATGGCTTATTATAAATATAAACTTATTTTCTTTTCCATCTCATTTTAAGCATCAATCCTCTCTATTCTTTCCTTCAAGCTTTTCTCTCCAGCTAAAAGCAGAACCATTGATTATATTATATATCTCTTCTTTATTGTACAATGACTAATCAAGAACTCAGATCTTACAGGATTTTGGCTACATGAAAATTTTGCTAGAGTGATCCTAATAATCTCATTTCTATTTCAGTTTTTTAATTCTCTCTTTTTCTTTCCTATCATTTCACTTATTACATTTATCATTTACTTTTTCTATCTTTTCTTTTTTTCTTCCCTTTTTTTCCTCTCCAATCCACCAAAATTTGGTGGAGGTTTAGTCTTAAAATTAAAATTTTCCAATAAAAAAAGAAAGCTGGACCATAGCACAAGATATGCCATAATCCAGCAACAAGAAGTTGGATACAAATTGACACATATAGAAGAGCAGCAAAAGCAACCAAAAGCTAGCTGCTAAACAAGAAAGGCAAAAGACGCTTCATTAATAGGCACCTAATGTTAAAGGAAGTTAAACAGAAGAACCTAGAATCTAAAGGAGTTTACTGCTTCATTATCTAATTGCCATTTTCTCAATCATCAACATGTACACTTGCGCCCATTTAATATTTTAGATATAATGTTTTTTTTTTATCAGATTTTAGACATAGTGTTTTGTCATTCATATAACGCCTATAGTTATTCTATACTAATATGCAAGGCCATATATCAAAACTATGGGAATAATTTCTCCTAGGTATCAATGGATGAATTTCATTAAGTCGTAAATTCATAAAGTATAATAATAATAATAACGACAGAGTATATGAGATTTGAAATGTATCAGAGATTTAATTTAGTTTTTACCTTTCTCTTGAGGGTGCTGATCTCTTGCATAACTTTTTCATCCTACAACATAAAATAGTATCCTATATGTCAGAAGCATATACGTTGCCCACAACCATAACTGATAAAAACGAGAAGGTTGCAATATTGCAATGCATGCATAGGTTCTAGTTCTGGATTTAAACCCTTGTGAGAAATGAACTACTACACAATAGTAATTAATATTTTCATTTTGCCTACTAAAAAAAAGGCAAAAGGAAACGAACTACTAAACCATGAGCATCATTGATCACAGGGCACAAACCTTTACTTTTGAAACATTGGTCAAACCTCTTTTAAGATGTTCCTCTAGCTTCTGCAGTTCTTGTAATTTCAATCCTTGCAGATCTTCCCCATTCATCTGCCTGTGTTAAAGATGGAAAACCACGTCTCAGTGATATAGTAGTAACTTTTTATTATGCAACATATATATGAAAGTGCTAGCTCTGCGCAGTGCATGTATACCTTAGTTCACGATTCTTATCTTCCACTTTCTTGCGCAGGATGTCATTGGAGTCACTCTCAATCTGTGCATAAATTTCAAAATAATCGTTAACTTCTATGATTTTTCATTTTGTGATTATGCAATTAATGTCGAAGACAGTTAACATACAGGACACTGATATTTGGAAATCCCTTAATTTTAAACACCCTATCAACACTTCTCACTTCTCTTTTCTGATCACAACATATCACCTATCATACCTATATTTTTCTCTCTCTCTCTCACCAAGTGTAGAATAGGAATTTGGATGTTCAAATATATTTATCCTAACATATACTTTATTTTGTACTTTTCCATTTTTTAATTGCTTCACAAGATAATTAGATCAATTTGCGCACACCTTAACTAATCTATATATATGCCTCCCAAGTCTGAAAAGAAACACCATCCATGCCACAAGTATATTTCTCCCGCACTATATTAGTAGTTAAAAGACAAACTGTTAATATTTAAAGTATGAACACTTTCATTTGCAGTTTCAACTAGAACTGCTAAAATAAAGTATTGGTTGTGATTCAAAAAAAGTCCCTTCCCCAAAGTCTCCATTTTCTTCAAGTATTGGTTGTACTTTCCATTTTTTAATTGCTTCACAAGATAATTAGATCAATTTGCGCACACCTTAACTAATCTATATATATTCCTCCCAAGTCTGAAAAGAAACACCATCCATGCCACAAGTATATTTCTCCCGCACTATATTAGTAGTTAAAAGACAAACTGTTAATATTTAAAGTATGAACACTTTCATTTGCAGTTTCAACTAGAACTGCTAAAATAAAGTATTGGTTGTGATTCAAAAAAAGTCCCTTCCCCAAAGTCTCCATTTTCTTCAAGCACTCCAACCATCTAACCCTCTCTCTTTCTCTCCACTCTCAGGCTCATTCTCAAGCTTGTCAACACTTTAAAGCTACCTCAAGCTCACGCTCCACCTTGAAATAAGATTGTTCTGAATTACAAATGGTGAATACCTCTTGTACTCACAGCCAGTTAACTGAAACTTTTTTGCTGTTCAAAAAACAATAATTAATATCGTGTTGAATATGCGAGAATAGAACATACATGTATGTCATTATTGTCAATTCACTTACGTGATTTAAAGATAATAAAGTATTTTGCTTAATTAAATCACCATGGTAAATTACTAGATTAGTATCCCTTTTGTATGTAAAAATTGGTCATGGGTGTAAAATTCTTTTCAACCTAAGTGTGACTGTAGTTGAAAACTATGCTTGAGTACTAGACTTGTTGAAGAAATGGAATCTTGGGTTCCCTTGCTCTCTAGTTGGTCAAATAGAATTTTGGTAGGTTTATGACAATTTTGGGGAATTATTTGTTAAGAGAAATTAATTATAGTGAAACTTTATTATTTGTAAACAAAATCACTTTATTTGATTTTAGTAATTAATTTAGTTCTTTTTTTTTCTTTCTTTTCAGCTTCTATTTTTATATGTTTGGAGTAAGTCATTTATTTGTTAAATTCTTTGTTTTTTTTTCCTATAAAATATTTTGTTTTGCTGTCATTAGGTTGCAAAGATATTTTGTGTACCTTTGATTGTCAGATATTTTTATTTTATTTCATCCTTTAGTGTTAGCAATAAACATTCATTTACCTTAATTTCTATTGTAAGAACAATTTGTACGTTATTTTTGACATAGTATACAAGTTATTCTTGAATTAGAAGAATGTTGACGACACTTTCTCTGACACTTTCTCTAATACTCTTTTTATGATTTGTTAAAATTTATTGAAAATCATCAATTTTTGTGAATCCTACTTCTCATTTAATGACTCTCACCAAAATTGTGAGTGTGAGGGGAATTCCCGTGGCATCCTCAAATTTACCACTATGGGCGTGATGTAAACCACTTGACATGACATGCAAATGAAAAGATTTAAAATGACAAGCTTTGACACCTTGCAGGTTCTCCATAGTGGAGGAAAATTTATTGAAAATCACTAATTTTTGTAGATCATACTTCTCATTTAATGACCCTCTCCTGATTTAGAAATGGGATCTACCAAAATTGGTGATTTCTAATTCAAGCAATTGTATTGTAGTTCACAAGATGTAATCAAATAGAGGCTTTGACCATGTTGAGTTACATGCCAGGCATTGAGGATGAATTCTCGATTTGACCAAAATGTCAGTTAGGTAGGCAACTCAACAAAAAAGCATCGATGCATACAAGGGAGCTAAAATGATCAAGAAGGACATGAAACCCTAGGATTACATAAGTGCTTCCAAGTTGACAATCGCACACAACTGACATCACACTGTTGATTCCCTCTATGTCCTTGTTTCATGGCAACAGAGATGAATCCCCATTGACCACATTAACCATGTCAAAAAAGCAATGTCGTATTGTTGGGGTATTCTCTCGAATGTTGTCATCAAAGCACAATACCCATGCCTGAGCATACCAAGGTCAAAACCCTAATTCAATGTGTTGTGACTCGTCCAACTCCTCAACAAGAATATTGAAAAGGACAAAAAACAAGCCTTATTAAGCATTGTCCATGCATTGTCGGGGCTAGAATAAGCCACGCCCCAAAACTTGGTTGAGTTTGATTATGATTTAGCCATGGATAATCGACGAATCAATCACCCAATGACACAGACTCACACAAGTGTGGGAAGCCTTGTGTGAGTGTGGGGGGAAGTCCTATGGCATCCTCAGATTGACCACTGTGGGCGTGATGTAAACCACTTGACATGACATCTAAATGAAAAGATTTAAAATGACAAGCTTTGACACCTTACAGATTCTCCATATATAGTGGAGGAAAATTGATCACAAGTACCCTAATTCAAGTTAGAACCAAGAAACTTACACAATATACTCATTATTTACAAAATGAACATACATGGTCTCTAAAGTAGCTTCCATAGTACATGGCCAGTGACTTTGGTGATTTATAACTTACTTGCAACGACCATGTTGAAATAGAAGTTTGTGGTATTGTCTATTACTATCTCTGATCCTATATATAAGAAACAAATTGTGTTTTTCTTTGGTCATAATTATAAGAAATAATGACTAATTTTCAAACATACAAAGGGTTAAATTTCTTTTATTACCTTAATTTACTATTAACTCTATTTACTAGGCATTCACTCATTGGATTATGAATAATAATATTAAATATGACCATCACTTACAGCATTTAAACTTAAGGGTATGTTTGGAATAAAATTTGAATTTATGATAGCATTAATTAAAAATAATTAATTTAATTACTTTCCTTGGTCTTGATGATTTGTACTATGTTTCTTATATATAGGACCAGAGATAGTAGTTTTTTTTGGCACAAACAACCAAGAAAGAATTGAAATCACTTGACTTCTTGAATTGAAATTTTGAATTACATGAGGGAGACAAGTAAAGATACATCATTGTATTAATTTCATTAGGTACAATGTAATAGAAAGGGTCAACCAATTGGTCCCAACAATGCAAAACTTGTTAGTTATATATTGGAACTGTTGTTCACTTGTTTGTCAATTGTGCCAATCACCAAAAATAATTGGAAGTGACAAATCCTTTCGAATGCAACATTTAGGAGGATGAGTTATCATGCATTTACTTTCTCTTTCATTCTATTTTTCTTTCTATTTAACTCTTCATTTCTCATCACATTATTTATTACAGGTGTGTTTGCATAGGCATTTTTTCACGTTCAACGAAAAAGCTTTGTGAGAGTAAAGTTCTGTTGAATATACATTGGAAAGCCGGAATGCCTTAACCAAACACACACTACATCTATCACTTTTTCTCTCTCTCTCTCTTTTTTTCTTCTCTATTTTATCACTTTGTCTTTCTTTCAAACCCTTACACCCCAAAAATAGTGTATCATTCTCCTAGGAAGATATATATGCAAATAACATGCTTTCTCTAATTTTTATTTTATTTTATAGTGACAACATAATTGCACTGACATTAACAGTTGTCTTTTAAAAGTGATAGGTTATCTTTTTCAGTATGATATTTGTACTTAAAGAAAGCTAGGTTCCAACAAGGAGTTCAGAACTTTCCAAGCAAAACATACAGCAAAAGGAGATATTGAGCATCAATCAATAGGACATGTAGGCAATAACCCCGGAAGACTGGAGGAAATTTTTGATAAATGTGTAAATGAGAAAACTCAAAACTCAAGGCAAAATTATAATATTGGTGTATAATATGAAGTTATCTTTATATTTAATTTCTTTATGTACTTAATTAGTATGTATTCTTTTTTTGGTAATAATTAGTATGTATTCCTAACATAATTATGTCTTTAAATAGAAATTAAACTAAAAAATTAGTGTACTAGTTTGGATTCATAAAAAACGCAGCGAGCATATATAGCTTTTTCGTGTATACTAAAAAGTTTACAGGTGAACACATCAGTATTTGAAAATGTAAAAATCCCATTTTACTCTTTCAAATTCACAAATGCAGGCTATATTAGTCATTTATAGTAACTAATGTATCCCGTTCGAAAAACAAAAATGACTTATATTTGTGATTTTTCCAATGTAGATTTTTTATATCATCAAGGACTGGGTTAATTAATATGTCCTACGTTAAATTTATCTCGGATAAAATTAGGTATTTACTTCAAAGAAAAATTCTAAATCTATCAACTTTTGCCTGCCTGTACATCTTGTGTTATTTATTTACAGCTAAAAGCCTAAAACCAACCACACGAGGTAACTTTTGTTGTAGTAGTGTTTATAGAGAGACGTAAGATTATAGTGAATGCTAGAAACATGCAATATCTTTCACCAAGTAATTGCATTGCAAGAGACACTTCAATTTATCTATACTAGTGCATCTGCAATGATGGGAAATTGATACAACAAAAAGGTGAGATAATGGTGTGAAATTAATGTAATCATGCAAGATCTGTTTCATAGATGACCTAGATCAGAAAACAAATACTCCAGAGAAGGGGTGAGAGGGGGTTTTGTTTGGCAAAGAATTTGCTTCTTCTTTTTCAATCAAATGTTAATTAAATTCCAGGATATGATACAATTCTGTTTCCTCCTTTCTGTACACTCTGAGTTCTGAGTTCTGATAATATCATCATTCAAGCAACTACAATAGCAAGTTGATGTGTTATTAAGCTAACCTGCAGCTCAATAGAGGGGCGATCCAATCTATGCATTGCTGAATGGCGATGACGCCCTTCAATTACTTGTTGCATACTGAAAACAACAAACACATTGTATTCAGATTTAAATTATTCAATTTCCCTTCTTTCCTTTGAATTAATGATACTCATAAAATTAAGAACTCCATATCATTATATTTAGGTGACCAAGAAGATTAATGACAATAAGAACTTCATATATTGCCTACAAAACCATTGACCCTTGTATTATAACCAAACCTGTCAATTAAATTTAATTTTTCTTAATTGAAGATTGCATAAATTATATAAGTATTCATTTTATTTCATATATATTATGTTACTACTTTCGTTGAAATGATAAAATGATGAAAGTTTGAATCCCTGATCTGTTGAAGGGAGTGGAATGTGATAAAAAGGGGATTAATCACTAAATGTCATTGTTATTGTACGAAACGAAATATAGCAATGAAGATTCCATTCCCATTTCCATTGTATCAAAGGTCACTCTATCCAACCAAACATGTACTTACAGTTATATATATCAAGCCTAGCTAATGTGTGCCTGAAGATGAAGATCGACTAAAAGCCTCAGAAGTGAAATGCTATAAAATATAAGTATTATTAAGTGTTAATGTAAGGTATTCTGCGTAAAAAGCAAGTGTGTGATACAATTTAGAAAATTAAATGCATGTTGCATGATTTGATGAAAGTAGTAGATACAATTGGGATTTCCCATATTATTTTCTTTGGTCAAGCATTTCAGAAGAGATAGTCATGAAATCAAAATACATTTGAAATATTTCTAATAAGACTACTCTTTAGACTTTGGTCATGTTGATAGAAAGCTAATTTCTAAACGTACATTTTGCTTTGAATTAAAAATGTTGAGAAATGCAAGCAAAAGCCGAAGGCAATGGGTTGTTGCCGTACCTTCTTCTGCAGAATGGAGTTTCAACTTTTGCAGCATAAAGTTCCTTGCAGAAGTTTTACACACCTATTGCTTCTAATTAACTAGTTTAAGATAACAAAAAGTTGAACAAATATTTACAACAGTATATATATATATATATATAGAGAATCCATTTTGACAAATTTTAATGTTTAAAGATAGTACTACTGTTGTAAAGAAAGAGAAATTTGTTTGAAATCAACACCAACAGTTAAAATAATTTGAAAATATAAAAAAACATAAATGAAAAAAACTACTATACATAGGCAATGAGCTCAGACAATCCTTGACTCTCTCCTGATCTCCTCAGTCATCACTCATCAATCAGTCATTATTATTATTATTATATATGATATATAATAAATCAATCTTTTCTCTTTCCCTCTTTATCCATAAAATAAGGAATTAAGGAAAGACAAAGGACATGATAATTAGTACTTGAATAAAAAGACCTGGGCAGGTAATTAAGTTTCCTTCAACAGAAGAAAATAACAAAAAGAAAGGAAGATAGTGATGCTGCAAATGATGCAAAATACCTTGAACTGGCATACTCAAAGAGCTTGCTAGTTGCAGAAAAGACTATGAGAGCTATGTCTGCATCACAAAGGGTTGACAACTCCTGAGCCTTCTTGAAAAGCCCTTTCCTTCTCTTGGAGAAAGTCACCTGCCTCGAACTGATGTTGTCAATTTTCTTGATCTGTATCCTCTTTCTAGTCATCTCCCTATTATGTCAAAAATCATCGAAACCATTACTTACATCTAAGAAAAAAAAAAGAGAGAGAGAGAGAATAGAGAAAGAAAGACAATTTCTCCAGATAAACATAAACATATATATTATATGAAGTAAATCCAACAGATTTAACAAAAAATAGAGAAAACATCGACAATTCTTAACAAAATGGATCGAGATGAAATCATGTACCACTAGGATGCTCCAGGAAGAAGGAATTAACTAATGAACAAATTAAGACCACTCCAGCTTCTTTAAACAAATGAGATGAATGAAACATAACCAATTATTTTTAATTGGTACCTTAAACTGCACTTACCCAGGAATCTATTTTGCTTTAGTTAAAAGGGAAAAAAAAAATCGTTGTTCATATACATATATGGAAAGTTGGAGGTAGAGAGAGAAAGAATAATTAAAAATAAAAAATAAACCAACCAGTTTCTTGAAATAGCAAAATAAATAGGTCTCCTCAACAAGAATCTGAGACCACCGAGTCCTCGGCTACCAGAAAATGGAAAACTTGAAGATAAAAAGCACTTCCAAGACGAAAAAGTTGAAAGCGGAACTTACAATAATGATAAAGGGTAAACCCACCACCACCACCAATCCTTGGCTTCCTGAAATGGGTGTTAGGAATGCACAACTCGCGAGTCCCAAACACGTTTAGTTGCCAGTTAGATATATCGGATACAGTTTGATGTGGGTGTGGGGCAACATACTTATGCCTTTTATGGTCAAGTGTTTTTTTTTTTAATCATGATACTGGTACAGATCATTGACATCACTAGAATTCAAATCCTAGATCACTTGATTAAAAAGTATAAGTCAGTATCATTTGTGTCAACCATGGTTACCTTTTATGGTCAAGTTGCTGCCTCTTTACTACAACTATTAAATTTTTGTTTCCTTTTTACTTTTTTATTTTTATTTTTTATAAACCACATGTTTCTTGTAGAAGCATCAATACGCTTGAGTGTGTGTCTTTTTTCACATTGAATTCTCTAAAGTTACATTGAAATATCAGCTAACATGATTTTTGGTATATGCTTGCCTGTTTTTGCATTGAATAAAAAAATTTATATTAAATATTAAATGTTGGACCTCTGGTTAAGTTTGGAATAACTCCACTCCAGTTGATCCACACGCTTGGTGGCATATTAAATATTGTTACTAACTTATTTTTAAAATAAAAACATTCAAACATAAACTACAACACTACAAAATAAACTTTAATTAAAATCAATTTTATAAAATCAATTTCATTTAAAATTAATTTTGACAACGTTTACTTAAACAGTGAAGTAAAACCAATTATTATTATTACCTCCGTCCCTAAATATAAGATTCTTTTTTAAAAAAAATTGTCCATTTTTATAAGACTTTTTTTAAGTTGTCTCTTGCATTACTTATTTTTCTTTTACCAAAATACCCTTAACAACTTTACAATGAATACTATAAATTAATAAGATAAGTATATTCTTTCTCTTATGAGGATTGAAGAAGATAACTAGTATTCATTAATTAATTAGGTAGAAAGTAATAAAGTGTAAAGAAATAAATGATAGTCCAAACAATTGTGAGGGTAATTTTGGAAAAATAATATAAATAGTTAACAAATTTAATGATATTAACTAAATTAACTAATTTTCTTAAAAAATGTGAATTAGTTAAAAAAAGTCTTATATTTAAGAACGAAAATAATATTATATAAAGTAAAACTCTTCTTTTAAATATTTAAAATAAATAAATATACTCAATATTTAAATTCAAATGAAATTCTTCGTTCAAATATTTAATATAATTATAAATCTAAAACTCAAATTCAAGAGACTTGTTAAATTAAAACAATTTCTCATGAGTGAGTTGCTCTAGATGCTTACTAATATCATTATTATTATTTTATGTTGGGAAAAAATAAAAGTGATACTTCTTTCGTTTTAAAATGAGTGTCGTCCTAAATTTTTTTACACAGATCAAAAAAAATTATTAAATAAATAAAAGAGAAAAGTAATTTTATAAAATTAATCTTATTATTATTGTATTGAAAAATTAAAATGATATTTATTAAAAATATTAATAAAAAAAATAATTAATATTATATTAAAAAATTAAATAGGATACTCATTTTAGGAGAAAAGGAGTATTTTTTTCCGAAAGTAGAAGTTATTTATTTATTTGGTTTTTCTCTTTTTAGCTTCCCGCAAGCCTCGTTGATTGGTCTCCGTACAGGTAGCCATCTTGAGTTGAGGCTACGATAATGACAACTGATGTACCCTCGTACTCACTACCCTGCCCTCGTACTACCTTTCTCACTCAACGTGGTCCCCTATGCTGAAAAAAGTGGACATTTCCGGTTTCCAGTAGCTTCTGCTGGCACGTGGAGTAAAAATATCTAACTGCTAAAAATTATTTATATTTTTAAAAGATGAAACGAAGACTAAACAAAATGTAGCTTAAGTATTTTACGGAGCAAAACGGGTTGCGGTTTATACACTTAGAAAAACTAAAAAAATATAAAATTGAGAACTCGCATTTCAATTTCCACGAGAACGTAAATCTCCATTTTCAACAAGTGGTCAGTTTTCCGTAACCGGAAAAACTCTTCAATATTTTATCAGTAAAATATATATTCCTTCTTATCATATAATAACTATAAAATTGTAGAATTTAAAATTATTAAATTATTGTAAAAAATAATAAATATTAGCCATTTGATTCTCTAATGATTTTTTTTTAAAAGCCAATTGAAATATTATTAAAACAAGACTAAATTATTTATATAATCCCTTATCTTTATTTTATGTTATAATTTGGTTCTTTATTTTTTAAAAGTTACAAAATGGTCCCTTATCCTTATTTAAGTTACAATTTATCCTTTATTTTTTAAAAGTTACAAAATAGTTCCTTAAGTAATTTTTTTATAGCATGTTTATCCCAAAAAAATTAAAAAATACATTACTTCAGAGGTAAATATGTTATAAAAAATTTACTTAGTGGACCATTTTGTAACTTTTAAAAAATAAAGGATCAAAATACAACTTAAAATGAAGATAAATGACCATTTTGTAACTTTTAAAAAATAAAGAACCAAATTACAACCTAAAATAAATATAAGGGATTAACTAAATAGTTTAGCCTTAAAACAAAGTAGTGTGAAAGAAGCACAAGATGTACCTATTTCCACACCAATCAACATCTCTAATGACTGTTCTAAGATTACAAGTAGGTTATCATCAGTATTTCACTATAAGATAATATGTACTGAAAGTACACAAAGAAATTGTTTGTGTATTATATCATTGTTGTCATTCAAAATATGCTAACCTGAATTATGTTAGCCGAAAAGATTAAGCTAGGGGTTTAGATAAATAGTTCAAACGGATAGTCAACTTTGGTCATCTAAGATATGTTGAGTGAGATTTTTTCAGCTAGCTGTTAGGAATTCAAAATGCAAGATTTTACAGAAGATAAAAGATTTGGCAATGGTCGGTTGCAATTGACAAATCCGAAGATAAGGAAAGCCTGATCACGGTTGCTAAGAGATTATCCCGGAAGCGGTTCACAAATTGAAACTAGTTCCTGGAAAATAGGAACGGAGAAGGGGTAGTGGGGCATGCCTCAGCAACAACGGGTAGCAGAAATAAGCTTATCTTAGCTGAATTAGTTATGATTAGTCAGTTGTAATTGTACGTGGCCTGAGGACACGATCTGGGACAGTTAGTTGAGATTTTTTAGTATAAATAAATGCTCTAGATATGTGTAAAGGACCTTCAACTAATCAATAAAAAATTGCATTTATCTTCCAGTTTAAATTTCTTGCCAAATTTACTGCCTTTCGGGTTTAAATTTCATTTTGCTCTTTATCTTTTAAACTTAATTTTGAATTTCGGTTATTTGCACCTTCAATCAAATGCTTTCTTTAGTTACTTGAGGACCCATTTCAAAATCAAAAGACATATTTCCCCTTTTGATAGTTTCAAAACGTTTGATATCTCATTCGAATTTTAGAATCGTGTTGGAGCTTAGTCAATCGAAATTCATTCGGCTAACTTAAAGCAGTTCACGCGACAACAATCACAAATAGTAATTCTTAATTAAAATTTTAAGTTTACTTGTACTTTTATCTTCGGTAATAGTGTTTTAGCAATTTTAGTTTATTCATTAATTTAACATTTAATATTTAACAGAAATATTTATGTTATTAAATTTGAAATTATATTTGAATTTGGTCTTCATATTTTTTCAATTGTGTAATTTTGATGAAAAAACTATTAATTTCCAAACTTGAACCCATAAGTACGTATAAATAATATAATTACTAAATGTTGGAAAATAATTTAAATTAATTTAAGTTTTTTAGTATATTAAATTACTATACATATATCATTTTTTAGTATATTAAATTTAAAATTAATATATTATTATTATTATTATTATTATTATTATTATTATTATTATGATATGTTAGTAACTAAGTGTAAAACTCTTACACATATCAATAATTTTATGATTCACGTTATTTTTTTTTTATCTCTATATACGTATCGTTATACGCATTCAGCAGTGTGTATATCTCAGCCGTTAAAAATTTTGCAAGCCACGTGTTCAATAGATATGGACCGAAATGGAGATGTCCATTTCTGAGAGGGAATGTCGAGGATCCGGACGCGTAGCAGACCCTATACCCACAATTTTTTTATTAATTAATCACAAATTATTATATATATAATTTTTAAACAATTATAATAAAATTTAACAAATCTAATTACTTTATATAATAATATGTTATTGTATAAAATGTAAAATATTTTTATACTGTAAATACATTTTAATTAAATTCTTAAAAATATTAAATATATGAATCACCATCATTTTATTTTATAAAATTAAGAATATTATTCCATTAGAAGGAGATGAAATAAATTTTACCTTTTTATAATATATCATTTTTATTTTATAAATTTAAAATTATTATATTTTATTAAGTATATGCTTTCTAAATCTTATTTTATTTTTAACCTATCATTTGTGTCTAATGATTAAGAATGTATTCAATTCAATTTATTTTAGTGAAGTAATTCTTTATTCATTTTAATTTTTGAGATAATTTTTAAAAATAAGTATTTTTTTAAAATTTAAGTGTTATCACACAATTAATTTTTAATTTCTCATTAAAACTTAAAGAATAATAATTACATTTATATATAATAATAATAATAATAATAATAATAATAATAATAATAATAATAATAATAATAATAATAATAATAATAATAATGTACCAATGACACTAATTATTATCTGAAGTATTATAAATAAAATATTATAAAAATGAGTAGCAATGTTTTATTCAAATTATTTATATATTTTATGGAAAAAACACCATTTGACATTGCAATACCAAGTATATATCCTTGAAAAAAAAAGAGACAAAAAGAGAAGAAAAAAATAATTAGAGCAGAAAACAAGATCATCCAAGTCAAACTTGACTAAACTAAACTTGATTCAATATGAATTGGTTTGATTCAAATTCTAGTTGAGTTCTAGAAGTGTTTAATTCAACTTACATACTCAGGTTTGACTTTACAAAACTTTAGTTATTATTTGGCTTAATTACTAATTTCGTCTCACTATTATTTTAAAATGTTCAATTTCACCCCCACTATTTTTAAAAGGTTCAATTTCATCCCATTATTTTTAAAAACGCGTCAATGTTTTCCCTTCCGTCAGATCCGTTAAGTTGACTAACAAAGCCATCATAGTTGGCTCTGACGTGGACTTGTAGACGTCTAGAATTAATTTTTTTATTTTATTTTATTTTATTTGGTGTTTTTTTCGTGGTCAAAGGATGCTTGACTGGAAAACGACATCATTTTACTTTCCTTTGTTTAAGTGGGTAGATGAAAGGCACACAGTAATTGTGAACAGAATGAAAATGTGATTGGTTACTTAGGGAAGATTAGGGAGACGAGAACAAGGGAGCGAGGGAGGGTTAGAGTTGATTTCGGATTAGGGTTCTTTGATGATCCTTTCATTGTGCGACTTCATCTGCTTATTCGAGGTGTTCGAAGTGTGCTTCTGACATTGGAAGGTACGTGTCCTTTTTATGTAGTGCGAATAAATTGGTTTTGGTTTCTGTTTTCGTTTTTTGTGTTTGTTTGTCTTGGTCCACCACATGTGTGTGCTTCTCTTTATGTTAAAAGTGGTTTCTTTTGCCAGATTGTGTAGGGTTATTTACTGTCTATGTTGAGTTTTTTATGTTGAGAATGTGTTTTTTTGGGTTTTTTTTATTCTTCCCGTTAAGGGTTAAGTGTGGCCCACCATGTGCATGTTGTTGTATGTATAAATGCTTGTTGTGGTCCACTGTGCGTTGTTAGGTCATTTGTTTAGGTTACGGGTCCACCCTATGGGTATGTGAGTGTTTGCAATTTATTACATTTGGTAAAGTTTGTCTGCATTTTTTTTTCCTTTTTAATTCTTCTATTTAAATTTTGTCTGCATTATGACAGAGTTGTTATGGATGGATACTTTGAGGTTATTGTGTACCATGGGGGAAAGTTTGTTAATAGGGAGAACTTGGACTATTTGGGTAAGAAATGTAAATGGTCATGTGATCTGGATAAATGGAGTTACTTTGAGATATTAGATATGTTGAAGGAGATGAAATACAAAGAAGCGCTGCAATTGTGGTATTTTAATGGAGGTGATTTTTTGGATGATGGGTTGAAGCCTCTAGTTGATGACAGGGGTGCAATGGAGATGATAAAAACAGCAAGGGAAAATGGGAGTGTGTTTATGTTTGTGTTGCATCCTATTTCCCAAGCAGAGGTAATTGATCACTTACCCAATGTTGATCAGGCAAATAAGGTTGATGTGGGAAATGGGCCTAAGCAAGGAATTGGGCCTCCTATTGGAAACATGGCTGAGCAGGAAAATGTTGATGTTAGGGGAATTGGGCTTGAGCAGGGAACTAGGCCTGTTGTTGGAAACATGGCTGAGCTGGGAAATGTTGATGTTGGGGGAATTGGTCACGTCGCAGACTTATGGGATGCTGAAAAAATTTCAAGTTGCAAGGTTAATATTGATGAATGGTTTAATGATACTGTGGATGATAATGAGGATCATAATGAACTGCATATGGTTACAAATAACATAAGTTTTGATGATCCAGAAGATGACTTGAATGAAGATCAAATGTTTAATGTTTATATATCAGTTGGAGTTGCAGACCTTAGAATTGAAAATGGTAATAATGATGAAGTTGGTGATGCAGTTCATGAAGTTGGTGGTGGTTATAAAGGTGGTCAAGGTGCTAATGAAGTTCATGCAGTTCATCAAGTTGGTGGTGGTTATAAAGGTGGAAAAGGGAAGAGGAGCAGGCCAAGAAAGACCATAAACCCTTGCCCACAGCCTGAAAGTGATGAAGAAGAAATTGGATCAGATTTGGAGTCATTATTTGAGGAAAGTGACCAGGATGAGAAATTTAATTCATCAAACAAATTTCTTTTTGATAGTTGTTGAACCCCCTGCACCGAACCACCCATCTCAATCAACCCAATCCACTACACCTACCCAACTAGTGCACCAAGTCAAACTACAATACCAACCCAAAATAGCGAACCTAACCAGCGACCTAGACCAAGAAACCAAGCTGCTTCAACCCAAAGTCTTGCACGAACTCAGTCCCAAACTAGTGCACCAAACCTGCTAGCTTCATCAACCCAACCCAATCGATCAAGTCAACTCTCTGAGGCTGCTGCATCTAAAAAAAGGGGGTCAACAAGTGCCACCAACAAAAATTCCACAATAAGGCACAAGTTGCAGACAAGGAGGGCTCCTTTGAAAAAACCATGATGTTGATCTTTAATTTGAAATGTTTTTTGGATTCAAAATTATAGTGTCTTTTGGAGAACACTTTAACTATTTGGATGGATGCTTTTTTGAAGTACATTTACAATGTATTCTGGAAATACATACATTTTGGAATACATATGGAATGTATCGATTTAGAATGATAGGTATTTGGCAAACACTAAAGCCTAAGTTTAGTTAATGGGTCAGTTTATTTTGTTATGCAATTGACTTTAATTTAAGATGCTGCATATTTGCTTTGGTTTATTTTGTTATGTGTCTGAAATTAATTTAAGATGATGCATATATGTTTTTGAAAATATTGAAAGGATCTTATTATCTTATGCTTCAGTTTTTATGCACTACATGGTGTTTCAATCAGCATTACAAACCAAACTCTTTTCAATTTCACCAATTGATTTTGCACTAAATAGATGAAAACTTTAACTAATGTTATACATGTTCAGTTACACTCATGCGAACCTTGAAATAATTACACTTGTTCCATCCCTTAAAAAAAGAAATTAAATTTTCAGAAAACAAATAACACCATTGAATTTATTCAATTCATCTCCATTACAAAACGTAATCTCCATTACAAAAGGTAACAAACAACTTCCATTACAAATGAAAATAGGGAAGGTACTTAAACAAGTAGTCCCTAATTTAAGTATACATTTCTTCCTCTATGCCCTGCTATGTTTAGTAACAATGTCATCAACATCACGTTCAACAAAAATAAAACAGAGCAAAGGATTATCAACAACTTCAGCCATTTTTTGTTGCTCTTCAAAGCACCTTGAACATTGATAATCTTTTTCCGTAGTCTCACTATAATTGCATCTCTGTCATCAGCTCCTTCATGTGAAAACCATTTAAAGAAATTGCATCCCACTTCTTCCACAACGCCCCTCTATTTTAGGAAATTACAACAGCATCCATCAGTTGCATAAACACAACTAGGGAAACCCAAAAACAAAAAAAAACTAAACAGAAAATAACCTTATAGTTAGGGCATCCCCAAAACCTTTTCCCCATATTTTTTGAAGTCCAGGCCGTTTGCAACACCGCCACATCCCCACAATCGCATATGGGAGAACATGTTCGACCTCCACCACCGTAAGATGAAGAGGAGCGTGAATGAATGCCCGAACCATTCCGTGTTGAGTTTTGGTGGCATCTGCAAGAAGAAGCCTGAAAGTTGGACATTTTTCTCGAGCCTAATTGTGCAATTGGAACCCTAATTTCGTGTTTAAATGGAGAAGAAAGGAACCTCCAATGTTAACAACACTGTTCCAATGGTAAAAAAAAAGAAGTAAATTTAACACGTCAGCCGCACCAGTGCCACGTAACAACCAACTTAACTCCGTTTGTGACACACTGACGAAAGGGAAAACATTGATGCGTTTTTAAAAATAATGGGACGAAATTGAACCTTTTAAAAATAGTGGGACGAAATTGAACATTTTAAAATAATAGTGGGACGAAATTAGTAATTAAGCCTTATTATTTTGGTGAAGAATGACAATAGAAATTGTAGTAGAAAAATTTAAATAAATAATTTTTTTATAAAATCTAGACTAAAGTGGAAATTTTGTTGAGAACTATGTGTGTGTTTGTTTTGGACCAAATCTACTTTCCAATGACATAGCATGGCATGATTGGTAGATAGAGGAATGCTAGCAACATATTTTCTAACACACTCCTCTCAACACACACTCTATCATTGGTTGTAATTTATTGAAAACTACAAAATCAGGAGAGAGAGTCATTAAATAACAAGTGAGACCCATAAAAATTTGTGATTTCCAACAAATTTTAACCAATCATGGAGAGTGTGTTCCAAAGAATGTGATAGAGAGTGTGTTGCTAGCATTTCTCTTGATAGATAATCTTGTCCCTTAAACATATATATAGTGAAGAGTTTGATTTATAGGTTTGTGTGTATGGGAAAAAAAAACATTAGTTGGGAGAGATTAGTCTCTTAAATAGATTTCAATACCTCGAGGGACTGATTCTTGACTTTTGGTCGAAAGATGCCCTAAATTAAAAAAAAAAAACAATTTCCAATGCACTTTCAATGTGGTATAATGTGAATACAAAAACAACTTAGAATAGTCAATACTCATCACTTATAATCTCAAGGATTAGAGTGGGGATTTTAATCATGATAATTTACGTAATTCATTTTTTTATATTTTAATATTATACCTGGTTCCCTGTGTTGATCATAGACTCAGTCGCAAGCCTCTGCACCCTTTAGGCTTGAGGCTAAAGGGTGTATACCATCCAAGTTCCCTATGTCGACCATATAGGTCGACTAACCCCACTTCGCATGCTCAATATCAAATCAAGTATCATTGAACAACCTTGCTTTGACACCACCTTATTTAAATCGACAATTAACCGATCTCGATGCTAGCTAGTCCAATGCTCAGTGAATAGTAATGGTAGTAGTATTCTTTATAATTTTTCGAGTAATTTTGTAAGATGTTTTAAGAAATTTTTTTGATAACTTACTAGTGGTTGGTCACAGTAATTGGACTTAGACAAACTTTACGTGGATATTCAAATTCTAGAGACTTCATTATAGGGAGGATCTTACCTTGACAATCGACCACAGTCTAAATTGATTAGAGGATTTTTTTTTAACTTTTTCATGAATTTTAGGTCAAGAATGTTAGATTTTTATGTTTGGTATAACAATCTTAAAAATTATTTCAAAGAATCTAACATTTCCTGAAATCATTTTTTAATTATATATTCCAACAAAATACTCCTATGAGTGGTGGTGGGAATTTAAGATTCTCATGATAAAGGGAGAAAATTTTATATAATGTAAAAATATAATTATGTCTCTCATTTTTAAGTACCAAATATATTTATCACATTTTCAGAAAACATGAATTTTGAAATGAAGATATACTAAATACTGTACCTCTTAAAAATTAATCTTATATCTTGATCTATGAAAATTCCTAGACGTCAAAGAGGGGGAAAAAACTATTGCTCTACATTTTTGTGTATTAAGCTCAAGAAAATTTAATAACTATTCTAAAATGGTTTCCAACTTAAATTATATATATAGCATGTGAGCAATGGGGCTGCCACATGCAAATATGAGCAAATATGAGTAAGGAATTGGGTACTACAAATTTAAAAGGTTTTAAAAGGTACTAAACTTTAATGCTCTACTATGCTTAAGAGTTCAATCCATGGTTCGTGCGTATGAAAAAATATTTGTTGGAAAAGATCAATCGGAACTCAATATCTCGAGGGATTAGGAGAACTAAAGAATATTTGGGTTTAAAAAAAAAAAAGAATTTTAGTGCCTTGAAGAGAAACTAATACCTCCCCCCAAGCTATGCCAGGGCACTAAGGCTATGCGGTTTACATTTTTGTGGTACTAGAAAGATTGAAGAAGACTTTCTCATCTCAATCCGCTTACACTACTGGTGGTGGGCAAGACAACAATATTTTGAAACCCTTCTCATCTATCTATCGATACAATATTTAAGTCTTTCACTTTTAACAGGTGTCAATAGGAGACTTGAAGCCACTTCAAACTTCCGTAACAGTGTTTTTTTTTTTAATTTTTAAAGAAGGAACTTCCGCAACAGTGTTTTACTGTTTTATTTAGGAGGAATATCTAACAGTATTTTGATGATATTAATCCTCTTTCTTTATCTTAAATTTTAAAATCAAACTTATATATATATAGTCATTGTATAAGTATTTTAAGAACTATAAATATTTTGAAATTCATTTAAATATAAAAATATATATTTTTATGGAAAAGAAAATAAAGTTATAGCATCAAAATATAAATTTGAATATTTTTAATTTAAAAAAGAAGAATGTTAGCAACACTCTCTCTAATATTTTTTTTCTAGCACTCTTTTTACTATTGGCTGAAATTATTTGAAATTATAATTTTTGGTAGGTCCCTCATTTAATCTCTCCTTATTTAGAAGTAGAACTCACCAAAATTTATGACTTTCAATAAATTTCAGCTACTTCCTCCATTCCAGATTATATGACCTTTTAGAGAAAAAAATTTGTTCCAAAATAGATGACGTTTTACAAAACCAATGCTGCATTAAATATCTTTTTCCAAAACTACCCTTAATTAATACTTAGTGGGAGTAGTGTAGTATGAGTAATTAATTAGAGAGATAAAAGATATATTAGGAAATTACCTAATATTTTCTAGGAAATTCAACAAATTAATTATATTCCTTAATACATGTGTCAAAATCTTAAACGTCATATAAATTGGAATGGAGGGAGTAATAGTTAAGAGAGTGTTAGGGTGTTACTAGCATGTCTCTTTTAAAAATTTAATTTAATTGCATTTGCTTCTACGTTTTTATGTGCAAATTTTTAAATTTAGATTGCAAATATCTTATTTTGTTTACATGCTTTTATGAAATATGTGATATTAAATATAAAAAAATATTTGGTAATGAGAATACATTACAATATTGCAATTATATATAATTTTTATGTTTAAGAAATTAATAGTTAATATAATTAATAAATATTTGATATTTTGTACCATGTATTATTTTTACCTTCATTTTTACTTTTACTTTATCTTTGAATTTTAAATAAAATAATAGTGGTATTTATTGCATTGATTTTTTTTTATAAAATATTAATTTCAAATAATTTTTTTTAAAAAAAGTACGTTAATAGAATAATTATTTTATTTTTAGTAGAAAAAAGGATAAAATATAAATTTATCTCAATAATCTTTGTTCATTGCTGAATTATATTTTCTTACGGTAAAAAATTATATTTTTCTAAACCAATGTTAAGTCACAGTCAATTTAATGCGACACTTTTTAAAGTTCATAGCAAACAAAAGTTGAAAATTTCATTACTCAATATATATATTTAAGCAAAACTAATTCAATTGTTATATAATTACTATAATTTTTATGATTTATTAATTATTTCATTCATTTTAAAATAAATATTTGAAACCCGTGCATCAGCAGGGGTACCATACTAGTTCCTCAATCATGAATAAAAAAATACTAATTCCTCAATCATTAAAGCCTTCCTTCTATGATTTATTAATGATACAGTTTTCCTTAATTTTTCCTGTTTCTCCACTAATTTTCTCCACATTGGAAAACATACTCTTCTATGATTGATATCTATCATAACCTATCTTGTCTCATTAATTCAGTTTAGTCCAAAGAATTTTTTGACTAATTCAAATTTAAAAAATTAGACCAATATATTTTGAAAATAGATTTAAATTATTCTTCTGGTCATCCCAAGTTCCCAACCTAACATCCATTTAATGTCATCATAACGGACCTAAACGTGATGACAAAAATGTCATGTTAATTTTATATTAAGACCAAAAGTTACAAATTTTCAATATAGGGGTTAATTAACCGGCGGTAACTAAGTAAAGTGTGAAATATAGGAACTAACAGGTTAATTTAACTTATTTTAAAAGATTAAATTCTCCTCCACTCTGAGAATTTAATATGTACCACTCTTAAGTCTATATATTTTTAAATGAATCTTTTAAGAACATTTTTTCTCTCTGTACATCTTTCAGCATCATCGATAGTTAGTTTTAAAGCCTTATTTTCAAATTTTTGAGACTTTAAAAATGAAGCAAAAATTATGAATGAAGTTTTGAAATCCACGTGTAAAATTGTTTAAAACCTCATTTCGTTAGCTCTAAAATCCGATAATAGTGTTCAGACTATGTATATATTATTGGAGGAGTATTGGTAATATATTCTTCCTAACACACTTTTTACTATTATTTAAACACATAATTTTGTAATTTTGAGTAAATTTTAGTTAATTATAAAAAAAGTATTTAGAAAAATGTGATAGAAAATGTGTTGCTAGCATTTATCATAGTATGTTAATTTTTATAGAGAAAAAAAGGACTATGCACTGACAGTATAAAATAATTTTACACGGTCATCCAATCACAACTCACCATGTATGGTAAGTGTACTACTCGGACTAGGCACTCCACCGAGTAGCTGACCTGGCTGAGTAGCATGATCTTACTTGGACCAAGGAGGTTATAACGGAAGGTATATCTTACTATAAGATAAGATAAAGAAAAATCAAGGCACAAGATCATGATAGAAGATAAGATTATCTCTATCAGGAATTACGAGATTTGAGAAGATTTGATAGGAAAATACTCCTATCAAATCTATCTCTATATACTCTATAAATACAACAATACTCAATCCAATCCAGGTACGAAAACTCCATTCTCAATTGTGATACTCGCCTCCTACCTCTACGTCTCTAACTTGAGTGTCGGAGTGTCTTTACAGGTACACCCCCATCATTCACGGAGGAGAATTCAACGGAGTCACCGCATCAGAATACTTACCAAATTCGGTACGAACATTTGGCACCCACCGTGGGGCTCAGTGAAACTTTTCCCAGCCACACCAATCAATGCGAAAGGATCGCAATGGCAGCAACCCAAGGCAAAACAGCGAACCACGAAAGTGACTACATGGACTGGAAACCCTAACTAAGGGAACACTAGCAACAGGGGATGCCCACGAGGGTAACCCCAATAATGTGGTGCCCATCCCGCGTCAGGCGCTTGAGAATCACCTGTTGATCTAAGCCCTGTAAAGGGAAGTGAACATGCTGAAACAAAATAGCGCAAAAGAAATAGAGGATCTCTGCAGGGAGAACGCCACTCTCCGAGAGCAATACCAGAAACTACAAGAGGATCGGAGCGCACACTCGGCTGCCCATGCGACCACCAATGGATAACCTGACCGAACAGAACAGGATGACACTACCTGGAACAAGGCAGACCAAACAACAACCAACATGGAATCTAGACCTATATCCGTTTCACGCACAGTCCCAAGGCGGAACTCAATGCTCGAGACAACAAGATGACACTCGTTTCGTAGATGGCATAATGGAAACACCACTACCGGCCGGGTGGAAACCTTTGTCTATGGACCGTTATAACGGCCTAACGGACCCAGACGAACACATCGACGCGTTCGTCACGCAAGTGAACCTATACACAAATGACGCAACATCATGTGTCGTGTTTTCCCAACCACTTTGAAGGGGACAACGTTGAACTGGTACACGCACCTCCTTCCCCACTCGATTGACTCTTTCGCCACCCTAGTCGCTCGTTTTAGGGCCCAATACACTACAAGCCAGCCTCACCACTTGACAGTAGTGGCATTAGCCAACATTCAGCAAGAGGACAACGAGTCCCTTAGGGACTTCATGGACAGATTTGCTGAAGTCTCAGTCAGAATCCAAGACCTAAATCCTCAAGTAGCACTAACCGCCATATTGATGGCACTGAAATTCGGACCCTTCTCGGACAGCCTCTGCAAGAAGCCGCCCCATGACATGGACGAGCTCATAGCAAGAGCACCAGGGTATGTCCAAATGGAAGAGATGACAAAGTTCCGAGAACGCGTTAGAGGCGAATCCCATAAGAAGCATGAGGAATGCGAGAAAATAGGAACAAGCCGAGAGCAGACTTCTAATGGCAAAACCAGGGCTGAAAAGCCACCTCGTGCAAGATTTACTCACTACACTCCCTTAATAGAAAGTAGAACTCGGGTCTTAGAATAAGCTTACAGTGCCGAACTGATCAGTTTGCCTACTTGGAACCGGTCCCCAGAAAAAGTGAACAGGTCCAAGTTTTGCAAATACCATCGAGTACATGGACACGCCACCGAAGACTGCACCACCTTGAAGGATAAGATCAAAAAACTTATCCAAGAAGGCAAACTATGACGTTTTATCTGAGACGACAATCGAAAGTCTGAGCAAGAACGAACCCGAGACAGGGAAGAAGATTGTGACAGAAAATCCCGGCGAACGGAAGAGACCCGCCAAAAGCAACCAACTAAACCTCCCAAGACTCGGTTCCGAGGCATTATCAACACGATAGCAGGAGGATTCGCCAGAGGAGGAAGTTCAAGCTCAGCAAGGAAGAAACACCTACGCGGCATCCGGTCAATCAACTCAGCTTCTGTAAAACCGAGAGCACCAAGAAGCATGCCACCCATAACATTTACTGATGTAGACTTCGAAGATATAGAACCCAACCACGACGACCCAGTAGTGGTTAAGGTTGAGGTCGCCAACTTTCTAGTATGCAAGGTCTTGGTAGACCAGGGTAGCTCGACGGACATCTTATACTGGTCCACTTTCCAACAGTTAGACATTCCCGATAGCAAGATACAGCCGTACACCAAACAGCTAATCGATTTTTCAGGCGAAAAAGTGGATACCAGAGGCTACATTGACCTCCTCACCACTTTCGGAGATGAAGAAAAAGGATCCAAAACCATTACAGTCAGGTACCTCTTAGTCAACACTCTCACTTCATATAATATTCTTATAGGCAGACCTGCACTCAATGAATTAGGAGCAATGATCTCAACGCCTCACTTGGCGATGAAATTTCCCAACTCGGAAGGAGAAATAGTGACAGTAAAGGCCGATCAAGAAACAGCCTGTGAGTGCTACTTAGAAAGTCTAAGGATAGCCAGTGGCAAAAAGGTCCCGGAACCAAAAGTAAAGCACATAGCATGTGTGTCGCTCATGGTACCACTAAGGGAGGAGGCCGATCTCGACCCAAGGGAGGGTGAGCCGAGAGCAGAACCCACAGAGGAGTTCAAATCCTTCCAATTAAGAAGAGAAACAAATCAATGCATGAAGCTTGGGACTCAGTTAGCAAGCGAAATTGAGAGTGCAATTGCCCAAGTTTTATTAGAAAACGTCGACCTGCTGGCGTGGTCAGCCACCGACATGCTTGGAATCGATCCAAGCTTCCACTGTCACAAACTTGCCATCTACCCAGAGGCCAGGCCAATCTCCCAAAAGAAGAGAAACCCTGGAGCTGAGAGAGGAAAAAAGGTCAAAGAGGAAACTGAAAAGTTACTCAGCGCCGATTTCATAAGAGAAGTGCACTACACCACATCGCTTGCAAACGTCGTCATGGTAAAGAAAGCAAACAACAAGTGGAGGATGTGTACTAACTACACAGACCTTAACATGGCATGTCCCAAAGACTTATACCCACTGCCGAGTATTGACAGGTTGGTAGACGGAGCATCCGGCTATATCATCTTGAGTTTTTTGGATGCGTATTTCGGTTACAACCAGATACCCATGTTCCCACCGGATGAGGAGAAAATGGCATTCATAACCGACAAAGCTAACTACTGCTACACGGTAATGCCATTCAGATCAAAGAACGTGGGAGCAACATACCAGCGTATGATAGACAAGATTTTCGCAGATCAACTTAGATGAAATCTAGAAGTCTGTGTAGATGACATGGTAGTCAAAAGTCGAGACTCGAACTCACATTCAGGAGACTTAGCTGAAATATTTAGTGACATCAGAAAACACAATATGAGGCTAAACCCAGAGAAATGTGTATTCGGACTTCGGAGTCCAAGGCGGAAAATTCTTAGGCTTCATGCTCACACATAGAGGCATAGAAGCCAACCCTGAGAAATGCGCAACTATCATAAACATGAGAAGCCCGAGTAACATGAAGGAAGTGCAAAAGCTAACTAGAAGGCTGGCGTCCCTATCCCGATTTTTGTCGAAAGCAACAGAGGTAGCCAGACCCTTTTTCCAACTCCTCAAGAAGCAACAAATTTTTGAATGGAGTGAAGAGTGCGAAGCGAACTTCTTAAAGTTGAAAACGCTACTCACCTCTCCACCGATCCTAACGCAACCTGAACCCGGCAAGGACTTAGTGCAATACCTAGCAGTCTCGGGGAACGTGATCAGCTTAGTCATCATCCAAGAAGAAAATCAGAAGCAAACACCAGTCTACTACGCAAGCCGAGTGCTGAAAGATACCGAAACAAGGTACCAAAGGATCAAAAAGTTAGTGCTAGCCCTGGTCACTTCAGGACAATGGCTACGACCATACTTTCAGAGCCACCAAGTGGTGGTACGAACAGACCACCCAATACGATAAGTGTTGAGGAAGTCGGAACTTGCCAAAAGAATGATAGCTTGGTCTGTAGAACTATCAGAATTTGACATCAAGTATGAGCCAAGAGGACCTATCAAAGCCCAATGCCTAGTCAACTTCATCGCAGAGCTAGCACTAGTAAAAGAGGTACCCTCCCCATGGTGGACCCTCTTTGTGGATGGTTCTTCGAACGTCAAGAGTAGCAGAGCAGGCGTCATAATCGAAAGTCCTGAAGAGATTGTTTTAGAACAATCACTCAGATTTGACTTCGACGCGCCTAACAACCAAGCCGAATATGAAGCCCTATTAGCCGGACTGAAACTCGCTAAAGAAGTTGGAGCAAAGCACCTTAGGTGTTGTAGTGATTCAAAATTAGTCATAGGGCAAATGAACGGATCCTACCAAATGAAGGACCCCCAGATGACAAGATACTACCACCTAGCTTCCCGGTTGAAGAACGAATTCACCGAGTTTGAACTCAACCATATCCTAAGAGAGCAAAATGAAAGAGCCGACTTGCTATCAAAATTGGCAAGCATAAAAAAGAAAGGCCAACACCGAACTGTCATACAAGAGACAATATCAGCTCAAAGTATTGACAAACAGATTTCTAATATCAACCCGGCAGACTGAGAGTGGATGACCGAGGTATGGAACTTCTTGAAAGAAGAAACCCTCCCCGAAAATTGAGAGGAAGCTAGGAAGACCAGAAGAAGGGCAAGTTACTAAGTGATAGAAGGAGAAGACCTTTACAGAAGAGGATTCACCGCACCATTGCTAAAATGCGTTATGAAGACACAGGTAGAGTATTTGGTAAATGAGATGCACAAAGGAATATGTGGAATTCACTTAGGAGGAAAAGCCATGGTCGCCCGAGTCTTATGAGCCGAATACTACTGGCCGACAATGCACCACGACTACACCGAGTATGTGAGAAAATGTGAAGAGTGCCAGAGATACGACAACATATCTCACCTACCAGTAGAAGAACTACACAACATCACAAAACCATGGCCCTTCGCCATGTGAGGAGTGGATATCTTGGGACCTTTCCCACTTGCTAAAGGACAGGTCAAATTCCTCTTGGTCGGAATCGACTACTTCACAAAGTGGATCGAAGCCGAACCCTTTGCCACCATCATGGCCAACAACGTACAAAAGTTCATCTGGGAAAACATCATATGCCGATTTGGCATCCCCCACTCAGTAATATCTGACAACGAAAAGCAGTTCGTCGAAAAGAACCTAGAAGAGTTCTTTAAGAACCTCGGGATTCAACACCGGGTAACCTCAATAGAGCACCCTTAGACCAATGGGCAAACTGAAGCAGCCAACAAAGTCATACTGGGAGAACTAAAAAAGCGAGTCAGCAACGCCAAAGGAAGTTGGGCCGAGAAGCTTCCTGCAATCCTTTGGGCATACCGTTGCACGCCGCAATCCACAACTGGAAAAATACCTTTTCGACTCTCATATGGATCAGATGCCATAATACCAATAGAAGTCGAAGAACCCTCTTTGCGAAGAGCAAACTTTATCCAAGAGATCAATGACCAGTCATTAAGGCATGCACTCGACATGACCGAAGAGACTCTCAACGAGGTCCAAATCATAGCAGAGACTTGCAAAAGAAGAGCCGAGAAGAGATACAATAGCAAGGTCAGCCCCCAAAATTCGAAGTCGGAGATCTAGTTTGGAGAAAATGTGGAGAAGCAAGAAAAGCAACCAAAGAGGGCAAGTTGGCAGCCAACTGGGAAGGCCCCTTCAGAGTAACCAAGTCACTGGGAAATGGAGCCTACCGACTAGAGCATCCATCCAGCAAAACCATTCCTTGGACTTGGAACACCACTCACCTGAAGTTTTATTACAGCTAAAAAATTGTAAGTGGTGATGTACTATTTTTCCTACTTTGACATTTTTTCCCAAGAGATTTTTGGTCAAAGCGGTTTTAATGAGGCATACTCGACTTTCATTATTAACAAAAGTTCCCTTTTTACATCATATTATCTTTGTTTAAAGACCAAGTAGACCAATCGGATACTCGACACAAAAAGCGAGTAGACCAATCGAATACCCGACACTCAGCATCCCGGAAAAGGAGCGACCGAGGAACCTCAATAACTAGATCGTTAAAGACTAAGTTACAAAAATAAGCTAACCATGTATATCTTTTACGGGATACAAAAAATGAGTTAAGCTAAAAACCATGTAGACCTTTTAACAAGATATGAAAAATGAGTTTTAATTAATAAAACGTAGACCCTAATCGGCTCTGAGCAACTAATATTACGCACAAGAAAAATAAAGGGGCAATACTTAAGAAAGAATCAAATTTCATTAAGATAAAAATGCCCTATTAGATAGGCCAGGTGCGAGCCTTTACAAAAAAGAAATAGATAAAATTCCTAAGAGCTAAGAACCAGGCTGCGCCGAGCCACCAGGAGCCTCCTCGCCCGGGATGCTAGACTTGTCCACCAACCCCCTCCTTGTTGATATCCTTATCATCAATATAAAAAAGAGAGGTGTCAGCATCCTTCAAAAAGAACCTGACTTGGCAAATTGCCTTATTAAACCCGGCCTCATGAGTGGTGACGATCTCATCTATAACATCAGCCAAATCGGCCTTAAACTTGGACTCGGAGAGAAAGGCACCCAACTTGACCTGCTTCATCTCTTGACGAAGACGCTCCACCTCAGCTTGAAGGTCCTTCGCGGAGCTTTCGGCCGCAGTCAATGAGAGCTTCAGAGCATCCTCTCGGGCCTCAGCTTCCTTAAACTTGGCTTACGCTGCCTTTAAAGATTTACGAGACTCCTCAGCAGACTGAAGGAGAGTCTTGTTGGCACGGGTAGCATCTAGCAAGGCCTGGTCGACCTTTGAAGCGGTCTCCTTAGCCATCGAATGCTCATGATACCCGCGATCAAACTCCTCGGCCTAGTATTGGGCAATAGCCCAAGAACGAGCCTGGAAGCGAGATATGACTTCCATAGAAACTAAGGGGCTAGCCTCCCTCAGCATGTCCCGGTCCGCCTAACCGAGGTTCTCGACACTAATGAGAGCTTGGGGATTGAAATCTCGCCCCCAAAGCGAAGTCTGCCCATCCATCATAGAAAGGAAAGCAGGATGCCTTTTAGCAGGAGAAAACGGTAGGTTGACCGAGAGGTGGACTTGGCTTGTTTTTCGTCGAGACACCATCCTCCCCTTGAACAACTTGTTTCTTCCTCTTTGGAGGAGGAGGAGGAGGAGCAAGAGTAGGAGAAGCCGCCGAGATCTCGTCACCCCCAACTTCTTTCTTCTTCAACTTCTCGAGCCGGAGACGCTTGGCAGTCTGATAGTTGAATTTTCCCATTACAACTACAAAAGAGGAAGAAAGAAATAATTAGCAAAAACAGACAAGTACAAGAAAGAAATAGCTGAGTAAAAAGAAATCATGATCCCAGTCGACTCTCGGGGTCTTTAATAAGGGAATATCAACTAGTACCCTACACCAAGCCAACGGGGAAGGTTGCAAAGGTCAATATATCATCCTAGTCCTCGGGAGACATATCTACTATCTTGCAAGATAGCTTCTTGTTTGAAGACTGGGTCCAGTATAAAAGGAATTTGGACCTCCCTCGCTTATAAAAAAAGTTTGACATCCCATCACTCCCAGGCCGGACTCTGAAAAACCCTCCCTTGAAGTTTTTCCAAGAGGATGTATAGCGGCCGAGTATGGACTTACCCGGGATACCAATCAAAGAGACCCAAGCCCCCTTCTTACTTTCCTTCACCGTATAGTGGAAGAGAAATTTAGGGACAGTGGGAGTAATGAAAAACTCACTATAGAGAACCCTAAAGGCACACATGGATGCCCAAGCATTCGGATACAGTTGAGTGGGGGTGACATTCAACTCTTTTAAGACGTCACACTCAAATTTATCAAAAGGGACAGTGACACCAAGAGAAGAAAACAAAGGCTCATACATATAAGTGTAATAAGACTCGCAAGGAAAGGCCCGAAGAAAGACACGCTAACTCGGCCTGCAAGGATCAACATGAACAATACCCGGTAGTTTCGAGTGGCACAAATCTACTTCCTCTAAGAGAGAAATAATGGACTCGTGGGTTTGATAACAAGAGGCATAACAATCTACCTCCCCGTGTACCCAAGAATAACCGGCTCTCTGAGAAGGTTTTGAACCACTGGGCCCAGGTGCAGGAAGAGGAGGAGAGGGCTGAACACGATGAGGAACCAAAGGCACCTCCTCGGTAGCCTCTGAGTAATCTAAAACCACAACCCCTCTCGGGGCAGTGGCCAGAAGCATTTCTGATTGCTCGGCGGAAGGACAAACCACGCCGGCAAGGACAATGGCGGCGCCTGTCGTTGACACGCCCTCACTAACTCTGCCAGAGTTAGAACGACGCAAAGAAGAATCGTAATCGGAGCCATCCCCGATGAGGTGAACCTCCGACAATAGCATACGACCACTGCCGGAACGCCCTAATTCCCCGAAAAAAGAAGACATTTCTGAGAAAAAAGAGCAGTGAAGGAGGAGGAAAGGGTGTACCTGAGTTGACAAAGAAAGACAAGGAGAAGGAAGAGATGGCAGAGAAGACGAGGGTCGCCGGAAAAGGAAACTCAAGGAAGAAGGAGAAGTGAGCGAAAGGTGCACAGTGGCCCTTATATAGAGGTCCAAGAGCCTCGAATTCGAAAGGACGTAATGACTTGGACAGTTGGATTGAGACCCTTCGCCAAACAAATCAACGGCTACGGAGGCTTGAGACCTTTGAGTATCTTGAGGATGTTTTCAAAATTCAAAAATAATCATTGCTGCCGCCCTCGGGAAACGATACGAGTTAATGGGTCCGAAGCGACATGACCACTAGAAAACGAAGTCACGCGACCATTACAAAATTAAACGACGAAGCCGAATCCAACATAATGGAATGAGTGAGACACAACGCTGACTCTGCCGAATGGGAGCTCGAATTCTGCGAGACCTTCACTTAAGCTCTTGCATACCTTCAGAGCTTGGGGGACATGTGTACTACTTGGACTCGGCACTCCACCGAGTAGCTGACCTGGCCAAGTAGCACGATCTTACTCGGACCAAGGAGGTTATAACGGAAGGCATATCTTACTATAAGATAAGATAAAGAAAGATCAAGACACAAGATTATGATATAAGATAAGATTATCTCTATCAGGAATTACGAGATTTGAGGAGATTTGATAGGAAAATACTCCTATCAAATCTATCTCTATATACTATATAAACACTTACAACAATACTCAATCCAATCCAGGTACGAAAACTCCATTCCCAATTGTGATACCTGCCTCCTACCTCTGCGCCTCTAATTTGAGCGTCGGAGTGTCTTTGCAGGTACACCCCCATCATTCAAGGAGGAGAATTCAACGGAGCCACTACATCGAAATATTTACCAAATCTGGTAAGAACAGTAAGTTTGTTAACTTTTAAAAAATTATCTTAAAAGTTATAGTAATGGTGATTTTGATTGGATGACCGTGTAAAACTATTTTACACTGTCAGTGCATTACCATTAAACTCATTTTTATAATAATTTTCTTAAAAAATACACACCAATTATAATTTCATATTAGTCAACAGTGTAAATTTTTTTGCATATACTATATATAGAAATTAAACTTATATTTTAAAGATAATTTAAACTGTGTATAGTGATTTATATATTTTGTTCAAATATTGAATCAACCGACCGATTTTTACCTTAGTTATTGTCGCGTCACATTACCATGGACGAAATTAGTTAAAAGGATAATTGGCTCGTTCAAAATGTATTAAAAAAGATATTGGACCAACCTAAGAGTGGGGGGCAGGGTGTGTTATGTTTGTGTCTCTTGAAATTAAAACTTTTCTTTAAGAAATTTAAGTGCAGATTTTGAGTTTTGACATTGTTTTGTAGTTGACGTAAAATTTTTGTGCATATATCAGGTTGACTGAAGAACGTCGAATGGATTAAAGAATTGCTTAAATAATTTAGTTTAAGAATACAATATTTAGTGGCATCGGCATGAACTCATGGATAAGGATGGTTATCGTATAATATTATAGTTGTTTCTGTTAAGATACTTTTTGCAGTATTAACATTCATTATTTCATGGTTTTTATAACACTATCTATTACGTATATATTTATTTTGAAATTTATAAAATTGTTTTATATTTTTATTATTAATTAGTTATTTTACCATGCGTGAGTTATTTAAAAAATATTAAATAAATAAACAATACATATATTAATAATGTAAAAAAATTATACTATCATTCAATCACAAACAGTTACGTATATCAAAACTTTTTTGATTTTTATAATAATTATTTTAAAAATTATACTAAAAATAATTTCTAATTGATTGATAATATTAAAGCTTTTACAATATTATTGATAGTGCATACCTATTAAACTCATAATAAATTATATTTTATGCCAATATTTTATCAATAACTAAAAAATATTTCACTGTTAAAAGAATACAAAAATTAAAACATATTCACATATTAAGTTTAATTGCATCATTTTCCTATAATCATATTAATTAAAAATAATTAAATAAATTCATCAATGATAATAAAATATAAACTATATATTGCTATAGATATTAAAAATGATAAAAAAAAATTCAAAAGTAATAATTTAAAATATAATATTTTCATATAAAAAAAATGTAAACACCACACACCAACTCACTTTCACCAATTTACTAGAAATCTTAATTAAACCTCTTCATAACAATAAACATTGAATTTAATAGGCATCCATTCTTCCTCAATCCTTTTCTCTCTTAAAGACATATTGGATGCGGTATGGAACAATGAAGAGAATAAGAGCCCCTGAGACTTGATAGTTTTAATTTTACTTCTTGGGACACTTCTAAGCAGTGTTTTGAAAATCGGATCAGTCATCAACTAAGTCAAGATATTGAGTTGATAGATCAAAGGTCAAACTAGTAGATCAGTAGTTGAATCGCATGAACCAGTATAGGTAATATAAAATATAAATAGAAGATAACTCCACTGTAAAATATAACTTAAATACCAAGTGAGTTTAGCTCAGTTGGTTGAATATGGTGCATGAGTGTTGTAAATCTTCTGATACTGTCTTCGATTCCTACGAATAAAAAAAAAATATATAACTCAAATTCTAAAACCTTCTTCCTATGCTTTTTTTTCCTCTGCATTTCTACTCAAGTAAACAAGAGATTAAGAATGATTTTTTTTTTCTTAACATGGCGTAATAATGAATTAATAATATGTGGCTGTTAAAAATACGTCGTGGTTTTGTTTGAAATATGAAATTGTAGCATTATACCACACCACATGAACCTCAGCCTCAATTAATATCGTTTAACACGTGAATTTTTCTAATACAGCTCCGTATGTTTCCATTTTTATTTCTCGGAACTTTTCATTTAAACAACCTAACTCTTCCCACCTAACTTATCCATTTTTTTTTTTTTTTTGACAGAACTTATCCTTATATTCTGAGAAGCAAACTCCACCTTAGGAATCTATGGCTGATATTTTATCCGTACGTGAGCCTTATCGCTGCACACGCATCATCACTGTAACCTTTGTCCTTCAACTTATTCCTCCTGCCAAGTCTCGTAACTATTCACGATACTGAAGGTGTAAAAACTTAATCTAATACTGGCAAGTCTAGTTGACTGATATAAGAAATTATAGTCATTCATCTCTTAAGAATATTGCAACCGGAATCAAAAGAAATAGAAAAAACACGCACACAGGACAAACACGATTTAACGAGATTTGCATCATATATAGTACTGAAAATTTTTCAGTAGGAGAGATACACACAAAGACCTCTTTGTATGTATCTCTTTTACTGAAAATTTCTAATAATGAAAAGGATACACACCCATATATTTATATATTACAGTACAGCTTATGTTCCCCTCACTCCATTCCGCTTCGCTCAAACATTTACTCGTCCATAGTAAAATATGAGTTGTTCACAACACTTCTTTTCTTAATTTTGCAGGAAAGATTGATCATATATGAAATAAAAAGTGGCCAATAAAATACCCTTTTTGACACAGGAGGAACAAACACATACTGAGGCAAAAAACTGAATTAAATATTTATTCGACGAGAACCTATTATATATGAAAGTTTATTTCATAAGTGATCAAGACACAGGGAATGAAATTATTATAATTGAGTTGGTTGCTTGATTAAGTTTATTCTAATTAATTTCACCTAAAAATTTATTAAAACGAGTTAAAGAAAATAATCAACTGATATGCTTAATTAAATATACGTCATTTTTGGTTTAAGTATTTACATAACAAGATAAATAAGTTTTATAGAAACTCTTTGCCGTGTTTTAAAAAAAGAAAAAATTTGGATACAATTCTTTTAAAATATTTTTATTGTTGTTCTTTAATTAAAATTAAAGTTTCACATTAGAAACCTAACATTTATTACACCGAGATAATTTTCTAATTCTAATTTAAAAATAACACAAAAAATATATAGATTATTATATCTAAGTTTTTTTTATTGCAATTATATCTAAGTTTTATTCTTTAAAAGATAGTTATGTTATCAGTTCTTTAAGATAGCTTTGATAAAATAGCATTTATTATTTGGGCATTACTTCGGTATAGGCTGTAAATAACCTACTCCGGAATAGGTTGATAGTTCATCCATTCAGTTGTTGACACGTGCCTCCTTTGTCATGTCATATAATAAACTTCAAATCTAATTAGATATTATCTAATCAATTTTGAATTAATTTAAATAAATCTAATAAGATATTATCTAATCAGTTTTGAATTAATCAAATTTAAAAGATATTATTTAATTGGTTTTGTATTAATCTAATCAAATTTAATAAGATATTATCTAATCAGTTTTGAATTAATTTAATAAAATATTATGAGCTAATTATATTTAATAAATAATTAAATTGCTTGCATTAATATATTAATTTTATAATTTCAAAAATAAAAATTAAGCTTATAATAATATATATTACGAAATCAAGTTCATGCCATAGTCGTTGATTAGACTTAATCAAATTTAACATACCTACTTACAATTAATGATGAATTTAATTACTCAAATATTTATTATACAATTTAAAAAATATTCCTAATATAAATTTGAAAAAATATTTATATATTTAAAATATTTCATAAAAAATGTTCATAAATAATATTTAAAACCTAAACATGATTAAAAAATTTATGAACGTTATTAAAGAAAGTGAATTATTCCTAAATTTAATAAATTTAACTAACTATATAAAAAAAAATCCTTTTTTTAATTATTATTGAATACAAAGCATATTATAAAGCAACCAAATTAAAAAAAAAAAGACTCATATGTAATATATTAATATTTAATATCTATCCTCTCAAAAAAAAATTAATATCTATCCATAACTATTAATTAAAACAAATTATTATAAATTAAATTGTTAATTTTAATTTTTTTAGAGCATTAGTATTACTATAATCTTTATCTTTATATGTAGAGAAGAAAGGTTGTTAGATCAATTTTTCTACCTAGACTAAGGGTGCGTAAGTCATTCCTAATTTTTGTATTTAGTAAAGTTATATTATTCATTCAAACTTTGTATTAAATTAAAATTGTAAAAAAAACACTTTTTGTCAATGTTTATTAATTATTACAAATGAATTGTGATGTAAAAAAGAATTAATAATTAATTATGTTTGTAAAATAAAATTGTCTAATAATTATATTTAAGGTTTAATTATTTTGCTGGTCCCCATACTTACCAAATTTTCAATTAGATTCTTGAACTTTTTTTTCCTTTTAATTGAATCCTGAACTTTAATTTATTTTTTAATTGGGTCCTCCCATCTAATTATCGTTATGCAAAATTAACCGTAAATAGACAGTGGACTGGTATTTTTGGAGTTAATAAATGTTTCTATCTTATTAGGATCGAAGAATATGAATAACAAATAGGTGAGAAACAATTAAGTGAAAAGAGAGAGATGATTAATTTTTTTTAAAAAAGGGTAATTTTGAAAAATATTACAAATTATTGACAAATTTAAAGTTACTAACTAACTAAATTAATTAATTTTCTTAAAAGGGTGTGAATTAGTTAAAGTGATTTTATAAAAAGGATGGAGAGAGTATTGAACTCCCTCAATCTCATAATAAGTGTCATGTAAGAAGAAAAAATAAGTATAAAAATAAGTGTCATTTTAGTTATTCAATGTAATATTAATTACTTTTTCCATTACTACCCCTAGTAAGTATCACTTTAGCTTTTCAATGCAATATTAATAATAGGGTTAATTTTGTAAAATCATTACTCCCTCTGGTCCCTATTATAAAACACTTTGGACAACAATTACACAGACCAATAAAAGTAATTAATTCAATTGATTTTAAATTTTTTTTACTAATCTCCCAATTTTACCCTCATTAATCGTCATTAAATTATATGAGAGAGAATAGTTATTAATGAATTTTCAAATTCTCTTCTCGTTATTCAATAACAACTCAGGTACTCATAATCTTTAATAGGGGCACATAAGGGAAAAAATAAATTAGTTTTATAGAAATTGTAAAATGCCTTATATTAAGGACCACCAGTTTCTTCAAAACTATGTCTTATAATAAGGACCAGAGGAGGTACTCTTTTTCATCTATTTATTAATTTTTCTTGGTTTGTGTAAAATACCTAAGATGACACTTATTTCCAAATTTATTTTTTCTTCTTACATGACATTTATTATGGGACAAATGGAGTAATTTGTAATGCCCCCATATGTCTCTTTGTTAGACCCTTCCAACTAATTCATAACCTTTAAAATATTAGATGGTAATTTAGTTAGTAACCTTAAATTTGTCAATAACTCATAATGTTCTTCCAAATTTACCCTCAATTTTTTTTTTAAATTAATCATCTCTCTTTCCACTTTGATTGTTTCTCACCTAATTGTTACTCATCTTCTCCAATAAGAGAAAGAAAGAGTTTATCTCATTAATTTTCAACATTTATTATTTTTGGCTAAAATTTTTGCTAATAAGTTAAGGGTACTTTAGAAAAAATAATATTAATGTAAAAGACAATTAGAAAAACTCTTATAAAAATGGACAAATAATTTTTTTAAAAAAAATCTTATAAAAAAGGACGGAGAAAGTATTAAAATTGACTCTTAATAATACACAAAAATAATAATTATCAAAATTGTATAATAAATAACATTAATATAACAATTTAATTCTTTGTTAAATATAATTATTAGACAATTTTATTTTATAAAAATAATTAATTATTTTTTACATCACAAGTCATTTGTAATCATTAATAAACATTGACAAAAAGTGTTTTTTTTATATTTTAATTTAATACATGGTTTGAAAGAATAATATAAATCTACTAAATGCAAAAATTAGAAATAACTTATGTATCTTTAGTTTAGATGGAAAAATTGATCTAGCAACCTTTCTTCTCTATATATAAAAGATAAAAGATTTTTTTTATATAGTTAGTTACATTTATTAAATTTAGGAATAATTAATTTTATTTAATAATGCTCATAATTTTTTTAATCATGTATAGGTTTTAAATATTGTTTATGAATATTTTTATAAAATATTTTAAAGATATAAATATTTTCTCAAATTTATATTAGGAATATTTTTTAAATTGTATAATAAATATGTGAGTAATTAAATTCCTCATTAAATGTAAATAGGTATGTTAAATTTGATTAAGTCTAATCAACAATTATGTTGTTCTTTTTTTGAAATTATAAATTAATATATTAATGTAAGTAATTTAATTATTCATTAAATATAACTAGGTCGTAATATTTTATTTAATTAATTCAAAATTGATTAGATAATAACTTATTAAATTTGATTAGATTAATACAAAATCAATTAGATAACATCTTTTTAAATCTGATTAATTCAAAATTGATTAGATAATATCTTATTAGATTTGTTTAAATTAATTTAAAACTGATTAGATAATATCTTATTATATTTTAAGTTTATTATCTGACATAACAAAGGAATCATATGTCAATAATTGAATGGATGAACTATCAACCTACTCTAAGGTGGGTTATTTATTATCGGTTCTTTAAGATAGCTTTGATAAAATAGCATTTATTATTTTCTAAAAAATAGCGGTTCCCAAGTCCATCGTTCAGATTTCAGAATGACACACTCTGAAAATCAGAAAATGTTGGTACGGAATAGAATCCCCCAAGGATATGTAAGATTTCGGTGTATTTTAAACCTTTCCGAGACGAGTGGTCTTCGTTTTAGTTTTTGCGTGATTTGGCCCAATAAACTATTCATGATATTACAACAGTTTTTTATTTACAAAAATATTCTTGACGATCACCAGTTTCTACTGTATATTTTACTTGACGGAAAATTTATTTTCGTTATGTATGTAAAATAAATGCGTAATGAAAATTTATTTTCATTGTTTATTACAATTTACAATTATAATACAATATACAACACAACAAGTTTTTGTTGTATATGTTAATCAAATATATAATGAAAATAATTTTTTGTTGTATAGTATTTAATTTTTTTTTATTTGCATGATATTTTTTTATTAAATAATTTAATAACTTTTTAATGAGTTTAATAACTTATAAATAAAATGTTAATTAATTTAGTTAATTTTGACGCTTAATTTTTATTTGTTTTAAATAAATGTAATAGTTCAATAACCTGATAAATAATAAAGAGGAATACTAGGAACATATTTTTTAACACACTCTTTCTAATAGACTTTTTTTTATTAGTTAATATTTATTGAAAGCTATAAAATTAGAAGAAAGAGTCATTAACTAAGATGTGAAACCCACCAGATTTTGTGATTTTTAATAAATTTTAATCAATGAGAGAGTGTGTTAAAAAAAGTGCATTCTCACCATTTCTCAATAATAAATGAGGAAATAAGGAACAAATCTAACTAAGTAAACATACTCGTAGAGTAGAAAATAAGTTGCTAACATGTCGTTGGTTTTAGTAAAACCGAGTTTAATTTGGATATTTTAAGCAATGTTTCGGATTCAAGTCTTGTGAATGGATAAAATGTGGTTGGAAGAAGAGACTGTACTAAAGGTAGTCAACCAGATTCTCCAACGAATATTAATTATCAACAAAACTAGTAGATATTTCACATTATTAATATGGTGAAGCAAAAAAAGAGTAAAAATAAGTCAAGAAACAAAACAAAATAGTGAGCAAAGATTAAATATAACAAAATTAGTGAATGTGATATACATAATAAAATACAAAACATAAGATACAAAATAAAATGCAAAACACCAAAACATCACTAACAGGTCTTCCTCCTCCTCTGGTATTACATCTTGTTGTAGTGCTTAACTGTGAAAGTGTCAGTAACTGCTACATGGAGGTATAAATAAGCGTAAGTGCCTCAGTAACCATCCTCAAATCAAGCATAGTCCTAAGTTGTTGAGTCATCCTCTCAAATAAAGGAATATACACCCTCCATGTAGGGTAATCTTTATGTGTAGGAAGGATACTCACATACCTCGACGAAGGGCACATGCAGGGTAGTTTCATGTGGTGAGTGAGGAATCCCCTGTACATATTTGAATTATCATAGCACCTTCTCAAGTAGATAGATGTGTAATAGAGGACTTACTCTGAAGAAGCCAGAGAAGTAGTAAATGTCATGGAAAGGTCGCTCCTCTTTTGTTCAAGTCATATGGCATCCAAATGATGTCCTTTAGCCATAATATATCCAACATTAACCTCGTCGCAAACGTGTGATCGAAGCCTTTTATAGACATCCATCTGCAAGCATGGGGGACTGTCTCCTTATATGTAAGGACCCTTTTGCAAGGGCCAACAGTCGAAAAATGCTCTTATATCCATGCCTATAAATCCACCAACATAAATACTTGTCATGAAACAAAGAACCCAAAAGTTAAAGAAAATAAATGAATAAAAAAAAATTGGTACTGTAGTAAAGTCATATATCATTTGTCTTACTGAGAGGTGGAAGGAGTTGTCCTTGTGCCATGCATCGCTTGAAAAAATACACAACATAGCCTTGTTTGCTATGCAATAACGTGACTGTATCAGAGTCACTACCCCTGAATCCTCCATGTATGTCCTCACCCGCTCATCCTCAAGAATAGGTACGTAAGATCTTACTCCCATGACCGAACAACTTTAGCTTATCGCAGTGCAGTCCTTCCCACAACTATGGAGCAATACAATGCTCAGAGGACTTCCAACACATAATGCTCCTCAAGACCTCTTTTATAAGGGGCCTTAACAGCCTATGACTTAACAATAGAAGTATGTGTCTCAAAAACAACTCCTCAATAGAAGTATGTTGCACTGTTGTTGCTCTTTGTTTGCTCACTAAAGCAGACAGTGGTGCTCGCTCAGCTCTAGATGTGCCTACCACATTTTCACAAGTTCCTCGGATCTTCACGATGAAACAATATTTGCAATAATAATCAAATATTATTATATCAAACATATACAACACTACCTCCTCCATAGAGCTTTTATTTCTGTTGATAGAATCTTTCTTAAGCATGTTATTTCTAATTAGAATTAACATTTGAATGGACGATACTTGTTTATGTAAGAGTAAAGTATATTCTCAAATGTCACACATAAAACTATATATATATATATATATATATATATATATATAAGGACGGATCAAATTGCGCCAGTATAATTTCAACAACTATTACACCATTCATTAATTCAATATAGAATGTGATTTTTATCGATCCAACTATTGAATTATATCTACATATTATCAAGATTGTCTATGTCAAATTTTGTCAAAATTGAACAACAATAAGAAAGTAATCAAATGATCCATATTTTAGTATATTTTGAAAAGTTTACATTACGTCAATTTTAATCTATATGAATGAGAAAGCAAATAATTTTATATTAATATGAAATTTTGTATACATGATCTATGTGAAAGGAACTTTCAATCCAACGGTGGATTTTAAGAAAACACTATCCAGTTGAAAGTTAATTATTTTGCACAAAATTGTGGGTTATTGTAAGGAAAAAACTTAGATACAGTAATATAGGTATGGGAATGGATCCTCTGAAGAGGATCCTACTATAAGTATTGTGTTGACATTTCTACTGCAGAGGATCTTGGCCCTTCATTAAATATTTTTGACATAATATTTTTTATTATAAAATGGAAATTTTATAAAATTAATGGTGAGATTTAACATTGCAGAGGATCACAGTGTTTTTTGCTCTGTAGAGGATCTGTTCTCCCATAGGTACTGTTGGTGTTGTTCTCCAATTAAAGTTGGAATTTTACTTCGATAATACACGATGACATTCAATGTAATCTATTAGTACACAAATTACCGAGGTAAAACTCTAACTCTAATTGGAGAACAATACCAACAATACCTATTGTAATGTATCTAAGTTTTTTCCTTGTTATAAACCTCACATCTAGAAATTTGGTGTCAAAGCTTGTAAAATATTCTTTTCACACTTTCTAATCAACACAATTTCTATTATTGTATGAAAGAATGGATCTACATCCTTCTATTAATTCTCCTATTTACTAAACAAAGAAATTATTGTATATTTTTTTTATATTTTTAAGATATAACATATATATTTACCTTTTTTTTTTTTTTTTTTGTATTTTAAGAGAAGTAATAACAAAATATTATAAGAGGATATAACGTTACTTTGCAAAATCTATGTTGGGATTTACTAAAGCATAATTTCTAATCTTTTGCAATGTCTTTCTACAAATTCTCCTACTTAATAAAGAAAGAATTGAATGCATTTTATATTTCTAAGATATTAAGGATGTGTTTGAAAAATATTATTTACTCCTCACCGAAAAAAACAATACGTCACCGAAAAATATTATTTACAACTTATTTGAATTTATCTTATAATATTAACACTTGTGTAAGTGTTTTGAAGAGCTTATGAAAATAATTTATTTCAATAAGTGTATATATATATATATATATATATATATATATATATATATATATATATAATAAATGTTTAATTAAGTTATTTACTCAAAAAGACCCTATTTACTTTTTCAAAATATTTGTCACTTTAAAAATCAAGAAAGTATTAATTATTTGTCAATAATACTTTTATTTATTTATATTTCATTGAAATATTTAAATCAATTCACATATTCTAATTTTTTTTTACCACCATAATTAAAGCATTTGAATTTCCAATGGGATCTCAATGTATTTACACAAGTTTAGATCTTTTGAATTGGCTATAAAACTAATTAATCCTTTGTCTGAAACTTAGCTAAAGATAAAACTCCTCACTCCTCACCAATAATGTATTATGTAGGAATTAAATTTAGGTTCTCTCTTACAAATTTAGTGTGTTGCCAATTGAATTACACTTATAAGATACATTCTAATTCTTTTTATAAAGATACTTTTATGAAGAAAAAAATTATTTTATCTTCCTATTTATGTAATTAATAATTTTAAAAAAATTGTATTTTACTTTAAAAGACAAAGAATTAGTTGAAAAGAATATGTGTTGTTTTCCAGCATCATTTTGACGGATTTGATATGATCTGTTCAGATATGTTGGGATCGAGACAGACATAACGTAAGCCTGCTAACAATTTAGCAGCTACGGTTGACATCCTTTTTCTTTGTTTGAGTAATGATTATCTTCCTATAAAATCCTCTTAATATTTTATAAAAATATAAATACATTTAATATCTTAATTAGAAATATAAAATAAATTCTATACTTATTATTCAAAAGACATAGAAAAAATTAGTAAAAAGATATATTGCAAGGAAATTTAGAATTATTTATTTCATATATAAGAATGGCTTATTATAAATATAAACTTATTTTCTTTTCCATCTCATTTTAAGCATCAATCCTCTCTATTCTTTCCTTCAAGCTTTTCTCTCCAGCTAAAAGCAGAACCATTGATTATATTATATATCTCTTCTTTATTGTACAATGACTAATCAAGAACTCAGATCTTACAGGATTTTGGCTACATGAAAATTTTGCTAGAGTGATCCTAATAATCTCATTTCTATTTCAGTTTTTTAATTCTCTCTTTTTCTTTCCTATCATTTCACTTATTACATTTATCATTTACTTTTTCTATCTTTTCTTTTTTTCTTCCCTTTTTTTCCTCTCCAATCCACCAAAATTTGGTGGAGGTTTAGTCTTAAAATTAAAATTTTCCAATAAAAAAAGAAAGCTGGACCATAGCACAAGATATGCCATAATCCAGCAACAAGAAGTTGGATACAAATTGACACATATAGAAGAGCAGCAAAAGCAACCAAAAGCTAGCTGCTAAACAAGAAAGGCAAAAGACGCTTCATTAATAGGCACCTAATGTTAAAGGAAGTTAAACAGAAGAACCTAGAATCTAAAGGAGTTTACTGCTTCATTATCTAATTGCCATTTTCTCAATCATCAACATGTACACTTGCGCCCATTTAATATTTTAGATATAATGTTTTTTTTTTATCAGATTTTAGACATAGTGTTTTGTCATTCATATAACGCCTATAGTTATTCTATACTAATATGCAAGGCCATATATCAAAACTATGGGAATAATTTCTCCTAGGTATCAATGGATGAATTTCATTAAGTCGTAAATTCATAAAGTATAATAATAATAATAACGACAGAGTATATGAGATTTGAAATGTATCAGAGATTTAATTTAGTTTTTACCTTTCTCTTGAGGGTGCTGATCTCTTGCATAACTTTTTCATCCTACAACATAAAATAGTATCCTATATGTCAGAAGCATATACGTTGCCCACAACCATAACTGATAAAAACGAGAAGGTTGCAATATTGCAATGCATGCATAGGTTCTAGTTCTGGATTTAAACCCTTGTGAGAAATGAACTACTACACAATAGTAATTAATATTTTCATTTTGCCTACTAAAAAAAAGGCAAAAGGAAACGAACTACTAAACCATGAGCATCATTGATCACAGGGCACAAACCTTTACTTTTGAAACATTGGTCAAACCTCTTTTAAGATGTTCCTCTAGCTTCTGCAGTTCTTGTAATTTCAATCCTTGCAGATCTTCCCCATTCATCTGCCTGTGTTAAAGATGGAAAACCACGTCTCAGTGATATAGTAGTAACTTTTTATTATGCAACATATATATGAAAGTGCTAGCTCTGCGCAGTGCATGTATACCTTAGTTCACGATTCTTATCTTCCACTTTCTTGCGCAGGATGTCATTGGAGTCACTCTCAATCTGTGCATAAATTTCAAAATAATCGTTAACTTCTATGATTTTTCATTTTGTGATTATGCAATTAATGTCGAAGACAGTTAACATACAGGACACTGATATTTGGAAATCCCTTAATTTTAAACACCCTATCAACACTTCTCACTTCTCTTTTCTGATCACAACATATCACCTATCATACCTATATTTCTCTCTCTCTCTCTCACCAAGTGTAGAATAGGAATTTGGATGTTCAAATATATTTATCCTAACATATACTTTATTTTGTACTTTTCCATTTTTTAATTGTTTCACAAGATAATTAGATCAATTTGCGCACACCTTAACTAATCTATATATATGCCTCCCAAGTCTGAAAAGAAACACCATCCATGCCACAAGTATATTTCTCCCGCACTATATTAGTAGTTAAAAGACAAACTGTTAATATTTAAAGTATGAACACTTTCATTTGCAGTTTCAACTAGAACTGCTAAAATAAAGTATTGGTTGTGATTCAAAAAATGTCCCTTCCCCAAAGTCTCCATTTTCTTCAAGTATTGGTTGTACTTTCCATTTTTTAATTGCTTCACAAGATAATTAGATCAATTTGCGCACACCTTAACTAATCTATATATATGCCTCCCAAGTCTGAAAAGAAACACCATCCATGCCACAAGTATATTTCTCCCGCACTATATTAGTAGTTAAAAGACAAACTGTTAATATTTAAAGTATGAACACTTTCATTTGCAGTTTCAACTAGAACTGCTAAAATAAAGTATTGGTTGTGATTCAAAAAAAGTCCCTTCCCCAAAGTCTCCATTTTCTTCAAGCACTCCAACCATCTATCCCTCTCTCTTTCTCTCCACTCTCAGGCTCATTCTCAAGCTTGTCAACACTTTAAAGCTACCTCAAGCTCACGCTCCACCTTGAAATAAGATTGTTCTGAATTACAAATGGTGAATACCTCTTGTACTCACAGCCAGTTAACTGAAACTTTTTTGCTGTTCAAAAAACAATAATTAATATCGTGTTGAATATGCGAGAATAGAACATACATGTATGTCATTATTGTCAATTCACTTACGTGATTTAAAGATAATAAAGTATTTTGCTTAATTAAATCACCATGGTAAATTACTAGATTAGTATCCCTTTTGTATGTAAAAATTGGTCATGGGTGTAAAATTCTTTTCAACCTAAGTGTGACTGTAGTTGAAAACTATGCTTGAGTACTAGACTTGTTGAAGAAATGGAATCTTGGGTTCCCTTGCTCTCTAGTTGGTCAAATAGAATTTTGGTAGGTTTATGACAATTTTGGGGAATTATTTGTTAAGAGAAATTAATTATAGTGAAACTTTATTATTTGTAAACAAAATCACTTTATTTGATTTTAGTAATTAATTTAGTTCTTTTTTTTTCTTTCTTTTCAGCTTCTATTTTTATATGTTTGGAGTAAGTCATTTATTTGTTAAATTCTTTGTTTTTTTTTCTATAAAATATTTTGTTTTGCTGTCATTAGGTTGCAAAGATATTTTGTGTACCTTTGATTGTCAGATATTTTTATTTTATTTCATCCTTTAGTGTTAGCAATAAACATTCATTTACCTTAATTTCTATTGTAAGAACAATTTGTACGTTATTTTTGACATAGTATACAAGTTATTCTTGAATTAGAAGAATGTTGACGACACTTTCTCTGACACTTTCTCTAATACTCTTTTTATGATTTGCTAAAATTTATTGAAAATCATCAATTTTTGTGAATCCTACTTCTCATTTAATGACTCTCACCAAAATTGTGAGTGTGAGGGGAATTCCCGTGGCATCCTCAAATTTACCACTATGGGCGTGATGTAAACCACTTGACATGACATGCAAATGAAAAGATTTAAAATGACAAGCTTTGACACCTTGTAGGTTCTCCATAGTGGAGGAAAATTTATTGAAAATCACTAATTTTCGTAGATCATACTTCTCATTTAATGACCCTCTCCTGATTTAGAAATGGGATCTACCAAAATTGGTGATTTCTAATTCAAGCAATTGTATTGTAGTTCACAAGATGTAATCAAATAGAGGCTTTGACCATGTTGAGTTACATGCCAGGCATTGAGGATGAATTCTCGATTTGACCAAAATGTCAGTTAGGTAGGCAACTCAACAAAAAAGCATCGATGCATACAAGGGAGCTAAAATTATCAAGAAGGACATGAAACCCTAGGATTACATAAGTGCTTCCAAGTTGACAATCGCTCACAACTGACATCACACTGTTGATTCCCTCTATGTCCTTGTTTCATGGCAACAGAGATGAATCCCCATTGACCACATTAACCATGTCAAAAAAGCAATGTCGTATTGTTGGGGTATTCTCCCGAATGTTGTCATCAAAGCACAATACCCATGCCTGAGCATACCAAGGTCAAAACCCTAATTCAATGTGTTGTGACTCGTCCAACTCCTCAACAAGAATATTGAAAAGGACAAAAAACAAGCCTTATTAAGCATTGTCCATGCATTGTCGGGGCTAGAATAAGCCACGCCCCAAAACTTGGTTGAGTTTGATTATGATTTAGCCATGGATAATCGACGAATCAATCACCCAATGACACAGACTCACACAAGTGTGGGAAGCCTTGTGTGAGTGTGGGGGGAAGTCCTATGGCATCCTCAGATTGACCACTGTGGGCGTGATGTAAACCACTTGACATGACATCTAAATGAAAAGATTTAAAATGACAAGCTTTGACACCTTACAGATTCTCCATATATAGTGGAGGAAAATTGATCACAAGTACCCTAATTCAAGTTAGAACCAAGAAACTTACACAATATACTCATTATTTACAAAATGAACATACATGGTCTCTAAAATAGCTTCCATAGTACATGGCCAGTGATTTTGGTGATTTATAACTTACTTGCAACGACCATGTTGAAATAGAAGTTTGTGGTATTGTCTATTACTACCTCTGATCCTATATATAAGAAACAAATTGTGTTTTTCTTTGGTCATAATTATAAGAAATAATGACTAATTTTCAAACATACAAAGGGTTAAATTTCTTTTATTACCTTAATTTACTATTAACTCTATTTACTAGGCATTCACTCATTGGATTATGAATAATAATATTAAATATGACCATCACTTACAGCATTTAAACTTAAGGGTATGTTTGGAATAAAATTTGAATTTATGATAGCATTAATTAAAAATAATTAATTTAATTACTTTCCTTGGTCTTGATGATTTGTCCTATGTTTCTTATATATAGGACCAGAGATAGTAGTTTTTTTTGGCACAAACAACCAAGAAAGAATCGAAATCACTTGACTTCTTGAATTGAAATTTTGAATTACATGAGGGAGACAAGTAAAGATACATCATTGTATTAATTTCATTAGGTACAATGTAATAGAAAGGGTCAACCAATTGGTCCCAACAATGCAAAACTTGTTAGTTATATATTGGAACTGTTGTTCACTTGTTTGTCAATTGTGCCAATCACCAAAAATAATTGGAAGTGACAAATCCTTTCGAATGCAACATTTAGGAGGATGAGTTATCATGCATTTACTTTCTCTTTCATTCTATTTTTCTTTCTATTTAACTCTTCATTTCTCATCACATTATTTATTACAGGTGTGTTTGCATAGGCATTTTTTCACGTTCAACGAAAAAGCTTTGTGAGAGTAAAGTTCTGTTGAATATACATTGGAAAGCCGGAATGCCTTAACCAAACACACACTACATCTATCACTTTTTCTCTCTCTCTCTCTCTTTTTTTCTTCTCTATTTTATCACTTTGTCTTTCTTTCGAACCCTTACACCCCAAAAATAGTGTATCATTCTCCTAGGAAGATATATATGCAAATAACATGCTTTCTCTAATTTTTATTTTATTTTATAGTGACAACATAATTGCACTGACATTAACAGTTGTCTTTTAAAAGTGATAGGTTATCTTTTTCAGTATGATATTTGTACTTAAAGAAAGCTAGGTTCCAACAAGGAGTTCAGAACTTTCCAAGCAAAACATACAGCAAAAGGAGATATTGAGCATCAATCAATAGGACATGTAGGCAATAACCCCGGAAGACTGGAGGAAATTTTTGATAAATGTGTAAATGAGAAAACTCAAAACTCAAGGCAAAATTATAATATTGGTGTATAATATGAAGTTATCTTTATATTTAATTTCTTTATGTACTTAATTAGTATGTATTCTTTTTTTGGTAATAATTAGTATGTATTCCTAACATAATTATGTCTTTAAATAGAAATTAAACTAAAAAATTAGTGTACTAGTTTGGATTCATAAAAAACGCAGCGAGCATATATAGCTTTTTCGTGTATACTAAAAAGTTTACAGGTGAACACATCAGTATTTGAAAATGTAAAAATCCCATTTTACTCTTTCAAATTCACAAATGCAGGCTATATTAGTCATTTATAGTAACTAATGTATCCCGTTCGAAAAACAAAAATGACTTATATTTGTGATTTTTCCAATGTAGATTTTTTATATCATCAAGGACTGGGTTAATTAATATGTCCTACGTTAAATTTATCTCGGATAAAATTAGGTATTTACTTCAAAGAAAAATTCTAAATCTATCAACTTTTGCCTGCCTGTACATCTTGTGTTATTTATTTACAGCTAAAAGCCTAAAACCAACCACACGAGGTAACTTTTGTTGTAGTAGTGTTTATAGAGAGACGTAAGATTATAGTGAATGCTAGAAACATGCAATATCTTTCACCAAGTAATTGCATTGCAAGAGACACTTCAATTTATCTATACTAGTGCATCTGCAATGATGGGAAATTGATACAACAAAAAGGTGAGATAATGGTGTGAAATTAATGTAATCATGCAAGATCTGTTTCATAGATGACCTAGATCAGAAAACAAATACTCCAGAGAAGGGGTGAGAGGGGGTTTTGTTTGGCAAAGAATTTGCTTCTTCTTTTTCAATCAAATGTTAATTAAATTCCAGGATATGATACAATTCTGTTTCCTCCTTTCTGTACACTCTGAGTTCTGAGTTCTGATAATATCATCATTCAAGCAACTACAATAGCAAGTTGATGTGTTATTAAGCTAACCTGCAGCTCAATAGAGGGGCGATCCAATCTATGCATTGCTGAATGGCGATGACGCCCTTCAATTACTTGTTGCATACTGAAAACAACAAACACATTGTATTCAGATTTAAATTATTCAATTTCCCTTCTTTCCTTTGAATTAATGATACTCATAAAATTAAGAACTCCATATCATTATATTTAGGTGACCAAGAAGATTAATGACAATAAGAACTTCATATATTGCCTACAAAACCATTGACCCTTGTATTATAACCAAACCTGTCAATTAAATTTAATTTTTCTTAATTGAAGATTGCATAAATTATATAAGTATTCATTTTATTTCATATATATTATGTTACTACTTTCGTTGAAATGATAAAATGATGAAAGTTTGAATCCCTGATCTGTTGAAGGGAGTGGAATGTGATAAAAAGGGGATTAATCACTAAATGTCATTGTTATTGTACGAAACGAAATATAGCAATGAAGATTCCATTCCCATTTCCATTGTATCAAAGGTCACTCTATCCAACCAAACATGTACTTACAGTTATATATATCAAGCCTAGCTAATGTGTGCCTGAAGATGAAGATCGACTAAAAGCCTCAGAAGTGAAATGCTATAAAATATAAGTATTATTAAGTGTTAATGTAAGGTATTCTGCGTAAAAAGCAAGTGTGTGATACAATTTAGAAAATTAAATGCATGTTGCATGATTTGATGAAAGTAGTAGATACAATTGGGATTTCCCATATTACTTTCTTTGGTCAAGCATTTCAGAAGAGATAGTCATGAAATCAAAATACATTTGAAATATTTCTAATAAGACTACTCTTTAGACTTTGGTCATGTTGATAGAAAGCTAATTTCTAAACGTACATTTTGCTTTGAAGTAAAAATGTTGAGAAATGCAAGCAAAAGCCGAAGGCAATGGGTTGTTGCCGTACCTTCTTCCGCAGAATGGAGTTTCAACTTTTGCAGCATAAAGCTCCTTGCAGAAGTTTTACACACCTATTGCTTCTAATTAACTAGTTTAAGATAACAAAAAGTTGAACAAATATTTACAATAGTATATATATATATATGTGGAGAATCCATTTTGACAAATTTTAATGTTTAAAGATAGTACTACTGTTGTAAAGAGAGAGAAATTTGTTTGAAAACAACACCAACAGTTAAAATATAATTAAATGAATTTGAAAACATAAAAAAAACATAAATGAAAAATACTACTATACATAGGCAATGAGCTCAGACAATCCTTGACTCTCTCCTGATCTCCTCGGCCATCACTCATCAGTCAGTCATTATTATTATATATATATATATATATATATATATATATATATATATAATATAATAAATCAATCTTTTCTCTTTCCCTCTTTATCCATAAAATAAGGAATTAAGGAAACACAAAGGACATGATAATTAGTACTTGAATAAAAAGACCTGGGCAGGTAATTAAGTTTCCTCAACAGAAGAAAATAACAAAAAGAAAGGAAGATAGTGATGCTGCAAATGATGCAAAATACCTTGAACTGGCATACTCAAAGAGCTTGCTAGTTGCAGAAAAGACTATGAGAGCTATGTCTGCATCACAAAGGGTTGACAACTCCTGAGCCTTCTTGAAAAGCCTTCTTGAAAGGCCCTTTCCTTCTCTTGGAGAAAGTCACCTGCCTCGAACTGATGTTGTCAATTTTCTTGATCTGTATCCTCTTTCTAGTCATCTCCCTATTATGTCAAAAATCATCCAAACCATTACTTACATCTAAGAAAAGAGAGAGAGAGAGAGAGAGAGAATAGAGAAAGAAAGACAATTTCTCCAGATAAACATAAACATATATATTATATGAAGTAAATCCAACAGATTTAACAAAAAATAGAGAAAACATCGACAATTCTTAACAAAATGGATCGAGATGAAATCATGTACCACTAGGATGCTCCAGGAAGAAGGAATTAACTAATGAACAAATTAAGACCACTCCAGCTTCTTTAAACAAATGAGATGAATGAAACATAACCAATTATTTTTAATTGGTACCTTAAACTGCACTTACCCAGGAATCTATTTTGCTTTAGTTAAAAGAAAAAAAAAATCGTTGTTCATATACATATATGGAAAGTTGGAGGTAGAGAGAGAAAGAATAATTAAAAAATAAAAAATAAACCAACCAGTTTCTTGAAATAGCAAAATAAATAGGTCTCCTCAACAAGAATCTGAGACCACCGAGTCCTCGGCTATCAGAAAATGGAAAACTTGAAGATAAAAAGCACTTCCAAGACGAAAAAGTTGAAAGCGGAACTTACAATAATGATAAAGGGTAAACCCACCACCACCACCAATCCTTGGCTTCCTGAAATGGGTGTTAGGAATGCACAACTAGCCAGTCCCAAACATGTTTAGTTGCCAGTTAGATATATCGGATACAATTTGATGTGGGTGTGGGGTTGCATGTTTGGATTAAAGATTATAAATATAAGTTTGAATTAAAAATATGATGCAAATTTAAATTTGATAAAAATAAGTTTATTATAACATGATTTATATTTGGATATTTTTCTTCATAAGTATGTTGATAAAATGAAATTTGTTTGGATAATACTAATAAAAAATATTTTTACTTCATATTTCTATTGTAAATATACAAATCAAAAGTATTTTTATTCTAAAAGCATCAAATTTGTTGTTTTTGATCCAAATCCAGGTTTAACCCAAATGTAAGTTACAGAATTAATTTTCAGAATTTCCAAACATGATGTCAAACTGAGTTTGGAGCTTCAAAAGTATGTTTGAGGGCGGCTTCTAGGGTGGGAGAGCCACTCAAATCTCCCACTGTGGAAAACAAATATAGTCCGTAAGATATAGACTTCTTTCGAGATACGTGTGAAGTTATTGTAGGCATGATTACACTAGAATAAATTTTAAAAAAAAAGAATACGACAATAAAAAAAAAGTCCCTTCTTCTCGTTCCCATGTCTGATAGTGGAGTGCACCTAGTGGTGTGGAATCTTGCTTTTGATGGTGGTTAAAATCTTTTACATTTACTCAACAGTTGAGTGGGGATTGAAGCAACATGAAGGTGTAGTTGACGTACACAATGGTGTTGGAGCTGGTGATGTTGAAGGGGAGGGTGTTGTTGAGCTAGATCCCGAGGCTTATCAGTGGACGCGTGTGTTGGGTAGGAATGGGGCGGGTCGAATCACGTGGTGTTGGGCTTTCAGGTTGATGGACTCAATCGGGGTACGAGTCGTTAAGTGTGTTGGAACTGTTGCATTGGATTTTGTTCGACATTTGCTGCATGTTGATGTTGTGCTCAGGGGGAACGACACCGTCGTGTTGTCGCAAGGAGGGAACTACGTCGTGGATGACACGTGGGGGCGTGTGATAGCAGCAATAGTGTTGCCGTGAAGAGGAAGAGACCATGAATGGTGCCGGCGAAATGACGGAGAAGACGAAAGGAAGAGGAGAACGACACATTCTAATATTTTTTTGGATTTCTAATTTTTTAAAATTTTATTCCAGTGTAAGCATGACTACGGTAATCCAACGTATATCTAAAAAAAAACTATATCTTACGGACTAGATTTGTTTCCCACAGTGGGAGATTTTAGTGGCTCTCCCACCCTAGAATCCGCCATGTTTGATATACACAAACGGGTATCCAAACATACACTTATGCCTTTTATGGTCAAGATGTTGTCGTTGTACTACAACTATTAAATTTTTGTATCCTTTTTCCTTTTATTACTTTTTTTTTATAAATCACGTGTATCTTCTACTAGTGGTAACACGCTTGAGTGTGTTTGATCTCACATTGGATTTTCTAAAGTTACATTGAAATATCGGCTAAAGTGATTTTAAGTATATGTTCACATATTTGATGGGTAAACTACCACTTTGACCCCGAAAGTGTAATCCACTGTCACTTTAATTCTTGAAAGTATCAAAATGTCATATAGATTCCTGAAAGTGTAATTTTTCTGTCACTTTAGTCCTGTCGGTAAAAAAACCTTCCTTAAAGTGTAAAATATGTGTGCACTGAATTACTATTTTTCATCTACATGTGCACTATCAATTATCACATAAGCAAATAACATGTCACGTGGACACGAATGTTAACTTTAACGAAAGTTTTTTTTATCGGCCGGACTAAAGTGACAAAAAAATTACACTTTCAGGGACCTATTTGACATTTTAATACTTTCAAAGATCTAAGTGATAGTAAATTACATATTTGGGGACCAAAGTGATGGTTCACCCCATATTTAATTTCATGTTAAAGATTTCTTATAGGTCCAAAATTTTTTAAGTTGAAGCAACTAGCTTTTGCATTGAATAAAAGAAGTTATATTAAATTTTATTACTAATTTGCTTTTAGAATATAAATATTCAAACATAAATCTCAATGCTACAAAATAAACTTTAACTAAAATTAATTTTTTCAACACTCAATCAAACACACATCGAATGAAGTAGAACCAGTGTATATAATAAAGTTCTTTTTTTAAATACTTAACAAAATTTATATAATCAAAACTTAAACTCAAATAAAACTTTTATTCAAATATTTATCGTAATTATATATTTAAAATTTAAATTCAAAATTACTTATTAAATTAAAACAATTTCTCGTGTGTGAGTTGATCTAGATTCTTACTAATATCACTATTACTATTATTTTATGTTGGGGAAAAGTAAAAGTGATAGTATAATTTTCCGAAAGTAGAAGTTACTATTACTATTATTTGGTTTTTCTCTTTTTAGTTTCCCGCAAGCCTGGTCTCCGTACAGGTAGCCATCTTGAGTCGGGGCCACGATAATGACAACTGATGTACCCTCGTACGACCTCACTCAACGTGGTCCCCTGTGCAGGTTTTAAGTCGTGGCAGATCTTATACCCACAATTTTTTTTTTATTAATTATTAATCACAAATTATTATGTTGCAATTTTTTTTAACAATTATTATAAAATTTAACAAATTTAATTACTGTGTATAATAATATGATATTGTATAAAAATGTAAAAATAATTTTATATTGTAAAAATATTTTAATTAAATTCTTAAAAACTAATGGCGATTTAATATATTATGTTTTACTTTATGAAATCAATTTTCTCACATTTACTAATAAAAATATTAAATATAAGAATCACCATCATTATATTTTATAAAATTAAGAATATTATTTCATTAGAAAAAGATAAACGAAATTTTACCTTTTTAATTATATATATATATATATATAATATCTTTTTTATTTTATAAATTTACAATTATAATATTTTAGTAAGTATATGCTTTCTAAATCTCAACTTATTTTTAACCTATCATCCGTGTCTAATGATTTAGAATGTACTCAATTCAATTTATTATAGTGAAGTAATTCTTTATTCATTTTAATTTTTGAGATAATTTAAAAAAAAGTATTTTTTTTCAAATTTAAGTGTTATAACACATAATTAATTTTGAATTTATCATTAAAATTTAAAGAATAATAATTGCATTTATATGTAAAAGATTATGACGACAACAACAACAACAACATTGTACCAATGACACTAATTATTATCTAAAGTGTTATAAATAAAATATTATAAAAAAAATAGTAGCAATGTTTTATTCAAAATATACATTTATATAATTTATGGAAAAAAGACCATTTGACATTGCAATACAAAGTATATATCCTAAAAAAAAGAGAGACAAAAAGAGAAGAAAAAAATAATTAGAGCAGAAAACAAGATCATCGAAGTCAAACTTGACTAAACTAAACTTGATTCAATATGAATTGGTTTGATTCAAATTCTAGTTGAGTTCAAGAAGTGTTTAATTCAACTTATGAACTCCCATACTCAGGTTTGACTTTACAAAACTTTAGTTATTATTTTGGTGAAGAATGACAATAGAAATTGAAGTAGAAAAATATAAATAAATAAATTTTTAAAAAGTCTAGACTAAAGTGAAAAACTTGTTGAAAACTATGTGTGTGTTTGTTTTAGACCAATCCTACTTTCCAATGACGTAGCATGGCATGATTGGTAAATAATTTTGTCTTTTAAGTATATAATCAAGAGTTTGATTTCTAGGTTTGTGTATATGGAGAAAAACATTAGTTGAGAGAGATCAGTTCCTTAAATAGATTTCAATATCTTGAGAGACTAGTTCTTGAGTACTTTTGGTAGAAAGGTGTCCCAAATTAAAAAAAAAAAAAATCCAATTTCCAATGCACTTTCAATGTGGTATAATGTAAATACAAAAACAACTTAGAATAGTCAATACTCATCACTTATAATCTCAAGGATTAGAGTGGGGATTTTAATCATGATAATTTACATAATTCATTTTTTATATTTTAATACTATACATGGTTCCCTGTGTTGATCATAGACTCAGTCACAAGCCTTTGCACCCTTTAGGCTGAGGCTAAGGGGTGTATACCATTCGAGTTCCCTATGTTGACCATATAGACCAACTAACCCCACTTTGCATGCTCAATCTCAAATCGAGTACCAATAAACAACCTTGCTTTGTCACTACCTTGTTTAAATTTACAATATTAACCGATCTCGATGCTAGCTAGTCCAATGCTTAGTGAGTAGTAATGGTAGTAGTATTCTTTATAATTTTTTGACTAATTTTATAAGATGTTTTAAGAAAAAAATTTGATAACTTACTGATAATTGCCTAAAATACTTAATTTGTGAATGATTTAAAAGGCAATTTTCCACAATTTTGAAAATCGAATCGGACCGGCTAGTTCAATTGGTTAGACCGGGAATCGACCAGGTGACCAGTTCGTTACCTCATAAGAATCAGCTGGTTTCAAAACCGGTCAAACGGCCAAAAATCGGTATTGAACCAATATAGAAAATCGGTTTGAACCGGTATTTTAAAAAAAATTATTTTTTAATTTTTTTATTTTTAAATTTAATCTAAAATATTTTTAAGATAAATTAAAAGATATTTAATATTTAATATTTAATATGATTTACAAATTGATATAAATTATTTTATTAATTATTAAATTTTTTTATAAAACATATAATTTAGTCATTTATATTCATTTATATTTTTATATCTTAATTTCTTATAGTTTTATAATATTATATTAATTTCTCATTTTGTTTATTATTCTATATGTTATTGTTCATGACATTCTTATATTTTATTAAAATATAAAACCAAAATATTATGATATATTTGATTTAGATTTTTATGTTTACTTTAAATGTTAAGAACTTATGAAATGATACTTTTATTTTAATTTTTAGTGTTATAAAGTTATGGTATAATATTTATTTAATATGATTTTATGTATTACTTAATTATTATTATTATTTTATTAATACTGGTTTGACTATAGTTTAACAATGGTTGAACCATTAAACCATGAAATAGTGCCTTGACCGGTCCAGTTTTAAAAACATTGCAATTTTCTCACTTTTCTTCTCATTTGATGTCTTTGTTTAACTCAATTCTATTTAGTTTTATAAAGTCTTAAATTTATAATTACTTGTCTTATTTTGTAGTGATCTTAGTATCTTTGATCCTTTTTTTGTAGAAATAGAGGTTGAAGTTAGAAAGAAAAGTGGAACAAAAGGTTGAAGTGTGCAAGGAAATGCCTTAAAGACACGATCGCTAAGCCAGAATTCCAGGCTAAGCTAAAATTTAGACAGAGAGTAAAAGATACAATCTCGACTAAGCAAGATATGGTGGTTGAGCAAGATTCATGTCGTGCCATTTGAGATCTGTGTACTCTGACTAAGCCAAAATAAATGGCTAAGCGAGAAACTGTTACCAAAAATGGAAAATTTTCTGATGTATTTAAAGTGGATGTCTTTCTTGTACACAATATATCTCTTCATTTCTTTTGTACTAAGGCACGAAGTAGACAGAAACCTAATGGAGAGAAGCTTCCTCTTAGGTCTTTTTCTTCATCTTCTTCCACCTTCCATGTATTTTGGGGCTACCCATGGAAATGGGTAGCTAAATTCCTCCATTGTTGGGGTTAGATGTAACCTTACTCAAACTCTCTTGTACCTCTTGGTATTCTTATATATATATTCAGTGTGTTTGTGTTCAATGTTAGTATTTTGTTTCCTTGTTTAATACTTGTTGTGGAATGGCCAACCATGACATGATTTTAGGACGTGATTGTTGTTGGAAAATGCTTTCATTGTCTTGAACTGAAACAAAATACCCAATGAACTTGGTGTCAAGGATTGGAGCTTAGTTCAGTGGTTATCTTGCATCACCAAGCTTAAAGCTAGTTTCTTTCTTAAGTTGTTAAGAGATCAAGACTTAATAATGGAACTAAGACTCTTTTCACCTAAGGGATTAGGGCTAATAAGGCATTTATTGGCTGATTTTAACACTGATTCACAACGGGTATATATATTGTGTGTCCAAGCAAGAAGAGAGTGAGGTTTGGTGAAGTCTAACCCCGACAATATTTTTATCACTTGAAAACCCCTTTGTTTTAAGCTTCGTTTTCACTATAAAAATAACAAAAATAGTTTCTTTAACTTTGTTACTGCACTTGTTATGTTTTTAGTTCACAAATACCAATTAAAAGTTCATGTTTTTATCGCTTTCTTGTGCTATTTGTTAGCTTAGTAAATTCGTGAAAATTGCACAATATTACGCAAATCCCTTGGGAAATGATATTTGGATTTTCCATTTTATTACTTGTATGATTTAGTTCACTTGCCAAAGAGATAACACTTACTAGTGGTTGTTCACAATAAGATTGGACTTAGACAAACTTTACGTGGATATTCAAATACTAAAGACTTTATTATAAGGAGGATTTTACCCTGACAATTGACCACAGTCTAAGGGAGTGATTGATAAGAGGATTTTTTTTTTTTTTTAACTTTTTGATGAATTTTAGGTGAAGAATGTTAGATTTTTATGTTTGGTATAACAATCTTAAAAATTATTTTAAATTAAGAATCTAACATATTTCCTAAAAATCATATTTTAATTATATATCCCAATAAAATTTTCCTATGAGTGGTGGTGGGAATTTAAGATTCTCATAAAGGGAGAAAATTTTGTATAATGTAAAAATATAATTATGTCTCTCATTTTTAAGTACCAAATATATTTATGACATTTTCAGAAAACATGATTTTTGAAATGAAAAAAGGTTTTGATATACTAAATATTGTACCTCTTAAAAATTAATCTTATATCTTGATCTATTAAAATTCCTAGTCAAAGAGGGGAAAAAACTCTTGCTCTACATTTTTGTGTATTAAGCTCAAGAAAATTTAATAACTATTTTAAAATGGTTTCCAACTTAAATTATATATATAGCATGTGAGCAATGGGATGCCACATGCAAATATGAGCAAACATGAGTAAGGAATTGGGTTGCCTACAATTTTATCTAAAAAGAAGATATATAATTAGGGGTGAAAATAAGCCAGGCGGCCCGTCGGTGGCCTATGGCCTGGCCCGCCAAAGGCCTGATTTGGCCTGGCTTGTTTATTAAGAATGCTAGGCTTAGGCTTTTTAAAAAGCCTTTTTAATTAAAAAAGGTTAGGCTTCAGGCTTTAAAAAAAGCCTGTGAAGCCTAATAGGCTAGTATGTTTATATAATAATATATATAATATTATATATTTATATATATATATATATTACATTAATATAATATATATAATATTTATATTTAATATTAGTCTTTAGAAAATATTGAATATTTTACTTGATGAACAAGGTCCGTTGGCCTAGTTAGGCCTATAGGCTTATTGGCTTATTTATAGGCCATTTTATAGAATATGCCACATAAACAGGCTTTCAGGCCAGGCCAAACCTTTAAACAGGTTAGGCTAAGGCTTAAAAAAATGCTTGTAATAGGTAAATAGGCCAGGCTTAGGCTTAGTAATTATGATGTAGGTCAGGCTCAGCAAAGCCTGACCTGGCCTGGCTTGTTTTCACTCCTATATATAATAGGTACTAAAAATTTAAGAGTTTAATTGTGATGCACTGACAGTGTAAAATAGTTTTACACTGTCATTCAATCACAAATCACCGTTTGTATGACTTTTAAGATAATTTTGTAAAAGTCAACAAACTTACAATACATGGTGGGTTGTGATTAGATGACTATGTAAAACTATTTTACACTGTCAGTGCATTTCAATTTTTCTCAAAATTTAAAAGGTTTTAAAAGTACTAAATTTTAGTGCCCTACCAACATGGTATGACATGGTCGGTACATAATATTGTCCCTTAAGCATATGGTTAAGAGTTCAATTCATGGTTCGTGCTTATGAAAAAATATTTGTTGAGAGAGATCAACGGATCTCAATATCTCGAGGGATTAATCCTTAGCTCTCGGCTAAAGGATGCGTTAAAAAAATATAATTTTAGTGCCCTTGAAGAGAAACTAATACCCCCCCAAGCTATGTCAAGGCTCTAAGGCTATGCGGTTTCCATTTTTGTGGTTCTAAAATGATTGAAGACTTTCTCATCTCAATCCGCTTACACTACTGGTGGTGGGCAAGACAACAATATTTTGAAACCCTTCTCATTCCTCAATCATTAAAGCCTTCCTTCTATGATTTATTAATGATACAGTTTTCCTTCATTTTTCCTGTTTCTCTACTAATTTTCTCTACATTTGAGAATATACTCTTCTATGAATTTTTTTTTTAGAAGAAGAAACTTATATAATATCATTATCAATAAGAGAGTTAATACATGTAGGACTGAAATAAAAAATATGTGGACAAGTAAAGATCTGGATGCCCTAGCCAAGCAGTGAACAACTTGATTGGCTTGTCTACCTATAAATTGTATACCACAGTTTTGAAAACAAGATAAATTCTCTGCACAAGACTTCAGAATATGACCAACTTCATTATTCTGATATCTTCTTGCATATATGTTGTCAGAAATAAACCTGCAATCAGTCTCAAACATAATGTTATCAAATTTCATTTGTGAAGCCCAAATTATTGCAGCACGTAAAGTTAGTGCTTCAGCCTCTTGTGGAGATGGAATGCCATAATGCCATGCAGTTCTAGCCGAGACAAATTGTCCATATGAGTTCCTGATACATAATGCTATCCCAAACATACTTGACTCATGAAAAAGGGCAGCATCAACGTTACATTCAAAATTGCTTGGTGAAGGTCTAATCCACGTTGAAGAGTTATGAACATGTTTGGATGAAGGAGTTCTTCTTCTTTTGTGAATTGAATTCCAATCAAGAATCTGTTGTGTAGCGAAATTCAAAGACAAATTAATAGGCTTTTCAACTCCTTCCCATGACTTTTCATTCCTTTTGCGCCATATGCACCAAAGAACAGCAGCAATTTTTTCAATTTCTTGACAAGTGAAGATGTCCAGAAAATGAAAAATAAAACACTTCATATCTTCTAGATTTTCAAGTTCATAATTTATGTGATTCCATATTAAGGCTTCATTCCAAACCTGTCTCACCTTTGTGCATCCAATGAATGTGTGCCAATCTGTTTCTGGATTAATATGGCAGTGTGGTCATGTAATTGGGCATGATACTCCTCTGGATGATAATCTATTCCTGGTAGGGAGACATCCACAAGCAATCCTCCACAAAAACACTTTTATCTTTGATGGCAACTGCAAATTCCAGATAGCTCTCCAATTTCTACTTTCACACAAATGTGTATTATCTATCAACTTCTCCATTATGTGATAATAAGAAGATTTAACAGAGAACATTCCATCATTACTGAATTTCCACATAATTTTGTCAGGAGCATTTGTTAAACAGGTAGGCATAAATAGAATGCGATGAACATCATTTGGCATAAAAATATCATGGATGAAATTGACATTCCAAGAAACATTTGTCATATCAACCAAGGCACCTAAAGTTAGACTTTCGAGACCTGCAGGTGGAGGAGTATCAACATAAGAATTGTCATTTGAGCGCAACCAAGGATCTTTCCAAACGTTTACTGCTTTACCATCACCCAATCTCCATCTAATGCCTTCTTTGACCACTACCCGTGAAGCATGGATACTACGCTATGTATAACTTGGGCTACTCCCCAAAGAGGATCCCAAAAAATCTCCATTTGGATAATATTTTTTTTGCTTTGAGTACTCGGGTCACCATAGCATCATGGTCAGAAACAAGTTTCCAACCTTGCTTTCCTAGCATAGCCAAATTAAAAGCAAACATATGTCGAAAGCCCATTCCTCCATTTTCCTTCCTCATAGTTAAACACTCCCAGCTAAGCCAATTTATACCTTTTCCTGCATTTCTGTTTGAACCCCACCAAAAACAATTCATTATTTTTTGAATCTCATCATGAAGAGTGGAAGGTAAAAGAAAGGCACTCATGTAATATGAAGGAATTGCTTGAGCAACAGATTTGATGAGAATCTCTCTTCCAGCCTTAGATAAGTGCTTCCCGGACCAGTGTTGAACCTTCTTCCATATTCTATCTCGTAGGTAACTGAAAATTGCCTTCTTTTTTCGACCAATCATAGATGGCATTCAAGGTATTTCGTCATTCCCAGGCACTCACTGACTCCAAGCTTCCCTGAGATTTGATTCTTTAATTGCTGAGGATTGATATCTTCTATGATTGATATGTATCATAACCTATCTCGTCTCATTAATTCAGTTCAGTCCAAAGAAATTTTTGACTAATTCAAATTTAAGAAATTAGACCAATATATTTTGAAAATAGATTTAAATTATTCTTTAGGTCATCCCAACCTAACATCCATTTAATGTCATCATAACAGACCCAAACGTGATGACAAAAATGTCATGTTAATTTTATATTAAGACCAAAAGTTACAATTTCAATATAGGGGTTAATTAACCGGCGGCAACTAAGTAAAGTGTCAAATATAGGAAGTAACAGATTAATTTAACCTATTTTAAAAGATTAAATTCTCCTCCACTATGAGAATTTAATATGTACCACACTAAGTCTATATATTTTTAAATGAATATTTTAAGAACATTTTTTTCTCTCTGTACATCTTTCAGCATCATCGATAGTTAGTTTTAAAGCCTTATTTTCAAATTTTTGAGACTTTAAAAATGAAGTAAAAATTATCAACGAAGTTTTGAAATCCATGTGTAAAATTGTTTAAAATCTCATTTCGTTAGCTCCAAAATCCGATAATAGTGTTCAGAGTTCAGACTATATATATATATATATATATTATTGGAGGAATATTGGTAATATATTCTTCCTAACACACTTAATTTTTACTATTATTTAAACACATAATTTTGTATTTTTTGAGTAAATTTTAGTTAATAATGAAAAAAGTATTTAGAAAAATATGATAGAAAATGTGTTGCTAGCATTTATCATAGTATGTTAATTTTTATAATAATTTTCTTAAAAAATACACACCAATTATAATTTCATATTAGTCAACAGTGTAATTTTTTTTGCAGATACTATATATAGAAATTAAACTTATATTTTAAAGATAATTTAAACTGTGTATAGTGATTTATATATTTTGTTCAAATATTGAATCAACCGGCCGATTTTTACCTTAGTTATTGTCGCGTCACATTACCATGGACGAAATTAGGAAAAAGGATAATTGGCTCGTTCAAAATGTATTAAATAAGATGTTGGACCAACCTAAGAGTGGGGGGCAGGGTGTGTTATGTTTGTGTCTCTTGAAATTAAAACTTTTCTTTAAGAAATTTAATTAAGTACATATTTTGACATTATTTTGTAGTTGACGTAAAATTTTTGTGCATATAACAGGTTGACTGAAGAACGTCGAGCGGATAAAGAATTGCTTAAATAATTTAGTTTAAGAATACAATATTTAGTGGCATGGACTCATGGACAAGGATGGTCATCGTATAATATTATAGTTGTTTCTGTTAAGATACTTTTGCAGTATTAAGATTCATTATTTCATGGTTTTTATAACACTATCTATTAAGTATACATTTATTTTGAAATTTAAAAAATTGTTTTATATTTTTATTATTAATTACTTATTTTACCATGCGTGAGTTATTTAAAAATATTAAATAAATAAACAATACATCTATTAATAATGTAAAAAGATTATGCTATCATTCAATCACAAACGGTTACGTATATCACAAATTTATTGATTTTTATAATAATTACTTTAAAAATTATACTAAAGATAATTTCTAATTGGTTGATAATATTAAAGCTTTTACAATATTATTGATAGTGCATACCTATTAAACTCATAATAAATTATATTAATTTTATGCCAATATTTTATCAATAACAAAAAAATATTTCACTGTTAAAAGAATACCAAAATTAAAACATATTCACATATTAAGTTTAATTGCATCGTTTTCCTATAATCATATTAATTAAAAATAATTAAATAAATTCATCAATGATAATAAAATATAAACTATATATTGCTATCGATATTAAAAATGACAAAAAAAAAATTCAAAAGTAATCATTTAAAATATAATATTTTCATATAAAAAAAATGTAAAGACCACACACCAACTCACTTTCACCAATTTACTAGAAATCTTAATTAAACCTCTTCATAACAATAAACATTGAATTTAATAGGCATCCATTTTTCCTCACAACTATGGATGGCAAAACGGACTGGCCCGGCCCGTTTTGGCCCCACCCACCTATGGCCCGCAAAAAATGGATCAGGTCAAGCTGGCCCACCATACTGAAGACAGGTTAGATAGCTTGGTCCGCTCTGCCAGAATTAAAAAAAATTAAGTTTTTTATTTATTGCAAATAAAACATAAATAAAATGATCTTGCATCATAAAATGACAGTAGAGAGCGTTTTTGTTACTGTGAAGTGTGAACACAATTAAAAATAATTACAATAATGTTTCATTTTCTTCAATAAATCACAAACTAATAGTTTTTCAACACCACAAGTTCAACATCATGATGGATAACATCTTAAAAAGACTTAAATATTGTTTCATTTCATTCAAAAGTTCAACACCACAAACTAATAGTCTTTCAAAAGTACACTACAAAATATTAATAGTTCTAATAACTTATGTTATTTTAGATATATTAATTATAAAAAAAAAGTAGTGGCGGGCTGCCCTGCCTCGCTTGTGGCCCGACGGGCTAGACAGGGCGGGCCAAAGTAGACTAGTGGGCTGAAGACCCCACCCCGCCTTGCCAATTTTGTGGTGGGCTGGTGGGCTGGCCCGTTTTACTCGCAACCCTTTTCTCTCTTGAAGACATATTGGATGCGGTATGGTGCATTGAAGAGAATAAGAGCCTGAGACTTGATAGTTTTATTTTTACTTTCTGGGGACACTTCTAAGCAGTGTTCTAAAAATCAGATCGATCATTGACTCAATTGAGATACTAAGTTGATGGGTCACAAGTCAAACCAGTAGGTCTCGGTAGTTGAGTTGCATGAATCAATGTAAGTAACATAAAATATAAGTGCATATATTATTTTTGTTATACGTTTAATAACTAATTTTAATGCAAGTTGATTCACTGAACAATTTTCAAGTCCTTAGTTTAATTCTTGGATGTGTTATTTTTATTATATATTCATTAAAGCTTACATTTAAAAAAATAATAATAAATATTGATTCGACTAAACCGATTCAAACTAAGTCAAGGCATTTCTAATCTAATGAACAACTCAGATCGGTTATAGTTATACCATCGATTTTTGGTCGGAGTTAATTTTTAAAACTCTCCTTTTAAGGAAGGGGGTATCTGAAATAGTTCGAGAGTTTTATTTTGTCTTGCTAAATTTCTCAAAGGTGTTTCATCTGCGCTTATCGCCATTGGGCCTATAAAGGATAATCCAATGACGGTCTTCGACTTTATACATATTTCTTTATTTGACAGGTCTTAGTCCCCGAATTATTTTTCCGTTTAGTTTTTTGTTCCTGCCATCAAGTTGTTATGTTAAATCATGACATGCCACTTAATTTTTAATTACTTAAAATTATTTGTGGTGGTTTTTTTTTTTTCTGGCATTTAAAAATCAACAGAAATTGATTGGTGAGTTACTTAGAATGCGTTGAATGATTTTCTGGGGTTAAAAATCGCCAGAAATCGCATCCCTAAACAGCAATTCACAAACAAATAATACCTTCCAAGTTCCAAATGAAAACGTTATCCTTGCAGCTTTTCCCAAAACAAATTGAAAATGCCTCGGTCTTATTGACTACCTGTACAGTCCATTTTCCTTCAAAGGAAACAAAGTAAGAACCCCCTCCTCACTCACGACAGCCTCTCCATCATCATCCGCGAATTCCTTTCCTCCTCCCTCGGCCGCTGGCAGAACCGCGACTCCAACCCTGATCGCGCCCTCATCCTCGCCTTCAAGACCATCGCCACCAAGTCTGATAGGTCGCTCACTAAACCGCAGCGGCGCATCGAGCTTCATCGCAGAGGCTTCGAAGGCCAGATCTAGTCTCTTCAGCCTCGTGATTTTCAAAGAGTTCTTGTAACTCAGATTCTTCTTCTTCTTACCAAATACTCGAACGATCCAATGGAATATGATCGCGAACACGAGCCACCGTCAATTTCGTAAAGGTTCATTTTTGTTTTCGCATGAATTTGAGAAAATATGTTGCAATCTCCAACCGGAATCTAATTTGCTTTATTGGTTGTCCTACCTCACGTGAATCATCAAAAAGAAAGGATTTTGGTAACTATGATTGTTTTAACCTGTAAGCTTCTGTGCAAGCGTTATCTCTTCAGTTTAGCTTTAGTTGTTATTTTGATTTTTGTGAAAGTGTATTAGGAAGTTAGACATTGTTTATTGAAGCTTCTTGCTGAGATGGTTAATTAAATTACTTGGTGATCCTGAGGAATGTGGTCATGTTGTGCGCTGGTGTTGAGATTCACGGTACTGATGTTGGGATTTTGTAGCGTTTGTTGGGATTTTAGAGAAGCAATTTCTAGCGGCTATTAACCGCCAGAAATTGGCGATCACAAATTAATTATCACATCATCATTTAACGGAGAGACTTAACGGTAAAGACCAAATACTAAACAGAAAAAAAAGTTTAGCTAAAAACAGTTAATTGGATGTCCGATCAAAAAAAAGTTAAAGAACTAAAAACAAAATTCTTAAACAATTGAGGGACTAAAAACATATTTTATCATTTTTTTAATTGGTAGTATATAGAATATCATATCAAAGATGTTGGCTACTGGATTAAAAAAGGTTCTTAGGTTTGTTATTTCATCTTGTTAAACAACTTTCTTGCCAAACTGAGATTTTAAAGGGTGTGCTTTTGGTCAATTAGACAGGAAGTTATTCTCTACTTATATATATTATTTTTACCGAACTCAAATTCTAAAACCTCCTTTTTATCATGCATTTCTACTCAAATAAACAAGAGATTAAGAATGATTTTTTTTTCTTAACATGGCGTAATAATGAATTAATAATTTGTGGCTGTTAAAAATTCATCCTAGTTTTGTTTGAAATATAAAATTGTAGCATTATACCACACCACAATATGAAGCTCAATTAATATGAACACTCGTTTAACACGTGAATTTTTCTAAATACAGCTCCGTATGTTTCCATTTTTATTTCTTGGAAGTTTTCATGTAAACCACCTAACTTTTCCCACGTAACTTATCCTTTTATTCTGAGAAGCACCTTAGCAATCTATGACTGATATTTTACCCGTACACACATCATCTACACACACATCATCACTGTAACCTTTGTCCTTCAACTTACTCCTCCTGTCAAGTCTCGTAACTATTCACGAGACTGAAGGTGTAAAAACATAATCTAATACTGGCAAGTCTAGTTGACTGATTTTTTTTTTTTCTGTAAAAAAAATATATATATTTTTTTAATTTTTGTTTTTAACTTGAAAATAAATTAATCCTGATAGAGACTAACATAAGGTTTGGGAACATGGCGACCGGAATCTAAAGAAATTATAGGACATTCTTCTCTTAAGAATATTGCAACCGGAATCAAAAGAAATAAAAAGAACACGCACACAGGACAAACATGATTTAACGAGGTTTACATCATATATTTATGGATATGTTTGGTAACCGTTTGTGTTTGTAAATAGAAGTTTATAAAAACATTCAAATCTTTCCTTTTGCGTTAATTTGCGATAGATTGTTGGATTCGTTTTGAAATTTGTACGATTATAAGTTGGAGGGGATAACCAAACATGCACTGTATATTACAGTACAGCTTATGCTCCCCTCACTCCATTCCACTTCGCTCCAACATTTACTCGTCCATAGTAAAATATGATTTGTTCACAACACTTCTTTTCTTAATTTTGCAGGAAACATGGATCATATATGAAATAAAAAGTGGCCAATAAAATACCCTTTTTGACACAGGAGGAAGAAACACATACTGAGGTAAAAAACTGAATTAAATATTTATTCGACGAGAACCTATTATATTAAAGTTTATTTATAAGTGATCAAGACACGGGAAATGAACTTATTATAATTGAGTTGGTTGCTTAATTAAGTTTATTCTAATTAATTTCACCTAAAAATTTATTAAAACGAGTTAAAGAAAATAATCAACTGATATGCTTAATTAAATATACGTCATTTTCGGTTTAAGTATTTACATAACAAGATAAATAAGTTTTATACAAACTCTTAGCCGTGTTTTAAAAAAAGATAACATTTGGATACAATTCTTTTAAAATATTTTTGTTGTTGTTCTTTAATTAAAGTTAAAGTTTCACATTAGAAACCTAACATTTATTACACCGAGATAATATTCTAATTCTAATTTAAAATTAACACAAAAAAATATCTAGATAATTGTATCTAAATTTTTTTTTACTGCGATTATATCTAAGTTTTATTCTTAAAAAAATAGTTATGTTATCGGTTCTTTAAAAAAAATAGTTATTTTATCTACAGTAAGTTAGTATCTAAGTTTAAGATAGCTTTGATAAAATAGCATTTATTATTTTCTAAGAAATAGCGGTTCCCAAGTCCATCGTTCAGATTTCAGAATGACACCCTGTGAAAAATCAGAAAATGTTGGTACGGAATAGAATCCCCAAAGGATATGCAAGATTTCAGTGAATTTTAAACCTTTCCGAGACGAGTAGTCTTCGTTTTTTAGTTTTTGTGTGATTTGGCCCAATTAACTATTCATGATATTACAACAGTTGTTATTTACAAAGGTATTCTTGAAGTTTAAATATTTTTTTAATTCTTGTAATTTAGTATTTTTTTTCATCTTTATAAAATTATTTTTTTTATTTTAATTATTACAAATTATATTTGTTTTATTTTTCGTTTTTATAGCGGTTTAGATAACGTTTTTTTCACTATTCAAAGCGTTATCTAAATTACTTTAAAGACGAAAATCAAAATAAACATAATTTGCAAAGACTAAAATAAAAAAAAAATTACAAGAACGAAAAGTAAAAAAATACTAAATTACAAGGACTAAAAATGTATTTAAGTCTATTCTTGGCTATGACCAGTTTCTACTGTGTATTTTACTTAACATAAAACTTATTTTCGCTGTGAATGTGAAATAAATATATAATAAAAAATTATTTTCGTACAATAAACAACAAAACAAGTTTTTGTTGTACATGTTAATCAAATATATAATGAAAATAAGTTTTCGTTGTATAATATTTAATTTTTTTATTTGCATGATATTTTTTATTAAATAATTTAATAACTTTTTAATAAGTTTAATAACTTAAATAAAATGTTAATTAATTTAGTTAATTTTGACGCTTAATTTTTATTTGTTTTAAATAAATGTAATAGTTCAATAACTTGATAAATATAAAGAAGAATGCTGTGAACAGTTTCTAATATGAGTGCCGCTATTTGGTATGAAGTTTTTTTTCTCAAAATCTGTACGAATCTTAGTTATCATTTTTTAATTGGATAACCATGCAATTTAAAAAAAAAAATTACAGAATTCACCTCTATATCCTTTGTGCATAACATTACGTAGTATATTTCGTACCAAACATCATTTCCGTTTCTAACACACCCTTTCTAACATACCTTTTTTTATTGGTTAAAATTTATTGAAAACTATAAATTTTGGAGAAAAAGTCATTGAATAAGATGTGAGACCCACCAGATTTTGTGATTTTTAATCAATTTTAACCAATGAGAGAGAGTGTGTTTAAAAAAGCATGTTCCCAACATTAATTTCTCAATAATAAATGAGGAAATAAGGAACAAATCTAACTAAGTAAACATACTCATAGAGTAGAAAATAAGTTACTAATATGTCTTGGTTTGAATGAAACTGAGTTTTGATCCCTTAAACAATGTTTCGGATTCAAGTCTTCTGAATGTATAAAATGTGGTTAGAAAGAGAGACTGTATTAAAGGTGGTCAATCAGATTCTCCAATAAATATTAGTTATAAAACAAATAGATATTTCACATTATTAATATGGTGACGCAAAAAAAAAAAAGAGTAAAAATAAGTCAAGAAACAAAACAAAATAGTGAGCAAAGATTAAAGGACGTCATTTGGATGCCATATGACTTGAACAAAGAGGAGCGACCTTTCCATGACATTTACTACTTCTCTGGCTTCCTCAGAGTAAGTCCCCTATTACGCATCTATCTACCTGACAAGGGTGCTATGATAGTTCAGGTATGTACATAGGATTCCTCCCTCACCACATGAAACTACCCTGCATGTGCCCTTCGTCGAGGAATGTGAGTATCCTTTCTACACATAAAGATTACCCTACATTTGAATGGACAATACTTTTTTATGTAAGAGTAAAGTATATTCTCAAATGTCACACATAAAACTATATATATATATATATATGAGGAAGGATCAAATTACACCGATGTAACTTCAACAATTATTAAACCATTCAATAATTCAATATAGAATGTGATTTTTATCGATCAAACTGTTGAATTATAACTATATATTATCAAGATTGTCTTAAAATCTTGGTGTAGGTTGCTAATGCACTCATACTGAAAAAATAGTATGAATGCATTAGCAATTCCCATATATATATATATATATATATATATATCATTGTCATTATTCATTATATACATATACTGGAAACTAGATTTCAACACAGTGAACACACCATCGTTAGGGGATATATTATCTTCTACCATACAGAGCAAACACATCTTTTTGTTTTCATCATTATCATTGATTAAAAGTATACAATGGACTAGGGATGACAATTGAATTCAAATATGATGGTGTTGTAACATGGATAATGTTAAAACTGCTATTTTAGATAAAGATGTTCGTAGGAAAACTCTACAAACATCTTTTTTGCTGTCAGATGTTTTGGTTACTGAAAATAGGAGGAGAAGCAAACACAGAGATCAAGGGTAAGATAGTAAAGGAAGAGGCCAAAATAGAAGCAAATCCAAGTCCTTATAAAAAAAAGATACGTTATGAAGTATTGCTATCATTTGAAAAAGGAGAACAAGAGCAAGCAAAAGAAAGATAATAATAATGATAGTGATGATCGTGTTAGCACCGCTACTACAAAAGATCTTGTCATTGTTTGTGATGAGAATACTATTAATGTTGTGTTTTATGAGTCTAGCCAGTGGGGTTGTTGACAGTAGTACTTCTTTCCATGTTATATTTAGAAAGAATTTCTTTACATCTATACACTTATATAGTCATTAGGGTGTTTTGAAGATGGGCAATGATAATCTCTCTAAGGTGATTGGTATTGACGCTATGTGTTTAAAAACCAATATAGGGACAAAATTAGTTTAAAAAAACGTCAGGCCCGCACCAGATGTTCGTTTGCGACTAATTTTTACTAGTATACTTGATGATGATGGCTATGTTAGAACTTTTGGAGGAAGACAATTGAAGTGTTTTGGGTTATACTAGACTAAAGCTTCAATTTGTCTTGAATCTATCAATGCAGTTGAGTCTAATAATTTGTCACGTTATTGCACAAGAGGCTTAGCCACATCAATGAGAAGGCACTTAATTGTTTGGCCAAGAAAAATCCTCTTTCAGGTTTAAATGATGCAAAGACGAGACAATGTATCTTTATTGATTATGGCGACGATGAGTTGGCGACAACTTTTATGATCCTATTGAGAAGAATCTTGTCAAAAGTCGTGATGTTGTTGTCTTCAAGCAGAATCAGACCGTTGGAGATATTAATGAGACAAAAAAAGACAATTTTTCAGCACAAATGATTTAGTTAATGTTGATTCAATTTCTGAGTCCTATATGCCTATTGTAATCAAGATAATGCTGCTGATAAGGTAGATGATTCTACTCGAGTACTCCTAGGGTTGTTGATGAATCAATTGCTCCACTTAGATGGTCTACTAGACAATGTGTTCTTGTTGTTCATGATGAATATGTGCTTTCTCACTGGCGAGGGAGAGCTTGGGTGCTATAGAGAGGCTATTGAGCTGGTAAAATTGCCTAAAGACATGATTGCTTTGGAAAATCGATTAGTTTGCATAATGAAGACTGTTGATACTTCTTCCATTTCACAATGCAATGTTAATACAATCGTTAAGGGCTTTCTTAAAAAAAAAAAAAAAAAAAAGTGCATTGATTTTGATCAAATTTTCTTGCCTATTATGAAAATGTCTTCCATCAGAATTCTGCTAGAAAGGGAGTCTAAAGCTCATTGTTTGGACTTTTTCCTTCTCAAGTTGCTCAATATCCTTCTTAGCTTTAAAAATAATAATAAAAAAAAAGAACAAAAGGAAATAGGCATAACTTCTCAAGGACTTGTCTTTATAAAAGAAAGGTTCAGGGCCTTTGTTTAATCTATTAGCATGCAATGGCTGGTCTCTTGTGTCACAATTGAATACTCGTTGATAGAAAGACTTTTGCTTGAGGGAGAACATATCATGTGAAGAGACTCATACTTGAGCATGAGATTGTTGAAGTGACAAGTATGAGTGAAGAAGTCTCACATTGCATAAAAATAGGTAAATTAAGTACATATAAGTGAGAAAGACTCGCTAACCTTACGTCTTAAGGTTTTGGGTTAGAAGAAGTGTCAAGTTCACTTATATAGTTGACTCATGGCTCATTAATAAAGACTTGTTAATGTTTTACTCTCACTCTCTTTGTATTCTCTAATAGTTTACTCATAGAAGAGAATCATTAGTTAATTATCTAAGAGTCTCATCTTCATTTACTCAAGGACTTACAAGTTTATGAATTAGTTGTTTCATAAATTTATGTTGGATTTGAATTTAATTAAATTATTCTATTTGTTACTCACATTGGACATATTATATTTTGTAACCAATGATTTCATTATATTTGATTTAAATTTATTAGAACATTTTGTTTGTTATGTTTTCTAATTAGCATAAGAAATAAAACTTTTATTTTATTAAAATATAGGTAATGAGTTCCAATGTGAGTACCTAGGTACTCATAAACCTAGAGTACGAGAATGAACACTAAAATTGCTATTTGTGTAGGTATAACTGTATAAGTATGGAGATAAGTGTGTGTGTGTCTATATATATAGAGAGAGGGATCAAATTACACCGGTGTAACTTAAACAACTATTACACCATTCAATAACAACTAGATGATGTTTTCTTAAAACCTACCGTTGGATTGAAAGTTCCTTCCACATAGATCATGTATACAAAATTTCAAATTAATCCAAAATTATTTGCTACCTCATTCATATAGATTAAAATCAACGTAATATAAACTTTTCAAAATATACTAAAATATGGATCATTTGATTACCTTCTTATTGTTGTTCAATTTTGACAAAATTTGACACAAACAATCTTGGTAATATATAGATATAATTTAACGGTTGGATCGATAAAAATTTCATTCTATATCAAGTTATTACAATGGTATAACTCTTTTAGAGTTACACTGATGTAATTTGATTCCTCCTCATATATATATATATATATATATATATATATATATATATATATATGTTAAAATTTAAAACACATGTGTGAGAATGAATACTATAATACCTTATCCAGATTACATGTGTGTTATATTATGTTTGGCAACCTATTATACATAGAGTTGAAATTTTTATTCTCTAAAATTAATGACTACTTTCTCCCTTTGATATTATACTATCTACTGAAATGAATAAACATGTTACTTTTCTGTATCAGCTTTAAAATATAGTATATTGCTTAAATATGATAGAGATCAGTTACTCAGAAGAAAAAAAAAAGCGGTTCAAAGTGAATAAGCAGGAAATAATTGAAAATTGTAAAAATAATTAAAATGAATATTAAACTTTTACTACATATTTTTAAAAAACGTGTTCTTGTGTTGAGTTACAAAGAGTTAATCTAGTAACCGAAACATATGTTTTCAAGAGACACCCTTCTCTTGAGTTAAAAAGAGTTTAGTAACGGAAATATATTCTTAAGAGGTAGTGTTTTGTTGAGTTACAAAGAATTTAGTAACAGCAACTATATTTAGTAGACAAAATGTGACTTAAGGGATCGGAGATGAAAGTCAAGAAAATGAGGAGCTTGTATTAGTTAGAAATTTGCTTATGTGATACATAATAAGCATGAGAGGAGGTTAATACGACAACTCCATGGCTCAAATTTTAGGTTTGATATATTATAAAAACAAAATAGAAAATATTTATATACTATTACACCCCTCTCAATTAGGTTATTGACCTACTGTTGGAGAAAAACTTAACAGTGTTATGTACGAATATAATGTCTAATTTATTAATTTCACTAGGATTTTACCTTTTTCCAAGAAATGAAAACTTCTTAGTGCTTACTGCTTAGTTCATCACAATGATGGAATTGTTAGACCAGACCAGCCAATTCAATTGAAAAATTAACAAACCTGTTAGATGTCTGGTCCATACAATCCGTGAAATTTTTTATTTCAAAGGATGGGTAGAGAACTGATCAATAATTGGTGAAATTGATCAGACCATTTTATCTTCTGAAAATTTTCCATGCAACACCATTTTGAGGCTTTCTTTTTTCCTTAAAAAGAAGGCTAGCTAGATGATTTCATTTTAAATATTATATCATGTTTGGACTTATTTTTTAAGAGTCATTTTAATGTCATGAACTTATGAATGTTATGTCTAATGAATTTGGTTATATTTTCATATTATCTCATTATGTCATAAACTTAAAAATTTTCATAAGAGGCTTCTTACAAAATTCAATCTCTTCTACATTTTTAAATAGCTATTAGAAATATGGTGATGAGTCATATTGAATTAACAATTATTTTGCACAAAATTGTGGGTTATTGTAAGGAAAAAACTTAGATACAATACTATAGGTATGGGAATGGATCCTCTGTTGAGGATCCTACTATAGGTATTGTGTTGACATTTCTACTGCAGAGGATCCTGGCCCTTCATTAAATATTTTTGACTTAATATTTTTTATTATAAAATGGAAACTTTATAAAATTAATGGTGAGATTTAACACTGCAGAGGATCACTGTGTTTTTTACTCTGTAGAGGATCTGTTCCTCCATAGGTATTGTTGGTGTTGTTCTCTAATTAGAGTTGGAATTTTACTTCGATAATACACGATGACATTCAATGTAATCTGTTAGTACACAAATTACCGAGGTAAAACTCCAACTCTAATTGAAGAACAATATCAACAATACCTATTGTAATGTATCTAAGTTTTTTCCTTGTTATAAACCTCACGTCTAGAAATTTGGTGTCAAAGCTTGTAAAATATTCTTTTCACACATTCTAATCAACACAATTTCTATTATTATATGAAAGAATGATTCTAAATCCTTCTATTAATTCTCCTATTTACTAAATAAAGGAATTAATGTGTATATTTTTTTTATATTTTGAAGATATAACATATACATTTACCTTTTTATTTATTTTTTTGTATTTTAACAGAATTAATAACAAAATATTATAAGAGGATATAACGTTACTTTGCAAAATCTATGTTGGGATTTACTAAAGCATAATTTCTAATCCTTTTGCAATGTCTTTCTACAAATTCTCCTACTTAATAAAGAAAGAATTGAATGCATTTTATATTTCTAAGATATTAAGGATGTGTTTGAAAAATACTATTTACAACTTATTTGAATTTATCTTATAATATTAACACTTGTGTAAGTGTTTTGAAGAGCTTATGAAAATAGTTTATTATATGTCTATAAGCTATGTTTAATTTATTTCAATAAGTGTTTATATGATATATATACTTATTTAATAAATGTTTAATTAAGTTATTTACTCAAAAAGACCCTATTTACTTTTTCAAAATATTTGTCACTTTAAAAATCAAGAAAGTATTAATTATTTTTCAATAATACTTTTATTTATTTATATTTCATTGAAATATTTAAATCAATTCACATATTCTAATTTTTTTTACCACCAAAATTAAAGCATTTGAATATTTTCCAATGGGATCTCAATGTATTTACACAAGTTTAGATCTTTTGAATTGGCTATAAAACTAATTAATCCTTTGTCTGAAACTTAGCTAAAGATAAAACTCCTCACTCCTCACCAATAATGTATTATGTAGGAATTAAATTTAGTTCTCTCCTACAAATTTAGTGTTGCCAATTGAATTACACTTATAAGATACATTCTAATTCTTTTTATAAAGATACTTTTATGAGGAAAAAAATTATTTTATCGTCCTATTTATGTAATTAATAATTTAAAAAAATTGTATTTTACTTTAAAAGACAAATAATTAGTTGAAAAGAATATGTGTTGTTTTCCAACATCATTTTGACGGATTTGATATGATCTGTTCAGATATGTTAGGTTCGACACAGATAGGGATGACAAAGTGTACCCGGACCCTACGGGTACTCGCAAAAATATCCGCAAGCGGGTCGGGTAAATACCCGCTTATTGGGGCTGGGGCCGGGGCCGGGTATTTATCCGCAATTTTTTGCGGGTGCGGGTACGGTACGGGTACTATAGTACCCGCCCCGCCCCGCACCTACCATATATATATATAATTAAAATAACTTAAATAAATAATTATGTTATATATATACTTTTCTGTAAAAAAATAATAATTTTATATTTTCCATAAACTAACACTAATAGTAAAAGATTTATGTTATAACTTACAATAATTTTATATTTTTAATATTATGTGTGGATGCTTTTAATGTTAAGTTTGAATTATTTAAGCGTGAATTTTCAATTTATTTGTAATAATTTTTTTAATTAATATTTTTATAGCTTAAATGCAATTTTGGTTCATCTATTTTGCACAATCCGTAATTTTGGTCCCCCTATTTTAAAATAGAGACGTTTAGTCTCCCAATTTTGTAAAATATATAATTTTGGTCCTTCCATCAAATTGAAAGCGTTGACTGTTAAGGGATTAACATTAACCTTAACGTGGTCCAAATATAGTGACGTGACATAAGATTATTTATTTAGTTTTTAATTATTTTAAATATTGAGTAGAATAATTGATGAAAAATATATTTAAAAAAAAAGTAATATCATTTATTTGACTATGATGTACCATGTACTTCAACAATGTAGAACTAGTTTAAAATAAATGATTAAGACTTGTGATTTCTATTTTAGGACTCACGACTACCCCAACCATTAAAATCAACGTAATATGTGCTTTAGTGACGTATATAAACAAATAATTATTTCTCAGTATTTAAAATAATTAAAAAATAAATAAATAATCTCGTGTCACATCACTATATTTGGGTCACGTCAAGGTCAATGTTAATCTCTTAACTGTCAATGCTTTCAATTTAATGAAAGGACCAAAATTACGGATTTTACAAAATTGGGGGACTAAATGTCTCTATAGAGGGACCAAGATTACTGATTGTGCAAAATAGGAGGACTAAATGTCTCTATTTTAAAATAGGATGACTAAAATTGCGGATTGTGCAAAATAGGGGGACCAAAATTACATTTAAGTCTATTTTTTATTGATTTATTAACTTCATACATAAGTAAAGTGCGGGTAGCAGGTGCGGGTATGGGTATATAGGTACCCAGCGGGTACGGGGATGGGGATTAAAGTTGCTACACGCGCGGGTATGGGGCCGGATACGGGTATTTTTTTTAAACGCAGGTATGGAGACGGGTACTATAGGACCCTACCCAGACCTTACCCATTGTCATCCCTAGACACAGACATAACGTAAGCCTGATGACAATTTAGCAGCTACGGTTGACATCCTTTTTCTTTGTTTGAGTAATGATTATCTTCCTATAAAATCCTCTTAATATTTTATAAAAATATAAATACATTTAATATCTTAATTAAAAATATAAAATAAATTCTAAACTTATTATTCAAAAGAAATAGAAAAAATTAGTAAAAAGATATTGCAAGGAGATTTAGAATTTTTTATTTCATATATAAGAATGGCTTATTATAAATATAAACTTATTTTCTTTTCCATCTCATTTTAAGCATCAATCCTCTCCTTTCCTTCAAGCTTTTCTCTCCAGCTAAAAGCAGGACCATTGATTATATTATGTATCTCTTCTTTATTGTACAATGACTAATCAAGAACTCAGATCTTACAGGATTTTGGCTACATGAAAATTTTGCTAGAGTGATCCTAATAATCTCATTTCTATTTCAGTTTTTTTATTCTCTCTTTTTCTTTCCTATCATTTCACTTATTACATTTATCATTTACTTTTTCTATCTTTTCTTTTTTCTTCCCTTTTTTACCTCTCCAATCCACCAAAATTTGGTGGAGGTTTAGTATTAAAATTAAAATTTTCCAATAAAAAAAGAAAGCTGGACCATAGCTCAGGATATGCCATAATCCAGCAACAAGAAGTTGGATACAAATTGACACATATAGAAGAACAGCAAAAGCAACCAAAAGCTAGCTGCTAAACAAGAAAGGCAAAAGACGCTTCATTGATAGGCACCTAATGTTAAAGGAAGTTAAACAGAAGAACCTAGAATCTAAAGGAGTTTACTGCTTCATTATCTAATTGCCATTTTCTCAATCATCAACATGTACTCTTGCGCCCATTTAATATTTTAGATATAATGTTTTTTTTTTTATCAGATTTTAGACATAGTGTTTTGTCATTCATATAACGCCTATAGTTATTCTATACTAATATGCAAGGCAAAATATCAAAACTATGGGAATAATTTCTCCTAGGTATCAATGGATGAATTTCATTAAGTCGTAAATTCATAAAGTATAATAATAATAATAATAACGACAGAGTAAATGAGATTTGAAATGTATCAGAGATTTAATTTAGTTTTTACCTTTCTCCTAAGGGTGCTGATCTCTTGCAAAACTTTTTCATCCTACAACATAAAATAGTATCCTATATGTCAGAAGCATATACGTTGCCCACAACCATAACTGATAAAAATGAGAAGGTTGCAACATTGCAATGCATGCATAGGTTCTAGTTCTGGATTTAAACCCTTGTGAGAAATGAACTACTACACAATAGTAATTAATATTTTCATTTTGCCTACTAAAGAAAAGGCAAAAGGAAACGAACTACTAAACCATGAGCATCATTGATCATAGGGCACAAACCTTTACTTTTGAAACATTGGTCAAACCTCTTTTAAGATGTTCCTCTAGCTTCTGCAGTTCTTGTAATGTCTCTCACTGATATAGTAGTAACTTTTTATTATGCAACATATATATGAAAGTGCTAGCTCTGCGCAGTGCATGTATACCTCAGTTCACGATTCTTATCTTCCACTTTCTTGCGCAGGATGTCATTGGAGTCACTCTCAATCTGTGCATAAATTTCAAAATAATCGTTAACTTCTATGATTTTTCATTTTGTGATTATGCAATTAATGTCGGAAGACAGTCAATACACAGGACAATGATATTTGGACACCTCTTAATTTTAAACATCCTATCAATACCTTTCACTTCTCTCTTTCTCTCTTTTCCTATCACATTATATCACCTATCACACTTATATTTTTTCTCTTCTCTATCTCACTAGGTGTATAATAGGAATTTGGGTGTCCAAATATCATTGTCCAACATATAATTTATTTTTGTACTTTTCCATTTTTTTAATTGCTTCACAAGATAATTAGATCGATTTGCACACACCTTAACTAATCTATATATATATGCCTCCCAAGTCTGAAAAGAAACATTATCCATGCCACAAGTATATATATTTCTCCCGCACTATATTAGTATGAAAACTGTTAATTAAAAGACAAACTGTAAGTCATTTATTTGTTAAATTCTTTGTTTTTTTTTTTCTATAAAATATTTTGTTTTGCTGTCATTAGGTTGCAAAGATACTTTGTGTACCTTTGATTGTCAGATATTTTCATTTTATTTCATCCTTTAGTGGTAGCAATAAACATTCATTTACCTTAATTTCTATTGTAAGAACAATTTGTACGTTATTTTTGACATAGTATACAAGTTATTCTTGAATTAGAAGAATGTTGGCGACACTTTCTCTAATTCTGTTTATGATTGACTAAAATTTATTGAAAAGTACCAATTTTGGTGGATCCTACTTCTCATTTAATGACTCTCACCAAAATTATGTGAGTGTGGGGGGAAGTCTCGTGGCATCCTCAGATTGACCACTGTGGGCGTGATGTAAACCACTTGACATGACATGCAAATGAAGCGATTTAAAATGACAAGCTTTGACACCTTACAAATTCTCCATAGTGGAGGAAAATTTATTGAAAATCACCAATTTTTGTGGATCCTACTTCTCATTTAATGACTATCTCCTTATTTAGAAATGGGATCTACCAAAATTGGTGATTTCTAATTCAAGCAATTGTATTGCAGTACACAAGATGTAATCAAATAGAGGCTATGACCATGTCGAGTTACATACCACGCATTGAGGATGAATTCTCGATTTGACCACAATGCCAGTTAGGTAGGCAACTCAACAAAAAAGCATCGATGCATCCAAGGGAGCTAAAATTATCAAGAAGGACATGAAACCCTCTAGGACTACATAGGTGCTTCCAAGTTGACAATGGCACACAACTGACGTCACGCTCTTGATTCCCTCTATGTCCTTGTTTCATGGCAACAGAGATGAATCCCCATTGAACGCATTAACGATGTCAAAAAAGCAATGTCACATTGTTGGGGCACTCTCCCGAATGTCGTCATCAAAGCACAATACCCATACCTGAGCATACCAGGTTAAAACCCTAATTCAATGTGTTGTGACTCGTCCAACTCCTTAACAAGAATATCGAAAAGGACAAACAACAAGCCTTATTAAGCATTGTCCATGCATTGTCAGGGCTAGAATAAGCCACGCCCCAAAACTTGGCTGAGTTTGGTTAAGATTTAGCCATGGATAATCGACGAATCAATCACCCAATGCCACAGACTCACAAGTGTGGGAAGCCTTGTGTGAGTGTGGGGGGAAGTCCCGTGGCATCCTCAGATTGACCACTCTGGGCGTGATGTAAACCACTTGACATGACATCCAAATGAAAAGATTTAAAATGACAAGCTTTGACACCTTACAGATTCTCCATATATAGCGGAGGAAAATTGATCACAAGTACCCCGATTCAAGTTAGAACCAAGAAACTTACACCTTATACTCATTATTTACAAAATGAACATACATGGTCTCTAAAGTAGCTTCCATAGTACATGGCCAGTGATTTTGGTGATTTATAACTTATTTGCAACGACCATGTTGAAATAGAAGTATGTGGTATTGTCTATTACTACCTCTGGTCTTATATATATAAGAAACAAATTGTATTTTTCTTTGGTCATAATTATAAGAAACAATGACTAATTTTCAAACATACAAAGGGTTAAATTTCTTTTATTACCTTAATTTATTGTTAACTCTATTTATTAGGCATTCACTCATTGGATTATGAATACTAACATTAAATATGACCATCACTTACAGCATTTAAACTTAAGGGTATGTTTGGAATCAATACATCATTGAAATTTTGGTACAATGTAATAGAAAGGGTCAACCAATTGGTCCAAACAATGCAAAACTTGTTAGTTATATATTGGAACTGTTGTTCACTTGTTTGTCAAATTGTGCCAATCACCAAAAATAATTGGAAATGACAAATCCTTTCAAATGCAACATTTAGGAGGATGAGTTATCATGCATTTACTTTCTCTTTCATTCTATTTTTCTTTCTATTTAACTCTTCATTTCTCATCACATTATTTATTACAGGTGTGTTTGCATAGACATTTTTTCACGTTCAACGAAAAAGCTTTGTGAGAGTAAAGTTCTACTGAATATACATTGGAAAGCGAGAATGCCTTAAACCAAACACACACTACATCTATCATTTTTTTCCCTCTTTCTTTTTTTTTTCTTCTATTTTATCACTTTGCCTTTCTTTCGAACCCTTACACCCCAAAAATAGTGTATCATTCTCCTTGGAAGATATATATGCAAATAACATGCTTTCTCTAATTTTTATTTTATTTTATAGTGACAACATAATTGCACTGACATTAACAGTTGTCTTTTAAAAGTTATAAGTTATCTTTTTCAGTATGATATCTGTACTTAAAGAAAGCTAGGTTCCAACAAGGAGTTCAGAACTTTCCAAGCAAAACATAGAGCAAAAGGAGATATTGAGCATCAATCAATAGGACATGTAGGCAATAACCCGGAAGACTGGAGGAAATTTTTGATAAATGTGTAAATGAGAAAACTCAAAACTCAAGGCAAAATTATAATATTGGTGTATAATATGAAGTTATCTTTATATTTGATTTCTTTTTGTACTTAATTAGTATGTATTCTTTTTTTGGTAATAATTAGTATGTATTCCTAACATAATTATGTCTTTAAATAGAAATTAAGCTACAAAAATTAGTGTACTAGTTTGGATTCATAAAAAACGCAGCGAGCATAAATAGCTTTTGCTTAGTGTATACTAAAAAGTTTACAGGTGAACACATCAGTATTTGAAAATGTAAAAATCCCATTTTACTCTTTCAAATTCACAAATGCAGGCTATATTAGTCATTTTTAGTAACTAATGTGTCCCGTTCGAAAAAAAACAATGACTTATATTTGTTATTTTTCCAATGTAGGCTTTTTATATCATCAAGGACTGGGTTAATTAATATGTCCTATGTTAAATTTATCTCGGATAAAATTAGGTATTTACTTCAAAGAAAAATTCCAAATCTATCAGCTTTTGCCTGCCTGTACATCTTGTGTTATTTATTTACAGCTAAAAGCCTAAAACCAACCACACGAGGTAACTTTTGTTGTAGTAGTGTTTATAGAGAGACGTAAGGATATAGGAATTGCTAGAAACATGCAATATCTTTCACCAAGTAATTGCATTGCAAGAGACATTTCAATTTATCTATACTATTGCATCTGCGATGATGGGAAATTGATAAAACAAAAAGGTAAGATAATGGTGTGAAATTAATGTAATCATGCAAGATCTGTTTCATAGATGACCTAGATCAGAAAGCAAATACTCCAGAGAAGGGGTGAGAGGGGGTATTGTTTGGCAAAGAATTTGCTTATTCTTTTTTCAATCAAATGTTAATTAAATGCCAAGATATGATCATCATTCAAGCAACTACAATAGCAAGTTGATGTGTTATTAAGCTAACCTGCAGCTCAATAGAGGGGCGATCCAATCTATGCATTGCTGAATGGCGATCGCGCCTTTCAATTACTTGTTGCATACTGAAAACAACAAAAACATTGTATTCAGATATAAATTATTCAATTTCCCTTCTTTCCTTTGAATTAATGATACTCATAAGATTAAGAACTTCATATCATTATATTTAGGTGACCAAGAAGATTAATGTCAGTAAGAACTTCATATATTGCCTACAAAACCATTGACCCTTGTATTATAACCAGTCAATCAAATTTGTTTTTTCTTAATTGAAGAAGATTACATAAATTATGAGTATTGATTTTATTTCACATTATGTTTCTACTTTCGTTGAAATGATAAAATCATGAAAGTTTGAATCCTAATCAATTGAAGGGAGTGGGATGTGATAAAAAGGGGATTAATCGCCACATATCATTGCTGTTATACGAAAGAAAATATATAGCAATGAATATTCCATTCTATCAAAGGTCACTCTATCAAACCAAACATGTCCTTACGGTTATATCAAGCCTAGCTAATGTGCTGCCTGTAGATGAAGATCGACTAAGAGCCTCAAAAGTGAAATACTATAAAATATAAGTATTATTAAGTGTTAATGTAAGGTATTCTGCGTAAAAAGCCAGTGTGTGATACAATTTAGAAAATTAAATGCATGTTGCATGATTTGATGAAAGTAGTAGATACAATTTGGATTTCCCATATTACTTTCTTTGGTCAAGCATTTCAGAAGAGATAGTCATGAAATCAAAATACATTTGAAATATTTCTAATAAGACTACTCTTTAGACTTTGGTCATGTTGATAGAAAGCTAATTTCTAAACGTACATTTTGCTTTGAAGTAAAAATGTTGAGAAATGCAAGCAAAAGCCGAAGGCAATGGGTTGTTGCCGGACCTTCTTCTGCAGAATGGAGTTTCAACTTTTGCAGCATAAAGCTCCTTGCAGAAGTTTTACACACCTATTGCTTCTAATTAACTAGTTTAAGATAACAAAAAGTTGAACAAATATTTACAACAGTATATATATATATATATATATATATATATATGTGGAGAATCCATTTTGACAATTTTAATGTTTAAAGATAGTACTGCTGTTGTAAAGAGAGAGAATTTGTTTGAAAACAACACCAACAGTTAAAATAATTTGAAAATATAAAAAAACACAAATGAAAAATACTACTATACATAGGCAATGAGCTCAGACAATCCGTGACTCTCTCCTGATCTCCTCAGTCATCACTCATCAATCAGTCATTATTATTACTATTATATATAATATTTAATAAATCAATCTTTTCTCTTTCCCTCTTTATCCATAAAATAAGGAATTAAGGAAACACAAAGGACATGATAATTAGTACTTGAATAAAAAGACCTGGGCAGGTAATTAAGTTTCCTTCAACAGAAGAAAATAACAAAAAGAAAGGAAGATAGTGATGCTGCAAATGATGCAAAATACCTTGAACTGGCATACTCAAAGAGCTTGCTAGTTGCAGAAAAGACTATGAGAGCTATGTCTGCATCACAAAGGGTTGACAACTCCTGAGCCTTCTTGAAACCTTTCCTTCTCTTGGAGAAAGTCACCTGCCTTGAACTGATGTTGTCAATTTTCTTGATCTGTATCCTCTTTCTAGTCATCTCCCTGTTATGTCAAAAATCATCCAAACCATTACTTACATCTAAGAAGAAAAAAAAGAGAGAGAGAATAGAGAAAGAAAGACAATTTCTCCAGATAAACATAAACATATATATTATATGAAGTAAATCCAACAGATTTAACAAAAAATAGAGAAAACGTCGACAATTCTTAACAAAATGGATCGAGATGAAATCATGTACCACTAGGATGCTCCAGGAAGAAGGAATTAACTAATGAACAAATTAAGACCACTCCAGCTTCTTTAAACAAATGAGATGAATGAAACATAACCAATTATTTTTAATTGGTACCTTAAACTGCACTTACCCAGGAATCTATTTTGCTTTAGTTAAAAGGAAAAAAAAAAATCCTTGTTCATATACATATATGGAAAGTGGGAGGTAGAGAGAGAAAGAATAATTAAAAAATAAAAAATAAACCAACCAGTTTCTTGAAATAGCAAAACAAATAGGTCTCCTCAAGAAGAATCTGAGACCAACGAGTCCTCGGCTACCAGAAAATGGAAAACTTGAAGATAAAAAGCACTTCCAAGACGAAAAAGTTGAAAGCGGAACTTACAATAATAATAAAGGGTAAACCCACCACCACCACCAATCCTTGGCTTCCTGAAATGGGTGTTAGGAATGCACAACTCGCGAGTCCCAAACACGTTTAGTTGCCAGTTACATATATCGGATACAATTTGATGTGGGTGTGGGGGCAACAGTGCATGTTTAGATTGAAGTTTGTAAATATGAATTTAAATTAAAAATACGTTATAAATTTAAATTTGATAAAAATGAATTTATTATAATATGATTTATGTTTATATATTTTTTGTTGATAAGTATGTTGATAAAATAAAATTTATTTGGATAATATCAACGAAAAGTACTTTTACTTTATATTTTTATTGTAAATATACAAATCAAAAGTACTTTCACTTTAAAAGCATCAAATTTGTTGCTTTTGATTCAAACTCAGGTTTGATCCAAATGTAGATTGCAGAATTAATTTTCGGAACTTTCAAACATAATGTCCAACTGAGTTTGGAGCTTTAAAAGTATGTTTGAGGTACCCAAACGGGTATCCAAACATATCCTAGTGCCTTTTATGGGCTGCTGCTGTACTACAACTATTAAAAAAATTTATCCTTTTTTTTTATTTTTATAAACCACCTGTATCTTCTACTAGCGGCAACACACGCTTGAGTGTGTTTGATTTCACATTGGATTTTCTAAAGTTACATTGAAATATAAGCTAAAGTGATTTTAAGTATATGTTCGCATATTTGATGGGCATATTTGATGGGTAAACTACCACTTTGGCCCCCAAAAGTGTAATCCATTGTCACTTTAATCCCTAAAAGTATCAACATGTCATATAAAGTATAATTTTTTTGTCACTTTAGTCATGCCGATAAAAAAACCTTTGTTAAAGTGTAAAATACATGTGCACTGAATTACTATTTGTCATCTACATGTGCACTGTCAACTACCACGTAGGCAAATAACATGTCATGTGGACACGAATGTTAACTTTAACGAAAGTTTTTTTCACTGGTAGGACTAAAGTGACAGAAAAATTACACTTTTAGGGACCTATATGACATTTTAATACTTTCAATAATCTAAGTGATAATAAATTACATATGTAGGGATCAAGGTGATGGTTCACCCCATATTTGATTTCATGTTAAAGATTGCTTATAGGTCCAAAATTTTTAAAGTTGAAGCAACTAACTTTTGCATTGAATAAAAAAAGTTATATTAAATTTTATTACTAATTTGCTTTTAGAATATAAATATTCAAACATAAATCTCAACACTACAAAATAAACTTTAACTAAAATTAATTTTTTCAACACTCACTCAAACACACACCGAATGAAGTAGAACCAGTTACTGTATATAATAAAGTTCTCTTTTTCAATACTTAACAAAATTCATATAATCAAAACTTAAGCTCAAATAAATTTTTTATTCAAATGTTTATCATAATTATATATTTAAAATTTAAATTCAAGAATCAAGATCACTTATTAAATTAAAACAATTTCTCGTTTGTGAGTTGATCTAGATGCTTACTAATATTATTATTACTAATATCTCCCATCCTTTTTATAAAAAATAAGTTATAGTATAAAAATATATTATAATTTATTTTTTATAAAAAAGACAGAGATAGTATTATTTTATGTTGGGAAAAAGTAAGAGTGATAGTATTATTTTCCGAAAGTAGAAGTTATTTATTTATTTGGTTTTTCTCTTTTTAGTTTCCCGCAAGCCTCATTGATTGGTCTCCGTACAGGTAGCCATCTTGAGTCGAGGCCACGATAATGACAACTGATGTACCCTCGTACTCACTACCCTGCCCTCGTACTACCTCACTTGTGTTTGATATAGATGAGAAAAATAAAATAGATAAAAATAAAATAAGAAGACTAAAAATAAGTAAGAAATAAATTGATAAGTAAAATTATTTGGTTGAAGAGAAATAGAAAAAAATGATGAGAGAAATGGAGAGATAAGTAGAAATAAATGAGAAATAATATAAATGGATTCCACCATTTTTAAATTTATTTTTTACCTAAATCTATTATACCAAATAAACTATCATCAATTCTGTCTGCCGTGATTTATTTCCATCTTCGGAAACAAACAGACCTTCAACGTGGTACCCTATGCAGGTTTTAAGTCGTAGCAGACCTTATACCCACAATTTTTTTATTAATTATTAATCACAAATTATTATGTTGTAATTTTTTAACAATTATTATAAAATTTAACAAATTTAATTACTGTGTATAATAATATATGTTATTGTATAAAAATGTAAAATAATTCTATATTGTAAAAATATTTTAATTAAATTCTTAAAAACTAATGGCGATTTAATATATTATGTTTTACTTTATGAAATCAATTTTCTCACATTTACTAATAAAAATATTAAACATAAGAATCACCATCATTATATTTTATAAAATTAAGAATATTATTTCATTAGAAGAAGATAAACTAAATTTTACCTTTTTATATTATATTATATATATATATATATATATAATATCATTTTTATTTTATAAATTTACAATTGTTATATTTTAGTAAGTATATGCTTTTTAAATCTCAACTTATTTTTAACCTATCATCCGTGTCTAATGATTAAGAATGTACTCAATTCAATTTATTATAGTGAAGTAATTCTTTATTCATTTTAATTTTTGAGATAATTTTTTAAAAAAAAGTACTTTTTTTCAAATTTAAGTGTTATAACACACAATTAATTTTGAATTTATCATTAAAATTTAAAGAATAATAATTGCATTTATATGTGAAAGATTATGTAGACGACAACAACAACACTGTACCAATGACACTAATTATTATCTAAAGTGTTATAAATAAAATATTATATAAAAATAGTAGCAATGTTTTATTCAAAATATACATTTATATACTTTATGGAAAAAAGACCATTTGACATTGCAATACAAAGTATATATCCTGAAAAAAGAGAGACAAAAAGAGAAGAAAAAAATAATTAGAGCAGAAAACAAGATCATCGAAGTCAAACTTGACTAAACTAAACTTGATTCAATATGAATTGGTTTGATTCAAATTCTAGTTGAGTTCAAGAAGTGTTTAATTCAACTTATGAACTCAGGTTTGACTTTACAAAACTTTAGTTATTATTTTGGTGAAGAATGACAATAGAAATTGAAGTAGAAAAATTTAAATAAATAAATTTTTATAAAGTCTAGACTAAAGTGAAAATTTTGTTGAGAACTATGTGTGTGTTTGTTTTGGACCAATCCTACTTTCCAATGACGTAGCATGGCATGATTGGTAAATAATTTTGTCTTTTAAGTATATAATCAAGAGTTTGATTTCTAGGTTTGTGTGTATGGAGAAAAACATTAGTTGAGAGAGATCAGTTCCTTATATAGATTTCAATATCTTGAGAGACTAGTTCTTGAGTGCTTTTGGTCAAAAGATGTCCCAAATTAAAAAAAAAAATCCAATTTCCAATGCACTTTCAATGTGGTATAATGTAAATACAAAAACAACTTAGAATAGTCAATACTCATCACTTATAATCTCAAGGTTTAGAGTGGGGATTTTAATCATGATAATTTACATAATTCATTTTTTATATTTTAATACTATATTTGGTTCCCTGTGTTGATCATAGACTCAGTCACAAGCCTTTGCACCCTTTAGGCTTGAGGCTAAGGGGTGTATACCATTCGAGTTCCCTATGTTGACCATATAGACCAACTAACCCCACTTTGCATGCTCAATCTCAAATCGAGTACCAATAAACAACCTTGCTTTGACACCACCTTGTTTAAATTGACAACATTAACCAATCTCGATGCTAGCTAGTCCAATGCTTGGTGAGTAGTAATGGTAGTAGTATTCTTTATAATTTTTTGAGTAATTTTATAAGATGTTTTAAGAAATTTTTTTGATAACTTACTGATAATTGCCTAAAATACTTAATTTGTGAATGATTTAAAAGGCAATTTTCCACTGTTTTGAAAATGGAATCGGACCAGCCGATTCAATTGGTTCAACCGGGAATCGACCTGGTGACCAGTCCGTTACCTCATAAGAATCGGCTGGTTTCAGAACCAGTCAAGAACCAGTCAAACGGCCAAAAATCGATATTGAACCGGTATAGAAAACCAGTTTGAACCGGTATTTTAAAAAAAAATATTATTTTTTCATTTTTTATTTTTAAATTTAATCTAAAATATTTTTAAGATAAATAAAAAGATATTTAATATTTAATATGATTTACAAATTGATATAAATTATTTTATTAATTATTAATTTTTTATAAAACATATAATTTAGTCATTTATATTAATTTATATTTTTATATCTTAATTTCTTATAGTTTTATAGTATTATATTAATTTCTCATTTTGTTTATTATTCTATATGTTATAGTTCATGACATTCTTGTATTTTATTAAAATATAAAACCTAAATATTATGATATATTTGATTTACATTTTTATGTTTACTTTAAATGTTAAGAACTTATGAAATGATACTTTTATTTTAATTTTTAGTGTTATAAAGTTATGGTATTATATTTATTTAATATGATTTTATGTATTACTTAATTATTATTATTATTTTATTAATACTGGTTCGACTATAGTTTAACAACGGTTGAACCATTAAACCATGAAATAGTGCCTTGACCGGTCCAGTTTTAAAAACATTGCAACTTTCTCACTTTTCTTCTCATTTGATGTCTTGTTTAACTCAATTCTATTTAGTTTTATAAAGTCTTAAATTTATAATTACTTGTCTTATTTTGTAGTGATCTTAGTATCTTTGATCCTTTTTTGTAGAAATGGAGGTTGAAGTTGGAAAGAAAAGTGGAACAAAAGCTTGAAGTGTGCAAGGAAATGCCTTAAAGATACGATCGCTAAGCCAGAATTCCAGGCTAAGCTAAAATTTAGACAGAGAGTAAAAGATACAATCTCGGCTAAGCAAGATATGGTGGTTGAGCAAGATTCATGTCATGTCATTTGAGATCTGTGTACTCTGACTAAGCCAAAATAAATGGCTAAGCGATAAACTGTTACCAAAAATGGAAAATTTTCTGATGTATTTAAAGTGGATGTCTTTCTTGTACACAATATATCTCTTCATTTCTTTTGTACTAGGGCACGAAGTAGACAGAAACCCAATGGAGAGAAGCTTCCTCTTAGGTCTTTTTCTTCATCTTCTTCCACCTTCCATGTATTTTGGGGCTACCCATGGAAATGGGTAGCTAAATTCCTCCATTGTTGGGGTTAGATGTAACCTTACTCAAACTCTCTTGTACCTCTTGGTATTCTTATATATATATTCAGTGCGTTTGTGTTCAATGTTAGTATTTTGTTTCTTTGTTTAATGCTTGTTGTGGAATGGCCAACCATGACATGATTTTAGGACATGATTGTTGTTGGAAAATGGTTTCATTGTCTTGAACTAAAACAAAATACCCAATGAACTTGGTGTCAAGGATTGGAGCTTAGTTCATTGGTTATCTTGCGTCACCAAGTTTAAAGCTAGTTTCTTTCTTAAGTTGTTGAGAGATCAAGACTTAATAATGGAACTAAGACTCTTTTCACCTAAGGGATTAGGGCTAATAAGGCATTTATTGGCTGATTTTAACATTGATTCACAACGGGAATATATATTGTGCGTCCAAGCAAGAAGAGAGTGAGGTTTGGTGAAGTCTAACCCCGACAATATTTTTATCACTTGAAAACCCCTTTGTTTTAAGCTTCGTTTTCACTATAAAAATAACAAAAATAGTTTCTTTAACTTTGTTACTGCACTTGTTATGTTTTTAGTTGACAAATACCAATTAAAAGTTCATGTTTTTATCGCTTTCTTGTGCTATTTGTTAGCTTAGTAAATTCGTGAAAATTGCACAATATTACGCAAGTCCCTTGGGAAATGATATTTGGATTTTCCATTTTATTACTTGTATGATTTAGTTCACTTGCCAAAGAGATAACACTTACTAGTGGTTGGTCACAATAAGGTTGGACTTAGACAAACTTTGCGTGGATATTCAAATACTAGAGACTTTATTATAAGGAGGATTTTACCCTGACAATTGACCACAGTCTAAGGGAGTGATTGATAAGAGGATTTTTTTTTTAACTTTTTGATGAATTTTAGGTGAAGAATGTTAGATTTTTATGTTTGGTATAACAATCTTAAAAATTATTTTAAATTAAGAATCTAACATATTTCCTAAAAATCATTTTTTAATTATATATCCCAATAAAATTTTCCTATGAGTGGTGGTGGGAATTTAAGATTCTCATAAAGGGAGAAAATTTTGTATAATGTAAAAATATAATTATGTCTCTCATTTTTAAGTACCAAATATATTTATGACATTTTCAGAAAACATGATTTTTGAAATGAAAAAAGGTTTTGATATACTAAATATTGTACCTCTTAAAAATTAATCTTATATCTTGATCTATTAAAATTCCTAGTCAAAGAGGGGGAAAAACTCTTGCTCTACATTTTTGTGTATTAAGCTCAAGAAAATTTAATAACTATTCTAAAATGGTTTCCAACTTAAATTATATATATAGCATGTGAGCAATGGGATGCCACATGCAAATATGAGCAAATATGAGTAAGGAATTGGGTTGCCTACAATTTTATCTAAAAAGAAGATATATAATTAGGAGTGGAAATAGGCCAGGCGGCCCGTCGGGGGCCTACGGCCTGGCCCGCCAAAGGTCTGGCTTGGCCTAACTTATTTATTAAGATGGCTAGGCTTAGGCTTTTTAAAAATCCTTTTTGATTAAAAAGGCCAGGCTTCGGGCTTTGAAAAAAGCTTATGAAGCCTAATAGGCTAGCCTGTTTATATAATAATATATATAATATTATATATATATATATATATATATATATTACATTAATATAATATATATAATATTTATATTTAATATTAGTCTTTAGAAAATATTGAATATTTTACTTGATGAACAAGGTCTATTGGCCTATTTAGGCTCGTTGGCCTAGCTAGGCCTATAGGCTTATTGGCTTGTTTATAGGCCCTTTTATAGAATAGGCCACATAAACAGGCTTTGAGGCCAGACCAGACTTTTAAACAAGTTGGGCTAAGGCTTAAAAAAAGGCTTGTAATAGGTAAATAGACCAGGCCCAGGCTTAGTAATTATGATGTAGGCCAAGCTCAGGCCCGACAAAGCCTGGCTTGTTTCCACTCCTATATATAATAGGTACTAAATATTTAAGAGTTTAATTGTGATGCACTGATAATGTAAAATAGTTTTACACGGTCATTCAATCACAAATCACCGTTTGTATGACTTTTAAGATAATTTTGTAAAAGTCAACAAACTTACCATACATGGTGGGTTGTGATTGGACGACTGTGTAAAACTATTTTACACTGTCAGTGCATATCCATTTTTCTCAAAATTTAAAAGGTTTTAAAAGGTACTAAATTTTAGTGCCCTACCAACATGGTGTGACATGGTTGGTACATAATCTTGTCCCTTAAAGAGTTCAATTCATGGTTCGTGCTTATGAAAAAATATTTGCTGAGAGAGGTCAACGGATCTCATATCTCGAGGGATTAATCCTTAGCTCTCGGCTAAAGGATGGGTTAAAAAAATAGAATTTTAGTGCCCTTGAAGAGAAACTAATACACCCCCCCCCCCCCCCCAAGCTTATGGCAAGGCTCTAAGGCTATGCGGTTTCCATTTTTGTGGTTCTAAAATGATTGAAGACTTTCTCATCTTAATCCTTACACTACTAGTGGTGGGCAAGACAACAATATTTTGAAACCCTTCTCATTCCTCAATCATTAAAGCCTTCCTTCTATGATTTATTAATGATACAGTTTTCCTTCATTATTCATGTTTCTCTACTAATTTTCTCCACACTGGAGAACATACTCTTCTATGATTTTTTTTTTTTAGAAGAAGAAACTTATATAATATTGTTAACAATAAGAGAGTTAATACATGTAGGACTGAAATAAAAAAATATGTGGACAAGCATAAGATCTAGATGCCCTAGCCAAGCAGTGAACAACTTGATTGGCTTATCTACCTATAAACTGTATACCACAGTTTTGAAAAGAAGATAAATTCTCTGCACAAGACTTCAGAATATTACCAACTTCATTATTCTGATATCTTCTTGCATTTATGCTGTCAGAAATAAACCTGCAATCAGTCTCAAACATAATGTTATCAAATTTCATTTGTGAAGCCCAAATTATTGCAACACATAATGCTAGTGCTTCAGCCTCTTGTGGAGATGGAATGCCATAATGCCATGCAGTTCTAGCTGAGACAAATTGTCCATATGAGTTCCTGATACATAAGGCTATCCCAAACATACTTGACTCATGAAAAAGGGCAACATCAATGTTACATTTAAAATTGCCTGGTGAAGGTCTAATCCACGTTGAAGAGTTGTGAACATGTTAGGATGAAGGAGTTGTTCTTTTTTTGTGAATTGAATTCCAATCAAGAATCTGCTGTGTAGCGAAATTCAAAGACAAATTAACAGGCTTTTCAACTCCTTCCCAAACTTTTCATTCCTTCTGTGCCATATGCACCAAAGAACAACAACAATTTTTCCAATTTCTTGACAAGTGAAGACGTCCAGAAAACGAAAAATAAAACACTTCATATCTTCTAGATTTTCAAGTTCAACATTTATGTGATTCCACATTAAGGCTTCATTCCAAACCTGTTTGGCCTTTGTGCATCCAATGAATGTGTGCCAATCTATTTCTGGATCAATATGGCAATGTGGACATGTAATTGGGCATGATACTCCTCTGGATGATAATCTATTCCTGGTAGGGAGACATCCACGAGCAATCCTCCACAAAAAAAACTTTTATCTTTGATGGCAACTGCAAATTCCAGATAGCTCTCCAAATTCCTTTCACACAAATGTGTATTATCTATCAACTTCTCCATTATGTGATAATAAGAAGATTTAATAGAGAACATTCCATCATTATTGAATTTCCACATAATTTTGTCAGGAGCATTTGTTAAACAGATAGGCATAGATAGAATGCGATGAACATCATTTGGCATAAAAATATCACGGATGAAATTGACATTCCAAGAAACATTTGTCATATCAACCAAGGCACTTACAGTTAGACTTTCAAGACCTGTAGGTGGAGGAGTATCAATATAAGAATTGTCATTTGAGCACAACCAAGGATCTTTCCAAACGTTTACTTGTTTACCATCACCCAATCTCCATCTAATGCCTTCTTTGACCACTACCCGTGAAGCATGGATACTACGCCATGTATAACTTGGGCTACTCCCCAAAGAAGATCCCAAAAAATCTCCATTTGGATAATATTTTGCTTTGAGTACTCGGGTCACCATAGCATCATGGTCAGAAACAAGTTTCCAACCTTGCTTCCCTAGCATAGCCAAATTAAAAGCAAACAGATGTCGAAAGCCCATTCCTCCATTTTCCTTCCTCATAGTTAAACACTCCCATCTAAGCCAATTTATACCGTTTCCTGCATTTCTGTTTGAACCCCACCAAAAAGAATTCATCATTTTTTGAATCTCATCCTGAAGAGTGGAAGGTAAAAGAAAGGCACTCATGCAATATGAAGGAATTGCTTGAGCAATAGATTTGATGAGAATCTCTCTTCCAACCTTAGACAAGTGCTTCCCGGACCAGTGTTAAACCTTCTTCCATATTCTATCTCGTAGGTAACTGAAAATTGCCTTCTTTTTTCGACCAATTATAGATGGCATTCCAAGGTATTTCCCCGTTCCCAGACACTCACTAACTCCAAGCTTTCCTGAGATTTGATCCTTTAATTGCTGAGGATTGATATCTTCTATGATTGATATCTATCATAACCTATATCGTCTCATTAATTCAGTTTAGTCCAAAGAAATTTTTGACTAATTCAAATTTAAGAAATTACACCAATATATTTTGAAAATATATTTAAATTATTCTTCAGGTCATTCCAACCTAACATCCATTTAATGTCATCATAACGGACCTAAACGTGATGACAAAAATGTCATGTTAATTTTATATGAAGACCAAAAGTTACAAATTTTCAATATAGGGGTTAATTAACCGGCGGCAACTAAGTAAAGTGTCAAATATAGGAACTAACAGATTAATTTAATCTATTTTAAAAGATTAAATTCTCCTCCATCTGAGAATTTAATATGTACCACACTAAGTCTATATATTTTAAATGAATATTTTAAGAACATTTTTTTCTCTCTGTACATCTTTCAGCATCATCGATAGTTAGTTTTAAAGCCTTATTTTCAAATTTTTGAGACTTTAAAAATGAAGCAAAAATTATGAATGAAGTTTTGAAATCCACGTGTAAAATTGTTTAAAATCTCATTTCGTTAGCTCCAAAATCCGATAATAGTGTTCACAGTTCAGACTATGTGTGTGTGTGTGTGTATATATATATATATATATATATATATATATATATATATATTATTGGAGGAGTATTGGTAATATATTCTTCCTAACACACTTAATTTTTACTATTATTTAAACACATAATTTTTGTATTTTTGAGTAAATTTTAGTTAATAATAAAAAAGTATTTAGAAAAATATGATAGAAAATGTGTTGCTAGCATTTATCATAGTATGTTAATTTTTATAATAATTTTCTTAAAAAATACACACCAATTATAATTTCATATTAGTCAACAGTGTAATTTTTTTTGCATATACTATATATAGAAATTAAACTTATATTTTAATGATAATTTAAACTGTGTATAGTGATTTATATATTTTGTTCAAATATTGAATCAACCGACCAATTTTTACCTTAGTTATTGTCGCGTCACATTACCATGGACGAAATTAGGAAAAAGGATAATTGGCTCGTTCAAAATGTATTAAATAAGATATTGGACCAACCTAAGAGTGGGGGGCAGGGTGTGTTATGTTTGTGTCTCTTGAAATTAAAACTTTTCTTTAAGAAATTTAATTAAGTACAGATTTTGACATTATTTTGTAGTTGACGTAAAATTTTTGTGCATATAACAGGTTGACTGAAGAACGTCGAACGGATAAAGAATTGCTTAAATAATTTAGTTTAAGAATACAATATTTAGTGGCATGGACTCATGGACAAGGATGGTCATCGTATAATATTATAGTTGTTTCTGTTAAGATACTTTTGCAGTATTAAGATTCATTATTTCATGGTTTTTATAACACTATCTATTAAGTATACATTTATTTTGAAATTTATAAAATTGATTTATATTTTTATTATTAATTAGTTATTTTACCATGCGTGAGTTATTTAAAAAATATTAAATAAATAAACAATACATCTATTAATAATGTAAAAAGATTATGCTATCATGCAATCATTAACGGTTACGTATATCACAAATTTATTGATTTTTATAATAATTACTTTAAAAATTATACTAAAGATAATTTCTAATTGGTTGATAATATTAAAACTTTTACAATATTATTGATAGTGCATACCTATTAAACTCATAATAAATTATATTTTATGCCAATATTTTATCAATAACAAAAAAATATTTCACTGTTAAAAGAATACCAAAATTAAAACATATTCACATATTAAGTTTAATTGCATCGTTTTCCTATAATCATATTAATTAAAAATAATTAAATAAATTCATCAGTGATAATAAAATATAAACTATATATTGCTATCGATATTAAAAATGATAAAAAAAAAATATTTGATTGTGATTGAAAAGAGAAACTGTATTAAAGGTGGCCAATCAGATTCTCAAATAAATATTAATTATAAAACAAATAAATATTTCACATTATTAATATGGTGACGCAAAAAAAAAAAAGAGTAAAAATAAGTCAAGAAACAAAACAAAATAGTGAGCAAAGATTAAAGGACGTCATTTGGATGCCATATGACTTGAACAAAGAGGAGCGACCTTTCCATGACATTTACTACTTCTCTGGCTTCCTCAGAGTAAGTCCCCTATTACGCATCTATCTACCTGACAAGGGTGCTATGATAGTTCAGGTATGTACATAGGATTCCTCCCTCACCACATGAAACTACCCTGCATGTGCCCTTCGTCGAGGAATGTGAGTATCCTTTCTACACATAAAGATTACCCTACATTTGAATGGACAATACTTTTTTATGTAAGAGTAAAGTATATTCTTAAATGTCACACATAAAACTATATATATATATATATATATATATATATATATATATATATATATATAAGGGGCCTTAACAGCCTATGACTTAACAATAGAAGTATGTGTCTCAAAAACAACTACTGAATCTCATGATGCATCCTCAATAGAAGTATGTTGCCTTTCGTTCTTGTTGCACTGTTGTTGCTCTTTGTTTGCGCACTAAAGCAGACAGTGGTGCTCGCTCAGCTCTAGATGTACCTACCACATTTTCCCTATAATCAACCCTATCTTTGTGTCTAACATTGTGTACGTAGCGGCATAATGTACTTGCACTAGTAAAAGACAAATAAGAAGAGTTTAATAAACAAGAAACTTGTTTAATAAAAATGAAGTTTTGATACACAAGAATTTAATAAAAATGAAAAAGAAATTAATTTTTTAAAGATATAAACTTTTGATACACAACAAAAAGTTTTTTTCTGTGTGTATTATGCCTAGATACACAACAAAAACAAGTTTTCATTGCATCATTGAGTACAACAAAAAAACAAAATTCGGTAATGGGGCTCAAGCACAATTGAAATAGAGCTTGAACCTGTAGTGTGGGTGCGAAAATGGTAACAAGGGAAAGGGAGAAGGAGTAAGGGGTAGGGGAAAGTTTTAAAGGCGAGAGGAGGGTAGGGGAAAGGGTGGGATATTTTGGTCTTTTTGAAAACTAAAAAAATGGAGAGTGAGAAAAGATATATGGAGGGTGAGAATATAAATGCATAAGGAAATGTCTTTTTTTCCCTGTCCATCTAAAAAAAGAGAAGTTAAAGCAATATATTTTTGGATCAACAAGTGAAAGCATATGGGGACAATGAAATCAAACATTTCTTGGGGAATTGTTTAAGGCACCTCAATTTTTTCCTGGGACACCCCATTGAAAATAAAAAATCCCTTGTAGAGACTATTTTGCCCTTTTCCTCCCTTTATTCCCTATATGCAGCGCACCCCAATTTTTTTTTAGGATTGACGGATTATGCAATCCGTAGTTGTACTATGGCATTCCATAACATAGCATATATTACGGAATGAGTAATCCGTAATATATGTTATGTTACGGAATGCCTATTCCGTAGTACAACTGAATATTATGGATTATACAATCCAGAATGTTTAGGGTATTCCGGAATACCCATTCCGTAATATAACAATATATTACGAAATGGGTATTCCGTAATACATTTCCGGAATACCCTAAACATTCCGGATTTGATAATCCGTAAGAAATAAAAATTGTATAATCCTCCCCCCTCCCCCAAAACAACTCTCTCAAATCCGTAAACCCCCCCCCCCCCCCCCCACGGATTACACAATCCGTAAACCCCCCGCCCCCGTCTCAACCAACCCCTCCCCCCCCCCCCCCCCAACGCCCCCCTCTCAACACGGATTAGACAATCCGTAACCCCCCGGGCTACGGATTAGACAATCCGTAGCTTTATAATACGCCCTCGCGGAAAGGCTTACGGATTAGACAATCCGTAGCTTACAATCAATATTCATTTACGGATTATATACGGATTGCATAATCCATAATTGTATTAATATTATTACGGATTGTATAATCCGTAATACTTTATACAATTACGGATTATACAATCCGTAATGTATTTTATATAATTACGGATTGATGAATCTGTAATACTATATACAAGAAAAAAGGGTAAAATAGTCTTAATTAATTTTAATGGGGTGCACCAGAAAAAACGGGAGGTGCCTTCAATAAATCCCCATTTCTTGGACGAAAAAGGCCCAAAACCTTTATTTCACTAAGTTAAAGTTAGTATAATTGGGTTTGTTCGTTGTATTTGAGCTCGGGCTTTTGCTTCCTGCACTCCCTTTTTACTACCTGCACCTCCTTATTTTAGAAAATTCCAAAGTTGCCCTTCCTTCTTTTAAGTTTGTCCACACCTCCTTATTTGATGTGTAGTCTCGTGTGTCTCCAACATGCAATGCAGAAATGCATTTTCTTTTTTGGAATAATCGATCCGCAAGTATATGTCTACAATTCCGGAAGCATCAATCCGCAACATAATTTTATTTTATTGTGCTCTGCTCCGGATTCAGTTATCCGGAAATGCTATTTATTATCCCGGATTCATGATTCCAGAAAGTTTTAATACTACATATAATCTGAGGGATTACTTAAATGGCCTATTTATATTAATTTAAGAGTTTAATTTTATTACATTATTCGTATAAAAGAATATACACTCTCTCAATCAATTAACAAACATTCTAGATATAATTTTCACAACAATAAAAATTAACTTTTCACGTTGCCAACATTTTAATACAGTATCAAAACCTGCGACATCTTTTCACGTTAGATACCATATTAGTACAGAAGCATTATTTCCCACACCAACCAAATCTGCTACCACCTAACCGAAACTCCAGCTTCAAACCTCATAGTTGCAATGAGTGATCAATTTCTTTCTCCATGACATATCTTTGGTGCTGTTGATTCAGCCTCTAGTATGCTATTTGCACCGAAAATGTCTCATTGCCCCAAATCCATCTATCTCTCTTACCCACTATTGGTAGATTCACTTATATTCAGTATTTCAACAACAACAAAAAAAAAAAAAATTCACTTATATTCTATTTTGGAACACATGTTCCATAAGTTCAACGAGCATTCCGGAAAGGTATTCCGGAATACCTTTCCGGAATCCCATTAAACTTATGGAACATGTGTTCCGGGATAACCATAATATTACGGATTGGACGATCCGTAGAATAAAATAAAAAACGAAGAAAAAATATGGCTAACATGATACGAAGTCTTCAACGGCAGTCAAAACCTGCAGTGGTCCTTTACCATCAATAAAATGACGGCCCTCTTCCAACGCGGTGGTCCTTCAACCTTCAACGTGGTGCTTGGGGTTGCAGCAGGGAAGGTGCTCCACAGCGCAAATTTAGGGTTGAAGCCTGTGTGGTGCGCGATTGCTTTTAGAGACAACTAGCACAATACCCGTGCATCCGTACGGGTAAAGGAATCAATGTTTATGTGATGAATATATTGTTTACAAAAGTCTAAACTATATTTTTTGTGATCAGTAAGAACATAACAATAAGATGAAACCTTTGAGTAAAAGCAAATACAATGAGAATTTGTATATTAAAAAACATGATACCATGCAAAATAGGAGTAACCATAGATGAAGTTCAAATTTAGTATATTACAAGCAATAACAAATAGAGGATAAATTGTTTTGTATATAATAATATAATGTTATATGATAAATTGATCTAATAAAGACATGTGAATGAATCAAAGTATTTTTTTAATTTAGAAAACAAAATTAAAATAAAAAAATAAAATAATTAAAAGACTAAAAGGTATTTTAATCTTATCCAAATTTGTAATTAATTAAAATAAAAAATGTATAAGTGGTGATTTTGAATAGGCATCGCAACAGGGCATGGGCGGGATGGGTATGTTGTTTTTCGTCCTCGTCCCCGTCCCCGTCCCTAATCTTTGTCGGGGATAAAATTTTGTAATCAACCCCCATCCCCATTCGGGATTGGGTATACTCGTCCCGTCCCCATCCTTATCCACTAAAAATGGCTACTACTTTGAGAAATGTCAAGTCTCGTAAAAATATCATAACCTAATAAAAAATATCAAGTCTCATAAAAAGATTAAATATATTTTGAGAAAACATAACTAATTGTTTAAAATTTTCAAAAATATAGAAAGAGTAAGAGTATTCAAACAGAGAAAATATATTTGATTATAGTCGCAGAATTATTTCTTATTTTATTTAAAATATTTATAAAATGGTATGAGAAATTGATGTTTAAAAATTTAAAAAGGTTTCAACTTATGTTAAATTTAAATATTTTTGTACTTTTCAAATGAGAAATAATAAAAGCATTCAATTATTTTATAATTATACTCTAAAAGAAAGATATTAATTTTATAATATTTATAGTTTATAAACTATAATTAAAATTAAAATTAATTTCATGTATGATATTATTCAGTAAGTAATTATTTAAAACTATTTTATTATCAAAAATATATTTAATAAATTAATTCTAATATATTTTTTATATATTTATGAAAAAATTTAACATTATTATACAAATATTAATTGATAAAATAGAGTTAAAATATTATTTTGTAATAATTATATTAACTAATTAGATTTAAATTATTTTTATGTATAAAAATTTGAACCTCATAATATGAATATTATTCAAGAAAAATATTTATTTATGAATTTATTTAAAATTATTTTATACAATTTATAAATAAAAATGATTTTATAGGATTTCAAAATACATAAAAATATTGTTCATCTTTCGTATGCGATTGTATTAAATACTCAGAAAAAAAAAAAAGAGTTTTGTCGTCCACAATGATCTTGAATAGGATTATCTCCCTGAATGATATTTGTGGTCTCTATCATAAAAAAATAAAAACTATTTTAATTTATAATATTATTGAGTCTTTAGCATGCACTTGTGTGAAATACTTGAAGAGAGAGCTTTGTCGTCATAATGGTCTCGAGCAGAATTGTCTCTCGAATGATATTAGTGATTTTAACCATAAAATTAAAACTAATTTAAATTATGATATTATTGAAATGATTTAAATTTATTTTATACGATTTTTAAGTAAAAATAATTTTATAGAGATTTAAAGTAAAAATAAATTTAGTTAATTAAATTATAATTAATTTTAATAAGTAATTTTAATAAGTAATAAGTAATTATATAAATTTATCATTCAATTAATATAATAATAACATGTTTTTATATAATTTCAAGCATATTATTATATTAAATATTTTAAAATAAATTAAATATAATTTCAACAAAACCACAATATTTTTTTTATTTTTATGATTATACATGCTAATATAAACGTTTTATATTTGCTTTTAAACTATATGTATATATTAATAATGTTATATATGATAAATTGATCTAATAAAGACATGTGAATGAATCAAAGTGATTTTTTTTAAATTTTGAAAACAAAATTAAAACCAAAAAATAAAATAAAAGATTAAAAAGTATATTTTAATCTTATCATAATATATAATTATTTAAAACAAAAAAAATGTATAAGTGATGGTTGTGAATATGCATGACAACGGGGCGAGGATGGGTATGTCATTCCCCGTCCCTGCTCCTCAACATTGTCCCCATCCTTATTCCCCAACGTCGTCTCCGTCCCTGATTCTCGATGACGATAAAATTTTGTACCCATCCCCGTCTCTATTTGGGGTTGGGTATAATCATCCTATCCCCCATCCACGCTCACTGAAAATGGTTACTACTTAATAACAATATATTTGTACATATTTTTTTGTCTAATTTTAAATTTAAAACTAATCTTAGATGTTATTAAATTGAATAAGCCATAAAAATGCAATAATTGATAACATAAACTCAGCCCGTTACAATAATAAAGATAAGTCTTAGCCCATATCTGGTCCAAGCAGGTGAGTATTCCCCATTAAAGTCGGGCCAGATTCGGGTGAGTATTCGCGGGTACAAGGATTCTTGTCAATCCTAGTTTTGAAGTCGTTTAAAAAATATTTTACTTTTACAAATTATTTTTTATGAATTTATATATCAATTTTAATAATAAATATGATGTTAGTAAATCATACATTTTTTAGAACAAATATTTATTATATTATATTAAACAAAAATTAGTTTTCATATTTCACAATCTAACGTCACATTGTAGAATGTAATAATAACAATAGTAATATATTTTAAAAAAAAAATAAATCTTATTTTATTCACTTGTGAGTTGTGACTCAAACAAGAAGAACCATTTAATAAATAATATCTTATATAGTATTTGAAATAGGGTAATCCAAACTTCATTTAGCCACGTCATTATTTCCAAGCAAATATAGTGTTTCGAAGTTGTCAACTAATCTTTTGTTCTTTCCTTTTTATAGTGCTATTATTCAAACATATATCTTTAAAACAATTGTCATAAGAACTAAACTATCTTATACCACTTCATTTGATATCTAAATATGACAAATCTTTTGCAGTAAATAAGACATTTGCACATATTTTAGTTTATGTGCTAAATATTATATAGAGAGTAAATCAGATTTCAAACTTGTTAGTCCTTAACTAATCAAAAACTTGTTAGTCCTTAGAAAAGCGTAGGCAAAGTTCCTTGATAGAATCTTTGGAACAAACTATAATATGAATCATTATCATAAATCAAACTGATTTATTTAACAATCAATCGTTAGTTGCGATTGAGAGAGAATAAATAACTTGCAAGAAATTACCTAAGAAAAAAAAAAAAAACAGAACTCTTTTGGGTGTTGTATGCACACATACAGGTCTAGTGATTAAGCACATTAAATGAACCACAAAAGAAAAGTGGATCAGGAATTCATAATACACAAATTTTCTGGAAATTGAGAAGATGTGATAAATTTGGCAAGTAAATTATCAACTTTCATCAAGGAGTAAGAATTAGTTATGGTCTAGCAAATAAGGAGTAAAATTCAAATTATTAAAAATCAGGAGTTGAGTTCATTAAAACTAAGAAGTGTAATTCTATTTGTCTTGTAAGTCACAAACCAACATTTAATTTTTTTTCATTCCAAACCAACTATTAAATAATTTGATTTACTCTTGTTCTCGAAATTGGACTTATTTAATTTATCTACAACTCTCATTGTTACTTGTTAGGTTGGGTCCCAATAGAGGGCTGGATTTAGAGCCTCACAAACAAAAAATATTGTCTGTCCCAAATAGTAGCCAAAAATAAAATTGACAGAGATACAACATAACCACGTCACTACCATTTTAGAAAAGGAATTTTCATGGGTTAACCTTTTTGCATATAATATAAAAAAGAAAAGTTATGTCTCAACAACCCCGTGAGTCATTTATTTTAGCTATAAATCAAATGATGTGAATAGAAAGCAGTAAAATTGCAATATCATGTTCTACTAGAATTGCCACTCATAGTAGCTATATGAAAGTCGAAAAGAAACACAAACAAAACTCAAGGCAGCAGGAAAGGTTGCACTTTTGCTAGATTTTTGGTTTAAAACACTAATTTTTATGGTTCTAGTTGAGATTTTGATAATGCCAGCTATTTTTACAATTCTTTGAAAGCTATAATTGCAATAAGAAAATTCACTTCAAAGCCGAAAACTAATAGAGAGCTTTTTTAATTTCTACTAAAAGTCCAACAATTTGTAACCACAATGAATATTAGAAACTAAAAAAAGGAAATTGAAATCAGAAAAGGGCATAATCTAAGGAGAACAAAGTTGACAGAAGATCAATTTTCTTAATCATGTTGAACACACCTTATTAAGAAAAAAAAATTAAAAGACATACACAGAGTAATGAAACAATAGATCAAATTATGCACATAAATATAGACAAATAACTTCAAGTCAAAGAAACAAAGTCAAGATTAAAAAGAAAAACATCATACAATTATCTGATTTTATCAATGGAATACATATCCAAACCCAAAATAAAAGAGAATACATAAAGGATTATGTTGACACAAATAGGTTTTGATATGTTCTCTTCAACCGCAGCAACCCACAGCCGAAGTAGAAGTTCCACCATATCCTATTTTTATTCCGTACGACTTTTACAAACATGCTTATGAGAAAATTGATATAGATAACTACCACTTGTTTAAACAAAATGCTTGGTGGTTTATTTCGGTTAGAAAAAAATGTGTAATCAACTATTGATTCCTTGTTTAGCTATCCATAACACTTGCAAGTATAGAAGGAAGAAGGTAGCTCAAAAAATATTACTCAACTTGGATGTTTTGTAAAGGTAAGGGACTATGAAGTGTCATGAGTCATAGTGATAGGAATCCTTAGCAGCTGCCTAACCTTTACTAATTCAACTGACTAAGAGAAGTGTCATGAGTCACAGTGGTAGGAATCACTCATACAAATATATTTCCATACTTCCATTCTAAACAATCATGGCTATATAACATTTGTATAGGTTTAAACAAAAGTTGAAGCCTTCAACACAAGGTTTAATAGTTTTGTCCTGGATTTCACAACTTTCAAAAACTGTTGAATGCAAAGCAACAAAAAGAAGAATCCACCCACTCAATAGCTAGCTGGAATTTAATTAAAAAAATAATTAGTTTCTATTCAACTTTCAGAACTCATTGCTTAACTTTTATATTCAGTTCTTGACAAAATTTACTATAGTTTGGATTGGTTTTATAGGTTCTTTAGGATTTGGCCTCTAAGTTTTAAGTTAGGGAAAGATCCAAAAGAAGTTAGTCCCCATTTGAGAGCACCACCAATATTAAAAAATATAAATGAAAATTAAATAACAGAGAGACAAAGAACACCTTTGAATGGAAGAATGCCTTTTTTTACCAGTTCCTTGAATTTCAAATCTCCGACAAAACCACATGTTGATGTTGTCCTAGGTTGAACCTCTGATATGCCCAAATACTTTGCAAGTCTTCTAGCAAAGCCCATCAGCAATTATGCAACTAACTCAAGGCACTTCAGCTGAAAGTGGGAGTATGTTGTGATTGCTTTAGCACTTATGAACCATCATAATAAAAGCAAATTCAGATACTTATAATTTTGTAGACCCAATAACAGTCAAAGCACAAATAATTTAGTGGTATATTTCCTTCTAAAGAACTTAATTAGTGCATTTATTTACTTAAATATAAAATCAAACTAGTTAGAACCTAAATGAAAGAATTTGAAGGAAGAAACGTGGGAAGAAAAGGAGAAGCAAGGGAATCAATAAGAAAACAAAACAAAAGAAGAAAGGAGCAACATACCTAAAAATGTAGAAGAACACATCTACCTAAATAATTTAATTTATTCTGATAAAAATGTTGAAGAACACATCTACCTAAATAATGTTGAAGAACATATATAATTAGTATTTCATTATATCAGAATTTATTTATCAGCTTGAATTTGACTGAAATTTGCTATATATAAATTACAAAACCTTCCAAGTGTCTTTCGATATAAATGAAAAAATAGGGTATTCCAGGTCCCACCTTTACCTCACCTTGCTCTTTATTCCATGAACATAAAAATTTTGCTCACTTAATTTTACGAAATCAAACAAACCAAAATTGGTAGCCTTTAAACGTGAATCTTCTCTGGTTGATTTGAAAAGAAAATTCTGCATCCAAAAGCCTAACAACTCCATACAAATTCGGTTAATAGGAAGAAATAAAGTATTAATGTGTAAATAAAACATAAAAATAACAAAATGAGTAAAATCTACCTTGGCAACAGAAACAATAAAATTGATACAAAATAGTAATCAGTTTTGTGAAAGATAAAAGAAGCATCTTATCTTAAAAAAAAAGTCATTACCAAAGAAGTTAATAAAAATTAATCATATTCAAGTAGTAAAATACGCAATAAAAATGACCAAGACACGATTTAGGAGGAATGAACTGACCATTAAAGCTACACGAATAGAACCACCATGCCACAAGAGGCTCTTGAGACTAAATATATATTGGCCTTGGAAGATCTGAAATAGATAAATCAAAAGTAAATGAGACATGAACAATGATTAAAAACATAACCTCAAAAAATGAAAGCCTAGAAAGTAAGATTCACAACTATTTCACTGAGAACAATAGGCATGATAATAGAAGCATACATATTTACAGGATTGATATTGCATGATACTCCATTTTGCTCCATCACCATGTCATCAAAATATAATATTAGGGTAGATATTAGGCATGAAAACAGAAAATTTGAAATTGTCCATTGGAAATAAACTTGGAGATTAACTCATGGACCAAAGATCCCAGGAAATGCACATGAAGCAGCTTTTTGATAAGCAACTTTAGTTTGAAGCAACTTAACTTATTTTTTATTTTATTTCTTATGTTTCTTGCCTAACCTTTAGTCTTGTCATCGACATTAGTCAATTAATCAAATAACATACATAATTTATCAGAAGAAAGAATTGTATCCCACAATCCACAACATCAACCATAGCTTTTAAGAAAGTTAGAAGAAAGATGTGTATCAAAAAGTAAAAATAAATTGACACAATACAAAAGGAATAAATAGAAAGTAATTTTTGTCTACTTTAAAGGACAAAAAATGCCTATAGTAACAGAAAATTAAAAGACAAGAAATTTGAAATCCTAAAATCAAACAAAAGAGAAAATGGTACCTTTTTTTGGATTGGATAAATTTCATGCTCATGGCGATATTTACATATGCATGTGTACTGTTGCATACAGGATTAATAAAATGAAATGCTATACTAATAAGAAAATAATATTTAAAGGGGGGATATGCAATAACAAAATCCAAGAACCTCTAAATTACACAATCTAAATTACATCCATATTAGTTTACATATTTTTCTTTTTGCTCAAAGATTAGTTTACATATTGAAATGTAACTAAACAAAATGTAGATATAGCTCATTTTATAATATAAGATAAGATCTAACATACTTAAATGGAAAAACCTTTTCTCTTAAATCATTTGATAATAGTTATGTACGATACCTGAGCAAATTTAAAAGTTGCTTGCTTGGTTCCATAATCTTCCTTTGCTTGTAAGAAAGAATCTAAAAACAGAACTCAAAATTATTAGAAAATACACACACAAAAAAAACCAATATGATAAGAGATGAGAAGATGAAAATCTTGTGCGATAGAAAGAAGAAGGATGGGAATCATAAAATTAAGGATGAAAATAGAATGAATAAAATGGATAAGATGGATACCCAAACAAACCCTAGTTGCAAATGCGGAGAGGAACTCCTCGCTAGCCCTCACTATCTCCCACTCGTGCTTTTACATGGCATTGACAACGATAAGTAAAAGGATGAGAATCATAAAATCAAGGATGAAAATAGAATGAATAAAATGGAGAAGAAGGATGCCCAAACAAACCCTAGTTGTGAATGCCGAGAGGAACTCCCCGTTAGCCGTCATTATCTCCCACATGTGCTTTTACATGGCATTGAAAGCGATAAGGTCTAGCCCTTGCTTGCCGGGGCGAGAGAGCTTGGAAGGGTGGAGGGCGGAGGGGAGGAGGTTAAGGGCGAGATCAAAGTGGTCAAGGAGGAGGGAGACATCAAGGAGAGGCGGTAGACAATGATGATGTGGAGGCGTGAATGCTAAAGTAGGAGAATGAGGGTTTTAGATGAGAGAAAGGGAGGGGGAGGGGAAGGGTTGAGCGTGAAAGAAAAAGAAAGAGGAAGACAGAGTGAGGGTTGTAGGTGATAGAAAAGGAAAACAAGAAAAAGAAAAAAGGAATGAAGAAATGAGCGGGAAAAATTTTCTCAAAAAATTGAAACCTGTCCCAGCAAAACCTTATTTTACTAATAGATAGATAAGGGTAATTTTGTCCATTGAGGGGTTTAAATTTTTTATGGGGTGCAGGAAGCAAATCTAGGAGGGTGCAGGAAGTTATAGCCTTGAGCTCGTTGCAAAGCTATGTGGACTGTAGGCGCTAACTGGGCGTTGAATACCATGTTTATTCCGTGGTTTGCTATTCTCACCTTCATAATTGCTATTCCCATCACCCAAGTTGGTGTTTTTTTTAACTCCAAAATTGTCCTTCCCACCGAATCATGATTCCATTGTGCAACATATACAGTGGAATCATGATTCCGCTTTCAATTTTTTTCACACCCATATAACGCAATAGAATCGTGATTCCGTTTTGATTTTGTACACACGTACAAAATCCAAAACAGAATCACGATTCCGTTTTGATTTTCTACATGGAATCGTGATTCCATTTTGGATTTTGTACACACATACAAAATCCAAAACGGAATTGTGATTCCGCGTACAAAATCCAAAATGGAATCACGATTCAATTTTGATTTTGTACGCGAAATCCCGATTCCGTTTTATTTTTTTGCCACCCCTTATACTGCAATGGGAATATGATTCCATTTAATAATGTACAATGGGAGTATGATTTTGTTTAATAATGTACAACGAAAGTATGATTCCGTTGTACATTATTAAACCATATTTCCATCGTACATTATTAAATGGAAAATGAGCAAGGAAGGGAGGGGTGTGGAGAGATTCTGATAGGGGTAAAAATGTCTTTTCAAAAGATTTTGAAAAAGTAAGGGGTGAGAATAGTAATCAACTGTGAGAATAGCAACGCTCGTTTATTCCATAGCCGGGTAAGTCCATACTCTTGAGTCTTGACATGTTTCCTAAGTATTTATTGAATTTATATTTTATTTTATGATTCTAATGGAGATAATTCCTTTGAAAATTAATGGGTATAAGTGTGGATTCATAAGGACCATCTTTTAGGTTTCATAAATTAGGTTGCTTTTATAGTTTATTGATTCTTAACTGTGATAACATGTTTAGGAATCCCCGTTTTTAAAACAAATAGATAAGTCAAAATTAGAATTAGAATGAGTTGAATAATTAGACTCTAGGGGACATTTACTAGAGAAAGTTTCTTTCGTATTGAGAATCATAATATTTGAGAGTCATGAATTTTAAGTATTATGATTTACGAGAATGGTTAAACTTTGTTTAGTTAGTTATAAATATTTTACAAAATATTTATTAAAAATAAAATATTTTTATATTTTGCTTCAATAATTTTTTCTTGAATATATAAGGGTTTTTTTTTTATCCTCGTGATACCTACACCAGTAATAGTGTGTACTACTTCCTCCGTTCCAAATTATATGACGTTTAAGATTTTGGCACAGGTATTAAGGAATGCAATTAATTTGTTGAATTTCCTAGAAAATATTAGGTAACTTCCTAATATACCATTTATCTCTCTAATTAATTACTCATAGTACACTACTCCCACTAAGTATTAATTAAGGGTAGTCCTGGAAAAAGACATTTAATGCAGCATTGGTTTTGTAAAACGACATATATTTTGGAACAAATTTTTCTCTCTAAAACGTCATATAATTTGGAACGGATGGAGTATTAAATAAGAGTATATTTGGGAAAGAAGCATTAATTAGACTTTGAAATTCTAAAACATCAATTGTTTTGGAAAAAAAATAGAAAGCTAAAACATCAAAATAAATGGAAAGGAGGTAGTAATTCCCAAGATTAAGAAAATTAGTTAATTTAGTTAATAACATTAAATTTATCCTAAATTTATTTATTTGTTCTAAAATTACCCATAACACTAATGAAACACTTACAAACATTAATGGGTATTGTTCTAACAGTTTGCCTATACCACCTATTTATTAAACTAAGATAAATGACTTTAATTATTGATATTTTTGTAAAAAAGTAATTAATATATGAATAGATTACTAATTCGTTCTCATTTATAAGGGAAAAAAAACTAATTTCATACTTATTAAGGAAATTAGTTAACTTCTTTAAATTGTGTCAATCCCAATTAAAAACTAAGTTTTTTTTCCTAAATTATTTTTTATTGAAATTTGATATCAAGTATAAATCCTCTATTAAATGAAGAATATTTTGAAAATAGTCTCATTAAATAAGATAAAAGTAGTTGAAATTTGCTTATAAAAGAGAATGGAGGGAGTAGTTTTTACAAAAAGGCAAATACTTCCTTTTTATATGTCCTTTAAGGTTTATTATGTAGAAACAAGAAATGTAATAAAATTTCTTGATTCTAATAAAATAGTTGTGGAATTTTCTATTTTACCTCCTTTCCTTTCCATTTCACAATAAATGCATATGTAAATTAATTAAAAATTAGGAGACAAGTAAGAGTATAATTGATAAAAGAGTAATTAATGTGTTCTTGAACTTTACAAATGATAGAAAAATAAAAACAAAATTTTTCCAAAAATGCGACACTTAAAAAAGAAACAGAGGGAACACTAACTAGTGCCTAAATGCACAAAAAGGGAAAAATATTTTATTGGAATACACAAAAATGCATTCTTCTATCTTTTTTTAAATGCACTCCTATATAGTTTCTAATAAAAAAAATTTCTTTTAATTTTTTAACCAGACTCTAAAAATATTGTTTAACACGATCCTTATAATAAAAAAGTACTACCTCCGTTCCAAATTATATGACGTTTTAGAGAAAAAAATTTGTTCCAAAATAGATGTCGTTTTACAAAATCAATGCTGCATTAAATGTCTTTTTCCAGGACTACCCTTAATTAATACTTAGTGGGAGTAGTGTACTATGAGTAATTAATTAGAGAGATAAAGGGTATATTAGGAAGTTACCTAATATTTTCTAGGAAATTCAACAAATTAATTGCATTCCTTAATACCTGTGCCAAAACCTTAAACGTCATATAATTTGGAACGGAGGTAGTAAGTATCACTTTTAATATTGGTCTTATAAAAATTGCTTAAAGGAGTAAATAAGAAGGATTGTAGAGTTCTCAATCCTCCATAGTTTTTAACTTTATCCAGTAAGATAATGGTAACATATGACGTAAAGAGAAATTCTTAGTTAGGCACAAACCCAACACATCATCCTTACACACAACAAATAAAAAATTTACAACTAATAAAATAAAAAATAAATAAATCTAACCTAAAAAATAAAGAAACTAATATTTAAAACAAATAATCAAATCCAGCGATTTTCTCTCCAATATTTATCTGTAACAATATCTCTTTCCTTTTATTTCTATATATATCAAAATCTTTGTTATGTGTGTCTCTATTTTTAGATATTAGCACCGTAATACCTTTGACTTTCAATGGAGACTATTTTTTTCTTCTACTTAATTTTGTTGGTACAATACACACATATAAAATTAAAAAAAATCATTAATAAATAAATAAAAAATCACACGAATATTATAATAAAAATAAAACCAATACATATGATTAATATACCTTATACGATCTATAAATATATGCATATTCTTCTATTTAGTACTTATAAATTATTTTTAAAAAAAATTAAAAGCTAATTCATAATTTCATAGATTAAATAATTATTTATCATATTAAGGTAATATATCATTTAAAATAACTTTATAATGTACAGACTAAAATAACTTATAATATAGACATTTTATTTCCATCATAAGGTTGATTTTAAAAAAAATTGGTTAACATTTTTTAAATAACAAAGTTCACGTAAAATTTAATGTCAAATTTTATTAGGTGATAAATATTTTGATATAGAAATAAAAAGAGAGAGTCGGTTACACACAAAAATAGTGAAGAGAAAATTATGAATTTTATTTATTTGTTTTAAATGTTAATTTCTTTATTTTACGTGTGAATTTATTTGTTTTTTTATTTTATTAATTATAATTTTTTTATTAATTATATGTAAGAATGATATATTGGATTTGTACCTAACTGAGAATTCCTCTAACGTGAAAGCGAGATGCGATACATAATTCTTTGAAAAATGTTGCTAATCCGCACGTTAATGTAATGTTTTGGCACAAAGCCGTGGACCCACTCACTTACACACGCGTGAGCGTGATTGTTTGGGCTAGCCAGAGGTAAACTAGCTATAAGTCTCCGAAAAGCGTGGCATTTGCCCATTGGCAAATGAAGTGGAGCGAGCATCCTAAGCTATCATGGACTGAAGCGCACAAAAAAAAAACCTAAAGGGTCAAGAGTAAAATCAAAACATTGGCCCCTGCAGCCCTGCCTCAGCACAAACACGAAAGAGCATGAAATGTGATTTCAATTCAATTACCATGTCAGCACTCTCCCAACAAGAGAAACGTGATATGACGAAACTGCCCTCGCTCCCCAGAACGTGAATCAGTAGTTTCAATCCCTAACAACAACATCCGTTTTGAAGAGTTGGAATTGGAAGCACCACCACCATGGACGGCGGCGGCGGCGGGAACCGAGCGGAGGCGGAGCGGTGGCTGTACACTGCGAACAAGCTCCTGAGCGCGCGTGACCTGCACGGAGCGCGCTCCTTCGCGATCCGCGCGCGCGAGTCGGACCCGACCTACGAGGCCTCGGAGCACCTCCTCACGGTGATCGACACGCTCCTCGCCGGCGAATCGCGGATCAACGACCACCACCGCGACTGGTACGGGATCCTCCAAATCCTCCGCTACACCACCAACATGGACCACATCGCCGCCCAGTACCGCCGCCTCGCGCTCCTCCTCGACCCGCACCGAAACCTCTTCGCCTTCGCCAGCCACGCCTTCTCGCTCGTCAACGACGCGTGGTCCGTACTCTCCAACCCCGCGAAGAAAGCCATGTACGACAGCGAGCTCCGGCTGCTCACCACTCCGGCGGCGCCGCCGCCGCAACCCCGCCCTCCTCCTCCGCAGCAATCCCAGCCTCAGCCAACGCAGAGGAGAAACCCTAGATCGAGGGACGATTCGGCCGAGGCAACTCGGCCGAATCCGAACCCGAACTCGAACTTGAATCGTTCCGAGTCTGATGAGTCGACTCGGCAGACTCGGACCGTGGAATCTGATACGGGGACGAGTTTCTGGACCTCGTGCCCTTACTGTTATGTTCTGTATGAATACCCGAAGGTGTATGAGGAGTGTACCTTAAGGTGCCAGAGTTGCCGGAGAGGGTTTCATGCTGTGGTGATACGGTCGCCGCCGCCGTTGAGTGGGAAGGACGGTTCTTATTGTAGTTGGGGGTTTTTTCCGTTAGGGTTTTCTGGGAATTCGAAGGATGTGAATGGGTTTGCCTCCAATTGGAACCCGTTTTCCCCCTTGTTTCCTTGCCCCTTGAAGGGGTCGTCCTATAGGAGGCCTCAGAGGAATTGGGCTTACTATGATGACGAGGCTGCGGCCGCGTATATCGAGTTGTCGGACCCGAGTGACGATGATTCTGGTGACGGAGACTGGAGGGGTGGGAAGAATAGGGGGAGTAAGAGGACTAGGGTTCATAAGAGGAAGAATTCTGGTGATGGTAGGAGGGAGACTGTGGAGAGACCTAGGAGGGGCGGTGTTCATGTAGGAAATGAGAATGTGGGTTCTGGTGATCCTGCTGCTGCTAGTGGTAATGCTAATGCTAATGCTGCCAATGCTGTGCCGGCTGGTGCGAGGGCGGAGTCTAGTAAGAAGGCTGCGTTGGGCGGTTCGAGGAGGAGGGGTGCCGGAAACTTGGGGAAGTTGGATTTGAATGTGGAGTTCAGCAATGAGGTGGAGGAGCCTTCCCGTGGAGCGCGCGATCGCGAAGGGAATCTTGCTGGACATGCTGAGGATAATATTGAAGGGATTGGGTTTTTTGAAGGCCTTGATGAGTTCCTCAGTAGCTTGCCCATTCTCAATGTTGTGGCAGATGATAAGGTTAAGGGTCATTAGTCTTGTAGATGCTTTTTTTTTTTCCTGGTTGTTGTAGAATTTAGATGTTGTTACTTTTATGTTTGTACTCAATGCACAAAATGATGCTGAGCTATTGTGAATTCTTGTCATTGTTAATTTATATAATAATTTGCGGCAATGTCTCCTTACTTTGGTTTTGAACTATTTGAGGAGGATTACTTCGTTCTGTGTAGATTGTGGTTGTATATATGATTGAGGAAGGGATATATATTGCTGATTGATGTTTTGATCACGTCACACACGCTGATGAATAAAGCATGGGAGAGCTTGCTTTGGACCTTCGCGTAGTCCTTAACTCCAGACTGTATGTATGAGAATCCAGATGCATAAACATAGGTATTATCTGTTGGTGCCCTGGCCATTTTTTTAGCAATTATGTTGTATACAAAACATTTCTTTAATGCATTTTAAGTGTATTATATTACTGTTGAATTTTTGTTTGTTTTGGTTTTAGTGCTGTTTTTTACTTTTGGGGTGTTGTGTAGCTTTGCTCTCTAGTTTTGTAGGGAACATTATTTTCAGATGGATATGTTACCACTTGTCTGTTGCTTCGTTTAGTTTAACGTGCTCAAATGTTGCGAGAATGAAATATGTTGAAAGAAGCTCAAGTAACATTTATCCTGGAGTTTAAGTTGAGTTCACCCTGTGTTATGTTGCATTGCATATGCCTAGTACTCTTTTCCTTTCATCACATTCTTATTGTAGTGTGTTTGATCCAGGCTTAAAAGCATCATCATCATCAAGTGTTGTTTTAAACGGCATTTTCTGGGATTTGGTGATACCCATTAGGTCCTTGGTACTGTTAACTACTCATGTAGTTTCATGCCACTCATGATTTAAAAAAAGAAACATGCTTTAGTATGGTTTGTCTACCTGACTCAGCATTTTCAAAGTTCTAATTTACTGGAATTTGTTTGAGCCCAATATGGCATTTGTATTTTTATTTATCTGTGAATTGTTGAGTTTCTACTAGCAAATCTCGCCTTTTCAAATTGTAGGTACACCCCCCTCTACTCGCGCATCTATTCCCTTTAGAAGTCAGTGTATTCTGTGCTGCAAAACTTTTAGTTTTCTAAAGCTTACATTTGGTTCTAGATCCTGATAAAGTATCTTGCCAGGTGCTAATAAGCATTCTATAGAGTTATTTTCTTGATCTCAATTGTAAATGTGATCAGAATAACTTATACTTTCTTTCACCATTTCAGACATAAGGAGTAGTCTATAATATAAATAGTCATGAACAGGGAGAGGTGCTTAATGAATTTTGAAAGAATGGTTTTCCTCTATTAGCCTGTTTTGTTGATTTGTCTGCATTTTCCCCGTAGTTGGATTGGATGTGATAATTATATTTGCACAGAAGGCTCATTTATTTTTTCCTGAAATGTCTTCTATTAGAACTTTTGCATTTTTAGAATTTCAGTTCTGTATATGGTGAGTTCTAAATATACTAAGTCTAAGCAAAGTATATATAATTTAGTAAGGTGACTCCTAAATGAAGGAGTGTATAAATTACTAGTTACTTGATGTCACATTTTTAGATGTCACCGGTTATAGGATTTGATTATATTATTTGGGTACCATGTATGTAAACTTTGTACGAGTTCTTCCTGAAAACCCATTACATGATCCCCAGCCATAGGTAGACAAAGAAATGTCATAAGATTGTGCGGCATTTTACATGTTGAATGTTGTTATGCTGTTTGTTCGCTCGGTATTTTTTAAATAGGAAAAAGTTCATGTGTATAGTGAATGAAACGATTTATGCTGTTTGTTCCAGTATACTTATGTTGCTGTGAATATGAAGGATTGCAATAGAACTTCACTTTTAGCATGTTAAAATTGGATTTGGCTCTTGTTAAATGAAGATATGTGTAAAAAGTAACAAGTGTATTTACCACCGACTTAAATTAAATATCTTATAAACTTACCGAGGGCATTTGTTGAGTGCATCTGTGCATCAAACAAGTGATCAAACTGGCTAACAAACTTTCTAAGCTCAGATTTCTGAAGATACTTGGCTGTAATTAACTCGGTTAATGGTGTTTACTTGTTAGTTGGACATCATATTTTGTGCAAATTGCCATTGATTTTACGGCACTAACCAAGTCTCCATTGATTGAATATAAAATAATAACTGTAGCAAGAGACCATAAAATACTCACTATTCTTTCAATTTTATCTGAAGATAGCAAAATTCCATACGTCTACTCGATTGCTAAATAGAATGATTTTGTATTATGAAGAAAGACATTAGCTCGTTACCTGTCTTTAGATGTTTGATGTTCGCTTACGACCCAAATGTGACTTTTTTACGCATATATATACCAAATGAAAAAAATTAAATACTCAATTAACCCATCTCTAACATTATTTATCCATCTAACCCAAAACATTATTCCTATTGAGAAATCAGTTCTCCTTGAACCGATTTCTCTCTTATATTTTTTTTATTTTTTTTAAATGTTCCTTGAAAATTGACCGTTGGTTAATCGATTTTTCTATGGGATTTTTTTTTAAAATTCTTGTTTTTTCCTTTTTAAAATTTTCATGTAGTTTATATTTGTTAAAAAGTTATTCTGATGAAAAATAATTTTTTATTGTTTTTTTATTTTTTAAAAAATCAATTGGTAATTTGGTGTAAAATAGAATTTTGAAGGAGTTTATAAGTTTTTGCAATTTTTTTATTATGCATATAAGCAAAAGAACACAAAAGGTGATTCTAAAAAAATTATTAAAGTGTAAAAGGTGATTTTTTTAAAAAGTTTTTGGCACAATTTTGAAGTTTTTTTGACCAATTCAAGTCGCCAAAGTTGTACTATTGGATTTATCTACATAAAAGTACGGTAATGTACTATTGTTCGAATAAAAAAATCTCATATGCATAAAAAAATACAAAAACTTATCCTAATGAAAAATTTTAAATATCTTCAAAGTTTTATTTCACACCAAACTAAAAATTGATTTTTAAAATAAAAAATTATTATTCATCAGAATAATTTTTTTAACAAATATAAACTAAAAAGAAAGAAAGGGAAAACCGAAAATTAAAAAAGAAAAAACCCCACAGAGAAATCGGTTAATCAACAACCGATTTCTCAAGGGTCACTTTAAAATATATATATATATATATATATATATATATATATATATATATATATATATATATAAGAGAAAAATCGGTTCAGGATGAATCGATTTTTCAATTAGAATAGTGTTTTGGGTTAGATGGATAAATAATGTTGGGAATGAGTTACTTGGGTATTTAATTTGTTTTTTTGGTATATATATGAGTAAAAAAGTCCCCAAATGTTAGCATTACATTACGAGCAAAATCAAACCTTAAAACCAATATCTTTTGGTTAAAATTACATATAATTTTTTAAAAAATTAACTTTTATAAACAATGACAATTATAAAAAAAATTATTATTTTAACTAATTTATACAAATTATATTTTATTTATGTAGTTACTTTTCTTAAAATTAATAAAAAATATAAGATTTTTAAAATTATAATTATTATTCAAATATTTTTCTTTAAAAGAGTTACACCAAATTCAAGTCAATGATCTTACGGTTTATATTTTGTGACAATCAATCAATTAACTTCAATTAATCATTTTTAGTCTAACTTAAACTTAAATCAATCAATTAAATAATTGGATTTTATTTAATTGATTGTTTGATTTTCTATTTTTTTATTCATTGGAATCGAACTCAACTAGCAGATAGAGACGAATATAGAGGGGAGCCGGCAAGGGCGTCAGTCCCCCCTCCCTCAAGATTTTTCGTGTATATAAATATATATTTTTAAATTAGCTAGTGTAAAATGTGTAAAATTAATAGTGTATATTGTTGTTATAATACTAATTAAGGTTAACTAGTGTAAAATTATATAAAACTAGTTATATTTGTTATTATTATTGTAATAGTTAAGATGATAACTAGTTTAAAATTATGTAAAATTAGTTCTGTGTTTGTTTTTTTTTTTTTTTGGTGAAAGTTATGTGTTTGTTGTTATTATGAAAACGGTTAAGGTTATTATCATTTAAAATAAAAAATAATTTCAAATTCACGTGTAAAAATAGTAATATTTTTTAAAAATTATTATTTATTAAAAGTTAAAAATTTAAACAATTATAAAGGAAGAAAAAAAAATCCAGCCCCTATAATAGGTTTCTGGATCCGTCCCTGCTAGTAGAACTCCTTGGTATTTGACTTTCTACTTTAATTGTTCATGAAAATTATTAACAAATTAATTTTGTTTTTACAATTTTTGTCCAATAATAAATTGTAAAATACATATATAATAACATTAATTTAAAAATATTTTATTTTAATCAATTAAATAATTTTTAAATTAATTTAGTTTATTAAATTGTTTGAATTAATTTATTATTTGATTGATTATGTTTTTTTTCCAACAATTATTTACATAAATTATTAACAGATTTTTTTTATTCGTAGGAATTAAATATAGGTATCAAGGTTGATAATAACTCATACACTCTATTCAACCAACTGTGTTAAACTCCCTTAATACATAAATTATTAAAAGATTAAATCTTTTTGCAAATCTTTCAGTAATAAATAGGAAAAATATATATAATTACGCTAATTTTGACTCTAGTTATAAAAAATGTTTTTGTTCATATTATATAAATAATTAGTTTTTATATTAAATTATAAAAAATATGAAAAAGTTTCAAAAAAGAATATTTATTCAAAGATTGAGAAATAGTTTTTGTTTCTAATTTGTGAAATACAAAAAAAATCAACAACTAAAAAAAAGAAGAAATTATGACTATGATTGAAGTTAATTGATTAATTGTCACAAAATATATCATGATATTATAAATCGTAAGATCATTATATATCATTGATTAAAGTTGAGAAAAAAATGCTATGAAAGACAGTGTAAAACATCACCATTCAACACTGAAGTTAATTAATTGATTTGTCAAAAAATGTGTTAAAGTTATTATATTTATTATTATATCTATAAAAAAAGAAGATATTATAAGAGAGAGACAAATGTGATCTTATTATATTTTTATGTTGTGGCAGTAAAAAAAAAAAAGGATCACTATGTCTGTATTAATGATTTATAAGAGAGAGACAAATGTGATCTTATCATATTTTTCGTTTGCAATATATATATATATATATATATATATATATATATATATATATATATACTGATTCAATTCAAATCGGTTGTTGAGACTGATACGTTCGCACTTGGCAAAGGAAACGAAGAAGAAATGGCCACTCTCCCTCTGAGCCTCCCTGAAGAATTGATCGGAGAAATTCTGTTGCGGTTGCCGGTGAGATCTCTGCTGCGTTTCAAATGCGTCTGTAAGTCATGGCTTTTTCTCATTTCCAATCCTCAATTTGCCAAATCCCAACATGACATAGCTGCTGCACCCACCCACCGTTTTTTTCTGAAATTCCGTAGACATAGATGCACCACTTCACAATGATTCTGCCGATGTAGTCTTTAATGTTCCACTTCCATCAATATATGGAAGCGAGGTTGACGTTGTGGGTTCTTGTAGAGGATTTGTACTCTTAAACATTGAGTACATGGTAAAAACAACCGATGATGCGTTCTTGAATTTCTTGGAATATGTCGTATGGAATCCCTCAACTGGTCTCCATAGACGAATTATGACTGTGGGGGATGGATGCAGATCTATGTGGCATTGGGTATGACTCATCAACCGATGATTATGTGCTAGTGATTGTAACACCGCCACCAGAAGGGGATGAGGATGGGGAGGTTCATTGTTTTTCTTTGAGAACCAATTCTTGGACTCACCCTGTGCCCTCTGTTCCGTATCGTTCTCTTTATCTTGAAGTCAGACACGGGTCGCTTTTGAATGGGGCTCTTCATTGGTTGGTTGAAACCAATGATGATCTTTCTGTAATTATTGCATTTGATGTGATGGAAAGGAGATTATCAGAGATTCCAGTGCTACATGCTTTAGCCCTTGAACCGGAATCTATAATATATCCTTTGAGGTGTTGGGTGGATGTTTGTGTTTCTGTTTCAAGCGTGACGGGGAAGCAATGCCTGAAATATGGATAATGAAAGAATACAAACTGCAGTCATCTTGGACCAAGTCATTTGTTCTGTCTACTAATGGTATGTTTCTGCCAATGTGCTTCACAAAAAATGGTGAAATTTTGGGATCAAATGGCATTAATACATTAAAGAGACTTGATGACAAAGGCAATCTGCTTGAGCATTGCACACATTGGAATGTGGAGGGGATGGGCAGTTATGGCATGATCATAGATTTTACTCTCCTACATTGTGGTATGTATAGAGAGACTTTGCTATCACTCCCCAGGGAAGCAACCGAAGATGAACATCAGTAATGATAGACAACAAAAAATAATTCATGTAATGTTCTCCAATCCTTTTCACGATTTTATTGCTATACATCGTGCATAACAGAAAACGTGTGAAGTTATAGGGGAATGCATGATACCCAATTTGATTCTTTAGCCTGTCTTTGTACTCTCCCCTTCCTAGTCAAAAGCACAAGTTAGCAAATCCTGATGTTGGAGTTAGTACATGCTATTTATTATCTTTATCTTTTTTCTTCTTATTATCTTTGATTGTTAAATTTGCTTACAGACTTTTTCCTGATTGTCAGGTTCAAGTTCAAGCCCCACTTATATGTTATTGTGCCGTTGCTCATTTTCACTTGAAGCCATGTAGATATTAATCTTGATTGTCTTGGAGCTAACAAAAGCAATGTGTCGAAAGTGGTTGAAACTAATAAAGTTGTGATTGAATTTGTCTTGCATGTAGTAGGTTTAATTGTTCCTCATATTGATGTTGAGAAACTTTCTGTCACATATAATTTCATGATATCCCTAAAGATATACATCCTTGTCCAATGAATGAAGAAACTATAGCTTCAGAATATTTCCATTCATATTTTTTTTTCTTCCTATGTCCAAATTTAATTTATCTGCATAATCATCACAAGACAAGAAACTTGCATAGTTAGCAAACTTGATCTTTGTACGAGGACTGCCTGAGTTTGCAAATAAATACTTGGAAACTAATACCGTTAATGTTGGCATGATATTTTCGTCTGGGGTGTTTCCTTGCCCCTTGAAAGGGTCATCCTATAGGAAGCCTCAGAGAAATTGGGCTTACTATGATGACGAGACCACGTTTATCGAGTTATCCAACCCGAGTGACGATGATTCCAGTGATGCGGACTAGAGGGGTGGGAAGAATAGGGGGAGGAAGAGGACTCGGGTTCAGAAGAGGAAGAATTCTGGTGATGTTAGGAGGGAGCTTGTGGAGAGACCTAGGAGGGGTGTTCATGTAGGAAATGAAAATGTGGGTTCTGGTGATGCTGCTGCTAATGCTGCCAATGCTGTGCCATCTGGTGCAAGGGGGGAGTCCAGTAAGAAGGCGGTGTTGGGTGGTTCGAGGAGGAGGGGTGCTGAAAGCTTGGGGCAGTTGGATTTGAATGTGGAGTTCAGCAATGAGGTGGAGGAGCCTTCCCGTGAAGTGTGTGATCACGAAGGGAATGCTGCTGGACATGCTGAGGATAATATTGAAGGGATTGGGTTTTTTGAAGGCCTTGATGAGTTCCTCAGTAGCTTGCCCATTCTCAATGTTGTGGTAGATGATAAGGTTAAGGGTCATTAGTCTTGTAGATGCTTTATTTTTTTTTCCTGGTTGTTGTAGAATTTAGATGTTGTTCCTTTTATGTTTGTACTCAATGCACAAAATGATGCTGAGCTATTGTGAATTCTTGTCATTGTTAAATACATAATAATTTGCAGCAATGTCTCCTTACTTTGGTTTTGAACTATTTGAGGAGGATTACTTCATTCTGTGTAGATTGTGGTTGTGTGATCGAGGAAGGAATATATATTGCTGATTGATGTTTTGATCACGTCACACACGCTGATGAATAAAGCACGAGAGAGCTTGCTTTGCACTTTCGCTTAGTCGTTAACTCCAGACTGTGTGTATGACAATCCAGATGCATAAACATAGGTATTATCTGTTGGTGCCCTGATCATTTTTTTAGCAATTATCTTGTATGTAAAACATTTCTTTAATGCATTTTAAGGGTTTTATTTTACTGTTGAAATTATGTTTGTTTTGGTTTTAGTGCTGTTGTTTACTTCGGGGGTGTTGTGTAGCTTTGCTCTATAGTTTTGTAGGGAACATTATTTTCAGATGGATGTGACCACTTGTCAGTTGCTTCTTTTAGTTTAACGTGTTCAAATGTTGTGAGAATGAAATATGCTTAAAGAAGTTCAATAAACATTTATCCTGGAGTTTAAGTTGAGGTCACCCTGTGTTATGTTGCATCGCATATGCCTAGTATTCTTTTCCTTTCATCACATTCTTACTTAAAAGCATAATCAAGTGTTGTTTTAAACGGCAATTTCTGGGATGTGGTGATACCTGTTACTGTTAGGTCGTTGGTACTGTTAACTACTCATGTAGTTTCATGCCACTCATGATTTAAAAATAGAAACATGCTTTAGTATGGTTTGTCCACCTGACTCTGCATTTTCAAAGTTCTAACTTACTGGATTTTGCTCGAGCCCAATATGGCATTTGTATTTTTATTTACCCTTGAATCATTTGAGTTTCTACTAGCAAATCTCGCCTTTTCAAATTGTAGGTATACCCCCCCTCTTCTCGAGCATCTATTTCCTTTAGATGTAAGTCTATTCTGTGCTGCAAAACTTTTAGTGGTGGATAATGATTTTGGTTCTGATTCTCTGAACCCTGATAATAAAGCATATTGCCAGGTGCTAATAAGCATTCTATTTAATGTTCTTTTCTTGATCTCAATTGTAAATCTGTTCAGAATAAGTTATACTTTCTTTCACCATTTCAGACATAAGGAGTTGTCTATAATATGAATAGTCATGAACAGGGATAAGAGGAGGTGCTTAATGAATTTTGAAAGAATGGTTTTCCTTTGTTAGCTTGTTTTGTTGATTTGTCTGCGTTTTCCCCATAGTTGGGATGTGATAATTATATTTGCACAGAAGGCTAGTTTATTTTTATCTCAAATGTATTCTATTCTACTATTAGAATTTTTGCATTTTCAGAATTTCAGTTCTGTATACGGTTGAGTTCTAAATATAATACAGTAAGTCTAAACAAAAAGTATATATAATTTAGTAAGGCGCCTCCTAAATTGTAGGAGGGTATAAATTACTAGTTGTTGTGACATTTGTTAGATGTTGTCACTGGTTATTGGATCTGATTATATTCTTTGGGTACATGTATGTATGAGATCACATGATCCCCAGCCATAGGTAGACAAAGACACGTCATAAGATTGTGATTGTGCGGCATTTTTAATACTTGTCGGTGATCCCTGTGAATTGTCCTACCGAGGGCATTTGTTGATTGCATCTGTGCATCAAACTGGTGATCAAACTTTCTAAGATCAGATTTCTGAAGATACTTGACTGTAATTAACTCGGTTAATGGTGTTTACTTGTTACCTGGACATCATCTTTGTTGCAAATTGCCATTGATTTTACGGCACTAACCAAGTCACCATTGATTGAATATAAAATAATAACTGTTGCAAGAAAATACTACTCACTATTCTTTCAATTTTAAGCTGAATACCGATATGAAGACAGCAAAAGTCCATACGTCTCCAACTCGATTGCTAAATAATACGATTTTGAATTCCGTAGAAAGACACTGGCTTAAATGTTTGATGTTTGCTTACGACCCAAATGTCCGTGTTACATTATGAGCAAAATCAATCCTTAAAACCAATATCCTTTGGTTAAAATTACATATAATTTCCTAAAAAAAATAACTTTTTAATTTATATATTTATAAACTATGAAAATTATAAAAAAATTTATAATAAACTACTTTATACAAAATTCTATTTAATTTATGTAGTTAATTTTTTTTAAATTATGAAAGAAATATATAAAAATTTTAAAATTATAAATATTATTCTACTATTTTTTTTTAAATATTTCAATAATAATTATTTAATTTATAATATTTTAATTAGATGAGGGATTTAATAACACCGTTGTAACTTTAAAAAAGTTACACCAAATCCAAATCATTAGTATTAAAAAAACATGAAAGTTTCAAAAAGTATTTATTCAAATATGGAGAAATAGTTTTTATTTATAATTTGTGAAATACTAAAAAAAAAAAAAATCAAGTATTAAAAAGAAAGAAATTATGACCATGTTTCTTTAATGGTATGTATTAAATAAATTAAATATTTTTAAGTAAAGTTATGTCCATGCACAAAATAAAAACCGTTTGAAAATATATTTTTACATTCTGGAAATATGTATTAAATAAATAAACAATTTTGTGTATCAACTCTTTATTCATATAATTAGATTTGCTTGATCTTCTATATGAATAAAAATAATAAAATACAACGAATAAAAAATATAATTAAATTTGCTATTTTTTTTATCTATAAAAATTGAAGACAAGTATAAGGGAACTTAAAACAACTCATAGTCTGCTCAACTAACTGAGCTGAACCCTCTTAATAATTAAATTTGCTTTATATATATTTTTATGTTTTATTATGTTTTTTGGTCTCACTATGGAACCTTTATATTTTATTGTATTTGAACCTTGTTTAGGATCTTTTTTATTTTCATTATGTTTTATGTCAGCTTTAGAAATCTTATTCACAAAAAGGATTTAGAAACTCTTGGTTTAGAGTTCGTTCAATGGTCAGATAAGATAAAATATAATAATTACTACTTCTGTTCTTTTTTAATTGTTGTTTTTTTAAAAAAAAGATTGTTTCTAGTTGTCTATTATTTTCAAAGTTTAAGATAACATTAATTACTATTTTATCTATTATATCCTTATTTTTCACCTAATATTAATTCATTTACACTCATACATTTAATGTGGAGTAGAAATGAAAAGAATAAAATAGGAAATTTCACAACTATTTTATTAGAATCAAGAAAATTTATTACATTTTTTAATTTCTACATAAAAACCTTAAAAGACAGATAGAAGAGATTAAATTACACCAGTATAATTCTAAAAAGAGTTATAATCATCCTCACATGTTGAATCTATTATCATCTAATGGCCCTAATAGGATCAATTTGTTTAAATTTTAAAAAATAATTGTAAAAATATCGTCTTATTTAGAAGCAAATAAGATTTATTTTTTTTAAAAAAAAGTAGAAAATTGTTTTTTTTAAAGAAAAAATAGTCCAGACAAACACATCCAAAAAATAGAAAACTGCTTATTTTATTAAAAAAATATTTAAAAAAAAATGAGTTTAAACAAACAACCAAAAGTACTTTAATGAGGCTTCCTTGCTTTTCTCGTTCGCTCCTTGTATAATGTTTCTTGCCTACCTTGTGAGAGCCACATTGAATGTGGCCCACGGTACTACACTGGTGCCTGTTTTGGCCTTATTAATTAATATTCTTTTCTTCACTTTAAAAATAAAAAACCTTGTGAGGTACATATATCAGTCTTATTAATACCTAATAATTTGGCAGTACGTAGTATATGTGTTCTTACCAAATTTTGGTAAGTCTTCCGGTGTGGTGGCTCCGCCGGGATCTCCTCCGTGACTGGTGAGGGTGTACCTGCAAAGACATTCCGACGCTCAAGTTAGAGGCGCAGAGGTAGGAGACAGGTATCACAATTGAGATTAGAATTTCGTACCTTGATAGGGGTGAATTGCTTTGTATTTATAGAAGGTAAATAGATAGATTTGATAGGGTTATTTTTCTATCAAATCTTATCAAATCTCCTTAATTATGATAGAGATAGGTTTATCTTCTATCATTATCTTTTATCTTAATCTTTGTGTATCTTATCTTTTAGTAAGATATACTTTCCGTTATAAACTGCTTTGGTCTGAGTCTATCTTCATTTACTCGGCCGGTTCTGACTCGGTATCGGGCCGAGTCCGAGTAGTACAATATGTAAAAGGATTATTATGTTAGAATTGTTTTTCCCAGTCAAAGGAATAGATGCCATGTTTTCCTCGAATCACAATTCCGGAAGGACTTGTTTTTTTATCAAGCAAAGAAAACATTTACATATGAGGTACAAGGAATCAAAAGGATTGACACAGTATTGTAAGATTCTTCTGCGTTCATATGATGTGAAACGATCTATTTAACGGAAGAGTTCGTGTTCGATTCCCTTGGATCAGCGGTAGTCCATGCACCACAAATGGGATTTGTATCTGATCCAGTAGGTTGGGGGACATCAGTGATCTCTATTTTAGGACCAAAAGAAAAAATGAGGTACAAGGGGTATACAAATCTGATAGTTACTAATTAAGTTGCTTTTTTTATACACAACATCGATTAGTGGAAGACCATTCAAAAAAAGAAAAGAAGAAACCATGCATCGATCCTTGCTGTTAACCATGCGCGACCACAATCTAAATTTTATAAGGTCCACCACCTCCATGGCATTTGGTTCCACTCCTTTGAAGATGATATTATTTCTGAACCCCCAGCCAACTATAACATATTTTCCAGATGAACGAAGAAAAGACACATGATAACAAAAGGGCACATAGTGTCACTGTTAACGATATAAAATCTTTTCTTTCGATTGTTTTCTCATGATGCTAGGTTGTACGATGTATCATCGTTCATAATTCTCTATGGTGTATTAGAGGATTCTTTCATTATAACGATTTTGTGCTAATTTTAGACTCTTTCATTAGAGAATCATTTCCCTTTTGTATTCCATTTTGTATAATAAAAATAAATTTTAGTATTTCATATAAATTCGACCTTACTCACCGTTTTACTTATAAATTATTTTATAAAAAAATAAGAATAAAATTTGTTGAATTTACGTCCATCAATTGTTTGGCTCCAGAATATGCTTGTAGCTTTGGGAGGAGAACTACGTTTAACCATTGGAACTATTAATTACTTGATATAAACTAAACATAGGATGACTTAGTGTGGTGGCTTCGCAGCCGCCACGGGCAATGTTGGATTGCCAAAGAGGGAATAAACGATACTCTTCCCTCCATTTCTTTTTAAGTATCAAATTTTTGAAGAAAAAATATTATTTCTATTTATTTATCATTTGTAAATTTTAAAATTACATTAATTACTCTTTTATCAATTATATTCTTACTTCTCTCATAATTTTTAATGAATTTACACATATATTTATTATAGAGTAAAAATGAAAAGAGGATAAAATAGAAAATCATATTATTACTTTATGCGAATCAAGAAAATTTAATGTATTTGTTGATTTCTACAAATAAATTTTTAATTAAATAACAGATAAAAAGAAATGGAGGGAGTAATAATAAGTAATAAATTACTGTATTGAATTATTGAAACCATAAGATGCTGTACGTTTAATGAAGGGAAGGTCAACTTAAAATTAAGAAGAAATGTCAGAAATTGTCTATAAAAGGCCAGCCACTAGTCTTTTGAATATGCACAATTCCTCTTCATTTTAGGATATCTACAGCTAGTTCCTTCTCAAGCCATGGCCTCTCACAGTTGCATCATTTTTGCATTTGTCATTGCTATTTCCTTCTCAAGAATGGACATGGCATTTGCGGCACGCCATCTCCTGCAGACACGATTGCCAACTTTGCCTGGACTCCTGCCACCTTTGTCTAATTTGGTGCCACCTTTGCCTGAACTCCCAACAGTGCCACCTTTGCCCTGAAGCTCCTATGCTTCACTTGGAGTTGGATACATAAAAAATAACCACTAATCTCTACTCTCCATTTGGATTTCAATTCTGCCTTCCTGTCGTTACCTGCTTTCTGTCATGTTTATATATAATAAGTGATATATATATCACACATATATGCTGTTTATTTTCTGTTGGAGATGCATGCATATTTTTTTTTCTGTTCAATGTTCCAGTTCTTCTTTGCCTTTCAATACGTGTATTTTCGTTGCATTTTCTTTTCAATGTATGTACGTACCCGGAGTGGAGACTCAATATTGCTATAGAATGCATTCTATCATAAATATATCTCTTTCACATAATATATATTATACATTGGTAATTTTAACATTGTAACTTCCTAAGTTGCAAACAGCTATTAGTAGCGTGCATGGACAAACGAAATTATAATGTATTTTGTTTCATCAAATTATTTCACCGTAACAAAAACTAATATATATAATTAATGCAGAAGTCACTGGGATCATGAGAAGGGAGATATATGACGTATAGAACAATATTTGTATGCATTGATATTAAAATCGGATTGGACAGTTAATTTGAAAATAAGTGATTTTGTTGAGATCTAGTTCTCATGAAAATTTTGTAACATCCTTTGAAACTTGAATTTAGTTCTCAATTTGGGTGAGAAGATAGATTTCTTTTTTAATAATCAGATAACTTTAGTTAAAAATGTCTTATTCAAAAGTCAATTTCGATTATTTATCAAGTAAAAGAAGGTAAAGGAGATCAATTGATTGATTGATCAAGAGAACAATTTACAAAAAAAAAAAGTCAAAAAGAAAAAAAAAAGATTAAATTAAAATAATGGTTGGAAGCAAATTAGTTGAGAAGTTGCTTGAAACCCATTAATCTTATTAATTATAATTGAGGTTGTATAAGGCTAAAAAATTTTTCAGGGACAAACTTTCAATATTTATTAAATTGTGCAAATTAATATTTATAAATAAAAAATTCTAATTATAAGAAACTTCTAATAATTATTCTTATTAACTTATAGCAACAATCATCCTGTAAAACACAGTCCTGTTAAAATGGAATATACTTGTACACAATTGAAATAATTTTGTTTTCATGAAATATATTTTATTAACTCCACGCTCACCTCAACACGGTGTTGCAGATCCTACACAACACATGTTGTGACCATAACCTGATACCAAGTTCCTTTACCTATCAAACCATATACACAGGGGAGATGGACCCTATATAGTAAACATTTAGACGTGTTCCTTAGTGAAATACTTTTCATTGTAGCTCTTAATTAACGCTATTGTATTTGTATATACAAAACCTTTTCATAAATACCAAACCTTTTAGAGGATATTCAACTCCATATATATATATATATATATATATATATATATATATATATATATATATTGTGGTACATATATATACTCCATTAAAAGGGGAATACCTTTTACTTTTTCTCTTTGCCTCTGTATAATTATTTTTAATATGACAAATATCACTGCATGAATTAAATCCCATTTCACGTTGTAGGTTCTCCACTGTGCCATTTTAGGTTCTCTACTGTGCCACTACCATGCCCCACCGTGTTGTGCAATCATCGTAGGTATGATCTTTATTTGTCATAGGTCGTTTTTACATAAAAAAAAATTATGTGCAATTAATTTATTTTATTTTAAATTATTTTAATAGTAATGAATATAAATTAAATTATTAAAATATAAATATATAAAACTTATATTTTTTTAAAAGTAAAAAATACATTAATAAATTTTTTTATTTTAATTGTCATTTCTAAATAACATATATTCTATCCATACCTTTCATTTTCTTTTAATCTAACAATTCTAACAAAGTTACTCTTCTTAATTAATCATTAGATTAAAAAATGAAGAGTGGAGAACAAAATAAGGCTTTTAGTCAAAAAGTAACTCTTTTAAAGTTACTCTTCATCTTCACTATTCATTTTCTTGAAGTCTAATGGTTGTAAATGATAAGGATAGAAAATAACTTTCTTAAAATTACTCTTAGAATAACGACCTAATAAAAGTTTATTTTAACAAGCCTTCTATCGTTCGCTCATTTTGTGATATCGTAATGTATATTAGTCTTAGTAATACCTAATAATTTGGCAGTACTACATGTAAAAGGATTATTATGTTAGAAATCTTCTTCCCTAGTCAAAGGACTAGATGACATTCATTCCTTGAATCACAATCCCCAAAGGACAAGATATTGATGACGTAAAATCTTTTCTTTCCATGATACTAGGATGTACGAGGTAGAGAAATGCTAGCAACACACTCTGAGACATACTCATTTGAACATATTCTCTTTTATTGATTGAAATTTCTTAAAAATTAAAAAAAAAAAAATTGTGGGATCCACATCTTATTTAATGACTCTTTCTCATGATTTTATATTTTTAATCAATAATAGAGTGTGTGTTAGAAATAGTGCGTTAGAGAGTGTGTTGCTAGTACTCCTAGTACAATCTATATATCATTTATAAGTTTCTAGAAGATGCTTTCACATTATGTGCTAATTTTGTATTCTTGTAGCCTCAACAGGCTGGGACTGTAGTCGAAGCAGTGGCCAGCATTCATAGAAATGAGAGAGAATGTTGGATAGTATAATTTGCATGCTGAATGGCTGAAACATATATAGAAGTGAGATTAGAGAGAAATTGAAAAAAAAAAAAATTAGAAAAGGAGAACGATGTTGTAGCTTGGCAGAGATATGGTTGTAGCTTGGGAGAAGTAGAATGAAACATTGGAAGTATTAATCGATGATAAATTAAACTTAGGATGGGGTTAATTCCCAGCCGCCACGGGCAATGTTAGATTAATATTGCCAAAGAGGTAGTAAACGATAATAATAAGTAATAAATTACCGTGTTGAATTATTGATACCAATATTTAAACATGCTGTACGTTTAATCAAGGGAAGGTCTCAGCTTAGAAGAAGAAATATTGTCTATAAAAGGCCAGCCACTAGTCTTAATATCCACACTTGCTCTTCACAGCTAATTGAAATTAAAGTTACAATTGAAGCAGCTAGCCATGGCGTCTCATTCTCACAGTTGCATCATTTTTTGTTTCTTCATTGCTATTTCCTTCTCAAGCATGGACATGGCATTGGCAGCACGCCATCTCGTGCAGGGTGCAGGCACAATTGCCAGTGGGAGTGGCACTGCCACCTTTTCCATTTATTGATTTGATCCAACCTTTGCTGCCTGCACAGCTGAGAGGTCCAACAGTCCCATCTGTTCCTAATGTCCCACCGGTACCACTCACAGGAAATATCCCCATACTCTCAACCTCCAGCCCCTGAGCACTTGGAGTTGGATACATATTCACTCCTTTCGGTCTCAATTATAAGAAAAAAAAAATTATTTCATACTAATTAAGAAAATTAGTTAACTTCATTAAATTGTATCAATTCAATTATAAGCACTCATCTCTACTCGCCATTTCGATTCAATTCTGCCTTCCTGCATGCATGTTGTTTCCTGCTTTCAATAAGTGATAATATATATACACATTATATATGCTGTTTATTTTCTGTTGCAGATGCATGCTTTTTTCTTTTCCGTCTTCCATTTCTTCTTCCGTGTATTTTTGTTGCACTACTTCATGTACAGTGGAGACCCGTTGCTATTATATACAATGTATCCTATCATAAAATGGTGAAATTTTGGGATCAAATGGTGATAAAACGTTAGTGAGACTTAGTGACAAAGGCGAGATGCTTGAGCATCGCACATGTAGCGAGTGTATAGGCAGAATTAGTTCAATGTTACAGTGTGGTTTGTATAGAGAGACTTTGCTATCACTCCCCGAGTAATTTGAAAGCAGCTGAAGTTATATGCAGAAAGCCTGACGCACGATTTGATTCTTAGTCTCTCTTGTACTCTCCCCTTCGAGGTTAAAAGTATCAGTTAGCAAACCCTGGTTGGACTTAGTACATGCTATTTAATTAGCATCTTTATCTTTTTTTCTTCTAAATATCATCATTGTGTTGACAGTTAATGCTGTGTTTGAATAAGGATTCTAAAATTTTTATTAATCACGTTAAATGTCTAAGAAAGTAGAAAAATGCTTTGAAAAGTGTGAAACGAAATTTTGTGATGATTTTCAAACACACACTAATTTGTCTTCTAAACTTTTCAGGAACCCTAGAAATGTGAGTGAAGTGTTTGGGAATCAAGAAAAAAGCTATGAAGACAGCATCACTGGATGATCTTTGGTCAGTAGTCATCTAATCATATCTTTTTGAACTGAGAGAATAGATGAAAAGTTTATAAATAATACTACTATTAATTATTAGTATTGTTAATGTAATTTTTTTACACAACATTGTACGACAAAAACTGGATGTGGCAAAATTGGAGATTTGGAGTTTAGATATGATATCACATTCGTGAAAAGGCACATTTCAATATCGATGGACACTATTTATCTAGATGTAATATATATTTACATATATTACGTATAATAATATTTTATAATTTTATTAATATTTCATCAATTAAATAAAAATATTAATACAAAAATAATATTAAAATTAAATTTCTAGAGTAATGCATTACAAATAAATAAATAATTCATATCAATATTTGTCAAATTAAAAATTAAAAAGTATATATATATATATATATATATATCTATATCTATTTTTTTTAAAATTCGTAGGAAATTTACCTGCGAATTTTTTCTGCAGGAAATGCATTTCCTATATGAATTTTCATGCAAAATCTGCAGGAAAATTTTCATGTAATGCTTAAATTTCCAGTAGTGTTTGAGAAATCATAAAAGAGTGTATGTATTGTTACACTTTTCAATCCAGTCCTTCAGAATGCAATATATAAAGGCAAAGATGCTGAGATGCCATGTGCTTTTCATCACTCAAGTGGTGTCGGGTTTTAATTGCTGCTAGTTTTTAATTGCTTTATACTCTAATGTATGCACGTACTACGTTGTTTTTTAGGGCTTGTTTGTTAATTGGCTTTGCCATATGCCAAATGCCGTATTAATGTAATTTTTCTGTGATCAGCTACTGATCTTAAGTCTGGTTATATTTTATTAATAATATTCACTTTTTGCCCTTTTTTAAAATAAAAAAAGCTAATAATTGCTTCATGATAAATTCAATTTTTTGCACAAATCACTATATAGGTCAAAAGGCGAGTTAGTGTGGTGGCTTCCCAATTATATAACATTTATTATTATTATTATTATTATTATTATTATTATTATTATCCCTTTCTCCTTATATATGACAGTATTATAGTGCTCTCCTCTCTTATGTTAAAATATATAATTTAGTTCATTTAATCTAACATTGTTAAAGTAAATTACACTCCACACCAACAGGGTTTAGTTCAGTTGGTTGAGCAGATTCGTGAATTGTTATACCTTTGTACTTGTCTTCTATTTCTATGGATAAAAAAAAATTACACTCCCCACCCTTGAGATGTAAATATTATACTACCCCCTTCTTATGTTAAAATTGTAAAGTAAATTTCATTTTCCTCCCTTGAGAAATGTGGTATTATATTATTCCTCATCTCTTGTGTTAAAATATATAATGTCATCTATTTAATTTAAAATTTCTAAAGAATATTATTATAATATTTTAAAATATATTCTGATTTAAAATATAAACTCATATGGTTGGCATAGTGGTATAAGGTCCCATTGCATTTATATGGAAGAACAATCTATTTAGTGGAAGAACCTATGTCGATTCCCTCTGAATAAATTTCCTTGGGTCAGCGGTAGCTATGCACCGTAAACGGGATTAGTCTTCAACCTAGTGGGTTGGGGGACATATATGATCTCTGACCCAAGATAAAAAAAAATTAAAATATAAGTTAAAATACTTTTTATTTACCGTGCAATTGGGGTTGCAATTATGCATTGTCGTGCTTGACGCCTTTCCTTAGACTATCATGTCCATGTTGAATCTGATCAGAGTCTTTTCATGAAAAATGTCTATTATTGTTTTTAAGTTTTTCATAGACACCAAGGTTAGCCAATTACATTAAAATTTGAAATTCTAAAACTCCGGGAGAGAAAGGTTCTTATCCAATAGTTGATGACCAGCCAGTAATGCTCTCAAATTTGAATCATAAAAAGGAAAAGGAACAGATGGCAGGAGGGAGCCCGGAGTGCAGTGGAGGTGATCAGGCCTATAGAAGTCACAAGGGTAGCTATTTCAAAAGGACATTGGGTCTCGTGATACACGTACACCATTACCCCAAGGACTGTTGCTTCCTGTACATCCAAAAATTGTTTGGGGACATTTTCGTTACATTTCGAAAAGTTCAATCCGAAATGTAATTTATATTTCGGATTGGACTTTCTGGAATATAAAGGAGGTGTTCCCAAATAATTTTTGGAGGTGCTAGAAGTTTGACCCTACCCCAAGTGCAGACGTCAAACGTGGGGATTTTGGAGGTTTTTGGGCCTACCGAAAAGTGCAAGAAGGGAGTAGGTATTGGGCTTGTTGAGATTATGGAAGACAATTGTGATAGTGCTGGTGGGCCACCTTCAGGTCCTCTTGTATCAAGCCTGGCTCATAGGAAATTAAATAGCAGAAGTTTAGAGGCCCAAAAAGATAAAAGGACGGTGGTCTTAGAGGGAGATGGTGCAGGGACTAGTAAGGCCTCGGTCAATTGTAGGAATGGAGGAGTACTCTCAATGTCCAAACTTGAAGACGATATGTAGAATGCGACAAAAAAGCTACAGAGGATACTAACAGGAATAGTTTGGACGTCTTGTGAACCAGAGCATGAAGAGTACTAAAGTATCAAATGTTAATGATGCTGTTGGTGTTACGAGGGGTATGTATAGAAGAAGGGCTGACATCATGAGTGAATCAAATTCAACTGGCTCAATATGTTCAAAATCTTACAATCAAGTTAGTGAATTAAAAATGCACTGAATGATGATATCATTAATAATTGCAATAGAATATTTGGAGGAAAAAAAAGGAAGAGGAGGCGGCAGGTTTATGGAATCTGGGGAAGGCACCGGGAGTTTCATATGAAGGTAGTGATGAACACATGGTGAATAAAATCATGATGTTGGAGGATAGAGATAGAAAAGACAGAGAGAAAGTGGAGGAAAATAAAAAGGAGGGTGCAAAGAAAAGTTATCAATGAAACTATTGTCCTATAATGTTCTAGGTCTAGGTGAGAGGGTGAAATGGAGGAGCATTAGGCAGCTTGTCATTAAAGAAGAGATTCAATTTATTCCTGTCGTGGGATAAGGGGAGGCCTTCGGCCGTTTCTTTGTGTTTTAAGATCTCTTTGTAATTTGTCCGAAAGGTGGGGTGCCTGCAATAAACACTCCAACGTTCAAGTTAGGGTTCGGCGCAGAGCATTTAATGTATGTAATAAATGAGAATTCAGAGAGTTTACCTTGGAGAGCGGATCCCCTTTTTATACGTATTCTTATTGGGCTTGGGCCTTCATGGGCCTTGGCCCTTTTCTTAATCATATGTCTGTAGTAATTAAGAGTACTTAATTACCTTTTAGCCTTATGTTTACGTTGTCATTAGTTACTAATGGTGCATATATCTCTACCAGTGTTCGGCCTACTTGAGCCGAATACTACCATTTAGGCCCGAGGTGAGGGGTTTAGGGGTCTTCGGCTTTATAGATGTCGAATACTCCTGTCTGCCGAACGGACCATACGGCGTTGGGGTGTTCGGCTATGCTTCGGGTACCGAACACCTGTTCATACTGTCGGGGGTATTCGGTTTATATGTGTTGCCGAATACCCCAACTAGTACACATGCCCCCCAGCCTCAAGCGAAAGGGGACAGCGAAGAGGTTTATTGTTGATACTAGCGTTTCAAGGTTGTGTCGTTTGAAATCACTGCCATTTATGGCAGAATAAAGCCGTTAGGTTGGAGGGATCGAAGCGTTGCGTTACTTGAACCGTTAGATCTTGGTAGATCTAACGGTTGGGGGTTTTGGACCGTTATGGGCCTGGGCCCTATAAATAGGGGGAGGATGTCGTCCTCGTTTCCCATATTTACGATTTCACTAAAATCTTCTTCTCTTGCTCTCGGCCGAATAGTACTTCTAGCTTCATTCTTCTCGTCTTAATTAAGGTACGAGAGTTCGGCTATTCCTTTTTTTCTTTTTGTTGTTATGAGTTTGGCTGGCCTTGAGCTTTCTGGGGGAACCGAGGTAGTTGACATTCCGTCCGCTTCCTCTAGTAGTGGAGATTCTAGCGAGGGGTCTTCGACTGCCTCGTCTTCTGAGTCTTTTTCTTCTTCTTCGGCATCTCCTTCTTCGTCTCCAATCCGAGAGGGGATGGGTGAGAGTGTTATGGGTCCTGTAGCCCCTTCTGCCTCTTCGACGGAGGAGGCTTCTGGAGCAAAACCGAAGCGTAGGCTTCGGGTTGCTCACGCGACAAAGGTTTTTCCACCCATTACCCTGGAAGGGTATACTTGGGTTGCTGGAGAAGTTGGGGCCTATTGGTCTCGGTATGACGATAAGCGTAGCGTCAGTAATTTTGTAAACTATGTAGATGTGTCTTCCATTGCCGAAGATGAATTTTGTCCTGTAGGGTTACAGTGTTGCCGGCGAGAGCGGATCCTGAATTTGTTTTTATGGGGAAAGGCAACTCGAAAAGGGACTTCTTTTATATGTATGATTGCGTATTTCGTGATCTACATGTGAAGGTTCCTTTTGACGACTTCACTATGGGGGTGCTTCGGGTTTTAAACGTGGCACCCTCGCAGTTGCATCCGAATGGGTGGGCTGCAATCCAGGCATTCCGAGCTCTTTGTATTTTTAATTTTATAGAGCCTTCGGTAAGCGTGTTTCTGTATTACTTTTGTACTCGGCCTAAAGATGGTTTATGGGTTTCTTTGATAAGAAAACCGAAAATGCCTCTTTTCCAGTCATTTACTACCTCTTATAAAAATTTCAAAACTGGTTTCTTTAAGGTAGTTGTTAGGCCGAACATAGGGACTCACCATCTTTATGATACGAGTGGAAAGTCCCTATTTCCGTTCTATTGGGAGCAAAACCCTCGGCGTTATGACAAGTTTCCAAAATCCATGATGACCGAAACAGAACGCGAGGATCTCCTTTTTCTAGAGTCTCTCCCCCGAAAGCTCCCTGCTAGGCAGCTTGTGGCCCTGTTAAATTCTTCCACTGTTTTAGCAGATATGTGTGGTAAGATTTTTGTTCTTTCTTTACTAGTGTTTAAAAGTTTTAGCTTTTGTCACTGACTAAGTATTTTTTGTGTAGGTATTATGGCCGATGCCGGAGGAGATGTATTTTCATTCCGGAATGCCCGGAGGAATCGGGCTCAAGCTGCGGGGAACAAATCTGGAATTGCTTCCGTGCCCCCCATTCCCAAACAACCGACCCCTCGGCCAACTCCAGTAGATACTGTGCCTCCTCCAGCAGGAGAAAAGAAAAGCAAAGATAGAGAGCACAAGAAAAGGCACCGGAGTCATGAGGCTTCGGAAGAAGAAAGGGTTAAGAAGCTGAAGCAACAGACCTTGGGTTTTCTTGCTTCAGCTTCTTAATCTTCTATTAATGCCTTGACCGCCGAAGGCTTTTTTGCTAAAGACTTTCGGCCAAAGAAGATGGTGAGCTCCAACGATATTTCGGATACTGGGAAGGCCATCCTCAACAAAGCCGATGTTGCTGCCAACTGGTCGGCCTTTTGCGAATTTCAGGCGAGGGCCACAGCCGTCGCATATCATTTGTTTGGAAATCCTTTGAAGGAGGCCGATAAATTGAAGGAGGATTTGGAGGAGGCCCAGGCGTCTAATAGACAAGTGTTGGAGGCCAACTTGGCTCTGGCCGACGAGAATGGGCGTTTGAAGGATGAAGTTATGGACCTCTCGGTCAAAGTGCATGATTTAGATACCAAAGTAATAATGGCCGAGAAGGATGCTAAGCTTCAATCTGATGAGATCGAGCGGCTAAGGGCTCTGTTGGCCGAGGCTCGGGAAGAACGGGATGCGGAGCGTGTTGCCAGGGAGAGGTTTCGCTCTTCGGCTGAAGAAAAGATTCTAGCCGAACACGAGGCTGGTTTCCTCCATGGAATGCGGTAAATAACACATTTCTATAATGTTCGTGACCGCAGCATTTTTGACATGGAGAAGGATGTTTATCAAGGGCAGCTGGTGCCTATTGATGATATTCCGAATGATGCCATTCTCGAGAATCCTCTGTATGGTTCGGCTGCTGATGATGGTGCGGATCCTGGGGCCGCTGACGAGGGGGGTGATGAGGAAATCGCTGACGCCGATGTTCATGAGGACTAGGCAAAATAGAATGATTTTTTGTAGTTTTTAGGCCGTTAGAGCCTTTTGATATTTTGTATATATGGACTCGGCCCTTTTTTATGATAATCAAATGAAAAATACATTCTTCCTTTCGGTATTTGTTTAGCTTATTTCGCGTTTTTACTCTTGTCTTGTAATACTTGCATTTTTATTTTTTGGCGAAGTAGAACCGTAAGTGTTTTTCTAGGAAGCGCTTCCTACATTGACGTTTGTCATAAAAATGGTTGAAGAAAATCCGAATGATGCATCCTTAGCCGAGTGGGAGCACTCGGGAGGGAAATCATTTTGAAGAAAATCTGAATGGTGCATCCTTAGCCGAGTGGGAGCACTCGGGAGGGAAACCATTTTGAAGAAAATCCGAATGGTGCATCCTTAGCCGAGTGGGAGCACTCGGGAGGGAAACCATTTTGAAGAAAATCCGAATGGTGCATCCTTAGCCGAGTGGGAGCACTCGGGAGGGAAACCATTTTGAAGAAAATCCGAATGGTGCGCTCAAATGATAATGGCGAAGCGTAAGCCGTTCTTTTAGAATCCTTTTGAAGATATGCCTCATAAAAGCCTTACCCAAAAGCACCCTTCTACATTCTTGTAGGGATTTATAAAATAAAGAGGGAAGAGACAACCTTTTTAACACTTAATGAAAATACATCAACTAAAGTAATATTTAAGATGAGTGGAATTCCAGGTTCTGGGTATTGTTTTTCCTGACAGTTCTTCCAACCTGTACGCCCCATTGTTGAGATTTTGCCGAACTCTGAATGGGCCGTCCCAATTGGCAGCCAATTTTCCTTCCTTGGAGTCTCTTCGGGCATCGCCTTGTACCCTAAGGACCAGGTCTCCTTCTTTAAAGTCCCGAGGCTTCAGTTTTGAGTTGAATCTTCGGGTCATTCTCTGTCTGCATGCTTCGGCATTGAGACGTGCTCGGTTACGTATTTCTTCAACCAAGTCTAGTTCAGATCTCATAGAACTTTCGTTTTCGGAGGTCTCGAAGTTTTGACTTCGGAATGAAGGCTCTCCTACTTCGACTGGGATCATTGCTTCGGTCCCATAAACCATTCTGAAGGGTGTTTCTTTGATGGTTGATTGTGGGGTGCACCTGTATGCCCACAATATCTCAGGTATCTCCTCGGCCCAAGCCCCTTTGGCGGTTCCCAACCTTCTTTTCAGTTCTCCCAGGATGACTTTGTTCGCGGCTTCTGCTTGTCCGTTTGTTTGGGGGTGCTCGACTGAGGTAACTTTATGCTTTATTCCCAAGCCTTCAAGGAAAGAGTTTAACTTCTTGTCCGTGAACTGTAGGCCGTTATCCGTGACGATTGCATACGGAATGCCGAAGCGAGTGATGACATTTTTCCACAAAAATTTCTGTACGTTCTGAGCCGAGATGATTGCCAAAGGCTCGGCTTCTATCCATTTTGTGAAGTAATCGGCAGCCACTATCAAGAACTTGCGTTGTCCTGTGGCTACAGGGAAAGGACCTAAGATGTCGGTTCCCCATACAGCAAAAGGCCAAAGTGACGATATGGAGTGCAATTTATCCGCTGGTTGGTGGATAAGGTTGGCATGTTTTTGGCACTGGCTACACCTTTTTACGTGCTCGGCGCAGTCAGTTTTGAGGGTTGGCCAGTAATATCCTGCTCGGAGAACTCGTGTTGCCATCGTTCGTGCTCCAGAGTGCATGCCACAGATTCCTTCATGCAACTCCTTCATCACGTATTCTGCTTGCTCTTTCTCAAGACACTTTAATAAGGGCATGGAAAATCCCCTTCTGTACAACTCTTCGACTATCATAATGTATCTTGAAGCATTGATTCGCAATCTTTTGGCTTTTTCTTTATTCTCCGGAAGGATTCCTTGTGCCAAGTACTGTTGGATTTCGGTTGTCCACATACTTTTGGCTGTCGAAAGCTGCATGCATTCTTCGGCGGTTATACTTGGTTCAGGCAACGTCTCCTGGATGAAGGTTCTCAACTGTCCGGGTTTTTGGGTAGTGGCTAATTTAGCGAGCCGATCTGCCCTGTCATTGTGTTCTCGGGCTAAATGATTTACCCTTATTTCCTCGAACTCTTGTTTCAGCTGTATGAAAGTGTGATAATACTTCAGCAATTGAGGGTCTTTGACTTGGAAACTACCGTTGATCTGTTCGGCTGCTACTTGCGAATCACTCCAACATTGTACCTTTCGGGCTCCCATCTCTCTGGCCAGTTTGAGCCCAGCTAATAAGGCCTCGTACTCGGCCTGATTGTTGGATGCTTTAAAACTGAATCGTAATGACTGTTCCAACCGTATTTGGTTGGGTCCTTCCAGGATGATGCCTGCACCACTTCCCTTTCGGTTTGACGATCCATCTACATGTACTGTCCACCATTCTTCTTCAAAGGTTTCAGCAGGGTGTAGTTCATTGATAAAATCTGCCAGACATTGTGCCTTGACTGGGCCCCTCGATTCGTACTTTAAGTCGAACTCTGAGAGTTCTACTGACCATGCTATCATTCTCCCTGCTAATTCTGGTTTCCTTAATACCTTTGCAATTGGGCAATCGGTTTTTACAATCACCCGATGTCCTTGAAAGTATTGTCTCAGGCGTCTTGCAGCATTTACTAATGCTAGGGCAGCCTTCTCAATTGTTTGGTACCTGGTCTCGGCTTCCTGTGTACTCGGCTAGTGAAGTATATGGGTGCCTGGCCTTCTTCCTGTTCCTGTACTAAAACCGCACTTATGGCTGCTTGGGAAACCGAGATGTAAAGCACTAGATCTTTTGTAGGTTCCGGTTTTTGGAGTATGGGCGGGGCCGAGAGGGTCTTTTTTAGTTCTTGAAAATCCTCTTCACACTGTTGGTTCCATGAAAAGTTCTTAGCTGTTTTCAGCAAACGCATAATGGGTTTTACCTTCTCGGCGATTCTAGGCAGGGATCGTGATAGAGAGGCAATTCTCCCTGTGAGTCTCTGGACATCCTTTGGGGTTCTCGGGCTTTTCATAAGAATAACCGCTTCGCATTTATCTGGGTTGGCTTCTATGCCTCGGCATGTTAACATAAAGCCCAAGAATTTTCCCCCTTGGACGCCGAAGACACATTTTTCAGGGTTTAGGCGCATGTTATGTTTCCTGAGTTTCTCGAAGATCTCTTCGAGGTCCTTTGCGTGTTCGTCAGGCATGGAAGATTTAACAACCATGTCGTCGACATACACCTCTAGGTTTCGTCCTAGCTATTTTTGGAAAACTTTGTCCATCAATCTTTGATAAGTGGCTCCTGCGTTTTTCAGGCCGAAGGGCATTACTTGGTAGCAAAAATTGGCTGATTCGGTTATGAAAGCTGTCTTGTCTTCATCTGGAGGGTGCATTCGGATTTGGTTGTACCCTGAATAAGCATCCAAAAAACTAAGACAAAGATGTCCAGCTGCCCCATCGACCAATCTGTCAATGTTTGGTAGCGGGTAGGCGTCTTTTGGGCAAGCTTTATTCAAATCCGTGTAGTCTGTGCACATCCTCCATCTTCCATTTGCCTTCTTTACCATGACCACATTGGCTAACCAAGTGGAATACTTAACCTCTCGGATAAAATTGGCGACTAACAATTTGGACACTTCTTCTTCTACTGCTCTCCTCCTATCCTCCCGCATCTTCCTTTTCTTTTGCGAAATTGGTCTTGCTTCTCGGCATATTGCCAATTTGTGGCAATGGAATTTTGGGTCAATGCCAGGCATGTCGGCGGCCTTCCAGGCAAAGAGATCGGCGTTTTGTTTTACTACTCTCTGAATCCGAAACCTGCCCTCTTCGGACAGATTGTTTCCGAGGTATGTAATTTGAGTTTTTTCTTGCCCAATTTGAAATGTATGGACTTCCTCATTCGGCTTTACCTGTTGGTCCTCGATTCTGGGATCGAGATCCAACGTTTGGTGCGAGGGTTCAGCCGCCGAGACCATGTGTACTGACTTGCTGTCGTCTTCCCTTAGTTGAGTAACCTTGAGACTGGCTAAGTAGCATTCTCTGGCCGCCTTTTGGTCCACGTGGACCGTAACGACCATGCCTCAGTTTGATGGAAATTTCATGGCTAGATGCGGAGTGGAGACTACGGCTCCAAGAGTGTTCAAAGACGGTCGTCCGAGTAGTATGTTGTACGAAGTGTTGGCGTGCACCACAATGTATCTCACTCTTATGGTCTTGTACTCCTTTCCCTCATACCCGAAGGTCGTGTCCAACTCTATACATCCTCTGGTGTTAACCCTCTCGCCAGAGAATCCGACTAAGGGTTCGTCATACGGCATGAGCTTCTTCTCTGGTGTGTCCAGTTGTTTGAATGTGTTCCAGTATAGGATGTCGGCCGAGCTTCCTTGATCTATTAGGGTCTTCCGGACTGTGCACTCAGCCACATCTACACTGATGACCATTGGATCATCTTGCATTGGGTCGGACCCCTGAAAGTCCGCATCTGTGAAAGTGATGGGTGGCATTTTGAGTTTGTTTGTAGTTGAAGTCATGTTGACTGACCGGACTAGCCGGAGGTGCTTTTTTCGGGCCGAAGAAGTGCTTCCTCCTCTCGCAAATCCTCCGGCAGTCGTGTTGATGACCCTCCTAGGATTAGAGGGTTTTATGTCTTGTCGTTCCCTGGACCTGCTCCTTTGTCTTTCGTCGCTCCTGACATGGCTAAAGTCCGTTCTATAGGTTCTGTCATTGTCTTTATATCTCCAAAAATGAGACCTTTCGGTCCTTGGATCATGGACGAAATCTTTAAGGTGTCCCATTTTGATGAGGTCTTCTATTTTGTCTCTAAGGGCGGCGCATTCCTCAGTGGAGTGACCTTTATTGCGGTGGTATCGGCATTGTTTGCTGTAATCGGCCTTAGGGGGAGTGTTGGCCCTCTTCGGCATGGCCAAAATTTCTGTGGCCAGAGCCTGTTTGAGTATTCGGGATCAACTAGTGTTAAGCGGCGTATAAGTCGTATACCTGGAGCCACGGTACTCCTTCTCCTTGCTGATCTTGTCTTTTCCCTTTCCTTGATAATCCTTTTCTTGTTCTCTCTTCCTTGGGTTGGTCTTTGCTTGGACCTGGCTTCTGTATTCGGATAATTCTTCCATTTGCATGTATCTTGCTGCTCGTCGTCGGAGGTCATCCATGTCAAGAGCCGGCTTTTTGCAGAGACTGTTGACGAAGGCTCCTGGCTTAAGAGCCGTCACTAACTGGTGCATGGCCACCGCCGAGTCTAGGTTTCGAATGTTTAAAGCAGTCCTACCGAACCTTTCCATGAACACTCTTAGAGATTCCCCTTTTTCCTTCCGAATATTGACTAGTGCCACTGAAGTTAGATGATGGGGTCTGCTAGTTGCAAATTGATTGCCGAATCTGGTCACCAACGTCTCGAAGCTGTCGATGGAGTTCGGTGGTAGGCAGGTAAACCAACTGAGGGCGTGTCCTTTGAGGGAGGTGGGGAACACCCTACATAGAACGGCATCTTCAGAGGTGTATAAACTGATTTGGGTTACATACACATCTACATGTTCATCTGGATCCGTGCTACCATCGTATCGGTCCAGACTGAGGTTCTTCCAGTTTGGAGGAAGGGGAGTTTCCATAATTCCTGAGACAAAAGGGTGCCTACAGGGACGTGACTGACTGTTAAAGGTAGAAAAGGAAGGCCGATTCGTCGTACCCTGCATGCTAAGGTTGATGATCGACTCCTCTTCAGGATGTTTGTCTGGTTTCTGATTTTCTTGTCTCCTGGATCGGTTCAAGTCCCTCAACTCGGCATTTTCTTGGCGAAGGGCTGACAACTCCTGAGCGTGCTGTTGCCTTATTGCCGAAATGTCGGCTCGCAACTGCCTCAAGTCTGACGAAAGATTTGTCTGATCTTCCACCAGGTTTTCGTCGACGAGACGTTCTTCCATGTGCGCGTGACTTCAAGTAGTAACCATTCTTTGTGAGGCTGCGGGGAAAGTTTTACCGGGCCCCACGGTGGGCGCCAAAATGTTCCTGTCGTGGGATAAGGGGAGGCCTTCGACCGTCTCTTTGTGTTCTAAGATCTCTTTGTAATTTGTCCGAAAGGTGGGGTGCCTGCAATAAACACTCCAACGTTTAAGTTAGGGTTCGGCGCAGAGCATTTAATGTATGTAATAAATGAGAATTCAGAGAGTTTACCTTGGGGAGCGGATCCCCTTTTTATACGTATTCTTATTGGGCTTGGGCCTTCATGGGCCTTGGCCCTTTTCTTAATCATATGTCTGTGGTAATTAAGAGTACTTAATTACCTTTTAGCCTTATGTTTACGTTGTCATTAGTTACTAATGGTGCATATATCTCTACCAGTGTTCGGCCTACTTGAGCCGAATACTACCATTTAGGCCCGAGGTGAGGGGTTTAGGGGTCTTCGGCTTTATAGATGTCGAATACTCCTGTCTGCTGAACGGACCATACGGCGTTGGGGTGTTCGGCTATGCTTCGGGTACCGAACACCTGTTCATACTGTCGGGGGTATTCGGTTTATATGTGTTGCCGAATACCCCAACTAGTACACAATTATTATGCTTGCAGGAGACCAAAAAAGAAAAGGTTGATAAATTCATTGTTCAAGCTATTTGGGGTGAAAGCATGGTGGAATGGATTGAACTTCCAGCAATTGGTACAGCGGGGGGACTTTTGTGCGTTTGGAATAAGGATGTGTTTATGTTGGAGGATCACTTTTTGGGTGCGGGTTTCATTGGTTTGGTGGGCACTTGGAAGGAAGGTGGTATGAAAGTTGTTATTGTCAATGTTTATGCACCTTGTGAGGTTTCTCAAAAAAGAAGACTTTGGGAACAATTAAAAGAAAAAAGGGAGAATAGTAGCATCGAGTTGTGGTGTCTTTTGGGAGATTTTAACTCTATAAGGAAAGCATGTGAGAGGAAAGGTGAAGGTAGAAGTGGAGAATCTAGTGGTGATTGCAATCTTTTCAACCAATTCATTGAGGACATGATGTTAGAGGATGTCCCATCAATAGGAAGAGGCTTTACTTGGTATAGACCAAACGGGAGATCTAAGAGCCGGATTGATAGGTTCTTGGTCTCTAGAGAGTGGATTAGAAAATGGCCACATTGTCTACAAGTCATCTTGGATAGGTGCATTTCCGAGCATTGCCCTATTCTCTTGAAAAGTGATGTGGTGGATTGGGGTCTCAAACCATTACGGGTTTTGGATTGTTGATTCCAAGATAAAAGCTTTGTGGAGAAGGTAGAATAGGTATGTAGGGAGATGTCTTTTCATGGGTGGGGTGCTTATGTGCTAAAAGAAAAATTCAAAAGTTTGAAGAAATGGTTGAAGGAATGGAATGCTAAAGAGTTTGGGGACATGAATAAAATGAGTAAAGAGATTGTAGGAAAATTGAATGCTCTTGATTTAAAAGAGGAGAGGGGGATATTATTGGAAGAGGAGGTAAAGGAGAGAATTGAACTCCAAGAAGTGTTTTGGAAGGTTTCTAGGAGGAATGAATGCATTCTAAGACAAAAAGCAAGAACTAAGTGGATGGTGGAGGGGGATAGCGATACAAAATTCTTCCATTCTACTAGAAATTGGAAAAGGAGTAAAAATATGCTTAGGGGCTTGGTCATAGATGAGAGGTGGGAGGGGGATCCAAACAAAGTGAAGGAGGAAGTAAAATACAACTTTCAAGAAAGATTTCTAGAAGATGTATGGGAAAGACCAAAACTTGATGGGGTTAACTTCAAGCAAATCTCAAACGATGAAAGAGTGGAACTAGTGGCTTGCTTTGAGGAGGAGGAAATTAAAGAAGCCGTTTGGGAATGTGGTAGTTTGAAAAGTCCCGGTCCTGATGGATTCAACTTCAAATTCATCAAAGCTTTTTGGGAAACTGTTAAGGGTGATATTAGAAGATTTCTTGAAGAGTTTCATTCTAATGGTGTTCTTCCAAAAGGTTGCAACCCCTCTTTCATTGCTCTTATCCCTAAGGTAATAGATCCACAACATCTTGGTGAGTATAGAACTATTTCCCTTGTTGGGTGTATGTATAAAATTCTTGCAAAGGTTCTTGCCAAGAGATTGAAAAAAGTGCTTCCAAGGGTCATTGTTCTCAAGCAAAGTGCTTTTTTGGAAGCAAGGAACATTCTCCATAGTGTTGTTGTAGCTAATGAAGTTGTGGAGGAGGCCAAAAGAAGGAAGAAAAATTGTTTGGTGTTTAAAGTTGACTTTGAGAAAGCTTATGATTTGGTAAATTAGGGGTTTTTATTCTACATGCTACATAGATTGGATTTTTGTGAAAAGTGGATTGGATGGATCCGACAATGTCTTGTGTCTACTCATATTTCAGTTTTGGTAAATGGAAGCCCCACTATTGAACTTGTGCAAAAAAAAGGACTTAGACATGGTGATCCATTGACACCTTTTTTGTTTAATATTGTGGAAGAAGGATTAAGCGGCTTGATGAGGGAAGCAACATCAAATATATGATTCAATCTTTATTGGTGGGTAAAGATAAGGTGGCAACTAGTCTTCTTCAATATGCTGATGACACTCTTTTTTTTTGGGTAAGCAACTCACTACAATGTGGTCCTCATTAAAAGCATGTTGAGATGTTTTGAATTAGTGTCCGGCCTTAAAGTAAATTTTTTAAAAGTAGCATTGGAGCCATTGGGATTGGAAGAGACTTGTTAGAGAGTTTTTCGGAGGTATTGAATTGTAGGTTGATGAGGGTACCTTTCTTGTATCTTGGTATACCGGTTAGAGCTAACCCTAGAAAGGAGTCTACTTGGAGCCCTATCATTCGAAAAATCAAAAAGCAGCTTTCTCCTTGGAAACATAGAGTCATGTCTTTTGCCGCAAGAGTGTGTCTCATAAACTCGGTACTATCTTCTCTTCCTCTCTTCTATCTTTCTTTTTTCAAAATGCTGATGGGAGTAGCTAAAAAGATTGTGAAGCTACAAAGGGACTTTTTGTGGGGGTGTGAGGAGGGGAAAAAAAAGATGGCGTGGGTTAAGTGGGAGAAAATTTGTTGTTCAAAGGATAATGGGGGTTTAGGTGTGAAGGATGTGGTTTTTTTTAATGATTCTTTACTCGCTAAATGGAGATGAGGTCTTTTTCATCAAGAAGAAAGCCTTTGGAAGGAGATCCTTAACTCTAAATATGGTGGTTGGAGGGGACTTATAGATAATGAGTGTCATTCCTTTTATTCTTGGTGGTGGAGAAACTTAAGGAAAGTTTGGGGGGGGGGGGGGTGAAAATAGCGAGAGGTAGTTCGACGGTATGACGAAGTGGAAAATTGGGGATAGTGGCAAAACTCTTTTTTGGGAAGATAGATGGTTAGGTTAACAAAGCTTGATTGATTTATTCCCTAGGCTTTTTGTGATTTCAGAATAGCAAAATGTTTTCATAAAAAAAAACTTGGGTTTCTGGGAGGGTGATACTTGGCATTGGAACTTAAAGTGTGTGGAGTCATAAGATGAATAAGGACCCTCAATTATTTTGATTTTATGAAAAACAAATATTAAGTAAAAAGATTGCATCTTATAAATGCCAACAGACGAAAATGTTGTATCTGCGTCTGTAAGATACAGATGATACGCAGATAGACGCTTAAGTCTGAAGAAGCATTTAAAGGCATAGTAAATGCACTATCATTTTGTAATCTGTTTTACAGAGAATATTCATAGAATATCCTCCTAGGATCTGTCAAAGTACATAAAGGGAAACAAAAAGAAGAGTCAAAGTTTCAGAAGTTTCCCTCGCCTTAAAAGACGCGCTACAGCTAGGAATAAGTACTTGTCTGAGCAAGCGATGTGACCTTTGCAACATAAGGATATGGAGTATATCTCAAGAAAGATAAGCAGATTGCTTTATCAGTTTAGAATGACTAGTTGGTGACAAGCATTTAATGTTCACATTAAATACCCCTCAACCACCTTCTTTCAGACGCTGGTCAGACGCAAGAAAGAAGACTGTTTAGAGACAACGGTTACTTCCTCAACAAGTCTATATATAGAAGAAGATTTGAAGTGTTGAATAACACACACGAACTGAATTCAAAATTCAAGCATTCTTTCAAGCCTTCATTCTTTCTTTTGTAAAAATTCTATCCGTTAAAAAGCTCTCAAATCACTTTGCATATCCTGAGAGAAAAAGAGTTAGTTCTTAATCTTGTATATTCGTCTGTAAGACGATAATTAAAAAGTCTGTGCGCCCTTCCAAAAACAAATATTGTGATTTGTTTTAGAGCTAGAAGTGGCTTGGTAGTAAAGAATACTTGGATTTTTAGCTTGGAGAGGCTAAGTGTGAAAAACTACTTGGGTGAGCCAGAAGTGGCAGTGAACAATACTTGTAACTTGTGAAAGTTAGTGGAACTAGGTGGTTTGCCAAGAACTGGACGTAGTCTCGGGGTGAGATGAACTAGTATAAAATTTTGTGTTGTCTTTCTTGCTCTTTTATCTCTTATAACTATTTGAACTGACTCTGTCTTGTGATTTAAATCTGTTTTCTTAAAAAGGGCTTTCATCTGTGTACTATCATTTGTTAAAATGTTTTCTTCAAAAACGATATCTTTTGTTCAACAGACGTTACACGCTATTTATAAAAGTTTGCGAAAATTTTATAAATCACAATTCAACCCCCCCTTCTTGTGATTTTTGCCTTTACAGTTTGGTATCAGAGCTCAGCCTCTAAGGGTTGAGCACCTGACCGTGTCTAGAGAAAAAGATCCAGTTGGCTAGTCATGACAATCAGTTCATTCCCGAAGGAGCCTCTCTAACAAGGCCTCCAGCCTTTCTTGGAGATGATTTTCCCTACTGGAAAGACCGCATGGAAATGTACATTAAGTCAAATCAATATCAACTGTGGAACATCATCATACATGGAGATATTCTCATCACAAGGCCTGAAGATCAATGGACTCAAGATGATTACAACATTCTTCAACTCAACAACAAAGCCAGATATACTATGACCTGCGCCTTAACCAGAAATGAGTACAAGAAGATACGTAGACTAAAATCAGCCAAGGAGATTTGGGATTCCCTCTGCACCAACTATGAAGGAACAGAAGATGTTCAACTGAGGAAAGCTGCCACTCTGACCAAACACTATGAGAGTTTCTCCATGAAAGAAGGAGAAAGTGTTGATGATATGTTTGGAAGACTTCAGGTTCTTCTTTCAGACCTGGAATCTCTTGGACATACATATACTAAAGCTCAGATTAATTTAAAGATTCTTGATAGTATGCCCAAATTGTGGGAACTCAAGACCACAGCTATCCAAGAGGTAAGGAACATGAGAACCTTCTCTTTGGATGAGTTGCTGGGAGTTCTACGAGTACATGAAGTGCATCTGCAGAACTGAGACCAATTGCCTACAAACAACGCTAACAATTTCATTGCTCTCAAAGTTGGTGAAACAAGTACCATCAAGGAAGAAAAGAAAAGAGCCTCCAAGTCTCTGAAAGTTCAAACAGAAGAATCAGACGAAAGCTCTGCCGAATCTACAGACGATGAGGTTATCCTCATGGCTAGGAAATTCAAGCAGATGCTGAAAAAGAAAAACAAGTTCAGACAGTCCTCTAGAAAGAAAGACTCCAGATTCAAAAGAAAAGATAAGGAGGGCAATCAAGAGATCATCTGCTTCGAATGCAGAAAGCCAGGACATATGAAGTCTGAGTGTCTGTGGTTAAAGAAAAAGAAGTCCTACAGTGGCAAGAAAAAGAAGAAGAGTCTGATGGCCACATGGGACGACTTAGACAGTGAGCAAAGCAGCAGCTCAGACGATGAACAAGCAAATATCTGTGTGATGGCAGAGATAGAAGAAAAAGTTGAGGTAAAAACTTGTTATGAATCTGAAAGCTCATCTGGTTCTTTATAAGACGATGAAGAAGAGATGCTTTATGACGTTTTACTTTAGAACTGTCATATGATCTCTTAGCAATGTAAAAAATTTAAACAAAAACTCAAACAATCTGTTTGTGAAATAGAATTGCTGAAAAAATCTAATGCAGAACTAGAAGAAAAAGTCAAGACTCTGGAAGAGAGCCTAAGTCAAACCAGCAACCCTAGTCAAACAAACGATTCATCCATAGTTGAAAAACTAAGGGAAGAAGTAGCCTGTTTAACTAAGGATTTTGGGAAGTTTTTGGAGAGTTCTAACACTTTCACTATACTTTTAAAATATCATTAACATCCCCATGATAAATCTGGTTTAGGCTTAGAAAAAGATGCATCTACTTCTACTCAGTCTGATCCAGACAAATGTGACTTCTGTGGAAAATCTGGGCACTCCAAGTTCAAATGCATACACAAGAAGAAGCAAATGTCTAAGGGCACTAATGCTACTGGACCCAAAAAGATTTGGGTACCAAAGTTTTAGATTATTCCTATTTCAGATATCCTTGGTAGGAAAAGGCAAGGGTTTGAGTTGGTACCTGGACAGTGGCTGCTCACGACACATGACGAGAGAAAGGTCTATGTTCCTAGACCTAAAGCCAGTTGAAGGCGGAGCAATTGCCTTTGGAGGCATGGAAAAAAGACGCATCTCAAGCGTAGGAAAAGTTGGTATGTCCTCCCTAACCTCCATAGACAACGTCCTATATGTTGAAGGTCTGAGGTATAACCTACTTAGCATAAGTCAATTGTGTGACAATGGTTATATAGTCTCCTTCAACAAGGACAAATGTATAGTTAAAACAGATGATGATAAGTTTGTCTTTTCTGCTAGACGACACAACAATCTGTATGAAATTGATCTCGTAGATCTTAGCAAGCAGAAGGTAACATGTCTGTTATCAGGAGAGGATGAAAGATGGATTTAAAATAAAAAGCTTGGGCATGTGAATCTGAAACACATTTCAAAACTTTTGAAAAAGGGTTTAGTAAGAGGATTGCCTGAGATTTCTTGGAAAACCCATATTCTCTGTGAAGCATGTCAAAAGGGGAACAGATTAAAACATCTTTCAAATCTAAAAATATTGTTTCCACCGACCGTTGCAACTCTTGCATATGGATTTATTTGGTACTACTAGACATGGGTATTGTAGATGACTATTCAAGATATACATGGGTATACTTCCTAGGCCATAAGCATGAGTCTTTCAAAGTCTTTGAAATATTTTGTAAATGAGTTCAAAATGAAAAAGGTTTTTGCATCTCCAGCATCAGAAGTGATCATGGAACTGAGTTTGAGAATGCTGAGTTCAAATCTTTCTGCGAAAAGAATGGGATTTTCCACAACTTCTCTTCACCGAGAACACCTCAGCAAAATGGGGTAGTTGAAAGGAAAAATTGAACTCTGCAAGAGATGGCTAGAACCATGCTCTGTGAGAACTCTCTACCTAAACACTTCTGGGCAGAGGCTGTAAACACTACCTGTTATGTCCAAAACAGTACTGATCAGACCTATGATTGAAAAGACTCCCTATGAACTATGGAGAGGAAGAAGACCCAACATTGCTTACTTTCATCCCTTCAGATGTGAGTGTTACATCTTAAACACCAAAGATCAATTGAGAAAATTTGATTATAAGGTGGATAAGGGTGTCTTTCAGAGTTTTCAATACAAGGACCTTAGTTGTAAAAGAATCTATCCATGTTAAGTTCAATGATGGATTAACGTCTGATAGGAGACTATCAGATCTTGAGGATGATTTTGCAGATATACAAATAGGTTCATCTGTAGCACCAAAGTCAAATGAAATTCAACCTCCTCAGGAAATTCTTCCTCAGATTGAAGGAGCGTCTAACTCTCAACCAAAGACAAGGGACTGGAAATTCGTAACCTATCATCCACAAGATCATATCATAGGAGATCAGAAAGAAGGCGTAAAGACCAGATCATCCTTCAGAGATCAAGCATCCTATGCTTTCGTATAAGAAATAGAGCCAAAAATGATAAACAAAGTCCTGGCAGATGATGACTGGATCTTAGCCATGGAAGAAGAATTGAACCAGTTTACCAGAAACGACTTATGGACCCTAGTTCCCAAACCAAAGAACAAAAGCATCATTGGAACAAGATAGGTCTTTAGAAATAAACTGGATGAGGAAGGAAAGGTGGTAAGAAACAAAGCTAGATTAGTAGCTCAAGGCTATAATCAGCAGGAAGGTATAGACTTCACCGAAACCTTTGCTCCTGTAGCTAGATTAGAAGCTATAAGAATCATGCTTGCTTTTGCTGCTCATAAAAACATTAAACTTTTTCAAATGGATGTTAAGAGTTCCTTTTTAAATGGTTTTATTGAAGAAGTTTATGTTAAGCAACCTCTTGGTTTTGAAGATTCCACTCTTACAGATCATGTTTTTAAACTCAAAAAGGCTCTATATGGTCTGAAGCAAGCACCTTGTGCTTGGTATGACAGACTGAGCTCTTTTCTTTTAGAAAATGGTTTTATGAGAGGGAAAGTAGACACTACTCTTTTCAGAAGATAAGTGGGCAAATATTTCATTATAATTCAAATTTATGTAGATGATATTATCTTTGGAGCTACTAATGAATCTTTATGCAAGGATTTCTCTGATCTAATGAAAAGCAAGTTTGAAATGAGTATGATGGGAGAACTTAAGTTCTTCTTAGGACTTCAGATTAAACAAGATAGCAAAGGGATCTATATTCATCAACAAAAATATACAAGGGAGCTTCTTAAAAAATTCAAAATGGAAGATGCTAAACCAATGAAAACACCTATGCATGCTTCCAGTCCCTTGAGCAAAGACGAATAAGGTAAAGCAGAAGAACAGACGATCTATAGAGGTATGATTGGCTCACTTTTTTATCTTATAGCCAGTAGACTTGATATTATGCATAGCGTCTGTCTGTGAGCTAGATTTCAGTCAGATCCTAGAGAGTCTCATCTTAAAGCTGTTTAAAGGATCTTACGCTATCTAGTAGGCACCGCTAACCTTAGTCCGTTCTATAAGGAAAATCAAGATTTTAGGTTAGTAGGATACTGCGACGCAAACTATGCAGGAGACTTGATATTATGCAGATCCTAGAGAGTCTCATCTTAAAGCTGTTTAAAGGATCTTACGCTATCTAGTAGGCACCGCTAACCTTAGTCCGTTCTATAAGGAAAATCAAGATTTTAGGTTAGTAGGATACTGCGACGCAAACTATGCAGGAGACAAAGTTGAACGAAAAAGTACAAGTGGAGGATGCCACTTTATAAGATCCCGTCTCATTTCATGGGCGAGCAAGAAGCAAAACTAAATTGCCTTATCTACTGCAGAAGCTGAATATGTGTCTGCTGCAAGTTGCTGATCACAGTTGTTGTGGTTAGAATATCAATTAGAAGATTACTCTAGTTTTGAAAACAATATACCTGTATATTGTGACAATACCAGTGCAATCAATCTATCAAAAAATCCCATACAACATTCTAAGGCAAAGCATATTGAAATCAGATATCATTTCATTCATGATTATGTTCAAAAAAGTGTTTTCGATATTAAGTTTGTAGATATAGATCACCAATGGGCTGATATCTTTACAAAATCTTTGTCTGAAGAACGTTTCATCTGTATTAGGAATCATCTGCATATGCACATGTTTTCAGATTAATGTTTGCATTTCATCAGACGATACTCTTCGTCTTATTCTTTTCATTAATCTGTTGGAACTAATATGTGTTCAAGTTTATAGACGATAAAATGTCCCACGTTCACAACGGTTATAAGTCTTTTCGTTTTCTCTCAAAACGTGCGCCGCCTTTTTCGTCATGATGAGACAGTTTTTGAAATGTTTTTAATGTTTTTAAAATCGCTCTTTTTATGACGTTTTCTCTCCCTTCTCATCCCCTATGGTATAAAAGGACATAGTCTCTAAAGAAGAAGGTTCCTTTGATCTTTCTAATCTCTCTGAAATTTTTTGAGTTTCTCAAAACCTTCAAAGATCAAAACTTTCTCATCTTTTATTTTCTAAAAACCTAAACTTTCTGTGAACAAATGGAACCAAAGAAACAAGTCTCATCTTCTGCTACACCTCTCATCTGCAACATGGACGAAGCCACTACAACCTTTCCAGAAGAGCTTTTCATCCCTAGAAAGTGGGCGAGCCAGAAGGAGCTGGCAAAGGAAGGTTTCGATGTTCTGGACATGTTCACCAGAGTTGGGTGGACCAACTTTGTTGGAAAACACAGCATCTGGTACCATGGTCCCTATGATCTCTTCTGGGGGACAACAAAGATGGAGGATGACCAATGTATCAGGGGCACGATTGGTCAGACGACTGTAGAAATCAGCCCTGCAACCATAGCTAAGGCTATTGGTTGTGCTGAAGAGGGACTGACCTTTGACAAAGACTGGGAGAAGACCATTACTCAGAAGACGGTGGATAAACTTCTCTACGATGGGGTAAGACCAGCAGATGAAGACCCCAAGAAGAGAGCTGCAGCCATGAAGATCTTTCTCAGGTCTGCCAACATGGCCCACATTTGCAGACTTCTTCACAACATGCTCTTCAACATCGTGCTCCCAAGGATAGGGTCAAGGGACCACGTAAGCGAAAGGGATAGATTCTGCATCTATAACATTGTCATAGGAGAGAAGATCAATCTTCCATATCTAATCTTCTCTCATCTAGAGCAAGCCTTCAAAGACAGATTCTCCATGAAGAAGTAGAAGAACCCCATCCCTTACTGTATGTTGTTCACTCAACTAATAAGGGATGTTGGTGTTGATCTGACAGAGTTTGAAGCTTCTGGAGGACCTACACAGGTGACAGGAACCACCTTTATGAGAATGGGAATAGCTCACATGTTCCTTGAATGGGTAAAAAGGCAAGGAACTAAGGTGAAGAAGGAGCCCAAGGAGGAATCATCTGACGAACCTGCGTCTATTGCAGACACACAAACTCTACCCCTACCCCAAACCTACATAGACCAAACCAACCACCAGACACACTCAACTTCCTTCCTCAGACCAACCCAAGAAGCCCAAATAACAACCATCTTCAGATCCTCCCTCATCCTTAAAGAGAAAGGTTTCAGAAGCACCATCTGAACCAATCCCTGAACCTCCCCTCAAAAAGCCTTTCACCAGAACCACCAAAATCCGCATCATCATGAAAGCCAAACTCACCACCTCACCAGAATCCCAATCTGAACTGCAACCTTCACCTTCCCAAAAATCTGATGCAGCCCCTTCTAAACCTCACACCTCTCTAAAGCCTAAGCCTGCACCCAAGCCCAAACCTTCATCTTTTCCTCCACTGGATGACAAGAAAGAAGCAGTCACTATAAGGAAGGCTTAAGAACTATCTCGCAAGGAAGCTGCCAAGAAGGCAAAGCTAGATAAAAGCCTTCAGGAGAAGGAGCATATTGAGTTAGAACAATCTGCAATAGAGTCTGTTAAGACTCTATCAGCTGAAGAGCTTAAGAGAAAGACTGCTGAAGAAGCTTTGGCCCCTACAGTTGACCCTGCAGAGGAAGAAGCAATGGAAGAAGCCGTTATTGAGTCCGTCAAGACTCTGTCTGAAGAAGAACAGAGGCAGGAGCCATAAATGATCTGGGGAGAATTGAATCTGCCCTGATTCAAGTAGCCGAAATAGCGTCTGCAGAGGTTGATGATAAGCAACTGGAGTTTCAAATGCTCACGGTAGACGATGATGCAGACGAAGCAGAAATAGAAGAACTAAATGAAGCTATTCTTCAGTCTGCTTTAGAAGCCAACATCCAAGGTCTAGATATTGGCGAAGACCTGGTTGAAGCTAATGACTCTGGTCCTTGCGTCATCTACAGACTAGTCATTGAAGCGGATGAAAGGAAAGTAGAGAAGCACCTGGCACAATCTGACGTAGATCGCGCTGTAAAGCAAATGACAATTTATGGTGGCTCATCATCTGTACCCACATATGAACTTCAGACTCAGACTGCTAAAGAATTCCAGACTCTGACTGAAGATGAACTATGTAGACGCAGAAGGTATGCTGCCAATGTCACTCTCTCTCTGGGGTACATATATGAAAGTATAGCTCTAGACTTAACTCCTAAGTATAGAGGCTACTACTAGATCATCAGACGTAGCCCCAACATATCACTTCCTCCAGTGCAACACCAACAGACCCAGATGTCAATGTCAGATACTACCATGGGTGGAAGCGACCTAGAGTCATTGAATGGGAATGCTGCAATAGGGAATGGAGGAGGAAGGGTATCTGCACTAATGAGGATCAAGCTTTCTTACTTGATTCCATCAACTTCGTAGAGTTGTGGAAGAAAAGTGTTCCTAGGATTGATCCCTTCAATCTTCCCAACCATGAAGTTCTTCCAGAAGAAGAAATGCATGCTCTCTCATGCTATAAGGAGGAACCTTAATTCAGGATCTTTTGTCCTCGACAGACTTCACCACCTGCTCTTAACACTCTCATTTTTTAGCACAACCCACGTGGCAGACGAAGTTATCCCCCTGAAGCCTCAATCTGGTGACAACTTTAAGTGCTAACTGATGAGGTACCATTCTATGAGCCTGTCAACCTACAACAGATGATGGGTATGCTAGCATACCTCAATGTAATTCTCCCCTGGAATCATGCTGGGCCGGGACATTCTGTCTATTTTGAAGATCTTAACTTGGATGATCCAGAAGCAAGTCCAACTTTTCATCTTTGGGAATCTTCAGACTACTCTACAGAGTTATGTATGAAGCTGCAGAAGTATAAGGAGGAGATAAAAAAGAGGCAAAACTCCTTTAGACAGATCCAAAGAAGAGCACAGACGCTGCCTCATTTTCTCGGCACACAATTTCACTGTGTGGCCTCAAATCAAACCCAATTCAAGCTTGCTCTGAACAAGGTTATCCCTATCCTTCCTATCTTGAATTATAAGGGTAAAGAGAAAGTTGAAGAAGAAGATACTCCTCGAAGATATATTCGCGTACGAAGAGATAGACCCTTCAGACTAGATATTGAAGCCATCTTTCATAAATCAGTTGCTGAAAGAACGTCTGAAGACTTACAGACCATCAGACGAGTCTGAAAGTTTGATGCTTTCTGCTCTGGTCTGGAGCCTGAAGACAAGCCCCCTATAGACGGGTATCATCTGAAGATTGACAGATGCTATCAATGCAAAGGGCATTAGCCTTTTCTCTCTGAGTCCAGCACCTTCGAGCTCATGCCTTAGAAGTCCACCTTCTACTATCAATCTGATAGGGACTTCTCTTTTGTGGTGGATCTTCCTTATTCAACGTTCTTTTTTAACAAGCTTATTTTGGGGATTGTTCAAGAACCAAATGATGCCATTGTGCCATATGTAACATCCTCATTTTATTATTTGTACGCATTTATATATATACATTATGAACACTTATGCACTGTATTTTATAGAACTTTATGAACATATTTTCTTAATGAAATTAATACAGTTCTACTCAGAAGAATTTTCTGAATTTCCAAATGTCTTTGTTTTTGCTGAAATTGATTGTTGACTGGACTGCTATGTCAGACAGCTGTCCAGGATAAATTTTCAAGTATAGAATTTTGAACTCAATTATAACTTAAAAGAAAGATAATAGAATATAGATTAAAAATATATACAGATAAAGAATTAAAATGCTTATTCAGAATTGTTAGGATTTTCTGAAAGTTAGAACTTTGAGGAATTATTACGGTAAAATTCTAAGATAGAAAATTAAGCGAAAATTTGTAGGGCATCTATAGAATTATCTAATAATTGTAATATACTTAGAATAATTATTAAAAATGTTTAACCAAGAAAATTTTAATTTAGAACCTTAACCAATCAAAAAGTGACAACTTAGGCTTTTCTAATGTCACTAAATTAAGCTAATTAGGCTTGGATTAAGAGATAAGTAAGACACTACCCCAAGGTTTTTGATAGTGAGGAATCCAATGGTGATGTTATTTTCTTCAAATTCTAATCACATTGTAAAATAATTAGCAGCCCTAATTACCTTCTAAAATTTTCTACAAAGTTCTTGAAATGTTGACTTTTGGGGTAGGCAAGTGACTTGGAACTCCTTGGCTGTCCAAGTGAGCTGGAAAGGCTTGGCAAGTGGACTGCCCTTAGTCCAATAGAGCTTCTGGACGTGCAGGGCAGCAGCTGGACTTGAAGGCAAAGTCCAATTTGGTTAATAATTTGTTTAAAGAAACATTAAACGTAAGCAAAATGGAAAAAGTCACCAAAGCTAGCATTTTCCCAAAACAGAACCGTGAGTCTCCAAAACCCAGCAGCTGCAGTTTCAATTTTCTTTACATCTTAAACTCATCATCTCATCCCAAATTAAGAAACCAAACCATCCAAACTCCTTAAACCCTAAGCTAATTCGGCTAGTAGAGAAAGAAATTGGAGGAAATCTCAAAAATCCCAACAAGACCAAGGAGTGAGGGAGAAAGGGATTCAAGGCTTTTTCTTCAATTAAAGAGTTTAAGGTAAGGATCTAGGCATTTAATTTCAATTAGAACCCTTGGAATTAGAAGAAAACATGTTGTAGGGTTAGATTCAATTTGTGACCTAGAATCATGAAAACTTGAAATTTATTTAGGGGTTTTGTGTTTTTGATGCTTGTGATTGTAATTCATGGATTGGAATGAGGTGTGATTGAATTTTTAATGTGTTGTGATGGTTGGAATTGGAGTTTGTTGCTTTGGAAAATATGTTGAGAATGGTAGTGAGACCATTCGGCCAGCCCTAAATGCAAGGGATATTATGTGGAAATTTTTGTAAAACCAAGGGCAAAGTGGTCATTTTACATGTAGGGACACATTGGGTATTTTGGAAAAAGATTGAGGGCATTTTCGGAAATTACTAAAATACTAATGTTATAAGGTAAATTGCTTAAATTTTTGTATTCTTGTATGTTAATGTGTACAAATTATTTATTTGATTGTGATCATGAACAAAATTCATTGGCATGAGTCTTTTTAGGGGATTTATAAAGGTTTCAAATGAGAAAGAATTATGTTGACTAACCGGGACTGCGGTAGTCATGAGCATTGAGTTGATCTATGAGAAATGACTTTTTTTGACTAACCGGGACTGCGATAGTCATGTGAAATGAAACTAATTGAGAAATGAATTGTTGACTAACCGAGACTGCGGTAGTCATGTGAAATGAAACTGATTGAGAAATGAATTGTTGACTAACCGAGACTACGGTAGTCATGTGAAATGGAAATGATTGAGAAAGGATTTGGGGTGAGTAGAATTTGTTAAACAGGACCGTATAATCTGTGATTATATAGTCTGTGGGGTGAAGGATATTGGCAATTCCACATGTGGCTGGAAATTGGACTGAGTTGCGGTCGTGGTGGCCTTCCGGGTATCCTGATCTCCTAATTCTGTTTATTTTATTCGTGTTTAGTAGGGACTGATAGCTGAATTGCAGTACGTAATGGTAGGCCAGTTACTTACTAAACACTCAAAGGGGAAGTCTCCATGGAGCAGGGTCAAAAATGAATTTGAGTCAAAAACTGCATTTGCATAAATCATAATGCATTTAATTATGTGTGTAACTAATTAATTTGTTATGATATGTATTTGTTTGAAATTGTTTTATTGTATGAGAAATTAAATGCCTGATCCGGTAATGCTGTCCCCAGATTCTAGGGGAGTGTGATTGCAGGTATTTGGAAGATTAATTAGAAGTTACAGATGCAGACATGTTCCAGAGCTATAGGAATATGAGTTTTTGGCTTTAGATACTTTTGTATTAATTAGAAATAATTTGGTAGTAGTATTTTCTATAAATTTTAATAATGTAAATTATAATGACAAACTTTAAACTTAATGGAGTGTATTTATTTTATTTGTAAATTTCGTGTTTATGGATTTTAGAATTAGAATTAATTAATTAGAAAGGGGGTTACACCATACAGACCTCCCATCTCTGAAGAAGAAGTCTATGATCTGCATGTCAAACTCTGGGCAACCAGAAAAGCTCTGCGTTAAGCTCTGGAGGATAGGAAAGCACTCGAGGCTGAGCTCAAAAAGTGGATCAACATAGATGCCTTCTTCAAAGCGCGCCGCCATAGACGCACTCCCACTCCACCAGGATCTCTTATGGTACTCTCATCAGACTCTGACTCTGACACCTCTAATTCTGACGATCCTATTCCTGGGGAACCAGGTTTTGCTGATCGCCATGCAAAAGGGGGAGAAGGGAAAAGTAAAAAGAAAGCATGAAGATAGGGACGCATCTAAGGGGGAGCTACATCGAAGGGGGAGGCCAAGAAAAAGGAAAAATATTTTTTTTATGTTTTCTGTTTATCATCTGTAAAAGTACATCATCTTGGTGTGAAAACTTTTAAATAAGACGAGTTGTTTGATTGCTCATCAAACCTAAGTCTTCTTTTCTCTCAGTTTAAATTCTATGTTTATAGTTAATTTTTTTTGTAGCTCTGATGCATCTTTTGACAATATTTGCTTGGCATCATCAAAAAGGGGGAGATTGTTGAGTCATAAAATGAATCAGGACCATCAATTATTTTGATTTTATGCAAAACAAGTATTTAGTAAAAAGATCGCGTCTTATAAATGCCAACAGACGAAAACGTTGTATCTGCGTCTGTAAGATACAGATGATACGCAGACAGACACTTAAGTCTGAAGAAGCATTTAAAGGCATAGTAAATGCACTATCATTTTGCAATATGTTTTGCAGAGAATATTCATAGAACATCCTCCTAGGATCTGTCAAAGTGCATAAAGGGGAATAGAAAGAAGAGTCAAAGTTTCAGAAGTTTCCCTCGCCTTAAAAGACGCGCTACAGCTAACAATAAGTACTTGTCTGAGCAAGTGATGTGACCTCTGTAACAGAAGGATATGGAGTATATTTCAAGAAAGATAAGTAGATTGCTTTATCAGTTTAGAATGACTAGTTGGTGACAAGCATTTAATGCTCGCATTAAATGCCCCTCAACCACCTTCCTTCAGACGCTGGTCAGACACAAGAAAGAATACTGTTTAGAGACAACGGTTACTTCCTCAGCAAGTCTATATAGAAGAAGATTTGAAGTGCTGAATAACACACACGAACTGAATTCAAAATTCAAGCATTCTTTCAAGCCTTCATTCTTTCTCTTGTAAAAATTCTATCCGTTAAAAAACTCTCAAATCACTTTGCGTATCCTGAGAGAAAAAGACTTAGTTCTTAATTTTGTATATCCGTCTGTAAGATGATAGTTAAAAAGTCTGTGCGCCCTTACAAAAACAAATCTTGTGATTTGTTTTAGAGCCAGAAGTGGCTTGGTAGTAAAAAATACTTGGGTTTTTAGCTTGGAGAGGCTAAGTGTGAAAAAACTACTTGGGTGAGTCAGGAGTGGCAGTGAACAATACTTGTAACTTGTGAAAGTTAGCGGAACTTGGTGGTTTGCCAAAAACTGGATGTAGTCTTAGGGTGAGACGAACCAGTATAAAATCATGTGTCGTCTTTCTTGCTCTTTTATCTCTTATAACTGTTTGAACTGACTCTGTCTTGTGATTTAAATCTATTTTCTTAAAAAGGACTTTCATCTGTGTACTATCGTCTGTTAAAACGTTTTCTTCAAAAATGATATCTTTTGTTCAACAAACGTTACACGCTGTTTATAAAAAAGTTTGTGAAAATTTTTATAAATCACAATTCAACCCCCCTTTTTGTGATTTTTGCCTTTACAAAGTGGAGGAGGGGGTGTTTTGAGAAGGAGAATTTACAACTACTGTAGTTGGAAAATTTACTGGCAGGGGTGGAAATCAAAAAGGAGAAGTCCGATCTTTGGTTTTGGCTACATGATGGGTCGGGCAGGTTCACAGTAAGCTCGACATATAGGAACCTTCACAACCTCAGGAAACAAAGTCAGCCCGTGGAAGTTATGTATGTGATGTGGAAATTGAACTTACCACCTAAGGCATCTCATATGTTGTGGAGAATCTTCCTCAATAAGTTACCAATGAAGGATAATTTGGAAAACAAAAACATACAAGTGATTCAAAATGATTACATGTGTGTTTTTTGTCATGAACAGGTGGAATCTAGCAACCATCTATTTCTCACGTGCAGGGTGGTGTATAACATTTGGAAATTCTTCTATCAGTGGTTTGATTATTCATTAGTGGATGTTGGTACTATTGTGGATCATTTCCAACAATACCCTACTGTTGTGGGGGAATAAATTGTAGTTCCAAAGATGGATGACTGTTTGGAGTGTGATAATTTGGTGTATTTGGAAGCATCGAAATTAGTGTATTTTCAGGGGAGGTAATTTTGACAGAAACATGCTTATGCAGAACATTAATTTTACTGCATGGTCATGGTTGGCAGGGAGACTTAACCACTTCAACTATTCCTTCAACCAATGGTGTATCTGTCCGGGGGCATGCTGAGGGTTTGATCTTTGAAGTTAGGATGGATATATGGCTTGTTTGAGCGTTTTTTTTCCGTCGTAACCAAGGTTTTAAAAATCGGTGCATAACGGCAATATCGTCCGCAACATCTCGGTACCGGACCGCGGCGTTACCGTTACGCACCGATATTGCGGACAGAACAAAAATCACGTGTATCGGACGCAACATAACGCCGTTTCGGCCACGACAAACGTTACCTGAACGCAACAAGACACGGTACAAGAATCTTTTCGAAAAAGTTTGGAATCCGATACTTTTCCGAGAATCGCGGACACGAATAAGAGGAGATTCAGGAGAAGAAGAAACAACACACACAGAACGTACAACAAGAAAGAAGAAACGAACAAAAATTTCAAAATCCATAATCAAATCAACAGAAGAAAGAGTACTCCCCACAGAATCAAATCAGAATAAAAAATTTCAGACATTAGAAATTAGAACCCTAACCTCTCACTCTCGATCTCAGTCGTGTGAGTAGCGGAGCACCTCCACTCGTGAATCGTGATCGCAACCTCCACATGCGCACAACGTCTTCTTCCAAGTTTCCATTCCAACTTGGAGTCTTCCGAGTTCCGACTTTCGAGCTTACGTTGGGCTTCGCCGGATACTCTGTTCGCACATTGCAATCTTGGTAAGTAAGAACCTTTTTTCTCTGCTTGATTAGTTGAAGAAAGAAGCTGATACGGTTTTAACATTTCATAGAATTGGGCCAACCATTTTACTTATTTATGTTTTCCTGATTTATTTCGTTGGGCCTTATTTAGAGTCCAATTTGCTTTCTCGTTCTTTCTTTCTTTTTTTAATGTAAAAACATATGATATAAAAATATAATAAACTATTTATATATAATATATTATATAATAAACTAAATAATAATAATAAAACTAAAAATGAATGGAAGGAGATGTGAAATTAATAAAGGAATGGAGAGAAATTTGAGTGGATGATTGTCATGAATATATAGTATTAATTGAATTATTTATTTTACTTTTATTTGTATTTATTTTTTTCTTGTAACAATAATGTGATTTGCAATGAAATATAAAGTGTAAAATATGTCTTTTAATGCTAATTAAAACTCATTTTAATAACTTTTTTTTTTTGCAGAATTTTTAAATTTAATTTTTTTTATTTTAATCACATTTTAATACTCATTTAATCACATTTTTAGTTTCTATAAATTTTTAATTGAAATTTTCATTTTTATATTTTAAAAAATATTGATTTAAATTCCTATAATTTAAACTAATGTAAATAAAATTTTAAAAGTGAAATTACAAATAATTAAATAAAAATAAGATGGATAAACTAAATTAATATATCTAGCCTATAAAAAAAATATAATATTTTGACAATCTTTGAATTGATGTAAATGACTTCAATTATGTTATATATAGCTAACAACTTATATATAATTTATGTTCTTGATGTAATTTAAAAGCATGTTAATTTTTTATGTAGGTTGGTTAAATCATGTCTTCAACAGAACAATTTCCAAGTGGTAGAGCAGAAAGTGCTCCAAGTGATGACATTGGTTGGCATTTCGGAACACTTGTGCCGGGTAAAAGTAGAAATCAGATAGTTTGTAAATTTTGTGGAAAAGTGATATCAGGTGGAATTACTAGATTAAAGGAACATCTTGCACACATTCCAGGAGAAGTTAAGGGGTGTGGTAAGGTCACATCGTTGGTTAGAGAAAATATGATGAAGCTTGTACGTGAAAATAAAACAAAGAAAAAAGATCTTAAAAAAAGAAAAGAAGAATTTATGTCAAGTTTAAGAGGGGATGAAGATGATGAAGTTCAAGGTTTCATGGATGAGGATGCAGGTATAAGACAAGCTGCACAAGAGAGTATAATGTTACACAGGCAATGGGAGGACATGCAAAGATTCAGACAACAAACTGGAGGCAATTCATATGCAGTTGGTAGTAGCAGAGCTTCTTACCAATGCCAACAAAGTGATGCAGAATTCAGATTGAGGTCTGTAGATGTTGACTTGGCTAGGAGTAAAAGCATGAAGCAACCCAAAGTTAGCCAAGGAATGATGAAAACTCTAAGAAAAAAGTTAGGGGAAGTAGTTTCTAAGTTGATAATATATGAGCGTCTTTCTGTGAACTTAGCAAATTCTCCATGGCTATACAATTTGCTAATTGCAGCTGCAGAATTAGGTCCAGGTGTTAAAGGCCTTACTCCTTGTGAGGTTTCAGAAGTGTACTTGGAAAATAAGTAAGGATATGAAAAGTTGGATTGATTAACTTAAACCAACATGGAAGGAAAGGGGGGTAACTATAATGTGTGATGGCTGGACAAATAGCATAAATCACATGCATATCATGAATTTTCTTGTGTATTGCTGCAAGGGAACGGTGTTTTTAAAATCTGTTGATGCCTCTAATGTTGCCAGTAGAAACACTGATTATTACTTAAGCTTGCTTGATCAAGTTGTACAAGAGGTAGGAGAAGAATATGTTGTTCAAGTGGTGACTGACAATGAGAAAGCATTAAAAGCTACTGGTTTGAAATTGATGGAAGACCCGTCTTTATTGGTTTGCAGCTCATTGCTTGGATTTGTGCTTGGAAGATATTGGGAAAAAGTCCAATGTGAAAAAAAAACTTGAAGATGCTAAAAAAGTTACTTTGTTTATCTACAACCACATTTGGAATGTAAATCTCATGAAGAAGTATACTAATGGTAAAGAAATTATTCGTCCAGCAATCACACGTTTTGCAACACAATTTTTGTAGGTTGAATCAATTGTTAAGCAAAAACAAGCATTGAGAAATATGTTTGATTCTGGGAAATTTAATAAGTCCAAGTGGGGAAAGGAGAAATCAGGACCTGCATTTGAAGCCAAAAAGATTGTTATGAGCAAAGAATTTTAGAACAAGGCTATTGATATATTAAGGTGTTTGAACCAATTGTCCAGGTTTTGAAATTGGTGGATGGTGATGAAAAACCAACAATGGGCTTTGTCTATGAAGCAATTGATAGAGCTAAGCAAGCCATTGAAAAGAATTGTCGTTACCACACCTATGACAATGATATCATTGACAAAAGATGGTTTTTCATGCATTCAAATTTGCACGCAATAGGTACATATTAATACCATTTTTTTAATTTTAATTTATTAAAAAGACTTATATTTTATTTTGACAAACTAATTATTCTTTTTCTTTCAAGGTTATTATCTCAATCCCCCATTTCAATTTGGAGTTGTGCATGGAAGCAATGTAGCTAAGGAAACCATGAATGGAGCTAGAAATGTAATAAGCAAACTGGAACCAGACATTGATAAGCAAATAAGAGCTATCAATCAAGTGAGTAACTTTTAAACATTATATTGCATTAAAAATTAGGAACAAAATATTTATTGAAGACTTATTTGGTATATTGGTGCTTGTAGTTGTTAGTTTTTCGAGATAAGAGGGAGTCGTTTGGAACAATTTAAGCTCAAAGAGCATGTTATCAAATGAATCCTGGTAAGATCTTATAGTTTTGTGTGATTAAAATCTAGGAACATTTTTAACTTTTATTTCTGTTGAATACTTTTATACTAATAATTTCTTATTATTTATGTAATTAGCTGAATGGTGGTATGTATATGGATCTTGTGCTCCTGAACTTCAAAGTATAGCTATGAAAGTTCTTAGTCAAACAACTTCAGCTTCAAATTGTGAGAGAAATTGGAGTACATTTAGTTACATACATACAAAGACAAGAAATAGATTGAAGTATAAAAAATTGCAGAAACTTGTCTTTACATTTTACAATATGAAGTTGAATATGAGACACACTATGAGAAGAAGTCAATAGGAGATTCAAGATAGTTTTAATCCTATTAATCTTGATCATATATTTCAAGAAGAAGATCCGTTATCACCATGGCTTGAGGAAAGAGAGGGGCCATTGTAGGAGGAAGCCCATAACTTTGATTTGCTACCTATGGATTCTGATGATGATAATGAAGAAACAGTTGGTGGAAATGATTCAGATTCAGGTCAAACACCTAGTGAAGGGGGGGTGATGGTGGTTTAAGTCCACCTAACAATAACAATAGTAGTGGTAGTGGTGGTGATGGTGGTGGTAATATATCACAAAGTCAAGGAGGAGGTGAAGGGTCATTTGGTTATTTCCAAGAAGAACCATATGTAAGGCGTGATGAAAATCTTATGCGTCATATGACACAAGATAGAATGGATGAAGATGTTTTTGGTGATGTCATTGGTGGTAATAGAAGGAGAAATCAAGGGAGAAGGCATGAAAATGTTGCAATGGATGATTCTTCCTCATCTAGTGTAGCACAATCCTCTAGTGATTTTGGTATTGTTGCATTAGTTGAAGGTAGACAAAACATCTATCCACCATACTATTAACATCCTTCTTACATGTCACATGGTTATCCATATATGCCAAACCCGCCATATTATCAACCTCCCATGAACTACAATGACTCTTATGGTTCATCATCAAATTTTTCCTATGACCAACAACAAATGAACCACCACGAAACTCTAGATCTTATGATTATTTCTTTGGAGGATCATGATATAATGAGGATCAAAGTCATAATGAAGGTTATGATCCAGCACACCACTCTACCATGTGGTGACTAGTGAGGTGATTTCTTGCATAAATTATATATATTAGTTATTTTTTATGATTACTTAAGGTTTGATTTTTTTTTTTTTTTTGAGCATGATGATGGTCAAAATGTGAAGGCTACGATCATGCACGTTGTCTACAATGAAGTGACCGAAAATAATGAATTTCTTTAAACTTTCTTATATTTAATAGTAGTTTTCTGTTAAACACTTCAAACAAACCATTTATGTATGAACTTTATTTAACTATATGAGTATGTATTAATTTATTTATGTTGTTGAGACACTAAACCATGTATGGATTTATTAAATATATTAGTATGTACTAATTTAATTTGATTTTAACACTTTAATTAGTTTTTTACTTTGAATATCTCATTGGGATGAAAAAAAATATTAATTATAGGTTATTATAAATTATATAATGATACAAAACATTTTAATATAATTTTGTGCGGAATTGTGAAGCATTCACGCCGTGATGACCGCAATCTATATCGCAGAATCCGCAATTCTCGTAACCGTGAAAACCTTAACGCGACCGCGACTGCGATTTAAAACCTTGGTCGTAACAAACTCTGGTTGTTTTGATGCTGAGCTGGTTGATTGGAATAGATCAATTGGTTAGTGGGTATATATGTTTGATCAGCTGGGGGGATATAGCACACACACACTATTTTTGTTCTGTTTTGATTTGGGTTGATCACTTGAATTTTTGGGCTTTGGGACTTACGTGTGCATGTGGTATTGATCACGGTAGGTTATCATTTATCTATGCTTATCATTAATCATAAATAAATAGTAACCTCTTGGTTTTACTTGGAGAGCTGTAACAGAACCGTATTTGTTCATGGTACTTCTGGTACCTTTCTATTTATATATAGTATATTTTATTTGCTGATAAAAAAAAATTAAAGATTTGAAATTCATAAGCTTTTCAATATTACTCATTTTTCCTATATTAAATATCGAAGAAAATTAGTTTAATCGAACTTTTCCATTTAACAATATCAAAACATAAATTACATGATAAATATAAAAATTGGATTATTTTCTCGCAATATTTCATTAAGATGATACATTAAAACATATATAAAGCTCTATGAATCTACATGTATTGTAGATTCATCACAACTCCAAACATATAGAATCTTGCTTGTCCTTAGGTAAGAATTAATTGCAACTAGGGGCTGGAGATCAACTCTTTATCTATATAAATTCAAGTTCAACTATACCCAGTGTGTTACTCTTTAATTAACAAATGGTTACTTAACCCTAATGACCTCACTCATTTTTAGGAATCATATTCCCCTCTATAGTAAGTCAAGTTAACAAACCCTCACAATTAATTAATTAGCTACTCATGGAAACTGATCCAACAAATTAAGTTTAGACTATTTTGCCACCTTTATTTAATAAGTTAGGGATGTTCATAGGATCAGATTGACCCAATGAACCAAACAACCAAACCAAACCAATTAAATTGGTTCGTGTTATTAATTTTTTTCACTTCAAATTCAAACCATACTAATTAAACTAATTATAATCAATTTGATTCTTGAATTTATCTATTTTTAACTTGAACCAACCCTATGACTTGATAGTTTTTTTTCCTTTAACTTTAGAATAATATATTTTAAACTTTGGTACTTAAATTTTTCTTCTATTTCTGTCTTTTTTTTTTATTCTTCATTCATTTTAGTCTTATGATCTTATATAGTGATAAGTGTCTTAATATGGTCATGTTTATTATGTAATTTTTTTAACATATTTTGAGAAAATAAACTAATGAGATATATAAAGAGATAACTATAAAAAAATTAAATATTAAATAAAATAAATATTTAGTCATTAAAAAAAGAAATATTTTTACCTTTTATTAATATAAAATTAAATATTATATAATTAAAATAGATAATAATTAGAGATAAAAACTTAAAAATTATAATAATTTATTGTTTTTATCACAATCCAATTATCTAAACCAAACCAATACGATGTTAATTGGATTGGCCAAAATAAATTTCAAAACTTGTACCAAACCAAACCAATTAAATAAAATTGGTTAGAATTTGATTTTACCCCAAACTTAAACCAATCTAACCCGTGAATACCTTAATAATAGTATATTATCATTTTATATGATTAATAACTTGATTTTTTTTTTAAGATTTAAATATATTTTTAGTTCTTGCAATTTAGTATTTTTTTGCTTTTCGTCCTTGCAAATTTTTTTTTGTTTTAGTCCTTGCAAATTATGTTTGTTTTGTTTTTCATCTTTAAAGAGGTTTAGATAGCGCTTTTTTTTACTGTTCAAAGCATTTTTTCACTGTTCAAAGCACTATTTAAAACACTTTAAGGATGAAAAATAAAATAAACATAATTTGCAAGGACTAAAACAAAAAAAAATATTGCAATGATAAAAAGCAAAAAAGCGCTAAATTACATGAACTAAAAAAGTATTTAAGCCTTTTTTTAATCCACACTTGCATGTTGATAATAATTTTAGTTTTTAAAAGTTAAGTTACGGGTAGTTTTAAAAATTATATATTGTTGTATATCAACTCGTAATAATAAGTTACTACTAAGATAAAGATAATTTATAAAGTATCATAAAGAGTGTAAAAATATTATAATGATAGTGGAGCGAAAGTATTATTATTCACGGCAAATTAATCCAAGTTTGCGATAGCTGAGAATTAAGTACAAGCTCAGCAAATATGTGAGCAACATTATTTATTTTTTATTTAGTTCTTACTAAACATTATTAATATTTTTGCAAATTGAGTGAGATTAGTTTCTATGCAACTGATATTTTAGGAAATGACAAGGAAAAGGCCGATCTCTAAAATGATCTCGTTTCCCCAAAGATTAGTATCTAACATTAGAACTAGGGTAAAATATGTTTTTGGTCCCTCATTTTATCTTGATTTCTGTTTTTAGTCCCTCAATTTTTTTTACTATTTTTAGTCCCTCATAAATTGTTCTGTTCTGTTTTTAGTCTCTCATAAATTGTTTTGTTCTGTTTTTAATCTCTGACATTAATTTCAACTGTTAAGTGATGACATGACAGACATAAACTGTGTGTGATAATTTCCTAATTAAGTTTCTAGTGACTTTTAACCGTTACCAATTTTTTGGCTGTCAGAAATGTTTACTTTTGTAACATTTCTTATGATTTCAGAAAATCTGGTGTTCGAGGTTTTGATTTTTTTTTTTTAACATTTCTGACAGTTTTAGTTTGCCAAAAAATTTGCAGTAGTTAAAAACGGTTAGAAACTTAAACAGAAATTTTTCAAGCACAAAATATGCTCGTCACGACATCACTTAATAGTTAAAATTAATATCAGGAACTAAAAACAAAAGAAAACCATTTTTGAGGGACTAAAAACACAAAAAAAAATTATGAAGAACTAAAAACAGAAATTTAGATAAAATGAGGGACCAAAAACATATTTTATCCTTAGAAATATTAATTGCCTCAAGATAGATTCAACTTTTTACATAAATAATTGCAGGATAAAAGGGTGAGTTAGTGTGGAGGCTTCCCAGCAGCCACTGGCAAGGCTGGATTACCAAACATAAAGGAAACTATTAATGCATTTCAATTTATTCATTATTGTCCATTTTTACTGGTCCTTTATACCCGTGCAATTTATTCATACTCTCCGTGAAGGCAACGTTTGCGCAGACTGGTGGGCTAAGTTTGGCTCTTCGGCTATGTTTGGATACCCGTTTGGGTATCTCAAACTTACGTTTGAAGCTCCAAACTCAGTTTGGCATCATGTTTGGGAGTTTCAAAAATTAATTCTGCAACTTACGTTTGGGCCAAACCCGGGTTTGGATCAGAAGTAACAATTTTGATGCTTTTAAAGTAAAAGTACTTTTGATTTGTATATTTATAATAGAAACATGAAGTAAAAGTACATTTCATTACTATTATCCAAATAAGTTTCATTTTATCAACATACTTTTGAACAAAAAATACCCAAACATAAATCATGTTATAGTAAAACCATTTTTATCAAACTTAAGTTTGCAACATACTTTTAATTCAAACTTACGTTTGCAAACTTTAATCCAAACATGCACTTCCTCTGATAGCTACTTTTTTGTTTGGCAATCTTGCCCATCCCAGCTGTCATCTATTTTAGCTTATGCAGCTGGGATTTTAAGAGTTTGTTTGTAACTGTCTTTCTTGTTCAAATGCATCAAAAAAATATTGTGTAAATAAAAATAATTTTATTAATTTCATTTTAAATTGTATTTTTATAATATATTTCTTTTAGTAATTACTTAATAAAATGAATAAGAATGAAAAGAATAATGATTTGTCTCAAAATTATCAAGCTTTCATAATTAAAATTTGCAATAAGAAGATAAAAATGAACATAAATTTATACCTAAATGTAAGTTTATAATATCAACTTGGTTTAGTCCCACATCCCATTCAGCATTAAGAGGTCGAAAAAGAAATCCTTACATATAAGACTTTTCACTCCCACAAGTTTGCTTTAGGACCATTTTTTCATCCTTTTAGTTGCAAAAAGATTGATTTTCAAAGCAATTAACAATTATTTTAACAAACTTATTGGGGACAAAATGGTTGCATCAAATTAAGGTAAAAAAATTTATTTCACAGATAAATAAAATTTCTAAAAGGCTTAAATAAAATTTTATAATCCTTAAAGATTTAAAATTATTGGTTTCAATCCCTGATTTAGAGTAACAACATTAACTGATGATGTAATAATGACGTTAACAACACATTGACTTGTTACGTCATCAAGGAATATGACAGCGTAGTCACATATACTTTTTTTTGTAAACTGTATTTTTAAATCCCTCATCAACTAGTCTAACATCATCAATTATTTTGCACATATGAGAATTTAAAAACAAATTTTACCAACAAAAAATATACGTGATTGTCCTATCAGACTCTTTGATGGCGTGACAAGTCAATGGGCTGTCAACGTCACTATTACGTATCATTTAACACTCTTATTTGACAACAGAAACTAGAATAAAAAATAAAAATATTTAAAAGACTAAAATCAAAACAAAAATATTTAAATGACTAAAAAAATCCTATTTTATAGGGACAAAAAGATTATTTAAGTCTTTCTAAAATAGAAATTCGGATACAAACGATAATCTTACCTCAATTATAAAGTAAGATGTAAGAGAATTAAATGTCAATTAGAAGATTCATCTTTTCGGAAAGAGAAGTTGAAGATATGAAATTTTAGGAAAAAGGAGTCACAACTTTTTTCAATGGGAGAAGAAGATGATGATTTTTCATATTTCCTCTGTTAGTGTTTCACAATGTAGCTTCGTGCTTTTTAGGAAAAACAATAAAGAGATGAAAATAAGAAATCATGAGAAAAAGAAGAAATGGTGGTATGACAGTTTTAATGTCAAAAGAATAAGGATTAAAGCAATTGAATGTTAATTTTTTGGAAAAGAAAAGTTAATTTTTTGAAAAAAGTTCCACTAATTAAATACAATAATTAATTCCCATAATTTAAAAATTACTATATTTTATATTTTCTTAAAAATTGAAAAATTAAAATTACTATTTTAATCATATTAAATGCAATAGTTGAAATTGACTTATGTATCCTTAAAATAATTAAGCAAAAAAAATTGCACCAAAATTTTCTTTCTTTATTATATAAAAGATTTTGTCTAGTTTTCAAAGGTTTAATTAACTTTTAAAACCATTAAGTAGACAGGGAGAATTTTAACAAAAACCGAGTCCTGTTCCAGTGAAACTCCAAAACAGGACAGTCAACTTTCGAGCTATGGATGAACCCCAAGATGAAATAATTTTTCAAATTTGTCAACATAAATATTGTTCCTTTTTATGTCTATTTTCGTTCAAAACAAATTTCAAGCAAAACCAATGGTTAGATCTTTCAAAAATGGCAAAACAGTGAGGGTTGTTCCATGCTGAACGAAAGAACAGCCTCTATCTACGAGTTTTCATTAAAACTTTTTAAAACAAACTTGATCAAAACCCATTTTGAGAAAGAGGTACATGATTTCATTTGTTTCCAAAGCCATTTCCAATCCAATTACAAGGTGAAATTAAACTTTCTCCTCACATACATAAGCTCATCACCACTGCCAAAGAAATTTAACACCACTCATCCCATTTCAATTCTAACAAACAAATCAAACACATCCCAATTTTCAGCAATGGAGGCATACATGCATACTATGGTTAAGGTCCCTAGCCCCTAACCATATTCTCAACAAGAAAATAAAACCAAGAGTCCACAAGAGAGTTCCCTCACCTTGGTTCTTGGTTTCCAACCAAGAGAAAAGAAGAAGAGATGAAGAGGAGACTAGGTAGGGAAGATGTGGAGTGTATGCAAGACTTCAAGCTTCCAAAAAAAACTTCCCTTTTCTCTTGTTGGTGCCTTGGTCAGCAGGTGCAAGGAAGAGAGATGAGAGAATTTGTGTGTGATTTTGTTTGTTAAGAGAATTAGTGAGTGAGTGTGTGAGAGTGAGAGTGGACGTGAGTCAAGGTGAGGTTTAGGAAGGTGAGGTGTTAGTTTAGGCTAGGTGTCAAACTCTTATTTCTTTGAGGTTAGGCTAGGTGTCAAGATCTTATGGCTTTAGGTGTCAAGATCTTATGGCTTTGAGGTTAGGCTAGGTGTCAAGAACTTATGGCTTTAGGTGTCAAGATCTTCTGGCTTTGTAAATTTGGTTACTCAGTTTAATTTACACAGTGTAATTTTATACTGTGTAATCGTAAAGAGGTGTGTTTTAAAATTTTAAAACTTAACTCCAAATATCTAATTAATTTTATAAGAGATAACTTGGTGTGCAAGTTACTATAATTTAATATAATTAAAATACTTAAAACCAAATTTGTACACAATTAATTATTGCATAATAGATATTTTAAATATTTTACTACTAGTAATTAATCTCAGCTCAATTAATTACTAGCAGGCATATCAGATAAGCATTCACAAACAATATATGTACTTGATCATTATGTACATATTACACTACACAAATAAATAAATAAGTAAACAACATAGACACTTCAATCATACAGAATTTTATAACAACTTACAACCAAAACACAGGAAAGTAACTATAGAGAAATATATAAATATATACATATTCATAAATATATACGTATATACTCATATAACTGAGTTGAAATTTTTAGGGTGTTACAACTTTTCCATTATCAAACTCGTCATATAATATATATTTTACAACTCATCACTTAAAATAGATCAATCACAAAAAAAAAATATACTTCGTTGTTACTCTTCGTAGACTTTGGAAAACTCAAAACACTATTGCTTATAGATAGTTATTCCAATGTCACCCTTATACACATATATTCATAAAAATTATTTAATAAAATTATAATTAATTAATTAATTCACAATTATTTTCAAGAAAACATTTGGCTTTTAAATTTTTAGATTATATATTGATAGATAAACATATACAAGGACCTCCCCTATAAAATTATAAATTATTTTTTATACATTAATTTCTTTTTTCTAGATTATGTTTTATTTCAAAAAAAATTTACAATATTATTAAGTGTCAAATGTTAAGCTTTTAATAATAATATAACTATATTTACATCTAACAACTTTTTTTACGTTATTTCATAATTTCAATCGGGTTTCTAAATTATAATATCATCTAACTATAAAATAGTTAAACTTTAATAAAATTAAATAGCAATAGCGAGGGAATTGCGAGGGACAACTTTCCTCGCCAAATAACATAGTCAGCTCACCATTGCGGCAAATTTGCGAGGCAAGCAATCCTTCGCAAAATTGTAAAGGATTTGCGAGGGAATATTCCCTCGCAACACTAAATTCTAATTTGCAATGTACTTAATGACAGTTTTGCGACGGATACTTCCTTCGCCAATTAGCGTGGAAATATCGAGGGATATGTCCTCGCTAAGTAAAAAAATTGTGTTTACATTTTTTATGATGCTTTTATCGTGGGATTTGCGAGGGATAGATTCCCTCTATCCCTCGCTAAATTATTTTCCAATTTGGCGAGGGATTACCGAGGGAATCGTACACCTACGCGAATCCCTCGCTAATTAGCGAAGGAATAACGAGGCAACATTTCATTCGCTGAACTTTCGCTAATTTGTGTGGGATTAGCGAGGGATTACTTCCCTCGCTAAATTCCCTCGCTAATACGTGAATTTCTTGTAGTGTGTTTTAGGTCCATTTTAGAAATCTTATAACAAGGGTTTAAGGCCCGTTTAAGGGTTGTATCATCATCATCATCATCATCATCATTATTATTATTATTATTATTATTATTACAAAAATCGAATGAATCAATATCAGTAAATTTGTAAAATTACTTTAATTAAAATATATTAATATATTATGCAGGTTATCAAACATTCAAAATATAATTTTAAAATTTGATTATCATGATATTATTAAAAAATATAAAATGTCACCAGAATGTGACATGTGGACTACCAATCATAATCAATAACAATGTTTTATATAATACTAGTATAATAACCCGTGCCCTGCACGGGTGTTGAATTTACAACATGCAATTTTTTTAATGCATTTCTTAATCATTTTTAAATTTTATATAAGTATGTATTAGTAGATATGTATATGAATATTAAAAAAATATATTAACATAGTTATGAATATTGAGATATATTAAAAAAATTTATATTCACACACACACACACACACACACACACACACACACACACACACACACACACACACACATATATATATATATATATATATATATATATATCTTTTATTATTTTAATTTATATGAAGGTTTATTTAAAAAAATAAAACTTTATAAATATATTTACATTTTTATATAACATAGATATATACATAATTTTAATAAGAAATATTAATAATAAAAAGTATATTATGTTACATTTTTAATTATTAGTTTTTTTTAAAGGAAATATGTCTTATCATAAAGGGAAAATTGCTAACATTAATTATAATAGTACTTATATAATAATCTTATTTGTTTTGGCTAATAATTAAAACAGTTAAAAAAAATTGATTTTGAGTTGGTTTAGTTTTTGATGTAATATTGTCATCTTTATGTATAGAAACTAATTAAGTCATTTATTTTAAGCATCCTAGTTAGGATTCAATTGTTAATCATACGCATGAAAAATAAAACTTAGTAGATACACACTAAATGCATTATTACATGACACAACTAATAATAAAATGACACACCATTAAGAAAAAAATCACATTGATTACGATTACTTTAATTAATATAATTGTGTATTTTTCTTGAATTACAAATGTAAAGAAGTATTTATATTTTCATGAGAAATTATTTTAGAAATGCATTTGTCTAAAAATAAATCTCATAAGATTTCTTAATATAAATTTAAATTTGTTGTAAATTTTTGAATCAAAATAAAACATTAGTGTAATTTTTTTATAGGAAAATGTTAGTAGTTACTCCCTCTGTTCCAGATTATATGACGTTTTAGAGAAAAAAATTTCTTCCAAAATAGATGACATTTTACAAAACCAATGCTGCATTAAATATTTTTTTTCAAGACTACCCTTAATCAATACTTAGTGGGAGTAGTGTTGTATGAGTAATTAATTAGAGAGATAAAGGGTATATTAGGAAGTTACCTAATGTTTTCTAGGAAATTCAACAAATTAATTGCATTCCTTAATACCTGTGCCAAAACCTTAAACATCATATAAAGTGGAACGGAGGGAGTAGTATGTTATGTTAGTGGAGAAATTCGAACACATGACCTCTTTATCACTCCAACCCTTATGTCCATCTCCCCAATTACCAAACGACCTTATGACTCTCATAGTGTGTAATTAATTTAAATTTGAATATATAGTTGTATTATCAATTAGAATGTTTAAATGATGATTAGTTAGTGTAAAAGGAATGTTAGCGACACCTTCTCTCACACTCTCTTTCTAATACTCTCTTCATGATTGACTGAGTTTTATTGGAAAATACCATTTTTTGTGGTTCCTATTTCTCATTTGATGATTCTATCATAATTTACAGGTGAAATCCACAAAAATTGATGATTTCAATAAAGTTCAATCAATCATAGAGAGAGTTTTAAAAGGGGAGTGTTAAAGAATCACCTTAATAAATAATAACCTTAATTATTATAATAATGTATTGTTTGAATTTTTGTGACAAAAAATGTTTGATATACATTTACCTAAAATAAATCTAGTCAAATTTCTTAATTTAAATTTATTATAATTTTGAATCAAAAAATATATATATCAGTGTTATTAATTAATTTGAATTAAATTATCTAATTGTATTATCAATTATAATGTTTAAATGATGATTTTTTTATAGCAACAGAATCAGATTCCTTCCATTATCATAGAATTGATAATACAATAATGAATCTTAATTATTATAATTAAATATTTCATATTAAATAATAACCTTAATAAATAATCACCTAACTTATCATAATTTAAATATATTTGTTGATATTGTTGATTGATTATTCATCTATTATTACTATTAATGAAACTTAAATATATTTGAATTTTTGAATTTGATTTATAACCGAACAAAACAATTCCGAAGCATGAAATGCTTGAGAAGTAACCTTATTTCGCCACGTGTTTTTTGAAACTGCTTTTGGATTCGTAAATTTTATATATATTGATATGGATAGATAGATAAATTTTTCTCTAATAATTTTGAGTTAATTTAGTTCATTTCTAGAGTTTAGGGCCCGTTTAGTCTGGATTAAATAAGATATGATAAAATAACTATCCTATTATGATACAATTAGTTATTTGGGGCAATGATATGATTACTTTATCCTATAGGCTATCTTATCCCACTAATCCAGTGAAAAATTATACGATTGTAATTCTACATCGTTACCCATTGATTCTATTATTAATAAAAAAAAAAATTTAACAAGGTTGCCTTCTTCTCTCCTTCGCTCGTTTTGTAATGTCGTGATATATATTAGTCTTAGTAATACCCAATAATTTGGCAGTACTACATTTAAAAGCATTTGTTAGAATTCTTCTTCCCCAGTCAAAGGACTAGATGCCATGTTTCCTTGAATCACAGTCCCAAAGGACAAGATATTATTGACGACATAAAATCTTTTCTTTCCATTGTTTTCTCATGATACTAGGATGTACGATGTATGCTTTCATAATAACAATTTTATGTGCTAATTTTGTAATTCTGTAGTCTCAACGGGTTGGGACTGTAGCCGAAGCAGTGGCTAGCATTTATTGAAATGAGAGAGAATTTTGGAGCGTATAATTTGCACGCTGAATGGATGAAACAAAGAGGTGAGATTAGAGAGAAATTGGCAAAAAAAAAATAAAAAATAGAAAAGAAGAACGATGTTGCAACATGTAGAATTGTATATATACGGATCAAATTGGAAAAGAGAGGGGAGGATATTATAAAACAAATTAGAGCAATGAATCTGTAATTGTTAATTAGTCTTTAAATAAGTTGTAAAATACAACACTCGTTGAGTAGAAATAAAACATAGTCTCAATGACCTGAGATTGCGTGTTTGTTGGCTAGAATTGAGTCTCTCCAAGTCTAATTAATTTCCTACTTAAGCTTCCCTTTTTGTTTATTATTTGCTTTTAATTTAATAAAGAAATAAATTTTAATATTTCATATAAATTCGACCCTACTCGCCACTTTAATTAGCCAAGAATTATTTTATAATAAAATAAAAATAAAATTTATTGAATTTACGTGGATCAAATTTTTTGGGGGCAGAGATATGGTTGTAACTTGGGAGAACTAGAATGAAACATTGGAAGTATTAATTGATGACAAATTAAACCTAGGATGCTGGCTTAATTCCCTGCCGGCACGGTAATGTTGGATTAATATTGCCAAAGAGGTGGTAAACGATAATTATAAGTAATAAATTACTGTGTTGAATTATTGAAACCATAACATGTTGTACTTTTAATCAAGGGAATAAGGCAAAAGGGTATCAGCCATTGTCTATAAAAGGGTAGGCAGTAGTCTTAGGAATATATATCCACACTTGCTCTTCACTATACAGCTAAATTAATTGAAATTAAAGTTACAATTGAAGCAGCCATGGCCTCTCACAGTTGCATCATTTTAGCTTTCTTCATTGCTATTTCCTTCTCAAGCATGGACATGGCATTGGCAGGACGTAATCCGCCTCGAGTGCCACCGCCACCTTTGTTGCCTGGAGTGCCAGTGCCACCTTTGCCTGAAGTAGTGCCAGTGCCACCTTTGCCTGCAGCAGTGCCATCTGTTCCTATTAATGTCCCACTAACACCACTCCCAATAACTAACCCCATACTCTCAACCTCCACCCCATGAGCACTTGGAGTTGGATGCATATAAATAAAGCACTGATCTCTACTCTCCATTTCGATTCAGCTTTACTCTCTGCTGTACAGTTTTTCTTTCCTATACTCTGATTTAGAAAGATGTTAAAAGAGCCTTGTCATTCAATTACGAAATTTATTAGGTTTTATTCTTTATTAAATGGGATTAGGAGTTTAGAACAAAAATGATATGCATTCCATAAGTAAAGTCAAAGTAGATGAGTGGGGAATGGTAATATGAGGCTATTCATATTCTCCAATCTGAATAAGGGAGAGAAAGAATTGCAGCTTTCATTAATATCTAGCATTTATTAATTTTTGGCTACAAATTTTGTTAATTAATTAAGGGTAATTTGGAAAAAAAAATTAATTAATGCATGGAAATTAGAAAAGGATCTTATAAAAAGTGACAAATAAATCTAAAAAAATGGTCTTATAAATAGAAATGAAGGGAGTATAACAATTACATACCTTAAAAGTCATACAACGGTAATGATTTCTAATTGGTTGACAACATAAAACTTTTTTACACTGTTAGTGCATGACTATTAAACTCATATAATATATTATACATTGCTAATTTTAATATTATAACTTCCTATTTCATTTAATACAATTTGACAAAAATGCATATTTATGTAAAATAACATGAATTGGTTTATTAATTAGTTGGAGTAACCTATTTTAGACATGTTAAGAAGATGCTTGTAAATTAAATTAGATCAATTTTGGTAATACTTAAATTAATAATCTAATATAGTTCCTTCATTTTTTATATTTTATCATCAAAATTGTTACTAAAAACTTAATTTAAATTTGATTCATTTTATAGAGGTTTAAATTACCACTTGGGGAACACATTTTACATCGATTTTGAAAGGTATTTTACATGGGTTCTGGAATCGATGTAGAATCCGCAATTTCTACATCAGTTCCTCCAGAACCCGATGTAGAAAGTGACACATTCTACATGTATTAAACCATTTTCTACACTGATTATTGACAAAATCATTGTAGAAAATATCACTTCCTACCATAAAAATGTAGAATGTGATTTTCTACATCAATTGTAGCTAGAACCAATTTAGAATGTAGTTTTTTTATAAAAAAAAATGACAATTTATTTTATGTTCATCGTTCCAACTTGTATACCTATAAGTCTATTTTTTTTATACACCGTGACCTATATATGCTAATACACATCATATATTATAAAAAAAATATTATCAATAAAATTATAAACCAAAATCTCACAAGAGACACAAAGATTTTTAACGTGGATAATCCCTCAGAGCAAAGATAAAAACCACAGGTCATCTAGACCAAAGAAACAACTCCACTATTATCAATAAATGGTACAAGAGAGTCTCCAAGTGCACAAACATGCATACAATGATCAAAATTAAGTGAAGCACAAAGCTTATAAAATGACAAACATACAACAACATAAAAAAAAAACTCCAAAAACAGAGCCTGTACTGCGAAAAGGTGTTCTTTCTCTCCAAACCTATGAACACGATCCAAGCAATTGATTCCTAGATAACACATCAACAATTAATATAGTAAACGAAGCAATAACACTCCTTAAAACTCAAAAGTTACGAAATTAGAGTCATACCTTTGCCTAACACAACAATATAAGCCTTTTGCTTTACATACATACCAATAACGTAGCCTTTGTTTAGCTTTGCAACTGTCCAGAATAAGATAAAAGAAATGAATGATGAATTGCAAGAAAAAAAATAGATAATTTGAAAAATATGGAGGCCATGAAACCCTCATTGTAAAATTGAAGACTTAAAAGGGAAACTGCGACTATCCAAAATAACATAAAAGAAATGGATGGTGATAGAGATTCATACCTCTCAATGGCAACAATGGCAGTAGAGTGATGGCGAGGCCATGGGTGACGGAGTCAGAGGGTTTTATCTATCCTTATAGCTTTTCATAGGCTTTTTAAGGTGGATTAAGTTACTAAGAAAAAGAATGAACTTATCATAAGAGAGGTGGAAGTAAGTAGGGTGCTAAATGACATGTTGCACAAGAAATTTACTGAAGAGAGATGACCAAGCTTTTTCTCAGTAAATTTCTTTTGTTACATATCATTTATGGCCTCCTTGTTTCCACCTTGTTCATGATGAGCTCATTCAAGAAACTATATCAAACTTCAAAAGCCTAGAAAGAGTTATGATGGTAGATGAAAACAACATTGTAACTCGAGAAAGGCCCGAAATGACATACAATACTTAAAATACCAATTTTAGCTCTAAAAGTTTTCAAAATCAATTTTTTGGCCAGTCATGCTTAACATCTTCACAATATGCCATTTAGCCATCATGAGTTGGCCTTGCTCTGAGTGTCAAGGAAGACGGGAATGTAATAAAAAATAAGAACTCATTGAGTTACAGGAATTGTTGTTAGTGACAATTAAAGAAAGGTAAGATGTTGACGTTTGGTCAAAGTGCAGATATCTATATCACTTTCACGTCACCAACATCATTTCTATCACTTAATGAATTCTCAATCTTGAATCCATTCCCATCCCCCTTAACACTCAGAGTAAGGCTAACTCATGATGACTAAATGGCACATAGTGAACACATAACATGACAGACCAAAAACTTGATTTAGACTCTTATAGAGCTAGAATTGGTTTTTTAGGTGTTGTATGTCATTTAGGGCTTTTCTCGCATTACAATGTTGTTTTCGTCTATTCTCATATATAGCTTTTCCTAAGCTTCTAAAGCTTGATCTATTTTCTTGAATGAACTCATCATGAATAAGGTAGAAATAAGCATGCCATAAATGATATGCAAAAGAAGAAATTTACTGAAGAGAAGCTTAGTCATTTCTCCTTAGTAAATTTCTTGTGCAACATGTCGTTTAGTGTCCTACTTACTCCTTCCTCCTATATGATATGTTCATTCCTCTTTCTTAGTACAAACCCCATAAGTAAGACCCAAAGAGAAACCCTAACCCCACATGGATTTCTAATGAAAATATGACAGAGTCTTCTCTGCTTTTAGTTTTGGCACCATCCCACATACCACAAAGGTATGACTAATTACAACAAACACGACACCTACCAGACAGTACAATTCACAATATATAATTAATCTCAGACTCAATTCAATACCAACATCAAAGATAGTACACAAGTATCAATCCTATATAATTTCTTAACATCATTTATAATCATCAATCTTATAGGCTCTCATAGCCTTGTCATTTGTTGCTTTCAAACATCAATATAATTAGTCTTATACTTGAGTTATTCCAAGCTACATCCAAGTTTACAATTGATTCAAGATTCACAAGTTCTAGACAAATTCAAATATTAACTTTTATTCTACTTTCATAATTATACTAGATTTAGTTGTTAATACTTTTATTATTAATCCCTATTGGAACACTAAAATGGGAAGCACATTAATTGTTGCCTATTATTACTAATTTCACTGCTTTTATTACAAATTTCAGCATGACAACAACTAAAATTTAAAGTGAAACAATGAAAAAAACCTCAATCAAGACAGAAAGATTCGAGCAAAATATGAGGAATTCGTACCAGCCACACAGTAACAAAACACACTAACAAAATAAGATTCCCATAAGGACCCGTGCTGCATTGGTTATTTGGGCATTTATTCGAACATGAAAAAGGAGCATATTCTAATACATAAGCATAATAATCATTTCTCACACATGTCAACGAAAACCCTCTTGCATCTCTCTCACAAGACATTAACAATAACAACACACTAACAAAAACAACTAATTTGAATTACAAATTACATAATAAACCAATACGATGTTAATTGGATTGGCCAAAATAAATTTCAAAATTTGTACCAAACCAAATCAATTAAATAAGATTGGTTCGAACTTGACTTTACCCAAAACTTAAACCATTAATCTAACCCGTGAATACCCTAATTAATAATAGTATATCATCATTATATATGACTAATAACTTGATTTTATTTTTTTAATTCACACTTGTATGTTGATAATAATTTTACTTTTTAAAAGTTAAGCTACTGGCAGTTTTAAAAACTATATATTGCTGTATATCAACTCGTAATAATAAGTTACTACTAAGATAAAGATAATTTATAAAGTATCATAAAGAGTGTAAAAATATTATAATGATAGTGGTGCGAAAGCATTATTATTCACGGCAAATTAATCCAAGTTTGCGATACCTGAGAATTAAGCGCAAGCTCAGCAATATGTGAGCAACATTTTTTTATTTTATTTAGTTCTTACTAAACATTATTAATATTTTTGCAAATTGAGTGAGATTAATTTCTATGCAACTGATATTTTAGGAAATGACAAGGAAAAGGCCGATCTCTAAAATGATCTTGTTTCCCCAAAGATTTGTACCAAACGTTATAACTATTAATTGCTTCAAGATAAATTCAACTTTTTACACAAATCATCGTAGGATTAAAGGGTGAGAGTTAGTGTGGTGGCTTCCCAGCAGCCACCGGCAAGGTTGGATTACCAAACATAAAGGAAACTATTAATGTATTTCAATTTATTCAATATTTTCCATTTTCACTAACCCATGCAATATACGGGACATTTATATTGTGTAAATAAAAATAATATTATTAGTTTCCTTTTAAAATGTATTTTATAATATATTTTTTTACTGATTACTTAATAAAATGAGTAAGAATGAAAGAATGTCTTAAAATTATCAAGCTTTCTTATGTCAAAAAAAAAAATATTGAAGCTTTCATAATTAAAATTTACATAAAGAACATAAAAATGAACATAAATTTATACCTAAACGTAAGGTTTGTAATATCAACTTGGTTTAGTCCCACATTCCGTTCTGATTTTCTTGAAAGCATTAAGTGGTAGAAAAAGAAATCCTTACATATAAGACTTTCCACTCCCATAAGTATGCTTTCGGACCATTTTTTCATCCCTCTATTTGCAAAAGATTGATTTTCAAAGGAATCAACAATTATTTTAACAAGCTTATTAGGAATAAAATGGTTACATCGAATTAAGGTAAAACTTTTCACTTCACAGATAAATAAATATTTCTAGCTTCTAGCTTTTTATATTTTATTCCATTTTTATCCTTAAAATATTTATTAAATTTCCTCATTACCCGTTTTAAATAAAACAGGGTTTTATTATTTATTTGTTTTATTTTATTTTTGTTATTATATTTTACATTTTTTATATTATACTATTTATTTTAACCATTGTATTATTTATAATATTTAATTTATTATTTGAACATTATACTTCACAAAATTGACAATGATAAATGTTAGATTTTTTTATTTTTTTATATTTTTTGAATAATTTTATATTAGACAATTTATTTTAACTATTATGCTAATTAACATAATAAAAGTATAATGTCTACATAAATGTATTTTTTACTTTATTTTAATAGTAAGATTAATAATTGAAACTAAAAGTGTAATGAAATAATTTATCTATAAATAAAATATTACATGAGTTTAAAAAAATTAAAATTATAACATCTCAAAATATTTTTTTATCCATAAATAAAATTGAAATTTATATAAAAAATATCATATAAATATTTCCATTTCTGTCATTTTATATTTTTCAACTACTTCAATAAGTAGTTTTACCTAACACTTATGAATTAATAAGCTAGCTTAATCGCTTTCAGCTTTCAACCACTAGCTAGCTTTTCAGCTTTCATCTAGCTTTTAAACTAGTTTTCCCAAACATAACCAATATTACCTCAATTATTAAGTAAGACGTAAGAAAATTAAATGTCAATTTGAATATTCATCTTTTCGGAAAGAGAAGTTGAAGAGATGAAATTTAAGAAAAAGGAGTCAACTTTTTTCAATGGGAGAAGAAGATGATGATTTTTCATATTTCCTCCATTAGTGTTCTACGATAGAGCTTCATGTTTTTCAGGAAAAAACAATAATTAATTCCATAATTTAAAAATTATCTTTTTTATTAGCAAAAAAAAAATAAAAATGAAAGTTACTATTTTTAATCATATAACACTGCCTTCTCTGTTCTCTCGTTCGCTCGTTTTGTAATGTCGTGATATATATTAGCCTTGATAATACCCAATAATTTGGCAGTACTACATGTAAAAGGATTATTATGTTAGAAATCTTTTTCCCCAGTCAAAGGATTAGATGACATTCATTCCTTGAATCACAATCCCCAAAGGACAAGATATCGACGACATAAAATCTGTTTTTTCCATGATACTAGGATGTACGATGTATATCTCATTTATAAGTTTCTAGATCAGGATGCTTTCATAATAACGATTATGTGCTAATTTTGTATTCCTATAGTCGAAGCAGTGGCCAGCATTCATAGAAATGAGAGAGAATGTTTTGTAGCGTATAATTTGCATGCTGAATGGCTGAAACATGTATAGAAGTGAGATTAGAGAGAATTGGGAAGAAAAAAAAGAGATAAAAAGAGATAAGGAGAACGATATTGTAGCTTAACTGGCAGAGATATGGTTATTGTAGGTTGGGAGAACTAGAATGAAACATTGGAAGTATTAATTGATGATAAATTAATCTTAGGATGATGGGTAATTCCCAGCCGCCACGGGCAATGTTGGATTAATATTGGCAAAGAGGTAGTAAACGATAATAATAAGTAATAAATTAGCGTGTTGAATTATTGAAACCTTTTTGTTGCATTTAATGAAGGGAATGTCAGCTTAGAAGACGAAATATTGTCTATAAAAGGGCAGGCAGTAGTAGTGTTTGGAATACATTGTTAAATAGATATAAAAATTGTTTTAAAACAAGCTTAGAAGATGATGCAAAATTGTTTTAAAACAAGCTTTTTGTTTTAAATCTCTTATAAAAATCTTTTATAAAACAAGGATCAAATAAATATTTGAAATACAATGTTAAATAGATATAAGATATGACAACAAAGATAAAAACACAAAAGATTTTAGGGTAAAATATGTTTTTTGTCCCTCATTTTATCTTGATTTCTGTTTTTAATCCCTTATAAATTTTTTCTTTATTTTAATCCCTAAAAAATTGTTTGATTTTGTTTTTAGTCCTGACATTAATTTTAACTATTAATTTATGTCGTGTGAGCAGAATTTGCGCTTGAAAAATTTATGTTTAAGTTTCTAATAGTTTTTAACTGCTGCAAATTTTCTAACAGACTAAAACCGCCAGAAATGTTAAAAAAAAAATCAAAACCTCGAACATCAGATTTTCTAAAATCACAAGAAATGTTACAAAAGTAAGCATTTCTGACCGCCAAAAAATTGTAGAGGTTAAAAGTCACTAAAAACTTAATTAAGAAATTTTCAAACACACAGTTCATATCCCGCCATGTCATCACTTAACAGTTGAAGTTAACGTCAGGGACTAAAAATAGAACAAAATAATTTATGAGGAACTAAAAACATAATAGAACAATTTATGAGGGACTAAAAACAGGAAAAAAAATTATGAGGTACTAAAAACAGAAATCAAGATAAAATAAGGGACCAAAAACATATTTTACCCAAGATTTTATATTGATTCGTCTTACCTCAAGACTACGTCTAGTTCTTAGTAGACCACTAAGTTTCACTATAACTTAAATAAATTCCAAGTATTCTTTCAACTAGTCTCTTTAAACTCAAACTCAAGTAGTATTTCACTTGTCTCTCCAACCAAACACCCAAGTATTATTTCTAACAAAGTTTCTTCAAGCTTTAACCCAAGTTACATAGAAATTGGTTAAGGTTAAGGTTCACTAATCTTTATTGTCTTATTAGATGAATATAGAAGGTAAGATTAGGATTCTACACTCAGGGATTTTAACAATTGCACAAGGTTGCTACAAGATTAGAACTTAAGATTTAGAGCGAAGATAGGATTGTTAAGCTTTAGCAATTCTATTATCTTGTACAAGGCATCTCTATTTATTATTGGCAATCTTTGAAAGCATCTGATCCATGACTAACTTTCATATCACACGCGCACACACACATATATATATATATATATAGAGAGAGAGAGAGAGAGAAGAGAGAGAGAGAGAGAGAGAATATCATCTTATGTCATATTCTAGCATTATCTAATCCACTTCAAACATAGGATAGGATAACATGTATACTATCTTACAAATTATCATGCTCTTATCCTATTATACTCTTATCTAACTCTCATATATTATCTTATCATATCATGGTCACAAAACGAGTCCTTAGTTTTCTTGAAAGCTAGGGTTAGTTTCTCTTTCTTTTCTTATCTTTTGCATTTTTATGACTTCCATGAGAAGTTAAACTCTTTTTCTAATTCAAGATTAATCAAAGTTACATTCTTCAAGGTTTGTGAAAACTAATTGTTCTTTATCCCCTTCTTTTTTAGCATTTATATTTCTACCATGCTTATTATCAAACAACAAATTTATGGTTGTGGAAAATGGTTATTTATCCAATTAATAAGATAGTATAAAACAAAATAAAGCAATGAATTCATATACACACACACACACACACACACTCCCTTCATCCTTTTTTTAAATATTCTTTTCTAATTTCTAGATGCATTAAATATTGTTTCTTTCTAAAGTGTCCTTAATTAATTAACAAATTTTTAACCAAAAATTAATACTCCATCTGTCCCTATTTATAAGACCATTTTCAGAAATTGCTTATTCCTTTTTATAAGTCCCTTTTCTAATTTCTAGATGCATTAATTATTATTTTTTTTCAAAAATACTCTTAATTAATTATTCTCTCTCAAAACATTAATTAATTAGATGAGAAACAATTAAGTGGAGAGGTGATTAATTTCAAAAAAAGTTAAGGGTACTTTTGGAAGAACAGTACACATTATTAACAAATTTAATGTGATTAACTAAATTAACTACTTTTCTTAAAAGATGTAAATAAGTTGAAAGGGTCTTATATAAATAGAAACAGAGGGAGTAAATTCTAAAAATTAATGAAAACAACTCTTTCTCTCCCTTATTAAGATTGGAGAATTCACTCATTTACATTAATTATTCTCTCCCCATACATTAACTAATTAGTAGATGAGAAATAATTAAGTAGAAAGGGATGATTAATTTAAAAAAATTAAGGGTAATTTTGGAAGAACGGTGCATATAATTGATAAATTTAATGTAATTAATTAAATTAACTATTTTTTGATGTGAGTTAATTGAAATGGTCTTATAAAAAGGAATAGAAGGAGTATGTATATAAGTGTGTGTGTGTGTGTGTGTGTGTGTGTGTGTGTGTGTGATTCTTAATTTTTTTTTAATAAACTAAAAGTAAGTAAATGGTGATTAGTAATTTTTTCTTTTAATATTTTTATGATATCTAATGTTATTTTTTAATCATTTAGTTTCTTTTTTAATTTTTGCTTTATTTTTAATCATAACTTGATTCTTATTTATTAAAATATTTTAAAATAAGACAATATTTTATAAGTGCTTATGTAACAATATATCCAAACACTACAAAATTGTGTATGTACTTCTCAACATGTATATTAAACCCTAAATAACTGATCTAATTTTAAGTATTTATGACATAAGCTCTTATGTAATAAGATTTGTTGAACAAAATCTTAATTAACTTGTTTATCCAAAGAAGATGTTATTAATAGGCTAAATTCTAAGAGCTTATTTGTCTATTATTAAGGTAAGTAATCAACAAACTTCTTTTAGTTTTCAAGAAATTGAGTAAGAAGAAATTAGAGTTTCTTAAAAACTACAACTATTTTGTTTTTTAAAGAAAAACACATATCTAACTTGTTTAAAACTAGAACTAATTTGTTTTAAGGAAAAACTCATATATGATCGATCTAAAGGACTGAAGTCGAGATTATACCTTGGCCTAAAATTTAGTCCATCAAATTTTTATATTTATTTGCTTTGTCTATAGCTTCAATTGTTATTTATTTTCTAATTCTAATTTCGCACTCAACACTCTCCCTTTTTTTATTGTTTGCTTTTAATTTTATAAAATAAATTTTATTATTTCATATTTAACCCAACTCACCACTTTACTTAAAATTTATTTTATTAAAAAGGTAAAAATAAAATTTGTTGAATGTACGTCCATCAAATCTTTGGTGCGAGCTATGCTCGTGGCTTTGGGTAACTAGGATCAAATTAACAATAGACCTATTAATTACTTAATGATAAATTAAACTTAGGGTGACTTAGTGTGGTGTGTGGCACTGTGGCTTCATTCCCAGCCGCCACGGGCAATGTTGGATTGCCAAACACGTAGTAAACAATAATAATATCTAATTAATTACTCAATCGAATTATTCAATAAAGAGAAACGGGTTGATATCCTACTTTTAACACTGTTGGTAATAACCAAGCAGTGCCAAAATGATGCTGTTTAATGCAGGGAATGTCAGCATAGAAGAAATGGCAAAAGGGTCTCACTCAGTCATTGTCTATAAAAGGCCAGCCAGTACTATTGTTTGGAATATGCACAGTTGCACACTTAATTAATTCCTCTTCACTTCAGGATATCTACAGCAAATTGAAATTAAAGTTAGAATTGAAGTTGAAGCAAGCATGGCCTCTCACAGTTGCATCATTTTGGCTTTGTTCATTGCTATTTCCTTCTCAAGCATGGACACTGCATTTGCAGCACGCCATCTCTTGCAGATAGGGCTACCTGGGCCACCTAATTTTCTCCCTACTTTCCCACCATCTCCGCCACAGCCATCTTTGCCCTCTCTTCCTAATACCCCACCATTTAATATTCCAAATCTCCCAGCAGTTTCACTAATTTGCAATATCATCCCCTTCTTATGTTCACCACCTTCAAGCACCAGTACTACCCCATGAAGCTTCACTTGGAGAGTTGGATACATAAGCTATGCACTAATCTCTACGTACTCTCCCATTTCGATCTCATTACCTGCTTTCCATCTCTCATGTTTTTAATAACTCATATATATAATATGTCTCCACTTACACTATGTTACTTATATGCTATGTACTTCTGTTGTTGCACTTCTGTTACGTTATATGCTGTGTATTTTCGTTGTTGCACTTCTGCATTACTTCATCTACTGTATGTATCCGGAGTGGAGACCCATTACTATAATATAGAATGTATTCTATCATAATTTTTTCTTTCTTCTCTTTCACATAATATATATTATACATTGCTAATTTTAATATTGTAACTTCCTAAGTTAATAATTGCAACCAGATATTAGTAGAGTGGACAAACAAAATTATTAATGTATTTTGTTTCATCAAATTATATATTTCGCCATAACAAAAACTAAATAATTAATATATTATGCAGAAGTCCTTGGAGATATATGATCTATAGAACACTATTTGTGTTAGAAGATTCTAATTACAAATAACTTCTAATAATTACTCTTAATAATTCACGACAACAATCAAGCAACTCTACACCCCCAAAATTTGCAAGAAGCAAGGCATTCGCCTGATTAATCGCCCCATACTCTTCACGGCAAACTCTATAGCTAAAGATCTACTAGGATTCGATCCCCCATCAGCAGAGCAATATATGAACACCATTATAAGTACTTTAAAGACAATCCAAGGGTAACACAAACCTGCACTAACTTGGATGGATTTGACTAATTAGAGATACAATATGGTTTGGTTTTAAAAAATTAAGTTCAATCTGACTCAACCCAAAAATTGACTAGCTAATGTGATCAAAGCCAGCGGTGGATGGTTGATCTATTTGGACTAGGCTAAGGTATATTTTTACAAATTAAATCTTTTGTCTTTATTTACTTGGATTAGTTTGTTTATATTAGGCTAAATCTTCCCATTAAAAGAATAGTAATAAGGTTTACGGATTAGAAACATCTGTGATGAATTTTATTAAGTTATAAATATACTAAATATCCACTGATACATAATAGTATTAAGCTAAATCAATAAATGAAGTAGGTTAAAAGTCATAAACAAAACAAAGAATGTAGGTTAGAAAATGGTATTAGGCTAGATCAATAAATGGATCCAAGTTGTAAACTACGCTTTACATTTATACCACCAAAAAGGCAATTTGGGCCTGGAAGACCAAGCCTAACCGGTAGTCATATGATGGTCTTAATCTAGAAACTTCTACTTATGGTTCGGAGAAGACCAGAATGTTACTGAAATTTTCAGAAATTTCTAGGTTTGGTGAGATTTTCAGGAACTTGGTAAATACGTGAGGTGAATGCGTAACTAAAATTTTCTCGAAAGTACTATATTGGTCCTCTACGATGTTTAAATACCCCATGTGTCCCATTCTACAGACATCGGACATTGTTAGCAGTTTTGTACATTCAACCTCAATTTGCACTTTGCAGAGTTCCAAGTTACATACATTACATCTCGTATAAGAGAAAATGTCTCTGATTCCAAGTTTCTTCGGTGGACGAAGGAGCAATGTCTTCGATCCTTTCTCCTTCGATGTCTGGGACCCTTTTAAGGATTTTCCATTTCCCACTTCTCTTTCTGCTGAAAATTCAGTATTTGTGAGCACCCAAGTGGATTGGAAGGAGACACCAGAAGCTCACGTGTTTAAGGCTGATATTCCAGGGCTGAAGAAGGAGGAAGTGAAGGTGGAGATTGAAAATGATACAGTTCTTCAGATAAGCGGAGAGAGGAACATTGAAAAGGAAGACAAGGATGACACGTGGCACCGTGTTGAACGAAGCAGTGGTAAGTTCATGAGGAGTTTTAGATTGCCAGAGAATACCAAAGTGGATCAAGTGAAGGCTTCCATGGAAAATGGGGTTCTCACTGTAACGGTTCCAAAGGAAGAGGTTAAAAAGCCTGATGTTAAGGCCATCGAAATCTCTGGTTAACCTATGTTACTCTGTAGTTGAAATTCCTTGTATTATGTTTTCTTTTTTAGGATCATGTGTTATATGTGCAAGAAAGTTGTCACGTATCAAAGGAAGTGTTATAAAAAGAGAGTGTGAGAATAAATCAACCTAGTCAACCTCGTGTTGCACCAAAAAATGAATAGCCTTTATGACCATCGCTTGTAGTTGGTTCCATCAAGAGAGTCAAGTTTAGACATATCGGCCAAGACATTTTTGTTAAGCAGCAAAGCCATCAGAACAAGGTCAAGAGAGAAAGAGTAATTTGCCTTCAAATTGTTAGAAATAAAGGAGAAGAAAATTGTGTCATGACAAGAACCACTACCTACACTTGAGGCCAAACACGTTAGTGTTGGGTACCAAAGTAACAAAATAATAACTAGCAACTAAAATAAGAGATGAGAAAAATAAGAATTGACACTCAATATTTTAACGTGGAAAACCCTCAACGAATAAGGGAAAAATCACGGGCAAGACCAGAGAAATATTTTTACTAAGTGGAAGAAAATTACAACCTCTCTAACTATAAGGAGAGAACAATTACACTCTCTCTTACAATAGGAGAACACACACTACTAGTGTTGCTACCTCTCTCTCTCTAAGATTACTACAATTGTAGTGGGATGCTAAGATGTGTAAAATGGCTTGTTATTTATAGGCAAAGCTTAGAGCATATGCATTAAATGTTACAACAAAATTTCTACCCTTCCAACCAATTTTACAGCCTAGCATAGTAGAGTTAAAATTTTTCTCCAAGCCTTTTTTGACTTATGCCACAAAGTGGCTTTACGGGTTCACAATCTCCCACTTAAAGCTACTTTTGTGAGCTTTCAAATATCTCTCTACCTTGTCATTTCTTTGTTGCTTACGTTTCTAATAGGCCAAAGGAGGATCGACACCATGTAAACTTGTTTGTATTGATTGGCTTTGTCATAACATCTGCTAGGTTATCTTTGGTGTGAATCTTCTGCATGTCCACGCTTCCTTCCTCTACTACTTCTCTAACAAAGTGATATTGAACACCTATGTACTTTGTCCTGGAATGAAAGGCTGGATTCCTTGCAATGTGCAAGGCACTTTGACTGTCACAATACACAGTAGTCTTCTGCTGCTTGTGCCCAAGTTCTTCCAATAGCCTTTGAATCCAAATAGCTTCCTTGCATGCCTGGGTAGCTGCCATGTACTCAGCTTCTGTAGTAGACAAAGCTACAACAGTCTGTAATTTGGATAACCAGCTCACTGCCCCTCCTACAAGTGTAAACACATAGCCAGTAGTAGACTTTCTTTTATCAAGATCACCTGCAAAATCTGAATCAACATAGCCCCTGACAATAAATTCCGATCCTTCAAAACATAATGCAACATTTGAGGTTCCTTTGATGTATCTAAGGGTCCTCTTAACAGCATTCCAGTGCTCTCTACCAGGATCTGCCATGAACCTACTAACCGCTCCCACTGCTTGTGCAATGTCTGGTCTTGTACAAATCATGGCATACATAAGGCTTCCCACCGCTGATGCATACGGTACTCGAGACATTTTCATCCTCTCTGCTTCATTGCTAGGACTCATACTTGAGGATAACTTATAATTGACAGGAAATGGGGCAGAAATTGGCTTACAGTCTTGCATGTTGAAGCGCCGCAAGACCTTTTGTAAGTAATTCTTCTGTGAAAGCCAAAGCTTCCTATCTTTTCTGTCTCTATGAATTTGCATCCCCAAAATCTTGTTTGCAGGTCCCAAGTCCTTCATATCAAACTCCCTAGCCAACTCTGCCTTCAATTCTTGGATTTGATCTTTGTTGGGGCCTACCACCAACATGTCATCCACATACAATAGCAAAATGATGAAATCATTATCATCAAACCTATTGTAGTACGTACAATGGTCTGAACTCAGTCTGTTGTAACCAAGGCTAATAATGAAGGAATCAAATCTCTTGTACCAACATCTTAGCGCCTGCTTTAGACCGTACAGAGATTTGGTCAACCTACAAACCAAGTTTTCTTTTCCTTGTTCTTTAAAGCCTTCCGGTTGGAGCATATATATCTCCTCTTCAAGTTCTCCATGTAGAAAAGCAATCTTTACATCAAGTTGCTCAAGATGTAAATCAAATGCAGCACACATAGCCAGAACAACTCTAATTGTTGTCAATCAAACAACTGGTGAGAATATCTCATTGAAATCAACACCTTCTTTCTGAGCATATCCTTTGACCACCAGTCTTGCACGATATCGTTCCACTTGATCATTGCCATCTCGTTTGATCTTGTATACCCATTTGTTTCCAATGGCTTTTCGACCCTTTGGAAGTTCAACAAGTTCCCATGTCTTGTTTCTATGCAAGGCTTCCATTTCTTCATGCATTGCTGCCATCCATTGAGAAGCATCCGAACTACTCACGGCCTCTTGAAAGGTTGATGGTTCTCCTTCTTCAGTTAGAAGACAGTACGCATCATGGCTTACCATGACAAACTGTGAGTGCCAACTTGGTTTAGATTTTTGTCTTGTTGATCATCGAAGACCTCCTCCGTCATTGACCTCATTTGGCTTTTGTTCTTCATGCTCATGTTCTGCTTCAGAAAAGTCATCTTCTCCAGACATCTTCTCTATCTGCACTATAGGAGTGTCTTTGGTAGTGCTGTCATTTTTCTGCTTACTTTGCAATTCATTTTCTCCAAAAACTTCATCTCTACTAACAACAACCTTGCGGGCAGTGGGATCCCACAAGCGATACCCCTTAACATTGTCAGCATAACCCAAGAATATACATTTCCTGGATTTTGGATCCAACTTTGTTCTTTCTTGGGAGTTGTACATCACGTACATAGGACATCCAAACACATGTAAGGAAGAATAATCAGCTGGTTTGCCTTTCCACATCTCCATCGGCGTCTTTAAACCAATCCATGTTGATGGTGATCGATTTATCACAAAACAAGCGGTTTTAACTGCTTCTTCCCAGAAAGATTTTGCTACTTCTGTTGTTCTCAACATAGCTCTTGTTCTATCTAGGAGAGTTCTGTTCATCCGCTCTGCCACACCATTCTGCTGAGGTGTATGTGGAACTGTGAATTGTCTTAAAATACCCTATTGTTTGCAGAATGCTAAAAAGTCACCATCTACATATTCTCCTCCATTGTCTGTCCTCAAGCACTTAATTCTTTTTCCAGTTTCAAGCTCCACTTATGCTTTGAATTCCTTGAATACTGGAAACACATCTGACTTCTTCTTAATTGGGTACACCCACAATCTCCTGGAATAATCATCAATGAATGATACAAAATACTTTGCTCCTCCCAGGGATACTTCTGGTGATTCCCACACATCCGAATGGACCAAGTCTAGTATGTGTTTGCTTCTAGTAGTTACTTTAGCAAAGTTCAACCTATGTTGCTTACTTATCACACAATGCTCACAAAATGGTAAATTGACCATTTTGAGCCCAGGCAGGAGATTACGTTCCGCAAGGACTTTCAGGCCTCGTTCTGACATATGTCCAAGTCTACGATGCCACATCATCGTTGCTTCTTCTTGACTTGCTGTTACAACTGATGCATCTGCTTCTTGCAACGTATCTCCCAAAAGCATGTATAGATTAGTTGTGATCTTCTCAGCTTTCATCACTACAAGATTGCCTTTCACTACCTTTAAGATCCCACCTTCAGTATGGATCTTGCACCCGAGATCATCCAATTGCCCAACGAACAATAAGTTCTTCTTCAAGCCCTTCACATGGCGTACCCCTTAAAGTGTGCGAACAGTACCATCGTACATTTTTAATTTGACAGTACCGACTCCAGCAATTTCCAAGGCATGATCATTTCCCATGAACACGGATCCTTCCAAGATAGGTTTATAAGTGCAAAACCAATCTCGACGTGGAGTCATGTGCCAGGTTGCACCCGAATCCAATATCCAACAATCATGAAGTTGTCTTCCGCCTTTAGAACTAATTGCTGCTTCACTATACAAGACTTCTCCATTATCTGAGGTACTTGCAACGCAACCTTGAGAGGTTGATGCTTCAGAATTCTTTCCTCCATTCTTCTTGTGCCAACAATCTTTCTTCAAGTGCCCTCTCATGCCATAATTGTAGCATTTGATGTTTTTCCTTCTTCGAGACTTTGATCTACCATGATTTTGACTCCCACTAGAGCCACGTTCCATTGATCTGCCTCTCGTCATCGTTAAAGCTTCTGCTTGCTTGGAATTTTTCAGCCTATCTTCCTTATTCTTTCGCCTGGATTCTTCTTCAAGAATAGCTCCGGCAACATCATCAAAGGTTAGACGGCCGACAATATTATTGTTTGTTATGTTGATGATGAGTTGATCATATGAATCTGGTAAACTTTGAAGTAGAAGCTCTACTCGCTCATTTTCTTCTACATTGAAATCTAACACAGAAAGTTGAGCGAATAGAGTATTCAGATTGTTGATGTGGTCCGTCACTGAAGTGGACTCACTCATTCTAAGAGTGTAGAGTTTCCTCTTTAAGAATATTCTGGTGTGAAGTGACTTGATCTCGTACAATTTATGGAGAGTATCCCAAATCTCCTTCGCGGTCTTCTTCTCCGCAACACTGGACAAAACTGAATCCACCATTGCTAAGTGCAAATTGGCAACAGCATTGTCATCCATCTCTTTCCACCTTTCATTAGTGATCTCCGCAGGTCTGCCTTCAATTGCATCTTGACAATTGTCCTTCCTCAAAATTGCTTTTATCCTCAATTTCCATAGGGAGAAATTATTCCCGTTGAACTTCTCAATCTCGTATTTTGCTGCCATGGTTTCACACTAAAGAACTGACTTACACAACTTCCACCATATATAGTACCGCCTACTGGAACAGTGGCTGTAGATCGTGAACCAGTGCACCAGGTAAGTTCCCAGGAAAGAGAGGTGGGTCACCAACGGACACGCTTAAATACCAAGTTTTTCCTTAGCCAGAACTTTCCTAGACATGCACTTTCACACTACCTCACCCTATATCCAGTAATAAGAATAATTCATTTCTGATGTGGTAGATCAGACTATACCGCAACCACAGAGCATACTAAGAATTTTCTCCGGCACTATACCAGCATACCAGCATGTATCGCAGCAGAACAATATCAGAACCTATTGGCTCTGATACCACTGTTAGGTACCAGAGTAACAAAATAATAACTCACAACTAAAATAAGAGATGAGAAAAATAAGAATTGACACTCAATATTTTAACGTAGAAAACCCTTAATGAATAAGCACTACTATAAAAAAGACTTTTTAGATCGGTTAAAAATGACTTTTTAGATCGGTTGTACGGCCGATGTCTATGCAAGCGATATAGAAAGTCATACTATTTAAATCGGACAAGAACCGATCTGAAAAGTTACTTTTTAGATCGGTTATTTTTGTGACTGATGTAAAAAGTTATCTTTTTAGATTGGTTGTCTTTTATAACCAGTCTAAAAAGTGTAGTTTTTAGATCAGTTATTACTTATAACCGATCTAAAAAGTATAGTTTTTAGATCGGTTGTAATCATAACCGATCTAAAAAGTTTTTTTAAAAAAATATATATACAATGCTTTTTGTTTATTTTCGTCCCTATAATACACACAACACACATTTAACATTAAAACTATATACAAAGTTGATTATTGTTATGAAGCATAATTCCTAATAAAATTTATACAAGAAGGCACACTAAACTATTAAAAAAATGAAATAGGATCAACTAATATACAGTTAGACATGACCAAAAAAAAGAATATAGAAACCAGTTAGTCATTACATGATCACAGAATAAATAATATATGTAAAGAGCCATAAGTGTTATTGACACATTGCTATAAGGAGGCAAAAAACACAAAAAGAATGATGCCAACCTTTAACCCGGAAAGGAATATGGCAATTCCAAAAATAATATGATAAGGAACAACAACTCATTAAAAAGTAGCTTGAAATGAAAAAAGAAAAAGAGATATACTCAACCACATAAACAAGAGTGAAAATAATCCAGGTACAATCAAGTTTGCGTGAACTCACGTATAATGTATTTAATTGAACACAAAGTGTTGGAGTTGTAAGGACTCTAATTTGGCTAGGCCTTGTCTCATCAGGCTCAGGCACACGAGCATCAAATAGTTCCTTCTTTACAAAAGCCTTAATTCCAGCTTCCTTTTTGTATCGTGTGAGAATAGGCACAGGTGGTATTAGTTCCTCTTTGCTTGCTGTGTAAATAAAGGGACACCTTAAGATTCACAAGAATATAGTGTCTATAAAATATGCATAATCTTAACGGAGGATGAAAAATTGATATATAAAAAAATCTTTTGAGAAAACATTAGAACATATGTTGAAAGAAATGTGAGAATTACAGCATCTACTAATGAAGATATAGTTAAGAAATTGGTAATAGTAAGAATGTAGGCAATACATAAGCACAAGGTAAAATATTGAAACCCAACCACCAAGTTTTAAGATGCATCAAACAAAAATTTCACCACATCAGCCTCATATAGTTATCATGCTAATAAGACACTACATCATCAGGTGAATGCGATTAGAACTTCAAAATTTTGATAAGACAACATAACAATTTAAATTTAGTTAAATTTATTTATAACTAAGACTAAATTGAGAACGTCCGAATTTGCCATTCTGGGGTCTTGGATACTCTTGTACTGTTGTACAATTGGATAGTTAATTTTCGCGAAAAGGATGCATAGCAAATTCTTAAAGATATCATTATACAGCATGAGTTGAGCCAGATCCATCTGATGCAAATAATTTTCTGAATTTAATGGAGAACAGATCCCCAATCCATCATTAAATTATGTACTATGAAAACTGTCAGCAAACCAAAAATATGAAGTATCTACTCACCCAAGTCATTAACAACATTATTTGCATACACTTGAAGAGCATTGTCAATGCCACGAAACAAGCTATTCAATTCTGTAAACCTCGTTGGAACTTTAAGACCAAAAAATTGATCAACTGTCTGCACCCAATAAGATATCAAATTAATAAAAGTTATTGTTATTATAATAATAATAATAATAATAATAATAATAATAATAATAAGTAAGAGGCTCTGCTACAAAATCTGTAACCAAAACAAAACACTATTTTATATGCTACATTTTCTCCTCAGCACATTGTACAGATAACCAATTATCACTGCACTGAAGTGACAATTAACCTCGAATCCTAGATGGAAAATTCCACATACTTCCACACAAGCATTAAGAACACAAAATGGGTCTAAACTTGATCTCTTGTACTTTTACAGGTGGAAAATATGAAAGTGAAAAACTGAAAATATGTCACATGTTTCTATAATTTTAGATGTCATTTGAAGAAGGAAGCATCCATTTGTAATGAATTTAACTAAGTTTCCTACATTGCTGAATCAAGGTTCCATATGATGTAAAAGAAACTAAAAAACAATATCCCTTTGCCATGGAGGAGCAGTTCTTGATTACTTGAACTTTTTCCATTGTTAACTTGACTAGATTTTCTACCTTTTTTTCTTTTTTTCTTTTTTTTTGAGGTATTGGAAATTACAATTTTTTTTCTTCTTATTACGTGTAATACCAAAAAGATAAGTGATGCAGAAATGGCAAAAATACATGACCCACACACATACTACTCATCTCAAGCAGTTAATCTTAAGGAAAATGAAAAGTTTAAGCATGCATAATTATTCATTAGGGAGAGATCTAGAAAGAGAATTAATACCAAGAAAGGAGAAATGGCTGCTGGTCCAAGCTGTTGAAGACATTGATGATGAGGTTGTCGTTGGTAACAGAATGAATGTCTGGACCTGGGAATTGACCGTTGATAAGTATTCCCTGTGTGAGCAAGGTAAGGTGAACCAATCAGATCGATGAAACTTAAACAAGAGAAAAAATGAAGAGAAATAAAGACTTGTTGTCAAACACCAAGTGGATAAATGTCTCCGTATGTAACATTCCAGGTGAAGAACCTGTAAGGATCTTCAGCGACAGCGATGGCAAAGAGAGATAAACACACCACAGCTGCAGCCGCTATGTTGAACGTCATTTTCCCTAGCTAGCTCTCACTTTATCAAAAGCACTCTCTGGCCTCTGCCTCTGACTGATGGATGAATGAAATGTAGTGATTAGTGAAGGGAGAGAGAAAGAGAGAAACTTATTAAAAAGGAAGAGAAAGAGGTTACAAATGAAATGGAAATGGAAATGGACAAATGGATACAAATTCGCATTTAAATTTAAGTGCAGTGCGGGACAGAGAGAGGAGAAGCCGTAATGGGTAAAATCATTTTGTTTGAGTTCTGTTGTGTTGGAAAATAATATATGCATGTTTGAGTTGGGACTGCCTTGCCCTCATTCTGTTTGTTGAAATGTTTACCTCTCAATTGAAGTTGAGATGTCGGTGAGGGCATCGAAGCACTGCGAGAACCATGCTGGCGCGACTGCGGAGGGATTACACGAAGCAAGCGAAGGAGGTTCGGACAGAACGCAAGGACGAAGATCGCAGGGAAGCTCTCAGAGTCGCCATCGCGTTCGGCGTCGCAAGAGCAGCGTGCGGCGTCGCAAGAGCAACGTGCAACGTGCGACATCGCAAGAGCAACGTGCAGCATGACGGCGTCTCAAGAGCATCGTGTAGCATCACGGGCTCACGGTATCGCAAGAACAATATTACTCAAGGGTTTCACTCTCCGCGATAAAGAAAAGAGGAACTTTTGTTTTGGGAATTTGGAGGGACGAAAAGTTTTTAGATCACTTGCATTTTTAACTGATCAAAAAAAACTTTTTAAATCAGTTATGAAATAAACTGATTTAAAAATTAATCTTTTAAATCGGTTCAATTTACAACCGATTTAAAAATCTTTTCTTAGATCGGTTCTCTTACAACCGATCTAAAAACAATCCTTTTAATTACAAAAATGCCACTGCATCTTTTTTTAAATCAGTTTCCTTATAACTGATCTAAAAAGCTGATCTAAAATGCATTTTTTGCACTAGTGAAGGGAAAAACCACGGGCAAGACCAGAGAAATATTTTTACTAAGTGAAAGAAAATTACAACCTCTCTCTAACTATAAGGAGAGAACAATTACACTCTCTCTTACAATAGAAGAACACACACTACTAGTGTTGCTACCTCTTTCTCTAAGATTACTACAATTGTAGTGGGATGCTAAGATGTGTAAAATGGCTTGCTATTTATAGGCAAAGCTTGGAGCATATGCATTAAATGTTAGAACAAAATTTCTACCCTTCCAACCAATTTTACAGCCTAGCATAGTAGAGTTGAAATTTTTCTCCAAGCCTTTTTTTGACTTATGCCACAAAGTGGCTTTACGGGTTCACAGTTAGAGCCTTACACGCAATGCTTAGAAAAAGATAGAGAAAGGAAAAGAGAGAAAAGATGAAATGAAAGTAGAGAAATGTTATTGTATCTTTGGATCTCACGTTGCCATCCTATATATATACCCGAGTAAATTATATAAACTCCTCTTAAGGTTTATTCTTATTACACCTAACATTGTTCTAACTTTTTACATAGCACTCCTAAGGAGGATAAGTGTAATATTTTTTAAACCTAAGAAGGAGAGTCAATGTAATGATTTATGTCTATGAGGGGGGTCAGTGTAATAAAAGTCCAAAAATTATGGGATTTTTTTGTAAGATTCAAAAATAGAAGGATGCCATATGTAATAAAGCAAACCTCAGGAGGTGTTCATGTAATTTACTCTATATACTATAGATGAGGTCTGTTCCGTTGGCTAATAATAAATTATAGCTTTGAATCCTTTGAGAAAACTGTCAACGTATAAACCAATTGAATAAAAATCCGATGGCACTTGAATGGCTATAAAGCCAATAGAATAAAAAGCCAACGTCGCCAACGTTCAACAATGCATTTGATAACTTAAAAAAAAACATCAGGAGTTATAAAAGATTGAACGTCTGAATTTTAAAACAATAAAAGGCACTTAATAATTGCCATTACTTCTACACCAAGCAGTGCCAAAATGATGCTGTTTAATGAAGGGAATTAAGGTGAGCTTAGAAGAAGAAATGGCAAAAGGGTCTCAGTCAGTCATTGTCTATAAAAGGCCAGCCACCACTAGTGTTTGGAATATGCACACTTAATTAATTCCTCTTCACTTGAAATTAAAGTTAGAATTGAAGTTGAAGCAGGCATGGCCTCTCACTCTCACAATTGCATCATTTTGGCTTTGTTCATTGCTATTTCTTTCTCAAGCATGGACACAGCATTTGCAGCACGTCATCTCTTGCAGATACCAGGGCTACCTGGGCCACCTAATTTCTTCCCTCCAATCCCAAGATTTCCTCCTATTATCCCATCCCCACCAATTCCTCGTTGCTTCATCCCCTTCTTATGTCCACCACCTCCAAGCATCCCCTGAAGCTTCACTTGGAGTAGTTGAATACATAATTAATCAATAATTAAGCACTAGTCTCTACTCTCCATTTCCATTCAATAATTAATTTCGCCTTCCTCTCATTACCTGCTTTAGGTCTCTTATGTTTTTAATAACTCATATATATTACATTATGTTACTAATTATATGCTGTGTAATATTTTCGTTTGTTGCACTTCTCATTACTTCATCTACTGTACGTACCTGGAGTGGAGAACCATTGCCAATTTGCTATATTAATATAGAATGTATTCTGTCGTAAATCTTTCTTTCTTCTTCTCTTTCACATTATATTATATATTATACTTTGCTCACGTTTAATATTGTAACCAGCTATTAGTAACATGTGCAAGCAAAATTATGATATATTTTGTTTCATTAAATTAAATTATTTTGCCATAACAAAAGCTAAAATATATTATCATATACAGAAGTCATTGGAAGAATGAGAAGGGAGATATAAGATGTATAGAACAATATTTGTGTGCATTGATATTAAAATCTGATTGGATAGATAATTTGCAAATAAATAATTTTTTAAGAGCTAGCTAGTTTTCATGAAAATTCTGTAAGTTTCTTTAAAACTAGAATTTAGTCATTAATTTAGGAAAGAGAATTACATTTTTCTAAAAATAAAAAAATAAAATCAGTAATTGGATAAGTAAGGTTAAAAGCTTCTTATTTAAAAGTCGGTCCTAAAGATTGATCAAGTGAACAAGGGAAAAAAGGATCAATCTTACACCATTATAAGTACTTTAAAGACAACCCAACGGTAACACAAACCTACACTAACTCGGATGGATTTAACTAATTCGAGATACAATATGGTTAAGTTTTAAAAAATTAAGTTCCATCTGACTCAACCCAAAAATTGATTAGCTAATTTGATCAAAGCCAGCAGTGGATGGTTGATCTTTTATTTGGACTAGGCTAAGGTATTTTTTAACAAATTAATTCTTTTGTCCTTATTTACTTGGATTACTTAGGGTATGAAATAAATCATGTTGGAAGGAAAATACACACCTTAGTGTGCGCTCATGATCCCCGACAGAGTTTAGTCATCACTTTCAGCGATGAATAATCCATACCAATACCATGGTCAGAAAAAAAAATCTTCTCATTAAAAGAATAATAATAAGGTTTAAGGATTAGAACATTTGTGACGAATTTTATTAAGTTATAAATATGCTAAATATCATTTTTTTTTGTTCTTTAAAAAATATATATAATTTTTTTTGTCACGTGACATTAATGCAGAGTATCCAATAGATTAATCTCTACTAGGGAACTGGCTAATCAACTTTAGTTAGGTCTCTCTTTCCAATTACGTTTTTTCACCATCTTAACATCTTATATATATTGGGAAGTTCACAAGGTGTCACGTCATCACTTAACTGACGATAGGACTCAAAACAAAAATTTTAATATATAAGGATCCGAAAAAATTTATTACGGACACAAAACAAAAATCGATCTAAAACATATTTAAGTCGATTACTAATTAGTTATGATAAATTTAACTTAGTGTACGTGTGGCTTCCCAGCCGCCGCGGGCAATGTTGGATTGCCAAACACGTAGTAAACCATAGTAAAAAGTACTGTAATAAATTACTGTTTTAGAATTATCCTAAGAGAGACACGGGTTTGATATCCTAGTTTAATTTGATACTGTTGGTAGTAACCAACCAGTGGCAACAACACAGTAGTAGTCCAATATCATAACCTGCTGTTTAATGAGGGGAAGGTCAACTTTTAGAAGAGGAAATGGCAAAAGGCTTATCAGTCATTGTCTATAAAAGGCCAGCCACTACTAGTGTTTGGAATATGCACACTTAATTAATTCCTCTTCACTTCAGGATATATACACCTAATTGAAGTTAAAGTTACAATTGAAGCAGGCATGGCATCTCACAGCTGCATCATTTTGGCTTTTGTCATTGTTATTTCCTTCTCAAGCATTGACATGGCATTAGGAACACGCCATCTCTTGCAGACAACATGGACACCTTGGCCTACAATCCCAACATTGCCACCTTGGCCTACATTGCCATCTTGGCCAACATTCCCACCTTGGCCTACAATCCCAACATTGCCTCCGGTAAATTATTTCCCTCCTTTGCCTAATATCCCATCTCCACCACCACCATCTTTGCCCTCTCTTCCTAATTTCCCACCATTCCAATTCCCCTTTCCATTTGTTCCTTTCAGACCCTTCCTCTTTCCACCACCTTCAACAACCACCACCACCCCCTGAAGCTCCTTGGCTTCATTTGGAGTTTGGATACATAAGATATGCACTAATCTCTATATACTCTCTCCATTTCGATTCAATTCAGCCTTCCTCTCATCACCTGCAGCTTTCTCTCATGTTTAATAAGTGATATATATATATATATATATACACACACACACACACATAACGCATGCATTATGTTACTTATATGCTGTGTATTGTATTGTCCTTGTTGCACTTCTGCATTACTTCATCTACTGTACGTACCCGGAGTGGAGACTCATTAATAAAATATACAATGTATTCTATCATAAATATTTCTTTCTTCTTCTCTCTTTCACATGATACATTGCTAATTTTAATATTGTAACTTCCTTTTTGTTAATTGCAACCAGATATTAGTGGTGTTGACAAACAAAATTATAATATATTTTGTTTCATCAAATTATTTCGCCATTAATTACAAAACCTAAATAATATATAATCCACAAGAAGCAAGGCCTCGCGATCCACCTAATTATTAGCTACCCCATTGACAGATTCCTGCCCACAGCAAACTCCATGGCTAAAGATCTGTCAGGATTTCTCCATCAGCGTGGCAATTCCCTCTCCCTTTAGTACATATATATAGGAACACCATTCTTTCATTGTAAGTACGTTAGAGACAATCCAACGGTAACACATATGCACTAACTCGATCTTTAAGGATGGATTCGACTAATTAATTCTAGATACGATATAGTTAAGTTTTAAAAAATTAAGATAAACCTGATTCAACCCGAAAATTGACTAGATAATGTGATCAAATTCAAAGCCAACAGTAAATGATGGTTGATCTTTTATTTGGACTAGGCTAAGGTATGTTTTTTGCAAATTACTTTTTCAGCCTCTATTTACTTGGATTAATTAGTTTATATTAGGCTAAATATTAGGCTTTTGTACCAGAAAAAAATACTAGGCTAAACACTCCCCTTAAAACAATAACAATGATAATAATAATGTTTAAGGATTAGAAACATTAGTGATGAATTTTATTAAGTTATAAATATAGTAAATATCAATTGATACATAATATGTTAATGTAGATAATACTAGAATATATAACAAATTGATTATACGTTAAAATAATGTTATGATCAAAGAATATCAATTAGTTTTAAAATAGTAAGACATTTTAAAACCTTAATTCACTTGATAATATATAACTTTAATTAAATGTGATGATTTTTTTGTCACTATATCATTGGTACAAAATATTCACCGATATGTGCTGATGATTACAATAAAATATATTTTTAATCAAATTTTATTATCTTTTAGTATTACTATAATATATGAAAAAGAAATTTTAACTAATTTTATTTAAAACAATAATAATAAATAGAAAGAAAAGATAAAAGATATAAACAAAATAAAGAATTTAGGTATATATATAAAACTGGCAATAGTTCATCCCTAAATGGTATGTTAAGTGCTAGAAATTCAATAAATGGATCCGAGTCCTAACGTATTTACCTACAATTTTCATGGCAATTTTTATTTTTACCTCCCCTTTTAATTATATACCTCCCTTTTTAAATTTTTTTTCCTAAAATATCCTTATCTTTGTTTCTCTCTATCTATTTTTTCCAGAAAAAATAAATATGCCCCTCTCTTTGGTGGAGTCGCACTTCTCCTACATGTGGGAGAGGATATGTGATACTGCAAATAATTTCGATTCCATAATTAATTTTGATATAGTTTCTGATAACAATTATATGAAACTATTAGAATTAGAATATGCTACCAGTGAGGAATGCTATAGAAAAGCAATGGATTTTCCCCTGTCTCCGACGAATACAAATAAAAAATGCACCCCCCGCCCCGAATCACAGCACCTATGAATTTTCCTTTGTCTCCAAGGAATACAAATAAGAAACGCACCCCCCTTCCCCCCAAATCATAATTTATATCCAAGCAAATTAACCTTCTTTCATCTTCATCCCCCTATTGCACGATTCAACAAAATGTCCCAATGAGCTAAGTAATTGGACGAAATTCGAAAGCCCCATGTTCACACGTGACAGCAGAAAAGCCAAATTCAGAAATGTTGCACACCTAGTACCTTCCTTGTTCGTTATTCATTCCCATGGCTTAATATTACCCGCTGATCTCCTGTTGCATAAATAACAACATACAGTGAAAATGAAACCGTCGCATACTGCGTAAAACTAGTTTTGGATTTTGTTTTAATTTTTTTCCTCTTTTGTTTGCTTTTTGCCATGGTTTCTATCTCCACCAAAGAGAGGTGCCATGTTTTTCTTTTATGAAGAAAAAACTGATAAAAAGAATTATAAGAGAGAAATAGAGACAAGGATAATTTAGGGAAAAAAATTAAAAAGGAAGGTATATAATTAAAAAGGGGAGGTAAAAATAACAATTGCCCTTTTCATTTGTACAAAGCCCACCATAAAGGCAATTTGGGCCTGGAAGACCAAGCCTAACTAGTGTCTGGTTATAATGGTCCAATCCAGAAAATGGCACCTCAATTTGCAGAGTTTCTATTATTACAGAGAAATTGAGAAAATGTCTATGATTCCAAGTTTCTTGGGTGGTAGAAGGAGCAATGTTTTGGATCCTTTCTCCCTCGATGTGTGGGACCCCTTTAAGGATTTTCCATTTCCCAGTTATGTTTCTGCTTAAAATTCAGCGTTTGTGAGCACCAGAGTGGATTGGAAGGAAACACCAGAAGCACACGTGTTTAAGGTTGATATTCCAGGACTGAAGAAGGAGGAAGTGAAGGTGGAGATTGAAGATGATAGGGTTCTTCAGATAAGCGGAGAGAGGAACGTTGAGAAGGAAGACAAGAATGACACGTGGCACCACGTGGAGCGAAGCAGTGGTAAGTTCATGAGGAGGTTCAGATTGCCAGAAAATGCTAAAGTGGATCAAGTGAAGGCTTCCATGGAAAATGGAGTTCTCACTGTCACTGTTCCAAAGGAAGAGGTTAAAAAGCCTGATGTTAAGGCCATAGAAATCTCTGGTTAACCTTTGTTGCTCTGTTCCTTCGTTGAAAAGTTATGTGTTGTGTGTGATATGTGCAACTGCAAGAAAGATGTCTCTTGTTAAACTGTGTCACTGTTACTTGGTTCAAAGATGTGTGTTTAGTTTTCTTATAAGTAAGGTTTTAAATTGCGGTCGGTCGTGTTAAGATTTTCACGATTATAAATATTATGGATACTATAATGTAGATTGTGATTATTGCAGTGTGAATGTCTCACAATTATGTTTAAATTTATATTAAAATATTTTATATCATTATATAATCAATAATAACCTATAATAAATATTTTTTATCGTTATTAGATATCCAAAGTAAAAAAAATCTAATTAAAGATATATTAAAATAAGACAAAACTAGTAACTACTAATATATTTAATAAATTCATACATGTTTAGGTGTCTTAACAACATAAATAACTCAAATATAAATATAAATTATATAAGTTATTAGCTATATTAGCTATATATAATATAATTTAAAGTTATCTATAATAAATTATCCATGTCTTATTAATTTCATTAAATCATTATTCACATTAATTTAAATAATAAAAATTTAAAATCGCATTTTCAAAATATAGGGATCAAAATTTAACATTAAAAAATTATAAAAACTAAAAATGTGATTTTTTTTGCTTCAGACTAAACTAAAAATGTGATTAAACTAATTTAAAATATTTTTGTTCTAAATAACTTTAATTAATAACAAAATTATATTAAAAAGCATTAATTAATATTAAAATGTATTTATTAGCATTAAAAGACATACTTTACACTTAATAATTAAATAATTAATTGCAAATCATGTCCCCTTACAAACTTCTCACGTCTTCTACCCTCTATTCCTGTACATTTGAAATTTTAACTTTCAATTTCTCCCACTTCTCACACGACCCACTCCCACTTATTATTAAATTTTAAATTTAAATTTTCAATTTTTTGTAATTCCCAATGTTTTCTCCACGCACACGTCCTACTCCCCCTCATTGATAACCTGAACATCATCTTCTTCACTCACGATTCACACAGAAGCGTCTTCGTCTTCTCTCATCTCATCCTTCTCTCAATCTCATTTTTCTTTCTCAAGCAATCACCTTTCTGTTTTCTTTCTCTCTTAATGGCACATATTAACTTCTAATTGGTGGCCACATCCCACAAACTATGAAGATCGAATGAAACCAAGCATCACCAAAATCTATTTACTTGAGTGAAGATCGTAATAGAGTTGACGGCGTGATCATGGCTATTCTACTAATCTTTGATTTCTTGCAAAATTATTGGGTTCAAAAAGGTGTTCTGATTCTGGGTAAAAAAAAACTCTAATTAAGGGTTCTGTTACGTTTGTCGTGGTTCCCGTTACGTCTGTTGCGGCCGCAACAGCATTTCGTTGCGGACGTGATTTTCACTCTCAACGAAATCTCGGTCCAAAATGGTATCGTCGCCCTCCTGTACCGAGATGTTGCGGACGATTTCGCCAATACGCACCGATATTTAAAACCTTGCTTATAAGGATTTTGTGTGCAAGAAAGATTTTCATGCACTGTAATTGCAAATCCAAGTAAAAGAATAATAATTTTATAGACTTTATGTTGCATTGAGAAAGAAATATTAATTCTAAATCTTCCCAATCTTCTTCTTGATCCTCTAAATTATTATCATTATAAAGAAAATATTGAATATTTTTTATATTTTAATTAATATTCTTCTATGAAGTATTAAGAAAATTAATAAGAGAATGTAATGAGGAAATATAACATTCACACAAAATTAAAATCCTATCTAGCACTGACTCATCAAAAGATTAATGTAAGCAAAAGTAAGTTTTGAAATGGCTGTATGGCTCCAACCTTAACGGGAAAAAAAATGTATTCTTTGTTTTTTATTCACCTCTTATTTTGAATGGAACAATGAATCAATACGAATTATTTTGATTTTTTTATCTCTTATTTATTTCTATTTATTATATCTAACTTTAAAATATTCCTTCAAAATTAAAAGAGACAATTAAAATTCTCGGCTATTTTTTCTCACAGGTTTTTAAAAAAATTTACAAAACGAGTAGATTTTGAGGGTAAAAAAAACTCAAAACGAATCATGGTGGTTCATTTTTTTCCCTTTCTTTAACTTTATCCCATTGTTCTTATTATTGTTATTATTTAAGTCATATTGGTATACCATTTTTTAGACTCATACTAGGAGTGACCTAGTTTATTTTTCTTCCTAATCTGATTATTTTAATTCTGAAAACAAGTCTTCCGGTTTCCCCATGACCAAAGCAATTTTGGGGTGCTTGTAGTGAAGGCAAACATAAACAAAGGCACAGAGCAGTTTAGGGGTGTTTATTGCGAAGGTAAGGAAGACACGAAGTTGAAAATGTAGATTTAAGTTCAAAGAGCAAAGTTGAATAGCAATAGCAATCTCATCCAAACTTTGTACTTAGTTAAATCAATAGGTTCTTGTAGTCCACAACGCCATTAGCTAGTGTTTGGTAGAGAGGTGTGAAAAGGAATGAAAGTTATTTGAGATGAAAGTTTTAAATTAAAGTACAGTGTAAAAGTGTGGATCCCACATCATTTTACTGTTTATTTCACTTCTTTTCGGTTCTCTTTCGTCGCAACCAAACGAAGGGTTAGTCTCGGCTCAATTCATCTTTTTATTTTATTTTTTTCTTTTTGGCCTTTAATTTTTCTTTTAAAATGTTGAAATAGTTATTGCAAATGTTTTGTCCATACTCATATAATGGATGAGTGCAAGGTTTGGTTCTCGGGATTACTGTTTGTAGGATTTATGAGTATCAATCAGCCTTAGTTTGTCCCGAGTGATGATCTCAGGGCTTGTTTTTTTGTTATTGTTAGTGATTTGCGTGAATAATGAGAGCATTATCAGAGATGACATTAAAAAAATTATACATTGAGATAAGTGTAAATATTTCTCAACATATATATCCAGATGCAAATAATTTATTAAATTTTAAGTATTTATGACATAAGATTTTTATGTAATAAAAACTTATTGAAGAAGATTTTAATTATATTGTTTATCCAAATAGACTCTAAATTGATTGGTTAAATTCTAAGAACTTATTTGTCTATTATTAAGGAAAGTAATTAACAAACTTCTCTTTTTGTTTATTGTTTGCTTTTAATTTTTTTAGAAAAAATAAATTTTACTATTTCTTATAACTTCGATTCCACTCACCACTTTACTTAAAAATTATTTATTAAAAGAAAGTAAAAATACAAAATTGGTTTAATGTATACGTCCATATCTTTGGGGTGACATATATATATATATATATATATATATATGCTCGTAGCTTTGAGTGACTAGGATAAAACATTGCAACTATTAATTACTTTATGATAAATTAAACCTACTTAGGGTGGCTTAGTGTTTGCTTTCCAGCCGCCACGGGCAATGTTGGATTGCCAAACACGTAGTAAACCATAGTAATAATAAGTACTAACAAATTACTGTGTTGAATTATTCAAAGAGAGAGACAGGTTGATATATATACTATTTTTTATATGGTCAATAATAATTAACGTAACCAGTACCAACAACGAAAAATTATTAGGTGATTTAGGATTACTACGTATCCAAAGTTTCAATTAATTTATACATAATATATATTTAATTTTTTTAATTTTAATAACACTTAATTACCTATCATATAAAAATTAATGTGAACTATATGGTCCAAGATTACCTAATTTATCGCCAACAACAATGTAGTAGTCCAATAACATTACATGCTGTACATTTAATGATGGAAGGTGAGCTTAGAAGAAGAAATAGCAAAAGGGTATGAGTCATTGTCTATAAAAGGCCAGCCACTACTAGTGTTTGGAATATGCACACTTGATTCCTCTTCACTTGAGAATATCTACAGCCAATTGAAATTAAAGTTAGAATTGAAGTTGAAGCAGGCATGGCCTCTCACAGTTGCATCATTTTGGCTTTGTTCATTGCTATTTCCTTGTCAAGCATGGACACAGCATTAGCAGCACGCCATCTCTTGCAGAAGAGGCTACCTTCAGCATCTTGGTTTACATTCCCACCTAATTTATTCCCTTCATTGCCACCTTTATTCCCAACATTGCCACCAATCCATTTCCCAGCATTTCCTTTTGCTCCCATCTCCTTCCTCCCACCAATTGGCATCCCCTTCCCCTTCCTCCCATCAGCTTCAACCACCACTACCCCCTGAAGCTTCACTTGATAGAGTTATTTGGATACATAATAATAATAATAATAATTAATAACCACTAATCTCTACTCTCTCCATTTTGATCCATTCAATTCTGCCTTCATCCTCTCAGTCTCATTAGCTGCTTTTGATCTCTCATGTTTAATTAGTGCTATATACTTATATATATGTAATAATATGTACACATGCATTTTGTTACTTATATGCTGTGTATTGTCGTTGTACTTCTGCTTTACTTCATCTTTCACGTAATATATTATGCATTGCTAATGTTTAATAATATATGTTACTTATATGCTGTGTACTGTCGTTGCACTTCTGCATTACTTCATCTTTCACGTAATATGCTAATGTTTAATATTGCAGCTCCCTAAGTTCAAACCAGCTATTAGTAGCGTGGACAAACAAAATTATAATCTATTTTGTTTCATCAAATTATTTCGCCTTAACAAAATCTAAATAATACTACGTACAATTTTTGTATGCGTTGATATTAAAATCAGATTGGGCAGTTAATTTGAAAATAAGTAAATTTGTTGACATCTAGTTTTTCATGAAATTCTTTAACTTTCTTTCAAATTAGATTTGAGAAAAAAGTTATACACTGACAATATAAAACAATTATACACCGTCAATTATTTACAAATCAATATGTATGGTAAGTTTATTGACTTTTATAATAATTACCTTAAAAGTCATATCAATGGTGATTTGAGATTAGATGACAATATAAAACTGATTTCCATGTCAATGCATAACTATTAATTTCATTAGATTTTAGTTCTCAATTAACAAAGAGAATTATTTTCTTTAAAGTTTTTTTTATAATTAGATAACTTTAATTAAAAATATCTTATTCAAAAGTCAATCTTAGAGATTGATCATATGAATAAGGAAAAAAAATCAGTCTACAAGAGAAGAAATTGAAAAAAAAAAGTGAAAATAGAAGAAAAAGAGAATAAATTAAAACTAAAATGATGGTTGGAAAAAAAAGGTTAAATTGTAATTTTAGTCATCTTATAATTCTTAATTCACGATTTTAGTCCTCTGTTTTTTTATCGTGATTTTGGTCCCCCATTTTAAAAAATTCACATTTTTTATTCAATCTTTAATTTTGCATACATTTATTTTTTTTATTTTTATATTTTAATTAAATAAATTATTTTTTATGATTTCTTAAGTGAATAATGTTAGGTTTAGGATTCAATTGAACCAAAATAAAAGGAAAAAAAAAACATATGCAAAATTGAGGATTGGATCAAAATTACAAAATTTTTAAAACATGGGAACCAAAATCGTAAATTAAAAATTATAAGGGAACCAAAATTACAATTTATCCGAAAAAAAATAATTGATAATTGCTCGAAACCTATTTAATGTACAGCCAGTACAGGGCCTTGTACAAATTTTAAAGACAAAGTTTCAACTTTCAAATATTCATTACATTGTACAAATTAATATTTATAAATAGAAGATTTTAATTACAAGTAATTTCTAATAATTACTCTTTAATTATTAGCCGCCCCGATAGATATACTGTCCACAGCAGACTCTGGCTAAAGAGTAGAGATATGATTCACCAGGATTTCCCCATCAGTGTAGCAATCTCTCTGCCTTTAGTACATACAGGAACACCATTATAAAATACGTTAGACAACCCAATAGTAACACAAACAAGTACTAACTTTTTAGAATAATTCTAAATCCTCCTACTTCATTTTCCTACAAATCTTCCTACTATCTTTTATGATAAGTTTTAAATGTGTTTTATACTTTTAAGACATTAAATGTTTTTACTTTTCATTCAATATTTACTTTAAAAGGTAGCAGAAGGATTTCTAGAATGATAGAGTAGGATAATATAACATTACTCAACTTTTTAAGGACAGATTCAACTAATTCGAGATATAATGTGGTCAAGTTTTAAAAAATTAAGTTCAATCTAACTCAAGTACTCAACCCAAAAATTGACTAGCTATTGCCTATTGGCTAATGTGATCAAAGCCAACAGTGGGTGGGTGGTCTTTTATTTAGACTAGGCTAAGTTATGTTTTTTACAAATATTCTTTAGCCTTTATTTTAATTTGTTTGTATTATGTTAAATCTTTCCCATTAAAAGAATAATAATATGGTTTAAGTATTAGAAACATTTGTGATAATTTTATTAAGTTATAAAAATACTAAATATCAACTAATACATAATATGTTAATGTAGGAGCAAAATAATACTAGAATATAATAACAAATTGATAATTTTATAAAAGTGTTTGTTTTAATAACAAATTGATTCTATGTTAAAAAAATTATGAGAAACTTAAATCACTTTATCATAACTTTAAATGTACTTATTGGATTAAGCAAAATATAATATTTGTAAAACGTCATTAAAAATGTAATTTTACAAATTAAGTTTGACAATGTGATTTGGTCCTAACTCAATCCTTAAATACAATGATTATTTATTAGACTTGTTAATAAATATTAATGTTGAAAAAATTTGTATAATAACAATAAAATATATTTTTAATCTAATTGTATAATCTTTTAGTATTACATATAATATTTTAAAGAAGCAAAATTAACTAATTTTATTTTTATTTAAAATAATAACAAATTTAAAGAGTAGATAAAAGATATAGAGAAAATAAAGAATATATATATGGAAATTCCATAAATGGATCCGAGTACTAACCTATTTACCCACGCTTAATTAGGCTTTGCTATTCTCACCCTCCAATTTGCTATTCTTACCACCCATGTGGGTGTTTTTTTTATTGATTTTCCAAAATACCATTGTACAAGTGTACAACGGAATCGTGATTCCATTGTACTAGGGATGCAACAACCTTGTACAACGGAATCACGATTCCGTTGTACATTTGTACAATATTGGTTAAATTTTGTAACAAAACCTAATATATCTTCAAAATACCATCAAATCAGTCACAATACAATACAGTTTTGTAAAAAAATATTCAACAACCGAAACATTAAACAAATAAAGTCCTCTAATAACAATTATTAATAGAAGATTAATTAACTAAAATGAATCCCTAGTAATGTCTACTACATATTGAGATCCTCTAGTTATTGAATGAAATGATATTGAGTTGAATTCTTGCATGCGTTGCATGTACAGTTTTTGCTATGATCGAGCTTCAACAGTGTAGTATGTTCTCCATTGAGGTGCAATAGGAGGCAGGGGACAATCATCTTTTAAAAATATCTAAACAATGAAAATTAAACTGGTAAAATTAAATTAGTAAACAAATTTGCATAGTTAATAGTTTAGTATATTATGTGTACCTGTACAAAGTGATTTCCGTTAACAAATTCAATAGCTATAAGACGTTGTTGTGCAGCAGATGGAGGCTGACTCCTAAGCGGAAAGAAAGTCCAACTTTGAAGCATAGATAAGTGAACCAACACTGTCTTCAGTGTCGACCCTTCTATACCAATAAACATATTGATCACATTCTATCAACTTCATCAAATGTTGTATTTCAGTTCTTGGACCCCTTTGGTGTCGCCGATATTTTTGTCGCTCATTGTATATGGTTTTGATGGTGGTGACATTTGCATCATCTTTATCTTTGATTGTCAACAGAATTTGTCCAGGCTTCACCATATTTTTGGTCATTTGATTTAGCAGACTTTTTTCTTCACTGCTTAAATGACCAGCATATGCATGACCCACTAATGTTTCACTGACTTCATGGTTATGAAAACCGCAAACCACATAAAGTTTCCAACCAATGCCTTTCACAAGCCTCCCTTTTAATTTAAACGGGCACTGACATTTTTTGCTTCCAGTAGTCTTGCGGACTAACTTATCTTTATATTGTTTGTACTTTCCTCCCTTTTCACAAGCCAGTAGGACAAAAGTTTTCTAGCTAGTTTCTGACCTTTCTATGATGACAACAAATCCAACCTCCTTTGCGACATATCGAACCCACGTCAACAAGTCATCTCGCTCTTCAAAAGCCTAAAAACAAAATGCATTCCTTCACTAACAAAACACACATATACAAAAAATATCATATAGATAAAAACACTAATTAATCAATCAACCTCGTCAGTCATGAAATTATTGGATAAGTCAGGATAATTGTGCTGAGGTTCAATGTCCATCACATAATCATCTGCTTCCATTTCATTTTGTTGAACGGGTTGGTCAAAAGCATTTTCACTTGCATCAATCATATTTCCCCAACTACTTGGCATCGTAACTTCATCAGAAATAAAAGTATTCCAATTTATTGCTACTACTGAAAAGAAAAAAAAATTCAAAATTTACTAAATGAATAACAGTAAAAAAAAATCAAATACTGTCTGCGTACACACAGGAATCACAATTCCGTGTGTTCAAAAAATGACGTACACAACGGAATCGCATGTCATTTATAGTACACAACGGAATCACGATTCCATTGTGTAAGAAAAATGTTGTACACAACGGAATCGTGATTCTGTTATGTACAGTAAAAAACAAAAAAAATAAAATAGAATCAGGATTCCGCTGTGCATTCAACACAGCGGAACCATGGTTCCATTGATCTACACAACTTACGGGTGTGAATAAGTTTAGGAACCTGAAGAAGGAGGAGAAGGAGAGTGTCACTGAGAGAGGTTGGGAGTGGGGGTGGAGAGTGTGAGGAGAAGGGAGTGGGGTGGGTGTAAGAAATAGAGGAGGGACAGCAGGATAATTTTATAATGTTAAGGGATGAAAATAGCAAATTGTGGAGTGAGAATAGCAATTCCCCGCTTAATTTTGTACAAAGCCCACCAGAAAGGCAATTTGGGCCTGGAAGACCAAGACTAACCGAATGTCTGGTTATAATGGTCCAATCCAGAAACTTCTAGTTGTGATTCGAAGAATCGGAAATTTTCTGAAATTGGTGAGATTTTCAGGAACTTGGTAAATAATACGTGAATGCATAACTAGGATTTTCTCGAAAGTGCTATATTGCTCCTCTACATCATTTAAATACCCCATACGTCCCATTCAACAGACATCACTCAAAGAAGAGAAACAATCGATAGCAGTTTCGTACATTCAACCTCAATTTGCAGAGTTTCAAATTACATTACATCTCGTATAAGTAAGAAAAAATGTCTTTGATTCCAAGTTTCTTCGGTGGTCGAAGGAGCAATGTTTTGGATCCTTTCTCCCTTGATGTGTGGGACCCTTTTAAGGATTTTCCATTTCCCACCTCTCTTTCTGCTGAAAATTCAGCTTTTGTGAGCACTCGAGTGGATTGGAAGGAGACACCAGAAGCACACGTGTTTAAGGCTGATATTCCAGGGCTGAAGAAGGAGGAAGTGAAGGTAGAGATTGAAGATGACAGAGTTCTTCAGATAAGCGGAGAGAGGAATGTTGAGAAGGAAGACAAGAATGATACGTGGCATCGCGTGGAGCGAGGCAGTGGAAAGTTCATGAGGAGGTTCAGATTGCCAGAAAATGCTAAAGTGGATCAAATGAAGGCTTCCATAGAAAATGGGGTTCTCACTGTCACTGTTCCAAAGGAAGAGGTTAAAAAGCCTGATGTTAAGACCATAGAAATCTCTGGTTAACCTTTGTTATTTTGTTCCTTGGTTGAAAAGTCGTGTGTCGTGTTTTCTTCTTAGGATCATTTGTGTGAGTTGTGTAAAAAGAGATATCAGGTATTATTATTATTATGTTGGTTAAGAGGCCTGATGTTAGGGCCATAGAAATCTCTCTGGTTAAACTGTGTTGAAAGACTCTGTGTTTTGTTCTCTTCTATGGATTTTATATATGTGTGCAAGAAAGATGTAATTGCAAAATCAAGTAATAGACTAATAGTTTTATGAATTCTATGTTGCAATGAAATCTTAGGATCTGTATAATTGGAGCAGATTCACCATGCCAATGCGTGAGAAAGCAATAATAATTCTAAATCTTCCCAGTCTACTATGCCAATATTATTTTTATACTTTTAAGATATTCAATATATTTTATAATATGTTCTATGATGTAATAAGAAAATTAATATGAGAGTGCAATATATATAACAGTCACACAAAAACACGAACTAAGTACATTACACACACAAAAAAGTACATTACCGATTTTGTCTAATTATACATACAAACTCCTTATATCTGTTAAACATTGCTAGGAGTCCCTTCTATTTTATAGTACAATACAATTAAATCCTTCTCTTTATAGTAAAAATTTGAAATTATTAAATATTTAAATGATAAAAGTTTTAAAAAATAAAGTAAGATAAAAGAATAATAATAAAATAAATTAACATTTTATATCCAGAATAAAAAAAATCTGAATTTTTGTAATAAAAATCTAATAAAACTTAATCATATGAATTATTAATAAGATGGAATAAAATAAAATTTTGAAATCATTTTTTAAGAAATAAATAATAAAAATTAAAATAATATTTTATTGATTTAATTATTTATAATTCACTTTATTATTGTTTTATTGATTTTTTTATTACAGTAATTCTGAAATAATCTTTGTTATTGATGATTTTTTATTAATAATTTTTTATTCATTTTCTATCATTCTAATTTTATTTAAAAAATTTATCATTTAAATATTAATAATTTCAAATTTTCCTATTTTAGAGATAATTAATTGTAATGTACTTCTTTAGTATATTTGTAATGTATATGAAATAAAAAGAAATTTTGTATAATGTTTAAAAAAAATAGAAGGGATTTTATGTAATTAGTCAGAATCGATCTGTATTAAAGTTATTTTCTCAATTTTATTTAAAAATAAAGTTTTTGAGCTTAAGTGTATCATATTAATGAAATAGGAAGGGGTTTATGTAGATTTTAGAAATAGAAAGAATTTTGTATAAAAATGCAAAATAAAAAGAAGGTTGAAATAATTTACTTTTAATTTTATTCTAATTGATCATTAAATTTTATCTATTTTAATAAACACTTTAAAATTGAACTTTATCTTAATCAATTCTTTAATTGTACCTTTTTTTTTTTTTACAAATCACTCCTTCAATTAAATTAGAATTAAATTACTTCCTATAAAAAATTTCAACCTTTTTCTTCAACGTCAATTAGCATTCCTTCAATTGTAAAACAATAGACCTTAAATCCTTTACCTTAACAAATTAAAAAATTTAAAAACAAACAAACAAACCAATTCAACAGGGTTAGACCCACCCTGACCTCCCCACCCTGATTTGCTTCCCATGGTGAGATCTCATATTATACAATGTTATACAAAATGATCCCAGCAGAGGTTAGACTCACAATTGCTATGCAACTGATATTTTAGGAAATGGCAAAGATAAATAGTTATCTGAATTTCATGAAGATTGGTATCAAACATATTAAAATTATTAATTACTTCATGATAAATTCAACTTTTTACACAAATAAAGGGTGATTTCTCAGCTGGCACGGGAAAGGTTGGATTACCAACACATGGTAAACCATAATAATAGTAATAAATTAGTCTGTTGAATTATTGAAAAAGAGAGAGAAGGGTTTGATACTTTGATATCCTACTTTTGAATCCCCACTGTTGATACTAACCAACCACTACCAACAACACATGCAGTAGTACGATAACATATAATCAAAGGAAGTTCAGCTAACAAGAAGAAATGGCAAAAGGGTCACTTCCATTTTCTCTATAAAAGGCTAGCCTCTAGTGTTTGGAATATGCACATACACATACACTTCCTCTTTACTTTCAGGATATCTATAATATCTAATTGAAATTAGAGTTACAATTGAAGCAGGCATGGCCTCTCAGTGCAGTTGCATCATCTTGGCTTTTTTTGTCATTGCTGTTTCCTTCTCAAGCATTGACATGGCACCAGCATCACGCCATCTCCTGCAGACAACAACATTGCCTCCTTCTCAGGGAAATTATGTCCCTCCTTTGCCTACTGTCCCAACATCTCGGCCACAGCCCTCTATTATTCCTAACATCCCCAGCATTCCAACTGTCCCACAGCTCACTCTCCCACCATTCCCAGCCATAGCCACTTCACTGCCAAACCTTCCCTCAATCCCCACCATTCCAACCACTTTTCCTTCCATCCCCTTCCTCTCTCCACCACCTTCAACCACCACCCCTTGAAGCTCCTCTGCTTAATTAACTTGGAGTTGGATACATAATTAATAAGCACTAGTCTCTACTCTCCATTTGGAATCTGGCTTCCTCTTATTAGCTGCTTTCTGTCATGTGATATACTATACTATACACATAGATTATGTTACTTATGTGCTGTTTATTTTCTGTTTATTTTTTTTCTTTTCAATGTTGCATTTCTTCTTCACCTTTGAATACGTGTATCTTTGTTCCACTTCTGCATTACTTCATGTACCTGGAGGAGACCCGTTGCTATATAGTATAGACTGGTCTGTTTAGTCCTATCTATTTTGGTATGCATTTAAATGGACTACATCAGGCTGGACCAGATCATGTCCAATAATAAAAAAATAAAAATTTGTAAAAAAAAAAATTAAGAAAATAAAAAATATTTGAAAAACATGAAATTTTACAAAAAAAAAATGATGAAAAAATGTCTAACGGGAGATTAACAAAATTCATGTATTAATGAAAAAGTAAAATCTAAAATAAATAAATTCCATCTACATCGCTCAAACATCTAATAAAGTATAAAAAAAATCAATATTTCTAATTTTTTATATTAAGAAATTATAAATATTCAAATAGTAAGAAAAAACTTAGTATATATTAATCAAACACCAAATAGTAATTATCCAAATACACCAATAAAACTATAAAATAATAAATAATATTTTAAAAAAGTAAGTGATCTCCATATTGACCCGTTAACCTACAGATCTAACCCGTTTAACTCATGAATTAAACAGATCGAATGAGATAGGTACCTGATTAAATGGGCCAATGTTTTAACCAGTCCTAATTTGCTTAAAAGAAAATTCATGGCTACAATGACATGAAAGAAAAAATGACCAAAGTGACAATACCTGTAGCATAGTAACAAGTCAGAATCATTATAACTTAAGTGTTAACATACATCTGATCCCAAGTCTAGGCAATATGTGCCGATATGTATTCACTAATTACTGACTAGAAAAAACGGATAAAGTAATTTTAACGGATAGCAGATACTCACGGACATGGGTAATGTGATACCTGCCCCTGTCTCATTAGTAAACAGGTAAAGAAAACACTCATTTAGATTATTCGTAGATACTCGTTTAAGTATCCATTTACAATTCAAAACAAATTTTATCTGCAAATATCCAAGAGTACTAATTTTTTTGCCATCCATACTTCTGCATTACTTCATGTACCTCGAGATCCATTGCCATAGACTGTGTTCTATGATAAATCTTTGTTTCTTGTATTGTTCTCTTTCACAATACGTTGCTATTGTTTGTAATTTTGTAAGTTGCAATGTGCTATTAGTATCATGGACAAAAAAAAGATACAATAATATATTTTATTTCATCAAATTATTTCACCGTAAGAAAAAGTATATACAATATACTACACAAAATAGAACAAAGGACTATTAAAAGACCACCAAGCGCATTGAAAGGTGGTCTCCTACTATTCATGGTTCGTTTAAGTGCAATGTTGATGCTTCGTTTTTTATAAATGATAATATTTCTGGTTTTGAGTGCTGTGTACGTGATGAGAAAGGCAATATGGTTGTTTCTTGCACTGGATGGATAAAGCCTTGTCAACCAGCCATGGCTTCTCACAGTTTCATCATTTTTGCCCTTTTCATTTCTATTTCCTTCTCAAGCATGGACATGACATTAGCAGCACGCCATCTCCAGCAGACAACAAGGTCATCTTTACAAATATTCCCATTTCTGCCAAACATCACCCTTCCAATTCCACTCCCAAACATCACCCTTCCATTTCCAAACATCACACTGCCAAACATCACCCTTCCTCCAATTCTCTGGCCAAACATCACCCTTCCAAATACCACTTTTCATCAAATTCCACTACCAAACACTACCCTTCCTCCAATTCCACTGCCAAGCATCACCCTTCCAAATATCACTTTTCCTCCGATTTCACTGCCAAACACCACCCTTCCTCCAATTCCATGGCCAAACATCACTTTTCCTCAAATTCCGCAGCCAAACATCACCCTTCCAATTCCACCACCTTCAACCATCACCCCCTGAAGCTGCTATGCTTCACTTGGATAAATAAGCACTAATCTCTACTCTGGATTTGGATTCTGGCTTTCTGTGATGTTTAAGTGATATACTATACACATATTATGTTACATTCTGTTGGAGATGATTGTTTTCTTTTCAATGCTCCATTTCTTCCGCCTTTGAATTAATACGTGTGTATTTCTGTGGCACTTTTGCATTACTCATGTACCTGGAGTCCCTTTGCTATACAATGTATTCTATGATGAATCTTCCTTTCTTGTTATCTTTCACATAATATACATTGCTAATGTTTTAACATTGTAACTTTGTAAGTTGCATTGAGGTAGCTATTAGTAGCGTTAACAAACAAAATTATAATGTATTTTATTTCGTCAAATTATTTCGCCATAAATAAATAATATATTATTATACAGACGTCATTGGGAGAATGCGAAGGGAGATATACGACGGTAGGACAATATTTGTATATCCATTGATATTTAAATCAGGTTGGATATGTAATTTGAGAATAAGTAATTTTGTTGAGCTATTGTATACATGAAAATTTTATAACTATTTTGAAATTAGATTTTAGATCTCAATTTAGGAAAGAGAATTACTTCTTTTAAAGATTTTTCAATAATCGGATAATTTGTGTTAAAATGATGGTTCGAGTAATTTGAGATACAATATGATTAAGTTATAAAAATAAAAAAAAATAAAAAAAGTTCAATCCGACTCAAACCAAAAATTGACTAGCTAATGTGATCTTTTATTTGGACTAGGCTAAGGTATGTTTTTTACAAATTAATTCTTTAGCTTTTATTACTTGGATTAATTTGTTTATATTAAGCTAAATCTTCCCATTAAAAGAATAACAATAAGGTTTAAGGATTAGAAACATTTGTGATGATTTATGAAGTTATAAATATACTAAAAAAGTAAATATCAGTTGATACACAATATTTTTCTGATGTGTTTTGATACACAGTATGTTAATGTAGGATTACAATAATACTAGAATATAATAACAATTTGATAATTTTATAAAAATATTTGTTTTCGATAACAAATAGATTATACGTTAAAATAAAGTTATGAGAAAAGATATCGATTAGTTTTTAAATGGATCCGAGTTATAACCTATTTAACTACGCTATACATTTGTATGAAGTCCACCAAAAAGGCAATTTGGGCCTCGAAGACCAAGCCTAACCAGTGTCTGATGTCGAAGTCAATAAGTCATATATGATGGTCCTAATAGTAATCTAGAAACATCTAGTTATGGTTCGAAAGAGACCAGAATGTTAAGCATAACTAGGATTTTCTCGAAAGTACTATATTGCTCCTCTACATCATTTAAATACCCCATGTGTCCCATTCCACAAACATCACAATCACACAAAGAAGCGAAGGCATCGTTAGCAGTTTTGTACATTCAACCTCAATTCACAGAGTTGTAATATTACATTACATAGAAAATGTCTCTGATTCCAAGTTTCTTCGGTGGCCGAAGGAGCAATGTTTTGGATCCTTTCTCCCTTGATGTGTGGGACCCCTTTAAGGATTTTCCTTTTCCCAGTTCTCTTTCTGCTGAAAATTCAGCGTTTGTGAGCACCCGAGTGGATTGGAAGGAGACACCAGAAGCACACGTGTTTAAGGCTGATATTCCGGGGCTGAAGAAGGAGGAAGTGAAGGTGGAGATTGAAGATGATAGAGTTCTTCAGATAAGCGGAGAGAGGAACGTTGAGAAGGAAGACAAGAACGACAAGTGGCATCGCGTGGAGCGAAGCAGTGGTAAGTTTATGAGGAGGTTCAGATTGCCAGAAAATGCTAAAGTGGATCAAGTGAAGGCTTCTATGGAAAATGGGGTTCTTACTGTCACTGTTCCCAAGGAAGAGGTTAAGAAGCCTGATGTTAAGGCCATAGAAATCTCTGGTTAACCTATGTTACTCTGTTCCTTAGTTGAATTAATTATGTTTTCTTTTGAGGATCATGTCTGTTATATGTGCAAGAACGATGTCACGTGTTATGTTGGTTTGTTTAAGAGGCCTTATGTTATGGCCATAGAAATCGAATCATTCGTTAATAAACTGTGTTAATCTGTTACTTGCTTGTAAGTTATCTTCCACGGATTTTGTGTGTGCAAGGAAGATGTAATTGAAAAAATCAAGTGATGGACTAATAGTTTTATAAATTCTATATGTTGCAGTGAAATCTTAGGATCTGTATCATTCGAGCAGATTCACTATGCCAATGCGTGAGAAAGCAATAATAATTCTAAATCTTCCCAGTTTTCTTTCAAGTCTACTATGCCAATCTTTTTTTTTATATATTTTTAAGATATATATATATAATTAAAATATTTTCTATGATGTAAAAAGAAAATTAATGAGAGTGTAATAACAATATATAACAGTCACACAGAAACACTAACTAGCATGACCCAACAAGAACATCGAAAATTTATATAGAAATTTCTACAAAAGAAAGAAGGTTTATTCAACAACAAAAAAAGTCATATTTTTTTTCTTTCCACTACAATTTAAATTATTTATGTATGATGTTCTCACTATCCATGAAGAATGATTTGTTTCTGAATCACTAGATACAAAAGTAAGACTTCAGCAAAATCTGGATAAAGATCTTCCCAATGTAAAATGATGTCCACGTGTACACAAATCCTAACTCATCCGGAAAATGGAGAGTTGTAATCAGTGTTATCAGACCCGGTCCGGTCATCGATTCGGCCGGGGTACTGGGTCACTCGGTCAGGGGTTAACTCGGTGAGTCAACAGTTGACCCGCATGACTCGACCTGTATTAAAAAAAAAAAAAAAATCATAACCTGTAAACTTTTTAATAAATTTTTTTTAATAATTTCATAACCTGTAAACTTGTACATTTTTTTGTGTGTGCAGAAAAGATAGCTTATAAACTTATACCCTTAAATATTTAAAGTTTAACAAAATTCAATACATTTATAAGCATAGTTATGAACTTGTTTAATAATCTTGAGCAGCATATTTTTTTCTAAAATTCAACATACACAACCTTAAGTTATAATTTAAAATATATCATTATCATCTATTTATTAAAAGTTAAAACTATCATTGTTGTACACCGGCAGACATAATCTAATATATATATATATATATATATATATATATATATATATATATATATAAACCTATTTTATTTAGACAATACAATTTTTTCATTCATCACATTATTGCTCTGATAAAAAATAATAATTTTTCAAACCAGTAACTATATTGGATGAGATAAGATAAATACAAGTTTTACTTGTAGATAACAATATAAGTCAAGGAGAAAAGGCAAAATTGGAAGTGACAATAGTTTTATGATTTTATCATCTTAAATTCTAACATGCGGTTATGCTTGGTAAAAAAAAGTAAGTAAATATATAAATAACATAAGTGTAAGATATAAATTAAATTTTCTTATATGAGTGTTATTGTTCTCCTGTAAAAAAAAAAAAACCAAAATTCGTGACCCGCCGAGTCAACCGAGTCACCGGGTCACCGGGTCAACCTCAAAACTGGCCGAGTCAACCCGGGTCACACCGGATCGATTGCATAACCGATCCGATTGATGACTTGGACCGGTTGGGTGACCGGTTCCCGGGTCAATGGGTCGACCCGGCCGGTCCGAACCGGGTCTGATAACTATGGTTGTAATCCCATCCCTCAATGTTTATAAAAAAAAAAATTGCTAGTAAATTTTTTTAATAGTTTTTATTATTGATAAAAAAAGTTTAAAATTTATAAATTGAGTTCAAATTAATATTCAAATGTGTTTTGCCAAGTAATGTGTGTTTTTTACTTATATTTGAGTGCAAAGTAATAATATGCTGTTTAATCAAGGGAAGGTCAACTAATCTCTACTCCGGATTTGGATTCTAGCTTCCTGTGATGTTTAAGCCATATACTATACACATAGACACTATGTTACTTATATGTTGTTTATCTTCTCTTGGAGTTTTTTTCTTTTCAATAACGTTCCATTTCTTGTTGGCCTTTGAAGACGTATATTTTTGTGGCACTTTTGCATTACCTGGAGACCCGTTGCTATAGACTGTATTGTACACTTATAATATTAAAAAATATTGCCAATAGGTGGACCTGGACCTTAATGGTAATACTTTTTAATAGTCTCCACTCTCCATATGCATGTATTATACTTATTCCTAGAGAATATATATATATATATATATATATATATATATATATATATATATATATATATATATGTATGTATTATACGCTTGCACTATTTAAAATTTTAAATCTAATTAACTAATTAAGATACTGAAAATAAATAAATAGAGTTTACTATATTTTCTTGATCATGTGGTTGGCCGTACATATTTTCTGCCGTGGCCCGTGAATAATAGGCACCTTGGTCCATGAATGATGAATCCCTGATATTCATTGTCAAATGATTTCCAAGAGTATTTTAGTTGTCAATCCATATTTCTATTTCATGTTAAATAAATGTCACTTTCTAAACATTTCTGTTAAATGAAAGACAATATCGAACATCAACGCAATGAAAATACACGAATAATTTAAAATCTGAATGAGCATACATTTTAGCTTGGAAGGGAAACTTAGTGAGAGTAAATTCGGATTTTGAAAAATTAGTTTTTTTTTTATTTATTAAGATAATGATAAGAAAGTTCACTTTTTGTTATTCATAAATAAATAAGCTCTTGATAGGATTTATTACTTAAAAAAGAAACTGAAACTGTGTTTATTATATGTAGGTATACAAGATTCAGCAAAAAAAAAAAAGGGAAAAGAGCATTCAGTCCAACTAAACTTTACTCCTTTTACAAATAGACACCCTAAACTTTAATTTTGTCCAAATTGATCCTTAAACTTTATTTCTTTTACAAACAAACACCATAAACTTTAATTTTGTTTCAATCAATCCTTAAATTTTACCTCTTTTACATATAGACACCTAAATTTCAATTTCATCTCAATCAATTCTTAAAATTTACTAACTTCATAAATAATTTTTTATATTAAATTAGAGTTAAATTACTAATAAAAAATCTCAACTGATTATTTGTTTAATCTTAACTATTTATTAGTTTTGTTTTTTTAAATCACTTTTCCAAATATTTGTTTTATAAGCTAAATAATTCATTAATATAAGATTGCTTGTTATGAGCACAAGAGCTGCCCAAAATAAGACTCATTCCAAGAGCAAGTTACTGCATAAAAATATACAGTAAACTGAAGCTAACATTTACGTACTACAATACAATTTCACTCCTAAATTTCTATACTCATTGTATAACTATTAAATCCTCACCAAACCTTAAACGTGTGCCTCGGACCTTTCTCTGATTACTTTTCCAAACATTAAAACATAATAAAATTAAAAATTAAAAATCAAATAAAAACTTTTTTTGATTAATGTTATTATTTCTCCTTTTTATATATCTTCTAAATTCATATTCTTTATTATATTTTAAATATTAAAAAATTAGTTGTAATAAAAAAATTAATAAATGATTAACATTTAAGATAAATAACTTGAAAAAAACTATTTGTAAAAAAGATAAATGTTAAAGATAAATTAAAATGCAATTAAAGTTTAAGGTGTCTATTTACAAAAAAGTTAAAATTAAAGTATCAATCATAATAAATTTAAAGTTCATGGTGTCTATTTGCAAAAGAGACAAAGTTTAAGGATTAATTGAGACAAAATTAAAGTTTAGGGTGTCTATTTGCAAAAGAAGTAAAGTTTAAGGGGGCTTAATGCTCTTTTCCCAAAAAAAAAATATAGGTATACAAGTTACTCTGGTTAAACAAACAAAAAAAAATACAAGTTACTGGTTGATATTTGAACCTGAAAGTTTTATTTTGCATGAATTGGAACACCATCCCTTTTTTCTAAATTTTTATGTACCAAAAATAAAGATATATTAGTTATTACTTGATTATTCTTTAATTTATAATGATTCTTGAAAGGTCATATTACATTACAACCGAGAAAAGTTTTTTTTATCATTAGAAACACAATTTACAAAAAATAATTATACATGATTGTCCAAACTTCTTAATATCGTCATAAGTTAATATTGTCCTATTACGTTATTAGTTAATATTGTTACTTGACAACAAAAATTAAAACTTTTAACAAAGAAAAAATATCAGGACCAAAAATGCTAAAAAAAATTATTTAAAGACTAAAAGTAAAATTTATAAAAAGTTTTAAGACCAAAAATATAATTAATTTAAAAAAATATAAAATTAATTAAGTTTATTTTATAATTAGTTAAAATCAACTTATACATTTATAAAAACTCTCTTATTTAACTTTTTTTTTACTTCTTATTTAACTTTTTTAAAATTAATTTTAACTTATGAGATAAGTTTAATTTAATTTACATTTTATTTTCTTTTTTTATAAGTATTTTTCGAAAACTTTATCCAAAGAGAACCTGTGTTTAAAGATGCATAAATGTACATAACATATAATAACTCTGCTAATTTAGGCGAATTCTACGGTGAAGAACCGTATCAAATGGTTCACCCGTCAACCAACAAATTTAATTGCTACAGTGCATAAATATTATTTTAATAGATATTTTAAATTTTATTTAAATCTATAAAATGACAATTTTGTCCTCATTTAAAAATATGTCAAAATTAACCCCTGTGAAATTCTTCCCTCCAAGGAAGATATAGGAGTTGAAGTATTCCATGGTTCGCAACCTTACATCTATGAAGGTTGTGAAAATCACCTGCCCACCGCCACCACTGGACTCATCTTCTGACTATAGTGTTAAAATCGTTCATTCATTGTTAAATTCATTAAAAACAATTTTATTATAATATTTTAACTAATCAGATATTTAACTAATCATCTATAATCTGAACCGTTGATTTGTTTTATATTATATCTAACGGTAATAAATATATCACCCTCCCGTGGACCATATATGTCATAGGTGTACAGTAGAAATCGTCTTGGGTACTGTAGCAATTTTGTCACTTCCCCACCCGTGAACCACATATTTACGGACTCACCGTAGAATTCGCCTTAATTACACATAAGAATAATGCTTCAATTATTGTATCTACACATTAATGCTTCAATTTATTGGTAAACATTATTATTGGACAAAAATAAAACTATCCAGCCTCCAAACCAAAACTCCACGTGTCGTTCTGCTGCATTTTTACTTTTTATTTATTTTTTATTTGCATTTTAAAATACTGACCACTGTTTTGCCTTCTTTTTTTTGCCGTACAAAGTACGGGCCATTGGTCTAGTTTTTTTTTTTATGAAACTCAAGGAATTAGTTTGATGAAAACCAACTCAGGTCTACTTCTCATACATTTTTTTTTTATGGCCATTGGTCTAGTTGTTATAAATAAAAATACGAAATAATACACAAATTTAACTTTCTTAATAAACAGTGCATTAAAGGAAGTCATATAATGGCAACAGAGGCGAACTAAATCAGATAACCAACTCAGATTTTTTATCTGAGACAACTAACTCTCAGATATTCCCTCGTTTCCAACTCCAATCCTTCCCGGCTTCCTATATAATCTTTTGATCCTAATTAAAATAGGAAATTTTTTATTTTAACCATTTAAAGATTTTTGTTTAAGTTTTAATTCTTTAAAGATGTTTTTTAATCCTGTCAAATAACAGTATTAAATGATGACGTAACAATAACGTTCACAGTCCGTTGACTTATCACGTCGTTATCAAGAAACCTGATAGAGCAAACAAAGTATTTTTTTTTTTTGTAAACTATGTTTTTAAATCTTAATTTGTTCAAAATAGTTGATGGCATCGTATTAGTTGATAAGAGATTTAATACTAAAAAAAAATACACATGATTGTCTATTTGTTAGGCTTCTTGATGATATGACAAGTTAATAGATTACTAATATCACTGTTACGTCATCAATTAAAAGACTAAAAAAAATTAAAGGACTAAAATAAAAAATCCCACCAAAAACTTATTTAAGCCATAAATAAATAAATAAGCACAATCATTTTATCCCTTTTTGCTCTGTTACATACAAATCAGAAAGAGTTGGTCACCTACAGTTCAATGTTATGGAATTATAATAGCCAAAGCACGTTAGAACTCTTACCAAATAAAATACTTCTTTAGTTCTTTTCAAACAAAGGACGTTGAACTACTAAATATTGCAAAAGCTCTAGTTAGATCCTCTAGTGGTTCTCCAAACCATAGATAGCACCATCTTTCAAACTAACTAAAGATTGCAAAAGCTCTAGTAGTGGCTCTCCAAACCATAGCACCTTTCAAACCTCTCTTGCTCTATATAAGACCAAGCACTTAACTTCTCTTCTCATACATTCTCAAAGCAAATTCCCTCTCTAAAAACTCACTAGCTCCAAAGTCTTCTCAACTCTTGCAACTCATCAACCATGGCCTCAGGCAAACCCTTCATCACAGCTTTCTTTCTTGTTGTGGCCTTCTCAAGCATGAGTTTGAGCCTAGCATCTCGTCACCTCTTGCAAACAACCACTACACCAAATTTGCCTGGCACCACTCCCACTTTGCCTAACCCAACAACACTGCCACCTTTGCTTCCAAACCCAACAATGCCTCAGGGCAATGTTCCCCCTTTTCCCACTATCCCCACTATGCCAACTCTGCCATCACTTCCTACCATTTTTCCAACACTCCCTTCCCTCACTCTCCCTCCATTGCCAGCCACTTCATTCCCCAACATGCCCTCAATTCCAACCAAAATCCCCTCCTTCCCTTTCTTCTCCCCACCTCCTTCAACCTCTAGCCCTTAAACATATTCACAAGTTGCATAATGTGCTTAGCATAAATTGCATGCAATAGACATTGCAGCATCTCATTAGTCTATGTGAGAGAACTATATTAGGTTATGATTGTATCTTTGTTGTTTAGTGTGTTTTTTTTATCTTATTTTGTATTCATGAGTTTGGCGCTATTGCTTGTACCTTTTTTATATTATATATGGATGTTGAATTTCACATTTAGTTACAATATTATGATGTCTTCTTCCTCCTGTTGAACTCTTCTAGTTCATATGTTTGAGCCTTTGGGTGCTCAACTTTGCCTTTGCTCAACTACTAATGGTATTCAAGTTGCGTGGAAATTTTTTAATTAATTAGTAAAGAAAAGAAGTGATAATATTAATATTCAAAACGAGTAATTGTGATTATGAACTTTTAATCATCAAATCCGGTATTTCATCATGTGCAATATTTCAGCAGTTCCGCTGCCATTTCTCTAAACACTTACCCCAACTCAGAAGTAAAAAGCAGGAAAAAATCGTTAAGGAAAATAACATAATTATATTTAACGAGCTAATAGATAACTCTAATTTTTTTCTTACAATCTACACAATATACACAAACCGATCAGTAGTTAAATCTGGCTGTTGATTTGGCCCATTCTTGAATTCAATTCTTTTGACGTGTTGAAATTGAAATACACGTTAGCAGGAGTTGTCATATAGTTTATAGGAAAAGTCACTAGTCAATGTAACAACAACAAAAGGCCAATCTTACATTAATGGAGTTATTGGCAGTAAAGGGAAATTTTTTAATGGAGTTGCATTAATTCTAAAGCAGCAATGAGCTTACAGTTGATTAAACTAACAACAAAATCAATTATTTCCACTCTTACATTTCAACATAATGTGAGTGTTTGGTTTTTCATCGGAGGTCACGTGTCACACTCAAAATCTATCAGCAGTGACTTTTAGTGATTTAATTTTATGAAAATCAATTTTGTCTAACTTTTAAGACAAAAGGCCCTGCATATTTTTACAATTTAGATTTGGACTTAATTCTACAAAACTGACTTGTAAGATGAGAAATGTCCCTATTTATATACTCTATCTTGACCATATTACTAGTGGACGTGAAATCTCCAACACACCTTCTTATGTCCAGGGTTATCAGCCACAACTAAGTGAGCCGGAAATGACCACTACCAAGGCAACTTTCCAACACATATCTTAACTGTTTTATATCTTTCATATTCTGGAAAGCCAAGAAGCAAAGGGTCTCAAAGGCTAGTCACTTTGGTTGGAACGGCATTTCCAAATTCATCTTTTTCACAATTAATTCAGTTAATGGTCCGTCTCAGTTCCATCACATGATCATAGCTTTATTGATCTCTCCATCTATATCACCTAGCAACTGTCCTTTGCTAATTTTCATATCCATAGTCGTACCATGCCATAGCCGTCACTATTCAATATAGTATACTCTCTGTCTTTGCAAGTGTTTATTGAATATCCATTCCCCCAACTACTTGGCCGTCTAGAAGTTTCACCTTTATCAGCCTCAGTACCTTTATCTCTAGTTTTTCCTCCTCCTTGTGTGATCTAAAGCTCTAGCTTCATACGTCTAAGTAACATCTTTCATACATGAGCTTTAGCAGCATATTGTGTTCGGCACTACTTAATAATTGAGACAATAGTTTTAAACATGTCGGGAAAAGTTGTATCAAGTTACGGGAAATGCTAGTTTTATATACAATAAATTTGCCTGCAATAAATTTGTACAAGGAGTGAGAGAAAAAAAAAAAGAAAAATATATAATCAGATAGATAATGTGACAGAGAAAAGTGAAAAAATAAATAATAGAGTTAAAATGTCTCATTAGTTCCTACAAATATAGTTTATATTTTTGTCCCTACAAATTATTTTTCGTTCCTGTAATTTCTAGACATTTGCTTCTTTTTTTTTTTTCTTTGTCATCACATCAGGGTCTGTTATAAAAAAGATGAATTACGGATATCTACATTGTGAAAAATAGTTTCCATAATGTAATTTTAAATTTTTTTTTTTTTTTTGCACATTACAAAATGTGAATTTTTACATTATATACATTAGTTTTTATATGGTAAATTTATACATTATGAAATTTAGTTATAAGGTAAATTTTTACATTATGAAAAATAGTTTCTGTAATGTAAAAATTTTAATTACGAAAACTAATTTTCATAATGTATATAACAAAATTACATTACGGAAATTAGTTTTTGTAATGAATTAGAACTTCCTATACTAAGGAAACTAATTTCCATAAGATAGGGGGAAAAAAGTAGGGGTGTGAAAGTGAGAGGGAAGAATAATATTTTGGACATAAAAAACAAAAAAAAAAGTGGGGTGTGAAGAATAAAAGGGGAGTTAAAAGCATGGGCCGTATATATAAAAATACATTGGATCACTTGGGCCTGTTTTAAAGTACCAATGTTCAGTCCAATTATAAAAAAAAAATTACAGAATAAATCAAAATAATTAAAAATTATCAAAAGTCTTCTTGGTCCAACTCCTCTGTAGCAACCACCATGTCCCACCCAATTGTCATCACTATATATATTATCCAATTTTATATTTAAAGTAGACTAAATAATATCAGGATATATATTTGTGTGATAATATCACTATTTTATCATAATTGTGTAATATTTAAAAATAATAATTTTTAACATTTTTTAACTCTTAAAAAATCATTTCTTTTTTAATTATAAAATTTATATAAAAAATTATTTAATATTTCATCTATTTTATAAATTGTTTCATTTTCTAAATTGTAAGAATACTTATCATATCTCATTATTATATCCTGGTCTAAATTGTCTTATTAATTTTGTTTGTTTGTTAGGATATATGAACTCTTTTATTATGCTTTTAGTTGTTGCCTCTATTATTTTAGTTCTATATATAAAAATTATTTTTCCATTTTAATTTATAATAAGACAAAGTCTAAAAAGTGGACCTTCTATCTATTAAAGTTCCTTTTGCAACTTTTTTTTTCTTGGCCAGCATTTTCTAACACTTTTCAATTATTCGTAATTCGATTTGATTTATTTCTGTTTTTTCTAAAATTTTAAAATAAATAAATAATATTCTTACTTATTTATTATACCATGTACTTAAAATAATTAGTATTGAATAAAAATTTAATTTCTTTGACAAATTGAAAAACATTATTAGTTTATTAAATAAGTGTTTTTTTCTTAAATTTTACTTTTAAAATCTACATAAATTTTAATCCGACTCAGCCTTCACCACATGTCCTCTCGCTCAAAATGCACTCGAAAACACTAATAATAATGAATATATACATTCAATATTTAGGCCGCAATTTTAGTTAGCCTCACTATAATTCACTCAATGCTACCTACCTAACAGATTAGGGTACCAAATGAATAATAATGGCTTAAAGACTAAGAGTACGTATACTGTAGAATATAGACACGACAATTCTCGTGAATATTAAGAGATAGATAGTGTCATATGAGTTAGGGTTAACCTATTACTATATCTAACATGAATGACAAGCTACCAATATATCAACTATGCCAACTTTAATTGCTATTTTTGAAAAAATAATGACTTGTTAGTTTTTCTTGCATTTATTTCAGTTTTTTAAAATAATCTGAAACTAAAAAGAATTTTCTTGTCTATAAATCTATAAATCTTGTCTTATTTCATCAAATTGATTCCATAAATCAATAATTTTCTAACCCTCCTACACCTCTAGTTTCATTAAATATTTTCTTTTGACTTAAATATATTTTTAATCCCTATAAAATGAGCATGTTTTTATTTTAGTTCCTATAAAAAATTTGTTTTCATCCTTTAAAATTTAAAACTATTGTTTTTAGTCCCAATAAAATGAGGGGATTTTGGCTTTGCTCCTTGTAAAATATTTTTCTTTGATTTTAATCTCTTCAAAATTTGAAATCACTATTTTTTTATCCTAAAGTTGATTTTAAGTTAGATAAATAACATTTATTTTAAGGATCTAGAAAAAATTTTGTGAGGTATCACATGTTGACATTGTATCACAAACATTAGCGGGTGTTACTTGGGATAGTCACTTGACTTTCCGCTAAACACGTAAGTTGTTAATGAGTGTCACATAATAGAAGAGACTAAAAACAAAATTTAAACTTTGAGAGATGAAAACTAAAGAAAAAAAATTATAAGGACTAAAATAAAATTTTGTTAATTTTATAGAGACTAAAAACATATTTAAGTATTTTCCTTTTTCACTCAAAAATCAAAAACCCAAAATCAAACCTTAACCCTTATTGTTTATTCCATGACCTCTTCAGAACCGACCAAGAGAATGAAGAAAATAGCTATTTGTGATGATAAAAGGTGTGTTTGATACATATTAATGTACAACACAAAAAGAATAACACAAGACAAATACTTAGTTACAGGATAACTTTTTAACATGTATATTGTTTGGTGGACAATAAGTAGCATTAGCAAAATAATATAAAATTTACTATAATAACTTTTTTAATATTAATTATCTTAATACAATTCATATTAATTATCCTATAATACAATCGTGGTGGGGGTGGTGAGAATTGTGGCAGTCATAATGATGGTGGTAACGACAACAATGGTGCTGATAGCAATGGTGGCGGGCACAACAGTGGTAATGACAGTGGTAAAAGTGGTGGCGGTGGTGATAGTGGTGGCAACTTGGCCTAGTGTTGGCAACGATGGTGGTGGGGGTAACGACTACAATGGTGGTGGTGGCTAGTGAGAGTGATGATAGTGGTGACAACAATGATTACAGTGGTGGTAGCATTGACAATGGTAATAGGGGAGAGATAAAAGAGAAAAGATATAGTTATTAAATGAGAAATAAAAATGAGTAGTTTTTGTCTTTTTATGATTTTGTACTTGAGACAACAAATTGTCCTATTATTTATCAAGTAACAAAAAGTTTATGTTTTGCAATGTTCATCTTCATTTGCGTTGTGCTATCCTATATATATATATATATATATATATATATATATATATATATATATATTATCTTGTGATATAAGATTATTTTTAATTATTGATAATTTTTCTTAAATATTAAATTTTAATTTAGAAATAAAGATGAAAAGGACATATTAAAATATATAAGAGGTTAATTAGAAAATCAAGTATAGAGGTAATGATAAAAGGAGATCAATGGTTGAGAAAGAATTATTTTTGGACTAATTGATAAATCAAATTAAATTTGAAATTAAAATTAAGAAGTATATTTAAAAGGAATAAAAAATTAAATGTTCAATATATAAGATTAGAATAAATTCAGCAAAAAAAGATTAGAATAAGATACATGACTCAATGAGAATGAAAATAACACCTAAAAATACTCTAATTTAATAATAAATCCTAAAAATGTCCTCTTTCAAGAAAAACTCCGAAGCTATCATTCAAAGATGAGAGTTCAAATTTATAATGTAGGAGTAAATTGTAAGAAATGATAATATTTAATTATAATTATTATATTAAAATGATCAGTTCCAATGATGTATTTAATTATAAAATCTCTAGTAATCTTTTAGAATTCTCACATGATATTTAATTAAAAAGGAAGAAAAAAACACTAGATTTGTAATTAAATACGTAATTTAAATTGTCAATTTTAATTTGAAAGATGATAAAAGGGTATTAGGTCGTACAATCATAATGATTAAAAGTATTTTAAAGTAATATTTAAAAAAGTTACGAGACTTTTAAAAAAAAATACACAATTTATGTATTTTAATTTTGATAATTTATAATAAATTTAATAATAAATGCTTATTTATCATCTCATATAAAATAAATACAAGAATTTTGTAAACAAGATAGTCAATTTGTAGCAATGTTATCAAAACCGGACCGGACCGGCCGGTTCGACCGGGAACTGGTCTGGTGACCGGTCCAGATACTCTATAAAACCGGAGAAATTCAGAACCGGTGGAAACTGGTCAAGAACCGGTCAAATCGGGCCAAAATCAGTACCAAAAACCGGTTTGAACCGGTATTCTTTTTATTTTTTTTATTTTCATTTAAAATTTTAAATTTAATATAAAATATTTTAAAGATAAATAAAAGCACATGTTTAATAAATATCTCAAATAGATATAAATTATTTTATCAATTATTATTATTATTTTCTTGTAAAACATATAATTTGCTCATTTATATTAATTTATAATTTTTTTATATCTTGATTTTTGATAATTTTATATTATATTAATTTGTCATTTTCTTTCTTTATTCTAAATGTAAATTTGTTATTGTTAATGGACATTATTTTATTTTATTAAAATTTGAACTTAAGTATTATGATATATTTAATTAAACTTTTATATATATTTTGAATGTTAAAATCTTATAAAGTGATGTTTTAAGTTTTATTATAGTTTTTAATGTTATAAAGTTATGTGATATTATATTTATTGAATACTCATCAAAAAATATTATATTTATTTAATATTATTTTATATATTATTTTATTATTATTATTTTATTAATACCGATTCGACCACGGTTGAACCATTGAACCTTGAACCAGTGCCTTAACCGGTTCAATGACCGGTCCGGTTTTAAAAACATTTATTTATAGGATTATTTTTTTTACCTATTAGAATAAAAAACAAATATCAAGAGGTTTAAAATATTCAGTACCCTACTAATTTGTAGGTTTAAGTCCTCATACGTCTTTTTTAGGTGAAGTATTTGTAAGTTTTTTTAAATATTTTTTAAACCTTAAGTTATTTCCTGCTTTAAATTGGGATACTTTCACCTCCCCCAATTTTTTTAAACTTCTGTGTAAGTCAAAATTCTCGACCTGTTCTGACAAGATTGTTCCAACCTCCCAAAAAAAATACCTATGTTCTCTCCTCTTCTTCTTCTTCTTTTAAAAATAAAAGAAGACATTGTCAACAATGTTTAATTGCTCTATTTACTTTTGCTCGGCTATGACAGGCCAAAATTTCAGTTTCAATTTAATCAAGCCTTCATCTCCACTTTATAGTCTTCTCGAAGGGTCAGTTAAGTATTTTTCATATTTCATCACAGCTATGATTTATTAGTATATTCACTTTTTCGATAATAAATGAAGTAATTGACTTAATTGTGCTTATGTTTCTCATGTTTGACTCTATGATTTTGGTCTCCTTAATTTTAATTATTTACATTTAATTCTTTTAATTGTTAATTACTATAAAATTTCATTAAATAATTATTATAAATGTAATAAAATTGTTATATATAAAGGATTTTATATAAATTTATAAAGAAGAAAATGTACAAAATATTTAAATAAAAATAAAAAATTATAAAATACAATGAAAGCTATTTTATTTTCTTATTTTACATATTTTTATTTTTAAATATATACAAATTATTGATATATTACACTTTTATTACGTTTTTTTTATTAATTACTGAATGAAATTTTGGGATGAAAAAATAAATTTAAACAGTTGCAAAATTATGAGAATAAATATGAACAATTAAAATTATAGATATCTAAATTACATATAGGTTGAAGTACGAACACGAAAAATGTAATTAATTAAACCTACATAATTGACCTGTCTAACCACCTAAGCTGTGGTCAAGTGGTATTATTTTCCCTTTACAATTTGCTTGTGAAATTATTGGTTGAATTATGTGAACATTATATATTTACAAGGCAGTTAATTTTTTGAATCATAACATTTTAGGTAAGGGCATTAACAAGGCAGTGAACAACATTACATATTTACAGTGCATTGAATTTTATTTTATTTTATTTTTAAGCAAAAGGTGATACAGTGCATTTAATCAAAACCAAAGAAAGACAGTGCATTGATCAAAAGCAGCAAAGACAACCCTCGTGTAGAATTTCTATCTCCTCCAATGGCAGAAAAAGATGGCTATCCGCAATGATAGATGACTGCTAAAAAGGCACAAAGTGGGTCACTTTTGCATCCTAGATCTGACATACTACTACCATTTAATTTTTTTTTCAATTAATTAATTAAAAAAGAGTACTAATGCACACCAACAAATGACAACATTTAAAATCAAATGACAAGTGTCAATGACCAAGAACTCCTACTCCATTGACAAAAAACATCATTCAGTGTCAAACATTCAAGTGCTTCTTTTTAAAATCCAATGACCAAGAACCTTCCAAGGTGGACTATAAAAATCCAAGCCCTTGTGTCACCACTCACCACCACCACAAATCCTTAGTTACCCTATTTCTTAGCTCCAACAACATTACTCAAAAAAAATGGCCTCTCTCCGTTTTCTCTTCTTAGCTTTTTTCTTCTTCATTGTTTTGTCACTTTCCAGCAACATTGGTGAGGTCCAAGGTGCAAATAGAAAACTTTTGGCACCAACACCTCCTGATGTACGCAACATTCCTAGCTTCAACTTTCCTCCCCTCCCCCCAATAACCAATTGGCCAGAATACAGGTTGCCTCCATTCTTAAGACCTAATTACCCCACAATTCCTGCAAGCTCATACTTCTACACTCCACCTGCCACCACAACCACATCTTCCAAGCCTTGAACCACATCATGCAATTTGGTATATATTGTTATTGTTAGCATTTAAAATAAAAGGTTCATCATGGCCATGCACAACCCTTCTCATGACCAAGTAATTTATTACTTTATGGTTTAATTTGTATTCCTTAGATTGATTAATTGAGTGAATTGAATCTGTGTCACTCTAGTCATCGAGATCCTTGTTGATCCCGTGATGCCTCTACTTTCTCCCCCCTGTTATATGTTCACAATGTTTGGTGTATGAATGAAAAAAAAAATGTACTTGTAATTTCTTTAATATTACTAGAAATTAATATATCATCACTCACGACTCACGAGTGTTTTGAAGTAAATGAAAGAGTGGTTTCTGCGCGCTATTCTTATATTTTTTTTTTTGGCTGGTAGCAACCATGGAAAAAAGGAATGCAGGACAATCCATATAGTCCAGATTCTTAGTTAATCTATGTGGCTAGAAGTAATGAATACTTCGTACGTACACTGAATTTTTTGGATGAAATCCGAATTTTAACATTTAACAGAATATCAAAGTCTCTCAACTAAGGTGTGTTAGTTTCATGTTTATCGGTCACAAAAGCCTGTTAAACTCAATGATACACGACACGACTCATGAATTGACCTCAACTTACATTAAAATGTATGTTAACTAAAAAAACATACACTATGTCTTGGATATTCGTTCAAGACTCGAGTTTCTCATAAATTTTCATGTCAATCATAAAAAAAAAGCAAAAACTACAAATTGTAGCTTTTTGTTAAAATGTGGATCAAATGTTCTTGATGTACAACTAAACATGTAATAAATAACAAGAAAAACTGATAACGATATTTTTAGGATCGATATTTATTAAAGGAGTGTTTGGAATTAAGTATTTGAGAACAAGGGAGAAAAGAGGATATTTTTTTTGGCTTAATTACAATTTTTGTTCCCAACTTTTTACTTTTTAACAAAATTTACTCCCAACATATTAATTTGGCGCATTTTACCCCCAACTTTTTTAAAAACTTACAAATTTTACCTTTTACTGTTTTGCGGACATGGCATGCTAAAATAATTGTACTTTTTACCACCAACTTATTATTTTTTTGACAAATTTTACTCATAACTTTTTCAATTTTTGATGAATTTTACTCTCAACTTTTTATTTTTTTAGTGAATTTTATCCCTACCGTTTATGCTTGTGTCAGTAGAAGGTAAAATTTGTAAGTTTTTTGAAAAGTTGGGGGTAAAATGTGCCAAATTAATTTGTTAAGGGTAAAATTTGCCAAAAAATAAAAAATTGGGGATAAAAAATACAATTAAGTCTATTTTTCCATTTTTAATAAATATTTGATTGTTTAAAAGTGTTTTTTAAATAAAATAAATAAAATTGATATGCTAATTATATAAACTTAATTAATATGTTAATCTCTTGTTTGATTTTACAAACATTATATAACTCTTGTAATTAAAAAAAAAAAAATTGCCCTTCGATCCCTTTACTTTATCTGGAAAATCCAACTTCCAAATATATTATAAGGAAACAACAAATAAAATTATTTTATTGAAGAAAGAAAATAATTTTTACACGAAATTGCAAAAGTCATTTAACACATTTTTTTAATTACAAACATTCAATATGATGTATTTAATTCTTTTAACCAGTATCAAGCACCAATAATTAACAACCCAAACAATAAATAAGAGGTGTCTGGGTGTGCTGTCCCTACGATTCAAGGCACAAGGATAATAAATAAGAGGTAGAAAGAGAAGGGTTAGCTTAAGACATAGGTAAGACTATGCCCTATGCTTAAGACCCCACTTTTAAGTAAACTTCATAAAATGAAAATTAATAATATATGTATATGCACATTCAATATATGGAAATCAATTACTAAGTTTTGGGTGGTTGTTTTGGTTTTTTTTTTTTTTTGGATGTCCTGAACTTGTTATACTGTCTGTATTCTTGTCGCTTTTTCCAAACTATGGCACCGTGTGCTTTGTTTGGACTACATCTAATATAGGAGTATAATCTTATTTTCTTATAAAGAAAGTATGAAAATGACTAAGCACGTGTTTGGTTAAGCATATGGGGTAGATGCCCACGTTGTCTCTGAAGTTACCGAGTCATGCTTCTATACGTTTTATTTGAAATTTAAAATGATTTTCAGTCCAAACGTACATAGAAGACACACAATACCAAATACGCACTAAATGGTACAAGCCAGTTTTGATGAAACGCAAAACAGTAATCCACGAATCTTGCATTTTTTTTTGTCAAATTTCAACTAATAAAAAACAAACAAGAAGTTTTTTTTTTTTTTTTTTTTTTTTGCATATGTAAGAGTAAGGTTGCATTCGATAACCCTCCACGCAGCTTCAAATAGTGATGAGTCTTCTAGCACTAGGATATGTTAAATTTTTTTATACAAACAAAAACTAATTCAATATCAATCTGAATTATATATATAATTTTCTGCCGTAGTGTTTAAAATATATACTTTATATTATTAAATGATCATATTATATGTTTTTCTTAAAAACTCAAATTAATAGTCGTCCTATAAAAAGAGGGGAGGGAGGGGGGACAAATGACAAGGGGCTCCAAGCACATTAATAGGATAAGAGACCCTTATGTTCGAGTTAGTGACACATACTCATGAGCTACATTATGGTTCAAGTTGTTTTAATATAGGCCTCTTGCTTGTTAGGTATGGAAGTAGATTGAATTAGAAGCATATTCAATTATTCAGTCTTGTTCACTGTGTGTGAGATTGAGGGAACAAACTCCTTTGAGGACAAAAGGGAATTTTTTTTTATCAATGTTAGTTGTTAGTTTTATTAGGATGTTAGTGGGAGATATTCGAACCAACAACTTCTCCCTTCATTCTTTCCCTTTTAACTACCAAGCCAACTTTATAACTCCTACGTAATGGAGCATATTAATTAGGTTTAATTGCACTTTATAGCCCTATTTTTTTACTTTTTGGTAAATTTTATTCTTAAAAATTAATTTGGTACATTTTACCCAAACTTTTTAAAAACTTTCAAATTTTACTTTCTGACGTTGAGTTGACATGACATACTAAAATAATTACATTTTTTACTTCGAATTTTTTACTTTTTAACGAATTTTATCATCAACTTTTTCACTTTTTTGTAAATTTTATATTCAATTTTTTATTTTTTGACAAATTTTATTCCCAACTTTTATATTTACGTCAGCATGTCACGTTAGTTCAACAACGAAAGGTAAAATTTGTAAATATTTTAAAAAGTTAGAGATTTTTTTTATCAGCAAAGGGTAAATATATTGATGATGGTACAAGGAGTATCATAACCCGTATACAAATAAAGCAAAAAAATCAACAATCCTTGCTTAGTTGGTTAGATTTATTTATGCCAGCATGAGGAATAAATAATAGCTAACCAAAAATTCCAAACTAAGAACCACGAAGCCACCTCCCTGTAACATGTATCCCCCAAAAAAGCTAACCACCCCTCCTGCCACAGTATGATAAGCTAACCCCTACTAAGTGTCCCATTACCAATGAATCCACATATCTCCATGCATCCGTACATGACTCTCCCGTTAAAAAGTTGGAGGTAAAATATGATAAATTAATTAATTGAAATAAAATTGGTCAAAAAGTAAAAAATTAAGGATAAAAAATAAGGTTAATTAAGTTTTTAGTCCCTAAACTTTTTTAAAATTCAGTTTTTAGTTCCTAAACAAAAGTTTGACTGATTAAGATCCCTAAACTTTTTAAAAATTCAACTTTTAGTCCCTGAACAAATGTTTGACCAATCAAAGTTCCTATTTTAAAAATTCAATTTTAAGTTCCTAAACTTTTTAAAAAATTGATTTTTAGTCCTTGAACAAAAATTAAATAAATAAAAATAATGGGGTTGAAACTTTTGTTTAGGGACTAATAATCGAATTTTTAAAAAGTTTAGGGACTAAAAACTGAATTTTTAAAAAGTTTAGGGACTTTGACCGGTTAAACATTTGTTCAGGAACTAAAAATCAAATTTTTAAAAAGTTCAACGACCTTGACCAGTCAAATTTTTGTTTAGGGACTAAAAATCGAATTTTAAAAAAGTTTAGGGACTAAGAACTTAATTAACCTAAAAAATATAATTAAACCTATTAATTATGTAGTGACTAGTGAGTAGTGGCCGTAACTTGCCCTTGGTATGTGACTATATGAACTTAATGCTCCCTAGGGATGGCAAAGCGTACCTAGACCTTACAGGTACTCGCAAAAATATCTGCGAGCAGGTCGGATAAATACTCGCTTATTGAAGCTGGAATTGGGGACGGGTATTTATCCGCAATTTTTAGCAGGGATGGGTGTAGGTACGGGTACTATAGTACCCACCCCGCACCTACCATATATATATATATATATAAATTAATTAATATAATTAAAATAACTTAAGTAAATGATTATGTAATTAATTAAAATATCTTAAGTAAATGATTATGTTATATACATAATCATTTACTTAAGATATTTTAATTATATTAATTAATATATATATATATATTTTTTTTTTCTATTAAAAAATAATTTTATATTTTCCATAAACTATAATTATCTTTATAATGTTGTTTATTTATTACTTGAGTTTGGACAAATCAATTTTATGTTTGCTTGTTTTTAATATTATGCGTGGATGCTTTTAATGTTATGTTTGGATTATTTAAGCTTGAATTTCAATTTACTTGTAGTAATTTTTTAAGTAACATGTAGTCAAATTTTTACTATAATTTTTTTAATTAACATGCAATCAATTTGAAACATGTAGAAAAGTTTAAAAAAAAATTAACATATTAATTACATTTTTTACTATATGTATACAAATCTTAAATGATAAATAAAAGATGAAAATTGTAAATATTAAATAAAAGAATGATCTATTAAATATCTTAAAAAATAATATATACTATTTAACTTTTTTTCATTTAATAAATAAGTAGTGTTTTAGCTCGTGCAATGCACGGACTTATTCAAATTTTCACTATCTTATTTATTTAGTCAATAAAAAGAAATTATAAAAAAAAAAGAGATAATCTTTCCTTAAGAAATTAGAGATTATAATTTTTTTTTTAAAAAAAGATAAGGGAAGATGGATAAGCTATACAAAATATAAAGGAAGAAGAAAATAAGGAGGGAGCTGTCAAATATATATATATATATATATATATATATATATATATATATAATTCTTTTAATATCAACAAATCTTTTAACAATTGTGAATATTATAAAGTATCTGTCAATGATATTATAACTTTTCCTACAAATTATAATATCAATAACAACTGATTTTGAATATCTTGTAATTAAGTATATTATTCTAAAAAGTAAAATGAAGTTTTAAATTACTTTAATATTAACTTTAACAAGTAAATTGAAATAAAGATTTGAAATTAAAGATGAAAGATCTTCGAAGTTAAAAAATAGTTACAAAAATTAATAAAAGAAATATTTGAAAATATATATATATAGTATTAGATAAAGAAGTAAACACAGGTTAGAAATATAGATAGAGGAAGAAGTGAGTGTGAGTAGTTACAGAAATTGATAAGAGAAATTTCATAAAAAGTTGCAAATATATATGCATGTTAGGAGAATGAAGTACACCACTTCATGAGACATGAGATGAGAGTATTCAAATGAGAATGAATGTAAGGGAGAGTGAAGCAATGGGAACACAGATAGAACGTTTATATATGTATGGAGATATTTTTTTTTATTGATTTATTAACTTCATACATAAAGTAAAGTGTGGGTAGTGGGTGCGGGTATGGGTATATAGGTACGTAACGGGTACAAAGATGTGCATTAAAGTTGCTATCGGTGCAGGTATGGGGCCGGATATGGGTATTTTTTTCAAACGCAGGTATGGAGATGGATACTATAGGACCCTACCTAGACCTTACCCATTGTCATCCTTAAATTGCTCCCTAACTTGAGGTCGATTTTAACAAGAGATAGAATCCATTCAAAAACTAATTAAGTTCAAAAGATTTAGCGAAGTTAATTAAACAATCCCTCACCATATTACCGTTGAACTTCTTTTAATTAATATAACTGTGCTTTACATTCTAAGTTAATTTGAACATTGAAAATGAATTTAATTTTAATGTAATTATATAATTGTCTAATTATATGTCGTTAAATGGTTAAAAGATAATTTATCAAATAAATATTTGTATAATCAAATTATTTTGACAATTACACGAACAAATACATAAAATAAATATTACAAAAAAATATATAACATATTTAATTTAGGTAAATGACGATGCATAGGAATTGGGATAGTGGTAAGAAAAAACAGTAAATACACAAAAAAGGAGACTAATATGAATGTTTCCAGTTAAATATTCCAGATATAAGCCACAAACTCTGGTCTCATAAAAAAACAGTATTTGAATTTTCGTATAAAATAAATAAATCATGATTGGGCCAAAAATTATTAAAAAATAACTTTTTGTCCAAATTATAATTTAAAAGGTTTTCAAAGGAAAATCCAAATTCACACTAATTCCTATGAGTCCAGAATTATCTGGAGAATTGATTATGAGTCTAGAATTAATTTTGAATAAATTTTGACATGTTTGGTTTCATTTTTGTAGAAGAGTTCATAATAAATTTAGAGTCTATAATTGATTCTGAGTATAAGCAATTTTGAGTAATTTTTGCGTTGAATTCAAAATTTTGTACTGAATTTTATTTCTAACTTGATTTTATAATAAAAATATCCAAACATAAATCACACTACTTCAAAATAAATTTTAACCAAAATCAATTTTACGGACAGTCATCTAAACATGCACTAAATTATACAAGCTGGCGGTCAGAACCAATAATGAAGCAAAACTTGTGTTTTGAATCTGCAAGAAATAAACGACTAAAAAATAAAAGTGTGTCATTAATTCATAAGAAAATTCAAAGTTAGCTGGCTTTATATTTTGGGCAGGCCAAATAAAGTCTGAAAGATGACAGATGAGCCAGCAAGAAGTCGACGAGATGATCAAATTCTCATTTTGAGAAATCAAAATTCAATAATAAAAAATAAAAAAACAGAAAACAAACAAATTAAAAAATAAAAGGTATGTGGCTGCTGGGATTCGAGCCCAGGTCTCCACGGCCACAACGTGGAATTCTTACCACTAAACTACAGCCACTTGATGCTTATTAACGTGTACATATTATAATTACTCTTAAACTCATGTTACCCATAAGGCGATATCAATCGTAATGATTATGGCTCAATAAGCCTCGTAACATGTTTGAGCTTAGAAATAATTTTTTTTCTTTTCATTTTATCAATTGTCACCAAAACTAATTTTTAATTATGTAAAAAAAAACTAATTTTTAATTTTCAATTAAAATTATCATTCCATAATAAACTATCATATATAATAAAATTGTTGTGTTTTGTAATAATTATTTAGAAAGTTATATTTAGAGTATAATTTATATTTGATCAACAACTGTAAAATCTTAACACTATATCAAAACTAAACTCATGTATACATATAATATAGAGAGAAATGGAGAAGAGATTACAATTAACTATATTTCATCATCAATAAATTTATATAAAATATAATTTATATACTACTCAGACTTGACACTACACCGAGTAGTTAATTAGGCCAAGTGGGATGATCTTACTTAGACTAAGAAAGTTATAACGGAAAATATATCTTACTATAAGATAAGATATAGAAAGATCAAGGCACAAGATCATGATAGAAGATAAGATTATCCCTATCATGAATCACGAGATTTGAGGATATTTGATAGGAAAATAACCCTATCAAATCTATCTCTTTATACTCTATAAATACAACAATAATCCATCAGATCAAGGTACGAAAAATCTAACCCTAATTACGATACCTGCCTTCTACCTCTATGCCTCTAACTTGAATGTCGGAGTGTCTTTGCAGGTACACCTCCCACCATACACGGAGGAGAACTCAACGGAGCCACCGCGTCGGAATACTTGCCAAATCCGGTAAGAACATTTGACGTCCACCGTGGGGCTTAGTGAAACTTTTCCCAACCACACCAATCAACATGAAAACGATCGCGATGGCAACAACTTAAGGCAAAACATCAAACCAAGAGAAGCGACCACAACTCAGGGAACACTACACAGGGGGATACCCAAGGAGGTAACCCCAATAACGTGGCGCCCATCCCGCGTCAGGCGCTTGAGAATCACCCGCTGATCCAAGCCCTGCAAAGGGAGGTGAATACGCTGAAACAAAATAGCACAAAAGAAATAGAAGATCTCCGCAGGGAGAACGCCACTCTCCGAGAGCAATACCAGAAACTGCAAGAGGACCGGAACACGTACTCGGTTGCCCACGCAACTGGCAACGGACAGCCTGACCGAACAGAACAGGATGACACTACCTGGAGCGAGGCAGACCGAATGACAACCCATATGGAATCCAGACCTATATCTGTTTCGCGCGCGGTCCCAAGACGGAACGTAACGCCTGAAACAACAAGACGACACCTATTTGTAGATGGCATCATGGAAACACCACTACCGATTGGGTGGAAACCTCTGTCTATGGACCGTTATGACTGCCTAACAGACCTGGACGAACACATCGACGCGTTCGTCATGCAAGTAAATTTATACACAAACGACGACGCCATCTTGTGTCGTGACTTCCCAACCACCTTGAAGGGGGTAGCGTTGAACTGGTACACACACCTCCCTCCTCACTCGATTGACTCCTTCGCCACCCTGGTCGCTCGTTTTGGCGCTTAGTACGCCACGAGTCGGCCTCACCATTTAACAGCAGTGGCGTTAGCCAACATTCGGCACGAGGACAACGAGTCCCTTAGGGACTTCATGGAGATATTTGCTGAAGTCTCGGTCAGAATCTGAGACCTAAACCCTCAAGTAGCACTAACCGCCATGTTAATAGCACTGAAATCCGGACCCTTCTCGGACAGCCTCTACAAGAAGCTGCCCCATGACATTGACGAGCTCAAAGCAAGAGCAGCATGTTATATTCAAATGGAAGAGATGACGAAATTCTGAGAACGCATCAGAGGCGAATCCCATAAGAAGCATGAGGAACACGATAAAGCAGGAACAGACCGAGAGCGGACTTTTCACGGCAAAACCAGGGCCGGAAAGCCACCTCACGCAAGATTTACTCACTACACTCCCCTAATAGAAAGCAGAACTTGGGTCCTAGAAGAGGCCTGCAGCTCCGAGCTGATAAGTTTGCCTACTCGGAACCAGTCCCCAGAAAAAGCGGATAGGTCCAAGTTTTGCAGATACCATCGAGTGCACGGACATGTCACTGAAGACTACACCACCTTAAAGGATAAGATTGAAAAACTTATCCAACAAGGCAAACTGCGACGCTTTAACTGAGACGACAACCAAAAGTTTGAGCGAGAACGAACCTGAGACAGGGAAGAAGATCGCGACAGAAAATCCTGACAAACTGAAGAGCCCCGCCAAGAGCAACCAACTAAACCTCCCAAGACTTGACTCCGAGGCGTTATCAACACGATAGCAGGAGGATTCACCGAAGGAGGGAGTTTGAACTCGACAAAGAAGAAACACCTAAGCGACATCCGATCAATCAACTCGACTTCCCTAAAACCTAGAGCATTAAGAAGCATGCCTCCCATAACTTTCACTGACGTAGACTTCGAAGACATAGAACCCAACCACGACGACCCAGTAGTGGTTAAGTTTGAGGTCGCCAACTTCCTAATATGCAAGGTCTTGGTAGACCAAGGCAGCTCGGCGAACATCTTATATTGGTCCACTTTCCAACAGTTAGACATCCCCGAGAGCAAGATACAGTCGTACACTGAACAACTGATCGGTTTTTCAGGAAAAAAGTGGATACCAGAGGCTACATTGACCTTCTAACCACCTTCGGAGATGAAGAAAAAGGATCGAAAACCATCACAGTCAAGTACCTCCTAGTCAATGCTCTCACTTCATATAATATTCTTATAGGCAAACCTGCACTCAATGAGTTAGGAGCAGTGATCTCAACGCCTCACCTGGCGATGAAATTCCCCAACTCGAAAGGAGATATAGTGACGGTCAAAGCCGATCAAGAAATAGCCCGCGAGTGCTACTTAGAAAGTCTAAGGATAGCTAGTGGTAAAAAGGTCCCAGAACCAAAAGTAAGGCACATAGCAAGCGTGTCGCTTGCGGTATCGCTAAGGGAGGAGGCCTATCTCGACCCCGAGAAGGTGAGCCGAGAGCGGAACCCACAGAGGAAGTGAAACCCTTCCCTTTAGGAAGAGAAATTGGGCAATGCATGAAGCTTAGGACTTAGCTAACAAGTGAAACCGAGAATGCAATTGCCCAAGTCTTATTAGAAAACATTGATCTATTCGCATGGTCAGCTGCCGACATGCCTGGAATCGACCCAAGCTTCTACTGTCACAAGCTTGCCATCTGTCTAGAGGCCAAGCCAATCTCCCAGAAGAAAGGAAAGCTTGGAGCCGAGAGGGGAAAAGCGGTCAAAGATGAAACTGAAAAGATACTTAGCGTCGATTTCATAAGAGAAGTACACTACACCATATGGCTTACGAATGTCGTGATGGTAAAGAAAACAAACGACAAGTGGAGGATGTGTACTGACTACACAGACCTTAACAAGGCATGTCCCAAAGACTCATACACACTGCCGAGTATCGACAGACTGGTGGACGGAGCGTCCAGCTATCCCATCTTAAGTTTTTTGGACGCATATTCCGGTTACAACCAGATACCCATGTTCCCACCGAACGAGGAGAAACAACGTTCATAACCGACACAGCTAACTACCTCTACAAGGTAATGCCATTCGGATTAAAGAATGCGGGGGCAACATACCAGCGTCTGATGGACAAGATTTTATAGATCAACTCGGATGAAATCTGGAAGTCTGTGTAGATGACATGGTAGTCAAAAGTCGAGACCCGAACTCACATTCAGGAGATTTAGCTGAAATATTTGGTGAGATCAGAAAACATAACATGAGGCTAAATCCAGAGAAATGTGTATTCGGAGTCCAAGGTGAAAAATTCTTAGGCTTCATGCTCACACATAGGGGCATAAAAGCCAACCCGGAGAAATGCGCGGCTATCATAAACATGAGAAGCCAGAGTAACATGAAGGAAGTGCAAAGGCTAACTAGAAGGCTGGCATCCCTATCCCATTTTTTGCCAAAAGCAGCAGAGGTAGCCAGGCCCTTTTTCCAACTTCTCAAGAAGCAACAAATATTCGAATGAAGTGAAGAGTGCGAAGCAAACTTTTTAAAGTTGAAAACGTTACTCACCTCACCACCGATCCTTACTCGGCCTAAACCCGGCAAAGACCTGGTGCTATACTTAGCAGTCTCAGGGGATGCGATCAACTCGCTCATCATTCAAGAAGAAAATCAAACGCAAGCACCAGTCTACTACGTAAGCCAAGTACTGAAAGATGCTAAAACAAGGTACCAGATGATCGAAAAGTTAGCACTAGCCCTAGTCACTTCAGCACGACGGCTACGACCATATTTTCAGAGCCACCAAGTGGTAGTGCGAACAGACCACCTAATACGACAAGTGTTGAGGAAGCCGAAACTTGCCAGAAGAATGATAGCTTAGTCAATAGAACTGTCAGAGTTCGACATCAAGTACTTGTCGAGAAGACCCATCAAAGCCCAATGCCTAGCCGACTTCATCGCAGAACTAACACCAGTAGAAGAGGCACCCTCTCCATGGTGGACCCTCTACGTGGATGGTTCCTCAAACTTCAAGGTCAGCGGAGTAGGCGTCATAATCGAAAGTCCCAAAGGGATTGTTTTAGAACAATCACTCACATTCAACTTCGATACATCCAACAACCAAGCCGAGTACAAGGCCTTGTTAGCCGGACTGAAACTCGCTAAAGAAGTCGGGGCAAAACACCTCAGATGCTGGAGTGACTCCAAGCTGGCCATAGGACAAATGAACCAATCCTATCAAACGAAGGACCCCCAGATGACAAGGTACTACCACCTGGCTTCCCAGCTGAAGAATGAGTTCACTAAGTTCGAACTCAACCATATTATAAGAGAGCAGAACAAAAGAACCGACCTGCTATCAAAATTAACAAGCACAAAGAAGAAAGGACAACATCGAACTGTCATACAGGAGACGGTATCCGCTCCAAGTATTGACAAAGAAGTTTCCAATATCAATCCGGTAGACCGAGAGTGGATGACAGAGGTATAGAACTTCCTGAAAGGACGAACCCTCCCCGAAAATCGAGAGGAAGCTAAGAAGATCAGAAGAAGGGCAAGTTGCTACGTAATAGAAGAAGATGACCTTTATAGAAGATGCTTCATCGCACCACTGCTGAAATGCATTACAAAGGCACAGGCTGAATACGTCATAAATGAAATGCATAAAGGAATATGTGGAATGCACTCAGGAGGAAAAGCCATCGTCGCCCGAGTCTTACGAGTCGGATACTACTGGCCGACAATGAGCCACGACTGCGCCGAGTATGTAAAGAAATGTGAAGAATGCCAGAAATATGGCAACATATCTCACCTACTAGTAGAAGAACTACACAACGTTACGGCACCATGGACCTCCGCCATGTGGGGAGTGGATATCTTATGACCATTCCCACTTGCTAAACGACAGGTCAAATTCCTCCTGGTCGGAATTGACTACTTCACGAAGTGGATCGAAGCCAAACCCTTGGCCACCATCACGGCCAAAAACGTACAAAAATTCATATGGAAAAACATCATATGCCGATTTGGCATCCCTCACTCAATAGTATCTGACAACGGAAAACAGCTCGTAGAAAAGAATCTAGAAGATTTCTTTAAGAACCTCGGGATCCGGCACCGGGTAACTTCAGTAGAACACCTTCAGACCAATGGACAAACTGAAATAGCCAACAAAGTCATACTGGGGGAACTAAAAAAGCAAGTCGGCGACGTCAAAGGAAATTGGGCAAAGGAGCTTCCTACAATCCTTTGGGCATACCGTTGCACACCGCTATCCACAACTGGGGAAACACCTTTTAGACTCTCATATGGATCAGACGCCATGATACCAGTAGAAGTTGGAGAACCCTCTTTGCGAAGAGCAAACTTTGTTCAAGATAACAATGACCAGTCACTAAGACATGCACTCGATATGACCGAGGAAATCCTCATCAAGGTCCAAATCAGAGTAGAGGCCTGCAAAAAAATGGTCGAGAAGAGATACAACAGCAAGGTCAAGCCAAGAAACTTCGAAGTTGGAGATCTGGTTTGGAGAAAATGCAGAGAAGCGAGAAAGGCAACCGGAGAGGGTAAGTTGGCAGCCAATAGGGAAGGCCTTTTCAGAGTAACTGAGTCACTGGGAAATGGAGCCTACCGACTATAGCACCTATCCGGCAAAGCCATTCTTCGTACTTGGAACACCACTCATTTGAAGTTTTATTACAGCTAGAAAACTGTAAATGGTGATGTACTTTTTTTCCTACTTTGACATTTTTTCCCAAGAGGTTTTTTGTCAAAGAGGTTTTAATGAGGCACACCCGACTTTCGTTATCAATACAAGTTCTTTTTACATGGCATTATCTGTTTATACAAACCGAGTAGATCAATCGAATACCCGACACTCAGCATCCCGAAAAGGGAGTGACTGAGAAACCTCGATAACTAGATCGTTAAAGACTAAGTTACGAAAGTAAGCTAACTGTGTAGACCTTTTACAAGATACGAAAAATGAGTTAAGCTAAACCGTTAGATACGAAAAATGAGTTAAGCTAAACCGTGTAGACCTTTTACAGGATACGAAAAATAAGTTAAGCTAAACTGCGTAGACCTTTTACAGGATACGAAAAATGAGTTAAGCTAAACCGTGTAGACCTTTAACAGGATATGAAAAATGAGTAAATAAAACGTAAACCCTAATCAACTACGAATAACTAACATCACGAACACGAAAAATAAAGGGGCAATACTTGAGAAAAAATCAAATTTCATTAAGCTAAAAGCACCCTATTAGATAGGGCGGGTGTGAGCCTTTACAAAAAGAACAATAAAATTCCTAAGAGCTAAGCAGCAGGCTGCGCCGAGCCACCAAGAGCTTCCTCACCTAGGAGGGTAGACTCGTCCACCAAGTCCCCCTCCTTGTTGATATCCTTGTCAATATTAAAAAGAGAGGTATCAGCATCCTTAAAAAAGAACTGGACTTGGCTAATTGCCTTATTAAACCCAACCTTATAAGTGGTGACGATCTCATCCATAGCGTCAGCCAAATTGACCTTCAGCTTGGTCTCGGAGACAAAAGCACCTAACTTGACCTGCTCCATCTCTTGACGAAGACGCTCCACCTCAACTTGAAGGTCCTTTGCAGAGTCTTCGGCCACAATCAGGGAGAGCTTTAGGGCATCCTCCCGGGCCTCAGCGTCCTTCAACTTGATCTCTACTGCCTCAAGGGATTTTCGAGACTCCTCAGCTGATTGAATAAGAGTCTCATTAGCCTGGGTAGCATCAACCAAAGCCTGCTCAGCCTTAATAGCAGCCTCCTTGACCAAGACAAGCTCTCGATGGCCACGATCGAACTCCTCGACCCAGTATTGGGCGATGGCCCAAGAACGAGCCTGGAAGCGCGAAATAGCCTCCATTGAAAGATGAGACCTAACATCCCTCAACATATCCTGATCGGCTTGACCGAGATTGTTGACACAGATAAAGGCCTAAGGGTTGAAATCCTTCCCCCAAAGAGAAGTCTGCCCGTCCTTCATAGAAAGAAAGGTCGGGTGCCTCTCAACGGGAGAAGCCGCGGCTTGAGCAACAGGAGGACTCGACCTCATCCTCTTCGCAGGGTCGTCCCCCCTTTGCGGCCTCTTAATGCTTCCTCTTCAGCGAAGGAGGAGGAGGTGGAGGACGAGGAGAAGGAATATAAGCCATCTAGACCCCCTCAACGACAGTGTCCTTGCTCTTCAACTTCTCGAGCCTAAGTTTCTTGGCGGTTTGGTAATCGAACTTCCCCATCACAACTGCAAAAGAAACAAAAATGAGCAAAAATAGACAAGTATAGAAGAAAGAAAATCGAATAAAGCAAAAAGAGTACTTACGATCCCAGTCGGCTCTCGGAGTCTTGGAAAAGGGAATCTCGACTACTGTTTTACACCTAAGAAGACGGGGAAGCCTACAAAGATCAACCATGTCATCCTGGTCACTGGGAGACATGTCTACTATTTTGCAGGAAAGCTGTTTATTAGGAGACCGAGTCCAGTACAGAGGAAACCTAGACCTTCCCCGTCTATCAAAAAAATTTGACATCCCGTCCTTCCCCGGTCGAACCCGAAAAAATTCTCCCTTGAAGTTTTTCCAGGAAGAGGTATAGGGTCCGAGTAGAGATTTACCCGGGATACCGGTCAAGGAAACCCAACCGCCCTTCTTACTCTCCTTCACCGTGTAATGAAAGAGAAACTTAGGAGCAGTGGGAGTAATGAAGAACTCATTACATAGAACCCGGAACACACACATAGAAGCCCAGACATTCGGATGTAACTGGGTAGGAGCAACATTCAAATCTCGAAGGACGTCACACTCAAACTTGTCAAAAGGCATAGTGACGTCAAGAGAATAAAATAGGGCATCATACATGTAAGTATAATGAGACTCACATGGGAAAGCCCGAAGGAAGACTCGCTCACTCGGACGACAAGGCTCGGCATGAACAATATCTGGCAAGTCCGAGTGGCACAACTCGATCTCCTCTAAAAAAGACTGAAGAAACTCTCGAGTCTGATACCGAGAAGCATAACCCCCCACCTCCTCATTTACCCAGAAATAGCTCGGAAGAGCAATGGGAGGAAAGACCTTTTTTGGAGGCTTAGAACCACTCGGCTCAGGAGGAGGAGGAGGAGGAGGAGGAGTTTGGACGTCACGAGGAACTAAAGGCACCTCCTCGGTGGCCTCAGAGTCATCTAGGACCACAACTCCTGTCGGAGCAGCAGCCATAGGCACCTCAGCCTGACCAGAAGGGATAGAAGAGCGAACCACTTCCATATCAGCGATGCCAGAAGCCGACGCGTCGTCGTTAACCCCACCAGAGTTATGACGACGCAGCGAAATCCTGCCATCAAAATCCTTTTCGATCAAATGCACCTCCGATGACAGCATTCTGCCACCGCCGGAACGCCCCAAATCCCAGAAAGATGAAGACATGATTCCAAAAGAAATAACATAATAGGGGGACAGAGGGCATACCTTGGTTGGAAAAGAAAAGCAAGGAGAAGGCAAGGAGGAGGAGGAAGGAACAGAGGAAAAAAGATCACCGGAGAAGGAAAAATGAAGAAGTGAATGGAGGTTGTACAGTGACCCTTATATAGAGGGCCAAGGGCTTCGAATATGAAAGGACGAAATGACTCAGACCGTTGGATTAAGACCCTTCGCCAAACGAATCAACGGCTAAGGAGGCTTGAGATTATTGGGCATCCCGAGGACGTTTTCAAAATTCAAAAATAATCATTATCGCCGCACTTGGGAAATGTTACGAGTTAATAGGTCTGAAACGACGCGAACACTCGAAAACGAAGTCTCACGACCATTACAAAACTAAACGACGAAGCTGAACCCAACAGAATGAAACGAATAAGACACAACGCCGACTCGGCCGAAGGGGAACTCGAACTCGGTGAGACCATCACTTTAAGCTCTTCCACGTCTTCAGAACTTGGGGGACATGTATACTACTTGGACTCGGCACTACACCGAGTAGCTAACCAGGCCGAGTGGGATGATCTTACTCGAACTAAGGAAGTTATAACGGAAAATATATCTTACTATAAGATAATATATAGAAAGATCAAGGCACAAGATCATGATAGAAGATAAAACTATCCCTATCATGAATCACGAGATTTGAGGAGTTTTGATAATAAAATAACCCTATCAAATCTATCTCTTTATACTCTATAAATACAACAATAATCCATCAGATCAAGGTACGAAAAATCTAACGCCAATTGCGATACCTGCCTTCTACCTCTACGCTTCTAACTTGAGCGTCGGAGTGTCTTTGCAGGTACACCCCCCACCATAGACAGAGGAGAACTCAACGGAGCCATCGCGTCGGAATACTTGCCGAATTCGGTAAGAACAATTTGTATTGATCTAAATGATGAATTATGACTATATATTATATTAATTGTTTATATCAAATTTTATTAAAGTTAAACAAATGTAAATATGCAATTTAAGATTTCTTAATTATATATATTTTAAAAATACATATTACATAAAAATTAATATATATCAATAGAATATTAAATAGTTTTTTTAAAACCAAGAGGTACTTAGGGCTTCTTATTTGACATCCAACTAATCTCTCTCACCGGGTCGGCCCATTTTGGGGATAAAGTAGTATCTCTAGTTGCGACTTCATACCCAAGCATGTATCGAATCCAAACCTTGGTTAAGAGACCCAAGTGCCAAACCACTTGTGCTAACAATTTTTGGTAGAATATAAAATAGTTTTAAATTAATATAAGATTGTCTAAATATAATTTATATAATAAAACCTTTCAATCTAAAGATACATTTTAAACCGAGGGGATCTAGCTCAGTTGGTTGAGTATGTTGTAAACCTTCCGGTATCTCTCTTCAATTCATATTTATAAAAAAAATAAAATTAAAGATACATTTTAAAATAAAATTATCTAAAAAGTATATATATCATTATACACTAATAAATTTCAGTGAGATAATTTTGTTATATAAACATGAATTTTTATATTTATTTTTTTAACAGATTTTTTATATTTCTAAACGTTATTAAATGAATCTTATGACCAATAATGGTTAACACTCTCTTCATTTTTGTTAAATTACAAAGATGTATTTTAAATTTTAAATAATTTGTTAGAATTTATTTAAAAGAAAACACAATTATTTTATTGATTGTGAAGCATCAATATAAAATTAATTATCAGTAATATACACACCACTAATCGTATTTATCTTTCATCAAATGATGTTTTTTTTTCGTAAAAGAAATTAATTTTGATCCCTATATTTTTTTTATTTTTTTCTTTTAACTTTTTGAGATGAAAGAAAATCAATTTTAATTTCATGGTAAATATAAAGCTACTCTTTGGATGTGTTTGATATGCATTACAGTACACCACAAGGAGTACAATATAGAATAAAAGTTTGATTTATTGGACAATTTTTTGTCCTGTATATTTTTTGGTGGATAATGAATAGTACAAACAAAATAATATGAAATTAAGAGAAGGGTAAATGTCAATCTACCATTGGACTCTGTTGATTTTAGATTAGTCTCCAAATGTTTTTTTCTTTCTCGGCCATTTATAGGATACAAAATATGTCTTGCAACTGCAACTGTAGGTTGTAAAAATTTTGAACATTGATTTTTAGTCCTTTTAATAAAAGGGCATAATATCAATATTATATTTCTGTTGAGTCCTCAGTCTTGTTTTTGAAAAGAAACAGACTTCTTTCTTAGCCACAAATTTCATATGCTTTTTGCACTCCTTGTGAGAAAGTTCCTCGGTAGCCTACATATAATTGTCCATCATTCTGACTAGTGGCTAGAGAGGAGATGCTTAGAGCAAGGATTTTTCTCATATAGGCATTGTAAAGATATTGGATTGGCAACCTTTTTTTTTTTTTTTTAATTTTCTTCTTTTGATCGGTTATATCACATCCTGAAGATCTCTCCAGAAACCAACTGTAGGGGTCCCATCTAAATACAAAAATCTATCTTCCAACGCATTTGAAGTGTGATTTGCTTTCATAAGTTAATGCTACAATATAACGACACATCTAACATCTAACATGACCAATTGATATCAAGACATATGGCAGATAAGCTACTACAAATATGACACGGTCAATATATATAAGTTAAAGTGCCATTACCTCAACAAATTAAGAAAAGAAGGCAATTTTGGGTACTTACCTGATCACACTCAATGCTATTCTTAAACTTTCACTTTATTAATCAGTCTCACTAAATGTGTGTAGAATCAAATGCCCATACAGTGGCTTCCACAGCTGAAGGCCACATGATGTGTGTTTGTGTGTGTGTATTTTCTGTTTTCAACAGCTTTCTAGCTGAGGAAAAATTCCCTGGATCAGCCTGTGTTAAAACATATCAAGTGAGGGACTCTAGGTTTATTTGGGAATGGATGTCTATGAGCATGTTTGGTTTTCAGTTTGTCCACCTCAAAAGTATGTTTGAAGGGCTAAATTCAGTTTGCCCACATGTTTGGCTATCCACAAAATTAAGTTTTCTACCTCAATTTGTGTCCAACTTAAGTTTAGCACAAAAGCAAGTGATAGCATGCTTTTGCATTCTTCATTTTCCGTTGAGACCATTTATAGGAATTAATTTCCAAATTTACCCATTGGCCATTGCCACGCAACATTGGCAGCCATGCTTTAATCATTGCAGGAAGCGGTGGAGTATGACACTCGGCTATATTATTTTTGATTACCATGCAGTAGAAACTCATGGATGGGTATATAGAAATAATATTTAAATAATAATTTGTGTCAGATTTAATTCTCATTTTTACTATCACATTTTGTTTTCCTTTTTTATCTACTATAATTAATATGTATTGCACCCATTTTCTTATATTAGTAAAAATCATATTATATGAAGAGACACACTTTTTTTTTTACCGAATATGAAGAGAAACACTTAAAAATATATTAGATATATAGAAAATGAAAAAGGGATTTATTAATGAAAATATTTAATATTATTTTATTAATGAGACAATACATGGGATGAATATTAATGAAAATATTCATGATTTTGGTGCTTGATACTACTTCCAGTATGTCTTATTATAAATTAATGAAAATATTTAATATTATTTTAATATTTTTTAGTGATTTATTGATTATTTTTAACAATATATTACTAGTTCATTTTTAATATTACATTATGAATTTCATACCCTTTACAGTAATTACATATTTAAAAGTACTTTTGATTAGTATTATCCAAACAAGTTTCATTTTATGAAACGTACTTTTGAGCAAAGAAATATCCAAACATAAATCACGTTGTGTAAACTCATTTTTTAGCAAATTTAAGTTTCCAACATACTTTTAATTCAAACTTAAGTTCATGAACTTTAATCCAAACATGCATTATGTCCACAAAGAAGGAGAAATTATTAGGTTATTTTGGATCACCACATGTCTATAGTCTCAATCAATCTCTATGTGACATGCATTCAAGTTTTTTAATTTAGGAGAAAGAATTAATAATGTTCAATCATGTGTTTCGTAAAAATTAGTCGAAATCACGTTAATCTCGGATCACCTAATAATTTCTCTAGAAGAAGATACCACCAAATGTATGTAAAATTCGTTGGTTTGAACTTTGAGTACTTTGCAAGGCCAGTTCAAGATGTTTCATCAACTAATGAACTCCTATATTATCACTTTATTCTGTTGGAAAATCTTATGGACCCTGCTCGTGTCCTAAAAATCTCACATGATAAACAGATTGGACTACAAAAAGAGAGAGGATGCACGACCACAAGTGAGAGAGGCTTGCAGGTTGGTAGGGCCAAGAGAAAGATGGGCTAATCTCTATCTTCTAAAGATTTAAGGCCCCTTTGTGCTATACAGAATAATAGGATAATTGTTGACGGAGTCATATAAGGTATAATGTTTGATGGTGCCATCATACCCAAGCATAGCTAATGAAGTCTGAGAATAGCAAGAAATCCATATACGTAACTACACAACTAATGCAACCAAACACTGATGTTGTTTGGAAAGGAGGGATGAAATAGGGTCCAAGTTGCAATTCTCGTAATTCCTTTTTTTGATACAAACAATGTGTAATTCCAACACTTCATTAAATAGTCAAATTTGTATGTTGTATGTATATTATTTTCATTTTTGTGTATCTTATGCGTCACTTTTCCCAAAGACTTGTCTGTTCAAACTGATACTAGCTTAAAGAAAATACTATTAGTCAAATTGTTCCATGCATGATGCATTCTATTAAACTATTGAATAACTAGGAAAAAAAAACGAGGATGATGTATCTAATTTTCTACGCCTCTTCAAAAAACTAAAGGTTACTTGAAAATGAAAGAGAGTTCTTAAATTAAGGATTTTATTGAACAATGATTTAAAGATTGCGGAATTTTTTTTAATTTTATATAAAATAAAAGTTATTTCTTATTTGGTTATAATTATAAAAATATTTTTATTTCAAATGTTAGTTAAAATTTTAGCTAAAATCATTTCTCAAAATAATTAATTAAGATTTTTAGTACTCATACTTTAATTTAAGTGTTATTTTCTGTCTTATTAGTCTTAATTACTTATATTTGATTCTCACAATTTTCAAATTACTAAAATTAAGTTTTTTTTTTGTCAAAAAATATATGACAAAAGATACAACATGACATTGAATTATATAAATTAATAAAACACACACACACATTAAATAAATTTATAACACACACACACACACACACACACACACACACACACATATTAAATATTTAAATAAAAATAAAAAATTATCTTTAAAATGCTAATTTTGAACAGTATTTTTTATTTCAATATTTTAGATAATTTTTCTTTTATAAATTTTTATAACACATACACACACATATTAAATATTAAAAAAAACATATTTACCTTCAAAATACTAATTTCGTACATTATTTTTTTCTAATTAATTATTTTAGACAATTTTTCTTTTTTCAATTTGTATAATTAATTTTTGTTACATTTCCGTCAATCATTTTATTAAAATGAGATAAATTTAATTTTAAAAGTTAATAATTAGGAAATTAAGAGCGTGTTTGCTTCACGGATTAAAATTTTATTCCCGAAAATGTAACATGGGAATATGATATACCCATGTTTGTTACAAGTTTTGAAATTTTTTTTTCCGGGTATTATGTATTCTCAGACATGTTATAACTTTCATTTTTATCATATTTTCCTACACTTCTATTCCCATGAGGAGGGATGGATAAATAATATTCTCATGGGAATAAGGGAAGTTATTTATTAAAATACTAATCACTTCCTTTTTTATTTAAATTATTTGAATTTTAAAAGATATTTCCAGGAATATTAAAATGTAACCAAACACAGTTTTTAGTAATACCCGGGAATAATATTCCTGTGTTATATTCCTAGGAAAAAATATTTCCAGAACAAAAAAATTTATTCGTGAAACAAACGCCCCCTAAGTTATTAAAATTAGGAGAACCATAAAATGTGGAGTGGATAGTAACAAAATATTAGTATTATAAAGGCTTAATTACTAACTCAAATAGTTGGCGCAGTGGTGTAAGGTCTCGCTGCGTTCACATGAGCGGAAACAATCTATTTAGTAGGAGAACTCGTGTTCAATTCCTCCGTGTGCAAAATTTCCTTGGGTCAGCGACAGTCATGCACCGCAAGCGGGATTAGTCTTTGACCCAGTAGGTTGGGAGACACCCGTGGTCTCTGACCCAAGACCAAAAATAAAAGGCTTAATTACCAAATTAGTCCCCAAGATATTTAAAATACTTCAATTTGGTTTCCAAGTTTTAAAACGCATCAATTTGATTCCCAAATTATTAATGACGTCAACTCCAATTGGACAGAAATGACCAAATTGAAGTATTTTAAATAATTTGGGAAACAATTTAGTAATTAGGCAAATTATTAACGACGTCAACTCCACATTATTTTTTCTAATTAATTATTTTAGACAATTTTTCTTTTATCAATTTGTATAATTAATTTTTGTTACATTTCCGTCAATCATTTTATTAAAATAAGATACTATTTAATTTTAAAAATTAATAATTAGGAAATTAAGATATTAAAATTAGGAGAACCATAAAATGTGGAGTGGATAGTAACAAAATACTAGTATTATAAAGGCTTAATTACCAAATTAGTTCCCAAGTTATTTAAAATACTTCAATTTTGTTCCCAAGTTACCAAATTTTTAAAAATGCATCAATTTGGTCATTTCTATCCAATTGGAGTTGACGTCATTAATAATGCAATTCTAAAACGCATCAATTTGGTCACAAATTATTAACGGTGTCAACTCCAATTGAACGAAAAAGATCAAATTGATTCATTTTTAAAAATTTGATGACCAAATTAACGCGTTTTAAAATTTAGAAACCAAATCAAATATTTAAATAATTTGGGGTCCACGATAATTAAGCCTATTATAAAATTATAAAAGTAGAAGTAGCGAAGTCACGAACAACAACTCTCCACCCCAAAGCTCATAAGCATTACCATTTACCAGCAACATCGCCAACGCACGCAGCGTAATTTCCTTCTTCAACATTCGCATATCTGTAAGATTCATACCTTCCTTTCTGCTTTCTAACTTCCGCTTTTCTTCCATTTCATTTCATCCCTATCTTTTTCTTCTAACAACTTTCAATCAATGCCGCACTATTGTTCTGTTCTTGTTCACAAAATATAATAAGAATAAATAGCACCTTGGATCTGCGAAACTTGTTCAAGCAGATTCAAAGGAAAGTGAATCTTTGAATATAGTCTTTATAGTGAAAAAGACACATAACTTTGGTTGGTTCTACTGTACTTCAGAATATCTGATTATTCTAACCTTTACAGAGAGATGCAATTCTTAGTATATATACTGTTTTATGTGTCAACCAATCAGAAATCACTGTTAGTATGATTTTTAAGGTAGTTATTGTAAAAATCAACAAGCTCACAATAATTTATGATTGGATAACAGTATAAAACTATTTCAGTGTAAGTGCATAACCTATTTTTTCTACTTGATGTCATAATTGGATTGCAATGCATGTGAATTTGCAGGGCCTTATAATTGTGTTCTAAGAGGATGGGGAGTGTTACTGGAGGGAAGTTGAGGTTTTTGTATTGACAGAGGGGGCACGTTTACTGATGTGTATGCAGAAATCCCGGCTCAGACTGATGGGCGGGTTTTGAAGCTTCTGTCAGTTGACCCTTTGAACTACGATGATGCACCGGTGGAAGGGATACGGAGGATCCTTGAAGAATTCACTGGTGAGAAAATTCCACGCAACTCGAAGATCCCCACTGAGAAGATTGAGTGGATAAGGATGGGTACAACTGTGGCAACGAATGCACTTTTAGAGCGCAAGGGAGAAAGGATTGCAGTTTGTGTGACTCAAGGCTTTCGTGATTTACTCCAGATTGGTAACCAGGCTCGCCCGAGTATATTTGACCTCACTGTGTCAAAGCCATCAAATCTCTATGAAAAAGTTGTAGAGGTTGAAGAGAGGGTTCAGCTTGTTCAGTCTGAGGAGGAAGAAGAAAAGCAGGGTGGTTCTGCATCACTGGTTAAGGGAATTTCTGGGGAGCTTGTCAGGATTGTGAAGCCTCTTAATGAAGAAGTGCTGAAGCCTGTACTGAAAAATTTATTGGAGAAAGGAATCAGTTGTTTGGCTGTTGTTTTGATGCACTCATACACTTATTCCACAGCATGAACAACAGGTTGAGAAGTTAGCTTTGAGTCTGGGATTCAGACATGTTTCTATATCATCTGCTTTGAGTCCCATGGTCCGTGCTGTTCCTCGTGGTCTAACAGCTAGTGTAGATGCTTATCTGACCCCAGTTATTAAAGAATACCTATCGGGGTTCATCTCAAAATTTGATGAGGGAATTGGAAAGTTGAATGTTTTGTTTATGCAATCAGATGGAGGACTTGCACCAGAGAGTACCTTCTCCGGGCACAAAGCTATTTTGTCTGGCCCTGCTGGTGGAGTTGTTGGTTACTCACAAACTCTTTTTGAACTTGAAACAGATAAGCCACTAATTGGGTTTGATATGGGAGGAACATCTACAGATGTGAGTCGGTATGCAGGTAGTTATGAGCAAGTGCTGGAAACCCAGATTGCTGGTGCCATAATTCAAGCACCTCAGCTTGACATAAACACTGTAGCTTCTGGCGGTGGTTCAAAGTTGAAGTTCCAATTTGGTGCTTTTCAAGTTGGACCAGAATCAGTTGGAGCACACCCTGGTCCTGTATGTTACCGGAAAGGTGGAGAGTTGGCAATTACTGATGCTAACCTAGTTCTGGGATATGTTATTCCTGATTATTTCCCTTCTATATTTGGGCCAAATGAAGATCAGCCTCTTGATGTCAAGTCAGCAGGAGAAGAATTTGAGAAGCTTGCCAGGCAAATAAATGCTCACCGAAGGAATCAGGATCCATCTTCAAAAGACATGACAGTAGAAGAGATTGCACTTGGCTTTGTGGATGTTGCTAATGAGACAATGTGTCGTCCAATAAGACAGTTGACTGAAATGAAGGGCCATGAGACAAAGAACCATTCACTTGCTTGCTTTGGTGGTGCTGGACCTCAGCATGCTTGTGCTATAGCTAGGTCGTTAGGTATGAAAGAAGTGCTCATTCACAAGTTTTGTGGGATCTTAAGTGCATATGGGATGGGATTGGCAAATGTTGTAGAAGAGGCACAGGAGCCTTATTCTGCAGTATATGGAGCTGAATCTATTGTTGAGGTCTCACAACGAGAAGATGTTTTACTTAGACAGGTAATGCAGAAATTGCAAATTCAAGGATTTAAGGAGGAAAATATTTCAACAGAGACATATTTAAACTTGAGATATGAAGGTACAGACACTGCCATCATGGTCAAAAGACAAGTAGCTGAAGATGGAAAGTTATGTGACTATGCTACTGAGTTTGTGAGATTGTTTCAACAGGAGTATGGTTTTAAGCTCCAGAACAGGAATATTGTGATCTGTGATGTTAGAGTTCGTGGTATAGGAGTCACCAATATATTGAGGCCACGGGCAATAGAACCTGCCTCTGGCAGTCCTATAGTTGAAGGCTACTATAAGGTTTACTTTGGGAATGGTTGGCAGGAAACACCTCTCTATAAGCTTGAAAAGCTGGGCTATGGCCATATGATATCTGGGCCAGCAATCATCATGAATGGCAATAGCACTGTGATTGCAGAACCCAACTGTAGAGCCATTATAACCAAATATGGAAACATCAAGATTGAAATAGATTCACCTTTAACCAGTGTTAAAATATCAGATAAAGTTGCAGATGTTGTGCAGCTCTCCATCTTCAATCACAGATTTATGGGTATAGCTGAGCAGATGGGAAGGACACTACAAAGAACTTCCATTTCAACAAATATCAAAGAACGGCTTGATTTCTCCTGTGCTCTATTTGATCCTAGTGGGGGCCTAGTTGCAAATGCACCTCATGTTCCTGTCCATCTAGGAGCTATGTCTAGTACAGTTCGGTGGCAGCTCAATTACTGGGGTAACAATTTAAATGAAGGAGATGTTTTGGTTACTAATCATCCATCAGCCGGAGGTAGCCATCTTCCTGATATAACTGTCATTACACCTGTTTTCTTCAATGGGAAGTTGGTATTTTTTGTGGCAAATAGAGGGCACCATGCGGAGATTGGGGGTACTACTCCTGGAAGCATGCCTCCTTTTTCAAAGTCCATATTGGAGGAAGGAGCTGGCATTAAGGCATTTAAGCTTGTTGAAAAAGGTGTCTTTCAAGAAGAGGGGATCATTAAACTTCTGCAGTTCCCAAGCTCTGATGGTCATGGAAATAAGATCCCAGGAACTCGCAGGATTCAAGATAACTTATCAGATCTGCGAGCGCAAGTAGCAGCAAATCAAAGAGGAATTTCTCTAGTTCAAGAGCTCATCGAGCAGTATGGTCTGGAAATTGTTCAGGCTTACATGAATTACGTACAGGTGAATGCTGAAGCAGCAGTAAGAGAGATGCTGAAGTCCGTTGGTCATAGAATTTCATCCAAGTCAAATGAACTTGTGACTATTGAAGAAGAGGACTACATGGATGATGGATCCATTATTCATTTGAAACTGAGCATTGACTCTAATAAAGGAGAAGCAGTTTTCGATTTTGCTGGGACAAGTGCTGAAGTTTATGGTAATTGGAATGCACCAGAAGCTGTAACAGCTGCGGCTGTCATATACTGTGTTCGCTGTTTAGTGAACGTTGATATTCCTCTCAATCAAGGCTGTTTGGCTCCAGTGAAGATTCTTATACCAGAAGGCTCATTTCTCTCTCCTAGTGATACTGCTGCTGTAGTAGGAGGTAATGTCCTTACATCTCAGAGGATAACTGATGTTATATTCACTGCATTTCAGGCCTGTGCTTGTTCACAGGGATGTATGAATAATTTTACATTTGGAGATGATACTTTTGGTTACTATGAAACCATTGGAGGTGGAAGTGGGGCTGGTCCTACCTGGGATGGAACCAGTGGGGTACAGTGCCACATGACAAACACAAGAATGACTGATCCTGAGATATTTGAGCAAAGATATCCAGTGATTCTGCACAAGTTTGGACTTAGAGAAAACAGTGGAGGAGATGGATTTCACAAAGGTGGTGATGGTCTTCTTAGAGAAATAGAGTTTAGGCGCCCAGTAATTGTTAGCATTCTTTCCGAGAGGCGTGTCCATGCACCAAGAGGGCTCAATGGAGGGAAAGATGGTGCTCGTGGAGCCAACTACCTTATAAAGAAAGATAAACGAAAGATTTATCTCGGTGGTAAGAATACAGTCGAGGTGCTTTCAGGGGAAATTCTTCAGATTTTGACTCCTGGTGGTGGCGGATGGGGTTCTCCACTGTGAAGTTAATTTCTTTTCTTTTGGATGAGAAAATTGTAGGCAACAGCTTCATGTTTCATGTTCTGGTTACGTGGCATCAAAAGTTGTGTTGTTATTATGGACTCATATGCGATACACTCTTGGATGCACATCAATAAAATTTGAATAATTAGATCTCCATCTTAATATATTTGTTCAATTATTTTCAGAACCTTCACCCTGAACTTGAGCACACAATGTCCTTCACAGATCGCCTACACAAATTTTATTGTTTCATAATCTTGAGACGTTTCTTATCAAACATAGAAATCTGTGGAATCTTTCTCACAGAGATCGGATCCCCACTCAGTGAAATAACTTTTTGTTGTTTTCATTGCAGTTAGATTATGATATGCCTAATGTTGAAAGTTTGAGAGTTATTTGCCTATATCAGCTTCTTACTTTAATAAGTAACTAGAAAGGTACCGGTACGATACACGGGTCATTCTATTTTTATGCATGTTCGAAATAAATATGTTTATTAAATTAAATATTTTTATTAAAACAAATATAATTAAATTCTCAAAAACAATAGAAAGAATGAGAAAATGTATTTAAGTAGAGAATATATATTTGATTACAGTATTATATATATTTTTATTTTATTTATAATAATTATAAAATTGCATGAGAAATTTATTATATATATAAAAATTTAAAAAGGATTTAACTTTTGTTAAATTTAATTAATTTTGTAATTTTAAAATGTGAAATTATAAAATAATTCAATTATTTTAAAACTATATTTGTAAATAAAAAATTATCAATTTTATAATATTATAATTTTTAATAATATTGGGAATAATTTAAAATGTAAAAATTAATTAAATTAGATGGAAACTATTAAAATTAATATTCCTTAAAATAAATTATTGTTTTAATTTCTAATAGACAATTTATATTTCATTAGCACTTATGTGATGCGTTATTATAGGTGTTTAATATTATCTTCGTTCCATGAAAAGAAAATATACTAAGTTATTAACTATTAAGTTATCTAATATAGGTATTTCCCCCCCTAAATTAACATAATCATACAATATTAACTAATTATAGCAAAGTATATTTGTTGTAACAAATACTTAAAAGACTAATATTTAATTTCTGAATTAACAGAATATTATTTATATAATTCACCTTAGATATTTAGCTTATTTATTTCTATGTTCAAAAAGTTACATTGTTATTTAAATATATTAACTAATTAGATTTAAATAATTTTTTAGTATAAAAATTTTAACCATATAATATAAATATTATTCAACAAATTTTCATCTATGAAATTATTTAAAATTATTTTTTATGATTTCTAAGTAAAAATAATTTCATCGGATTTCAAAGTAAAAATACATATTATTGAGTCTTTGATATACAGATGTGTTAAATATTTGGAAAAAGAGCTTTGTTGCCTGTAATGGTATCGAGTAAGATTGTCTCTCGTGAATGATACTCGTGGTCTCTATCATAAAAAAAAATAAAACTAATTTTATTTATGATATTATTGAATAAGTAATTTAAAACTCTTTTGTAGTAAAAAAATATATTTAATAAATTAATTTCAATATATTTATTGTATATTTATGTAAAAAAAAAAAAGTTAACATTATATTGTAAATATTAATTGACAAATTTTTTTATATGAAGTTATTAAACAGAGTCAAAATATTATTTTGTAATAAATATATTAACTGATTATATTTAAATTAATTTATAGTATAAAAATTTCAACCACATAATATAAATATTATTCAACAAAATATTTGTTTATGAAATTATTTAAAATTATTTTATACGATTTCTAAGTAAAAATGATTTTATAGAATTTCAAAGTAAAAATAAATATTGTTGAGTTTTTGATATGCAGTTGTATTAAATACTTGCAGAAAGAGCTTTGTCGCTCATAATGGTTTGCCTATAATGATGTCAAACAAAATTTTAAAATATGAAGTTATTAAGCATAAAGTCAATATATTATTTTGTAATAAGTAATTATATATTGTTGAGTCTTTGATATGCAGTTGTGTTAAATACTTGCAGAAAGAGCTTTGTCGCTAATAATGATGTCGAGCAGGATTGTCTCATATCAATAATACTTGTGGTCTCTATCATAAAAAAATTAAAATTAATTTAATTTATGATATTATTTAGTAAGAAGTTTAAAACTATTTTTTCATAAAAATATATTTAATAAATTAAATTTAATATATTTATTATATTTATGTAAAAAAATTTAAAATTATTATATAAATATTAATCAACGAAATTTTTGTATATGAAGTTATTAAACATAGAGTTAAAAATTATTTTGTAATAAATATAAGTTATTTGTTCCACTAAAATGTAGATATTAATTTTATAAATGATAAAAAAAATAAATGTGTTTGAATTTAAAATTGTTCTTAAAATGCATATTTTTAGTAAAATATTATATCTTAATTATTTTCATTATATTATCTACCTTAATTACAATAAAAGTGAATTGTGACTTTAAATTAAATAATTTTACTTTCAATATCATGAGTTGAAGAATTGTTACGTTCAAAACATTCCTTAGCTGACTATTGTGAATAACTAAAAAATTAGTTTTCTAATTGTGCCTATAGAGATACTATATAAAATATTAAAAATATTATTAAAATATTTGGTAAAAATTTAAATATCCTGTAATGTAAAAATGAAAAATATTGTTGAAGTGCATTTATACAATGTATGGAGTAATTATATATTATATACAAAATATTATATTTACTATGTTAGCAAAGAAATAAATTAAAAACATTTTGTAATAGAAATATAATTAAAATTTATTTTACTCATGTAAGTTTAAAAAGTAAAATATCTTATTAAAAATATTATGTGGAGAAGATATCTTATTAAAAATTATGTGTGTTTGAATTTAAAAATACTGTTAAAAATAATTTTAATGTTAAAGAAGTAGCTTAAAATTATTTGTAATGAAAATATATTTAATAAATTAATTTTAATAAATTTATTATGTATTCATGTAAATGTTTTTAACATTATCATATAAATATTAATCAACAAAATATTTACAAATAAAGTTATTAAATATAGAATCCAAATATTATTTTGTAATAAATATATATTAAATTATAATTAATTTGAGTAAGTAATTATTTAAATTTATCATTCATTTAATATAAATAATAACATATTTTTATGTCATATATTAAACATATTATTATATTAAATATTTTAAGAATATATTTTTTTATAAATAAAACATATAAAATAGTAATATAATAAAAATATAAATAATACAATAATATAAATATATAAAAAGTATAAAACAATACATGCTTAAAAATAGTAACAGTAGCAGCGAGGATCAAATTTTCTTATATAGATAATAGAAAAGAAAAGAAAAACCAAAAAGAAAAAAAAAAGAAAAAGAAAAGAAAAGTTGAAAAGAAAGAGTAGTTTTGGAGGGGAAAAAATGAAGAAGAGTGTCACTCTAGGGGTTCTGTTTTCCAATATATAAATAGATAATTAAATGTGAATACAAAAGTAACATATAAATAGATAACTAAATGAGAATACAAAAGTAATGATTCATTTGAACTTGGAACTATCCTAAATAGTACTTTCTCCGGTCCTTTTTATAAGAAATAAATGAGTGTTCTTTTTTTGTCCTAATGATAAGAAACATACATCCATTTTAAGATGTATTAATTGCTAGTTTTCTTTTTTATCCTTCATCTTGTGAAATTCATTAATGAGACACCTACTCCTTTCTCATGCATTTATTGGTCTATTAATAATACAACTTATACTTATTGGTGGAGATGCAGTGTCATTAATGTAACCACTATTTAAACCAATCAATTTAAGGGATACTTTTGGAATAAAATTTAAATTTATGACATTATTAATTATAACTAACTTAACTATTTTTATTGGTTTTGACGATTTAGTTATTTGTTTCTTATATAAAGGACCAGAGGGAGTAAATACAATACAATATGAAAGTGGATACTCATACAACACAGCTATATTATCAATTTGTGAAATAATTGTGAATTAATTGATAGGAACAAGATTAAGTGTACATCGGCAGAAAAATGAATATCAAAGGAAAAATCAATCCCTTTATTCGTAACATAATCGAACTGTTATGGTTTACACTTTACATTGTGGAAAAGGATATACAATTATACAAATATTATACATCAATGGCACACTCAGTTCTCCCCAGGCACAAATTCAAAAACTAGAAACAGATCAAACCAGAAGAAAACTAAAAAGAAGCCAAGCGTGACTAGAGAGTACAGAGCATATCATAGGCAACACCTAGCATTCTAGCACTAATTAAGTGCCATGTTTGACTCATTCAATTCCACCATTGGTGCACCGCAACTCCCTCATCCCTCAGCCTCCCATACAAAGCCAAGCACTCCCAATATGCTCTGCCACTCTTCTTTTTCTTTCCTGTCTCCCACCATTCATTGTTGCACTCTAGGAAGAGTTCATCCACTAAGCAGATTGTCCCTTTCTTCATCATATCCAACACCACGTCTGCTTCAGCCTTCATCACAACAAACTCTTCCTCCTTCACATGCTTTGTTAACCACGCAGAAACATCCATGTGGGGCACAACAACTTCTTCTGGTGCAACCTGGAGACTGTGAATCTGAAACTTTGCACCCTTTTTTGGGTAGTTCCGCTCAAACCATTCAATTGCAGCTCTATTTTCCTCCAGCAACCCCACGCCAATGAAGATTCTTCTCTTGTAACCTTCAAGAGAATCACCCAACAACTCAGGCAGGTACTTGATCTTGTTTGACTTGGCAAAAACCTCTCTTGGTGGCTCAAGAAGCGCGTCTTCAAGACCCTTCAAAGCATTTCTCTTAACCTGTGTTGCCAATTGGCAAAGCTTTCTCTTTGGTGAAGAATCCACCAAGTCATTAACCAACCCAATTTTCCTCAATGCAACAACAATAGCCCCATGCCTCCCAACATACACAACTTTATAATTAGACATTCTTATAAAACCAGCATTGGATGTTGGGTCAATGCTCAATGGGAAAGCCACAATCCCATTAACTTTCAAAACACTGTCAGCAAAAACAGCATCATCAAAGCTGTGAGTGAACACAAAATCATAAGACTCACCAAAATCCATAACACGTGGAGGGTCCACAATGAGAACCTTATCCTCCTTTTTGAGAAGACCCTCCTCACCCAAATCACGGAGAATCAAATTCAACACCTCAGCACTGAAGATGGACCCTGATTCAGTAGCAGTAGCATCAAATCCAGAAACAACTGAACCCTTCGGAATAAACCCCAAGAAAGGTAAAGCGACAAGAGCCATAGCCAACAACAAAGACCGTGACACAATGTGCAAAACACGTGCATCAGGAATCTTAATCACAACAACAGTGTCGTAATTCAAACCAACTCTTCCGGTTCCACCATGCAAATGCTGCTTACCCATCTTGCTACACTATCTCTAGAGCCAAAAGGGAGAGGACCCAGATGCAGAAAAATGAAGATAATTGCGAGAAGGAAAAGAGAAAAGTGTAAAGGTGGAAACTTTAGCGAGTACAGAACCTTGAAGCGGTACACGGGAATCATGTTTTCTACGATACAAGAGCATCAACTGCCTCATCCTCTCAGACTCCATAACTTCGTGTCAAACGGTGGCGTTTTGTGGCTTATTCACCCGGTCGTTGTTACCATGTCCGGCACCAGAGAGAGAAGAAAGAGGGAAAGAAAAAACCAGTGTGTGTGGCTTTGTTTTGTTTTCGAATCAATGGGAATTTAAAGAGGGAGAAAGAAAAGGGGTTGGGGTTTTTCGCGGATTAATGGGGATTGATTTTGCTTTATTTAGGAGGTTGATTTGATGATTTTGATTATGGTTTTGAGAGCAGTGTTGTTGAATGTGTAATTTAAGTTTAACAATCACATCGTCATTCACTTTGTTTAGTTTTGGTTAAATTTAGCAGTCCTCAGGTTTAATCACCTCCTAGAAATTACTCAATACATTCTTTAATAAATATGAAAATGAAAGAATAAGTATGAGTTATACAATTATGATTTAATTATCAATTTAGTCCTTTATTTATTTAAAATGTTCAATTAGATTTTTTTATTTTTAAAAGTTTTAATCAGATTCTTTATTTTTTAAAATATTCCAATGTGATCCTTTAATGCTTTAATGAAGTCCTTTAATTTTTTTTTAAATGTCTTAATATTATTCTTTTTGTGGAAATTTACAACTTAACGTTGTCAATCTCGGCATTTTTACCAAAATGGTGCAATTTAAAAAAAAAACAAATTGGGTAGTTTTTAAAAAAATTACGAAAATGGGTAAGTCATTTTTTGAAAACACGACTTCATATTATAGAAGTCGTGTCCTAAAAAACGATTTTGCCTTATGTTTTTATTTTATTTTTTATAGAAGCCGTGTTTAGAGAATTGACTTTCATATTTTTTTAATTTTTTTTAGTGAAGTCATACGTAAAAATGAGACTCTCAGTTTTTATAATTTTTCAATTATCGCCTAACATTCCCTCGTAGCACGACTTTTGTATTTACAAATTAAAAATATTGAAAAAATTGAAAGTCTCACTTTTATGTGAGACTTCACTAAAAAAATTTAAAAAATATGAAAATCAATTCTCTAAACACAACTTCTATAAAAAAAAAAAAAAAAAAAAAAAAAAAAAAAAAAAAAAATCTGAAAGCAAAATCGTTATGTTGGACATGACTTCTACATATATGAAGTCATGTTTTCAAAAACGATTTACCCATTTCTGTAATTTTTTTAAAACCTACCCATTTTGGTAATTTTTTTTTTAAAAATTGCACCATTTTAGTAAAAAAAAAGTTTGTCAACCTCAATTGGATGGAAAGTGTTGGGAAATCAATTCAAATTTCCATACATTAATACAAGTAGGTGGAAAGTCAAGAGGTGTATTCTAATTAAGAGGTGGTGAATGCATCTTCACTCTTGGAGAATCCCATTATCATAATGAGGAGTAGATGAAGAGGTGGGATAATTAAAGCTCACTAAGTCTTATTTATGAAAGAAGTCATGGACTTTTGTTATATAAAGGGGTCATGTGAAAAAAAGAGAGATCATGCGAAAAAAGAAGTCATCACCCAGCTAGAGAGAGAGGGTCACCACCCTTAGAGAAAGGGGGTTTTGTAATGGGGAGGTTTCTCAAGTTTGTCCAAAAAACTTGTAATGTGTTTGAGATAATGAATATTTGTTGAGATGTTCTTGTGGATGTAGGCAAGAAGTGTCGAACCACGTTAATTATTGTGTGTTTTGTGTCTTTCGCTATTTATATTTGTGATGTTGTTGTGTGTGTCCCATACCTTTGATTCTAATTGTATGTGAAGGGGATTTTTCCCTAATAGTGGCATCAGAGCTAATGGTGTGATTTGGTGACCGGTCAAACGAGTATTGAAACTTGATGAAGCTGATGGTGGATCCGCGTGGGGATCCTTGTCTCGAAAGTCTTATTGGCGATGGAAGTTAAGCAGTGTATCTAGTAGCTAACAGCAGTGCAAATCTTTGTATCGAAAGTCTTCTTGGCAATGTGGAAGTCAAGCAGCGAGTCCTGGAAGCTAATGACGGTAAAGTACAACAAGTGTCACCATCCAATACTTGTGGATGAATTTTGACGTCAAAGGTATGATGGGAAGCACACCAAAGGTTGTGAAGCGGAAACATGATGTATGAAGACAAATAAATGTGAAGATAGTTGTTTGAAAATTTTAATTGAGGGAGGGATTGTTGGGAAAATCAATCCAAATTTCCGAACATTAATACAAGTAGGTGGAAAGTCAAGAGGTGCATTCTAAGAGGTGGTGAATGCATCTTGAGTCTTGGATAATCCCATTATCATAAAGAGGTGTAGATGAAGAGATGAGATAATTAAAGTCCACTAAGTCTTATTTATGAAGGAAGCCATGGACATTTGTTATATAAAATGAGTCATGTGAAGAGAGAAGTCACCACCCAGCTACAAAGAAGGGGTCACCACCCTAAGAGAAAGGGGTTTTGTAATGGAGAGGGTTTCTCAAGTTTGTCCAGAAAACTTGTAATGTGTTTGAGATAATGAATATTTGTTGAGATATTCCCATGGACGTAGGCAAGAAGTGTCAAACCACGCTAATTATTATGTGTTTGGTGTCTTTCACTATTTATATTTGTGATGTTGTGTGTCTCATACCTTTAATCCTAATTGTGCGTGAAGGGGATTTTCCCCCATCAAAAATGACTACATTGAGACATTTAAAAAAAATAAAAGACTACATTGAGGCATTTTAAAAAATAAAGGACTTGATTGAAGCTTTCAGAAATAAAAAGGACTTAATTGAACATTTTGAATAAATAAAAGGGGTCAAATTGATAATTAAGCCTATAATTATATATAGATGGTAAATATTTAATGTCATGTGAGAACTTAAAAAGGTTATATAACATTTTAAAAAACTAACCTGACTTTTGTAGTATTTTAATATTGATTATTTATTTATTTATTTTTTGGTGAACAGATTATATTGACTATTTATGATAAGATTGAATTATCAATATTTATCTTTCTCACTATGATTTGATCTTTCTTTTCTTTTCTTTTTTTTTTTGGTTCTCAATTCTTAGTGACTTTTTTTAGAGTTACTTTTAGAGTAATTTGGTCCTTCCTCATATGTAAATTAGTTATAAATTTCTTATAATTAAGGATAGAGGGAGTGACTCACTTTAATAATATGAGAATGCAAACCTAGAAAAAAAAATAAAAAAAGTAAGAACCAAAATCTACTCATATAGTCATCATATTTACGAGAACTCAGTAACGATTCAAAGGATATTTAATCGTGAAAAATATTACAGACTCATGGCTTGCTAACGAATAAGTGAGATAGATAAATTTGATCATGTGTAACTTTTAAGAAAATAATCATGGATTACATTTTTTGACAAAATGAGAAATTAAGATCACAAAATTTGAGAAATTAAATATTTTAATAATACGAGGATGCAAACCAAAAAAAAAAAAAATGTGACAACCAAAATCTACTCATATTTACGAGAACTTAGTAATGATTAAAAGGATATTTAAGTGTGACAGATATTACAGACTCATGGCGTGCTAATGAATAAGTGAGGGTACGTGAATTTGATCATGTGTAACTTTTAAGAAAATAATTATAGATTTTTTTTTTTTGAGAAAATAAGAAATTAACATGACAAAATTTGTGAAATTGAATATGAAAGATCTTGTGCTCAAATCTTACTGTTATTTTTTTGGTGTTATGTCGAGTGGCTTTCCACTCACCTATTTGGTCATATAGGGAGCTTCAAAGTGAACACTATTTGTTCGACTTTATGTGACTGTTGTCCAAAACGTATCCACCCATCCACTTGCGATTGCCTCCGACGTACCAGACACTAAGGCAAGCCACCAATTCTCTAAAATTAAAAGTGAAAGGTTCCATTTTCACCTTTTTATTTATTTATTTATTTTACTTATTCCTATGTTTTAGGGCATGGCTGGACGAGTTTACTTTTCAAGAACATAAAATGAGTTTGATAGTTTAGGTTATAACAAAAGAAAAAGAAGAAAAAAAAAAATGAAGCTGGGTTTGTTCTCTTCTTAATTTCAATGTTATATGTTTACATTTTCCATTCATTAACACGCACTTAATTAAGAAGATCTTGGCGAGCTTCATTACAATTATAGCAAACACTTATTTTAAATGAACCATTAATTTCATCTTTAAATATTACTCTCTCTCCTAAATAATTCCTAAAATAAAAAAAAAATACATAAAACAATCTCTCAAATATTAAAAATTATGCTACATAATTCTTTAAATATTGAAAATCTTTAAAATTAATTAGTACTTCAATGTTAGTAAAATATATCAACTTAAAAATTAAATTGATGAATATTAAATACTTTAAGAATTATTTATATAATTTTATTGCTTTAAAGACTACTATTTAGGAGAGAAACAAATTTGGATTAACTTACTGTTTAATTGGAAGTGCAGTTAGAGAGAGAAATGAAAAATAAATAAGCTCCACAAAATTTTAAACTGCCCACAATACTAACTAGTGCATACTTTCTTCTTTTTGCTCTCTAAAGAAAACAAAAACTACTAACATGAAGAGAAAATCAATTAGATGAGCTAATTGTTGACCCATGACTAAATTTTCCACTTAATCATTGGTGTTTAGTAGATTTCAAATTGTCAAACATGAACCACCCAAAATTTATGGTGAAAGGATGCTACTAGACCTGTGGCAATGCAATGATGATTAAGGATAACAATCATGAATTTCTTTAATGATCACCATTTCTTTTCAATGCCTTCCATAATTTATTTGTCTTAGTTCTTTTTCTTGATTGAAATTAGGGGAAAATCAGGTGTTTTCTTCTCTTTTAAAAAAGAGAGGGAGACAAATTGACGTGACGTGGCCAATTTTGATATGCTTATGTTTATTTCATCACTAGCTAGCTAGCAAGTACATGTGCAATACATGTTTAATTTAAAATTTAGATAAATTTTAAAATATGAATTAAAAGAAAAGTATTTTGAAAATATATAAATTATGAGATATTCATGTAATAAATTTAAATAAGTATAAAAATAATTTAAAATATTTAAAATCATAAAAAAAATTATATACATAATGTATTTAAAGAATTAGAAAATTAAAAATGAAATTTGTCACTTCTAAGAAAATGAATCTAGCTAATTTAATGTATAGATATAAATTGCTTAAAAATATTTGACAATTAATATAGATAATATCTGCATAATATTATTTAAGAAATTTTGATATTTGATTAAGGAGATAAATAGAAAATAGCTATAAAAATTTAGAAATTGTATAATACATTTATAAGCAACAATGGGAAAGGGATCTAACTCAATTGGTTAAACAAAGTGTCTGACTTGTTATAAACCTCTTGATACCTATCTACAATTTCTATGGATAAAAAAAAATTAATAATGAGAATACTTAGAAAATCTAAAAATAATTTGGGAATATTCAGCATAAAGAATTTTGGTAATTTTTAATAAAACAAATGTATTTAATGAAGAAATAAAATACGTAAAAATAATTATTTCATCTTGATAATAAGCATTAAACAATATTATTTAATATTTATTTCTAGAAATGCATTTTGGTCATAACTTTCAAATTGTAAATGTCTTTGGACTAGTACTAGCGTATTTGAAAACTTGTTGAGAATGAGGAAATCACGTTTAAAATGTGAAAATTATGTATAATTATTAATTTTTTAGAATCACATTCAAAACTTAGCATGTGTTTGGATATGTGGCACAGTCATATAAAATCTATTTTTTTTTCACGGTTACACTGAAGCAACAAAGGGTTGCTTCTAAATTTTCAATTATTCACCACAATTTTGACTATTAGAATCGATTCCACACGGTATCCAAACACGTACTTAGAAATTCTCATCTAAAATATAGAATCAAACATCATATACATCTATTATTGCATTCAACCAGAACATTTCAGCACAACAATGATACTGTAAGAATGTTGGAGAGTTCACTTTGCTTACAAAACGTACCAAAATCGACCCACAAGCATTAATGCTCCTGATAAAGCTCACGGAACACCATTTGCAGAGAAAAAAGTTATTAAGCCTAAAGGGTATGCTTTTGTGCCTTTAAAAAGAACAAAAGGTAGAAACCAATCAATTCGTTGATGTTCTTTAGTGAGTATTGAGATAAAAGGATAAAAGGAATCCCTTAATTCTAGCATTCAGTCTCCAAAATCCAACCACACTTTGGGGTAGATGTAACCGAAAGAGTAGACCTCATTATAAGATTTTGTGTATTTGGTGCCCATGCCCTCCACCTTAAGCAAATTAGAATATAATGGTGTAGCACATGTGTATAATTTATAGAATTATACAAAAATTATTGTGTGGTGTATAATATAACTTATAAGCCTCTTTAAAATTTTGGGGTCTCTCTCTCTCTCTCTCTGGCTTTCATCAAACGCACGGGTGTAATATATTAGATTGGATGATTGTAGTTAGTGGGCAAAAATTGGGATTGCACTTGATGGTCTTTTGCATTTGTGTAATTCTCTTGTTTTAGTATTATTATTATTATTTTTATTGTCATGCTCCTGAATGATTCATCCAATATACTGTGCTCACTTTGGCGGGGGCTGTTGGGCCCTTAGGGTTGGTTGCACTTCAATGGCTAATTAATAACAAATTAGATTGCTATGTGTTGTAAGCAATGGATTGGATTAATTATTTCATTAGTGAATGACGCATGTTCAGTGTTTATGTCTCTTGTGAACTGTTCAGCAATGTTGTTGTCGTCATAGTTTTTCTAATTATAATAACTATTCAGCCTTATGGTAAGCATGCTCATACTTCTGATTATCGCTAATCAAGGGCCAGCATCAATTCATTTAACCTAACTATTCTTTTTAAGTATTTTTATGTAGATTGGGGAAGAGTGGGAACTTTGGTCCAACTTACAAGTTGAATTAGCAATTTATTGTTAAATAATCAAACACAAATTTTGAATTTCTAATCCCAGTTTTAGCATAAAATATTTAATTTAATTATTTACTCAGTGGTACCCTAGGACAGTTTGTTAGCTTGGTATATACGAATTTCGTGGCTACATACTGAAACTATGGACATTGTTATATAGTTTAATTAAAAAATAATTAAGTTGACCACTTAAAATATGTTCAGGTTTCAACCACATATCAAACAAAAGGATATGTAGTATCACCAACACATTCAGTGCCATTTGAGTATCTACTTAGTCGCAAACAAATACCAACTTTAGATTTTTTTTATTTTTATTTTTGTTAAGACTATAGTATCTAAACACAGCCTTCAACATTTGATTAATCTGCAGAATCAAATTACCTATGTCCATTGTTGCTGAAAAAATTCTTATTCCGAAATTTTAATAATACTATATTATTAGAAACTTGAATTTAAAATTAAAATAAACTTACACATTTTTCTATACTAGACTTAAAAGTTTAAATTTGCTAAGTGTTGACTAAGATAAACATCTCTACTGAAGTGCATGATTCTTACAACGCAATTATGAATCACGTTTTAGTTTGACCTAAAATTACTTGTAGCATCACTAGGATAGGATAATATTACATATGAGAGTTATTGAGCCTTGTGAAGGAGATCTTGAGATAGAAATAACCTTCCATAGAAGAAGGAAGAAGCAAAGAAAAGCTGCAGTAGAAAATGTAGAAAAAACGACCACCATGGCTAATAATAATCAAGGAAATAGGCCACTTAGGGACTATTCCGCGCCTATAACTTACAATTTTCTCGCTCAAAATGCAAGAGTTGGAGTTACTATACCACCAACCCTTATAACCATGCTGAACCAAAGCTAGTTTGATGGTTTTCCATCAGAGGACTCCAATGACCATTTTGAAGGGTTCTTGGAGATTTGTGGGATCCAAAATTTTGCAACAAAGGTTTTTGAGATTTGTTGTGAGTTGTGTCACGCCGTTGTGAGATTTATTGGAAGTTACAAATTAGCTCCAAGGATTCGCTCGTAGTGTTGACTTTTGCCATGTCATTGTGCTAGAAGTCACAACTTAGCTGCATGGGTTGGTCACAAGGCTGTGACTATCCATCTTCTTCACTTTTTCATCAAGAACTTCATTTTCTTCAATGCTAAGACGATCCCTTTTTCTTCCATGTGGATTTAAGTGTTTCCAAGGATTTTCTAATCACTCTAAATACTCGTCATTCTTAAGTCATGCACCAAACGGCTAAAATACTTGCAAAACATTTCTCTCCATTCAAAACAAAAGAAAAAGTGTAACAAAATTCCAAAAAAAAGGAAAAGTGAAGGGAAAATGCACAAACTAAGCTTAAAACATAGAAAAATGCATGTAAACTAGTGATGAAAGTTATGCAAAATACATGATGAAATGCAATGCATCACATTGTGTTAGAAAATTCAACTCATTTCGAACCTCAATAAATATTATTGTCTATATTAGGTAATAAACATTTTTAACATACTTTTACCAAGGTAAAATCGTCATTTACTTGAGCATCAAAGTATTTTTTATATGTATACATCTCCTATTCACAACATTTAAACTATGTTGGAGTACAATGTTTATCGTTCATATACATTAAACCTAAGCTAATGTAGAACACAAATTGATAAAACAATTTGGAGTTAAGTCAAAATCAATAGTCCAACCTCATATACTACACATGTATACTAAAAAAAAAGTCTAATACAAAGAAGAAAAGAAAAGAAAGAAAAAATATCAATGTAATTAAAAGATTAGATTATAATTTACCCAAAAAAATTAACTTATTTTATATTAAAAGCTTAATATAAAACATCTCTTAAAAGTAAAATAAATTAGCCTAAAAGCATATAATAAGAAATAGGTGTTATTAATCAATGTCTTTAAAATATTAAAAAAAATCACTCCTTATGCTCCACAATAAATGTCATGTTATAAGAAAAATAAGTCTCAAAATAAGTATTATTTTAGTTTTTCAATATAATATTAATTAATTTTTTCTATTTGTACTCTTAATAATATTTTTTAGAATACTACTATTATGTTGCATCATTTTTAGCAAAGAAGATTATAAATAATGTTAAATTCATAAAATTACTAATCTTTTTTGTTTATTTATTAGTTTTTCTCGGCTTATAAAAAAATCTAGGATGAGATAGAGAGAGTAATAAATAATTTTTTAAATCAAACTAAAAATGTATTAAAAAGTATGAAAAAAAAATACAATAATAATATTTTTAAATAAAATAAATCACTGTTTGTTTAACGACTCTAAGCAACAATTGCTAAGAAATCAAGTCAAAAGTGACATTTGGTTGTCTATATAGCGGTGGCATCCACATTCAGCAGTACCTCTTTGGACATTTTCTTGTAGTGAATGGTTCTTTCCTTACTCTTCCCTATTCACTCTCACTCTGCTCAATTCAGGACATCCTTTTCCTTCTAATCCATCTGTAAGTATTTCAAACAATGATTCCTTGTTGTTTTTGCTTTGTTGGTTTTCTATATTCATTGCTCTGGTTAATGGGTATGAGGGTGGGGAGTGAAAAGGTGAGGGCTTTGGTTGAATTGGGACTAGGTGTCTAGGATCTCCTTGATGAAACTTGGTTTTGGAGTCAAATCTTATAAGGGTATCTGGGTATGTGCCTTTTCTTTGTAGGGTCATGTTCTGTTAAATTAATAGACTTCTGTTGTTGAGAAACTTGAGGATTGTAGTATTTTTGTTATTTTTTATTCTTCTTTGTGTTTGATAAACTTATTTGGTTGAAAGATTTTGATACTAGGCTAAGTGTGCTTCATGTCCTGGTATGTTACTTGAGAACAAGTCAGCATGTGGTGATTATGTTCAATTTCTGTTTCTGTTCTCTTATTATGGCTGTTGTGAAGCTACAAGGAATCCTTTTCCCATTTGGACATGAAAATTAAGAAAAGGATGAGGTTCCTACAGGTTTATTTTCAATAAATGAACGGTTAAATTATATGTTTCAATGTCTCTGTCCATAGTCACAGTGGTTATTGATGTTTTCTCATTTAAGATTCGTCTGTAATATTTTAGAAGGTTTGGACCGTTTGGTTTATTAAAAAGACAAAAAAAAACACTTATTTTTTATGATTGATAAAATGAAGTTATGATGTTTATTCTATGATATGATCTTGTTTCAGGGATATTGGTTTCCTTGAGTGCATAATATCAGTCTGAAGCTCTACGTAATTCTGGATATCTAAAGTCACACAGGAAAAATCAGCATGCGTTGGTTGGGTCTTTCTGTTGATGTGTTCCGCCAAGTTATACAGTTGAACTTATATTGTAAAGTTATTCTGTAGATCATCATTTCCAAATATCCTATATTTTGTTGCTTCTGGTCTCTTTGCTTAGCTACTGCCATGGATGCCAACCATTGTCTGATCGTTTCTTCTGATAAGTATAGAATTGGCTAAAAGATAGGAAGTGAAGGCAAATTCTGTTATTTTGTATTTTCAGTATGTTCTTATCTCATATTGTTCTCTAGTTCTAGCTGATTTTGATTGTGTTTAGCTTGGGGTATCTTCATTGTGATATTCTATTTTCGGTGTTTCTTCTCTGTGTACAATAACATTAGATTGATTGAGTAGTGTGGTGAGAAACAAAAGAAGTTATGGTGTGCCAAGCAGCGAGCCAAACAAGATTCCGGGCATTAAAACATGAGTATGGTATTGATGGTGAAGCAACAATTATTGTTAGAGTGATAGCATGCTTTCAACCCTTGCATTTTTGTCAGGTTAGTAACATGTTTCTGATTGTTGGTGTTTTCCAGTTGCAGTTCTTTTATAGAACTATATCCTTGGTTATGATGCTTCTTGTTTGATGAAAATTTCCTTATATGTCAGCATAAGACATAAACATTATTACCATTGAATACTAAAAAGCCTCTGTTATCAGTTATTAGATAGTTTTATGAGCTTAATGAGTGATCTTTGCTATCTTCTGACTCTTTGCAGGCTGAGTACTTCCGTCACTTGCTTAAGCCTGTCACGTAGATTGATTCAGATTTCTTTTTCACTAAGCTCGAGTTTGTAGTTTTCCTTCTTTTTTTGCATTTTGTTCCTTAGAAAAGAAGCAAGTTACCAAAGATCTCATACAAGAGCACCATAACATATACTGGTACATATTTTCAAATGCACTTTTTTCATCTTTTCAACTGAAAGGGTTTCATATTTAGCATTGACTGGTTGATTCTATTGTTCTGTCTGTAGGTCATTTATTTTGTTGGATGGTTAAGGCTGACGGGTCTTTGCCTCGCCCACACCATGTGGCTTGGCAATCACCTTCTTCGAATTACTTCAGCATGCTACCTAAGCCCAGCTTACTTGGTCTTCCAACATATCTGAATTCAAGCACTTCCATCTTGCCAATGCCTGCTGTCAGTACATTTCGTGGGCTTGCAGCTCCTTCTATCCCAAGTCTGAAGACTGAGCTAACAAATGAAGTGCAAGGATTCCTTCAGTATACCAATGCAGACACAAGTTTAAAAGAAACACATGTTGGAGGAGCTTTACAAAATGCAAATCCTTCTTCTTTGCAGAAGAGGTTACTGATCTTTGACCGCTCTGATAATAAGACAAGGTTGTTTTATGGTCCTGTCCTCCCTCTTGTCCAGAGTCCAACTGTTACTGCTACAAAGTTTGCTCAAAGTTATGGCGTTAATAGGGAGGGACAGGCCAGTAATGTGGGTCAAAAGCATCTTGCCAGTTACAGTTTACTGGAAGAGTCTGTTAAGGATCATGCAGTTATTGAAGAAAGTGAAAATCATGAAGATACAGAAGAAATAAATGCATTGCTTTATTCTGATGATGACAGCAGTGAAGATGATGATGATAGTTGTGATGAGGTAACAAGTACAGATCGTTCTCCTTTGGCAACTAAAACGACTTATGTGATACAAGAACAATTTGAAGACACGAAGGAGGAGGTTGCTAGCTCTGATTGGCCTAACAAAAGGCTGAAGTTATTTGATGGTGACTATAGTAGATCATCCCCAACTGTGGACAGGTATAGTTTGGTAAGACCAAATGAAACCTGTGATTGTGTCAGTGATGCTGAATCAAAGAATTCTAGTGGCTGGGCATATTCTGTTGATAAAACTAAAGTAGATAATTCAGTGGCTTGCGATATCAAATTAAAAAAGGATAAGATCCGTGAATCGTTCAAAGTTCTTGAGAATTTAATTCCTGGTGCAAAAGGAAAGGAGCCACTGTTAGTCATTGATGGAACTATTGAGTACTTGAAAATTTTGATGTCCCAAACTGGTGTTCTTGGGGTGAAATATCACTAAGTAGTACTCACAGTCACAGCCACTGAGGTTATAGTATGTTGGTTGAAGGACACATTCATGGTGAAAAGATGTGGTTCTTTGAATTCTTAGCTTTGTTGGTTGATATGTTTATCTTAGCATGTTTGATTCTTGTCTTCTTTAATCCTCTTTCTTGAGGTGTACATATATGGTTGGGAAATAAAGGTACTAACGCTGAAATAGATAGTATTGCACTTTGGCACTTGGGTTGGAGAAAAATGCAGGATATGGGGTTTCAATTTGTTGACCAACATGATTATCCTGTAGCTTTTTTGGAGGATTGAAGTGATGGGGATGGTAGTGGGGGGGCTTTGCTGTAAATGAGGACACTTTTTTTCTCTTAAGTGTTGCACTCTCTCTTGGTGATTGAATGCATGCGCATTAGGCAACTGGGGTCCCACTTTCCACCCTCCTTTTTCATTCTTGGGTTTGTGCTTTTGTCCTCTCTTTCAAGGTTGCACACATATCATGCTGGCATCTACTCTAAAGTAACAAGAAAGTTTCCTGATGTTTGGCAGAGTGAGCCTAGTGTTTCATCATGAGTTTGCTGGGGCCCCTTTGTTTGGATATATAGCATTTGTGGTAAAGGTTACTTTGTTTTACATGTTGAGGGAGGGAGGAATGATGACAAGCAATTCTTGTTTCTGCTTTGTAATTCATAATATTGGTGGTCTAGGTCTCTTTTTGATGATGCTATTATGTAGCTGTCAGGTGTGTGATTGTATGAATAATTGGAGTGTGAATGGTTATGGAAGTGGTGTATGCAGGTTATAGTCTATCTATCATGCATGTAGTTCATCTTGTCAGCTGACAGCTGTTAGCTGATGTGGTTTTCATGTTTGTACATATCATTTTCTATCAATCTGTGATTCCTCATTTCCTTTTTTACTTGTGTCTTTTTGCATGCAACTCTGCATCTAAATATGATTCTTTTTAAGGAAACAAAGGGGCAGGCAAGGGTTTGATATTTTTTTAACTTGGTTTTTCTAAAGCAAAGATTGTAAACTTAGAGGGGAAGAAAGACAGCTATAACTATCAAAAGTTGCAGAATTATAACTGTTAATTGAGTGAATATTTTATATAAGCAAACAATAAATTTGTTCAAGTTTTTTTAATTCTTTATTCAACAATTGTGACTTTATACTTATTTGAGTTGAGTGTGAAGTTTTTACATATTGCAAAAAGGAAACAATATTAAGATTGCGATCATTCTCTTGGTACTAAAAAGTTATCTAGGAGTATGAGCCCGATTATTAGAACCATGACAAATCTGGTATGTGTGTATTAAATTTTATATATTCATATTTTAAATATATTGTTCTTACAATATGCGAACATTTTGAAATAAGTTACAATTTTCTTACCCATCATAAACAGTTTCTTAAAAAATAACAGATTGTGTGTTTTTTTAAAAGAAAAGAATATAAATGTAATCAATTTTAGAGGACGGCAATGTAACTACGCCTATAATTTCTTATTACACCCTAATGATATGTAATTTTTTTAGGTCCTCATATTATTTATGCAAAACATTTATCGACTTTAATGATAATTAATCTTTGTTAAAAAATACTACCTAATAGGGTTCTCCTCTTAACTATTTTTTTCCCTATCAATCATATGCAATTTAAGATATTGTCAAATGATAGTAATAGTTTTTTAGTGTTTTCATTTTGATAATTGATACTATTATATGGGTAGAATTAAATAAAATGTTGAGAAAGTCTTTTTTCTTTTTAAAAGCATTTCAGCGTTACTAATATATCTTGCCGATTCTAAGTTTGACAGCAATATTGAGGAGAGAAGGCTTTTTTTTTTTTTTTTTGAGTTGAGGAGAGAAGATTTAAATACAAATAAAGTGAGTAAATGAATGTATATTTTTTGTTGATTTAATTTAAAATGTTTTGTAATCATAACTCACAGGGTTGGTCTAATATATAGTAGAATTGAATTAAAAGATGATTTTTTTAATCTAACTAATATTAGAGGCTTATTTTTCGAAAATGAAAGACCAACTGTTTAAAAGAGAGAGTCATAATAAAATAATTAAGGTGACTGCTTTTAAGAAAAAAAAACTTTTATTGCCTATCCATCAACTAATAATTTGTAAATTTTTTAAAATGATTTTTTATATAATGATGATATTAACCATTAATAATCTCTTAAAAAGACCATTAATAATATTTTTGAATTAATATAAATATTTTATTAATATTTTTATATACCCACGCACTATAACATTTAAATAAAAAAATAGGGCCGGTTGTGTTTACTCACCAATTACTTAATTTACTTTATAGAGACAAATTTAAAGATGATCATTTTTTTAATTTGCTTATGATTGGTTTATTCACTTATAAGGTGACATTCAACACATAAGAAAGTCAATTATAAGTTGTTAGAGGCAGGGTTTTATTGGTCATAGTAATCTTATCCGACTCGAGTAGGATTGTCTTCCGTAAAAGATATTAACGGTCTTCACCAAAAAATAAAGAAAAGATAAAGTCAATTATAATATATAAAAAAAATTAAAAGATATGTTAGTGTAATTATTTCAACAATGTTACATTAGTTTTTTTTTTTTTTTTTTTAATGTTACATCAGTAATAAGGATAATAGAACTAAACAATGTATTTATTCAATTTAAGAACTGAAAGATTAAGCCCTTATAAATGAAAATTAACTTGTATTTAACTGTTAATATTTTTACTGAAAATTTTATATACGTCTTCTTTTTGTTTTCTTTGTAAGACGGAGAGGGGAAGAAAAACTACTTCAAATAAAACTAAATAGTACACTATCTATCAACAAGCTATTGAAAAACTCTAATGGTCCGTTTGGTAGAGATAAAAATAGAAAGAAAAAAATTAGACAGAAAAGAAAACATGAATAACAGTAACTTTTCTGTTGTATGGTTGAAGAGAAAGTGGAAGAAAAATAAGAAGAATGATTGACTTTTAAAAACAAAAATTTAAACTTTTCTTTTATTCCATTTTCCTCTCAATTTAAATTTTAAACTTTTCTTTTCTCCCTAATTTTCTTTCCCTTCTACCTAGGGTAAAGGATGTGAGGCCAAGTCAACATAATTAGGCCACAAATCCGAACTAATTGGGAGGGGATTTGTTGGAGTAGTCACTTTCATTCGTCAAATTCCTGCAATCCAAGTCTTGAAGTGCGACCAACATAATCCATGAAGGGTGAAGCTAATAATCCATTTGTTTTTGATAAAAATGATTACTAATAATGCAATAAATAAGTGTTTTTACAAATTGGTAACATTAAATATTATATTTTTCAATAAAAAAATTTGACTTTTGATTTCTTAATTATATATTACCTTAAGTTTTTAACAGTAATATTTAGCAAAATGGCAATTCATTTATGCTTCGGTCCAATTATCAATATTATTAGTCGTTTGTACAGATATGCGCATGCATAAAGATTTTCTTTGTGTGTTAGGCATTTGTACTCATTACATGAAAAAAGAATGGACATATTACAGTAGTCAATGGACTCCTGTTTATGTACACTAGAAATATGGATCTAAAATTTAAATATACGTACAACAGCAACATGGGATTAGGAAACATTAGAATTTTGTACACAAACGTTTGTTAATGAAAATTGTTAAGCTTGGTTAGCATAAACACCAAGTCCTTATAGAAGATTTTGAATCTGAATGAGTACTTAAAAAATGGGTTTAGGTCTAACTCAACCCTACAAAACCAACTTGTAAGATAAGGGTTGTCCTCCACTTATATACACTATTTTGACCTTATTACTAGTCGATGTGGGATATCCAACATACAGCAATGGCATTAGCATTTAGCAATAACAATGGCACTCAGCTTCAGTTGAAGATCGCGCAACACTTGTTTTGTTTCCCTCTTACTCAAAGAACTGGTCTGCATCAGTGTACCTAGGCAAAAATATAGTGGAGAATGACGAATAAGAAGCAAAACCATGATAAATAATGAACTTGAGCTAATGATAACACACTTCAGGGCTTGATAATGCATCACCCAAAAAGTTATTTTCACTCTGGCATTTGTGGATTAATTAAGAAGGAATACTGTATATAATAGGCGTGGACATGCAACAGTATGAAAAACAAGTTTGGCCCCATCCATATATGTCTAATGCAGATCCCCATGCGTATGTATTTATGATGAGAAACATGGAAAGGAGTAACTCAACCACAAAGAAATGAAGTCCAATAAAGATATCCCAACTAAACCTTAATTTTTCAAAGTTATAGATAGATAATAATTAATCCTTATACTCCAATTACAAACCAGGATTTTTTATTTAATTATATCAAATTCATGTAATAATTATAAATAACATCATCATCATCTCAATTATTGCATTTCATAATTAATGTTATTATCTATTGGTGTAATTCAGTTGGCAACACACGCTGAATTTGTGGAGAAGGATCTGTATTCGATCCCCGCAGAATACATCCTTGGAGAGGGGCAAGGAGTGAGAAGCTTTAAATGTGACTGAACCCCGGATTGAGGATTAGTCCTAATTCCATAGCCAGCCCAAAGTGTGACTAAAACTATTAATAAGGATGGTCCTGTGCAGAATCAACTTAATAATTTATAGTACAGAATATTCCTAGTACATGAATTTGAATTTTGAGTTGTAAACAGAGAACTAACTTGTGCAGGGTCTAGAAATGATTCAACTTGTGTTTGGGGCTATCTATCAAGTTGAAACTGTTTCGGATTAGACGAACTTACAAATCCTTGTCTTGTTATTAGCAGACAAAACGAGCAATTATCAAGAACAATTTGGCATCGGGGTTGGCCATAATACACTGTACAATGACTACTTCTTGAACCAACGAGCAATAACTTAATTAATTTTTTTTTTTTGAAAGGCAATATCTTAATTAATTGTATGTCTACAATCATTGATCGTCACTGTTACTATGCAGAACTAGTTTTGGATAATGTTACTCTAAAGCCTAAACCAGAAGCGATCGATAGTTGAGTTAGTCAGATCAGTGATTATATTATAGATGTCTTCCATGCCAAATAAGTGTATTAATTCCAACACACATGTGAAAGGAGATCAGAATCAAATATTTTTTAGCAAATTACATTGGCCTCCTCTAAGTTTTGCACTTATTACACTTGACACCCCTCCCTTAAAATGCATTACTTTGACACCCCCTACACTAACACTGTTAACTAACAGTGTTAATCTTCAGTGAAAGGTCTAAAAAACCCTTTCACTTAACCTAGTCCCAAAAGAAAACCCTTTCATTACATCTTTAGTGGAAGGATGTTGGCCAAGAAGAACTGGACATGTAAATCGGTAACGAAGAGGGTAAGGGTATTTTGGAGAAGAAAAAAATCATTAAAAAGCATGTGCAAGTCACATGCCTCCTGGCTGTTAACAGACTAACGGAGTTTGGGGTTAGGGGGTGCCAGTGTAACACATGCTCAAAAATTAGGGGATTTTGTGTAATAAGGAAGGGGTGCACGTGTAATAAGTCTTAAACTCAGGGGAGGCGAGTGTAATTTACTCAATATTTTTTTATCAACTAGTATTTTTTGTCTTTAAATTATACAAATATATATATAATGCATGGGCTTGTTAAAATTTTCACTACCATATTTATATAGTCAATATAAAAAAATTTGAAAAAAAAACAAAGAATTATATAGCACATTGAAAGAAATTTAAAAAAAAGAGATAATTATAAAAGAAATTAGAAACTGTAAAATTAAAAAAAAAAAGAAAAAAAGATAAGGGAAGATGTAACAATGTAACTTTAATTTTTTTAATATTAACTTTGAAAATTAAAAAGTAAATTGAATTAAGGATTTAGAATTATTGACTAAAGAGAGAAATATTCGAAATTAAAAAATAGAGTTAGAAAATCTTATAAAAGAAATATTAAAAAAATAGATTAAGGAGTATAAAATTTGAAAAAAAAAATTATATAGTACATCAAAAGAAATTTTGAAAAAGAGATAATTATAAAAGAAATTAGAAACTATAATTTTTTTAAAAGAAAAAAAAGGGGAAGACGAATGATGTAACTTTAATTTTTTAATATTAAATTTGAAAATTGAAAAGTAAATTGAATTAAGGATTTGGATATATTGATGAAAGAGAGAAATCTTCGAAATTAAAAAATAGAGTTAGAAAATCAGATAAAAGAAATATTTAAAAAAGTCCAAAAGATTAGAGAGTATAAAATTTGAAAAAAAAAAAGAATTATATATCGAACGAAATTTTGAAAAAGAGATAATTATAAAAGAAATTAGAAACTATAATTCTTTTAAAGAAAAAAAAAGATAAGGGAATATCTAATTATCTAACTTTAATTTTTAAATTAACTTTGAAAATTGAATTAAGAATTTGAAATTATTTATAAAAAGAGAGAAATCTTCGAAATTAAAAAATAGAATTAAAAAGACTGATAAAAAATATAGCATCAGATAAAGAAGTGAATGAGGTAGTTATAGAAATATTGTGAATGTGGGGATAGTTACAAAAATTGATAAGAGAAATTTTAGGAAAAGTAAAAGAACCAGATGCATGTTATGAGAGTGGACTACACCACCTCATGAAAGGAGAATATTCAAATAAGAGTGAATGCGAGAGAGAGTGGGGAGAGTGAAGCAAGGAGAGAAGAAAATCTCTTATTCATCTATCTGTATATTATATAAAACACAATTGCTGACTATGATTGTCAATACACATGTCACGTTCTAGTGACATTTTAATATTTTCATATATCTATTTAAATTGTTAAAGTAATCAATCAATCAATCATCAATATCAATTATAATAATAAATATTTTTTTCTATTAATGATTCTATTATATTTAATAATAGTACTCCCTCCGTTCCAAATTATATGATGTTTAAAGTTTTGACACAGGTAATAAGGAATGCAATTAATTTGTTGAATTTCCTAGAAAATATTAGGTAACTTCCTAATATACCATTTATCTCTCTAATTAATTACTTATAATACACTACTCCCATTAAATATTAATTAAGGGTAGTCCTAAAAAAATATATTTAATGCAGCATTGGTTTTGTAAAACGACATCTATTTTGGAACAAATTTTTTTCTCTAAAATGTCATATAATTTGGAACGGAGGGAGTAATATACTACAAAGAATAATGTTCAATTTATTTCATTCCTCCTTTTGTGTTTTTGTTTTTTAAATTTAGGGCTTAAATGCAATTTTGGTCCCCCTATTTTAAAATAAAGACATTTAGTCTCTCTATTTTGCAGAATCCGCAATTTTGATTCCTCTATTTTAAAATAGAGACATTTAGTACCCCAATTTTGTAAAATCTGTAATTTTGGTCCCTCTATTTTAAAATAGAGACATTTAGTCCCCAATTTTGTAAAATCCGTAATTTTGGTCCTTCCATCAAATTGAAAGCATTGACCGTTAAAAGATTAACGTCAACCTTGACGTGGCCCAAATTTATTGATGTGATACAAATTTATTTGTTTAGTTTTTAATTATTCTAAATACTGAGTAGAATAATTGATGAAAAATATATTTAAAAAAAAGTTAAATCATTTATTTTAATGACCGGGAGTAGTTGTAAATCTTAATATGAAAGTCACGAGTCTTAATAATTTATTTTAAACAAATTCCAGGTCACTGAAGCACATACCACATCATAGTCAACGTTAATCTCTTAATGATCAACGCTTTTAATTTGACGAAAGGACAAAAATCATGGACTTTACAAAATTGAGGGATTAAATGTCTTTATTTTAAAATATGGGGACTAAAATTGTGAATTGTGCAAAATGAAAGGACTAAATGTCTATATTTTAAAATAGGGGGACTAAAATTGCGAATTATGCAAAATAAGGGGACTAAATGTCTCTATTATAAAATAGAGGGACCAAAATTGCGGATTGTGCAAAATAGAGGGACTAAATGTCTTTATTTTAAAATAGGAAAACTAAAATTGCGGATTGTGCAAAATAGGGGGACCAAAATTGCATTTAAGCCTAAATTTAGCTAACAATATATCTCTTTTTGTGATATTAAATTTTTTTATTAACCACAAAAAATTGTTGCGAGAGAAGATTTTATTAAAGATACTTAATCATATTCTATATATTATATAAAACACAGTTGTTGACTAGGATTGTCAGTACACATGTCACGTTCTGGTAACATTTTAATATTTTCATATATCTATTTTAATATTTTAATTATTAAAGTAATCAATCAATCATCAATATCAATTATAATAATAAATGTTTTTTTTTTCTATTAATGATTCTATTATATTTAATAATAGTAATATACTAAAAAAAATAATGTTCAATTTATTTCATTCCTCCTTTTGTGTGTTTTTCTTTAATTTAGCTAACAATATATATCTTTTTGTGATATTAATTTTTTTTTTATTAACCCCAAAAAATCACAATTTAAATTTTTTATATTAAAATATTTTGATATTAATTGTAAATATTACAATTACAATACGGTTGTATGATCTTATCTTATTGATTATAAATATCACAATTCTATTAGTATTTAATAATAAATATTTCTTTTTCACATTTCTATTAGTATTTACTAATAAATATTTTATTTTATTAACATGTAATATTAGATAGAATAAACCTAAATATTCTATTGGTGATTATATTAGCATTTACTAATTAGATATTTTATTCCAATAACAACACATATTGATAAACTTATAACGGTATTACCTTAAAATAATTAATTTATTATTCTATTAATGAATTATATTTATAATAATAAATATAATAAATATCTTTTTTTTATTCATGATTTTATTAGTATTTAATGTAATATCATTTTATGTTTATGAATATGTGTAATATCAAATTATTAAATTTTATGAAATATTTTTTATAATTACAGTAATCAATTATCAAGTAATTCACAATTCTATTAGTATTTACTAATAAATATTTTATTTTATTAATATGTAATATTAGATAGAATAAAATAAACCTAAATATTCTTATTCAAAATAATTAATAATACGAATATATATTCTTATTTAAATTTATAGTAAATTCAAATTTAAAAAATCTTGCAAGATTTGATATCAACTCATCTATAAATACCGACGTGTTGTTGCTTTTCATTATAATCATTTATTTTTTAATAGTCAATTGCTAACATGTTTTCTATTCCTTTTATTCAGTTTCAATAGAGGGATAAATACCGGCAAAAAAACATATATCCATCAAAATTTCAATCTTTCTTTAAAGTATGTATTTATTATTTTCAATTTTATTTGAATACTTTTACATATTTTGCCTAATAGTTATTACTGAATATTTGTTTGCTGACATTATTTTACCGTTTCTTCACTTTAAATGAGGGGTTTACAAAAAACTTAAAATGAGGGGTTTTACAGAAGAATATATGAGGAGTTCTACTATATCATTAAAATAAGGTTTAGTCTTTATTTTATTTTTCTTTCATAATTTTTGTTTATATGTTTTTTGTTTACCAGTTGTATTTATTTCTTTGTTTTTCTTGATACATTTTATCTTTTAATCATTTTTCTTTTGAATTGTCTTTTTCATTTAAGTATAGTTTATATCTCTTTTTATGATTTTTTAATATATTTTTATCCAACATACAATATTTAAACTTTACTTGCTAACATTTTTTTTTTGTTTTTACAATTTACACTTTTGGAGATGACACAAGGCTTAAAAAAACATCCTTACTCAATTTTTAGATCCTAAACAAAGCGTTGTCATTATATTCAATCACTTTTCTCTAAAAAAAATATTATTTATTATACAAAATATTTTTTTTACTTTTAAGTTAATGTCATGTGACAAACACTAAATGAATATATTTTTTCACTAATAAGTTAAAATAATTTCAAGTAAGAATTTTTATAATCTTTCTTTTTACTTGATAACAAATTTAATTTAAGTATTTCAAATAACATATAAAATTAAATATTGACTTGAATCAATATACAAATTAATAGTTGTGTAATTAATAATTACTTAAATCAAATTACATTGTGCCTATAATATTAATAAATCATTCTATTAATTATTTTTATTATAGATGAAACTTAGATTTAACTTTTTTGATGTTTTTACTATTGTTCTCCAGCGTGAATCGTATCACATATCAATGCAAATTTTGTTTTTTTTTAACCTCATTTTAGATGTAATTTAATTTTTAGATGCTTTTAATATTGTTCTCATTAATTAATTTTAACATTAATTCTATAAATAAAGAATTGAGTTAAATCAAATCAAATTCTACTTAAAATGATTCATTCTCAAAATATCACAAATAAATTATAAAGTTGTATAAACAAAGTAATCAATTAAAAAAAATATAATTTGTAAATAAATCATCAAAGTTTTAAATTAATATTTATCAAATTTTAATCTAATTCAAATTCAAGAATGCTTAAATGTCACATCAAAGTATGGCTAAAAATGAACTAAACCAACTTCAAATCATTAGAAAAGAATTACGAGTTTATTAGTTATTAGCCTAAATAAAATATAATTTACAATACTATCATTTTAGCATTACTTTATTTTTGTATTCATCATAAATTTTTTAATTGTAATCTAGAAGTTTAAATATAGTAATTTTTTTTTCTTTTTTGATGCAAACATTTTTTTAAAAAACTAATAATTACATGATTATTATTAATATTTTTATTAAATTTATATATATTATATACAAACAGGGGCGGAGCTAGAAGTTTTCTTTGAGGGGGACAACTCTAAAATTAAATTAAATTATAATATTAAAATTCGTATATTAAATTTAATTAACAATTAAAAAATGTAATAATAGAACACATATAACAATATAAATTATACAAAAGGTATAAGACTACAATACTTTAGCAAAAGAAAAATATTTGATTTTTATAATTTGAAGTAAGTAACTTTTAATGATAGAAATTATTTATTTAATCTTATTTTCATGTTTAAAGTTTTGAAAGCATAATTAATTCTCAAATTTTGTAATAATTAGAATAATATCCCTGTTTCGTAAAGAAAAAAATAGCACAATGAAAATATGGAATAATAGTTTTTTAAAATTTTTTATTTATTAAGAAATATTTTTAAAAAATGGAGAGGTCGTACATTATAATGTAAATGATGATTGTACATTATTATGTCAACATAATTTTTTATATAATTCAAAAAATTTCTTCTTTCAAATTTACCCGTGCATCGTACGGGTACTATCTAGTTTATATATATAAGGGGATTAAAATTCATAAATATAAATAAATATGATTTTATATAAATTATATTTTGTATTTACAATGAAAAGTTTGAATTGTTATATAAGGTTATTTTTATCTATTAACAAGTACTTAAAAAAAATTATTGAAATTCAATTTAGAGACGAAGATAAGATGGTATATTGAAAGGGATAAACAATAAAAAAAATCAAATCTATTCATAATATATAAAAGTTGAAGTGCGAATTACGATTTTAAAAATTTAGCTATTTGATTGACATACATCTCGGCATATGTTCTCATTTATGTCATATCTAGATTCAATTATTCACTTCTATTTTAGGAGTCTAACTACATCCCCTTTAATCGATCATTTACTACTTCATTTCCTTATCTCTTGATGTTTAAGGTTCATGCGTCCAGTTTAAGAAATATTTAATATTACTCACAAATAATACATTTAGTCTAACATTCCCTCATTTAATATCTATGATGAAAGAAATTGTGAAAATCTAGATCATGTTAAATAAGGATAATGTGAAAAAAAATAATTAATGAAACCTGAAATATGTAAAACATAGAGTTTTAGAATAAAAATAAGAAACTAAAATATCAAGAGTTAAGGAACGGAGATAGTATCTTTCTTTTTAATGTCTTTTTTTTTGTTGCTATATTTCTTTCATTATGACGCTTCAACTAATCAATTGAATGAACGTTGGTGACATCCCCCCCCCCCCCCCCCCCCCCCCCAAATAACATATTGTCAACCATTAGAATTAGACTCTTTCATTGTCTACAAGTGTTCCAAATTATAATGGTAAAAGATGCATAGTAAAGTTTGCTAGAATTAATGAGATCAAAGTACTATATATATTTTTTAGGAGAACACAATATATCTTTATATGCTAGGACAAAGAAGAAAAAGCATGTTAAAAACACTATTTTAGTTTTAAAATTATTATTAGAATGGAATTTTAGTTTATATGTTAGGTTAGGTTAGCAATTAAAATATTAAAAAGAAAATATTTAAGCATTCACATATGACGTAACATGTAGATAAATAAAGATAAAATAAAAATAGTTTGAAATAATAATTGAAAAAGAGATTTCATAGCTAGTTATAAAAATTATATGTGAAATGCACTTAAAAAATTGAAGAGAGAAAATATTAAAAATATTTAATTGAGATAATAAAGTAAGAGTCTCTCTCCAAATTATCTATTTTAATTTATAATATAAAATTAGTAGGAAATAACAACGAAATATAATATAATTAATTAATTAATTATTAAATAGATAAGTCCACCCGGTCCTTTCTCACATGGCACAGTCTATTGGTTGATGATTTGAAACTTGAAAGCATAAAACAACCCTTTATAAAAAAAAAAAAGAAGAAGCATAAAACAAGTAAACAACCCTGTCACTCTATCCAATTTTAACAAGGCTGGCTTTATTTATTGGTTATCTAGACTCATCGAGGCCTAAGGTTTTGTCACATTATAGCCATCACTGTGGTCACGTAGGATGGCATGATTTATGTGTCACATCTAATCATGTTTCTTCATTTATGTTCTGCTATAATAATTTTTATTTAAAAATAATTCAAAGCTAAATTACACAAGTCTTTTCAATTTAGAGGCATGTGTAATTTGTTACTTAATACCTTCAATTAAAGCAATGGACCATCCAAATTTGTAAAATTATATAAATATAAATTCCACTATATTCAGAATAATAAAAAAAATTCCACTATATGGACCTGTATTATTTAAGCAGGGGAATTTTTTTTTTTTACATGAATATGATCTTTAAATTACAACTTAAGAAAGAAGTATTTTATTCTTGTATAATAAGTTTGAGTAATTTTTCTTGAAAGTAACTTGGTCTATTATACTACTCTTTTATTTAAATGTCGCACGGTTTTTTATTAATGTAATTTTCTTCTTTTAGAATGAATTAATTTATTAATTTATTATGCAACCTTCTTTATTTGAATGTTATGTGTGTTTTCCTTTCATACAACTTTATCTTTCTTTGAACTTTAACGTCCTTACTATACATCTTTCAAGTCTTTTTTAATCATATTAATATCTTTTATTAATTTAAAATATTTTTCTAATATTATTTTATTGGTTGAATTTGTTTGCCAAAGATGAAAAAAAGAGGCTTAAAACAGAGTAAGTTGAAAAGCAAATTAATATATTTTATATTTTTCTATAGGAGGAAAAATAATGAACAATGCTAACTAACGTGAATTTTCTTTCTCCAATCACCGACATCTTAAGGATGCGTTGGCCTTTTGTGATCTGTTATTAACCAGCTATTCCAAAATCAAAACGTTGTTTTATAGTGACTTTTAATTTCTTTTTCCTTCTTTCTTTCATAAGCTTTCGCAATTTCTTTCGTGGAAACCACTTATGTCATATGGCAGGGCGCAGGGTTCATAAATTACTTTATATAAGTAATCAGTAACTTCAAATTATAATGTCATTTGAAAAATTGAGAAGAAAAAGTGAGACCAGTTTGAAATATGAACAGTTCAGTGGAAAATATTGATTATGTTAACACGTTGAAGAGAAATGCTAATAATATATTCTTTAATATACTTGTTATTGTTAGTTAAAATTTATTATAAATAATAAAATTTGGTAGTTTTCATTTCTTATTTGATGAACTTTAACTAATGATTTTATAGTTTTAAAAAAATTTCAACAAATAGTAAAATGCCTATTAAAAAGAATGTGTTAAAAATTAAGTTTGTTACTAGTTCTTGTGTGATCTAAACTCTTTATTACATGTCAATAACACCATTCCATATATTTTAGCTTTGTTATCTTTCATCTTCCTCTTTTCTATATTAAGAAAATTTTCATCCTTAACGTGAAACAAGACAAGACCGAAGCATTATTGGCGTGATAAATAGTGTGATACACACTTTGGGCAAAATCGTGTAGTATGAGGTCATCCTCATTACTAATTGAGTTATACTTTCAGGAGCATGATTAAAGTATAAATCTTAGAGAGAATTGTTACAATGGTCTCTAGTCATAATATTGCAGGTCTCGCATAAATTATTAAATGCATTTAGGATACCCTGGTAAATAAATAAAAGCTGGATAAAGGAAAAAGCTCTATGACCTATTTGGGTAAACTTATCCAGAAGCATTTCTGGAAAACAAAATAAGAAGAAAAAAATAATTGAACTTTTCCATAAACTCAAATTAACTAATGCGCAAATTAATTTATAGAAATTCTCTCATATTTTAGAAAAGCTATTTGAGAAAACTTCTACAAATTAGCTTATACATAAGCTAATTTTAGTTTATAGATAAACTCATTTCATTTTTTCTTCTTATTTTCTTTTCTTAAAAGTGCTTTTGGTTAAGCTTACCAAACAGACCCTTAGTCCAAGGGTAACAGGCAGTGCATATTGAGCTGTGAGATTTGCTATATAAGAAACAGGCCCAACTTTGTGCATAAAAGCCAAGATGTCTAACTTAGGAGGGTGTGTCATAAATCACCAATACCTCAAAAGTTTGTCATAGACCAATTATTTCGAAAACTTAAACGATTAAGTGTGAACATATGAATGTAGGAAAAGATGCAGAACAAATCTGTCATTATTAAAGAATAAAGACTGCCAACAGCTACTACAATCAAGATCCCACAACACACTTTTACTGGTTAGAAGAAGTGCAAATATAGTAGCTGATAAATTAGCATCTATAGGCTATAGCTTTTCTTTTTTATGAAATGTGCTGGATTGAAGAGGCTCCAGCTCAAGTATTACCTTTGTTACATTCTGATGTAATGGCTTTGGCCTTTGACTTTGAGTCCTAATAAAAATCTCAGCTTTAAAAAAAAAGAATATATGAATGTATACCATATTTAACAATGTGAACATATGGATGATTTTATATCTATATACCATATTTACCAACAAGATCTAGCATAGTTGGCAGATAGCTGGGTTTTTTAAGCATGCTGATAGAGTGACAGGAGTTCAATTCTCTGGCCGTACGTATAGAGAAAAATCCACTTTGGTGATCTCTACACTTTGGGAGATTAGTTTCATGACTTTTGGAGAAACCTTGCTTTCAGCAAAATAAATAAATAAATAAATAATAATAATAACAATATAGAGCACATTTATGTTTGATATTTGAGCGTGGTTGTGTGGCAGATTTTTTGCTGATTGCATAACAGGGCTAGGCAATGTCTGTGACCGTTTTAGTCAGGATTTCATAGTTAATAAAGATTGTAAAATTATAAATTAGTGTCTCTATAAGTCCTTACAAATTTAATTGGTGTAGTGGAAGTTCATATTGTTTTAATGTGATTTTCTTCAGTTTTTCTTTAATTCTCGTGGGAAATTTAATGCATAAGAAAGGTAGAAAAGTTAAGCAGTGCCTCTAGAACTTGCACAGGAAAACTATGATTAGATTTGGTGACAAATTACAATGTAGTTTGAATTTCATAGAGACTTCTATAAAAGCTTCTATAAAAGAAAGAAAAAAGAATTAAACGAAGAGAAGCCACATATGCTTGCTCTCTAAGAAAAAAGGAATGAAATATGGCAAAAAAAGGGAGAAAAAAAAGTCTGGAACACAAATTGATACATGAGAGGTATTAGTTCCAATCCAAGGCAATTGAGACTTTCTTATCTCTCAGGATATTGAGTTTCTCCACCTTCTAGTTGTTGTCTTTCTGTTCTGTTCTTCTGAAGTTGGAAGCTGAGGTGAAATATCATGATTTTCCACATTAGTCATCTTTGTGAGTTTGCTTAGTTTTTTTCCACCCACTGGTCCATGCTGATGTGTGCTTCTGCTTCAGCAACTTATCAAACTGTTTCTGCAGGTTTTCCATGTCATTTTGAAGCTCTAAGTACTTGGTTTTCACAGTCTCAAGCTCAAACTTGAGTGTGTTGATGTCTTTCTTAGCTGCTGCCCACCCTTCTTGGAATGATTGTGGTGTCCCTTCTAGAAGTGTTTTCCGGTTTGGAATCATTGGCTGGAAGTGAGATTCAGCACCTTCTTTCAGAGAACTGTTGGCTAGTGCATTGCTTATCTTCACCTGTTCAGAGAATAGAACTTGCACCACTACCCTCAATGGAAGCCTTTCATTTTGAGCAGCATGCATACAAGCATCAATGGAGAGTTTCTGACAATCCATTACACGGCAGAGCCGCTTCCTTTCATGCTCAGTTAGTGTTGGATGTGCCTGTTAATTTGTTTCATGGCTATAAGAACTACAGGAGTATGGATCTATTGGCATATGTGAAGCTAAACTACTAAATATTTTTACATATACTACTAAGGCTATGTTTGGATAAAAGTTTGGATCATGCTTTTGGAAATTTCAATGTACATTCTTGAATTTCAAGACACAAATGAAGAAGGAAGAATTTGTTGTTTTGGGAGTAAAAGTACTTTTGAGCTCCTCAACTGGTATCCAAACATAAACTAAATGAGTGGAACACATATCTATGAATTTTCAAAACCAATGAATATACAGTTAACCTTTTCTATGAATAAATAACTTTACCCCAGAAATGACTGATTTTATGTTTACTGATCTCATTTCTGTAACTCAAATATATTGCCACTGATGGTAATAGTAAGCACATTTGGATTTAGTATGAGACCCTAAGTTCTAATTCAAAATTTACCAAGCAGTTTTACTCAAATGTGGTGCATCCTAGGTAATTCAAAATCACACATAAGTTAATTAAGAAACATGGAATCCTAGTTCCATTTTCCTCTAGGAAAGGGAATTAATTACCTTAAGATAGGAATCAATTGCTCTGTAGAGTCCATCATCAGAAGTCCTAGCTGACTCAGGCAAAGCTTCTGCAAGAACCTGAAACTTTGTGAGGGAAAGGTTTCTATCTCTGGAAACCTCAGTAAGATAACTGTCCACAAGTCTTGCCACTCTTGTCTTGGCATTGATGTTACTGCTCACATGCTTGTCAGAAAAGGGTGGTCTGCTTGGGCTTGAACTTTCAGTTTGCTCTTGAACAAGAAAATGCTCCAGCAGCCTCTGAACAAGATCCACATCATAAGCAGTCTCATTTTTGTTATAACATGGGATCAGAAGATCAGCCAGTGTGGCTTGCTCAAACTGCATTCCCACCCTTTTCTCCAATTCAGTAATCAATGCAGGTGCAACCTTTAACATGTTTGCCATTCTCAGAAGCCTGAGAAGGAAGCTGCATGAGGCACTGTCCTTCTGTGGAGGGATTATGCTGATGAGGCTCTCAATGATCATCCTTTGATCTTTAGCTTGAAGAGTTGAAGTGTCATCTCCTGGTCCAGCCACAATCATATGAAGTCCACCTTTCCAACTACCACCACTACTGGAACTACTGTTACTAGTACTACTATTGCTTCCTTCTTCTCCTGGGATTGCTGTGTCATTATTCATCAAACCAGGTAGCCACTTAGTTGCATAATGCATTATCGCAGCACCAATCAACTCAAACCTCATACCCTTTACCTTAATAGCAGTGATGACTCTAACAAAGTGATCAATCCTAAGGATTGAAACATCTTCAAACCACCAATCAGGAGGAACCTGATGGTTCCTACTAGGGCTTGAGTCCTTCATGTCATTCCATTTCGGGCTGGCAACTTTTTGTGCCCTTCCAGTGTATGACCACCTTATTCCCTTTGGATTGGCACAGGCTTTCCATGCTATGGACTCACTGCATCTTCTCACAATTTGAAGATTCTCTGCCCATGGTGACAGCTTCTCACAGCTCTTCAACACCACTATGGAGTCTCTCCATGAAGACAAAACCACATAGCTAAGAAAGGCTTCTGTCTTGAATATAAGATTGCCCTCTTCTAGGTCCTCTGTCATTTCAAGGTACTCAGCAGCGCATCTAAGGCCAGAGATATTGCTTGCTGTTAAATCAATTGCAATTCCATAGCAAAACTTGGCTGCAAGTTCAAAAGCCTCAGGCCCTCCAGGGAGATCATCCATAACTATCTTGTTCAAGTCAGGGTCGCGCGAATCATATATGATTCTGTTCAGCTTTCCACTTCGAGATAGCAAAGGATACTTTCACAACAAAACAGAAGAAAAATTCATCAAATTCACCAAAGTACAAGTCACTAACATAGGAAGAGTAAACTTTCGGACAAGAAATTCTTTATCTATTATTTTTTCAAATAAAAAGATAATAGCTACCTTGTGCAAATGGAAGTTTGCATCTCCAATTTGAACAAGAAGATCACTTGGAATATCAGCTGAAACATACCTGCATGTGAACATGAAATGAATATATATACCAACACTTGTAACAGTTCAAAGCAATTTTATCAGAAAATTTCAATCTTAATTTTCTGCCATGTGTTGTAAAATTGTAAGCCACTCCACTAACATAGAAGATTAATGGGTGTGACACTATTTCTGCATTGAACATACCAAGAGTTGCCTCTTTGCTGAAATCCCTCAGTCTTGACACTGTGCTTGGTTGAAGTGAGAAGTCCACTCCCATATTCCCTTCCTGCAGCAGCAGACTCACTCTCTGATTCCCACATGCTGAAAAACCAGACTCACACACACCACAAGGCAAGATTGTTTTCCCAAGGAAAGGGGCTTTTAAGAGATGAGAGTGAGAAGAGAAGAGAAGAGGGAGAGAAAAAAAGAATGAGGAGGGGGTAAACCAAATAGCAAAATGAATGAGGAGACAAACAAAGTTGATGAAAAGGGGAGGAGGAACCCACATGGGGTGCTTGGACTTATCTCAAACATGTCGCTTTCTTCAGAGAACATAACATGTCAAGCAAATCTCACAGCCTGTGCAGTAATGGGCACATTCAGGGAGTGTTGTGATGAATCATCATCATCATTCATCTGGGTTTCTGTTTCTGTGTTTGTTTCTTTCAGATATGAATTATATTATCAAATATTATTATTGACATAAATAGATAGAATGATAGATAGATACCCTTCATCATTCATATGTGCAAGACATGCAGTTCCATTTTTCTTTATGCTACCTGACCATACATGTCTCTTCCTTTTCAGCCTATATATATATTTTTTTTCTTATTATTCTTTTATGTGTTACTGTGTTTACTGCAATCCCAAAAACATTCCTTTTGACTACGAGAAAGGATCGAAGGCGCGTTTCCAATTTCCATAGAAGCACTTTACTTTGGGTTTGTTAATTTCTGATGCATGGAAGGAGTTAATTACGACACTGCCATTTGATTGATTGCTGATGAATTGGATGAACTAACTACTCGCCATTTATAGCTATTAAATGAGCAAGACTAATCTCATTCTTGCAGAATCTTTTCACTATACTTAACCACTGTCCACTCACCATTTATAGCTATTAAATGAGAAAGACTAATCATATTCTTACAGAATCTTTTCACTATACTAGTACTTCTTATAATATTGGAGAGAGATGGAAAAGGAACAGAAAAAAAAAGTGAGTGATAATGTGAGTGACGTAATACATATATATAGAAAAAAAAAATTAAGTTGTAAAAAGATGTTGTGGAAAAAATATGTATAAATAACATTATGTAATGAGAAATGAATGCAAAGGAATTATATCATTCTATGGTTTGGATATTGTTATTGTTAATTACAATGCAGCAGAAAAAAAAAATACACTTCATCCTATATTCCTAAATTGTATGGAACAAATTAGAATATCTTTAATATGTTTTAATCATATATATATATATATATATATATTAAACAATATAAATAATAAAATTTAGTATGATTTAATTTGATTGTAATTTATTTTTATTATAAAGAAATGATAACAACACATTCTCTATTATTGATAAAAAAAAATCACAAAATTTTATAGAAATCTCACTTCTTATTTAATATCTTATTTAATAATAATAATAATAATAATAATAATAAGGGTACGTAAAAAACTGTGTTACAAACCTCTTAAGAACAAATGGTCACGGAAAACGAAGGAGAAAATGAGATTTTTTACTACTCCCTCCGTTCCAGTATATGACGTTTAAGGTTTTGGCACAGGTATTAAGGAATGCAATTAATTTGTTAAATTTCCTAGAAAATATTAGGTAACTTCCTAATATACCCTTTATCTCTCTAATTAATTACTCATTTTATACTACTCTCACTAAGTATTTATTAAGGGTAATCTTGGAAAAAGATATTTAATGCAGCATTGGGTTTGTAAAACGTCATATATTTTGGAATAAATTTTTTTCTCTAAAACGTCATATAATCTGGAACGGAGGGAGTATAAACGAGGATTTTGTAAAATGACTGACTTGTGGCTATAAGTGGGAGTAGTATCTCCTTGTTGCACTAACTTTTATACAAATGTGGTATATTTTCACAAGCATGAGCTAGCTTATACCAAACTCCACACGTGCATTATTGATTGCAGACTACTTTTTGGAGATTGCAAATGAATAATCGCCGTAACACAAGGGCATAACAAATTGGATCATGTTGTTAAAAAATGAAACGGAAATTTATGATTCGGCAACTTTCCAAGTAAGAATAAAATTTCACCAAATTTACTACCTATTCTAGGTCTTGTTAATCAGTGTTCTTAGAGGCACTGGTTAAAGAATTAAAAGAAGAAAATATTTATTGTGAAATTCATAGAAAAATACAAAAAAAATCATGGACAGCACAATTTTTTGTCTCCCAATAAAAATGTTTTTCCTTTTAGTTGTTTAACCAGTACCCTTAAAATACGGGTTAGAATTTGCCCTTATTCTAACTAAGATTGAATAGATATATAGGTGGTAAAAGAAAGTACTACTGTTATGAAAAAACTTTACATGCTCATCACTTGCATTCAACCAATTGCATATATTCATGAACCCAAAAGAAAAAAATTACATTGCCTTCGTTCCTATTTATAAGACGTTTACTAATTTATGCATATTAAGAAAATTGATTAATTTAAATATTAGCGTTAATTTTGTTTGTGCTTTTAATATTTTTTCAAATTTGTCCTTAACATTATTGGAAGCATATTCATCTTCTCCAATCTTCATTGAAAAATGAAACAATTTAGAGTAACATTCAATTATGAATTAAAATAAATAAATATATTTTAGTCAAAAAATAATTAATGCACAAGATAGTTGAAATAAAATCTTATAAAAAGAGACAATAAAATTTCAAAACTATGTCTTATAAATAGGGATCGAAATAGTATGTTCTTACAACTGTTATGAAAACCTTTATGTGAAAATGAACATATTTCCTAACAAAGTGTTTATAGTGCATATTTGAAAACACCTAATAATAAGAAAATACTATATAGTTTTTTTATTTTTTAAATGGTAATTTTTAATTTTTAAAATAAGCTAATTTAAACATTTAGTAAATTTTAATGTGGTAACTTTTGTGTGAAAATGAAACTAAAAAAAGAATTCATTAAACTTGAAGTAAAACTGTCGATTTTTTCATGAACATAGTGTGGTATAGTTGACAGATAAGATAACATATCTTTTAAATATGTGATCATCGACTTGATCACATGTTCATGTATATAGAAGAATTTTATTAAGAGAAATCAATTTCTTAAATAAGTTTCATTACTTCAAGAAATTAGTCTCTCTTAATTAAAAAATACCTAGATTCACCCAAAAAGTTGTACTGTAATTTTTCATTTCAAAATCTTACAAACTCGAAAGCCAAACAAAAAGCAAGGTTAAAATCTTATCCTTTTGGTAAGGAACGATTAACAAGTGGAGTTCTAGAATCTGGTGTGTTTGGTGGGTAGGTAAATTAGTTCAATGTGTCTATACTGTAATCAAATTGGTGTCTCAATTCCACAGAGCATTCAGTTTGTCTCCTTCGATTTGTATTTGACCTATCCCCTTGTGTTGTCTCTCACCCTCTCTCTCCCAAAAGACAAAAGAAATGGTTGGTTTCTCGCTCCACCTTCGTTAAAACGGGGTTCGCTTTATTATAATTAAAAATTCATGTCTACTTTACTTTTCAAATAAAATATTTGAAAGTTGGGATTCATCTTTTTAAAAGCTTACTTTTATTTGAAAAATTATTTAATTTTTTTTAGTGAGACTATAAATATATCTATAAATAGGTTAATGATCTTATATTTATACATAAGTTAATGATTTTAATTTTTTAAATAAGCTATTAAGAATATAATTTTTTTAATATTATAATAAAATTTAATATAATATTATTATATTATTTTTATTTTTATTTATTTAAATAAGTCAACATATTAAGTTTTAAAAGGTTTTTTTTAAATGACTCAAAACTTGATTTTTTATCAATAACGTTGGTCTGAATGAAACTGAGTTTGAATTTTTTAATTAAGATTTCAAATTTGAACTTTATATATGAAAAAACGTAGTTGAAAAGAAATATCTCATTAAAAGTGATCAGTTAAGTTTTTTAACGTAAATTAATCATTGATAAAGTTAGTAAATATTTCATGTCAATAATATGGTAACCTAAAAGTATAATTTATTTGATAAATAAGTTTGATCTAACCTGACTTTGATGTTAGTCAAGTCATTGATCATCTATACTCGACCTGATTTGTTTTCATTCATGTGAAAATGAATGCAACTAATTACGATATTTAAATTTACTTACGGAAAAGGAAGAAAAATGTTAAATAAACTCTTTTATAAATTTTTATAACACACGTTTTATTATTAGATAAATTCACGTGGATGCCTATTTTTTGTTAGTTGGATCTTATTTATATTAAGTAGATGTTACATAAATTTTATTTAATAATATAAAATGTTAAAAATATATTATTAATATTCCTTAAGGAGTGTTCCACGGATTGTGCTACTTAATTATATATGTGATTTAAAATATTTAATTAAAAAAATATAGCATTCTTGCTTCTATATTGGATTGGATAATAATTTTCTAAATATTGTTAAGTGCCACTTCCTATATAAGATGTCACATCTTCTGGTCATCTTCTCCACACACAATAAAACCTATAACCCATCAAAAAATTGATGATAATATAAATATATGTATTTTAAAGCACACCCAAACATTAATGAATTTTGAAAGTTGCTTTTTTTAACTTTTTAAAATAATAATGTATAAAATTATTCAAAAGTTGAATTGAAAAAAAAAAAAAAAACCAGTGAAAATACAACATACTACATATTCATTACCAGGGACGGATAAGGGGGGCGGGTAAGGGCGCCAACCCCCTTCCTCGGGATTTTTCATGTATATATATATATATATATTAGTGTAAAATTAATTATGTATGTTGTTATTATATAACTAGTTAAGGTTAATTAGTATAAAATTATGTAAAATTAGCTGTATTTGTTGTTATTATTGCAATAGTTAAGATGATAACTAGTGTAAAATTATATAAAACTAGTTGTATTTGTTGTTATTATGGTAACGATTAAGATTATTATCATTTAAAATAAAAATTAATTTCAATTTTACGTGTAAAAATAGTAATTATTTTTTTAAAAATGATCATTTATTAAAATTTAAACAATTATAAAGGAAAAAAAAAATCCAGATCCTCCTTTAATAGATTTCTGGATTTGTCTCTGTTCATTACACACACTCGTGTGTTAACGTGAAAATCAGTGAATTACCAAAAAAACTATATGTTTGAAAACTTTTCCTAAAATTAATTAAGATTTTTTAATACATAATCTTTATGCTAAAATAATCCCTCTACATACTACATAACAAATAACAAATTTATTACATTTTGAAATTCCTATTATATATACAAATGATTAAGGGTAGCTATCGGGGCTGGCCCAATGGTAAGTAAAGTCTAAAGCAAATTTAAAATAAAAATGTATTTTAAATGAAAGAGTTATGTTGTGCTTTTTTGCTAATATATGGAGCCTTTTTTGTTTCATAAAAACTAGGCAAAATTGTAAATTTTGTCTCCTTATAATTTCTATTTCACGATTTTTGTTCCCCTATTTTTTTTCTCACGATTTTGGTCCCTCTGTTTTAAAAAATTGTAATTTTGATTCAATCCTCAATTTTGTATTTTTTTTTCTTTTATTTTGGTTCAATTGAGCCTTAAACCTAACATATTCACTTAAGAAATCATAAAAAAATAATTTATTTAATTAAAATATAAAAAATAAAAGAAATTAATGTATGCAAAATTGAATATTGAACCAAAATTGTGAATTTTTTAAAACAGAGGACCAAAATCGTGAATTAAGAATTATAGGGGGACGAAAATTACAATTTAGCTTAAAAACTAATAATAATTTTTTTTTTTGCTGGTGGACCTAAAGTGCAAGCTTTAATTGCTTTACCCTTGGGCCGGCCTAGTAACTATGATTATGCCAAGATAAAAAATTAAGTATAGTTAAGATAAATATAGTTGATTATTCAAAAAAAAACATTACTTGTGTAAAATTTGTTTATTTATTGTTTTTTTAATTGTGAATATAAATGTTGAGAAGTTAGATTTTTATTTTATATTCTACTATAAAAAAAAAACTTTTCCTTAATATTATTATGTTCATTTTTTAGACTTACATTAATCCTATAATTTAGTTACTCTATTAAATATTTTTTTACTCCGTCTCTAAATATGCTATTACTTATATGTTTTTGGTGGAAGGTGCTATTACTTATACCACTACACACATAAAAAAAAATGATTGACTTATTATTATTATTATTTTGAAGAAGAAGAACACTTTTTAACATATACTAATAGTAACATTTACAATTCTATGTTAGTCTATAAAATTATATCCTTACATTTACGCCACTATTATTTTTAATTATATATTATCCATAGCATTAAATATAGGAAGAAGAACAAACAAAAAGGTAGATGTGCTTTTAATTGAAATATATACATGTACTATCTTCTCAAGGAAAATTAGCTATGGACAATGATATTTGATTTATGGTCTACACTAGCATTAAGTGCAGACCATAAGTGAGGTGCATCGAACTATCCTGGAGGCTGGGGTTCCCAGGAAAAGAAAAATGTAAAACGAAAAAAGAGAAACTGTGTCAATCTGAATCTAATCTAATGGTAGGGGTCCCCATGTTGTTTAGATTGCTTTCTTTATTAGAAAATGACATTTTAATGGTCAAATTTGAAATTTCATGGGTAGGTCCAATTTGATGGACCATGACTTATTCTGTAAAGAGAGATGTTATTACTTGTTAATACTTTCTCTAACATATTTTTTCTATATACTTTTTATTGATAATTTAAATTTCTATATACAATGAATAAAAAATTAAATAGAAATAAGACTTATTAAATTTTATAATTTTTAATAAATTTTATAGTAATTCCTAAAATTAGAAAAATGTTAAATAAATTCTTGAAATTAAAAGTTACATTAGTCCTTGTCGTTAGCTCCGTTAGGAACTATAATGATTATAAGTTATAAAATTTAGGAACTATAATGAAAATAAATTATACATTTTAGGGACTAATATGACAATAATTTTAATTTCAGAAATTTATTTGACATTTTTTTAATTCTAGTAACTATTTTAACGGTGTCTCATAAATGTAGGGATTAAAATGAGAGTTTAGTCAATAAAAAAGTTCATATTATTAAATTATGTTTACATTTTGTAACAAAAAAAATTATGTTACATTTTACAATTTAATACATAAATAAATTTTAAAATTTTTAATATAAATAATATTTTAATTTAGCTTGCAGTTTGACTTGAGCGAGTTTAGCTTTTGGATTGACGTGCTCAGAGTGGTAAAAGGGGAAGATGAATGGTGGAAGAAGAAAATAGAGAGGTTGCAAAGGTGGCAGTGAATGAGGATTTTTTTTCTTATTTTAATTTAATTTAAATATTTTTTTTAATTCTTATAATTTAAGTATTTTATTTTTTTAGTATTTATAAAATTATTTTAGTAATTTTAGTCCCTAAAAATATGCCAACATAAACTACAGCTAGTGCACTGTGTGAAACTCTATTTGTCACATTATTTATCGAAACTTCTCCAATAATAGAGACTAACAAAACTAAAAAAAAAAAATTATTCTAGAGACTAAAATAATTTTATGGAAACTAAAAAAACATCTAAATTATTTTATTTATTTTTCTAATAATAAAATATTTAATTATATATGTAAGTAAATAATTTAAAAACTCAAGCTTTTAAGTCTTATAGAAGTTTCTATTATAAGAAATTTGTACTATAATAATATACGAGCGTCTATCTGTATTAAATGATTCCTTTTAAGTTCTTATTCATGATGAATAAATAATACTCCTATATGTAATGAAAGTATGAAAATGCTTTATATTCTCATCCAACACGATATTAACATATACGATAAGTTTATTCACTTTTATAATAAAGTAAATAGTGTAAAGAATTTTTATATTGTCATCTAATCACAAATTATCATATATGATAAATTTATTTACTTAACTTTTACAATAATTATCTAACAAAAATTAGTCATCATTAAAGTTAGTGAAAACTTCACACTAATATTATGATGACAAAAAAAAATATTAACAATAATTTTTAATTAATTGACAATATAAATTTTTTAAATGACATTGTATGTAGAAATTAATCTCTTTATAATATTTATCTTGAAAAATCATGCAAAAAATGATATATAATTATTTTTTTTATCCGTAATGATTTATAATTAATTAACACACTGACAGTGCATATGTATATTAAACTCTTTTCTATAAAAAAAAAAGTATATTAAACTCATTCATTATTACTATTTAAAATTAGAATTTGAGAATTAAATTATTTGTAGTTCGATACTCATCAATTTCGTATTACACTTTCAAGACGGTTATATTATATTTTTTTTATACATAGACGGTTATATTATATATTCATATTCTTATGAATTTTTTTTTTATCATTATATTATTTTGAATTTTATTTGTACTCCTTGGATTAATATATTTAATGATTTTTTAAATATTAACATATACTTACTTAAAATTTTTAAGAAATTAATACAAATTTATCATATTTTACTTTACAACATAAATGGCGTTACAACATATTAATTTTGGTAAAGTCAAATCCAAATGTGTACAAACGCTGTAAAATTATGGGTATTTTTTTTTTTTTGAGGAATTATGGGTATTTTTTATACAAACTTGGCTTGTCATATATATATATTTTATGAACAGGGGACAATTGTTGGAATTGTGGGAGATGAAATTATTGTCACGTGTGAGTGAGGCACTAAGAATTTGATTAGAAGAATGTGTAAAGAATAAGACGACTAACATCATATATGATCTGCTTCCTAGCAACCATAAGGATAAGAATGGCGGGGCCTTTCTTCTCATATAAAGTAATTGCCAGCATGGGGCGAACTGCCAATTACGTTATCCAATATATACTTCAATCTGTTCATAATTTCATTTGAGGAAAATTAATATTTTCACAAAGAACAAGGGAAAAATATATTTTTTATAATGAGAAAATTAAAGATTTGAATTATTTTTAATTATCTTTTAAATATAGATAATGTTGTAAGAAAAGAGTACAAAAGCAATTTATTACTATATACATATGATTTATTAAAAATTAACATATACTTAAAACTTAATAAGCTGAGAGTTTAGTAAGCTTCAGCTTGAGGGAAAATGTTGAAGATCAGGATAAAATAATATACATTTATTATTAGTAGGAAAGTAGGATTTGTAGGAAAGTAGAATATGATTTTGAGGAAACAAAATATCCTCTCATTATTAGTATTTATTGTAATGACATCTGTATAAACACGCATCCGCTGTGTACTCTGACATACGATTTTAGTACATAATACATCTGTTTTCTTCCTATTTTAACATAAGGAAAGTTCATAACAAGATGGATTGGGCACTGCACTAAAATTGATCACTTTTCTACAAGTTGATAAAGTTTGAAGATATCAAAAGATAGGAAGATATTAGAGGATATTTGAAGATATTAAAGATATTTAGCATTTATTACTAGGATTTGGAGTTAATATAATTAGGATATGTTTTTATTTGTTTCTTCTATTAGGATGAGTATCTTATCTTATTAATATTTGTTTCCTCTATTAGAATCAAAATTGTAACACCCAGGCGAATCACACCGGAATGAGAGGGATCCAGAGGCTGTTAGGTGTGGGACTATACAGTTGAGGATGACTTAAAGGAAATAATTGGTACTACCTATACCAACAAGATGCATCTACTTTTCGGTAGCTCATCATTTAAAAACTCCACAGTTAAGCATGCTTGGCTTGGAGCAATTATGGGATGGGTGACCTCCTAAGAAGTTTCCCAGGAAGTGTGCGAGTGAGGACAAAGCATGCTGAGAAGTCTCGTGTTGGTTTGTGGGGACAATCAATGATCCTGAAAGCGGTCGGACGTCTCAGAAAGGGCTACCCGCGGAGGGTTCTGACCGGTGAAGGGTTTTGACCAACGAGGAGTTGAGTGAAGTGTCACTATGTGAAGTGTCATGGAGTGGAGCCACTAAGACGCCAGATCTGAGGGTCGTTACAATCAAAATCTTATCTTATCTTTAATTCAGATAAGATTAGGATTTATTTAGGATTTGTTTTCTATTACTTGTTTTTCTACTTCCCTATAAATAGGAAGTCACGTAATGGAGAACAACAACAAGTTTGATCTAAATTTGAGTGTTTTCTCCAGTGCATATGTTTTTCTACTTTCCCTTTATTTTTGGGTTGAGAGCTTTATAGTGTTGGTTTTACCGGCAGATCGTGGTTAGGGTCACGCTTCTTTGATAACTTTGGTTTTACCGGCAAGTCACGATTAAGGTCTAGTTCCTCCTAGCTTCCTTTACTTGATTTCAAGACAACACATAATTCAATTTAGATCACCTTCACCCTTAAGGGAAGAAGATGAATTAATCATCATCACCCCTCCCATCATCCCTTGAAGCCCCAATTTGAACCATCCCAAATTATAGACAAAAAATAATAAAAAAATGAATTTTATTTGAAAATCAATCTAAATAATGAAAGGGGAAGGCATAGGCAACCAAAGTCCTAACAAAGGAAAGAAAAAACACACAAAAGTAATAACAAGTTTGGAGAAAGAAGTAGGAAGAAAGTATGTGTTTTCAAGCTACTTCTTGAAATAAGTGAAAAGGGAGGCGAAATGGTAGAGTTGAACGTAAGATTTAATAAGTAATCATTTGTCACTAGTCATGTCACCTTGAGAAACGAAGAGGTAGAGACAATAACTATTCCAAATAAAAATTCTTTTGGTTTCGATTAATAGTACTAAAATAAGTAGGTCAAGCCTATAAGAAGATCAGCAAGTTAGGCCTTATAATAACCATTCTCTATGAAATGATTTGCTTATGCCCTTTGGACAATAAGTAACATTAGATAGGCTTAGAGAATTGTTAGCATAGTATGCCCAGCCTAAATATCATAATCGATCACAAAGTAGTCAAGGAAGTGACTTGACTCAAATAACTCCAACCTATGAGACCCAATCAACGTTGGCTCATAAGAAACATGTAGAAACATAGCAATGTCCGAATTAGCAAATGATTAACATGTATGGCGAAGGAACTTCTAAATATGACAATATTTTGTGACAAGCATGACCCCAAAAAGCAAAATAGGTTGATTGATACAAGTTATCTCGAAGGTCATGTCAGTAGCTTACAACCTTGTAACTTGGGAAAAATTGTTTCAAATTTGACCTAGCCCAAGTCTAGTTTGGCTAATAGGCCCAAATTAACTGAAGGTAACTAACTAGTCTAGTCTAATATGCCCAAGTCAACAGAAAATAAAGATAACAAATTCTGGATGAGGAGCCTCTTAATGGTCTAGAGATAATTCAAAGGTTTCTGATATTCCCTCTTAGGATAACTACTCTATCATATAAAAAATTATTATATTATCTTATTTCATCATATCAACACCAGAAAAAGACATATGAAAGGGACCTTGCATCATATACTGACTAGGACACTAACCTAGCCACCTCTTAGCTCTGATTCTTAGTTGACTCGAGTATTGAAGTTCTTGTAAGGGACTTTCCCCTTCTATGCCACTTGCACCTAATTTGAAAGCTTAAGAGAAGCACGTGTTTCTTAGCTCTAGACAAGTAAGGAACCATTATAATGTTTTAACAATTTTTTTTATTTAATTCCTTAAGCATGTTCATGTTCTTACCAAGGGGGTCTAGCTTAATTGGTTGAACATGATGCGTGAGTTGTTATAAACCTCCTTGTACTTATCTTTGATTCCTACAGATAAATTTTTTTTCCATGTTCTTAACATGACGATTAATAATACTCCTTCCATCCATATTTATAAGACCCATTTTAGAAAATTATTTGTCTCATTTTATAAGACCCATTTCTAATTTGTAGATGCATTAATTATTTTTTTTCTTCTAAAGTACTCCCTCCGTTCCAAATTATATGACGTTTTAGAGAAAAAAATTTGTTCCAAAATAGATGTCGTTTTACAAAACCAATGCTGCATTAAATGTCTTTTTCCAAGACTACCCTTAATTAATACTTAGTGGGAGTAGTGTACTATGAGTAATTAATTAGAGAGATAAAGGGTATATTAGGAAGTTATCTAATATTTTCTAGGAAATTCAACAAATTAATTACATTCCTTAATACTTGTGCCAAAACCTTAAACGTCATATAATTTGAAACGGAGGGAGTATCCTTAATTAATTATTCTCTCTCCAAATATTAATTAATTAGATGAGAAACAATTAAGTGGAGAGATGATTCATTTAAAAAAAAGTTAAAGGTACTTTTGGAAATACAATACACATTATTGACAAATTTAATGTGATTAACTAAATTAATTATTTTTTTAAAGGATGTGAATTAATTAAAAGGATCTTATAAATGTGAAGTATTAAATACGGAGACAAATCGCTGCACAAGAGTGTACACATTATAAATTGTTCATGAATCACGATTCATGATAGTTTGTGAAAATATGTGAAAGGGAGAGAAATTCAAAGCCATGGGAGTTGTGCCTCGTAGGCTCCAATTTCTAGCCCCACATGCCTCTGCCCATTGGGTGTTGGGGATTGGCCAACCATGATGCATTGATCCCTTCACTACAACCTGAACAGAGATGCCCTCTCCATTTCTAATTCTGATTTCTAAGTATATTTCATAATTTATTCATTCAATTCCCATACCAATAATAATGCATTTGCCTTCCTATAATGTACACTGTGTACTCTCTAGGTGTTATGAGTTGGGTGAAATTTAAACCATATTAATTGCAGCAATCATTCAATCCACAATGTTGAATTATTGGGGTCCATTTAGTGCCCGTTTAGTTTTGGTGGACTCTGAAAAGATCATAGGCACTATAATATATACAGCATTAACCCAATTCAATGCTTTGGACTCACTTTTCTTTTAAAGGTTCGTGTTGCATTTAGTCTTCACAATATGTATACAAAAAGAGAAGAATTGGTATGCATATTGGACTATGGTTCTCATTTATGTCAGAAACATTTTGCTCTTAATGGAAGCACCGAAAAGAGTTGGCCAGCTTTTTGCACAACTGAAATCAATTTTAAAAGAGTGCTTTGCCACATACATCATATAATCTGTTATGGTACAGTAAGTTATACATGAAATTTAACTAAAAACGAAAGAAACCAAATTCTTTTTATGTTTGAATCATATCAGGAAATCAATGTGGCACTCTATTTAATTGAGAATTCAGAGCATAAAGGTTGCCATTTATGGCACAAACATTCTCCTTCGGCAAGCACTAAAAAGATTTGGTCAGCTTTCTGGTTTGACCAAATCTGAAATGTTTAGCCATATCACATGCAATACTCAAATCTGATCTGTGAGAAATGCGGTAATGTTTTTTTAGTTTGAGTAAAATTTACTCAACAGAATGTCAATAATTTAAAAATCTGTGAAGGGAATATTATGTGAAAATAATGTAACTTTTTTTTTAACTTTTGTTTTTTTGTATAATGTTACAGAAAATTTTAATTGTATTAGGCTTCAAGTTATTGGCCAATCACAAAATCATACGTGGATGACAAAATAATTAGTTGCACGTTCACTCGCGGGCTTGCCAATGAAATGGCCCCAGCAACCAACAACATACACAATGCCAGAGGATATTGCAATTACATTATTGGAATGGAATTGGATTTGTTGACATTTCCAAATATGGTTTTGTTTTTTTACACTCCGGAGGATCACCAGTAGCAGAGTGGTTGCTGTGACAAAGCACCAAAGGATGATGAAATTGTGCCTAATTTATTAAGGTAAATTAGAATGCAAGTGCATGGTGCATTAACGCCTTAACCAGATGTTGCATCCTTGGGCTAAAATTGATGATCCCTGACTTAATTGAAGATCTATTCCAATAATATATATTGATATTTGTCTCATTGCAATAATCATTCTGTGGGATCCATCCATCAATCGTTTGGTGGACCCTGAAAGATCACATACACTATAGACATGTTGAGCCAAAACCATTCGAATTTCCTTTGAAGATTTTCACACTACATCTAATGATCACAGGTTTCCATTTTAACTTTGTCTTAGCAATATATATAGGATCTTGTTAACTAGTGCCTTAAGAGCACTGAATAAGGAATTAAAAGAAGAAAGTTTCGTATGGGAACTCATTTAAAAATCATAGGGAAGCGCATTTTTTTGCATCCCAATAAAATACTTTTCTTTTTTAATTCCTTAACAAGTGCCTTAACAGTGTTGTTTAACATTTGCCATATATATATTCATTAAAAGCAATCTTAAAAGGATTATTTGCCACTTCAAAAGGAATTACATCATGATTTCCTCTTATACTTGAGCCAGCTTAAGGATTCAACAACCTTGATGATGATATAAACATAAGAAAAATGTACATTGTTCAAAAGTGATACTATTTAGCTACAAGCACAACCAAAGGAAGTAGCACCTCTGCTCTTGATTGAAGTTTCTTGAATCTTTCTTGTCTTGACCTCAGCCAAAACATTTCTAGCCCACTCTGAAAAATGGGTTTCATTATGTCCAATTCTACCGTTCTTGTATATAGACATGCATCTTCGATCATCTTCTGAATATGGACATTCATCCCCACTTGGGTCCCTCCAGCTTCCTTGATGTTTCATTCCTGACCAGCTAGCTATCCAATGGTAAACATATTGGCCAACACCAGCAAGTTTCAGCCACCCTTTGGGAAAGAATTCCATGACACTGCTGTTTCTTTCCATGAGAAACATGTTGGTCAATTGAGCACCATGTGGAGATATCAAAATATCTGTCACACTCATCAACTTCACCTTCATTGAACAAACAATTATATAACTCATTTGGGCAAATGATGTACATGCTTTTTTTTTTCGTGTAGTGATTGACCTTCTATCTGTGAATGTAACTATGACTATTTTGTGGTACTTCATTTACTTGATAGATGAATATTTGAGGGCATAAAAATAGAGAATAATATGATAAATTTTATAGTGGAAAAGTTATGGATCTCATTTTCATTTGTTGCTAAAAATCAAGTATGTATTCAAATTCAAACTTATTTCTTTGTTCCCAATTCTATCTACTCTTCAAAAAAAATTCTGCCAAGAGACAACTAAAATCAACTACATCTCTCTTTGGAAATATTTTATTTTTCTTGATTAAAGTACTTTATTAGGGGACAGAACTGGGAATGTGAAAAAAGTGACAGGATTTGAGTCCCTGCATGTATATTGTTAATAAATAGACTAATGAGTTTAATAACCATTATTTACCTGCTCACAAAAGGTGAGATTATTGGAATGAGCTACCATAAACCGGCAACCTTCCATCTTAGCACACTCCTTTTGAAAGATTTCAGCCACAATTGTGTCATTCTTAAAAGATCTTGGTCCTGTCCTCAAAAACAAAGTCATCCCTATCATTGGTGATCCTCTATCATTGATTTCTACATCACTCCCCTTTAAGCTCACATTACAAAACATCCTAGCCTTGCACCTCATTAGATCATACACCTCCATTCTTCTTTCCCTTGACATGCCACCCTCATTGTGCCTCATAACTACAGTCTCCTCAAAGCACAGTGGCCCAACTTCACCAACCCCATCAAACCTTTCAACAATTGGTGGCCCATTAAATGTGGCCTCCATCAAGGTGCCAACCCACAGGCCCATTTTGAACCTGAGCTCACCCCAATGATACAAAACCCACCTTGAGGGCAACATTGAGCAATTGTTCATCTTATGCCAAGCCACAAATGGGACCATAGCAGATAAACCATGCCACAAATTCTCATAGTTGTAATGGTTGTATGACACAAAAGTTAAACCTCTCTTGAAGGTGGTGTTATAAGGCAAAGCCTCAGGCCATGCCAGAGCATAGGAGTTCCAAGACCCGTCATGCGTGTCACGTCCTTTGAGACATAGAATCCGACCATGTGATGATTCTGATGGGAATTGCTGGTATTGGACCTCACCATCTTCGTGTGTATCATACATGGAACTCATGAACCATGTGTGGCCTTCAAGGGGTGCACGTTCATAACGTAGATCCTTAAGTGGAAGAAACGTGACTGAAGAATGAAGCTTATGGACCATGGAATTGAGCTCGTTGGTGTGGTTGGTTGAGCTGTGAATGGTGTTGAAGATAGAACTTTCCCATGATGGTGGTGGTGGTGGTGGTGGTGGTGCAGTTTGAAGGTGGAACTGGATGTGCAATGCAATGAAGAATGTAACACAAGTGATGATGATGAAAATTGTAAAATTACCTCGATTGTGTTTGATAAGGATAAGGTTTTGAGGGCTTAATCTGCATACTTCATTGCGTGCTTTGGTAGTCATGGTAATATAGGTTATGAAATGAAAAGAAAATATTTAACAGAATGAATTGAAACAAGGCCAATTGATTAACGATTGGATACCTATATATACAAAACAAACCCAAGAACATGTTATTTAGCCTAATTAATGAAGAATGTGACAGATATAATAGCAATGAACATCCTTAATCCACTTTTGGAGAAGACATAGATTTTGAGCCTTAAAATTCTCTAAGAATACTAGTGAAAGTAATACGTTGTTAGCAAGTTATACTGCTTTATTGGTACACCTATTGCCCTGTCCTACATAGAAAAAACAAGAGAGCAAAAAAAAAGGGTACGTTACATATTTCATATTAATAAGGTTACTAGCCATGCCATAGATCCTGCATAATATATGGAGGAAACCTCGAAACTTTTATGAGCATTCAGTTAGGATCATGAAACCAATGTGGTTCCCTGTAATCATATACAGCTCGAGCATGTGAAATCAATCATTAATTGATGCCACACTTAAGTTCAATCCAAGTTGCTTTAGTTTAAGTAGGTGTTAACACACTCGGTTTTTCAGGAACATATAAAACTTCATTCACAATGCAACAAGTTTCTGATGCATAATATAAAAATACTAAGCCAGACAAAATGGAGGCGTAATGCCTACTGTTTTTTTTTTCTCCACAAGTTACGCCAATAAATATGGATTACTGAACATTAGTCAAAACATCATCTAACAACTGCATAATATAATACACAATTTAATATTTATTATTAAGTATACAAATTATTTTATATTTATAATCATTCGATTTTATTGTGCTCAAGGTGTAATAACCTTAACATTTGTATTGCCGACACATCTGCCCCAAACTCCAACTTTTGAGCCTATTGCCAACACTCTATATATGATTCAAATTCAGATTTTAACTTTCTCTAGCACAGACTTCCCATTAAGCCGGTTGCTTCTCTGAAGTTGCATATAGTCTCTATGTTTCATTCCAACATACGCTGCTGGATTCCTTTGATTGTCTAGTAACTCTTTAGCTGGTTCCACCACAGTGTCCAAGGATGGTGCAATTACTATTGCTAAGGACATTCTTGTAGCTTTGTTGCTCACAACTGCTCGATGTAATACACTCTTGTACTTGCCATTGCTTACAACCTATTGCAAAACCAAAAGGGTTAGAGGTTATCACATAATCAAAATCATTGTTAGGAAAGAAACAAAACAAAATATGGGCTAAAATATAATTTTGGTTTCTTATTTGATTTTTTTTTAATTTGGTTTCTTAAGTTTAAAAGGTTTCACTTTAGTTGCTTAAAGTGTTTTTATTAGACTAAGTTGGTCTTTTCGTCAATTTACCATACTAATTTGGTCAACTTAGTGACATGTGATAAACTGTACGTCAGATGGGCGTTTGACAAGTCAATCAAAATTAACACTATTAATGCAAGAAACTGATGGAAGGACCAGTTTGATACACTTTAATGGATCAACATGAAACATTTTAAATTTAGGGAGCCTGAGTTTAAATTTAGGGACCGTGAACCAAAAATTAGGGACTAAAATTATATTTTAGCCTAAAATATGCTTTAGCAACCAGGGTTTGTTGTGTACCTCAAGGTGATCAGACACAAAGACTAACAAACAGTTTGGAGTGGAACTGACATTGATCCACTTGCCATTGTGAAGCACTTGAAGTCCACTAACCCCGTTCTGCATGAGGAGGTTCAAAAGGCCATGATCAGAATGTGGGGGTATTCCCATTGCAAGCTCAGGTTGTGGACAAGGTGGATAGAGATTTGCTGCTATCATTTGAAAACCAGAATCTAGGTTCATTGTATCCTCTATGTTATTGGCTTCCAATCCCAAGTTTTCTGATATTCCTTTGAGTAGTTCCTTTCCCACTTTCCAGGTTCTTCTACAGTACTCTGCTGATGCCTCCCTTCAACACCAAAACATGTTAAATTTAGCATACAGAATACCTTATCCTAATGGTTAGTACTTACTACTTAGCACACATTTCTCTGCCTTTAACCTCACCAGCCATAATCTAGCTACACATAGAGAATTGAAGTATGTTCTTAATTTGGATTTGCAGAATTATAATTATAAATTTATCATGTTTTATGATTTTTTATAAATATCTAAATATGTATCTTATACATATCATATCTTATATCCCATGTTTCATATCGGATACACATATATTATCTATGCAAAATAGCTTATAATCTTAATTGTTAGAAACTCCTGCTTATATAAGCAACTATTCTTATATAAGATAGCTCTAATGATGAAACTACATAAGAATTGGTTTTTAAGAACCTTTTAAGTTATAAGTAACTCTAATAGGAGAGGCTTTTAAGAGTTACAAGAAAAAGTGGAAGAGAGTGAGGTAGAACCTGAACCCAGGTGGTTTGTCAGGTGAGTGAAATTCTGGGTGCACCACAATTTTAAGGAAATCCCTCCAAAACAAGACTTTGTCCATTGAAACATTGGAGCTGGTGCCATACCTTATAGGGTCCATCACCTCCTTACCTGCATACTCTTGCTTCTCCTCCTCTCTAAGATTGAAGAAAGCAAAAACTTGATCAACCATCGTCTCCATGATGGTCTTTGACACAAAGTGGTTGATGAGCATGAAGAACCCCCACTCCTCACAAGCCTTGCCCAAGTCATGGATGGTCTTGGCCCGTTGATCAGGTGTGCCAGTGACCAAGAGGGAATAGTCAATGATAGGAATTGGATCATCTTCATCTGGGTCTGCCACTATTTCATCATCATCTGAATTGGTGGTGTAGGTGTATGAGGGTGGGAGGGAAGTGAGTTCTGGTGATTCAGTTAGTGATTTCACGCTTGTGAAACTTGTTCTGTTGTTGTTGGATTGTACTTGGGTAACCTCAGAAGCTGTTGAAGCCATGTTAGAGAAAGTGAGTGATCAGTGTGATAATGAAGAGAGAAAGGGGGAAGTGACCAATATCAGGAAGGCTTCTTCTTATGTGTTCTCTTCATTACTCGATCGGTTCATGACTTCATGGTTATCTGAAACGTGTCTAACATTAAGTTAGCCACTATTCATCCGTTCATTTGTTGCATAGCTATCACGTATGTCACAAGTTAGACTACATGAATCCCAAAGATTTACAACAATTTACGACTTACGTGTCTTATTTAATCAATTGAGCTAAATCTTTTTAATGAAGAAATAATTTTTATTAGATAATTTGCAACTATGATATATGTTTATAATTTTGATTAATCTCTATGTCTACATAGTTGAATTTTTTAATTTATGAAAAACAATTAATAAAATAAAACTGCATCATATAGAAATTAGTTAGAATTACGGTAGTTTCAAATAATGTAATAATTTTTTTAGAAGAGGTCGTTTGATAAAAATAAAGTGGACGAGTTGGATTTGTATACTCTTTTAGTCTTTCCGTACAAAATATGATAAAATTCAAATAAAGAACATGGAATACTATATATATATATATATATATATATATATATATATATATATATATATATATATATATATTATAGGAAAAATATCAATGTGCACCTCAAAATGAAATGAATTTGGGTGGAAGAATTAAGTTTTAGGAAAAAAAATATAATAATAGATGTGATAAGTGATGCGAAGAAAAATTAATTGAAAGATAAAAAAAAGTAAAGTGAAAAAAATAAAATGAAATGAAATTAATGTGAAGCATATGTATACTAAATCGGTTAAGTAGTTTAATAGTTTTTTAACAAATTATAATATTATACTTTAATAAGTATACAATTATTCAAATATTAGCAACCTAAATAATTAATATCATATGGATGAAAATAATAACCAATAAGTTATTAGTTTGAGCGAAATTAAATTTAAATTTCTTAAATAAAGTTTTAAATTTAAATCTTGTAAGTCATAGGCAAAATCGCGAAACATCTCGTACCTATAACATGTTAATCCAAGAAATAATATACATTTGTGGATTGCATGGGTATGAAGTGTCTAGTTTTTTAAAAAATCTATTAAAAATTAATAAAATAAACTACCATTTTTATAATTAAATTTAAATACGTATAAATTATTTAAAAACAAATCTGTTAATTTCTTGACCTCAAAATAAACTAATCTAAATACCAATGATTTTTTTTAGGGCAATACCACTGATTATTAAACAGCTGTGTATATGAAGTGCGGAAGATATTAAAAGAAAATATTTCATCGATACCTTGACATATTATAATTTCTTGAAAAGTATAAGTCACAAATAAAACATATAATTTCACAACAGTTGGGAAATTTCCCTTTGCTCTGGAAGTTGTTCGACGAAATGTCTAAAAGGAATATTGTATTTTGGATAGCGATGCATTTTGAATTGGGATAACAATCTGACTTGTATTCAACGGTGCCTACAAAATTTACTCGGTATGAATATAAAATTAATAAGGATAATACCAAAATTACTTCTGCAAATACTGAAATATGCATATTCCAGATCAATATGTGGATTTTCGTTTCGTGGTCGTTACATAATCAAGAGCAAGACACGGAAATTTTCTTTTGTTTTAATTTTAAGACAAACCAGGTCAATCAGACCTAGAGGGTACTACATACTTATCCAACTTTTAGTACTTTATGGCCAATTGTTGGAATTCATTTCTTGAACTATGATAGTTCAACTATCCACTGAAGAGCTCTTAAAAAATGCTTCAGTGTGACAAATTATTGGAATCATTAATTTCAAGCTTGAGACGGTAATTTAGGAACGAGGGTACAAAAGATTAAAAATAGGTAGCACATACATGACACATGCAAAGTGGTGATTGCCTAAGTCTTATGGCCAAAATCTTTAATTTATATTCTTATTATCAAGAAGGAGGAACATTAAATCAGCTTTTCCTACCCAGCAACAAACATTACATCACAGTATAACCAGAGAGCAAAGTCAGTAAGCAAACTCAGTCGAAGTGCAATCTTTGAGACCTCCAAAATCTTAATATTGCGGGTAATTGCGGACAAATGCAAAGGCATATGAAACCTTGATATTGCAGCCACAATTGCAATTATGACCACAATTTAAAACCTATTAAAATATATCATCATACACAGCGAAATTCTGACAAAGAATCTGCATTTTGTTTATTAGTTTAGTTTTTGTTATTAATAATCAAGGTTTTAAAAAAAGGTGATGATTCTGGTTATGGTTGCAGTTTCATCACGTTTTTTGATATTTTGATATTATAAGAAATTGGTCAAAATTGCAGTCCAGACACTCCAAAGATCTGATTGTTGCGGCTGAAAATAAGGTCGTGGACCATTGTTTAAAACCTTATGCACTTCATCAAATAACTCTGCCCTGACATAATGGGACAATCAAAAGCTTTCTAGATGAACACTATACCGGCAAAAACAGACATTTCATCTTGTGGGAACGTGACATTTTTATCAAAAAAGAAAGCGCATTCTGTTGATAATTGCAAATAGAGCAACATCCATGTGATTTTTTTTTTTTTCCCTTTCGTCCATGATTAAAAAGTGCAAACAATATCTCATACGAATTGGTTAAACAGTTTAGATAAGATGCCCTGCATTTAATTTCAGCATCCATGCACCACGTTGGATGAGAAAAAGGTCTACATAAATTCGATGGTTAGCTCTAAAAAACCAGAACATACAGTGGTACCTTATGATCAGCCAAACATGGAAAGGATAGCAACCTTCTATTCATTCATAACCTTTTTGCTTAGCTATTACACTTTATACACTTGATCATCACATGATCTATTTCATTAATTCATACATAAACCCTTCATACCCTCACCTTGTTGAGAGTTAGAAACACACTCTAGTTGGCAAGAACCGGAGAAATTATTAGGTGATCCGAAACCATCATAATCCTCATTAATCTCTATATGACATATATTTGAGTGTTATTAATTCTTTCTGGTAAAATGAAAAAACTGGAATATATGTTACATAGAGATTGATGGAGACTATAGATACGCTATAGTCTCAGACTATCTAATAATTTCTCGTAGGACTGACCTGAGCCGAGAGTTGCAACTTCCAATCAATCAGAAGCTTCTCAAAGGAGCATTTGGCTTTCTCTGACTGCGGCCATACCATGAAACCAAGTGTTTGGCATTGAATGATCGTGACCTCTTCACCGAACTATAGGAAGAAGAAGAAGAACTAGAACCACCTTTTGCAGCAGTTGCCAAATTCCCATTCCCAACAACCCTCTTTGAATGATTCCCATGAGATTCCCCTGATTGAACAACAGTTGCAAGAGCAAGACTGATCTTAGCAGCAGAAGAAGAATCCAGAGACACTGATCTTCTTGGCTGCTGCACAGTCACCACCTCTGAAGCCAAGTTCTCATTCTCACACACTTCACCTTCTTGCACTCTTTCCTCTACTTCATTCCTCAACAAGTCATCACTACTTTGAGTTTGAGTATTTTCCACTCCATTTTCCAAAACCTCCTCCACAAAAGAAGTTGAAGCAAACGCAATCGGGTCCATTGAAGGAACCCTTGTGGGGTCAGTGACAATGGGAGCACGGCACAGGGGGCAATTGGTGTGTGATCTAAGCCACGTGTCAATGCAAGGCAAGTGAAAAGCGTGGTTACACTTTGGCAAGAGCCTGAGACTCTCGTCCTCTTGAAACTCGCTCAAACAAACAGAACATTCAGTCCCTTCAATCAACCCTTCATCTTTTTTATACTTGCAAACGGTGATGGCTCCGATCACCGCTTGTTGGAGACCGGTGGTGCGGATGTACCAGATGGGGTGGTCAACCACGGGACCATGTTGTTCTTCCTCGTCCAAGAAATCTTCTTCTGTTTGTGGCCGTGACAGGGTTCTCCTCATTGACCTGTTCCGAGGAGAGAAAAACTTGACATAAATGGCGTAGCAGCAGAGGACGATGAAAGCGGCTGCCACGATAGAGAAGCTTATGATCAAGTATGTGGTTTTGATGTGTTTGCTGGAACTTTGGCTCAAATAATCATCTGGGGTGTCAGGAGTTGGAGGGGGATAAGGATCACAGGGACATGATGATGATGATGATGATTTCCCCTCAGCACAGGCTTTTGCACAGTCTGATGGTGATGGTAACAATATTCTGTGATGCAGCCCCATGTTAGAGAGAAAGCATATCAGAACAACATGGGAATCAGGGAAGGGAATGGAAGACGGAGGAGGAAGAGGGGATTGGGTTAGGTGAGGAGAGGAGAGGTTGGAAGTTTGACTATTGGACTACGTGAAATGCAAGAGAAGGAAAGTTATCTTTTTTTTTTTTTTAAGTTTTTTTGTCTTCCACGCCACGCGGTTGCTGTTTTGACTTTTCTTTGTGTTTTGTTTGTCTTGCATTTCATTTTCATGGCTGCTGAAGTCGGTGTGTTTGGGCTTGCTCTCCTCTGGCCCAGCCCAACCTACTACAAAAAATAAGATGTGAAGAGACTATCTAAAGAAATGGAAAATATAATGTGAAAATGTTTTAAAAAAAAGCAGCAAAATGCATGCACTGCATATTCTTATATTGTTAATTACTTTGGTAATGATATTATAAACAAACCAACGTATCGTTTGGTTAGAATAGAATTGAGTTCAATTCTTTTAAACAAGATTTCATATTCAAGTCTTCAGAATGAAAAAAAAAAATGATAACAAGAAAATTTCACTAAAATTGATCAATTAAATTTTTAGGCAGAGATTAGTCATTAATAAAATTGGTGAATATTTCACACTAATGTCATGCTAATTAAAAAGTATTGTGAATAAAATATATATAATATATATAATGGCGTAGATGTCTTTCAACTTCCTTGAACCCAAAGGAGAGTTTCTTTTCAAGATAGAGTCTAGGGAAGAGACTTTGCTTCCTTACCATTTAAGATACCAAAGAGTTGTATGGCTTTCCTTTAGTCTTGAGTCTATTTACCTGCAAATTTTATAGACGGGTTAGAATTCGAGCAATTATTTCTTCTGATGAGTGTTTTCTTATTTTTTTTTTGGTAAAGATATTTAATCAATTCTTTCAGAGAGTTTCAAGTGTCATTATCACATGTTGAACTTGCGAACAAGATCCCTAGAGAAAAATATATATTTTTTATTCTATTTTATATTGCTGTTAAAGAAAACAACGGATAATAACTTGCAGAAGTTGTTAACTTAAAATGACCTAACTAAGCCAACCAAGCTTCAAATTAATTATAAACTAGTTGGAAAAGTCGGCAACTTTTTTATAGGGATAAAAGCAATACAAGGATAATGTTGTTCAGTAGGAAAGTTTTGTATAGAGATTGTCTATATCTCTATACAAAACTTTAATTAACGAAAATCAACAAAAATACAAAATACAATAATAATATTATATCACTGCAATCTATTTATAAAAGTCATGTTATAAACATACAATCATATTAATTAAAATTTATTTATACAAAAAAATACGATGTCAAAGCTACTAGCTAGCTAGATGCCGTGCCGCTGGTAATATTCTGTTATTATATAAACACTTGTTAGAAAAATTCACGATGACTTTTCAACAGAAGCGCTGGAAGCAAAGTGTACACATTTCATTCAACAAAAAAATGAACAAAAATACCAATAATATACTTGAGAAGTCATTTATGTTAACTTATAATTTATTAATTAATTTATAAGTTTATTTGTTTAAAATAGAAAACAAGAAAATAAAATGAAATAAGTTTCTTCTCTAAGTTAAAATCAATTGATTATTTCAACTAGTTATCACATCTAACAATTTCAAAAGTTGATATGCATAAACTAATTTAAACTGATGGAAGCAATTTAATTTATTTTATCTTTTATTTTTTCTATAAATATTTTTAAAGAAGTTTATCCATATTGTTTTGAAAATTTTTGTTAAAGCAATCTCAAAGCAAGCCTTGTTTTGTTTATTAAACTGGTTCCATGCCTAAACCATTATATTCATATTCGCATAGCACTGAGGCCAGCCCAGAATTAAAGAAAATCTTAAAAAAAAAAAAAAAAAAAAAAATTGCCCCCATGATCTAGTTTAGGTCTAAAGTCCAAACTTAACGACCAAATCTCCAAATCAGTGAAAAGGGAAGAGCGATGCTTCCATCCCACAAAACAACGCTTGCTATATCTCCTTTTTTCATGTATTCAACCCTTTTTTCATGTTTTTTGTTGCGTATTTAGGAAGAAACACATTTAGATGACCAAAAGACAGGCAAAAGAAAATGCCAACTTTCAGCTACTTATGGCAGAAGGGAGAATAAAATATCACACTTTACCTTCAAAGCCAGAAGGTTGTACTTACTTACAAGGAACACACATAACACATAAAACACTTAGCGTACGTTTCCCTTGTTTAGGCCACAACTTTGCTTGAAGTAACCAAATTCACATTTAAATTATTAGTTTAATTTGTTATCCCTCCTAGTGTTTTTAGCCTGCAAGACTAACCAATCCCACATGTATATACCAATGAAAAAGCGAGACATATCCATAACTGAATCGGTTATTTTAAACCATAGCAAGGATCAATCATCTTTTCTCATTCCAACTTTTGTGAAGAAATTGAAAACACTTTCAATATGTCACGTAGAGGCCCATCATGGATAACTCTGAAATTCAGAGGTGTTGTTGATGTAATTCGTGCCCGCAGGTTTCAATCAGGTTATGTTGCATTACAGAGAAACAGATCAATTGTGTCAGAAGCTAGGAATGAAAGAGGCTATTGGATGCATCCTGGTCAGCAATTCTATAGCACCAATAGCAACAACACAAGCATTAATCAAAAAGGGTATCTACCCACAACCTTCATTTTGCCTTTGATTTTCAATCAATTCTAATCTCACTGCTGAATTGTACATGCTGAAATTTGTTTTTGACCTTGTAGAATAAAGGATGTGAAGGCTCAACCTGAAGCTCCTGCACCTGCTTCTAAAATCTTCTTCTTCCCTCATTGGTATGAGCTAACATCCCTTACTACTGCTATTGATCTATTCATTGATTTGAATAAACCAAACAAAACCATTTGAGAGACACAATAAGTTCTTTACATGGAATATGGAAATCACCTGTCCCTTAATTGTTAATTGTGTCCCTGTTGCTGTCCCACCAATAAATGAGTTACATGTCATTTAAAATAATCTGGTTTAAAGGCAATATAGAAAAACTGAAATGTCAACTTTTTTTTATTGGTGGGACAGGGATGGATAAACAATTTGGGGACACGTGATTTGAATGGGGAATATGGATATCCAAATATTAAATTAGTTACATCAAGATAACTAACTCATTGATCCACGTTTAATTGAAAAATTCACCTAAAATCAAGAGAGGATTGGGAGTACTAACCCAAATGAATGGAAATAATAATTTTGCAAAACATTTAATGAGCATTTATTCATGAACATGCAGGCTAAGATGGGTTTTGGGCATGGTACTTTCTCTCTTGCTACCTTTCTGGAAACCTTTCTGGAAAAAACTACAGTTAATAGAAGGTATATCTTATGCACATGAAATATTTAACATTCAAACTAATTTCTCAATTTCTCGACATTTAGAACTCATTTGGATAAACTTTTCTTTAAGCACTTATAGCAGAAGAAAATAAGAAGATAAAATGAATCAAGTTTCTTCCAAAATCTAAAATTAACTTATGCACTCCAATTACTGTAAGTGTATAAGTTGATTTTAGTTTACAAAAGAAATTCAATTCATTTTACCTTCTTATTTTATAAATGTTTATGTTTATTATCCAAACAAAGCAAATTACATGGTTTTTTAAGTGGGGGCAAAATGTGCATTCAGGGGAGGCAGAGTTTGTGGTTGAAGAGGCTGAAGCAGTGGCAAAAGTGGTAGAAAAAGTGGCAACGGTAGCAGAAAAGGTATCTGAAGATGTAGCAGAGATGCTTCCTGAGGATGGTACACTAAGAAAAGCAGCTTTGGTGGTAGAACATGCATCAAAAGAGGCAGCACATGATGCTCAGTTAACTGAACAATTCATACACAAGGTAACTAATATATTATTACTATTTACCACCACTACTAATATTTAATCACATGGCTTCACCAAATTCTTCAAGTTAATGACAGCTGATTATTATTTTTGCTTAACTTGGTTATTGAAACACAGGTTGAAGAACTCAAGAATGACCTGGATGATTTAGAAGCCTTTGTTGAACCAGTAATTGACAAGATTGTGAAGATATAATTAACCTGAGAATAATTCATACCGAAATAAAAATTACTTTTCTTGCATGTATTGTTTGTATTGCTGTACTGCAAATCTCTTTGTATATTGATATTCTTTTGTTTGTTAATTTATGCTAATTGTAATTTGTTTGCCGGTTCATTTTATCATTATAAAATAAACCCTCACTCTGTGAGAAACGGTTAAATTACATTTATTTTAAAAATTACACTTCTCATTCTTAAAAAATTAATATGAGTTCTTCTAAAAAAAAAAATTAATGACTTATTGTTCAGTTTATTTTAATGTAAACAAGCGCTTTTTTTTATGATAAAAAAAAAAATCACAACAACTAGTGTAAACAAGCTTGTTAATAGTAGTAAGTCTTTCAGGAAAAAGAAAAAAAAAAAAAAAAAGAATAGTAGTGAGTAAGTATTGTCATTTTCTTCAACTTTTAAAATCACCAACAACTAATTTTAAATATCATATTATCAATTTTTCTTTTTTAGTGGATGAAATAACGTTTTTAAATACTTTACTATTGACTTTCAAATTTCACTCAAAATCTTAATTTGATTTCTAGAAGTCTCAAAGTTCTTAATATGGACTCAGAATTTGTAAAGGATCCCTGGGCTTTTGGCACTTCTTGATAACCAAAAAATATATATAATTAGTAAATGATAATGTTAAGAGTCATAAAAATAGAAAGAAAAAATTCTTAAAATATTTGTTTATATTAAAATAGACTAAAATGCATCTTATGTTAATTTCTTAGAAAAGAAAAGTGCATTTTTTATTATATCAATTCCTTTCATAATTATATTTTATAATAAAATATGTTCAAATCAACTACTCATAGTCTCATACTTCAATAATAAAAAAAAAGTACATAAGTATGAGTAGTTGATTTGATCATATATTATAATTTAAATATATTTCAAGTATTTTTTTTAAACTTTACCTAAATTTGAAAAATACTTGCTAGTTTCTTGATGAAGCAAAGTTCAATCTCAAGACGTAATTACAAAAAGTCAAAATCTTTACTAGGTAACACCTCACCTCCATTTGCATTTTATTTTGGGCATTAAGATATCAAATCGTAAATTTATACTTAGAGTGATTCTATTTTTTCATCACAATTTTTTCTTACTAATATTTTTATATATTAAATGAAAAATATTAAATATTTTTATATTTTCATGATATTAAATATATTTCTTTCTTTCTTTATTCTTTTTAATTTATTTAAAATTAATAAAAAAAACTATAAAAAGATATAACACTACTTTTCTACATTATAAAAATGTTGGTAGGAGCACGACATGGTCAAATTTTGTTTAATACTAGATTATTCAACAAAATATTGCTGTCTTCAAAAACATAAAAATATTGCTGCAATGATTCGAGCTGTTACGTAACAGGATACATGTAATTAATATCATCCATTTCCCTCTGGCTTAGCTAGTCAGCCTAGTCTGCTAAAGCATATTCCATTTGATGACAAATCTATGCAATGTTGTATTTTGGACCAAGAGAAAAAAATAAAGGCTAAAATTTGTCTATATTTGTATCCAATGGACACATTCTTTCTCCATTAAATAAGGCACTCAATAAAAGTATAATCAATTGCGTCCCATGATCGATCTCTTCCATCGTGTATCACAGTCTCACAGATGTTTCACTTTCATTAGAGTATATATATATATATATATATATATTGTTTGCTGTAGCATTAGAGTATATTTATATCTATAATTAAATATACCACAAATTATATCATAATTTGTGTATATCTATAATTAAATAAGAGATGCATATTTTATCTCACACGCATATTGTTCACAGAAGTTAGAGAAATAATTCTTTATTTTATATTTTAAAAATGTTTAATTATGTAAATTAATTATCTTTAATTGAGTAAAATATATTTTATTTTTTAGTTAAAAATTATAATTTCTTGATTAAATTATTTTTATTATATATATAATATGAGTTTAATAATGATACACTAACAGTGTAAAACAATTGTACACTGTTATCCAATCACGAATCACGGTTATAATATGACTTTTAAGATAATTTTGTAAAAGTTAACAAACTTACAATACATGATGATTTGTAATTGGATGACAGTGTAAAACTATTACACTATCAATGTATAATCATTTTTCTCATATAATAAAACTTTGATTTCTTTTAAAATATTAATATATATTAAGCATAATAACCAATAAATTAATGCACAAATTCAAATACTCGATAAAGACACTATTAAAATTCATTATCCTTTCCACGATATATAATGAAAAAAATAAAAAGTAAATTATTTTATAAAGTGTACATTAAAAACCTAGTATCTAATAAATGTCACACTAATTATGACAATTTGTTAACTAAATATAAAATAAAATAACTAAAAAAGAAACATCTTTAGGCAAAAAAAAAAAAGATGGTATTTATGGAATATAGATTTTTTCTATATCTACAGTAATTAGGGCTTTTGGCTTCTAAGGTATCCCACAAACTTCAATCATTTGGACTAGCTATGAAACTAATTCTCAATTCAAAACTTAGTCACACTTTAAATTTTTCACCCCTCTCAAAGAGACTTAATCACATTTAAAGTTCATCGCCCTCTCCAATAATGTATTTTATGAAAATCGAACCCAAGTCATTTTCTACAAACTCAGCATGTGTTATCAAATGAATTATACCCATTTAGTTTATGAAATATAGATTATGAATATATATTATGAATTTTATAAAATCTTACTATTTCATTTGTAATTTTTTTTATTTACGATTTTTATATCTCTTCCCAATTTAAGGTAAAATTTCAATTTTAACTACCTTGATTACACTTCTTGTTAATCAGACCATAAACTTATTTGATCAATGAAATTAATTATAACTGTTGGAATTTGACTTGTATACAACATTTGCACATGCAAAATAATAAAACTTGCTTGTAGTACAAAGAGTAAAGTTGTTATGAGTTGGCAATTAGAGAGTTTGTTTTTCTCGTGCATCAAACATGAATTTTTTTACTGACAATAAAGAATTAATCTACGAAAAAACTAGTATTAAAATAAGTTTTGTTTCTGAATAAATTCTTTTAAAACAAAATATAATTCAATGGGGGAGGAGTGAAAAAGGTTGGGACCAGTTGAGCAGGATCGGAGATAGGGTTCTCTTATTTTAATTTAACGGTAAAGAACAAAATGGGAAGAAACTCTTGAGTTGGGACCATGTCATGTTTTGTGTTCCTTGAAGTTGGTAAGAAAATGATTTTTAATGGACACCTTGATTACAGTACATACATTAGTATGCTTTTTTCACGTTTCAGCCGCGTAGGAAAGAAAGATTAAAGAACCTACAATGTCAGTGCCAGCTTCAACAGCCAACTTTTTATTTTTTTCCTTTATTATTTTCTGCTCGATCTTTATCCAATTTTAACAGATATACTTGAATATTTTCATGTCTCTTTTAACTCATTGTTAATAGATATTTCTATCTTTTTCTTTTTCTTTTTCTTTTTTAATAGATATACTTGAATATGTTCATGTCTCTTTTACAATAGATATTTCTATCTCTTTCTTGTTTTCTCACGTTATATCATTTATTATATTTTCCACTCATTTCTTATTAATTATATTCTCACTACTTTTTCATTCACTATATTTTCACTGTTTTCATAAAAGAACTTGGCGTTTTAACTTACTTTAGCTCTTTGTTGTGTTCACTTTTTATTTTCATGATGGTAAAATTATGTTTCATTGTAATTACCCTATATTCTATTGCCAGCTGTAAAGGAGATAAGTAAGATAATTAAAAAAAAAATGTTGAGGATGAGCTATAGTTTATGGGAATAACATGTGTTTTACATTACTTTTTGGATGTATTTTCCAATTTAACGGAAAGATATAATTAAAAAATTAATCCACGCGTAAGTGAAATGTAATTTATAGGTTTCAGTAAAATTAAACTATGTTTACTTGTTCTGTATCAGAAAAAAAAAATTATGTTTACTTGTTTAACAAAATTACTCTTTATAATACTTTTATTTGTGATGTAGAATTTCTTCATAACAAAAACAGTTTAAATCAAATCATAAAATGTGAAGCAATTAATGAATTAATAGATGTATTTTTTGAATTCAAACATCGAAAAAGGACAAATAGTAAAAAAAAATAATGAAAAAAGATACATAGATTATAAAAAAATACTTCATATAAAAAATATTCAGTATCCCCAAATTAGTAATAACAATAATAATAATCTGATATCATTTTCAAAATTCAAAATAATTAAATAAGAATATAAAAACTTAACAACAAAATTCATTAAGAACCTTGTATAATAACATACTATGATTTATTACAAAAATATTTCTTACATCATACTTAAATTTTGCAAATAGCATAATTGTTAAGAATGATTGAATCAATCTAGAGATCAAGTTACGAGTTTGGCAATTTAATCATTTCAATTAGTTTGAGTTGTAGTAACTTTAACAAAAGCACCAAATGAGTTATACATACGAGTAAAGTTCATTACAAAAGATTAACTTACATATAAAATACTTATTGCCTCTACCAAAACATATGCATCAATAATGATACATGGGGACCCTAGTGTTACAATGTACATTCTATTCAAAATGAATGCATACACTTTCCCATGTCCTTTACAAAGGGGAGGGGCATAGAGCCACAAACACTAGTCATTTGTCAATATGGTCGTACATTTCGTGCTTCGTCACTTCCCTTTAGACATGTGACCTTATCTTGGTTGTGTTTTGGACTGTAACCAACCAAACCTCAATAATGCATCAATTTCATCGTAGAGTGAAAGTGAGGCGAAATTTAATTTACTTACACTATGAAATGAAAGAAGGGAAAGTGAGGAACTAGCCCCTCCAAAGTATCATTTGTCTCATTCAATTTTTCCACTAAACTTTCAAATGAGAAAAAAAAAAAAAAAAAAAGCAAAGGAAAATGAACCACGGAGTTCGCATATGATTCCTCACAATGGCCACCCCATTTTCCACTTTAGATTTGATTCTTTACACAACTTTAGCAAACATTACTTTCTCACTCTTTTTTTTTTTAAGATTCATGGTGCGATCTAAAATCTTAATTTATTGTGCTCAAGTTATTTGTGATAATACAAACATTTTTAGACCAATAATGCATAAAAAATTTAAATTTAAAACTCTTTTCATAATCGTTCCCAGTTACATTAAGATCAAGAATTAGTAATGCTTAACTGTTTGTTTGGATAGATGGAAAAAATGAGACAAAAAACAAAGAAGAAAAATTTAAAATTTGAATTGAAAGAGAACGGAAAGATAATTAATTTTGGTTTTAAGTGAATTTTTCTCTCTTTTTCACGCATTTTCAATTCTTCTGTGTTTTTTCTTTTCACTCAACCAAATATATACCAAACAAATTAAAGTTGACATGAGTTTAGGACTTTAGGTTATGTCCATATGAAATTAAGGCTATATAACAAAGGTTCTTGCTAATCAGGATTTTAAGGACACTAATTAAAAAATTAAAAAGGAAAGGTTTGTTAGCATTTGCCATAACAAAATACAAAATAATAACGGAATGGAAATGACAAAAAGTCATGATCATAAAAATGTGTCATTCATCATCATCATAATAAATACAATACACAAAATAATGGAAAGAATGAATCCTCACACAGCATAGGAAAAAGCAACCAAAAATGAAGTACTAGAATTCACGATCCGTGTAAATTCGCGACGATATAAAAGTAAAAAAAAAAAAAAAAACTGGACGGAAACTCTCTCTAGTCTCTACATGAGCAAAGCCGCAGCGAAAACGACAACAGCAACAGATCCGGCGACGGTGAATCTGTTCAAAGCGGCGCCGTTTTGAGAGGGAGCCGGTGCTTCAGATGGCGGAGAGGAGATTGCCGAAGGAGTGACGGAGGGAACACCGGCCGGTGATTCGGAGGGAGGAGACGGCGGAGAGTCGACGGCGGTCGGTGAGGGAGAAGGACCGCTCACCGCCGGAGCAGGAGGAGAGGAGAGCGGTGACTCGGCGGAGGGAGAAATCGCCGGCGAGGGAGACTTGCGCGGCGTGGCCACGGGGGTTGTCTTTGGAGACAGAGCTGGCGATGACGCCGGAGACTGAGCCACGACGGAGGTTATCAACAATGCTGCGACTAGCGTCAACACAACGGTGGAGCTAGCCATTGTAGAAAGAGAGAGTGAAAAACAGAGAGAGATATTGTGAAGTGTTACTAGCTAGCAGAGAGAAAAGTGAAGAAGTGGGAATGTGAGTGCGTATGTGGTGAAGAGAAACAGAGGGTTGGGACGGTATTTATAGAAGCGTAACCGCGTGGAGACGAGTCGTTGGGAACCGTTGATGCGTTTAAATGATTATCACGGTTCAACATACGGTGCTTATTGCTTCTGCGCCTCTAGACGGAACAGAATAATAAAAAATATTTCTACCAACCAAAAAGTGTAAAACTAATTACAATGTATCAACAGCCATTAAAATGTAAAATGGGTCAACTAGTACATACACTTATACCTTAGTATAGTATTTTCTTATATATTTAAGTATGATATTTTAATAAATAAAAAAGTGAATAATAGTAGTAAATTGGAAAGGATTAACTAAGTTTTTAGTACTTAAACTTTATTAAAACTTGATTTTTAGTTCCTAGATTTTAATTAGATTAGTCAAAGTTTCTAAATTTTTTAAAAAATCGATTTTTATTTTCTAAATTTTAATTTGATCGGTCAAGGTCCCTAAACTTTTTAAAAATTTGGTTTTTAGTCCTTAAATTTTTTAAAAATTTGATTTTTAGTCCCTAAAATCTCATTAATTCAGGGACTAAAAATTGAATTTTTAAAAAGTTTAGAGATTAAAAACCAAATTTTTAAAATGTTTAGGGACTTTGATCGGTCAAAATTTTGTTCAGGGATTAAAAATTAAATTTTTAAAAAGTTTAAAAACCTTGACCAATAAAACTAAAGTTTAGAAATTAAAAATCAAATTTTTAAAAAATTTAGGGACTTGATCAATAAAACTAAAGTTTAGAAACTAAAAATTAAATTTTAAAAAAATTTAAAAATTAAAAACTTAATTAATCCAATCGGAAAAGAAGGTTGAGTAATGAAGTTGAGTTGAGTTGAGTTGCCTTGAAGGGTAACACACCACACCGCAGACGACACGACACGACACGCGGGGAGAGTGAATGAGGGCGTGCAAGCTGGTACAGCTGTCTTTGAATCAGGACCGCACGCGTGGTGAGATGGGATGAATCGGTGAGCGTTGGATGGAAGCTCGTTAGGGAAAGTCGTAACGGTCGAAGCAGGTAAAGGGAAGCTGCAAAGTTTTTCATGTGAATTTTCTGATATATAGTTTCGGCGACAAAGGCGGATTCGGTTCCAAAACGAAGAGGGACCACCTCGCTTTGTTTTCACAAGAGTAATAGTAGTATTTAATAATTAAAAGGTGTTTCTAATTTCTTCTCATAACCGTTGAACGAATAAATGTGGCGAATCATATTAACTTTTCTCATTTTTAAATATAAAATCTTTGTCGTTAGATCATTTATAATGTTTTTTTTTTCGCATTAAAATAAATAATCTTACTAGTACAAGTATTTATGTAAAAGATGATGATAATGTTTACATACTCTTCATACATATCACCTCGTATTTATACAACTTTGTCCTCCGAGAATAATTAATCTCATCAAAATTTCAATACAGATGTACTTTTCTTCTTTCTGCTTTTGCAAAAAGGAAAGATTTTAACGGGGTTTTAGTAGATACTCCTCCGTTCCAAATTATATGACGTTTTAGAGAAAAAAAATTATTTTAAAATAGATATCATTTTATAAAATCAATGCTGCATTAAATGTCTTTTTCCAGAACTACTCTTAATTAATACTTGGTAGGAGTAGTGTACTATAAATAATTAATTAGAGAGATAAAAGATATATTAGAAAGTTACATAATATTTTCTAGAAAATTTAACAAATTAATTGTATTCCTTAATACTTGTGTCAAAACCTTAAACGTCATACTCCCTCCGTTCCAAATATTAGGTATTAAGGAATGCAATTAATTTGTTGAATTTTCTAGAAAATATTAGGTAACTTCCTAATATATCCTTTATCTCTCTAATTAATTACTCATAATACAACATTGATTTTGTAAAACGACATCTATTTTGGAATAATTTTTTTTTTTTCTAAAACGTCATATAATTTGAGAGAGAGTAGTTAAGTTCATTATAAATGTTGTTAAGGATTCGATTTTTAATCATGTGAATGGGAAAAACTTTGTTAGAAAAAACAACTTACTTTGATAATCTTTACTAGTCGCAAGCCATTAGTATCAGTTGGAGGATATCTTGGTTTTAAAAAAACACCAAAAACCCGAAAGACGTGCATTGAACAAAGGAGGAGATTTCAACAGTTTTATTTTATACATGTCCATTATTTTAAAATATTCGTTTGATGTTGCGGAATTAACCCTACATTATTCTTAATAATAGTAATTTATTAGATAGAATATGTTTTTAGTTATTATAAAAATAGTTTAACTTAGTTTAAGTAATTCAATTTTTTTAATGATTAATGCAACGTCATACTAAGTTATGAAAGTGATTATTTTTAAAACCAGTCTTATATTATGCTAATCTAGCTGAAAGAGAACTGAAGCATATATTTAAGCCTTTTAAACTAAAAAGTTGCAGCAGCATGTTTGGTATATGCTAGGTTGGACCCTGTTGCTGAAATCATATGGACAATTGGAATAATATATTGCCTTTAACGATAATGCTGTGGTTCACAGCACAGCGTGAAGCAAGTCTTGATAAATTATTATTATGAAATTTGGAAAGCTGTTGTCACGAAATGATTCTGTCCAACCAGATTCCATCCAGTGAGTTACCCAAAAGAAAGATTATAAGATTATATAGAAGACAGTTCAATTAGTAACTCAAATATTTTAGCTTCAATTTTTAAATGGTTATATTTTATGCTAGATGAAATTGAATAATGCATGAAAAACGAAGTTTCTTAGGTACCGAGATTGATATGTTTCCATTATCGTTAATTGCACATAACCAAAAACAATATAAATAAAAAACAAATGGCCAACCTTCCCATAATCTAAACTTTAAAATCTAAAAATTAAAAATGAAAAACAGATAAAAATACAATAGTACTAGACTACTTGTTTTTTTTTTTTTTGTATTCATCTTTACTAGTTGTGACTTGTGAGTCTTAGATTAGTCTTGTGTTATTGATTGAGTTAGCGTCTTTTACGGTGCGTCTTTTCAGTGGCACGTCTCTTGTGGTTAACTTTCTAGTCAAACTTCTTGTTCCAACTTCTTCTCTCTCTTTCTGTTGCATATTGGCTTCATTCCAATGATTTTCCATCCCTTCCCAGATGTAATTTGGCAACAGCTATATGCCCTCCTAACAGTGATTACTTCGCTATTTATGCTCCTGACACACTTGTGTCTCCTACTCTTTGTTACTAATATTCCTTCTGTGTACTTTTTTTAAGCAAATTATATTAATTTTCTCTGAAATTTTTTTGAATTATACACAATATTCTTTTTTGTTTAATGTTTACAATAACTTCGTTTATAGTGAAAGTCAGTATAATATTTTCAAATATTAAAATAGATTAATATAATATATAAGAGATGTCAGTATAATTTTTTCAAACATTAAAAGATATTAATGTAGGAATAATAAATAAATAAATAATAATGTTATATGTAATTCAAAAAAAATTCAAAAGATGTGAGTGTAGGTTGACATCATAAATTGAAGTACTTATATTCTTCAATCTCAATTGATTCACTATTTTAGATTTTCTTTTCTTATATCTTCACGCACAACTTACGAGAATAAGATTAACTTTTAAAATTTTACATTTTTTTCAAATATAAGTTTTACATTCCTTCCATCCTTATGGGCCTTTGATATACAAGTCCTATGATTGGAATCTCACCTCTCGGCACACATCCTGAAGAAAACCTCTATGCAAATTGGCTTGTGAAACATGGAGCCATGTTACCTTTAGAATTTTCGAATTCTTGTCCACCCTTTGATTGATATTCATCAGCTTGCGGGGTATTATCTCACATATGTGACGTGGACGAGACCAAAGTTAGTTAGGGAAGTTATATGAGCTAGCTAGGACAATTAAGACAACTGTCAATTGGTTGAAAGGATCTTGCTTATTCCACTGTAACCAAACTAATATAAAAGAGGACAATTAAGATTGTAATCATTTGAATCAAGTTGTACAATAATTTCAGTTTCCGAGTTTCTATCTCTTTCCTCCCAGTTTCATGGTTCTGATACAAACAGAACAGAAATACATACAACGGTTGTAGATTAAGCTTATATTTATTATTTCACAATCATCATTTATCCTCAATTAAAAAAGAATATTACTAGTATACAGTGATTAGAACAATTAATTACCACCTTGGTAAAAATTGTACCTTCATTTATAATATGGCGAAGCTCTACAAAAGCACCCACTCTTGTAAAATGAAACTATACAAAAGCATGCACCTTTATATATCATGAACACAAAAGAATGCAAGAAAGTCAACCTTAAATTTGTCTAGGCAATGCCCTCATCTATCATCTATGATATACATTACATGGCACTTGATAAAGTTTCATAGTGACAAATGTTTGAGGAAGCCTAATTTATAGAGCCTGCCAGAAGAAAAATCAGGCAAATGAATTAGAAAAATTAAATCACGAGTACCATCCTGATTCTCTTTTTATAAATCCATCTGCAGTGCCGAAATCTACACTTCCTCTTTGCTGTTTGTGACATAAAATTGTGTTATCTGGCAGAAAAAAAGCAGCTTTATAAGCCAGGAGCAGCATTAGAATCATCATCATCAATATTGGCTTTACCATTGCCACTGTCTAGACAGTTCAATTTGCTGTTAAATTCCAAGCCATATACGTGACCCATTTTCACACGTTTGGTCTCCAAGTATCGCTTGTTCTCTTTTGTGATGAGTGATATCAATGGGATCCTACCAGATATTGTCAAACCATAACCTTTGAGCCCGACATATTTTGCTGGATTGTTTGTCATTAGCTTCATCGAACGAACACCCAAGTCCCTCAAAATCTGCAAGTACAATTTCAAATTCCAACCTTTTGACTCAATGCAATAAAACAAAAAAACTTAGGGAATTCTATGTTGCACCAGATATAGCATGCCAATGAACTTCCATATCATTGTAAATCACAATGAACTAAAAGATGCGACTATGTGAAAGAATCAAGTGGATATAACTATAACATGTTCAGTTTTCCAGTCATTGATTATTTTTACTATAATTGTATAATTATATTACCTGTGCACCAATTCCATATTCCCTTGAGTCAACAGGCAATCCCAACTCCTCATTGGCTTCTACGGTGTCCCGTCCATCATCCTGTAGGTTATAAGCACGAAGTTTGTGGCCCAACCCAATGCCCCTTCCTTCATGTCCACGAAGATATACTAAAACACCTCTACCAGCAGCCTCAATCTGTTGCATTGCAAGAGCAAGCTGATTTCCACAGTCACATCTGGCAGATCCAAATATGTCTCCTGTGAGACACTCTGAGTGTACCCTCACAAGTACATCATGTCCATCCCCAAGGTCACCCTGTTAAACAATAAACAGTCAAACCACAAAATTGGCTAAAAGTTTACTATTAAATCAAGCAATGTTAAAATCTAAAATGGAAAAGTTCATCACATAAGAGAGCTTATGCCATGAATTCAATCATGAAACTTATAAGCTAAAAAGAGTGTATTTTAATAAGTTTCACTAAGAAACTTGTTGAAATAAGCTAGAACTTACGAGTCATAAGTCATTTTAGTTTTCACAGACAAAGAAATTTGACAATACCAATCTGCCCTTCCAAAAAAAAAAAGGTGGAGTGAAGCATAGCAATTAGGCTATATTGCAGTTAGAGCCGGGCATTTGGGTTTGGGCCCGTGGGCCACCCGCATAACCCGCAGCCCCATGGTAGTCAAAATCGAGATCTTACTCAAGATCGGAAAGGGGTGTATGGATCGTAAATCGGGAGATCGTAACACGGATCATAAGATCCTACAAAATTTATAAAATTCATATATATGCACATATATAATTATATCATATTATGTGCATTTATAAAGTAACATAAATAATTATATCACACTTGAAACACATTATTGAACTTCAATTCAACATGATAAGCAAAAAAACAGTATAATATGCATATATAATCACTCCTATTTCCAGCAGCATTCTTAGGAGGCATAGGTACAGAGGAGTTTGAAATTGGGGTTGAAGTCATATTAGTGATGGTGTAGAACAGAGGTGTGGGTGTGCTGTAAACAGAATCACATAGATGGTGTGCGTGTGCTGCAAACAGAATCACACAGATGAGAGAAGAGTGTAGTTCACACAAACAAAGAAGAAAGAAGAGTGTCGTGCGAGAGAAAGAGACTAAAGAGTGATCGTTTTCTATTTAGGTGAAAATAGGGTGGTAATTTTTTATTTTTTTGCCAAAGGAAGGGCGGTAGTTTTATTTTTAGTTTAAAAGGGGGCGCGGGAGTATTTGGGCGTAGAGGGAATGGCGAAATTGGGCTTTGGGCTTAAGTAATTAGGTTTTTTTTGGGGCTGAAGCAATTTGGGTTAAAAATCAGGTCGCAAACCTGATCCGCAAAAACCCTACAAACAGACTCGCGAAAAGAGCCACGCCGCGCTCAAGTCTCGGTCTTCCACGGTGATCTGGTGCGATTTGGTGAAATTGCGACCCAGCAGCGACGCAGAATTGGAGAGGATGGAGAAGATCGTAAACACGTACGATCTTACGTTCTAGAACGCGATTTTGACTACCATGCACAGCCCGCACGGTATACAGGCTTCAATTTTTTGAGCCCATTTAAATTGCGGGTTTTTTAGCCCGGTCCGTTTAACCCACGGGTTAAACGGGCTTGACCACGGACTCCGCAGATAGTCCGCGGGCTTTTTTGCCTTAATTAAAAAAAAATGTATTTTTTTGTAGTTTAATAAAAGTAAAATAAAAATAGAAACTAGACTAATAAAATAAAAAAATTATGGCCATTCTATTTGAAATTAGATACATTTCAAAATAGCCAACACCAAACCAAAACCTATAAAGAATAATTATCATACATCTAGTGATTAATTGGACTATAAAATTATTAAAAAATGGATTTTTAAAAGATTTTTAATTTGATTTTTAGTCATTTTTTTAATTTAATTTTTTTTGACAATTGTTTTTAAAAGGGTTTGAAAAATGAGTTAAATTTCAAATTTTTAAAATTTGATTTTTTTTTTTTTTTTAACTTTTTTGCTGATGCGGGCCGGCCCGTTTAACTTGCGGGCTAAACGGTGCGGTCGCGGGCTCACTAAAACAGAGCCCGTTTAAATTGTGGGCTTTGCGGGGTGGGTTATGCGGGTTGCGGGTTGCAGGCTCAAACGGGCGGGCTACCCGTATGCCCAGCTCTAATTGCAGTGCTGTATGATTAACATAGAAGAAGCTGCCAGTTAAACTTAAATCATGTTGTTCTACCATATTGGTATCCTTTCCATTCTCACATTTTTTTCCTCGTCTATTTATTTAAAATCATCCAGTCCAATAATCAATAATGTTCACACATGTTGCTACATATTATAGTTCAAAATAAACGCAAGCATTGCTCACCTTAACCATTGCAATATGCTCCATCCCATCTAAAAGTGACCTATAGCAGTTAGCTACAAATGGCCCCCACATTGTTGGTATTAGTGCAGCACCAGCACGCTCTACTAGTTTATCTCTCTTCCTTCTATACCTGCAATAAAAATAAGTGTCAAACTCTCTGCTTGCTATACAACAAAAAGTATCCAGGAAGCAAAACCAGGGAAGACTTAGGTAAGGAACAAAAGAAATAAAAAGAGTAAAAACAAATAACCATTGAAAAAATTCCAACTGTTCATGAAGAAACTTTTTTGTTTAATAACACTCTAATTCAGGGACATATAACAGAATATAAACAAAATAGAATTTCCGTTTTTATAATGTTATATGAAAAGTCCATTGAGTGAAAATTAAAACATAAAAATTTAAATCAAATATACCTCATAAGCAATCATTGTAATTGATTGGCAATAACCTCAAAAGTAAAAAGTATCACAGAAACTCAACTTTGGGTACTTAAAAGATATCATAAACATGCATAAAATGACCTTTATTACATCTTCCTTGAAATGTAAACGCATACCTTATTAAGTCAGCAATAGATACAATTTTTAAATTTTCACGCTCTGCAAACTGGCGAAGCTTAGGTAATCTAGCCATGGAACCATCATCATCCACAATCTCACACAGAACTGCCACAGGATTCAAACCAGCAAGTATGGCAAGATCAACTGAAGCTTCTGTGTGTCCAGCTCTCTTCAGCACACCACCCTCCCTGTATTTTAGTGGGAAAATATGGCCTGGGCGGTTGAAATCACTTGGTTTTGAATCTTTAGATGCAAGGGCCAAGACTGTTGTTGCCCTATCATGAGCTGACACCCCTGTGGTAGTACCATGTTTAGCATCCTACAAATACAAGGTAAAGTGTTAAAATATTAAAAATTACATTAATAAATTACTGAATAGCACCAAAAAACAATTCCTCCAGTAACATAACAAATTATTAACCACATGTTTGGATACACATTCCACTGGGTCGGTTTAGACGCTTCCCTTTTTAGCTTCTGGGTTTTCCATTCATTTGGATGTGAAAATATTTCAGTACATGCGTTTTTAACAGGGAAGCAAACACACATTAAATTTCAATAATCGTTGTTGACATGATGCAATGCCGGTAAATGATTAAATGACCCTCAAATATTTGGAGACAAAAGATATTACGAAATTACACTGAATTCTTGACCAACTATATGGCAAAACCAAGGGTAGCTTTAGATTAGACAAATTATTCCCTAAAGTTGACAACTTGAGTATCTCATTGGGCAATGAAAAGTAGTGTTTTTAGCCAATGTGACAAAGGAAGACCTTGATCAGAGAGATACAAAACCAACTCCAACATATGATGCATGCACCAAATTGTACATACCACTGTCACAGTGAATGCTGTGCGAAGTTTCTCATCATTATACTGACTGTTGACCATCAAAGGAAGCTCCAATCTCTCCAAATCTTCCTCCTTCATGCTTATACAAACTATCCCAGTTCCATGCTTCACAATAAAAGCCATAGCCTCAGGTGTTGCCAACTGGGCCGCCATTATCAAGTCTCCTTCATTTTCCCTGTCCTCGTCATCTACAACCACTACCATCTGAAGCACAAATGTTAGTTCATAAATGTAAAACCAAAACCTTTCACACTATAAACCTCCCCTGCCCTAAACGGAAAAAGACAGAACCCAATTAGAGAGAAAGTAACAACCTTTCCATTCCTAATGTCTTCAATGGCCTCCGGTATGGAAGCAAAACCTTCCGTTGGACTATCGAAATCATGCTCATCTTCATCATCTGAAAAACCACTGCCTGCTGGCACTGCTGTGTCTGCTCCCAGTGTTCCAAACGCTACGACATCACCACGCTGTGCCTCAGTTCCAACACGATTGGTCACAACATCAGAGCTCTTCAGATAAGATCCTAAGTCTCCTCCTTCAGAGGTCAATGTAGCTCTAATTCTACCAACAGCACTGGAGACTCCGGAGTTGAGTTGGACCATAGGCAAATCCGACCCATGTCCATTGAATGAAAACTTGTGCAACCTATTGAACAATTTGAAATGTTTGCATACCCTACATTGAATAGAAGAGCAGAACAGAACAAAGGTACAATTAGCAATTTTGACATCCAAAATTCATTATCACACACACAAGGTCTGCATATAATGACATAAAACCCCTAGCTCCAGAAATTAAACGTGCTTGATTGAATCCACACACGTATACGCTCAACTCAATTCAATTGCTTGAAGAAATGCAGAGCTTTATTGACAAACTGAAAATTATAGCAGTCTTAATTTTGTTTTGGTATATGCTGCACTGGAGTTAGCTTCAAACATCAAATTATCACCAACTCCAGTTAAACTAAAATAAATGAGAACCAAACCAGCATATATTATATATATGTAAAGCAAATTAACAAAAAATAAATAAATAAATAAAGAGGGGGGAAATGGTGTGTGCAGCGTTGTAACTGACCTAGGGCGATAGAGAGGAGGAGTGGAGAGACTGAGAGAAGAAGCCATTGGTTGTGTTGAAGGGTTTCAGCGAATTTGAAGGTTAATCAATCCAATTCCAAGAGCTGAGATTGCAACAAACACACACACCCAACAACTACCCTTTCCCTTTCATGAATCGATCAACATAAACATGGAGATGGAGGGGTTACCCGTTACTGTAAGAATGGACCACACCACAATCAATATAGGTTACTGCATCTTATTTAAATAGACTATAGCATTCAATTCAATTCAATTCAAAGATATGTACAGGAATGTATAACTAGTCATTAATTTTAAATTCTAATCATTTATACCATATGAGAGGAGATTAAATTATACTACTACCTTCGTCCCTAATTATAAGATTGCGCTTGTTAAGAAAGTTAGTTAATCTATATATTAATAATAAATTTGTGTGTAACTGTAATATTTTTCTAATTTTACCCTTGACATTATTGGGAGTAATAATGAGAGTCTATTCATCTTCTCTAATCTTCATAGGAGAGAGAAAAAGAGACATTCAGAATAACATTTAATTAATGTATTATAATAAATAAGGATATTTTAGAAAAAAAAATAATTAATACATAAGATAGTAAAAATAAAGTTTTATAAAAAGGACAAGGGGTAGTCTTTCAAAATAACATCTTTTAAATAGAGACGGGATAGTATTACTTTAACTTACATAACCATTACACTGTTGCATCAACAATTATATTTTTAATCAAATATACTGACTATTACAATGTTCAGTAATTTTTAATTAAATAATTTCATTTCAAAATTCACTATTAGATTAAAAGTTTGTTCCACATAGATTATATTTACAAAATTTTATATCAATATAAAATTATTTATCATATACATAAAAATTGACGTGATATATATTTTCAAAATATACATAAAGATGAACGATTTGATTATATTTCTATTGTTGTTTAATTTTGAAAAAAATTGACACAAATATTTCATGTAATATATAGTTATAATTTAACGGTTGAATCGATAAAAATTCATGTTCTATATAAAATTATTAATGATATAATAATTAATATAAGTTATATTGATGTAATTTGATTCCTATGATTTATAGTTATATGGTTTAAATTTATAATTCTCACCAAAGGGTCTAACTTAGTTGGTTGAGCAGGGTGTGTGAGTTGTTATAAACCCCTCCGTACCTGTATTCGATTCCTACGGATAAAAAAATTATAATTCTAAAAAAAAATTAATAGATCTATGAGTAAAATAATATAAATATATGTGTATTATTCAATAATTAATAATCATTGAGTTTTGCTATCAAAAAAACAATCATTGAGTTTTAATTCGGTTATTTGTATAAAAACTATTTTCCTTAAATATGTATATAAATAAAGAAAAGTAAATACTTGAAAAAATTCATTTAATAAAATTTAGTCATTAAAAAACAATAAATGATAGTTCAAAATTGTAAATTTGAGACATTTTAAGCTAGTCATTCAAATAAAAAAAGACTAAAATATCTTATGAAATTAATGTTTGTTAAAACTAGCTTATAAGTTAGTTGAAAACTTATAAGCTATTAGCTACGAGCTGAAAAACTGAAAGTTTACAAGTTAGTTGTATCACATTTCACATCTTTACTTCTCCTTTTCTATTTTTTTTTTCTTTCTTTAAGTGTCTAATAATGTCTCAACATTTGCCAAATTTAGAGAACATGTTGAGGGCTTACCCATTCATATTCATATATTGGTGACTAATGAACAAGACAACCTTCCTTTCCCTTAATTTTATTTTGCCAACCAAGAAAAGAAGAAATTGTTTTAGTTTTACAAAATGTTGTATATCAAATAGTAGTTTTTTTTTCATAATAAACAAAATTTACAAGCAGAATGGCTGCTTAAATAGAGTTACTATTACATGCTAGGAGTATTCCTATAGCATTTCTCCAAACTATGTCTCCACATTCTACGTGTTTTTGTTTTGCAGAACCAACAAATACCAAATGTCTCTTGATGATCATCAAAATATGAGATTAGCTTATGTAGTCAAGCACAAATCTAGCCCCAGGGCAAACTTCTTTCAGAGGAGAAAATTTGCTTATTAATTCTCCCTATATAAGAAGAGATATACAATTTATCTTACAAATGCCATTTCCCTGAAGTCCACTCCATGATCATTTAGTCACCAGAATCTCTATATTCTGAAGGAGGACGTTTCAATCTCTCAAATATCTCATCAAGGGATTCAGATGAAGATTTTGAGTTTAGAGTTGACCCCTGAGCATTAGAAAGAGGGAGGAATCTGTTGGAGTCAATGTTAGATCTCAAACTTTTAAATCCATGCATCATTGATTCCCATTTTGAGGCTAATATAGATGATGGGGCTGAACTTGTGTTCTGAGAATCATCAACATCACTTGTCAAGGAGGAAGAAACTCTTTCCTGGGTTAAATCTTTACTAGACACCTCTTCATTGAGGTTTGTCCTTAAGGCTGTATACTTTCTGCTGCCAATTTTTCTACCCATGTCATTCAGGGTGCCTTCATTTTTCTCTTCCACTATGTTGGTAGTGGCACTCTTATCCAAAGCCTGAAGGAGAAAAATAGGAGTTGTAGTTAGAACACAAGACTAGCCTTGAGATAGTGTAAGGCTGTTTCTACAAATCTTCTGTTCAATTATTGACTAGCTGTTCTTGGTTTAGTGATGCAATGCATCTTAACTTATACAAGAAATAAGTGACCAATATACATAAAAGAAATAGAAAATAGAGTGAGACATATAAGGCAAAGAATTTGAATGAGTTCTAAAATTGGCACACTTTCTTAGATTTTAAGAAGAAAAATTATCAACGCCTTGTGGTTTTAGATGCATACCATGGCCTTGCTGGTGGACTCAACATCCATACTCACACTGAAACTCCTTGCCAAAGGAAAAACAAGTTCACCAACTTTGTGCCCTTGCTGGAGAAGAGAACGTTCTGAGGAGAAAGAGCAAGGTAATAAATTCAGATGTAATGGAGGTACCCCTAAAAATATTAGGATGCTATGGTTCTTAAATAATAGGTGGCTATGGTTGTCCAAAATTGATTGAAAATGGTTTTACAGAGGTGTGTTCTACTTCTACATTTGATATCATTTAGCTTTTTTTTTTAATGAGTATATCATTTAGTTTTTGTTTTAAAACAATACTATTTAGTGATTTTAGCTAGATAACATTGCTAGAATTTGCAAGAAAGAAGTAAACAAATACTTTATTTTGAACAAAAATTGTTCATATGGTTTTCTTTAATCACCAATTCTTGTTGTTTTCTAAAAAGATTCCCCTGAATGTTGGAAGGCTTTTTCTAATTAATTTTAAGGTTGTTTTCTAACCTTCATTTTATCCTTTTTGTGATTTCCCCCTTTTACTTTTCTATAATTTTCTTCTTTTTCTATCTAAAAGAGGTGTTTAAACCTGTTACTACTACATAATAAAATCTAAATTGCTTCATGCCAAAAAATGGGACATCAAATATAGTAACTAAAAGGTTTGAACTCGCCTCTCTGCAAGATTATTACTCCGGATGGATCAAATCCATCCATATCTTCTGCATCATCATTGAACTTGAATATTTTCCAATTCCCACAATAATTGATGACCCGGTTAAATATATTCCCTGCTATTAGTGAAGTGTATATAACCATGATGAGGGGGTAAATTTTGTTGAATCCTTTTCCAAAAAAAGGAACAGCGTCATTGATCTTTCCCATTTTCTGCACAAAAATTTGAGTATTACAACTGGAATAAATTATTAGACAATTATTACCTATACTCAGAAAACAAGGTTTGTTTTAGAAGTAAATAAAACAAGGTATAAGGAGAATAAGGCTTTTTTAAGTGAGAAAGCGCATCCAGCCACCCACGATTAAAATTAAGTGTATTATGATCTTAAGTTGGTAAATTTTAAGGGTTGGAACACTTTCTCAATTTAGAGACAAACTCATTTTAAAGAAACCTTTGACATAAGAATTGTGATTTTGTTAGCATCAACCCTTAAGGGCCCTTAAGGGTTGGTGATAAGAATACAAAAGTTTGGAAGTTTTTATTGGAACAAAAAACATTTATTTAAAATGCAATAGTCATTTATTTTCTTTTTTACCCACTAAAATCTTTCTACTTTTGTATCCTTAATATCAGCCCTTAACATCCTTAGGATAAACTAAACTGGAAATCTTGTAAATCAGGCACATTAAATCATGTAATAAGAATAGTCATACACAGTGATTAATGACAACATCATAATTTTAGAACAACAAATTAAGCACCAGTAAGTAGTAAAATACTTTTTCAAAAATTGTTTTTCTATCCCCACCAAGATTAATGAGATTGAGAAAGTTGTATGAAATGGGTGCTGCATATCTTGCAATCATCCTACACAAAAAAAGTGAGACGAAAAGGTCAATAATTTAGAATAATTATATACTTCACACAAATGACCAAAAATATATTTAAAGTGACTTACGAGCATATCATAAGCAAGCTTACTGAGCTTGTTTGTCTTGGTGTCAGTGAATAAAACATCATCATTCCCATTTTAAACAAGGAATAATATGTACAAATACACATATACATCAAAGGGACGAAAGCAGCTAACTGGAAAAAAATCAACAGACATTTGTCAAGAATATGAACAAAGAAAAATGTTAATTTCATGTATGAGTTAACATAAGTTGCAGTTAGATGGCTAAACTGTGAATTTTAGGAATGTTTCTTCTTTCTCACTAGAAAAGTTGCCCTACTTATCTACTGCAAGCAAACTACTATTAAACATGCTTTATATAAATAAGAATAGTTCCCTTCTGCAATCAATATCAATAATTTGAACTCACAATAATCCAGGGGAAACAAAAAATCTTTAACCTACTTTAGGTTTTATTGGCATCAGAATGGACCTATATATGACTTTTATCTTGGACAAAAACAATTGAAGTTAATTAATCCATTCCACTCTTTTCCACATCAATTTTTCTGAGACCTAATAACATCACTTATATGAAGTTTGTTGATGGTGTTAATTGTCATGTATTAAATTTAAGGTCAATCCTTAACTTTATGGTGTTAATTACTAAGTGAATTAATCTTGATTATGAGATTTAAGGAAAAAATATAGCCTTCACAGAAAAAAAATAAGAAAGAGGAAAATTAATTTATTTCAAAGAAAACTATATTGGAACAAGTCTACAAATTTTACCTGTACAAGCACCTCTTGCTGTCCTGCAGCATGTACTAGGATAGAGAAAACCGATAAATCAACTCCACTGGTTAGTATGGTAGCCTCTGCTAATAGAATTGCAAATGACATGCAGCCCAATATAACAGCCAATGATTTCTTGAGCTGTTTCCATAATATACATCGCCATAGAAACTCTGATAAATTGGCATTTCAGTAAGATATAATTGTTCTATTTAGTACTAATTACCTAATAAGAAATTTTTTTTGAAGAGCCAATTGCTATTACTTCTGTAAAATAAAAGAAAATGACTTTCTAGTGATGATTTATCATATTATCACACACAAATTACTTATGAAGTGTTCTCATCTAGATAGTTGTTATCTTTGGGGACATTTAATTTCTAACATGCTACATGTAAAGAGATAAGTTTTAATACCATAAAGCATAAGATCATTGGTAAGTCAGTTTTAAGTTATAGGCTGATAGTCTTTAGGGTGACATCCTACTTTTTCTTCCATTTAGAAATCAATAAATAAATTTACCAGTAAAATACGAGAAAGAACACATAAATTTAATAAGTAGTAAGTACCAATTGTATCCAAAAGTGCACCTACTTTGCCTATGCGTTCAGGCCTCAAGCAAGAAAAATATTTCCTGCAAAAATGGAAAAAAAAAGTACCTTTAAATATTGAGCTACTTTATATTACTTGATTAATATAAAACCTTAGTGTGGCTGAAAAGTAGAGTCTAATTAGTATCTTAACTTAAGTCAAGAATATATCCCAAACACAGATATTCTCTCCCTATGTCATCACTGTCAAGTTTGTCGGCTAGAAGAACCTTGAAATCATATGGTTTAAAAGGAATTTTTCTTTCATGATAACAAGACAAACCCTTTTGTCTAAGATATTTCTGATTTTTAAGTAAATTGAAGAGTAAACAACTGGAATCATATAAGATCACATAGTTTGCTTATTATTAACATAATGTGTCCACTGTCAAAAGATGAGATGATAAAGAGACTCAACAATGAGAAAAAGTGTAGGTTAAGACAAACCATCCTGTAGCATCACGACGCTCATAATTCTTTATGGTATCCTCCAGCTCAAGGGCTTCTAGGACAAATTTTGTATATTCACTGCAAAAGATAATAGTAATAAGTATAAATAAATACATAATGTTGATAATAAATTTGTTTAGGAATTGAAGTGAATATGTATACATTGAAAACAAGAGTAATTCAGTGAAGTATTATGGTATGTTGTAACAAATGGCATGTCAGAAATGAAGACATCACATTATTTTCTAGTAGACGTGTAACTCTAATGAAATGGCAAGGGAATACATCATGTAAACAGAAGAGTGTACAGCACAAGAGCAGAAAAAGAAAAAGGATCTTGAAAAAGAAGTTTAAAACCAATTTGTTGCGTAAAATTTGGACGTTCCCCAATGTATACACACACACCAAAGGCACATACATATACAAAAGGCTAACTCATTAACCAATATTTTCCAACCATGTTGCATTTAATTATCAAGATGTCATGCAGTTTTAAGCTATTACAATGAGGCAAAGGATTTTATTAAAGGAACAAAATTACTCCAAAAGAGTCTTGCATACAGCCCACCAGGCAAAAGAAGCTAATCACCAAATGAATCCATGATTTTGATAAATTTACATAATTAGAATTTCAAAACCTTGGACCAACTTCTATACCAAGCAAATTAGTGTGTACCTTCTATATCGATAGTACTGTTCACGAGCTCTCTTAAGACGACGTCTTAGTGCTGCCATAGATTTATCATCTCTATCATAATCCATGTCACTTTCTCCTAGTCTTCCACCCTGTGGTTTGAAAGAGGGGTCTTCCTTCAACTGGAAAAACCAATTACATGAACATGTATCAATAGAACATTTAGAATCAAAATACCTCTGCATGTTGTATACACTTAAAAGACTTTACCATCTGAAGCAACATTTTGTCAATTATACTCATGTAGGGTCTCAAAGAATCCCGCTTGGACATTTGCTTTGATGTTGCCTGTGTGATCTGACAATGGCACACCATGAAAAATCATATCTGCAAAGAATAAAGGATAAAAAAGAAAGCATTTCTTTTTATCATTGCAATGCAGATTTAATTTGATCCACTAATATATGTTCACCAAATTTTACAATAAAATCTCAGTACATAGGTGTGATACATAGTAAAACATAAGAAAAGTGAATGTTATTTATCAAGATGAAAGAATGGAAATTTTTTTTCTAGTTTTATTATATTCCTGCACAAAATTGAAACTGGATTCATAGCAAAAATTATGATTAATATAGCAGGGCACGATACTTTATCCATATACTTGAAATTACATGACAACCATCCCACTTCCAGGGCAAGAGACACTAAATGCAAATTCAGAAGACTTTACACAAAATGCAAATTCAAGTGTTAGAAGATCATCATAGACTAATTGTATGAATAGCTTACAACAATAGCATTTGAAAAATCATGATGAGCATCATCTAATTTGACAGCCATTTTTGCAACTTTATGTGAAAGAACTTTTTGCTCAATGGTCCAATCTGCATTCAACCAAATACCCTTTGGAATTTCACTTAAACCAAATCCAAGTAGAAATGCACCAGTAACCAGTCCAAATGTATTAGAGCAAGCCATGGCAAAACCCGTAACATTACCGCTCCTGCAAGTTATTTAGCATAAAATTAGATAGAGTGATTTAGCTTGCAATGACTTAAAAGTTTGGCAGTGTACTAAAAGTTTGGAAGTTTGCAAAAAAATTAACTGTAAAATCGATGCGCAGATAACAAAAGAAGGGATCACATCCAATGATTCAAGTAAATAAAACAAAGATACTAGAAATCTAAAAAGAAAGAAGCAGACCAATAATTTTTGTGTAAGGAAATTAGTAATATCAATCCAAAGAGTGCAACAGAACCGAGACACAGATAAAAAACAAGGTTTCCGTGTAAGCTGGTCCTCAATCTTGCTTTCACTGTAAAGTCTCCCGCATCTTCATAACCCTGAATAGTGGGAACCACAGCCCTGTTTAGAGAAATAATTTAATACAAAACTATGAGTGTGTATTTCTATTCACCTAGCTGCCATAAATATCCTAATTGATTCCCACATGAGGTATATGATAAGTAAGGGGAAGTGAATAAAAGATCACATCAATATTGTACACAACTTCATATCAATTAGGATAACTTATGAAAAAATAAAAAATACAAGTAATGGAAATATTCTACATGCTCAGTCTTTTAGCTGCTACTGCTTCTTTCCTCTACGTGTGAGAGTATTTGTATATTTAACATGTTATAAATAACATGCAAATTGGGGGTAGCTTAAAAACAATTTGAATTTGTGTATAAGACTTGGTCGAAGCATATATAAACATCATATAGAGCTATTAAATTTCGGAGGAATTGGTCAAAAGGGTACATATAGTTAGTTGAGGACAATATTATTGAAAGCTTTATAAAAGGGAAGCAACTTACCATGTAAGTAAGAAGGTACTCCAATATGTCAAACTCCACAAGAAGGAAATTGCTCCATTTTCATCATTATTTAGTGCCTATCAATGAAGGGAAATGACTTAACCAGGTTGCAATGAATCAAAAACCAAAAAATAAAATAGCTGCTAATGAAAGAAATAAACTCTAACTTTATTCTTAGAGCACAAATTTTAAGAATAAAACAGAGTCAACTGGAAAATCATCATATCATGAATGCTTAATTCTATTTCTTGTCTCATGTCATATGAAAGAAACTACAAAATCCTGTACATTACTATAATATGGCATTTTATTCAAACTAATGCAGTTCGAATAACAAACCCAGTTTATTTTCCATAACAAATCCACAGAAAAAAAAAATTGAAATATATATGTATGTGTATGCACATGCGCATTGACGAATAAGTATAAAATACCGTCCATATGTCAGCAGGGACGAGGATGATGATGGAAAGGGAGCAGAACCAAGTGTATGCAACGGTGAAGAACACATATTTGGGTACATCAGGTCCAGAGAAATATTTCAATGTAACAATCACCATGCCAATAGCCACGGGCAATGAAAACATATAGAACACCCACATTTTTATGCTTATAATATATGTTACACTTTCTTATGTTTCACGTTATATATGCATGTCCCTTCTTTTAATGTACAATAATTTTCTCTCCCTGTCTTTTTCCTTTTCCAATCTGAATAACAATACACAGAAAAAGGGAAATCAAAGGATGTCTGTGAAAAGAATTTTATGTTAGCACCTAACTTGAAGAACAAGGAGAACCGGTCAAGAGGACCCCTTTTTTGCTCTTCACTACCTCATTTAGCATGCTAGTTCATCCATGTGTCATCTCATTTGGAAATCATATATGTGGGGTCTCGCAGAATAATGCATATCTTTTATTCCTTTAAGGGATTTGGATGTCTCAGCAGAGATAAATTCACAAATTTTAGGCTTAACTACCCTTTTATATCCTTATATTATTTTTTTTAGTTTCAACTTGGTCCAATTTAAAAAGTTTTAGCTTGATTCCTTATTTTGTTTAAAGTGTTTCTATTAGATCAAATTTATTATCCTATCAATTTACCACATTAATTAAGAGACAAAAATGCTATGTATTAACCTTGTAAAACAGTTTTACACTGTCAACTAATCACAAATTATCATATAGGCTTAAATAACTTTTAGGTCCATGACAAATTTCTAAATTTTACTTTGGATTCCTGATAAAAATTTTCGTTATTTTGAGTCTCTAATATAAACTTTTGTTTTGAGTTCTTACAGTCAGTTAGTAGCGAACAGTTATTCCCTATATATATATATATATATATATATATATATATATATATATATCAAATTTAATCATATTTTAATTCAAAATCATATTTTAATCACAAGTCAATAAATATATAATAATTAAATTTAAAAAAGTTGCAATGTATTTGGGATCCGTCCCTGACGGAAATAACAAATCTTTGGGAGTTGTTAACAACGTGAGTACTACGATATAAGAAGTTGTAAGGTATTTTCATTTGCACTGATATGGACATAATCACTTAAACTCGAAAAATGTCTAAGAATAATTTCTAATTCCCATCTTCCTAAACTGTGAGTTAAACATTTCATTTTGCATATTAATGCTCAAGACATATTCTCATCGATTATCTTGCTGGTACAATTAACTGTGCCCACGTTCTGCATAACAAAACACTCTGCTTCATCACCTTCACAACAATCTTCATTTCTTCATCAGAGGAACTGGAATTCACGAATGAGAATGAATTTGCATGACGACTTTAGTATAGTAACCAACTGGTATATGGAATAATAAAATTAAATGGATAAATCAGGTGCATTTGCATAAATCAGTAAAAAGCTTTCCCGTGATATATATATTATTAAATGGATAAATCAGGTGCACAAGCACACAACATATTATTAGTTAAAAAATTTCACCCTAAATTTTGGTAGTTTCGTTCTGGGATAGAGATACTTATATTAGAATCTTAAGCTTGCCTAAGTCATTAGAATAATTGAATTAGTTGTTAAAAGTTTATTCAAGCTCATCATTGTAAAAAAGAAAAAGGTTTGGAATGTCAGATAAAATTTGAATATGATAGAATTAGTTATTCTTTTCTTTCTAATTAACTTTTTACAATGCTTACCTTATACATGAATATAGGAGAAGCTTATACATTTGAGAATTTTTATTTTGTAATTTACATTATTATTAATTAGTAAAGATAAAAGCATTTCGCTCTGTAACTCCTTTCCAAGGATAGCTGCCATATATTTTCATTCAAAAACTTGCACCAAATATGGTAAATCCAATTTCCATTGTAATTTGTAAAGTTTAAAGGCAAATATAAAAGAATCAACATGTGGTCTGATTTCACAAAAAATTCTTAGCAGCAAATGTTGCTGACTCACCGTGCTGCTAATCAACTAAGGTTTATTTGTAAAAGTTAAAATGAGGCTCCTAGATAGTAGAACCATCCCCTGACCTGTTTAGATTGATGAGGTAAGCTTGCTGCACACAACTCTTGATTGGTATCAGTGTGTCATACAATTTCTTCAAGCTTATTTGGCCCCAGGAAGGGGGAAGAAAATGAGAACTGTTTCAAAACCCTCTGCAGAAAAAGTGTTCATGACCGAAATCTTAATGGCTGTTGCACCACGCAGACTTGCATCCTTGGTCCTCTTGAGCAAACATCCCCTTAGTGCACTACATTACTTCCTCTTTCCATGAGCCACTCTTCAACTCAATATTGGCCATGATGTAAATTTTGTATTTCTAGCCAGCACTAGTCCTAAAGCCAGTGCAACTCCAAACAAAGCATGCAGCCTCACACAGAAGTACTTAGCCATGAATATCTTACTTTTGTCCTGTAAGAATATAACTTAGGTTTAATAGCAAACTATAAGAAATACACCAAGGGAACAAATCTATAAGAAAAATTCACTTGCCTTGTAATTGTCTTCGACAAATCTAACTACCAGATTTCCCATTGGCAAGGTCAATGCACAAAGGAACTAGTACAATCATATTCATAACCAAAAGAATAAATCATAAGCACATGGTCCAAAATAACAACTATACTCGTAAAGAAGGGAAAAAATCATAAATGAGATGCAAAAAATTGGTTGAGTTTAGAAGTGCATACTATACAAGTGAGAGGAAGTGTCTTGCTTAGACCAAAAGCAACCAAAAGAGCATAGAGCATAAAGACTGCCCCTTTCACTACCTCTGCACCTTTTTTAGTGCCAAGTCTAACCTGCAAGAGAAATGGAAAATAAGTAACATAGGTAGATTCACATTGTTAACATGAACAAGAAAAATTTTCTATTAAATAAAGTGCATGTACCAATGGTGACATTTTGCCAACCTCCTTGTCTCCTTCCACCTGTGTTGTGCATAAAAACATGTCACCTAATCAAAGTTACTCAAAAGTGGAAATTAGAATTCAAAAATGAAAAGTACCTGATGGAAATGACTGCAAAACAAGATAAGAGATGTTGTGAAGCCAACAAGAATTGATGCTGAAAGAACTGTTCCACTTAAGAGGAAATGGTTCTTCACACTGTCCACATCATTCAGAATCAAAACCATGAAAAATCAAATATTACATGTGACATTCTAATTAGGTAGCTGAGGTAACCTTGCACTGCCATGTAGTAAATAAAAAGCACTAGTGGCAAAAGGACCAAATGCTGCAAAGCACAAGGGTTCTCCCAGCCCCTGGTAGCTTAACCGAAATGGTGGACACTGCAACAGCAATGAGCCAAGCAGAGCAATTGAAAGTTAATGATTCCTGAATAACTTTCCAACACAATTCTGATGTCAGCAGAAACTTCTACCTGATATATATACCCACAAAAGATTGCGCAAACAAGAAACAATATTGAACGTATGTTTCTTTCCACAACAGCTGTCCAAGTCAGCCCAGCGAAGCCAAGAGCAAGGCACAAGTAGGCAGCAATGAAGGTTCCTTTGCGGCTTTCAAAATTCAACATAAGGAATAAACAAGCAGAGTTATTTCTTTATATGAAATACAACAGCAAAAGAAAATAGAAAAACACCAAAAACAAGTCTGAGAAAAACTCACCTACCAACCAGGTTAACGACTGATTCCTTTTTGTTCTTGTCAACTCCAGTGTCAAAATCATAAACATCATTGCTGTCATGGCCACACATAAGAAATTAGTTAAGAAAAATGAATATATTCCTTTTAAGAACATCGGAAGTGTTTGATAAGAATGATGCATAAGAGGAATGAAGGGGCAAGTGGAGTGAAAATTGGTAATGCATCCAATTGAGAGATTGCATCTTTTTCTTAGTATGGTTTAGTACTGTTGATCACAAAAATGAAATCAACAGCTAGCAAAGCAACAAGTTAGACATCATTTTGAGATCATTGACAGCTTTTCTAACACTATTTTAAGGACAAGAACTTAATAGAAGGGTTCAAGAATTATGGAGGATATTTTGATAGTGTCCATGTTATTACAAGTTTTCAACGGATGTCAAGCCTGTGATTTGGATAATGGAAGTTTATATTTGACTGAAAATTATGACTACCAAAACTTCTAATGATGAGGTTGTTACTGGAATCCGTTTTATTATATATTTAAGAAAATAATTTATAAATAATGAGATCTCGTGGTGTTGAGCAATCATTTACTTCTATTTTATATTCACTCACTCCATCCCTCAAAGTCTAAAACAGTATTGAAACTTACCTTAAATTGAGCCAGGTAATAACAAGAACTGATGAAGCTAGGAGAACAAAATAACATCTAGCTGAGAATATCCCTGTCTGCAAATAAGCTGCTGCACTGCCTACCTATCCATGGAAACCAAGAAATAAATTATCGATGCTCACACACAGTCTAATGATATCAAACAAAACCGTAAGATTGGTGCATTGCTTAAAATGACATGAATTCCCAATTAAAAAATACGATATGTTCTAATTCAAATACTATAAGCTATGTAAGTGAGTTCAACATGCTTCAGAATATAGTGGCTTCTGTCTATATAACTAATGCTAGCCTTCTTCCAGAGGTAATAAAAAATCTGAGGTTACTATGTTAAAATAGGGCGACCTAGTGTACGGGGCTCCTACCTTAACCCCACCTAGGTACAAAGTCTTCCCCACAAGCAGAGAGACTGTTTACAAGATTTGAACCAGGTCAAAAGGCAACAACCTAACCTTTATGCCAAGGCTCGCCCTCTTCAAGTAATTATGTTACCACAACAACAACAAAAGCCTTATCCCATTAGATGAGGTTGGTTACATAAATCACACGACACCATTAAACTTGGTTAAAGACCAAATTCAAGTAACTATGTTACTAGAGAGAAAAAAAATGAATTAGTACTAAGTTACTTGAATTTGGACACCCCTAGCACTAAACTATATAGGACAATAGAGTTGAGATTTGTGCTGATATATTTATTTAAGAAATAGTGATTTACTGGACAATTGGCATACAGGAACACGCAATCATTGTTATGGCTAGGGGAAGCCTCAAACTCTGGGCTGTGCATCTGATGGACTCTACTCTACTACATTGTTATATTATGGCACGCAATGGAGTTACCAAGAAGAAGTCTATGAATCTTTCTATTATATAATCCTCAATTTGTCCATTCCTTTCCAAGTGTGGGTCACTCACACTCAAATTCTCAACACACATCCACACATAATACACAAATACAATATTAATTATGAGTACACAAGTTCAGATGCTCACAGTGAGAGGAACCAATGCAACAGAGTAAATTGGCAACTTGATGGCTCTCCAAATCAACGTTTCCTTTGAAATATCCTCCTCAGTTTCCTCTCCAACGTCTTCACTGACAGAAGGGGACAACTCCACTCCTCTTGCACATGACACATGTTGATATTGATGCCATCTTTCAACATGCAACCTTCCTCCATATCTCCTATGGAAGACTTTTTCAACACTACACGTTGATCTTTGATGGCACCTGAAAATCAACCAACACGTTCTCTTCAACCCAGTAATTATTACAGAAACAATTCACAGATTCATATTTTATTTTTCCCATTTTTTGTTGATGGACAACAGAGAAGAAGAAACTTGCCTTGTGAAGTAGCTCTGCAGCTGAAGGTTCTCATGTAGTTTCTTGAAACCAGAAGAAGCTTGGGTGAAGTTGCAGCACGTGGCAGCCATTTAGATTATTGTTGTGTTATCATCTCTATGCGTGTCTCTCTCAGAGAGAGGCAAGTGAATACTGTGATGACTGATGAGTAACTTGACTTTGAGAAATGCAATCTTAGTGATAGATAGATAACTGAAACTGAAAGTGGTAACACTTTTCCTGAATCTTTCTAATTTTGAGTAATCCTATCTCCTTGCAAATTGCTATCCCTCCATGGACCACTAGAATGCTGCCATCTAAGATTGCTTTGTTCATGACAGGACATTCATTAATGAAAATAGCAATAAGTTGTTTCAACAAACTTTATTTTTTCATCAACCCCTCAGTGTGTCAATTTAAAGTCAATTTATTAAAAAAAATTATAATAAAATGAAAATGTTATTTGACAACTTTCACGAAATATACCAGAGTAATAATTTTTAGACATTTCATTTTTTCAACACTCTATTAACTTCTTTTTTTTTAATTTTTTTTATAATATTTTATTTTTCTTCTTATCACATTATATATATATATATATATATATATATATATATATATATATATATATATATATATATATATATATATATATATATATATATATTTGAGTAGCACTTGCAGTATCTAAAAATTATTTTTGATTTTATAAACGAGAGTTTTAGGAAGGATCATCTGTCCTTGTATAATAAGTTAGATTCCTCGTTATTAAGAGTGAAACAATTTTCTATTGAATTTTTTTTTTCTGAAATATATAATTTCACCATTATTTATTATTTTTTATGTCTTATGATAATTTAGAATTATTAATTATTTTATTTTCGAAATTATTTTTTAAAAAAATAAAATTCTTATATTTTCAAAACAACTAATTTTAAATTTTATGTTAATTTTTTAATAAAATTTAATTAATTATATTTTCAAATTAATTTATTTTAACTTTTTATCATTCTTTAAAATAACTCTATTAATATATATTTTTTGTACCAAAAAAATAATAATGTAGATACATAATATTTATAATAACAGTTTAATTTTTGATAGACAAAAGTTATACAAACAAAGATAATCTTAATGCTTGATAAATTTTAGTATGTTAGTAACTGAATTTAATTTTTTTGGTAGTGTTTATTTATTATTCTCTCTTTGTATAAATCAGAATAACTATTTTGAACGAAAACATTTTTAGTTGTCCTTCTTCAACAAGAGTGTTTTTCAAAAATTTTCTACACCAAGGGTATTTTTAGAGAATTTTCTTATTCTTAATCTCTTATCACTTAATCTATCATTTTCAATATATTTATTTTTAAATTGAATTTCAATATATTTAAAAGAAATGATCAATAATTAAAAATAATATTGTATCACAATATAAATTATTTATCATAAATCTAAAATATATTTTTTATATTGAAAAATAATTATTTATTATAAATTTTAATTATAATATAATTTATATGTTTATAAGTATTATAAAACTTAGTTATATAAAATATAAATAAATATTTATTTTGTATAATGCATAGAGGAAAATACTAATAATTTATATGTTAAAAAATATTCATGTATTACAAATTTTAATTATAATATAACTTATATAATTAGAAGTATTTATTTATTATAAAAATTTAGTTATATAAAATAAATATTTATTATATGCAATGAACAAGTTAAAATACTAGTTGTTTATTATAAATCTAAAATATAATTTATATATTTAAATATATTTTTTTATTACAACTTTAAATTATAATGTAATTTATATATTTTAAAGTATTCATTTGTTATAAATTTTGAATATATAAAATAAATATTTATTTTGTAGAATGCATAAACTAAAACACTAGTTTAGTATTAATTTCATAAAAATATATTCACAGTATTATATTTCTATGCACAGACGATGTTTAAGGTGGGAAAGGCAAACTTATTTCCCAGCATGAAAAACTGCCACAGAAATGTATAAATCATTTGTAGTTCGTCCGATACAATTTTTTTTTTTTTTAGGTTAGCGTAAGACTATGGTGAGAGTGTCTATACCAGATTAAATTATTTGTTTTTTCTTTCTCTCTCTTTCGGTGTTCAAAAAAAAAAAAAAAAGCCTCACCGGAAACCTTCTCCCACTGTCCGGAATCTCAATCCCCGCCACAATCACCGGAAAACCTTCCCTTCCACGGTAACCTTACACTAATCTCAAAAAAAATTATATCACAGGGAAACGAGTTTTGCTTTCCCATCTTAGACTTCGTCTTATATGCACATACCTTTTCTGATATGACGGTCCACTGGACTCAAAAAATGGCCTGTGACTATTGGGCTTCAGTTCTTTCTTACAAAAATATGGGTTCCTGCTTTATTTTGTTTGCTAAGATAATGTTAAGGAAGCACCTTTTTCTCTGAACGGAACAAAGAAGTTAAAAAACGGAGCATGTATCTACAGCTTTACAAATAATTTCTGAGGAAATGGCTCAGTTGGACATGATTATATTTTGAATAATAACCATCCATTTCAAAATATCACGTACTATACATAAAAAGATATAACAACTATTATAAGATACGAGATACTTGCATCTAAAATATGAACAATAATCCTAAACTTAATATTATTTTTTGCATGTGTGATAATACTCGGGGTGTTGTTGGTCCTGGGTGGATCGCTATGTCTCAAATAAAGATTCAAAAGGGGCTCTTACTTCCTGCACCCCCCTTTCTGCTTCCGGAATTCTCTTTTTAAAAAAAAAATTGCTTCTGGAACACCCTTTCTGAAAAAGAAATTGCTTCTGGAAAGGGGTGCAGGAAGCCAAAAGGAGGGTGCAGGAAGTCAAAAGGTATAGGTGTATTTGCCATAGTCCATAGAGGCATTCTCTACCTTTGACTCCGGTTAGTCTTGAAAACATGACCTCTACAAAGTCTATTGGTCCCGCGTGTTTGGCTCAGCTTCATTAACTTGCATATGGCCTGTTTTTCACGTCAAGTTGGAAAAAAAAAAAAAGTGAAAGCTACTCTCAGTAGCTTTAAACATGACGCGAGTCCAGGGGAAAAAACGCAAAACTAAACAGACTTCTAAGGTGTCCAAAGTCTAAACAGTTGTCCTCTTGTCCATTTCGTCAAAGGTACCACTTACTATGGTGATTAAGTTAGTATGAGCACATTTGATATTTTGAGAGTTTTTTTTTTTTTTTTTTTTGTTTAGGTACTATTTTTTATTTGCATTCGACTCTTTAAAGTTGTTTCTAATTAAGGTCTTGTTTAGATAAGCTTTTTCATAAACTACAGTAGGAAAAAAAATGAGTTTAATAGTCATGTATTGATAATGTAAAATAGTTTTATATAGTTGTTCAATCAAATGTAACTTTTAAGATAATTATTGTAAAAGTCAACAAACCTGTCATACATGATAAGATTTTTATTAGATGACAATGTAAAATTGTTTTACACGATGAGTGCATAACCTTTTTTTCTTCAAAAAAAAATCTCCTATAAACTAAAATTAGCTAATGCATAAGTTAAAAATAACTTTTAGAAAAGCTAAATGATTTTAAATTCTCCAATAAGCTAAATTTAACTTTTACAAAAGTTAATTTAAGTTAGTAGAAAAAACATTCTTATTGTTTTTTTTTCTCTTATAAATATTTATAAAAAATATATCTAAACCGAACCTAAATTATATAAAATGAAGCTACTAGTGCGAGTCCCAACCGCCGAGAATATAGTGGTCGCAACGGCCAGAGAGTCAGAGAGAGGGGGATAAGAGTCCATTTTAGAAATGGTTAATTAAATTTTTAGTCTCTAAAATTTTTTAAAATTTGATTTTTAGTCCCTAAACTTTAATTTGATTGGTCAAGATTTCTAAACTTTTTAAAATTTCGATTTTTAGTTCCTGAACAAAATTTTGACTGGTCAAAGTCCTTAAACTTTTTAAAAATTCGATTTTTAGTCCTTAAATTTTTTAAAAATTCAGTTTTTTGTCACTGAATTAATGAGATTTCAAGGACTAAAAACCAAATTTTTAAAAAGTTTAGGAACTAAAAACCGAATATTTAAAAAGTTTAGGGACTAAAAATCGAATATTTAAAAAGTTTAGAGACCTTGACCAGTCAAACTAAAGTTTAGGGATCTTGACTAGTCAAACTAAAGTTTAGAGACTAAAAATCGAATTTTGAAAAAGTTTAGGGACTAAAAACTTAGTTAACCCTTTTAGAAATTGTTAAAAAAAATTAGTTAATGCAATTTTGAAAATTAAATCATTGATTTAGATTTAATAAATATGAATGTCGAAACGATCAAGATTTGTTCATTGCTAATAAATGAAGTTAATTGAATAACCTATTAAAATTGAAATTAAAATTTAAACATTAATTAAGACAAAAGTTAAAAGTGCCTATTTATAAAAATTCATACTTGTTCTTACCGGATTCGGTAAGTGTTCCGACATGGTGGCTCCGTTGGGTCTTCCTCCGTGAATGATGGGGGGTGTACATGCAAAGACACTCCGACGCTCAAGTTAAAGGCGCAGAGGTAAAAGGCAGGTATCGCAATTGGGGTTAGATGTTTCGTACCTTGATTCGATGGGATGTTGTTGTATTTATAGAATATAAGAAGATAGATTTGATATGGTTATTTTCCTATCAAATCTCCTCAGATCTCGTAATTCATGCTAGAGATAGTCTTATCTTCTATCATGATCTTATATCTTGATCTTCTTATATCTTATTTCTTAATAGGATATACTTTCCGTTATAACTACCTAGGTCCGAGTAAGTTTATCTTACTCGGCCAGGTTGGCTACTCGGTGGAGTGCGGTGTCCAAATAGTACAATACTAACTTATGGAGGATGTATGTAATTTTTTCTGAAAAATTTTGTTGTTCTTTAATATAACAAGACTTTTTTGTTTAATTTTTTTTATCCGTTTGAATTGAAAACATGGACTGAGGAGTTTACAACGACTCATGTATCCTATTCAACTAATTGAGCTAAACCTCCTCTGTACTCTTTTGTTTAATTATTAAAACGAGAGGAATTAAATTGTACAAAAATCCAAAAAAGTTAAAGAAAAGCTAGAGTGTGATAAAAAAAAAAAACCTAAGCAATCGGATAAATATTTTTGTTTAAGATATCTGCCTTACTGTGTCATTAGAACTGGTTACAATTCTATGAATTCTATCTATATATATAGAGGTTTTCAAATATAATTTTAGATGGAACACCATTAAAAATAACATATTTAAGTTTAAAAAGTGTTTTTCTAAAATTTCTTTATTTTTAATACGATAAATGTGAGCTAGTAAAAAAAGAATCATAATTAGCTAAATTTATGAATATTTGTAGCAAAATATTGAACCATTAGATTCTTTTGTTAGAAATGTTGTCAAAATGAGTTGGCGTCGTACATTGACTCTTAATTATGGAACAGTGTTTTTCCCCTTTTACATGTCCAATGATTATTTTTTAAATTTGGTTAAATTCTAACTAAATTCTATCAACTTTTTTTCCAGCTAGCATTACTGTTCATATGTATATATCAAAGTTGGTTGTATATTGGAGAATTACGATTCTTTACAAGAAGTTAGTCTACTGAATAGATCAAGTGCATTTATTGCTGTATACTTGTCAGAATTTGTGTGAATGTATATGAATTTAAATTAAATAGCGTCAATTGCGCTCATTCCGCTAGTTCTGATGTGATTCTTTTTTATCTTTATTCAATGATGCGAATTGATTATTAACCACCGTGTTGACTTAATATGATGCACATTTTTTTAATTTTTTTTTAATTTCTATATACTAATTTTAAAGAGGAATAACAATTAAACGTCGATATGACAAGTACTTACAATATTATCCATAATAAGGTTTTTGCACATTTTAAAGAGGGATAACAATTAAACATCGATCTTACGAATACTTATAAATATTATCCATAATAAGGTTTTTGCACGCGAAATAAATCTCAATCTAAATTTTGGTAATCATACACAATTTGTTTTGTGAATATAAACGCAGAAAATGATAGCAGTTTGTGTTCCTTAATCAAGTAGTTCAGGATTCGAATCCTGACTTTGGGTATGAAATAAACCATATTGGGAGGGCATACCCACCTTGTGTACGCTCACGGTCCTCAACGGAGATTAGTCATTACTTCCAACGGTGAATACTTCGTACTAATACTATAGTTAACAAAAAATATAAACGCAAAAAAAAATTGTAACATATCTTTTAACACAATTTTTTAAACACATTCTTTTATTGATTAAAAATGGTTGAAAATCATTAAATTTTGTGAGTTTCATATCGTATTTAATGAATATCTTTTATGATTTTTATAGTTTTCAATCAGTTTTAAGAATAATTAAAGAATATGTTAAAATGAATATGTTGCTAGCACTCATCTAAATACAAATATAGGCATATATTATAAAATCCTCCCTATTATTGACAATGTTTTTAAAATCGGAGCGGTCATTGAACTGGTGGCACTGGTTCACGGTTCAACCGTGTGGTTGAACCAGTTGATCCAGTTTTAATAAAATAATATTTTTTTAAAAATATAATATAATATACTAAGTAATATTAAAAAAAAACTATAACTGATTAATTGTACATCAATATGTATGGAAAACATGTAAAAAGCACACTAGAAACACTATAATGGACAATCATTATTAGCCATTGGTACATCCAGTGAATTTACAAATTAGTGCGCGTCAAAATCTCTCATAGGCTCATAGCACACTAAAGCAATATAAATATGTCCTTCTATGTAACATTCTACTGTACAAAAAATGAAACAATTAGTGTGTGTCAAGGCTTTCAACAATATTTATAGTCAAATGTTGTATTTGTGAGAGAAATTAAGAAGAGAGGAAGAGCAAGTTAAGCAATCAAGCAATTATGGAAGGTTTGATTCCATATCTTATTCATGCAATTAAGAAGTAAAATCATCATCATCACAACTAAAACGACGTCGTTTAGTTATTTTTTAAAATAAAAATTTAATTTTCGTTGAATTGCTCAAACCAGTCCAACCGTCGATTTTTGCTGGTTTCAACGGTTCTCGACCGGTTCATCCAGTTTTTAGCCGATTCAATTGCACACCGGTTTTGAGGTTCAGACGGACCAGACAAGCAACCGGTTCAACCGGCCGGTCCGGTCCGATTTTCATAACATTGATTCTCGATACACACATGTATAAAATAATTCAAGTGGAAATATTTTGTCATTATTAAAAAAATAAGGGTAATGAATACAAACCATTAAATCTTATTTTAATGGTCAATATTAAAATATTATATATATATATATATATATATATTTTAAATAGTCATGTAATTATTAATTTTGGTAATTATACACAATATGTTTTGTGAATATAAACACAGAAAATTTTTGTAACATATTTTTAACACATTTTTTTAAATAGATTCTCATTGATTAAAATATAAATGATTGTGTGGTTTAGATTTATAATTCTTACATTCTTTAAATAAGTTTTTTTTTGCATTATATATAATCTATAAACAATACAATCCATGATGTTATTTTTACTATTCATTATAGAGATTGTAGACAAAATTATTATATTAATATTTGTTGAAATAATATTAGGTGAAGAGTAGGTGAGGTTATAAAAGTTATATTACTTTTTGAATGGAAAAATATGTTGGTACAAACATAAATAATATATATATATATATATATATATATATATATATAGTTGAAATTAAAAAATTCAAACACATAAAATGATTTTTTGGGATACAATAAGGAAAAAAAAAAGAAAAAAACATAACAAACTAAAAAAATGATAGGAGAATCACGTGCTAATTCCTCCAAAGCATTTGAAGTATTTTTTTAATTTATTTCTTATAATGAATATTATAAATAATATGATATATTTCTATAATATGAAAGTAAATATTAAATCTTTATATATATATATATATATATATATATATATATATATATATATATATATATATATATATATATATATAAGTAGTTGTTTTGGGATCTAAAAAAAGAAATAATTTTTTGTCCAAAATAGGGGCATTTTTATATTTTTTTATTGGGATCTTAAATAGGAAATATTTTCCCACCCAACATGGGGAATTTTTGTATTTTATTTTGTTGGAATCTAAAAAAAAAAACTCGCTCAAAGCAAGAGCATTTTTGTATTTTTTTTATGTCAATTACTTTAAAAAACATTCATTATTCACGTTTTAGATATACACGAAATTCAAAGTAATATTCACTGCAAGTAAATTAGATTTGGTATAGAAATAATATTTACACTTATAATAAAGGTTTAAATACATTTTTAGTCCTTGTAATTTAGCGTTTTTTTGCTTTTCGTCCTTGCAAAATTATTTTTTTTGTTTTAGTCCTTACAAATTATGTTTGTTTTATTTTTTGTCCTTATAGTAGTTTAGATAGCACTTTTTTCACTATCCAAAGCTGAAATGTAGAGAAATACACTAGAAGGGGGGTTGAATAGTGTATTTAAATTTTCTTTGGAAAACTTTAGCTAGAGTGAAGATAGTGTATCTTTTCGTTTTACAGAAACTTAGTAAAACATAAAAAACAAGCTATCGTCCAGTCGATTAAAAATAACCGTCCAAAGAGACTACTCTTCTTCTTTTTCGTTTAAATACACGTAATGGATAAACTTGGATAAAAAGGTGTATAGAAACTTTTTCGTAGTATGCTGAAGAGATAGTTTAAAAGAAATGCAAGTAAGCTAGAAGGTGAGTGAATAGAATACGTAGTTTTATACTGGTTCACTCAACTGAGCTACGTCCAGTTCTCCTTCAAAAACTTTTGAAGGGTTCTACTAATCAAAACTGATTACACTCAAGTATTCTTAACTTTGCCACTTCTGGCTACAAGTATTCTCTAGGCCACTTCTGGCACACCCTTATTCTCCCCTTGAGATTAAACACAAAAACCAAGTATTCTTTAACACTAAGTCACTCCTGGCTTTCCAAACAGTATTGTTTGATATTGTAAATAAAATTTAACTCTCAATGAGAGGATATTACAATAAGAATGAGTGTATAGACTCGCTTAGCAAAGCTAAGATGAATGCTCTTTTTCGCTTATGGTCGTTCAGTCGTTTTGACAGGGATTCTGCTCTTTTTCAAATTCTCGTCTTCTTGATACGTGAGCTCATCCTTCTATATATAGGAAGTTTGTTGAAAGATATCCGTTGAGGATTCTGTTCCTTTTCCAAGAGCGATTCTTTCTGTAGCTTATTGCCGTTGTCACATTTTGACTTAGAGTGAAGTGATGGAAGTGACAGCCGTACTCGTAGCGCCTCTCTCCTACTTGTACTTTCTCTGCAGAGAGAAGCTTCTTCTTTTCCTGTTCAATACTTTTCGAAAAGTTCATGGCATGTTAAAATATGATATAGTGAACGTTGCCTTATATTATAGAAAGCGTATTTTAAAGATAGTAACCACAGTGAGTGTTACTCAAGCGTTGGACGCTTGTTCTCACAGGAGCATTGGACGCTGCCTATATGTTTCTTATAAAACACAATTGGACGTTCACTTTATTAAAACATAGAGTCCAGGTTTGAGAGATACAATACCATTGCGGGATTGGACGATGTAAATCCTATAACACTCAAACTAGATCATTAGATACTTCAAAATTTATCCTTTAGTTATTATCATCAAAACCGAAATAGGAGGGGTTGGACATCGTCCAAGGTCTTAGAACCTAACAAAAGCGCTATCTAAACTACTATAAGGACGAAAAATAAAACAAACATAATTTGCAATGACTAAAACAAAAAAAATAATTTTGCAAGGACGAAAAACAAAAAAACGTTAAATTGCAAGGACTAAAAAAGTATTTAAGCCTATAATAAAAGTAGTTGTTTTGGAATCTCACAAGGAAATAATTTTCTGCGCAAAACAAGGATATTTTTGTATTTTTTTTTTGTTTGGATCTCAAATAGGAAATGTTTTCCGGCCCAACATAAGGGCATTTTTCTATTTTTTTTGTTGGAATCTCAAAAAGAAAATATTTTTCCGCTCAAAATATGAGTATTTTTGTATTTTTTTATGTCAATTACATTAAAAAGCATTAATCATTCGTGTTTTAAATATACACGAAATCTAAAGAAATATTCATGGCAAGTAAATTAGATTTGGTATAAAAATAATATTTACACTTATAATTTTTTTTACTAAAGATTTTTGTCAAATCAAAATTAAAATTTCATTTACCTAATTAATATATATTTAATTACATAAAAAAAATCAAATTAAAATCATCATAATCAATATTATTTTCTCCATGAAAAATTAGTGTCTAAAATTAAATTTTAAGCAAATTATTTTTTATTTTTTATTTATTATCTTCTCAATTAAATAAATTATTCAATGTTTTCTTTTACTTGGACAAATTTTAATTTTCTTTTATACATTGATATGTATATGCAAATATATTAAAATGAAAGATATATATAAAAAAAACACATAGGGATGAATATGTTTTTTATAAAAGCAAGTAAAAAATTTTCACTTAATTTACGAAATGAACAATTTACCTAAAATCACATTAATATCTAAATTATTATGGTGAAATTATATTTTTTATGTTCAACTTTTATGGTTATTATTATTATATTAATATCTACAATAGTATTTAAGATTTGAATAAAATTAAACTAAAAATCAATGTATACTAAATTGTAAAATCTAAATTTTAAATATCTATAATAGTATTTAAGATTTGAATAAATTTTAATTAAAAAACAAAGTATACTAAAATATAACATATAAATTATATCACAAAAATTGTAAAAACATAAATTTATTTAAAATATTTTCATAAAAATAATTTTGATATGTGCATAAATTATATAATAAAGAGCCTTAAGATGAGCCATTTAATCCTTCATTAATGTTAAATTTGAACAAATCAAATCAATGACTATTAATGTGAAGTTAAAAATTTGATCAATGGTTATAAATTCTTCAAGTGAAGTTGAATTTATTTTAAGCAAATACAACTCAGAATTTATCTATTTGAAATACAATTATTTTTTACATTATTTTATAATTTCTTAATTTTCATCTATTGATATATCACAAAATATTTAAAGAAGATATGTTGAAATTAATATAGGCATTAACCATTAATATTTTTACTTGATTTTATTTAACCCTGTTGATTTTTTTTTCTTTCAAATTTTTAATTTTTTTTATAGATTTTAATTTGTAGATATAATTTTAAATTAATTTTAAAAAATCTGGAAAATAAAATTTACTCCATAAAATCTTATTGACTTAAATCTAAAATATTATTATTCATATTTGAAACTAAGATAATTTTATATTATATTATATTATTTTATATATATTTTATACTATGCTTTTAAAATGTTTTACTTTAAAATTTATTTTATTTTTATATCATATTAAAATTTGTGATATTTATACGAGGGGTCAAAAACATCTTTAGTTTTAAAATGTGTTTAGTATTACATGATTGAGTTTTCCATATTTAAAAGAAATCAATTATATATTGGATCCGTTTGTTTAAACTTATTTTTTAAAAAGTATTCTTGCAATAAAATAAATATTTTTTTTTCTTTTTTATGTGTTTATCTAAATTATTTTTTTTAAAAAGAAAAAGAAAAAATGTTTTTTTAATAAATAAATCCTATCTGGTTCTTAAAAATTCACTTTTTTAAAAAATACTTTTTTAAAATCCTATCTGGTTCATAAAAAGTAATATTTTAAGTTTAAACAAATTGACCATTACTTATGCATTTATCAATAGAGAAATATTATTTGCAAATAATCATATTACTAATATATTTTCAAATACAAACAAATTTGAAACCCGTGCATTGCACGGGACAAAACCTAGTTAATTAAAATTTGAAAGATATTTAGATATTTTAAATTGAATTAGATAATTTACTTTTAACAATTAATACTTTTTTATTGTGATGTCTCACATCAAGGGTTACGTTATCTTCTTATGCATGATAGATACATGCTAGCTTATGCCTCAAGACAATTAAGGACTCTTGGGAGAAGCTACCCAACCCATGGTTTGGATTTAGTTGTCATGTTTGCATATCTAAAAATGATATTATTATGATCTCAATTTAATATCTTTAGTATTCACAAAAGTTTTAAAGTACTTTTTTATTAGAAAGAATTAATTCAATACTAGGCAGAGGAGATTATTGGAATTTATCAAAGACTGTGATTTTAAACTTCAATATCATTCAAGAAAATTAAATGTTATGGCTAACACTTTGAGTCATAAGATACTTCATGTGTCATCAAAAGAGTTAGACTTGATAGAGAATTCCATAGGCCTTAATCTATCAATAGAATCAACTTTAGATAAACTTCAACTAAGTATGATCATAATCACCAGTGATCTGCTAGGGAAGATTTAGGACAAGCAAAAGGTTGATCAATATTTTTAAAAGAAAAAAGGAATTAATAAATAAAAAAACAAAATTCAACGAACATATTGATAAAATGATAAAGTTTCATAATAGAATCTGTGTACTATATTATTCTAAAATCAAGAAAGCAATCGTTAAATAAGCTCACAAGAGCAAATTAAGTATGCACCCTAGGACTACAAAGATGTACCAAGATTTAACATGAATTTATTAGTGGCCTAAGATGAAAAAGGAAATAACAAAATTTGTCTGATGCGCCAAAAGGCCAAGATTGTACATCAAATGCCAATTGGAATGCTTCAACTTTTGGAAATTCCTGGGTGAAAATGAGACGATATTGTCATGGATTTTATTGTTAGATTGCCAAGGGACTTAAAGAGTTTGATTTTATTTGGGTCATAATTGACAAAGTAACAAAGTCTACACACTTCTTAGTTCTTACCTATCAATGTGAGGTATTCTTTGAAAAAATTAACTCAAACATACATAAAAGAAATCATAAGGTTACATTAGTTTCCTTTTAGCATTATTTCATACCATGACCCAAGGTTTACTTAAGATTTTAACAAAGTTTGTACCAAGCTTTAGGAACAAGACTAAAATGAGTTCAACTTATTATCTTCAAATATATGGATAGTATAAGTGAACTATTCAATCTTTATAAGATTTGTTGAGCTTGTGTTAGAATAATCTAAAAGCTAGGGCACTTTCTTGCCCTTGATTAAGTTCATGTACAATAATATTTTTTTATTTCAACGTAATGACGGCAACTTGTGAAGCTTTGCACAATTGTAAGTGTATAACTCAGGGATGGACCCACGTTCACCTTTGAGGGGGCCTTGGCCCCCTGACATTTTGTTTGTGCTTTATTTTTAATATACATAATTTCTTTTTTAATATGCATTAAGAAATTTTTTCCTACCTTCTATCCTCTGCGTCTTCTTTCTCTAATTAAATGTAGATCACTTGGGAAAAAAATCTCTTTTTTTAGTCGGTAATATTTTTAAAAAAGAAAGATTTGTCTCTCTGTTTTCTTTAATTAATTGTTGAAATAATAATATGTTTAAGAATTAGTTTTTTTTAAATAAAATATTTTGTTTTCTTTTATAATTTTTTAATAGGTTTCTTTTATAATTTTTACTATGAAAAAAATGATATTTTTTTTAGATAAACATTCTATTTTCCTTTTTATAGCTTTTATTAGATAATCATATTTTTTTTCTCTTTTTAGATAAAATATTTGAGTATAAATTATTTTCCTTTTATAATATATGTTATTAATGGTTTGAAAACTATAAATGATTATGTTTTCAATCAAATAACATTATTAATCTTCATATTATATTGATTTGATTATACTTGATTTGAGAATTAAAAATTATTTGTTAATCTTTGTCAATGAGGTAAAATTACAAACATTATATCACTATTCTTCATTTTTTTTGTTTTCTTTTTCTCTCATATTTATTTTTATTGTTATTGTTTTTGGGATTTGAATGTGTTTCTAGTATGGCCCTCGAAAGAATGGGTTTAGACACCCACCCACTGTATAATTTTGGTAACACATGAAATAACATTTGTAATTTTGAGTCTTAAAAAAATATTTAATTTATTTGTTTTATTATATATTCTTGGATTTTTGTTAAAAAAAACAAAGATAACTATAAATAATTTGTATAAAATTATTATTTATATATTTGTTAAATGAATTTTAATTTTTACATTTAGCCCTGCTAACATGTAATGCTGGCTCCGCCCCAGGTATAACTCCCTAGCATTGGTATGAGACTTATGAAAATTTAATGATTGAGTTTGAACAGGTAAAACATACTGATAAATCGGATTTTGATTGTATTTTGATGCGAGTTTAGATGTCATTTTCATACATTTTGAATATATTTTATTGACAAAACTCACTGTTTAGTGTTAGTTGATGCAAGACAGGTAGTCAAGAGGCTTCATGAGGAAAACAATTGAAATTTACACTTTCGGAGCAAAAATGCCATTGTCTGGAGGACCAAGAAAAAAGGTCAAAATTGAAGTAACGCAAGGACCATGACCATGGTAAATTTACCATGGCCATGCTGGTTGCGTAGCAGAATTAGACCTTGAGTACCATGCAAGGACCGCGACCGTGGTCATTTTACCAGGGTCGTGGTAAGTTGCGCTGTCAGTCCATTTGAATTTTGAATTATTATAAATATGAGCTGAGAAACCCTTTTATTTTTATCTTTTGTTCTATTTTGAAAACTGAGGGTTCTGAGTGAGAAAGAGGTCTTGTGAGAGACTCTGAGCTGCGGGAGGACGTAGAGAACACCATTAGGGATCACCACTGTAAAGTTTCTTCCCTTTTGTAATCTTTATGTCTTCTTTTGAGTTTTCTGGCTTAATCATGAATATGAGTGGCTAGTTTCTCTTAGCCCCAGATTATGATGTAACTGTACCTTTGTATCCCGGTTCTGATTTTAATAAAACCTCAATGTTATTAAGTTATTTGTATCTCTTCACTGTTTTTATTGCTTTTTAGGACCGATCAGTCTAAACATAAGTTAATCTCTTGGCTATGATCAATTGCTTGCGATTAACTGAATTGTGAAGTGATTGGATTTGTACAATTTGCATGATCAAACCTATTGTATGAATTTCCAGTAGATTAACCTGTTAATCAACCTCTCTAAGATTCATCATTTGCTCTAAATTAATTCACCTATGATCAATTGAGAATTAAATTAGGGAAAATAGCGTTATTAACTATGATCAATTGTTAATTAACAAATTTAAGAGGTTGCTGACAAGTAACGCATTTAGGGATTTTATTGAGATTAGAATTGGGGGAAAAAGGGTACATGTGAAATCACAATCCTAGACTTCTTTATTATAATTGTTCTCACATTAATCTTTCTACTCCAATTCTCTTTCTTTTGAAAAGAATAATTGAACACCATTCCCCTCAATTTGGTTTTAAATTCTGGATTGTTTTTATTATTTGCGAAATTAATTATTTGGAAATGCGACTGGTCCTTTGGGTTTGATATCCGGACTCCTAGAGTTTATTGTTACTACTGCATAGGGTACGCTTACCCTTTACAAACGCATTTTACACATCACATACCATAGATAAAGTTAAACTGATTTAAGAAAAGTTGAAAACAACACAAAATAGGCAAAAAAAAGTTATTATGATAAAAGGAGAAGACCTTTTGAATTCCATGAAGATAATCATATATTCTTGAGAGTCATACCTACAATTAGGATTGGCAGGTTATAAAATCTTAGAAACTTACCCCTAAATTTATAGAAACTTATCAAATTCGTAGTCATATAGGTCTTGTATCCTACCAAATAGCATTACCACCTTTCTTGTAAATTTCCACAATATCTTTCATGTTCCATAACTATGAAGGTATATTCTTGACCTATCTCATATAATTGAGCCTAATATAGTACAATTGAATGAAAACCTAACCTATGAAATATTTTCTGTCAAGATTGAAGATAGAAACATAAATAAACTATTAAGAAAGCAATTTCTCTTAATTAAAATTATGTGGAATGATACCATAGGTGATGCCACATTGTAACTTGAAGAAAATATGAAAGAACAATATTTGTATCTCATATTTGATGGGACATGAGCCTAGGGCTTACATATGGGTCTTAATGGTGCCAAAGAGGAACATGAACTTCTAGAAGTGGAGATCGTCGTGATTTGATGGGACAACACTGTATAATAGAGCTCGCCTAAAGGCAACAAACCTGAGTAGAACAGTGTTGTTTAAGGAAACTTCAGTGGTTTGGATATCATTGCAAAGGATGACTCTAACAAGTTCATTTGAAAGGGATAAATGTGTCAATCAAGGGGTAAAACCCAAAAAGAGGCAACATTAACAAACAATAAACATAAAACTTAGAAAAGTGAAGGGGCTAAGTGAGATGATTGGGATATAAAGAGAAAAAGGTGGAAATGGTATAGCTGGAGGAAGAAGATTAGAGGTGGTAGTGGTGAGAAAAGAAAAGGACAAAAAAAAACTCTCACTAAGGAGAGGAAAAAAAAACTCACCTGAAATGGGAAGAAAACCCTACCATGGAGAGAGGTGCCTCGAAGGCACCACCGCTCAACTCCTTTTTCCATAAACTTTCTTAGGGTGAGTTTGGTTGTGTGAAATGAAATGGAGAAGAAATATTTAAATTAAAGTCATATAGTAGAAGTGTGGGATCCACTAAAATTTTTGAAATGTTCCCTTCATTTCCCTTATTTTCTTAGCAACCAAACTCAGCATTAATGAAATGCTTCCGACGAGGATTTGAGCCTTATTTTACAAGTAGGCCCAATTGTGGAAGTGATATGTCTTAATCTTAATGAGGTAAATTAAAATGTGTTTAAGCACAATTGTGAAATTTGATTAATTTACTATGGAAATTTTGGACCCAACGGTTGTACTTATATCACCGAGATTTATATCTCTTAATATAGTTGCCTATGCACATACAAGGGAGAGCATTACATTTTCTTGTATGTGCATAATTTACAAGGAAGTTAAGGTGATGTGCTATTTAGACTCAAAGCACATGATACACCTAGTGTATTAACCACTAATGTGGAAATTAGATAGCCATTATCAACTATTAAGAGCTATATGAAAAAAAATTGGAAATAAGGGTTGTGTTGTACATTGAGACTCTGAGAGAAAGGAGCCATTGTGCTGGTTATTTGGACAAAATGAGCTTAAGGTGTCGAGATAAATTGGTGATTTTGGAGACAACCTCCATAAGCATGAACTCTTTGTTATTAGTACACATGCATGATAGGCGTTTCTTTTTGGTGTGATTAGTTTTTAGTACTTTTCACTTTTTGGTTTGCTTTTTCTTCTTCTTCCTCTTGTGACTACTTTTTTTTTTCCTAAAAAAAGAACAGCTGAATATTTGTATTTTATTGAATTCTAAATGGATTCTTTTTTTTTCCTTTTACATAATTATCAAACTATATAACCTTCAAAGATGGTTAAGTCAATCCTAAATTCTTGATCCAACTACAGTGGTCTACATAATACATAACTTTTTTTTTATTGTGATGCCTCACATCAAGGGTTAGGTTGTTTTCTTATGCAAGATAAGTACATGCTAGTTTATGCCTCAAGACAGTTAAAGACTTATGGGAGAAGCTACCTAACCCATGGTTTGCAGTTAGTTGTGATTGTGTTTGCATGGAAGATCTAAAGACAATATTTTTATGAATATCAATTTAGTATCTTTAGTATTCACAAAAGTTCAAAGTACCTTTTTAATTAGAATTAATTCAATACTAGGCAGAGGAGATGAATGAAATTTATAAAGAATGTGGTTTTGAACTTCAATATCATTCAAGAAAAGTAAATGTTGTGGCTAACACTTTGAGTCGTAAGATACTTCATGTGTCATTAAAAGAGTTGGACTTGATAGATTCCATAGGCCTTAATCTATCAATAGAATTAACTTTAGATAAGCTTCAACTAAGTATGATCATAATCACCAGTGATATGCTAGGGAAGATTCAGGACAAGCAAAAGGTAGATCAATATTTTAAAAGAAAAAAGAAATTAATAATAAATAAATTAATAAAATAACATAATTTAATGAACATATTGATAGAATGATAAAGTTTCATAATTGAATCTATGTACTATATTATTCTAAAATCAAGGAAACAATCCTTAAATAAGCCCACAAGAGCAAATTAAGTATGCACCCTGGGGTAAAGATGTATCAAGATTTAAAAGGAATTTATTAGTGACCCAAGATGAAGAAGGAAGTAGCAAAATTTGGTTGACATGCCAAAAGGCCAAGATTGAACATCGAATGTCAATTGGAGTGCTTCAACTTTTTGAAATTCCTGGGTGAAAATGAGATGATATTGTCATGGTTTTTATTGTTGGATTGCCAAGGATCTTAAAGAGTTTGATTTTATTTGGGTCATTATTGACAAACTAACAAAGTCCGCACACTTCTTACCTATCAATGTGAGATATTCTTTGAAAAAATTAACTCAGACATACATAAAAGAAATCATAAGGTTTAAACAAAGTTTGTACCAAGCTTTAGGAACAAGACTAAAAATGAGTTCAACTTATTATTCTCAAATATATGGATAGTATGAGTGAGTTATTCAATCTTTATAAGATTTGTTGAGCTTGTGTTAGAATAATCTTAAAGTTGGGGCATTTTCTTGCCCTTGATTGAGTTCATGTATAATAATTTTTTATTTCAATATAATGATGACAACTTGTGAAGCTTTGCATGATTGTAAGTGTGTAACTCCCTAGCATTGGTATGAGACTTAAGGAAATTTAATGATTGAGTTTGAACAATTAAAACATACCACAAATAAAGTTAAAATGATGTAAGAAAAGTTGAAAACAACACAAAATAGGCAAAAAGGTTATTGTGATAAAAGGGGAAGACCTTTTGAATTCCATGAAGATGATCATATATTATTAAGAGTCATACCTTAGGGTTGACAGGTTATAATGTAACACCCCTTATTACTATTAAATATTTTCTTATTAATTTTGAAAGTTGTGGAGTAACTTGACATCCAATCAATTAAAATAACCTTTATAATACGGGAAAATTTGATTTTCCTTTTAAACGTTATTACTTCAGATTCCAAACGACGATCATCCACAATAACTTATCATCATATTAAAACCCCTTTTGATGAAATATTGATCTTAATAAATCAAACTCATTTTTTTTACTTCATTGTAAACCGTGAAACATAACAAAATCTTCCTTAATTAAATACATCATCGGTCCCATCTTTATACTATTTTATTACACATGATATACTTATGCATTTACATTCTTGGAATTTAACCCATTATACATTTGAGTCACATATAGAGAATTGATGCATCATAATATTTAAACCTAGTCTATCCTCTTTTATATAAGAAAAAGACTGAGACTCAGAGCAATAACTCAATGAAAATCCAAAACACCCAATTGACCCATGAAGGGATCCTCTTCTTTCTTTGAAAACATTTGCTCGTTTACACAGTACTTGTCGTAGCTTTTCCATTTCCATCTTCGTTGTTTGCACAAGATCATTCATCTAAATCTGAAAAATAAAGGCGTATGGAGTGAGTCTCCCTCCTCCTCTAAACTAGCAACCAAACGACCTTATGGTCACAAGCAAACAGACAACATCAACCACCATATTGTGGTGCTCTCACGAGTCTCACTCGAAACCCTAAACACATTTTAGACTAGTCCTTAACTCATCACATCTTGTCACAATTCGGGCTCGCTGCCACTGGAACTCCCAGAACTCAGTGGACTTACACAATTTAAGCTGGTTGACTATTGGGAGTACAACCTCACCACGGTACAATGACATGCTCTCACCAACACGGTTGTGCCTCGCATTTGTCAGAATTGCCAAGTTGGCACTGTGGAAACGCAACCACAAACTTGACGCCAGATCCCCAAGAAATCGCAAGTCAGCGAGCATACCTCAGGTACCACTTTGTGTGGTCATCCAATCTCTGAGGACTGACTCCTCAACCACTCTCCCTATCAGGATTCGTGTTTTACAAGTCCGTATGGGCTTCTTTACCAAAGGTACTCAACGGCGATCCTCAATTAACAAATGTCTCAGACATACAACACGGAGATCCAACTCCTCCACTATCACAGTGGTTAAACATTACGACCCCGTCATCTCACAAGCACAATGCTCACCGTAGATAAAAGCCTCCACATGACCTCTCAACACTTGCCCATTTGGCTTTTGATCACGTAAGGTTTTCCTTCTCAATTAGCATGTCGCCCTTTTCACGAACACGTTTCACTTCCAACAGTCACACACGACCTAACGGAAAAAAGGGCTTCCTTCTCCTTTCGTTTCTCACAACGTCCAAAGCAAACAATAATTTCTCAAAACACCAGACACACGTGCATAATGCACTTCACCCAATCATGACCTAATTCATGATTTCACCATCTTATTGTATCTTATTGAATCCTTGCTCACTCTCAAGTTTTATGCTTGCTTTAGTTATCGGGTCTCAAGGTCCATGCAAGGTCCTAATTTTCATTCTAAGTCCAAATATCCGGCATCGTCCATGTGCATAGGTACTTATTAATTACTAGTCCATTATATTATTAGGTTCACACTCTTAGCTTTTAATTGATTCACTATTGTTTATAGTGAATGTTATTAGTCGCTAGAATAACATTCTAGCATCACAAATGCACTCCGTTAGAGTTCATTTGTCCTTATACAAGAATACAATATTCTTGTTTCCCCAAATTTATCACACTAATCACATGCACAAACAAATTTTTCCAGTACTCGTTGCCCCAGGATCACATTCCTCCCGATCTCCAATTAAACAATTATAAATAAGATAAACGACAATAATCAATGAATCACAATTCAAGCACAAATCATCAAAAATTAATATACTCATATTTATATGAAGTTTCCCCTTTTTAGGTGGAATACTTCGTCATTAACACAAATAAGTCAAACAACATCACTTATGCAATTATTTCAAGTACATTACAATTATGCACATAGAGCTGAATTCACACATAATAAATTATTAGACAAACTAAATCAACTTAAAATTTCATAAAAATTTGCAGAGATACTCATTAATATAAATATTTCTCACATGAAATTCTCAGGCAAAAATTCAATTCCTAAGTAATTATTTTGATTTAAAAACAGAGGCTGGACACACTTTATAAAATGCCTTTCGAGAATTTTAGAAAATATGAGATCAAGTCCTTTTTCTACCGAATTTTCCAGAGATCATCTCAAGCATGTAGAACATCACATATAATTTTTTTCAGCATAAACCAACCATGAAAAATGCCCTTTTTGAATTTCAATTTTATTATTGTTCCAAAACAGAGTTTACATTGAGAAAATACCGATAATTACAAAAAGTGCTTACAAAATTCTGGAAAAATTCATGAACAATATAAAAGGCTCATAATATATCATATAATTTTCTCAAATAAAATTTCTCACAAAAAGTAATTTTTTTTCATTTATTCTCTGTGCTGTCCAGCTTTTTGGTTTTCTAAAGATTAATTTGGTAAAAATACTTCCTACGTTTTTCTGACTTTAAAAAAATTATGAGATGGTCTCCATGATTTATAAAGTGAACCCATGGTTCCAGTTATCCATTTTTTCATCCCAAATTTTTTATAAAATTCAAAACATCCCATTTTCCAGATTTAACAGTTTTTGAAAATAATTCCAGTAAAAATAGTTGAAGTGCTCTAAAATTTCCGAAAAAATTATCACGACATCCAAAGGCATCAAAACATGGGAAAATGTATTTATATCACAAAAACCTTGTAAAAAAATGTGTACGATAATTCAAAATATACTGCAGTACCAAAATAGCATTTAACTCATTTCTAGGTTTTCAAAATTTGTCATGACACTTATGGTGTTCACATATAGTTAACAACAACAACAGCCCATAACCAACAAAATAAAAGGAATAACTTAGAGAAAGAGTAAAAACCCCTTCAAACCTCAAGTGATGAACACAAAATTCCCAAACAAGTCAAGAAATAGACACTTGTTGTGTTTAAAAAATTTCTAAGCACAAGAGGAACCTTAGTCAAGAACAAGTCTTGAACCAAGCTTTGGAGAAACAAATTTTCTCCTCCCTCTCCCCTAACAATTCTCGGCCAGCACACAAGGTAAGTTTCTTCCCGTTTTGTTTTTCTTTCTTTCCTTTGAATTGGCACTTATATGCCAATGTAGAAGTGGGTTCAATTCGTTAGTCCAGGGGTTTAAAAATTCAGAGATTAAAAAGGTGATGGTTGAATTAATTTTGTGGACCAAAGGAGGCTTTGTACAGCCGGCCAAGCAAAGCCATTTTTGGCTAATTTGCTTTTGAAAAAAAAAATAGTTATTAATGGTTAAATTTTATTTAGGCAAAAATGGCAATTTGACTTTTACCAAATATGGCTAATCACACACTAATTAACCTTGTTTAATGTGTTAATTATACAGAGAAATGTGTAATTCAAATTAACCTCACACAATATTAACTTACACAGTGTCAATTTGTATAGTGTAACCTTTCCTAGTACAATTTCATTCAATGTAAAAATTAGATTTTAATTAAATTTGAATTTCACTAAAATTTGTCACATGAAATAACATACATATAATTTAAATTTTTCTTAGTCAATTAAATTAAATTTAATTTGTGAATAATTATCTTAGGAAAACGCGTAATTAAATTTTAGTTTAATTGGGATTTTACCGAAATTTACCATATAAAACCATACAAAATTTTTAGATCTTTCTTAATTTGCTAAATTAAATGTTCAATTGTAATTAATCTCAATATCTATTTAGTTATCACAACATATACTAATACGGTATCTACTATATCATTGGTTGCAAATTTTAGAGTGTTACATATAAAATCTTGGAAACTTATCAAATTTGTAGTCTTCCATGGAGAGAGATGCCCCAAATGGACCACCACTATACTCTTTTTTCCTTAAACTCTCTTAGTGAAATGCTTCTAACGAGAATTTGGGCCTTACTTTACAAGTAAATCCATTGATGGAAGTGATATGTCTTAATAAGATAAATTAAAATGTGTGTAAGCATAATTGTGAAATTTGATTAATTTACTATGGAAATTTTGGGCCCAATGAATTTACATATATCACCTAAATTCATATCTCTTAATATAGTTGCCTATGCACATACAAGGGAGAGCATTGCATTGTATGTGCATAGTTTACAAGGAAGCTAGGGTGATGTGCTATTTAAACTCAAAGCACACGATACACCTAGTGCATGAAGACTTGTCTATTAACCACTATTGTGGAAATTAGATAGCCATTATCAACTATCAAGAGCTATATGCAAAAAAAATGGGAATATGGGCTGTGTCCTACAGGACCTACATTGAGACTTTGAGAGAAAGGAGCCATATATTGTGCTGGTTATTTGGACAAAATGAGCTCAAGGTGTCGAGATAAATTGGTGATTTTGGAGACAACCTCCATAAGCATGAACTCTTTTGTTATTAGCACACATGCATGATAGGCATTTCTTTTTCGTGTGATTAGTCTATTGTACTTTTCACTTTCGTTTGCTTTTTTTTCTTCTTCCTTTTTGTAACTATTTTTTTTCTTCTAAAACGAGAACAACCGCATATTTGTATTTTATTGAATCCTAAATGGATTACCGCTTTTTTATTCCTTTTGCATAAATATCTAACGATATAATCTTCAAAGATGGTTAAGTTAATCCTAAATTCTTGATCCGTCTACAGTGGTCTAAATAATACATAACTTTTGGATAATCGAAGAACCTAACTTTTTTGTCCGGATGTAGTAGCAGGTTTTATATTTATTTTCAAATACTTTTGAAAATTAAATTTAAAAATCCTATCATACTAATGTTGTTTTTATTTAAAAAACGTGAACCATTTCCTCTTGTCATCCTTGGTGGCTCCAACATTTTTGATAAGACATGTCATCTTTATCAGGAACCCTTGGGGCCATAGAATGAGTAACATGTGTGAGCAGCATATTAGGACTGAAACTCCACGTCATAGCAGCCTAACCGCGAGTGAAACTTGACCATTGTGCCGCCATTGTCAATGACCTTCTCTTCTTTTATACTACTACTGTTACTGTTACAAGTACCTTCTTTTGAAATTTCACAACATGTACATGTACTCCACGAGGATTGGAATTGGACATTTGATCGCGTGTTTGGAATGGCGTTATTTATATTATTATTTTCTTTTCATGACGGAATGGCATTATTTACATACCGTTAGACCCCAAAAATATTACTTACAATACGGAAGCTATAGATATTTGCTTCCACTCTTTTACGGGAGATATTTGCTACGTGATTTCGAATGAAATTGGAATTGGATTTTTTAAGTAAGATCTTAAGTTTAAGTTCTGCTATAAAAAAAAAGATGATTAAAAAGAGAGACTTTATCAAAGTTGGTCATTTGAGATTGAGTGTATATATGTATATTACTAACAACATAGCTCATAGGATTAACGCAGTGGTGTAAGGTCTCGCTGTATTCACATGTAGGAGAACGATCTATTTAATAGGAGAACATGTGTTCGATTCCCTCTGTGTGTAAAATTTCTTTGGGCCAATGGCAATCACGCACCATGAGCGGGATTAGTCTCTGATCCAGTGGGTTGGGAGACACCCATGATTTATGACCCACGACAAAAAAATATACATATTACTAGCAACATAATCTCTAACCTATATATTTTAGGTTTAAATATCTTTTTAGTCCTTGTAATTTATTATGTTTTTACTTTTCATCCTTGCAATTTTTTTTTATTTTAGTCCTTCCAAATTATGTTTATTTTATTTTTCATCCTTAAAGCAGTTTAGAGAGCATTTTTTTCACTGTTCAAATTGCTATTTAAATCGCTTTAAGGATAAAAAATAAAACAAACATAATTTGCGGGGACCAAAATCATTTTTTTTGCAAGGACGAAAAATAAAAAAATGCTAAATTGCAAGGACTAAAAAGGTATTTAAGCCTTTCTTTTAATACACATTTGACTATTTGTTAAAATTAATTGAAAATTATAAAATTATGAAAAAATCTTTAAATATGATGTGTGATTGACAATTTTTGTGATTTTCTTTTGACAAAGGGTTGGCACAATTGGCAAATGAAGGTTCCGGTAAGAATCTTGCTCCCAGACCCCTTGGGACAAGGTTCGAACCCTCCGGATGCCAATAAAAATCCCTCTTGGTGGGCATACCTACTCAGAGAGATCCTCTGACGCCAGGGACAACAACTAAGTCCTCTGGTGGACCTCTGTTGGCCCTTAGTTCGACAATGACAATAAGTCCTGGGTCAAACTTGACACTGCTGATAACCACTTCGTGGCGACAGTGCTTGGTTTGAGGATCTCCAGCATGCCATTGGCTCCCTGCCCGATAATTTGGGGGTGCCTCCCCTATCTGCCATTTTATGCATAAAAAAAAATGCTGTAAAGAGTGTCGCTTGCATTTCACTGGTGAGTGATGTACTGGCATCTCACAAATACATATTTGCACAACATCAATTGCGCGCTCAAATTTCGCTGGTTATATAATATTGGTGTGAAATTGATTCCGACCTGTGAATGGGTCCTATTTATAACTATGCATCACATATTTATCATCTTGGGAATTTTCAAACTACTTTGGATAGGTTATGCGGAAGCTATTTTAACTCGTAATGGTATGTGCATGAATATATTAAACACAAATCTAACAAGGAACTAAGTTACGTGTTCCTTAAATCACGCCTCAAACAATTCCACACTTATGTGCTCTTTCGTTCCCTACCATTTGGAGCGAGATAAGACATATTACCTAAGAAAGTGTAGCTGACTAACCAATGTATATAACGAACATTAATATGTCCTAAAAGAAGAAGACAGCATGTGTCAAAATAGTTTTGATCAAGCGTGTTGAAGATACCAACTGGCTTCATGGTCAACGATGTTAAAAATAGAAACGCTTAATTAATTTTTTTCACTATTTATTTATTTAATTTAATTTTGTATCACTATTAATTTAGGGTTCAATTTTTTTATTAGAAGGAATCGAAGAAAGGTACCGAAAATTTACAACAACTCACATACCATATTCAACCAATTGAGTTAGACCCCATTGATAATTTAGGTTTCAATTACGTCCTTTAATTTTGAATAAAATAAATAAATGGCTGGACAAAAAAATAATTAAGCCAAATAAAAAAATGATGCTTAGACAGTTTTGGATATTCACACTTAGATAAAAAGAGAGAAAAAATAAATGGTTAATATGACTGATAATGCAATATGACAAAAAGAGAGATAAAAAAATGAAAAAAATTGACAAAGATATTTATGATATGTAGATATCCAAATATCATTATCATTAAAAATAGTCATATATATCTTAACAATTTTTTTTGTTAAACATTAGGATGATTTTTATTTGTTGGTTCACAAGCAAGAAAGAAACAGAACCTACAAAAAACACAAAGAACTATGAACCAAACCAAGAAACCCAAGAACATACAACAATGCAGATCCAAAAGAAAGAACATAAAAGATAAATCAAGAACACAACGCAGTTACGTGGTTCAGTCAATGTGGCCTACATTCACGGGAAAGAGCAGCTCCACTATGAAACCATAATCGTTACAAGATACATCATAGAACTGCTTGATTATGCCCTCACAAGTTCAAGAAGAGCTCCCAGCAAATACCCAAGCCTTACACTCTGTTTCTCTCTCCCCTTTGTGTACCCAGTGTTTCTGTTATCTATTCACTCACACCTCTGCGATGCTCACTCTCATACAATTAGTTATTCCCACACTTTCTTTGTAACAGAGATCCCATGCCCTCTATTTATAAGCTCCAAGTCTCTATGACTTGTAACAGAAAACATAATAGAAGATCGTCCCTTCAGAGATACGTATCAGACTAATGAAACAGACAATCCCAACTGTCTGACCATCAAATAGTCCTTAGTCTATATCAGACGATTCTCATAAGACTCAGCACCCATCAGACTGAACAACCATAAGATTGAACATAGATTTAGAAGTCACAAACAACACTATTAGAATAATTTATTTAATAACAATTAAATTATTAATATAAATATTATAAATTTATATGCATTACACTATGTGATATATCAATAATTTATACCAATTTTTTATATTAATAGAATTATTTTTTATATACTATTAGTACATACCCACAGTGTTTATATTAAAAGTTTAATTGCAGTGAAACAAATAACGTATTATGAAAGACAAACTCTAAGTTTAATTTTTTTTGGTAGTGCATTATATTTATTAAGAACTAATTTTACTAAAAAAATTATGCCGTTACATAAAAGCATACTAATTGATTTTATATTTACTTTTTACTAAAAATAAAGCCGCTGCTTATAGATAAGGGCGTGGCTAAAAATTCTTCATTATATTGGCAACTCAAAGACTTATCTTATGAAAATTTGGAAGATGCTATGCTACTGAGTATGACAGACATAAGCCTCAATTGTACCATTTATTTTGCCAACGAAAGCCTTGCGTAAGATACTTACAACCATATTAATAATGTTCCTATCCAATTAAGATCCATTTTCTTCTTTTAAATCTTATATATATATATATATATATATATATATATAATAAAAAAGAAAATAGGTGATGCACCAACAGTGTAAAAATTTTTTACACCATCATCCAAACTCACAATATATAGTAAGTTTATTGACTTTTATAATAATTATCTTAAAAGTCATACTAACAATTATTTGTGATTGATTGACAATGTAAAATAATTTTACACTGTTCATGCATCAGCATTAAACTCTTAATAAAAACATTATATCTGAAAATAAAAATAAACGCGACCAAGAAAAAAACACACACACACTTGTTAACTTATTAAACATAACTTATTAAACATATCGTAACACATTAACAACATCTTTAGCGTTCGATTATTATGAAACAAGTTTTGATATTAAGACATTAATAAATATATGTTTTATTATTTTTTTTCTTCCTCCAACATTAGTGTTATATATAATCGTTAAGTTTTTTTAACCATATTGTAGGTATAAAATATCCACCAACTTTACTGATGATTAATATTTATTGTAGAATCCAGTGAGATCTAGAAAATTTCTTTATTGTAGGTAAAGAAATAGTCTATAATATTTTCATAGGCGAAAAATATTATAAACTTTTGCAAAATACACAATTTTATGATAAAAAAACCAAAATACCTAAACTTCTACAAATTTAAAAGGATAAAGTAAGTAAAATTAGTATCAATTTATTTTCTCTTTTATCTTTTATAATTTTGTACATTTTTTTTAAAAAATATTTTATGGGAGCAACACCTTTTTTTATGGGAGAAAAACAATAAATATCTAATATATTCATGTAAAAAAAATTACTTTGTGAGAACAATTACCTCCATAACTGTTTATGTACATCCGCCCTGGTATAATCTAATCATTTTTAGTAAAATTTTCTTTCTAAAAACAGATTTTTTTATTCACAACACTCGAATCTAATAGATTTTGAACTCAGTCGCATTCAAATTACGTAAAGTCTAGTTTCAATGATTTCCTACCCCGCAGCATTTGAAAAATTAAGGTAGCCGTGTAAGGTAAAGATATGGCGTAGGCTTTATATATAATAACTACCTAATTACTTTACCCTATGTAGTTTCCCTCGCTTTGGTATTCTATTCTCATTAGTTTCATGTTTTCACGTTTACTTTTCCCATTGAACTACGATTATTGATTAACTTCTCTCTCTGTATCTTCTATACCAATTACCAATCAAAGACAAAGTAGAAAGTTTAGCATGATGAGTTCCATTCACTGTCCTTGTCATCCTCTCAGAACTAAAGATAGTTGTTATGATGAAGCTTATGATGGCTCACCACAAGAACAAAGTGGCTTAGACCTTGCCGCCAAATGTTCAGAGGACAGAAACAGAGGAGAAACTGTTCTGAATGTCGTAGCAGAGCAAGGTATTTTTCGCAACAGGGCAATCTTTCTTTCCCTTATTTCTTTCATTAATCATTTCTCTAACTAATTCGTTCATTATCAACATGGTATGACATGATTGATAGATAATCTTGTCCTTTAAACATGTGGTCAGTTTCGATCCCTGTCAATGCGTATGAAAAAAACATCTGTTAGAAGATGTCAATCCTTAAATGAATCTTAGTATTTGAGAGATTAGTTTTTGATTCTCGGTTGAAGATACTTGGGTTTATCTAAAAAAACTAATTCGTTCATTTGATATGCTAGCTTTGGTATAGATTTAAAATTTGTTATTATTTCTTGTTTAATTTTTTTGGGTAATATTTTCTACCTCCTCTGTCCTACATCTTCCTTCAATTGGTAGTCCTGCTGAAAATAAGCAAAATATCGTCTAACATTAATTATTGCACACTCTTACTTACACAAAGGAAGAATATAAAGTCTTTGAGGTCAGCAAAACTGATACTTATATTGTTTAATTTTCCAAACACTGAACACGTTTATTACCGCGGGGAAGGGGGAAGGGTTTCTTTGCCGCGAGAAATTCAGGATAATTTAGACGACTCACAGCATAATTTTTTTTTTGACTCAGACTCGCAGCATGAATTAGCCAAAGACTTTCTTTAAAGTGACCTATTTTTTAAATATTTTTTATGGGCTCCTTAATGTCAAGTAAAATATAAGAACTGTCATCACATTTTACTTTAATAATAGAACTCAATATTATATATTCTATGTTTTTATATTTTTATTGTAAATTAAAATAATAATTTATATAAATTTAATTTTTAAAACAATAAATATGTAAAAAATAAAAGTATTATAAATTTGAATTTATTTACATATGAAGTGATGCATTATGAATTTGCACAAATTTATGTATATATACGAGTATTTCAGCCTGTGCATTACACAAAATAAATATTTATTTTATATAACTAAAATTTATAATAAATAAATATTTTTAAATATATATATATATGATATTATAATTAAAATTCATGATAAATAATTTTTTTAATATATAAATTATATTTGAGATTTATAATAAATAATTTATATTGTGATACAATGTTATATTTAAATATAGATAATTTTTTTAAAAAACATATTAAAATTCAATTTAGAACTAAATATATTAAAAAGGATAGGTTGAAATGGATAAGAGGTTAAAAAAATCTCTAAAAACACTTCCATTAAAAAAAAATGCAGCTATTTTAATTTATATATATAAAGGAATTTTATTGGTTATCTAAATATTCAAAAAAGAAAAAAAAGAAAATTGTTAGTTTGCGAGAAATCATAGAAGGATAAAGCTAGATGGAACAAATTCGCCAGTTACGAAAAATATAAAACCAAAAAATCACCGTACCTTCCTGTAAAATCTAGTTTTTTTTTTTAATGTATTATTCAACGGTTCAACTTCAAGTATTATTTCTCAAAAAAAAAAAAAAAACTTCAAGTATTAACTATTAACAGGTCATTTGTCAAACTTCCGTACCAGATTGATTTGTTTCATTTAGTACCGTTGATCATAGAATAATATTCGTATATAATTTCATACAATATTTTTCGTAACAAACTGACATTTCTTTATTTTTTATTTTTTACACATCTTCATTGAGTGCCACTATTATATATTACTCATTTTTACTTTATTTAAATTTAAGCAATTCATCTCTTTAACTCAATAATTTTAATTTTTTTACTAAGTTATACAATAACCATATATTTTCACATTTCATCAATATTTCATAAAAAAAAATTGTGTACATAGGGCTCACAAAATTCTTTAAGCATCCACACACAACTTCATGGGTTCTTCCTAAGCACTTGCTCTAGGGGACATCTCTAGCACTACACAAAGTCACAAACACCTTCGATGCATTTGTTCTTACGAGGTTCTTAAACTTAAGAACTAGTTCTTATGTAGTTTATTATTAGAGCAATTTTTATAAGTGACAATTTTTATAGGAATCACTGCTTATATAGGAACCCTTTTTAACTATTTTTTAAGAATTGTGATACAATTATAGGATACATTTTAAGTTCTTATATCAGAGGACATATCTTATGAGAGGAAGGTATCTTATGTGAGAGTAAGAGGGTTAAATCTGGACCGTATAACCATATATGAATGGTCAAGATTTAATGTTATGTGACTTTTTAAAAAAGTCATGTGACTTTTTAAAAAAGTCACATGACCTAGTGTGTTTTAATTTTGACCATTCAAACAAGATCTAGTGGTCAATATTTGTTCCTCTCACTCTCATATAAGATAAACACTCTCACTAGATATATTTCCCTTATATCATGTTACATTGGAAGACCCACCAAAATTTGGTTAAATAACTCAACTATAGTTAAATCATTATGTGTTAGGGAATAAATGTATATGGCTAACATTGTCCTTGTTTTCTCAAATCTCAATCATCTCAAGTTGTTTGAGTTGGAATGTATGTTGCACATTGTCGAGTGTCTCGTAAGAGCGCCTAGTAGTACATAATAATCTTTTTAACGTTATGTGTCCAATGAATGTATTTTGTACCTTCCAAAGCTCATGCTTCCACTAGAAGTGCCTATAAACAGAAAAAATTTGTAAAATCTAAGAAGATAAAAACAACTTCCCCGAGATAAGCCATGTTGTTTAAATCGCCATTCATTCTTATCATATAATAAAAAAAATCTGTTCTGATTTGTTGGTTACCAAAGAGAAAACTAGGAGATTATCTTTCTGTTATGATCCTGTATATATATCACAATCTTTTAGTCTTTTTAAATTGAAAACCTCTCAACTCTAGCCTTGTTTAAATTCAAACTAACTCCTTGTTTGTGTGTAACTCTCAGATTAAGTAATGCAAATACCCCACGTTGCTTAATCATTTTTTTTTTTATCCTAATGGCTTCTATTTCCACCACATCTGACACCACCAATCCTTTCTCCACCTCTATACCATGATCATACACACATAGCACACACAACTGAATAAAGTTGAGAATGACTACCTCTCTTTCTCCACAACAACCTGAGGCTTTGCAAACTAACCCTCAAGTTTTAACCACATTTGAAGGTGATGCCATTAAGTTAACAGAAATCAATGAAAGTGTTCACGGAGAGAAGGACATAACAGTGACATGGGAGAATCTGTGGGTCTCTGTTTCAAGTGGAAAGAAAAAGAAGCCAATTCTGCAGGATCTTACAGGTTATGCTAGGCCAGGAAGGATTCTGGCCATAATGGGCCCTTCAGGATGTGGAAAATCTACACTTCTTGATGCTTTATCAGGTGATTAGTAACACACTCTACTGTCTAGTGTTTACAATTTATATATTTGGATAGTGGTGATGCCATTTACAATTTATATTTATAATAGCAAGTTGGTGACTCACCAACTTGCTATTATGCTGATTGCTGAGTTATATATCCTTTTTGTGTATTACAATTTACAACCATTGCTTTTAAAGGTAATTTAGAGCATTTTTGGATAAATGTGTGAAGTTTTCAATACATTTATAAATTCTTTATGCGAGTTAATTGTTAAAAAATCAATTGTACAGGTGTTTGGTCATGGGAAATAAACACTAGCAATATTTTTTTCTCAGGAGAAAAAGAAAAGTTTTAGAAGACAAAAGTTTTTTTTTTTTTTTTGGTCAGTATCTATTACTCTTCTATGCTAAAATAATTTAGTATAATTGGGAGATTTTGTTTGATATTATCTGTATATATCTAGTTATATAAATGTCATGCTTAGCATATGATTCAAACAATGTTGCAGGAAGATTGAGCACAAACATGAACCATACAGGGAAGATTCTAATCAATGGCCAGAAACAAGCACTGGCCTATGGCACATCAGTAAGAGACCATTCCCAAAAGCTACAAGACCTTAAAAGAAAAACTAGCAATTTTTTTGTAGGAAAAGAAAAACTAGCAATTTTTTTGTAGGAAAAGTATTTGTTGTTTTAAAAAGGAGATTTCTTAACCTCTTTACCACTACCATGTGAAATCAGGGCTATGTAACTCAAGATGATGCTATGCTGTCAACTTTAACCACTGGGGAAACTTTATACTACTCAGCTCAGCTCCAATTTCCAGATTCCATGTCCATAGCAGAGAAGAAGGAACGAGCAGATATTACACTGAGAGAAATGGGTCTGCAAGATGCCATCAACACAAGGGTTGGAGGGTGGGGTTCTAAAGGCCTCAGTGGGGGACAAAAGAGGAGACTTAGCATTTGCATTGAGATTCTAACACGACCAAGACTCCTCTTCCTTGATGAACCAACTAGTGGACTTGATAGTGCAGCTTCCTATTATGTTATGAGTAGAATTGCATCTCTAAATCTAAGGGACGGAATTCGAAGGACTATTGTTGCATCCATCCATCAGCCTAGCAGTGAAATTTTTGAACTTTTCCATGACCTTTGTCTTCTGTCTTCTGGTGAAACAGTATATTTTGGTCCAGCCTCTGATGCAAATCAGGTTAGGAAATAAAATTCTTAATTCCTTATAAAGAAGCACACTTTGATTTGAAGTTGACAAGATACATGGTGACACTTGGATTTGGTGCAGTTTTTTGCTTCAAATGGTTTCCCTTGCCCAACTCTCCACAATCCTTCTGATCACTACTTAAGGATCATAAACAAAGATTTTGAGCAGGTACACAAATTCTCAACTTTGGTTATTTTGGAGGAAAACATCAATTTATTTTCCAAAATTGACACTATCAGCCTATTTGATCCTTGACATTATATATAAAAAAGTAAATTTCGTGACTAATAATTTGGTCCTTGACACTAATTTTTTTTGTCCTGTATCATTAAATACAAAATTGATTAGTGGTAGTGTGGTTCCAATTTCGGGGACTAAATTAATGTTTTACTTTTTGACAGTCTGTCTTGTAATTAAGAAAATGCAGCCAAAATACTCAAAGTTAATTGATTCATGTTATTGTTCTTATTGTTTCTAGGATGTTGAAGATGGCTTTGGTATGGGAGTAACTGCAGAAAAAGCAATTGATACCCTTGTAAAGTCTTATAGATCGTCTCAAATTAGAAAACAAGTTAAAAAAGAAGTGGATAAAATAGGTGAAAGTGTAAGTTTCGTGTTTCACTCCTCCCACCATGATTACAAAATCACAGAATAATTTCACAAACCCAAAGACTTGTATACACATGAAATACTAACTTTTGCATGAGTGCAGGATTCTGGTGCAATAAGGAAGCAGAGGATTCATGCTGCATTTTCCACTCAATGCCTTGTTCTTATAAGAAGATCTTCCTTGCAATTGTTTCGTGACATAAGCAATTACTGGTTACGTTTAGCTGTCTTTATTGTAATAGCTATAAGCATTGGCTCTATCTTCTATGACATAGGCACAAGTAATGGATCTATTCAGGTAACAATTAAGATAGATAATAAGCATAGTGCTTAGCTTTAATGAACAAACTTGACGAGTAATACATGTGTTTCAGGGGAGAGGTTCGCTGCTCATATTTTTTGTTTCGGTTCTGAGTTTCATGACCCTTGTTGCTGGATTCTCTCCACTTTTGGAGGAAATGAAGGTAAACTTTCTGTCATTTTGTGCCATATTTTAAGATAATCTAATCAGTAATGTAGCCTTCTTTTCTAGAGTAAACTACCGTTTTTGTCCCTGAAAGTGTAATGCATTGTCAAATTAGTTTCTGAAATTAAGGAAATTCTAAATAGGTCTCTGAAATTTCCAATTGTTTCATTTAAGTCCCTAAACTTGACCACAATGTTATTTTGGTCCTTAAACATGTGTTAATATTATCAATTAAGACATACATATTTTTTTGAATTTTGGTCAAATATGATTGACGGATTGCACTTTCAAAGACTAATGTGACAGTTCTATACACTTTCAGGAACTAAAATAGTGATTTTCTCACATTTCTAATTGAAAATGTTTCTTTGTATCATGTCAGGTATTTGAACGAGAGAGATTGAACGGGCACTATGGTGTCACGGCATTTCTCATAGGCAACATATTCTCTGCTGTTCCTTACATGCTAATGATCTCTCTTATTCCTGGAGGAATAGCATACTACCTTTGTGGAATGCACAGAGGACCAGAACGCTTCTTCTACTTCGCTTCTTTGCTATTTGCCATAGTGATGTGGGTTGAGGGCCTCATGTTGGTTGTTGGGAGTATCTCCCCAAATTATATAATAGGCATGTTCCTTGCTGGTGGAGTTGAAGGACTCATGATCTTAACAGGTGGATTCTATAGACTGCCAAATGATCTTCCCAAACCACTATGGAAATACCCTTTATACTATATTTCCTTCCTCAAGTATGCTTTCCAAGGATCATTCAAGAATGATTTTGATGGCTTAACATTTTCTATAGACATAGTTGGAGGAGGCACCAGAACCATGAGTGGTAGAGAAGTACTAGCTGACTCATGGCATGTGGAAATGGGTTACTCTAAGTGGGTTGATCTTGCTATCATGTTTGGAATGATTGTTCTGTATCGAGTTCTGTTCTTGGTCATCACCAAGTGCAAGGAGAAGCTGAAGCCTTTTGTTGCATCAATTAGTGCTAGAAGAGCATAAATTTTCACTAGAATCAGTGATCACTAAAAAGTGAAGAAACTGAAGCCTTCTTGTTGCAACTATCAGTGATCACTAAAAAGTGTTCACTAGAACTAGAGAAAACTAGAATTAATGATTCCTAGAATGTGAAGTAAATACTCAAATTGCCTGATGACAAATGTGGCAGTGAATATGTTGATTTAACAAATTTGTCATATAGGGTGGTGTTTGAAATTTATGTTAGTTTAACAAATTTTTGTTTGTAATAATTGTTTGATTACTTTATTGGTTCTGAAATTATTTGAGAATTTTTAAGTAGGTCTATAAATTAAAAAGTTTCTAATTGGGTCTTTGATTATGTAATTTTTTTTTAATTGAGTTCTCCAAGATCCGTTTACAAATTGTTATCTCCCATGAAGATTTCCTTATTCTCTCTTTATCATAGACTTGAAAGCGCAAAAAAATAAATAAATGACAATATATCGTGTTTTTAAAAATGGTTAGGATCACCAGTAGCTCGAAACAACTCCATGGGCTTTTTTACGTAACATGTATATTTTACTTTTGAAAACACTCATGAACAAAAAATGAAAAAAAAAGGTGTTATTGAAATATTCCTTATTCCCTCTTTTATCAGAGACTTGAGAGCGCAAAAAAAGAAAAATGACAATTTACGGTGTTTTTTAAAATTACTAGGACCACCAGTAACTCGAAACAACTCTATGGACTTTTTTACATAACATGTATATTTTGCTTTTAAAACACTCATGAACAGAAAATGAAAAAAAAAAAGGTGTTATCTTCCATGAAATATTCCTTATTCACTCTTTATCAGAGACTTGAAAGCGCAAAAAAAAAAAAACAAAAAACAAAAAAGACAACTTATGGTGTTTTTAAAAATTGCTAGGACCACCAGTAGCTCCAAACAACTCCATGGGCTTTTTTACATAACATGTATATTTTGCTTTCAAAACACTCATGAACAAAAAATGAAAAAAGAAAGGTTTGATCATACAATTTTTTTTTACTTCATATTGATTGCTGCTTACATAGGCCTTCAGTCTTCCTCACGTTCACATTTGAATTTTTTTTCTCATAAAGGGATGAAATTCATTTTCCTAGCATGCATTTGGTATATGCTCTTATGCTTTTTAAATTTTTATATCAACTGAATAGTTTAACAAGTTAGAAACTAATTTCAAATATATATATATATATATATATATATATATATATATATATATATAATTTTAAAATTCAAAAATGCTCCTAACAAGCATATGGTATATCATCTTATACTCTTAATATCAACCGAACAATTAAACTTTTCTTATCTCTTTTAATCTACTGTTTTCAACATTTTTAGTTCTAAATTGAATTTGAATATTTTTTAAAAAGAAATTGTCAATAATTAAAAATAAAAATATATCACAAAATAAATTATTTATCATAAATCTAAAATATAATTTGTATGTTAAAAATATTTATTTATCACACATTTTAATTATAATATAATTTATATAGTTAGAAATATTTAATACAATTTTAATTAATTATTTGGTTCCTATATTTGCAAATTTTTTCCCTTTTATGTCTTGTTTGGTAGAGAGAAGAGAAACAAACTACATGGAAATATAAGGGGTGAGTGGAAATATGTAAGAAACGAAGTAGAAATTAAAAATGGTTGGTTGAAGAGAAACAGAGAAGAGATAAGGAGAGAGATAGAGAGAAAAGTGAAAATAGGTAAGAAATAATAAAGTGGATCCCGCCAATTTCAAAATTATTTCTTATTTGACTCTCACTGTGAAGCACCACCAACTTATTTCCATCCACCCAAAATTATTTCTATCTTCTATACTAAACAAGCGGTTAGTCCATGTACTTAAAAATATATCCTTTTAATCCTTACACATACCATTTTAATTTGTTTTAGTCCCTACACATATCATTTTAATTCATTTTAGTCCCTACAACAATGACTAAAAGGGAAATGTGGTACATGTAGAGACTAAAAGGGAGTGTTTTTAATTACGGGACTAAAAGAAACCGTTCTTGTAACTATAGAGACTAAATGAATAATTAAACCCTTAATAAATTACTTCAATGAACTATAATATCTTATATACTTAATTTTTTAATCATAACCTCATGAAAAAATTGACAATTAACATAGTTAATTTTAATAAAAAAATACACAACATATTAAAAAATTTAAAATTAGACTTAAATATATTTTTAGTCCATCAAATATGGGTCATTATTTTTTTAGTCCTCCAAATTTGAAATTACTTTTTTTAGTCATTGAAATTCGCAAAATGCTCTTTTTAGTTCCTTTGCATAGTGTGAGCCAAACAGGGAATAAAATAATCGCAATTTGTAACGACTTTTGATTGTTAGAATTTGATTTTCTATTTTAAATTTTAAAGTACGATGTCTGACAGTTTAAAATTGCTAGAATCAAGTCAATAAAAAGAAATTAAAGCGGCACGCACCCAGTATGTACCTTGAGGCATCACAATTCCAATGTCTTATGTGAAAGAATCAGATTAAAAAAATTGAACTCCTGGAAGAAAAAAAAATTAATAATCTAATTGTTTGACAAGATAATTCCACACGAGGGAGAAAAAAAATAATAATCTTCTCTAGGAAAAAGTAAAAAAGAGAGCTCTTTCACAGACATTGTTGGCATTGCTATGTATATACATAATCAAGTAGACGGAATACTATTTACACATCGTCAGTAAGACAACGATTATATTCATAATATCTTAGATGTTCAAAGCCAGGTACTACTGAGAAACTCCAAACATAATTACCAAACACTATTGGTCACCCTACAAGTGAAGGGCGAAAAAGAAAATTCACAGAAACTCTTAATCTCTGAGATAATCTTTTGCTAATATATCTTTGTATGCCCACCCAAGTTTGTCCAAGAACGCTTGAACTACTTCCTTCATGGCTAAGTTAAGTTGGGTATTAGTTGTGATGGATCAAGAGGATATTGAGTGATTGGATTAAACTTAGCCACCTATAAATTAAAGAAACTGATAAAATCTAAAAAGATTCAAAACACCTTCCCCCTTGAAGAAGCGATGGTTGTTTAAATCGCCGTACAATCTTATCATAAAATTAAAAATTGCTCTGATTTGTTACCCAAAGAAGAAGATAGGAGATTATTAGTACTTAGCTTATCACATTTTGTTGGTCTTGTTTAAATTCAAAATCTCTCATCTATAGCAACAAGTCAACGTAACAACTTATTGTATCTCTGTATATTTGTGTAACCCTTCAGATTAAGTAATAAAAATACCATTTATAATATTTCCTCTATATATTGATGGGGGAATGCAGACAACAATAATAGAATTACAATAATAAAGCAATAAGCAACTAAAATAATATCTCCTAACTTGCAAGAATCTACAATGAGCACAAAAAAAAAAAAAAAATAGAAACTATAAAACTCACAAGAGACACCAAGATTTTTAATTTGGAAAACCCCTCAATAAAAAGCACGGGTCGTCCAAACCAAAGAAATAGCTCCAGTACTATGATCAATAAAGGGTACAAAAGAGTCTCCTACAAGTGCACAAATAGTGCAAATGAGAAACAAGAAGATGAAAAGACCCCAAAAATAGAGAGCTTGTACTGAGAACATGTTTTCTCTTGCTCTAGACCTCCATTTGACAATCCAACCATTGAAAATAATGTATCACATCTTCTGAACCTACTTTTCAAATTTAAGCACAATCCAATGGTGAACGAATTTCTAGTTGTGATTGGATCTCGGTGAATATGCAAGATGACTCTTTCTCTTCTATTCTCTCTCTAGTGCTTGTTATTCTCACTCAAAATAATGAGTCTCTCTTAACCCTAACCTAACCCTTCTTCACTTAATCAAGTGAGATATAATGGACTTACATATTTGGGCCTTTTCTCCACATAGGAAAGGAGCCCAAAACCCAACAAATCTACCTCTCACGACTATGTGGAGATAACCACCAAAACTGGCAATCTCAAAACAAACTTCAAACTTCCTTCTTGGTAATGCCCTAGTCATCATATCAGCACCATTATCATGTGAATTTTAGCCAACTCCAACAACTTAGCATCCAAAGCATCACGTATCCAATGATACCTTACATAAATAACAACTAATAACAACCATTAGATCAAGATTAAATAATAGATCATTGAGATTAAAATCCAATTATAAACACTTCTTATGAGACTACCAATGTTGTCGTCACTACCACTACCATTGTCACTATCATTACCTACTTCCTCTCCCACTATCACTCCTCACAATCCCCTATGCCATTGTCATCGCCACCACCACCACCAAAACCACCGTCATTGTTGCCACCACCCTCACTACCATTGGCGGCATCGCCACCACAACCCCTTGTCACCGTTGCCCCAACACCACCACTATCGTCGCCATCACCATCACCACCATTGTCGCCATCCCCCACACCCCTTGGCCACCACCGCCTCAACATCGCCATAATCATTTCCACCACCACTACCACCACAATCATTGCTTTCTCAAAGGTTCTCTCTCACTCAGAGAAAAGTAAACTAAAGATAAAAACTATAGGTCTAATTAAAAGATAAAAGATAAAAGATAAAACTATTGCCTCCTTCTATTTATAGGCTTCTTAGGCCTTCTATCATGTGAGTTAGGCTTTTAAGTTAAGCGCGACTGTGCATAAATGAAGCACAATCGTGCTTCATTTCCAAAGCAGAACCCTTTTTGCACACTCCGTGCTTGGGATGTAGGGGCTGGAAGGGATGCACGGTCGTGCTTCTTATCTTGGGGCTATTTATTAACTCTTTTGGGCCCTTTCTGCTCTCTTGGAGTTCTCCTAGTCCTGCAACAAATTAGCACTCAATTAGGCAAAATCAATTAATTATAGTGCAAATAATAGTCAAAATGGTGCAAGAAATCCCATTAAAATCATCACAAAAATGGGGTTTATCAATGTGAAAAATTAATGGGTTGCCAACGTCGTTGTTATGTCGTCAGTTAACGTTGCTACTTGACAGCAGAAACTAAAACAAAAAATTTTAAATTTTACAGGGTCTAAAACAAAAAAATAGTATTTAAAGGACTAAAATAAAAAAACACCCTATTTTATAGGGACCAAAAGGTTATTTAAGCCATTATTTTTTAACTTTATCAATTTAATATTTAAAAAACATTTTAATACTAGATAATAATGCAACAAAAAATAATACAAGATAATAAGCTACAGATAGAAATATATGCTAAACATGTGGTATGATATTGTGATATCTATGTAATTTTAATTTTTCTATGATATATATATATATATATATATATATATATATATATATATATATATATACACGTAAACGAATTATTCACTAGCTATTAATGTTGAACTTGTAAAGTTTAGGCTAGGCTAATTTAAATAATCGAGCTCAATTTCAAGCTTGAGTTTGTTTATTTAATTCAACAAATGAGCTTGATCCAACATTTAAGGAGTCGAGATCGAATAATTCACAAATAACTTGGCTTATTTACATCCCTAGTGAGGTCGTGTTTGGTACCTTAGGCATTATGATAGAATAACATTATAACGAACATTTTAAATTCAATGGAGAGCACTACAATACTAATTAATAATATGAGAAATTACCAACAAGTTGTTGGTCTGAGTGAAACTGAGCTCGATCCCTTTAAACAAAGTCTCGAGTTCGAGTGTGAATGGAAAAAAAATGTGGTTGAGAGGGGGGACTCCACTAAAGGTGGCCAGCCAGGTTCCACGGTGGAAATTAGTCATCAACAAACCTGGTGAATACTCCACACCAATGTCATGATGACTAAAAAATAATATGAGAAATTATATTAAAAAAAAAATAGCACTGTATGTAGGGGTGTAAATGAACCGAGCCGAGTACTAAAAATTTTGGCTTGACGTGTGAAAAAAATGAGTAGCCCAAACTTGGCTCATTTATTTAAACAAGCCTAATTAAAAGCTTGGACTTGGCTTGTTTAAAAAAAATTAAATTTGAGTTTGGCTCGTTTAATTCATTTATGACTTAATTATTTTTTAATTTGCAAAAAATTCTTAAATTATTTTTTAACTTTATCAATTTAGTATTTAATGAAACATTTTAATACTAGATAATAATATACAAATAAAAATAAGTGCTAAACATGTGGTATGATATTATGGAATCTATGTAATTTTAATTTTCTACGATATATATATATATATATATATATATATAGACACACACATGAGCTATTAATGTCGAACTTTTAAAGTTTGAACTTGACTCATTTAAATAATTGAGCTCAATCTCAAGCTTGAGTTTGTTTATTTAACAAGCTTGAGTTTGTTTATTTCTTTATTATTTTTAATAAATAATTTATTTTTCCTAATAAACATTATTATACAAAATATTATTTAATATTTTAAATTTAGATAAGATTGAAAAATAAACTAAAAAGGAAGGTTTGAACATTAGGTTTATATCAAAATGCCAAATTACATAAAAAAAAGTAATCTATAAAGATTTTAACAAATAAATCCTAAATGCTTAGAATCCCATTTATAAGGTCATTTGGTATTGAGATAGTGTATAAAATAATCCAAGATTTTTATGTCAGACTTATCATAATCAACGTAGGGGTATTGATGCAAATTATGCAATCATAGATTGTATATATCTTTAAATATATTTATAAATACTTGCAAAGGGAAATATATATGTTGGGTTCCTTCTCATTCCTTTGTATATGTCATATGCTTATGATTCAAGTTGCAGCTTTAGGCGCCCTTAACATGTTCAAATATGTTGCGGAGAGATTGCGTTTTTCTAGGACTACTTTTAACATTTTCCTTAATCCTTGAGTTAGATAAAAATCATGCTTATATTAATTCTTATTGGAGAAAAGCTTTGTGGGTACCTTACATGAAGGTCAGTGAAGATTTCATTCTAATAATGCATAAACTACTCATGAAAATAGCCTTGGTTGTAGTCCATTATACCTTTACATGGTCCCTCTTTATTCATTCACCAGTACGTGGCCATCAAGCAAGGAAGAATAAATTCTATACATATATTTGTTTCTGTTTAAAGAATCCCACAGTCAGTTTGTTATACAATTATGGATGAGTACAGTTATCATGTAAACAATGATACTTGAAACAAAAGAAGTACACAACATTAGTAATTTAGTTCATGATACCTAGAAGAAAGAAATATGCAAGTAAGCATGGACTCAGACGCAAAATTACTCCACCCAAATTTATATGGAGATAACTACACTCTTAAGTCTCAATTTCAATTCCAATATAAATTTTAAGAACATCTATATCTATATCCATATACTGATAAAAAAAAAAAAAAAGGCATCTATAGGTAGGTACTAATGATAACAAACTTGTGAACAAAAGGCATTTGTTTCTTTCACCTCCTCCGGCTGGGAGCTTCCAAATTTATAAAGGATTCCTTTCACCTGGAATGAACAAAAGGCATCTGTTATCTAATAAAGAGAAGGAAACATGTATTCTTTAAAAAGTTCTCTTCTCATGTTGCTATAATAATAATAAAATAAAAGATATCCAACAACTAATTTTTTTCATAAACTTCATTTAAATTAAAGGCAAAGAATTTTTTTTCCATCTTCCACCCCAGAATGAGCTGTTGGTTGATCAAGCAATGGGCCGTATACCATGGTTATTTAATATTGAAAAGAAAATATAAGAGAAAGAAATTTTGAAGGAAACAAAATATAATAACTTTTTATACATCCACAGCCACAGTTAAAGTAAAAAAAATGTAAACATCAAGTTACTAAAAGTATCAATTGCCATAAATTAGACTAAAATGGAAAAGAATGTTGATGAATTTGTTAGTGGAACAACAAACTCCATTGACTCACTGCAAAATATATTAGTAAGCAAAGTAAGACATTAAAAAGAGAGATAATAACATAATATAAGTTAGATATAAAAAACCAATCCAGATTTGTCATACCTGCACAATGGAATTCTTAATTAAACTCATACCCTTTATATATACTGTCTTTCTAATAAGGTTGCAAAAGACAATGGAAATTAAATAGAAGAGAATAAAAGAAATATTACAAACAAATGAAATCTAACCCTACAATATAAACAAAAATAACGTTTTATATGAAACGGTGAAAAATTAGATAATTTGGTCCTGGCCCTCTTCTTTATGCAATTTTTTCCCCAAAATATTGTATACGTGATAAAAAAAAATCCCCAAAATCCAAACAATTAGAAACCAAGCACTAATCTTTTTTGGTTAATCAAACACTTCGAATAAGTGTTTTTAATAAAAAAAAATCTCAAAAACAATAAAAACGGATTAGTAACAAAAAATTGGATAGAGATAAAAAATACTAAAATATGATAAAAACATACCTTTTTTGACTTTGAGATAATTTTGAAAAGATTTCTATAGTTGGAGATAACCCAAAAATATTTACCTATTACCGGAAGAAAGAAGCAAGCATTTAGAAAGAAGCATTTTGTTAACAATTAACAAAAGCACAAAAAGGAAACAAAAATAACAGTAAGAAAGAAGAAAACGTTAATAAAGAGATAAAAAAGCAAAGTAGAAGAGAAAAATTAGAGTTTGAGATGTGCTATTGGCAAACGGTTTTCGCCAATAATTTAAGTAATGGGTTTAAACAATTGCTTAAACCAAGCGTTTAGAATTGCAATCAATTTGGGATGGGCTGCAGAATTTGAAAAGTTTGTTTATCTTTATCAAATAGGTTGTTAATATTTCTTTGATATCTATATTGACTGAATTAATGTGTAGGAGAGAGAAAGGGAAGATGAAAAGATAAAAAGTCATGTAATATGTACAAATCTTAACAACTATTAACAACTAATAGGAAAATGGGTCATGTATTAGCATTTGTTGCATACCAACTGGTTTGCATTTGGGAATTAGAATTTGTTGTATATCTGGTGCATTTATTATGTTGGTATTTGTTACTATTCCCTCTGTTTCAATTTATATGACGTTTAAAATTTTGGCACAGGTATTAAGGAATGAAATTAATTTGTTGAATTTCCTAGAAAATATTAGAAAACTTCCTAATATACCATTTATCTCTCTAATTAATTACTCATTATACACTACTCCCACCAAGTATTGATTGAGGGTAATCATGGAAAAAAGTATTTAATGAAGCATTGGTTTTATAAAATGACATCTATTTTGGAACAAATTTTTTTCTCTAAAACGTCATATAATCTGGAACGGAGGGAGTAGTTTATTACTTGGGCATTTGACAATTGGAAATTGGAATTTGTTGCATTTATTAAGTTGATAATTTGTTGCTAGTTTTTTTTATTACTAATTACTAATTAATAATTAATAATTATTATACAATTGTGTATTATTTAATGTAATTTTACAATTGTACCCACAGTTTGGGCGGAAAAATGGTTACTCCATACTTCTTTCCTTTTATAAATTAATAAGATGTGGAGATTAATTTGAACCATATTATTAAGTACTTCCTCCGGATTGAAATATAAGAAAAATAAAAACTGAATTACATCCTTTAAGAAAATTAGTTAGCATCATTTAATTTTGATAATCTCAATAAAAAGATTAACTTATTTTCTAAAGTAGCTTTTACATTTAATTGCATAGGACAAAAAAAGAGAAGGTGGTTAAAAATAAAACTCTAATTAAATGAAGAGTATTTTAGAGATGATATCATTTTTTTAGGAAGAGATGGTATCATTAAATAGGAGAGAATTAGTTAAAATTTATTTATATTTTAATTCATCATTCATATAATTTTTTTTTCTTATATTTCAGTAGGAAGAAAGTAATACTTGATAATTTCTTCGTGATGAGACTAATAACCGTATCTCTGACACGTAATATAGGACATTGAAATAACGCGCCACATTTATGGATGGAGTCACTTGTCATTTCTTGAGTAGGTCTGTCCAATTGTTAACTGCGGTTTTCGATCTACTCATTGAATATTCAAACGGAGTAGTGGACAAACTACATTAACTCTCCTACAAAGTACGAGAGTCTTTCCTTATTGAATATATTTGGGTTCCACCACGTTAACCAGTGCCGAATCCTCTTTAATAATCTTTAATAAAAATCCAAAATTATTATTTTTTATTAAAAAAATATTAGTTGTATTTTAACCAAAATAGTATCGCAATGGGTTGCTTTTCTTACAGAAATTCATTTATAAATAATCACATCTGATCAGGATGTACTCAAATCAATCTAATGGACATGGGAGAAAAGAATGACATTTCTGTGACATGGGAGAATTTGGAAGCTACTGTTACAAATGGAAAGAATAGAAAACCGATTCTGCATGGGCTCACAGGTTATGCCTTTCCAGGGAGGCTTTTGGCTATAATGGGTCCTTCAGGCTGTGGCAAATCCACACTTCTTGATGCTTTAGCAGGTGATTACTCATTAGTAGTTAGTTTACTGCAATTTATGCACTTGGGGTGTGGCACCGTTACATGTATGTGACTAAGTTTATATGAGTCTAATAGAACGTGCCTAACTAACTAGCATTCTCGTCATTCTTCATGCATGTATTATGATTTATAGATCACACTAACTATTCATGTAGTACAGTGTAATCAAAAGTTTCTTTTTGTTTGTTGTAGTTGGAAGCTAGTCCTAGTTATAATGAAATGAATTAGTTTGGATAAATTTCTCCAGCAATATTTTTAGGAAGCTCCCATATAATTTCTTTTATTTTTTTTATTTATTTTCATAAAAGTGTTTTTGGATAAACTTATCTAGGCATATAACAATTATCATATGATTCAAACAATTAATGATGCAGGAAGATTGACATCAAACATAAAGCAAACAGGGAAGATTCTAATCAATGGCCACAAGCAAGAACTGGCATATGGAACATCAGTAAGAGAACATCCTCAAAAGCTTAATTAATGTCCTGAAAATAACTAGCATATCCTTTTAGTAGAGAATAGAATATATAATTGTAAAAAAGGAGTTCCATTAACCCTTCTCCTACAATCTGCAGGGCTATGTAACACAAGATGATGCTATGCTGTCATGTCTTACAGCTGGGGAAACTTTATACTACTCAGCTCAGCTACAATTTCCAAACTCCATATCTGTAGCAGAGAAGAAGGAAAGAGCAGATATGACACTGAGAGAAATGGGTCTGCAAGATGCCATCAATACAAGGGTTGGAGGGTGGAGTTCTAAAGGCCTCAGTGGGGGACAAAAGAGGAGACTCAGCATTTGCATTGAGATTCTAACACACCCAAGACTCCTCTTCCTTGATGAACCAACTAGTGGCCTTGATAGTGCAGCTTCCTATTATGTTATGAGTGGAATTGCAAGTCTAAATCAAAGGGATGGAATTCAAAGGACTATTGTTGCTTCCATCCATCAACCTAGTAGTGAAGTTTTCCAACTTTTCCATGACCTTTGTCTTCTGTCTTCGGGAGAGACAGTATATTTTGGTCCTGCCTCTGATGCAAATCAGGTTAGGAACAAAATAATTATAAAAGAAAAAAAAAAAAAAAACATATTGTTGATCTGATACATATTTAGTGATGCTTTTCATTCGGTGCAGTTTTTTGCTTCAAATGGTTTTCCTTGCCCACCTCTATATAATCCTTCTGATCATTACTTAAGGATCATCAACAAAGATTTCAATCAGGTACATGTGCAAACTTTGAGTCTCGCTAGTGTTTATATATGTGGATGCTTTTGGGCACTTAGGTGGTGTTATATGTTGTAGATAATTAAATAAAAAGTGCGAAGTTGCAGTTGAATATTTGAAATTTGATTGATTTGTTAATTTTCAGGATGCTGACGAAGGAATTACCACTGAAGAAGCAACTGATATACTTGTCAGTTCTTATAAATCGTCTGAAATTAGAAATCACATTCAGAATGAAATCGCAAAAATAATTGAAAGCGTAGGTTTCATATTGCATCAATTTTAGGCTATATATTAATCACAGAACACTTTCCAAACTCAATAACCTTTAATGTATATAATATATAATACTACCTCTGTCCCTAAATAAAAAACTCTTTTCTAAAAAAAATTTGTCCCTTTATATAAGATTTCTTTCAAATTGTCGCTTGCATTATTTTTTTTTTTTATCAAAATATCCTTAATCACTTTACAATAAATGTTATAAATTAATAAGATAAGTACATCCTCTCTCTTATAAAGATTAGAGAACATGACTAACACTCATTAATTAATTAGGTATAAAGTAATTAAGTGGAAAGAGAGATGATAAATCTCAATAATTGTAAGGGTAATTTTGGAAAAATAATACAAATTGTTAACAAATTTAATGTTATTAACTAAATTAACCAACTTTCTTAAAAGGTGTGAATTAATTAAAAGAGTCTTATGTTTAGGGACGGAGATAATATATACCAATGAAAGATTAACTAACTTTTGCACGTGTTTAGGATTCCGGTGCAGTTGGGAAGAAGAAGATTCACGCTGCATTCATTACTCAGTGTCTGGTCCTTATAAGAAGATCTTCACTGCAAATTTATCGTGACATAAGCAATTATTGGTTACTTCTAGCTGTCTTTATCGTAGTATCTGTAAGCATGGGCACTATCTTCTATCAGATTGACCCAAGTATGGATTCCATTCAGGTAAAATTGGAGTAAAATCTTATTTTCGCTCTTAAAGAATGAGACTGTCTTTAACCCAGATAAAAATGGAATTAAACAACTCATCACACTTGATTGATGTAATTTTTTTTAAGTACTTTAAGATGATTGGTTGATGGTTGTAGGTATTAATTGTATCAATCAAGTGTGATGTTTAATCTTCAAAACTTAAAATGTTTACTTGTTTTATCCATCAATTTATGTTAGCTTAATATTATTAACTTTATTAAAAGAATTTTTAAATTGTTAAGATAAAATGACATGCATGTGAAAATAAATCAAGTTATAATATCCTCATGCATGCTTCAGGAGAGAGGATCGCTGCTTTGTTTTTTCGTTTCAGTTCTGTCTTTCATGACACTTGTTGGTGGATTCTCTCCATTAATCGAGGAAATGAAGGTAAAATTGTTGTTTCATGACTTTCACTGCATTGTACTCCTGCACTTGACTTTGTATATATCCAAAGTAACTTGACACAACCTTTATTAATAGGGATACACGAGTAATGATAACCGTACATCACATTAATCCTTTGTTTGGTTTTTTGAGGGAAAGTTAGGTAGAAGAAAGAATTAGAAATCTGTTTGTTTTTTTTTTTTTTTTAAGGAAAGTTAGGTAGAAGAAATAATTAGAAAGAAAAAAAAAGAAAAAAAAAGAGTAGAAAATGAGATAATATTTTAGGTTGTTTGAGTGTATAAAAAGTAAAAGAAAAGAAAAAAGAAATATATATAAAATGACATAAAAATCCTAAACTAAAAAATAAAATGTATAATAAATTAGGGTACATTTATCTTTATATTCATTTAAGTTTTGCTTTATTATCTTTTTCTCCAAATTAGGAGGAGAGAATATTTGAATAGGTCCCACCATTGTTTTTTCTTTCCTCCATTGTTTTCTTGAATATCAAAATGAGGAAAAATTTCTTCGTAAATGTGTGGTATCTCTTTCTTTTCTCTTCCTCTTGTTTTTCTTCATTCCAAATATATAGGGTAAGAGAAAGATAGAAGGAAAGAAGAATCTATGGAGAAAGAAAATGATAGAAGCAATAAGTGATATCATAAAAAAAAAAAGATAAATAAGAAAAAATGAGGTAAAGATAAGATGGTAGATAAAATAGTGTATGTTGAATATTTTTTCTGAATATATCTAATTATCAAAGGGTGTTAGTTACTCTTAAAATGTAGCAATTAAAATGAAGGTAAACATAATACAAAAAAAAAAAAACTCAGAAAACTGGTCATTCACAACCAAATCATTTATGAGAGGGAACAAAGAAAAAAGAAAACAATTGCCTCCTAACACTTTGTTAAATCAGAATTTGGATACAAATGCCTCTCCATAACACCAATTGTTTCCTTTTACCGTGTCAGGTGTTTGAGCGAGAGAGATTGAATGGGCACTATGGTATTACAGCTTTTCTCATAGGCAACATATTCTCTGCTGTTCCTTACATACTATTGATATCAATGATTCCCACAGCAATAGTTACTTATCTTTCTGGATTACACAAAGGACTAGAAAACTTTGTATACTTTGCTTCTGTCCTATTTGCTATTGTGATGTGGGTTGAGAGCCTTATGATGGTTGTTGGGAGCATCTTCCAAAACTTTGTTATGGGGGTGATTGTATCTGGTGGAATAGAAGGACTCATGATTTTGACAAGTGGATTCTATCGACACCCAAATCAGCTTCCCAAACCATTGTGGAAATACCCTTTTTACTATGTTTCCTTCCTCACCTATGCTTTGCAAGGATTGTTGAAGAATGGATTTGAAGGCTTAACATTTTCTTCGGATGGTGCCAAAACAGTTAATGGTAGAGATATTCTTGCTCACACATGGCACGTGCAAATGGGTCACTCTAAGTGGGTTGATCTTGCTATCATGTTTGGCATGATTGTTCTGTATCGAGTTCTGTTCTTGGCCATCGCTAAGTGCAAGGAGAAAGTGAAACATGTTCATGTTGGCATTAAAAATGGTCCCCAAGCAAAAATTTTCTCCAGAACCAACATGGATCAATGAACTCTGAATAAGTGAAATGGATGATTATAATGTTGACTAAGGAGTCATTCAACTTCTGCTAGGGCTTATTAATTGTTATATTTCCATTAGTATTGTTTTTGGTGTACAAATGGTTACACTAAAGTTAAAACTTATGACCTCAAGCTTTACTGTCCAAATCCTTTACCACTGTGCCGATCCTAGTGGTTCATCCATTAGTATTGTTAAGCTTCTTTTAAAGTGAAAGACGGTATAAAATGGAAAAATAAGAATGTATCTTCTGTTAATTTAATGTTATTTTCAGATTACAACGTGTTACAATTTTACTTTAACATTTAGAGAAGGAAAATATCATATCCTTATATAAGAACATGTAATCATAGCCAATCTAAATTTGATATGTGTGTGCGCGTAACTTTTACTATTGTGAACGCATAGGATGCGTAGGTGAATTATGTGAGTATTTTTTTTTTTTTGGATTAAAAGTATAATTATAAATTTGATTTGATTAATTTTTCTGTAAATTACTATAGTGATCAACAAAGATGTCCAATGAATATAGATTTTTGTAATTTATAATTTACAATATGACTACAGAACAACAACAAATTGCAGTTCAACGTATTTCTCTATAAGAAAGAAGAAAAACATAACTAATTCAATTTATTTTGCAATATAGCAATTTATGGAAACCACTTACTAGTTCCATTTCTTTTGAGCTTGTTTTTGAGAGACGAATATTGAAACCATTTTCTAAATACTACAACCCTTAGTTTTCATTATTGTAGACTATGAATTTGTAGCTAGATCAAAGCCTACCGAGAAATATATAAACAAGTTCAAATTAATAAAATTATACTTGTGCAGTGGCAAACTGCAAATTCCTTGGCGCCTTAAAAACAGATGGGCAAACTGCAAATTCTTTCTTTCTAACATGACTTTTGTAGTGGGTCATATTTTCCGTGAAGGTAACACTTGTACAGATAGGCTAGCCTTGCACGGAACCTCTATACATGATATATACTTGTTGGTGGGATACTATCCCCAACTTCATAGAGCGTGAGTTCTATAGGAACAGAATTTTGATGCCTTCCTACAGGTTTAGATGATCCTGTTTTTGGCGGGTTTTTGTTTATCAATTTTTTATATATATTTTTAAATAGTTTAATTATTTATTTTTATTTAAATCTTAATTATAATAGTTTTTTTGAATATTTTTGTATTAAATTGTTAATTAATTTGTTTTTAAAATGGTTAATTTAAATTAAATATAATGTATTTGTTAATAAAAATGTTTAAAATGTTAATTATTTTGTATTAAAAATGTTAATTAATTGGTTTTCTATTTTTTTGTAAATAATTTTTAAAAAATTATTCTGATGAATAATAATTAAATTTTTTCCTTTTTTTTTTTTTAAAAAAAATCAATTGTTAAATGGGGATGAAATAGAATTTTGATGGTGTTTAAAATTTTTCATTATAGTAAGATTTTTCAGTTTTTTTTATTATTCATATGGAGTTTTTTGGTTTGAACAATAATGCATTACTGTTGTTTTCATATAGATGAATCCAATGGTACAACTTTTACAACTTAAATCGGTTTAGAAAAGGTTGAAAACCGAGTATGGAAACTTAAAAAAATTACTTTTTGCACTTTAACAATTTCTTGAGGATCAATTTTTGCATTTTTTGCTTATGAATATGATGTTATTTGGTATGAATAATAGTTCATTGGCATTGCTTTCATGTTGTTAAATGCAATTTTCACAAAAAAAAAAAAATGTTGATAAATGCAACGGTATAACTTTCACGAATATGTTTAAAAAGGGTTGAAAAAGAAATTCTAAAAATTACTTTTCCACTTAATAAACGCCTTTTAGATCTAACAATGAATGATTTTAAAACAAATTAATTAACAATTTAAAACAAAAATATTAAAAAAAACTATTATAATTAAGATTTAAATAAAAAATAAATAATTAAATTATTTAAAAATATATAGAAAAATTGATAAATGAAAATTAAAAAAAAAAAACCTGTTGAGAAATCGGTTTTGAAACAACCGATTTCTCACAGACAATTTATTTTTTAGAAAAAAAATTATACAAGAGAAATCAGTTTGTGGCCAACCGATTTCTCAATCTACACAGTAATATAGATTAGATACGTAAATAAAACGGGAGATGGGTTACTTGGGAATTTTTTTTGGGTTTTTGGGTTACATACGTAAAAAAGTCGAACATTGGAACTCGAAAAACACTTTCAAAATTCTTAAAAAGTTGCAGACTGGTCCGGGTCGAGAACTCACCGGTTTAATGGTCGAACCTGAAACCCATCCGGGTCACATCGATTCTTACTGGTTGAATGACATGCTCGATCCAACTTCCGGCTCGGACCGGCAACATAACCGGGTCCTAGTTGGACCGGTCGAATCGGCCAGTTCGAACCGATTTTTAAAACTATGCATGTAAGGAAAGGTTGTAAGGTATATAACTTGATTGGTATGATTGTTTAAAAAAAAAAAAAAAAACTCTATTGGTATGACATGCACTGCATTCATAGTTAACGATAATCCGTAATTTTGGTTCTCTATTTTAAAATAGAGACATTTAGTCCATCAATCTTGTAAAATATGTAATTTACCCTTAAGAGATTAATGTTGACCTTGACGTGACCTAAATATAGTGACGTCGCACAAGATTATTTATTTACTTTTTAATTATTTTAAATACTAAGTAGAATAATTAATGAAAAATATATTTTTAAAAAAAGGTAAAATCATTTATTTTAATGGCTAGGAGTAGTCGTGAGCCCTAATATGAAAATCACGAGCCTTAATAATTTATTTTAAACTAGTCCCATGCCAGTCAAACATATGTCACGTCATAGCCAACATTAATCTCTTACTGTCAATGTTTTTAATTTGATGGAAGGACAAAAATTATGAATTTTACAAAATGGGAGACTAAATGTCTCTATTTTAAAATATGGGGACTAATTAAAATTGTAGATTGTACAAAATAGGGAACTAAATGTTTCTATTTTAAAATACGGGACTAAAGTTGTGGATTGTGCAAAATAAGGGATCAAAATTACATTTAAGCCTATTTAATTGTCTCTTTCTGTTTGTTAAACAAATATGAGCCCAATTTTTTTTTTTTTTTTTGATTTTCATTTTTTGTCTTTCCTTTGTCTCATTGAAAAATATGAACACAAAAAAGAGCTTATTTCCTTTTTATTATTTTTTAGTTTAGTTTCTAAAGTGGGCTAGTCCTGACCCAAAGTTATGTATTCCTACTGAGAAATATATAAACAGGTTCAAATAAAGTTATACTTTCATATGAAGAAATGTTATAGGGTATAGAAACTTAATTTTTTTTTTATCAACAAAAGAAATATTTCATTGAAAGAGGATATGGGTACAAGAGGTACCCACCCTTACAAAGTTCCTATCCTCTAACCCCACAAAGAGAATTCCAATAAAAGTTTCTTATACATATGTACCCACCACTATCAATATTTAAAACAAAGAAACTAGGGCCAATTCATATCCAACTGCATGCCATAAATTAAATTCAATACCATGAAAGCCACCCCCGAACCAAAAAAAAAAAAAAAAAACTATATGTACCCCAAACTACCAGCTGGCACAACCCGTGGCAATTCCATTCCCAGAAACAATAGCATGGCCAACGTAGATGAATCCATCTTGCACTACCAAGTAGGTCACGCAAATATGAATTAGTTCCCAGCAGTCACATTGATATTAAAACAAGAACCTGGATTAAATGAAGCCCTTGGTGTGTGTAGCCTTTCAACCAAGATCAAATGGAGAATAAAATGTCCTGCATAATAGTTTCCCTGTCAAAAACAACTCCATTCAAAATACTACATTTATTTCTATATCTCCACACATTCCAAACCACTGCATTTGTGAACACTTAATTTTATCATTCTTCACCTTTTTGTTTGTATTTTATGATAATGACGAATCTTGTTTTCTATTAATTGCAATCCTACATTAATTGTTCACTTAAAATTTTTCCATGGAATTCTTGATACCTATGTGCTAAAATAGGGTGTGTTTTCATTTTTTGTTATCCTTCCAAAAATCATTTTTTTAGAGCAAAACATAATAACTATTCCGAAAGTAATTTTCAGAATATTTTTATTATTGTTGAATGCCATTAAGCTTTCCACCGCATTAGCAAAAGTAGATTGAGACAGAGACAAGTAGCGTGGTGTGGTTGCATGGGATGTGGTGTTACTCAATACTAGAAAGGTACCCGTGCGGGTCATTCTATTTTTATGCATATTCCTAATAAATATGTTTATTAAATTAAATATTTTTATTGAAACAAATATAATTAATTAATTAAATTTTCAAAAATGATAGAAAGAGTGAGAAAATGTATTTAAGTAGAGAATATATATTTGATTTCAGTATCATATATATTTTTATTTTATTTAAAATATTTATAAAATTATATGAGAAATTTATTACATATAAAAATTTAAAAAGGATTTAACTTTGGTTAAATTTAATTAATTTTTTAATTTTAAAATGTGAAATGATAAAATAATTCAATTATTTTACAACTATATTTGTAAATAAAAAACTATTAAATTTATAATATTATAATTTATAAACAATATTTGGAATAATTTAAAATATAAAATTAATTAAATTAGATGGAAACTATTAAAATTAATATTACTTAAAATAAATTATTATTTTAATTTCTAATAGACAATTTATATTTCATTAGCACTAATGTGATGTGTTATTATAGGTGTTTAATATTATCTTCGTCCCGTAAGAAAAAAATGTACTAAGTTACTAACTATTAAGTTATCTAATGTAGGTATTTTTTCTCCTTAATTAACATTATCATACAATAATAACTTTTTTTTTGCTAAGATCATACAATAATAACTAATTATAGCAAAGTATATTTGTTGTAACAAATACTTAAAAGACTAATATTTAATTTCTAAATCAACGGAATATTATTTATATAATTCACCTTAGATATTTAGCTTATTTATTTCAATGTTCAAAAAGTTACAACATTTCTATTTAGATTGACGTCTACTTAGCAATTATGGCAATTAACACAAACATAAAAACACTTCTCAGTAACGTGCTTATCAAAAAAAAAATACTTGATGGTATTACACCTTTTTTTTTTTGTAAAAAAATCTTTCAAAGATACTTGTGTGGTCTTTATCATAAAAATTATTAAAAAAATATTTAAGTTATAATATTATGGATAAAGAAGTTTAAAATTGTTTTGTAATAAAAATAAATTTAATAAATTGATTTCAATATATTTATTATATATTTAGATTACGTGTGCTTGAATTTAAAAATACTGTTAAAAAATAAATTTTAGTGTTAAAGAAGTAGCTTAAAATTATTTCTAATGAAAATATATTTAATAAATTAATTTTAATATATTTATTATGTATTCATGTAAATGTTTTTAACGTTATCATATAAATATTAATAAATAAAATATTCACATATAAAGTTATTAAATATAGAATCCAAATATTATTCTGTAATAAATATATATTAAATTATAATTAATTTGAATATGTAATTATTTAAATTTATCATTCATTTAATAAAAATAATAACATATTTTTATGTCATATTAAGCATATTATTATATTAAATATTTCAAGAATATAATTTTTTATAAATAAAAGATATAAAAGAGTAATATAATAAAAATATAAATAATATAATAATATAAATATATAAAAAGCATAAAATAATACATGCTCAAAATTAGTAACAGTTGCAATGATCAATTTTTCTTGTATAGATAATAGAAAAGAAAAAAAGAAAGAAAAAAGAAAATAAAACAAAAAACACAAAAAGGTAAAAAAAAATGAAAAGAAAGAAAAGTTTTGGAGGAAAAAAAATGAAGGAGAGAGTGACACTTGTCCCATCAAAAGTTGTGTTTTCTATTATATAAATAGATTATTGTGATTTTTTATATCCACGAGCCAAAAGTGCACCAATGCATACACCAATAAATCCATTAGCATACTACGGAGAGAACTGAAAAAAGATAAGACTAACTAAAGAATTACATATGTGATCCCCCGAAAGAATTCACTAATAGAATTTATCTTATTAGTTTATCTAAAAAAAAAATTATCTTATTACATGCAAATTTTTCGTTTCCATAAAGGCCTACCTGCATGTATAAACCACCAGCGGTTCAAAGATGCTCCATATACAATACTCGAACATGTGTACTGCAACCAATCCAAACCCAACGTTCTGTATCATAAGCAACTACTGATATAAACTAAGTGCCACAACCCTTTTTGTTGCTCCCCTAGTTATCTACACCTCCACGAGAAACATTTTAGCTGCTTCTTTATTTATTTATTTATTTTTACAAAATTGTGATTGCTCTCTCATGACAATTTAGCAGCTGCTATCACCCCAAGTTAACATACACCGTATATAAGCCGCACCAATGCATGTATTTTTCTTCAAAGTTGAAAGTCTGGCATAAACCAATCAACTACTCACATCTTCCCCACCATGTCAATTGATACATCCCCCATCGATCGAAATAAACCTTGATTGAACTATATTAGCTTGTAAAAAATATAAGACAAATGCTAACCAGTGCCGTAGGACACTAATTAAGAAACTAAAAGGAAATTTTTTTTTGTTGAAATGCGTAAAATTGCGTTGTAAATAGTTTTTTTTGTGCTCTCCTATGATTTTCACAGTAAAACTTACTCCTTTTAATTCTTTAATTAGTGCCTTGATTAGCAAGACCCAAAATATAACTACAATCTGTTTTATTGTTCTGCATTGATTTACTGACAGTAGTCAACATTTCAAAGCTGTCTGATAATATCCACCAACCCATATTTGTACTCCATCTTGCTATACCAATCCCCCACCTTGACCTAAATGAATCTTACTTATAATAAAGTGAATAAGTTCTGCAGTAAAAAATCCCCCTTAAAAAAGCCAAAAATCCCGCCCAAAGTACATGCATTTTACGATTTGTACATCAATTACATCAATTCAGCTGAAAAAACCGCCTAAATTAAGCTAATATGATCTGCCTATAATTAATTTGGTGATAATTAATGCCTTCATATCCCTTAATTAATGCTATGAATGCTATGAAAATTTCCAAGGTGATTTTGCGGCAGTTCCAATTCGGTGCACGTTGTTCCTATTCTATGATGATTTATTGTTTGGCACGTTACCAAACCAACAACCCAATTTAACACTGGCCCATTTTTTTTTGTATATAAATCCCTAGCTGAAAAAATCACGTTACATTGATTTTTTTTTTTTTTTTTTTTTTGTATATAAATCCCTATCTGGCCCATGTATTGTGTGGTTAAATTTCAGAAAAAAATTAGGATGCCAAATCTATTCAACATTGAATTTTATGCCCAAATAGCAAACAAAGTTACTCTTGAAGATCCAATTGGTAACAAATTTGAAGTTGTTGTGGAAAAAGAAAACAATAGAGTATAAAGGCAACAAATGGGCTTGCATGTGTAGTTGGGTATCTGATGTTCAAAATTTCTGTTGCATTACTGCGGGATGGAAAAAGTGCCGCAAAGCTAACAATTTTAAAGATGGGGATAGTTTAAAATTTTAAAGATGGAAATGTTATAACGTTCAAGACAAAAAAAACTTTAAATAAAATTCCATTTTTATTTTTTATTATAAACTATAAATAAGTAGGATATTATCCCTGAAAATGCGTATCAATTAAAATATCCTTCTTATAAATATTATAATTTAAAATATCTTATCATGTTAATAATTAAATACTCTATTGAGTAACAAGACAAAAAAAATATTTAAATAAAATCATATTTTGTTTCTTTATTCTGATTACAACCTATACAAATATAAGTAATTTAAATATAAGATATTATTCTAAATTATAATTGTTTTATTATATCATCATGTTAATAATTAAATACTGTATTGAGTAACAAGAGAAAAAAAACTTTAAATAAAATTCCAGTCTAATTTTTAATTCTGATTTTATAAATATTCCAAATTATATTCAATTATAAGGATTATTTTGTTAAAAAAAATATAACACAATATCCTATTCTCAAATCTTCCATATTTAATTTTTGTTTAGACCAATACAACCATTAGTATTTATCTCCATAAAGTTTTTTTAGAATATCAATAACAAACTTCATACGAACAGAATAGACTGTTAGACTTCTGGGTCTTTCATGGTTGGGAAACTAAACACATGCTTATCTAATATATTCAATAAATTAGAGGCGTTTGAGTAAAAGCCACATGCAACATATATAATTAGGTACTACTTCAATAATACATTGCACGGAGAATCCATCAGAGATCAGTAGCATTCTTCTACATGTTTCCTTTTGTATTCTCTTCTACTCACTAATTTTAACTTGGCTGTTGTTGATAGAAACATATGTAATAAAGAAATATTTTTTTCTTTTTTACTCAGTAATTCCTACGATTGATAATAATTTAAGTTTAAGCAATAACCTGATGAAGAAATATAATTTTTCAGTGAGTAGTACATTTGTGTTTTTAATCTATCGTCATATGAATTTTTAATTTTTTTCTTTAGAATTTAGTTTCAAAATGGCTAAAAGAGTGTCCCTCATATCTGAAATCGTTGCTGGAAGGATTCTTTGGAAGCTCAAGCTTCGGGTAATTCATCTTTGGACATTACCATAATACCAAATTCCTAATCAAATTAGTAGCATTGAAATGCTTCTCATTGATGAAAAGGTTAGTTATAATATCGTTTAGAAAAATCTAAATATATTTTGTTACAATTGTTAATGGTTAGTTTTTTATTCACTATTAATTTACTGCAGAGTGGGAAGATTCATGCATGTTTAAAGAAGCATTTAGTAGATAAGTTCAAAAATGTTCTCCAAGAAGGAAGTTGTTATCTTATTGAGAACTTATCAGTTGCCCAAAATGATGTTAAATTCAGAACTGCAAATCACAAGTTAAAGCTTACTTTTCTTAATGACACTGTTTGCTAAAAAATAGATGCAGAAGAGATTCCCAAATATCATTTCAGTTTCATGTCTTTTTCTCACATCCTGGCATCATCTAGAGAAGACATATTGCTTGGTTAGTTAAACTTATAAAATTCAATATGTTTTTTAATTAATCATGTAGGAGCAATTCTGTTCATTATACTCTATGGGAAAACTTTGCTGTTAAAACGCATCAGGAGCTTGAAAATCAAACATCAAACAATGCAGTAATTGTCATCTTACAACTCTGCAAGCTCAAGAAATATCTTGGTACATATCATTATTTTTGCCTTATTAAAATAATTTTGTTATCTGGTCAGTTAAATAAGTTTCCCATTTGGTTGTTATTATGGCAGATGTTATGGGTATATCAAATGCTTTTTATGGGACCAAACTTCTCATCAATCCAGATATCCCTGAAGTTGTAGAGTATAGAAAAAGGTCAAATTTTATTACTCATGTATTAAAAGTTAAAAATATAAAATTTTATCTTATAAAAAATAATTATGTTCTTAAATAAATAACCATTTATTTTGTTTTCTATTTATTGCAGAATGGACGAATCACAACTTGAACTTACTCAAGTTGTTTCTCAAATGACTGGGAATATTGCCATTTCATTGTCTGACGATTTGCTTGAAACCCAAATGATGTTTATATCAAATTTAGTAGATCACTCAAATGCGAGAAATGAAGTAATTTTTCATTGGGTCTTTTTAATTTAATAATTATTAATTAATTTAATGTACAATTGATATACTCATTTTCATTCTACAGAAAACCTGGAGTTCTGTCCTTGCAAGAGTGATAGAGATTGAATCTGAACAAGATTGGTTTTATCTAGCATGATCTAAATGTATTAGAAAGGTTACTCCTTCTGGAAACAAGTTTAAATGTGAAAATTGTAAGGGAATGGCCACGGTTGTTCCAAGGTATGATTATTAAATTTAGTTAAATCTTATATAATTTTATATTAACCTTGCTAATAATTTTTATTAATGTATAAAATATGTAGGTTCAAGTTGTCACTGCAGGTCATCGACTCAATTGGTTCTACGACTTTTAAATTGTTTGATAATGTTCTAAAACCTTTCCTTGGAAAATCAGCAAGTGATTTGGCTGGAAAAAATGACAAGGTTTTTAAGTACATATTAGGTATTGGTTTGTTTAGATTTTATATAAAACAATATTTATTTAGGTGATTTTTTTTTTGTAGTCGAAAGATGGTGCTGAATTGCCTAAAGAACTTAAATAATTAGTTGGCAAGAAATTTTTGTGGAAGGTTGAAACTCCTGATCCTAATGATTTCCAGAAGTATCAGAACTTTACTGTTAAAAGGCTGACTGATGACAATGATATTATTCAAAAATTTATAAATCAACACAATATTCAGGTAATTTAAAATGTAAATTTTGACCAAACTTTATCTTTTTAAATTGTGTTATTGTTATAACTTAAAATGTTTTTATCTTAAATTGTTTTTTAAGCTTTGCACTCATGAGGAAGAAGCTGAATTAATGGACACTCGAAACTCATTAGCTGATGAAAATGCTCTAGTACCATTCTTAAATATCAGAAAATGAAGACATCAATAGCCTAGATGATGTGCACACTCTAGAGTTCTTAAATACTATCAGTGCCTCTGGTCTACCAAATCACATTTTAAAGATAAAAGTTGGAGTTCCTGTTATGTTGTTAAGAAACATTGATCAATCTTCTGGATTGTGTAATGGTACTAGACTAATTATCACAAGAATGGGAAAATATGTTCTAGAAGGGAAAGTTATATCTGGAAGGAAAATTGGTCTAAAGGTGTTTATTCTAAGACTTTCATTAACTCCTTCTGATGCAACAATTCCTTTCAAGTTTCAACGTAGGCAGTTTCCTTTGGCTATTTCATTTGCAATGACTATCAACAAGAGTCAAGGGCAATCTTTAAAACATGTTGGAGTATTTCTAACTCAAAAAGTTTTTTTCTCATGGGCAACTATATGTTGCTATATCAAGAGTCACATCAAGAAAAGGATTGAAGATTTTGGTAAAAGATAGTGAAGATAATGATACTCATATTACTTCTAATGTGGTTTACAAAGAAGTTTATCGCAATGTCTAAGCAATACTTAAAATCAATACTATTTTTAACTTATAGTTTTTCATTCTATTTATCAATTTTCTTTCCAATCTATTAGTTGACAGTATTGAATATACTTTTTAACACCATATTCTGCAGATTATAATTATAGATTTTGATTATGTTTATCACTTTTCTTTCCAATCTTTTAGTTGCAGACAATATTGAAGATACTTTTTAACACCATATTCTGCAAATTATAATATGTGAATGATATCTAGATTATGTGATCCAGTATTAAAAATATTAGATGTTATCATAGGATGTGCAGCAAAATAATGGATACACCAAGCTTATGATAAAAGGCCACATCTTACATTCTGCAGCGAAGAGGTTTACACATTTTGACATAGGGCTACAATTGTTTTCAAAAGTTCAAAACTATCAAATTTATACGTAACAATTTATGCCAATTCTGTTTCTTTCTTGCCTTTCATTTCTCCTCCCTGAACATTGGATAAGACTATTACTTTGGGGGATAATCTATGTATGTTTATAATTATTTTAGCAACTTAAAAAAATTATTTTATAATTCCAATAGAATTCTCGCCTATGCACATGCCTTCCATTGGGATACAAATTTTGCTGTGCTGATTTCCATTGTTATTTTGTAGTTGAAAAATGAATGGTTCAAAAGGGATACACCGATATATTTATAGGGCGTGTGACTATGCCCAATGCACATTGGATGCGTAGGAAATCCTATCAATTTTTACAACTTAAACAATAAAATTAGGTACATCAATCTGTAACTATCATTTAACATTCCAGGTATTGATCAAGTGGCTACACAGTGAGAATTGCATTTCTCACAGCTTATTGGCTACACAATGATAAAAAAAAACTCTTATTAAAATGTTTTATATTATATCACTTGATATATCAGTTTATAATCACTTAATCACTTATTTATATTTTATTTCCACATATATGACAAAAATAAAAATAAATAAATAAATAAAATTCCCCGTGCATCGCACGGGTAAAAATACTAGTTATGAGTTTAATGACTATTTACTGACAATATACTATCATTCAATTACAAATCATCATTAGTATGACTTTTTAAGATAGTTATAATAAAAGTTAACAAGTGTTTTATGATTAAATGACAATGTAAAATAAACTATTTTACACTGTTAATGTATAATCATTTTTCTCATGAATTAATTATCCCCCAAATGCCATTAATTAAATATCTCCATCAACTCAACATACCAGCAGGCCACCAATCCTACCACCATACCACATGACAGCCCCACTTACAGTAACCTCTACCTCACATTAGCTTCTCTAACTGTTCAAGCATGCCCTGGGATTACTGAACCAACTTGATAATGGATATGCAACTTTTCCTTGCCTTCAACCAATTCCGAGATAAAATTTTTACATTCTCTACAATATCCTGTACCCCCATTAATTTATCCTTAAATATTCGCCCATTAAATTTTTTATATATAATTTGTGGATTAATGATTTTTTTATCAGTATTTGTTAAATGATTGAAATAATTAAAAGAAAATTTAATTTATTTTTTTAGGAAATTAATTAATTAAAATATATGTTTATTTTCTGTTTGGATTTCTGTAGAAATTGTTTACAGAAATTGAGTCTGTTTTACAATATGATATTGTAGGAATTCACTGTAAGAGGCAGGCAAATAGAGTTGTATCCTGGGAATTTAATCACAATTAGGTTCTAAAGTAGTTTTGTATTTTTTCTTATTTTCTTGTTTTAATAAAACCTATTTCCAGTAAACTTTACATATATTTTATTTTTTCTTAAAAAGAAACAGAATCTTAGCTATTCCAGATTTTACAATATATATATATATATATATATATATATATATATATATATGAGGAGGGATCAAATTATACCGGTGTAACTTAAATAACTATTACACTATTCAATAACTTTCAACTGGATGATGTTTTCTTAAAATCCACCGCTGGATTGAAAGTTCCTTTCACATAAATCATGTATACAAAATTTCAAATTAATCCAAAATTATTTGCTACCTCATTCATATAGATTAAAATCGACGTAATGTAAACTTTTCAAGATATACTAAAATATGGATCATTTGATTACCTTCTTATTGTTGTTCAATTTTGACAAAATTTGACACAAACAATCTTGGTAATATGTAGATATAATTCAACGGTTTGATCGATAAAATTTGCATTCTATATCAAGTTATTAAAATGGTGTAACTCTTTTAGAGTTACACTGGTATAATTTGATCAAATTACATCGGCGTAACTTGAAGAACTATTACACCATTCAATAACTTGATATATGATGTGATTTTTATCGATCCAACTGTTCAATTATATTTACATATTACCAAGATTGTCTGTGTCAAATTTTGTCAAAATTGAACAACAATAAGAAGGTAATCAAATTATCCATTTTTTAGTATATTTTGAAAAGTTTATATTACATCGATTTTAATCTATATGAATGAGGTAGCAAATAATTTTGGATTAATATGAAATTTTGTATATATGATCTATGTGAAAGGAACTTTCAATCCAACGGTGGATTTTAGGAAAACATTATCCAATTAAAAGTTATTAAATGGTGTTATAGTTGATCAAATTACTACGGTGTAATTTGATCTCTACTCATATATATATATATATATATATATATATATATATATATATATATATATATATATATATATATATCCTTTCCCTTATTACTTGAAGGAATATACACTGCCCCCAAAATTTTTCCCCCAAAAATTTCAAAGATATTTTGGTAATTTCAAATCCATTAAAATAATCACAAAAATTTAAAATTAAATTAAAAGGAAAGTAATAAATATATTTGTAAATTGTAATTATCAGTTAACATAATAAATGATAATGGGACGTTTATGATATATCAATTGATTCTTATATGTTTCTAATATAATCATGTATTTAATTTATAATATTTATTGAATTTCCCTGATTATTTTTTCCAATAAAGCTTGATTGAGATTTTTATAGTAATTAGGGTAGTTTATGATATTTATTTAGATTGAGATTTTATGGTAAATACTATTAAATACTATTACTAATATATTGACACATTATAATTAAAATGAAATAATGTGTGTCTTTTATTGTCTCTTATTGACACGTTATAATTCAGCAGAAAAAAAAATTGACATGTTATAATATATTGACACATTTATTTAGTGGTTTATATAATTTATGCTTTATCTTATATAAAATAGGAGAAGATTTATTGACGCGTTATCGTAATATAAAATCAAATTCATGCACACATATTTAATAAAAAAATTCATTTAATATAATTATATTTTAATTGTTAAATTTAATAAATATATTATTTTTTATTAAATAAAAATATTAAATACTATTTAAAAAAATATCTTTTTAAGTAATTATATTTTATAAACAATTTTTTTTTATTATATGTAGATTTTACAGTTGTTTATTAAAATTTTAACTTAAAGAGAGAAAGCAGCACCGTTTAACTTAAAAGAGAAAGCAGCACCGTTTAACTTAATGAGAGAAAGCAACCTATTTAATTGGTTTTTTTTTTTATTATTAAAGAGAGAATAAATCAGTCACCATTTTTTTTTTACAAACAAAAGCTCAAATGATTTCATTCATAATTAAAGAGTGAATGCATGATGGACTGAAATCAAAAGCATGTAAGCTAGCATGAAATCTAGACACTCTTGCTAATGTATGAACAACTCGATTGGCTTGCCTACGAACAAACTGCACAGTGAAGTGTTGAGATTGAAATAATTCCCTGCTACATTTCTTCAAAATAGAGCCCGCTTCATTGTTTGAAAAGGATCTTGTAATAATAGCATCCACCACTGCCTTACAATCATATTCAAATATAACATGAAATAAATTCAATTGAAGTGCCCATTTAACAGCATCATATAAAGCTAATGCTTCTGCCTCTACTGGAGCAATTTTCCCATTGCAGCAAACTGTTTTTGCAGTGAAAAAACTTCCATGATGATCTCGTATGCAAGCAGCAAATCCAAATGCTCCAACGTCTGAAAATAGAGCCGCATCAAGATTACATTTGAAGTATCCTTGTGGAGGTTTTTCCCAGCTATTGATTCGGCCTTGTGAATTTTGATGACATGTTGGATGAGCATGTCGTAGATTATACACATTGCGTGCTGCAGCAAGCTTCCATTCTCTCAAATTCTGCTTAGCATTTGCATAGGAGATATGAATTGGATTTCGAACATTCTCCCAAACCAGCTCATTTCTTCTACGCCAAATAATCCAAAATACCAGAACAAAATCCTCCTTTAATTGATCATCCAAAACTGATAAAGAATGAAAAATAAAATCTTTGAGGCACTCAAATGAGTATGCTGGCTGCTGAATTAAGTTCCAAATTCCTGCATGAACCCAAACTTCTTTAGCATGTGTACATCCAACAAAAGTGTGCCAATCTGTCTCAACATCAATTTCACAAAATGGACAAATTATAGGATAGTCAACACCCTTTGTAATTAAGCGTTGTCTGGTAGGAAGGCACCGTCTAGCTACTCTCCACAACAAAAGCTTCATTTTTTGAGGCTGCTTCAAATTCCATAATTTCATCCAATCACCATGATCATGCAATGACAAATTATCTAACAAATGTTCCATTGCATGATAATAAGCTGATTTAACCGAGTAGCTACCATTTCTGCTTAGTTTCCAAATCAACACATCATCATCATTCGGCATCAAAATGGGCATAGATAAGATACATTGCACATAATTGTTGAATTAGATTCTCATTCCAAGATCCAGAACCATGATTGATTAAATCACTGACCTTTAAATGTTGTAATCCTGGCTGGACAGCGGTTTGAACATAAGAGTTGTCCTCTGCACGAAGCCAAGGTGAGCTCCAAACATTAATTTTCTCTCCATTTCCAATCTGCCATCTTACACCTTCCTTGACCAACACCTGTGAAGCATGGATGCTACGCCAAATATAGCTCGGATTATGACCCAATTGAGCTTGTAAAAAATCCCCATTTGGAAAATATTTGGATTTGAAGACTCGAGTAACAATAGCATCTTGGTTGGTAAGAAAATTCCAACCTTGCTTCCCTAGCATAGCCAAATTGAAAGCATAAAAATGACGAAAACCCATACCTCCATTCTCTTTTTGCATTGATAAGCGATCCCAACTAAGCCAATTGATACCTTTGCCATGGTTTTTATTTGAGCCCTACCAAAAAGAGTTAAGCATTTTCTGAATATCATCTTGTAGAGAAGATGGGAGAAGGAAAGTACTCATACAATATAATGGGATAGCTTGAGCAACAGACTTTATAAGTACCTCTCTCCCAGCTTTTGATAAATGCTTTCCTGTCCAATGCTGAATCTTCTTCCAAGTCCTGTCACGTAGAAAATTAAAAATTGCCTTCTTCTTCCTGCCAATCATAGAAGGCATCTCAACGTATTTTCCAGTACCCAAGCATTCAGTAACATTAAGGATTGATGAAACTGCATGTCTGACATTCTGATTAGTATTTCTGCTGAAGAAAATTTCCGACTTCTGAAAATTAACTACTAAGGCTGAGGATCTTTCAAAAATATTGAGAATTTCACGAATAAGTTGAGCATCTTTGTCCACTGCCCTGCAAAAACGAAAACAATCATCAGCAAAAAATAAGTGTGTGAGGAGAGGAGCTCCTCTACACACTTTGATTCCATGAATATCTCCTATTCCTTCTAATTTTTTAAGAAGAGAAGATAGACCCTCCATGCATATAATAAAAAGATAAGGTGACAGTGGATCACCCTGTCTAAGTCCCCTCCCTGGTAAGATAGGTCCAACACTCTCCCCGTTAATTAGAACATTAAAATCCACAGTCTTAACACACATTTGCATCCAGCCAACCCATTTTGGATCAAAACCCATCTTCAGCAAAATAGTTTTCAAGTATCTCCAGTCAACTTTGTCAAAAGCTTTACTAATGTCAATCTTCAAAGCAAATTCCCCAACCTTTCCTTTAGTTTTGCACTTCATGTGATGGATGGTCTCAATAGCAACCAGAACGTTATCAAGGATAGATCTTCCTTCTACAAAAGCTTATTGTTCCAGGGAAATGCACTTTGGAAGAAGAGTTTTAAGCCTATTAGCAAGCACCTTTGAGATAATTTTATATAGAACATTACAAAGGGAAATAGGCCTGAGATCCTTCATAGATTTGGGACAATCAATCTTGGGAATAAGAGCAATATCAGTACTATTTAATTTCTCTGGAAAAAAACCTCGCTCCAACCAAGCAATACTAGAATTAAAATTTTCATCCCCCAACAATTCCCAAATTTTTCATAAAAAGCAGATTTTTCATAAAAAGCAGGATTAAATCCATCAGGACCTGGGGACTTATCTGAATGCATATGAAAAATAGCTTCTTTGAATTCCTGCTTCTCAAAAGGTGCCAAAAGCATTGCATTATAACCTTGATTAATTCGTTGAGGAACGTGAGCAATAGTAACATCAATATCGATATGAGTTGGATGATAAAGGTTCTGGAAATAATTCCTTGCAAGATCACGAAGGCCATCTTGTGTAGTTATCATTACGCCATCTTCATCTACAAGTGAGGAAATAGTATTAACCTTTTTCCTTGAGGAAGCAGTAGAGTGAAAAAAACGTGTGTTAGCATCTCCATCACGCACCCAATATGCTTTAGCTCTTTGTTGCCAATCAATTTCCTCCTGTGCAAGTAGTTCTCCAAGCTTCTCTTTCAATTTAAGAAGTTCTTGAATTGAACACACATCAGATTTATCCACTAAGGACTCAAGCTTCGCTTTGCACATATTAATCTCCTTCCGAAATTTCATACGCATTCTTGTTCCCCATGCAAAAAGTTCATTAGAACACGTATGTAATTTGGAAATAAGATCATGAGAAATATTTTGACACCATCCATCATAAACAATAGAAGAAAGCTCACCCTCTTCTAACCATTTATTCTCAAAACGAAATTTTCTTTTTGAGACCATACACTCTTTTTGATAGAGAATGAGAACAATAGGATTGTGGTCTGATACACTAGCTAAAGCATTGACAAGTTTACATTGGGGAAAAACATCTAGCCAATCTAATAATTTAATAAATATCAGTCACCATTTTTAGAGGACAGTTAAAAATTTAATTCCATTTATTCAAATAATTAATGTGCCATTTGAAAACCAATTGCGAGACTTGCATAGGTCTTATAAGATGCAAGATCATTTGGTATGTCTTCATGCTACTTTTCTATCTTCTACATGGTTTGGAGCACCATTTGGAGTTTCTTGACACTTTTAGGTAAGCAAAAGCACAATTCTTCTACATGGTGAACATTGTTTCTACACTATGTTGTTTCTCCTATTTTTTTCAATAAATTTTGATTGTTTTCTTCTACAATAACACAAGATACAATATTAATATTTTAAAAAAAAAATGTCTTTTTTTTTGCAGCCATGATTTAAGTCTCCAGAGTTTTGTGTTATCAATTGCATTCTGATATGTGTCATGAAATTTACCTCAAGTATGTTGAAGCTAAGTAATGTTTATGACACTGTTGGAGAGACACGGTGCCCATCATATTTCTCTCATCTAAATTCTATGGACATGCTTTTTAATGCCAATGTGGTTCCCAAATTTTAGATAGCTTTTTAATGTATTTTGCTAGACGTGATGATTGGCATGAATTGGGTTCTTTTTCTTTGTAGTTGATCCTTTTGTTAAATAATACTACTAACATTATTCAACGATATTTATGAAATTCTCTCAAACCTCATTTCGTTCCTACTATCGTATTTTATTCCTATGGCTCATTCATGTTTTTATGTCGTTTAGTTGTCTAGGTAATTTATGTGTGTGACCATAGTTTATAATATTTATGTCGTTTACATAAGTATATACATGACTTTCTATTATTCTCTTAAGGTGAGCATATTAAGGTCCTATTTTAAACTTTATAATTCTTTGAAAAGGACAACTTGATGAAATTATTGATCCAACTAGGACCTTGATGAAAAAATTATTAATCTTGGGATTCTGACTAAGAAAGGGACAACTTTCAAGATTATTGGTCACCCAAGCATAATTTAAAATTGAAAGTCCTCATTTTATAAATTTGAATAATTTTTTTTATATTTTATTCTGCAGTAAAACTAAATATTTAAAATTAGAAGTTTCAATTTTTGAAGTTGTATAATTTTAACGTTTCTGTTCATATATATTAGTAACCAAATAAATTAAATTAACAGTTACAAACAATAATAAAGTTACAAATAGTGAAATAAAGATTTCTGAAACATTATTTTAATAAAAGTAGATTAAAATTAATGAAAATTATTTTAATAAAAGTAATAAAGATGTTGTAATAAATTCTAAATTACAAAATAAAGATTAATGTAGATTAAATAATACTAATATAGATTAAATAACAAAGATTATTCAAGGTAAAAAAACTAAAATTATTTTTCAGTTACAAAGGCTATGTTTGGTAAAACTAGCTGATAAGCTAGCTGAAAACTTATAAGCTAGCTGAAAGTTTAAAAGCTATAAACTAGGAGCTGAAAGCTTATAAGCTACCTGATTTAATTGAAAATGTTTGATAAGATTAACTGATAAGTTAGCTGATAAATGTCAAATAACGTAAAATGACATATTTAATATTTCTAATATTTGAGTTTATTTTTAATAACTTATCGTCTTAAAAAGAATGACAATAATTTTGTAGTATTAAAAAATAGTAAATATTTGATATTTTACTCATATTGTTTAAAATCAATTTTTTAATCAACCAATATCGTTTTAAATCAAAGTTTCCTATTTTTAAAAAATGTATAATTAAATAAAATAAACTTATATCATTTAAAATCATTTTTTTAATATTTTTTTTAAAACAAAAAATAAAATTTGTTTTTCTTTATAATTTTGATTTTTTTTATCAACTTTTGTTTAGTGACCAAATATTTTAAATAAAAATAAATAATATGTTAATTCATTAAAATAAATAGTTCAACATTAAACAAAATAATAAAAAAAAAGGTAGAATCCCAAGTTTCATAATAACTAAGAAAATAAAGATGGCATCTAGTGTTTGTAAGAATGTTAAAATAGGTAAAAGGGTTTTTAAATTGAATAAAAGGGTAAAAAGGAATTTCAAATAAATTAATGATGATAAAATTGAGAGAGAAAAAAAAGCTAGTAGCTTATTTTCCATAAACTACTTCAAGTAGCTTATGGAAATAAGCTACTTGAAGTAGCTTATAGAAAATAAGCTACTAAAATAAGCTTATGTACCAAACAAGTTTATTTTGGTCAAAGTAGCTTATAAGCTAGTCAAAGGAGCTTATAAGCTCCTCAAAAGCCTTACTAAACACACTCAAATATCATGATTCAATTGGCTGAAAAATTTAAATGATTAGTGAAATTTATTTTGAAAGATTAAATGCATTATTTAATATGGATTGGTATTTGAACCTTAATTATTTAAAATTAATATATATACTATTAACATAAAAATAATAATTCAAAATAAGAAATTGAATATTTTTTCTCAATTAATGTGCAATCTCGAATGGATTGGTTGAAAAATTTAAATAATTATTAAAATAATTTTGATCAATTAAATGTATCATTTACTTTTTTAAGCTAAAATGTATTATTTACTTTGAATTAATGTTTGTACCTTAATTATTTAAATCCAATATGAAGAAACAGAAATTTTCAAGGAAAATATATACCATAGATTCATATAAATTATTCAAGGAAATAAGTTTAAAATATTTTATATAATTCATGAATTTAAATTACATTAAATGTTATTCAAGAAATATTCAAGAATAAATTTAAATTATTTAAGGAAATTGTATACTATAGATTCATAAAAGATATTCAAGAAAGGAATTTTTTTTATATAATTCATGAATTTTAATTTTAATATATTCAATTTTATACTATTATTTTATTTATTCTTATTATACTTTCTCTCTTTAATAAAAGAATGTCTCTTATTATACTTTATTAATAAATTAAATTTTTTTAAAATGGTGATATTTTAATTTATATTTTAAAATTTATATGTTTTTATATATTCAAATACATTACATGACAAAATTTATTAATATATGATAAAAAAATATTTAATTTCGTAACTCTCCTCAATTATTTTTTAGATACACCCTTGATTATGAAGTCATTTTTTTTAGAAACAAATAATCCTTCTCTTTTTTAATTATAATTTATCTAAATTATCGTTTCATTTATTCTTTCAATATATACTATTAAAATTACATGCAGTAATACTTGAAAAAAAAAGGAAATTGTGTATGTGGATTAGTGTTTGTTCCTTAATTATTTAATTTCAATATATATACTATTAAACTCATAAAATATATTCAAAGAAAGAAATTAGTAATTAAAATAATTAAATTTTCATTTAATAATTTAATTATTTAAAATTTGTTATAACTAAGTTTTTTAAATTTTAAACTTTAAAATTATTATAAATACACTTTGAAACTAGAAATAGTTAAAATTAAATTAGTAATTATAAAATCTTATTATTAATAAATAATTTCTTAAAATATGATTCATATATAAAATATTTTAAAATTCAGTATTTAAATTTGTTCATGTATTGTTACATACAAAATAAAAAAAATTACTTTTACTCCAAAAAATTCATCCCGTGCATTGCATGGGATACATGCACTAGTGTATATATATATATAGGGGATTGCTAATATACTCTCACCTCTCTTTTAGTTGGAGTATGTTAGCAACCTACACAAAAAAAAAAAATTGGACAAAAAATCCAGTCATTTCCTTGTTTTAGTTCATTTATTGTAGGGATATTGTAGTAAATTAATGTTTAACTTTTTTAGAAAAATTAAAAATTCATTCATCTCTCACTTCCCTCTCATTCTCTCTCCTCTTTTATCTCTCAAAGTCTCACTCTCACATAATAGTGACATTTTTCTCCCATAAATTCTCTCTCCTATCTTTCACCCAAAATTTCCAATTCATCTTCTTCGAACCCCCTATTAAGAGTTCACGACATCAACAAATCTTGTTTTAATTCCTAATCTTTGTACATCAGAAAGAGATGCCTTTTTGGTTGGTTACATATAAAGTTACAAAGTAAAAACAAAATTTATAGCTTTTGAGGCTGAGGAAGCTCAGAGTTCTTGGTGGCACAGTGAATCTGCCAAACGGTAATGCTCACCCATATAGACCTCGGTGCTGCCCGAACTACTGGGCCACTTTCTGCACTTGTACTCTCCGACGGAGTTGCTTTGGGAACACAACTCGTCATTCACCTTTGGAGTCGATCTCCGGAGGGAGACATGAATATGTTAGAAGAGAGATGGGAGGAGAGAGATAAATGAATTTTTAATTTTTCTAAAAATGTTAAACAATAATTTACTAGAATGTCCCTACAATAAATTAACTAAAACAAAGGAAATGATTGGGTTTTTTGTCCAAATTTTGTTGGTGTAGATTGCTAACATACTCCAACTAAAAAAGATGTGAGAGTATGTTAGCAATCCCCATATATATATATATATATATATATATAATATTAATAATAACTGTACAAATATATTTGAGAATAGAAACTAAATATTCAGTTGAATATATAAAGTCATGTTAGCAATAGCAACCGAAATTCTAAATATCAGAGTAAACATGCACACACACAAACACTAGATTTAACAAGGTTTAACAAGTGTGTCTATGTCCTTGGGAGCATAGCACTGTTTCTATTATTGATTTGGCAAATAGGGTTACATTAGTGTTTATAGAATAAAACGCGGTACAAATTTACAATATCATCCATGTATCGTACCGTAGGGCTAAACCCCCGATCCACTTATTTCGTAACCTAACAAACAGGTAACCCAAGCCAAATATGCTCACTCATAAAATATGAGCCATGCACAACAATCTCCACCTTGGCGACTATTTGGCCCCGTGAAAGATAACAGCAAATCTACCTCATATCCTCATATGTCTCCTGGGTCAGGGGGTCCAATCACGTCTAACACCGAGCAACGTTCAACAAGTCCAAGCAATGCTTGAACTTGTCAGTTGTGACCGCCTTGGTTAACATATCAGCTGCATTCTCTAAAGTGTGAACCTTCCTGGTCAAAATCTGACCAGATGCCATTAACTCCCTGATCTTGTGAAACCTCACATCAATATGCTTGGTTCTAGCATGATACATCTGATTCTTTGCCAAATAAATAGCACTCTAACTATCACAATGCAACTAAACTCGACCTTACTCAATGCCCAGCTCCTTTACTAGCCTTGTGAGCCACACAACTTCTTTACTAGCATCTGCTACTGCCATGTACTCTGCTTCAGTTGTTGACATTGCCACAATAGACTGAATAATGGATTTCCAACAAATAGGCCCTGCAAGAGTAAAGACATGTCCTATTGTAGACCTCATGTCATCCAAACCACTAGCATAGTCGGAATCCACATATTCGACAACTGAAGGATCACCCTACTGACTGCCAAACATGATACCATGCCGTATTGTACCCTTTAGGTACCTAAAGATCCACTTCATTGCTTCCCAATGTCGCTTCCCTAACTTTGACATAAACTTATAGACTTGGCTTACAGCATGTGCCAAATCTAGTCTAGTGCAAACCATAACATACATCAAGCAACTAGTTGCATTGGCATAGGGAACCTTTGACATGTATTCCACCTTTTCATTTGTCTTCGGGCACTGATCTACAAAAAGCATGAAGTGGTTTGCAAGTGGAGTACTCACTGACTTAGCATTGCTCATGCCAAACCTGTAACACCCTAAGGGTATTACCGTAACTACGCTTAATATTTCTAAAGACGCAAAAATTAAAAACATATAAACAACCACAACAATCTCATGCGGAAGCTAACATATAAACATATAAATTACAAATTGATTTAATAATTACACTTATTTCTTGTAACATTTACATCATACAACATATTAGAAAATTACATAGAAATATAAAATAACTAAGCTACATCTTCCATGATGAGGCTCCATGCTCCAACAAATCGCGCCATCACCTGTTTCATGAAAGGAGGGAACTTACAGGGGTGAGACATAAGGTCTCAGTGAGTGCTCTAAGACTCTACGGCTGGGTTAAACCTATCTACCCGAACTATTCATCTATTAGTCTTTATGGATTTACCCTCTTTGAGCCTCTATCAAACTCTATTGTTTCTATAATTGGTCTACATTCATCGATCATAAACACTTTCCTCTAACACATCTCTCGTGCTCACTCTACTACGCTGGTTCACCATCATCAGTATCTTAGTATTTATTCTTTAACTAGCAAGTTACTTCCATTACTCCCTCTCACGTTAACTTCACTTTCTATACTTGTATTCTACTATCTAACACTTTCTTTGCATCAGTCTATTTCTTAATAGCAAAATACATCATGACCTATACTCACATAGTGTCATTCTAGGTACATCTCTCTATGCCCATAAAGAGTCACATCCTATCCCATTCCATTACAAGTCTAGATACATATACATTCACAACATATTACGATTATGGATAAAATCATTCACACGTCACATAAGTACAACATAAGGTATACATGGCATCCACTTCATAAACCACACAAGTCAGACAAAACTTACAATAATGCACATATGCAATGCGATGTTCCATTCTCTTTTCTCATATGCATGTGGTACCAGTAAAACACTCTTGTGAAAGTAGCCTGGGAGTACGTGCGAGTCGACGAATAGCCACACCATGGGCATCCGATGCTAACAGTCTCAACCAGGATGATACCCCTAGTGGCTCGTCAGGATTAACCAGTCTTGCAAGGATACTCCAACCCATGGGATTAGCATGAGTTTAAAGGAGATTCCAAACCAGATAACACCCCCAAGGTCAGAACTCATCGAGTTCTTCACGACCTCCCCAGTTAGGTTCATAAACAACTTTTGGAAACACATAAATATCATGTTATGATGCATGATTCACATAGATGTTCATGGCTTCATTAAACCTCACATCAAACATAGTGAGCCTATTCTCGCCCAACATGGGCTAGGTCACTCATGGTCAAAATATCACTTGGGTCCATTCTCACCCCCACATAGGCTTGGTCACCCATCTCAATGGCATCTAACATCACCTCTTAACTCAAAGTCAAGGCACTTAATACTCATACATCACAATTCACACTTTATGGACAATGTAAAACATTCAATGATTGCACAACACTCATAAATCATCATTCAAGTTATAACATCAACACACATGTATTCAATATCATTATTCAATCAAGTCAAGTTCCTGAAATACATCTTAACCCTATAACATACATCAATTATAGCATCTATCTACTTTGTATTATGATTGATATAACATCCATTAAGTTTTGAGTATTACTTCTATCATTTTATGTTGCGCGTCTATGACCTTTTTGAGGTATAAACATTATATCTAGAGTTATACTAATCATTTAAAGTTTAATTTTATCTTGTTTTAAAGATAATAAAATTATCTACAAATTCTATGTTGACCTCAAAATCTATTTTTATCATCTTATATGCCTAAAATTAAGAACAACACCAACTTATCGCAGAATCCTGACAGCTTGACCTTTGCTCACTAATTGGTTGATATCTAGAGTTATAGAATTTTGATTACGGTGAAACTAAAGTCATTAGTTAGATATCATCTAGGGATACATTTCTTATGAAGACACCTAAGCCTAATTCGGTCATCTTCGTAACTATTTTTTCACATTAAAAATCAAGTTCATGGTTACTATATTCACATCTCTTGATTTCCATATCATTCTTCTAAACTATGATAAGATATCTAGTTCCTGAGATAGGTTAAGATACTTAAATATATACAATTCAAACATAATCAATTTATCATCCCATTAAAGAAAGAGCAAATTACATTGACACCCCTTGAGATTTGTACTAATTACATAAGCACCCCCTCCGTTTAAACCCATTTCTTTGGCACCCCCTTTGATAATGCCGTCTATTATGTTTTATTTTTTAAATTGATTTCCATTAAAAAATTTTACTTTTTTTTATTAAAATTCCAAATTACCCCTACCCAACAGACCACTCATCATCCCTTCCTTCTCTCTTCCTTTTCCAACCCTTCATCCGCAAGGCCTCCGGAGATGCTCCCCCACCAAGCGCGATCGAAGAGGTGTGCAAGGCTCACCACCAGGCCTTCATCCTCATTGTCGACAACCTCCGATCCCTCCTCTCTGATGGCGATTTGCCCAAGTCCTCCCTCTTCGACTCTAATTGCGGCTCCTGCACGTCGCGTGCCCGCTCCTCTTGTCACTCGTGCGTCAAGCTGATGGAGGTCTGCACACGCGCGAACCGCCACCTCACGGACGACAACGTGCCTATTTGTTTGCGTGTCATGAATCCGCGTTGGCCCTCAAATTTGGGTCAAAAATTTGAAGAAGACGCAAGCCCCGCCGCTGCGATCTATTATTGACAATAGATCTACGGTAATTCTTATGATCTTTTATGTTCTAAAATTCTAATGTAGATCTGTTCACTGTTGGACATGTAAAGGGAATTATGTTGCTCAGAAGGTGTTTGATAAAATGTTAAAGGTATTTGATAAAATGTTGAAGAGTCAAAATATTTCTTGTTATTGATGATGATCTATTTTTCTGTTTATCCTCAAATTGATTTGTTTTGGTGCCTGAGCATTATGAAATAAAGCATTATAGGTACAGATATACACAAAAATTTGCTTATGTGATCTATTTAACTTTGATATAATGTTGTTCTTTTATTCATCTTCTGCAAATGTTCTTTTATTCATCTTCTGCAATTTTTTTTTTTTTTTTTGCTCTGGTGCCTTGCGAAGATGAGATGGGGGTGTTTTGGGGATAATTTTTTTTAAAAATCACATGCCAATCATGTGACTACAAAAACAAACTGAGATAACACCGTTTGAGGGAGAGGGGGTGCAAGTGTAATGGAAATGGAAAAGTTAGGGGTTTTCTGTATGGTGAAAAGAAAGAGGGGGTGCATGTGTAATTAATGCAAACCTCAGCGGGTGCCACCGCAATTTGCTCTTAAAGAAAGTATAATGCTTCGGGGTATTCACAACCCGTCCAATTAAACTATAAAAGCGAAGGGTAGGGGAAAGCACTCACTTGGAAAACATGAAGATGATCTTTGAACGACCTAGGAGAGCTTGGTGGCGTTGTCCATTATGACCACCGCAACAACTCTTACTATGGCTAAAACTTGGGTGTGAGAAAAACACGATCCCAAGCTGCCTGTATGCCCCGAGTTTGGAAACTCTAAGGGGAAGATAAAAATATTAACTATAAGGGGCTCCGCGCTTAACATTAAGCCCACTTTATTCTTTGGTGCTCCTAAGGCTTGGTGATCTCCTCTATATATATAGAAAGGAAGGGATTTATGAAATTATTTTGCCCAATATGGGACTTAAAGGGTTTTTCATAATCAAGTGACCTACTTCAGAGCTGATTTTCTCAAAGATGGAAGCCAATTTTGGTTTCTAAGGTGTAGGGATAAATTGTAGCTTTTTCAGCAAGTTTTCCAACGACGCAAACGACACCTCAAACGGACAAGTACAACTCAAGATATGACATAGTCTTTCTAGGGTTTTCATCATAAAGCTCATCACTAGACTTAAACATTTTTCAAGCATTCTAATTATAAGAACTTAATCTAACACTCCTCTAACACCAAATATAATAACTATAACACTAACATAATATAATATAATATAGATAATAATAATAATCTAACATCCACACCAATAAGATCACAAATAACAACAATAGCAGTAATAAAATACACACGACACACGTGTATAGAAAAGCACAAACACTATCACAACATATGTACATGCTTAGGACAAAACCAATAATATACAAGTAATAATAACAAGAATTTACAAAAAATATAACAAAAAGGGTCCTAATAAGGGTTCTCCATAAGGTATATTCCTAGTACCCGAAACTTGGGGTGTTACACCAAACCTGTCCAGCACCTTCTCAACATAGCCTTGTTGTGAGAGCCATAGTCTTCTGAACCTTATGTCCCTTTGAATCTCCATCCCAAGAATCTTCTTGGTAGGACCCAATTCTTTCATGTCAAACTCCTTGCCCAGCATGGATTTCAACTCATTCACATCACGCAAATGGTTACCAGCAATCAACATATCATCCACATAAAGTAGTAGAAAAATAAAAGAGCCATCATCAAGGCTCCTCATATAAACACAACAGTCATACTCATATCGCCTATAGCCAATCCGAAGCATATAGGAATCAAACCGCCTGTACCACTGCCTTGAAGACTGCTTCAATCCATACAGAGACCTCTTCAACTTACAAGCCAGTTGCCCCGGTCCATTTTTACTAAACCCCTATAGCTGCTCCATGTAAATTTGCTCCTCTAGATCACCGTGAAGAAAAGTTGTCTTCACATCCATCGCCACCCAGTGCATATCCCAACTGGCTACCAAGGCTAACATTACCCTGATAGAAGCATGCCTCACGACTGGGGAGAAAATCTCATCATAGTCAATCCCCTTCTACTGCGAGAACCCTTTTGCTACTAGGAGAGCCTTGAACTTCTCCCATTCTTTTTCTGATACTAGAGGTTTCCTCTTGTACACCCATTTGCACCCTATGGCTCTCTTGCCTGGAGGAAGCTCAACTAGCTCCCACGTCTGATTCTTCCACAAAAACTCCATCCCTTCCACCATAGCACCCATCCATTTGTCTTTCTCCTGGTTGTTCATAGCCTCCTGAAAGGTAGACGAGTCTCTAGAACTGGTGAAAAGTGCAAAAGAAGCCAAGTCTTCAAACCCATATCGGACAACAGGTTTAATAGTGTGACGTTCTCTATCTTTAACAAGAGCGTACTCCTGCTGTCCACCTGAACTTATTGGTGCAGGTTCAGGTGCAAGTGTGGCCTCAGGTCTTGGACTACATGGTTTTGCCCTCTCAGGAATCACCGACAACTACTCAAAGTCCACTTAAACCTCCACGGAGCTAAGGGCAACTCCTTTTGGCACTGACACATGTGTCTCAACTATCTGTGGCATCATGGACTGCTCATAAAACATTGCATCCCTGTTGATCACCATCTTCTTAGAAGTTGGATCCCAAAACTTGAACCCCTTCACGCCTTTGGAATAACCTACAAAAACACACTTTTTCGACTTTGGATCAAGTTTAGATATTTCATCACTGGATATATGCACAAAAGTAGGACACCCAAATATTCTTAAATTATTAAAATCAACCGGGTTACCTGTCCAAACTTCCTCTGCAACTTTCCCATCCAATGAAGCTCGTGGTGATTGGTTAAGCAGATAGCATGCCATATTCACCGTCTCTGCCCAAAAGCCTTTGGAAAGGCCAGTATGCAACCTCAAACATTGGGCCCTTTCAGTAAGGGACCTATTCATCCTATCTGCAACACCATTCTACTGTGGTGTTTTCTACACTAAGAAATGTCTTTGAATGCCATGTTCCTCACAGAATTTTTGAAACCGTGAGTCTATATACTCCCTATCATTATCAGACCTCAAGAACCTGATTTTTCTACCTGTCTGGTTTTCCACCTTAACCTTCAACAACTTGAACTTCTCAAAGACTTCAGATTTCTATTTCATGAAGTACACCCAGACCTTGCGAGAAAAATCGTCAATGAAATTGACAAAATAGTGGGAACCACCTAAGGACGGATCTCTAGTAGGACCACACACATCAATATGCACATAGTCTAAGATCCCCTTGGTGGTGTACTTCACAGCTTTAAACTGCACTCTGGACTATTTCCAAAGCACACAGTACTCACACAAGTCTAACTTGCAGCTCCGAACTCCCTTCAAGAGTCCTCTCTTATGAAGCTTCGCCATCCCACGCTCAGTAAGATGGCCTAAACGCATGTGCCATAATTTGGTAGCATTATCATCAGACTCAACAGATGCAACACGACCTAAAACTGTGCTCCCCAGCAGTATGTAAATATTGTCTACAACCGTTGTGCTTTCATCACAATCAACGCACCCTTAAACACTCTAAGGGTATCCCGATCTCCATCAGTCCTGTAACTGAAACCATTGGCTTGCAAAGTACCAAGTGAGATCAGATTCTTTCTCAACCGGACATCACACAACGTTTTCACTCCACCATTATCCATAGCAATCTACACCTGTCCATTCCAACAATAGCACAAGCTTTGTCATCACCCAAATAGACATTGCCAAAATTGCTTGACCTGTATATGGTGAACCACTCCCTATTGGGTGTCATATGGTAAGAACATCCGAAATCAAGAATCCATGCATCTACAAGCTAACTGGATTAAACCGAGAGAACATCTCATTCACTGTAGTAGTCTGAATCATCAGTCTTTGTCACATTCACAGAGTGAGATGCCTCTTCACCAGACTGCTTCAACTTTAGACAATTCTTTCTTATATGCCATTGTTATTTGCAATTGAAGCACTGAACTGATTTATCGTTTCTGGTTTTGGACTTCTTCCTCCTCCTAGAACCCCTTTTGCCTTGCGTCCTCCCACGTTCTTGATTCCCCTCTGCATACAGACCCTCGCCTTGAAAACACTTACCTACATTTTGTTTCCGCTGACAGTGGGACATAAATGCAGCCATGATCTCCTCCTCTAGACTAATGGTGTCTTTCCCGTATGTTAGGGTGGTCACAAGGTGCTCATAGGAATTAGGCAAAGAGCACAATAAAATTATTTCCTTATCCTCGTCATCGATCTTCACATTAAGCCTAAGTAAATACTGATAATCTGATTGAAGAGATTGACATGCTGTTGCAAATTAGAACCCTCCTGCATCTTTAGCCTGTACAATTTCTGCTTCATGAACAACTTGTTCGTTAGGGACTTGGACATATACTGACTGTCCAATTTCGTCCATACTTCCCCCGGAGACATTAGGTCCACAACGTGATACATGACATTTTCTGCCAAACACAGTCGTATAGTCACCACAACCCTCTCCTTCAACTCCTCCTAATCCACATCCTCCATGCTAGTAGGTTTCGTTGCGCTCAGCGCCTTTAGAAAACCTTGTTGTGCCAACATATCCTTAACCCTTCTTTGCCACACGCGAAAGTCCCAACTCCATCAAACTTCCCCACTTCAAATTCCGCACCAGGATTAAGCGCCATCTGATACCAGTTGTTAGCAATAGCAATCCGAATTCTAAAGATCAAAGTAAATACACACAGACAGAGACACCGGATTTAACAAGGTTCGACAAGTGTGCCTACGTCCTCGGGAGCAGAGCAACTGTTTCTATTATTGATTTAGCAAATAGGGTTACATAAGTATTTATAGAATAAAATACAGTACAGATTTACAATATCACCCTTGTACCGTACCGCGAGGCTAAACCCCCGCACCGCCGACCCACTTATTTCAAAAGCCAACGAATAGGTGGCGCAAGCCCAATATGCTCATTCATAATATATGAGTCATGCATAACAAGTCAGTATAAAAAAATTAAATAATATATTAATCGATTAAATGACAGATTAACTAATTAAACTCAATTTTTAATTAAAAGAAACAAATTAAATCTCTTTTTAATCAAAACTAACCATTTAAATGGAAATTAACTAATTAAAATTTATAAATCATGATAAATATTAATTTCAACGATTAAATCACCATAATACAATACATTAATCATAATCACCATAAAGTAAATTCAACATAATATATAACAATAAAAATCATTACTCCATAAATATAACAAAGAACAAATAATCATACATAAAATTGAAAACTAAAGGATTTGGGGGCAAATCCATCCCTTAAACCTTATGTTAAGCGATAATAATTTGAATTAAACACCCCACTCTCCCCCTTAGAAGCTTGAAAAGAGAGAGGAAGTAGGAAATTTGCACCCAGTATGAAAAATCCACAAGGAAAACCAAGTGTTGCGCATCGAGGGGGATATACATTGGGAGAGTTTCACCAATGGGTCACGAGTACACCATGCAAGTAAACTTGACACCACCTTCAACTCAAAACTTTAAGGCTTTAGGTTTGTGGGTCTCCCTCACTTATATGTTACTCATCTTTCCCATTTCTACCCAATATGGAACTTCATCTTCACACTTGTACTCTAACAATCTCCCCCTCAAGTGTGAGTCTTCCACATGGTATTCTCCCCTTCAAGTGGAAGCCATTTTTTTTTACCACGAGTATGCAATGATGGTGCTTTTAGAGCTCAATGCTCTAGTACCTTGCACCGCCGCTCCACCATTCCACAGTCACGGGACACATTGTCTGGCCTCTATGTATGGATCCACCGCCAGGAAAACTTTCGATACAAGGGATCCCCATGCATAGGATCCACCACCAATCCATCTTACTCGTTCGAGCTGGTCACCTGGTCAAACCATCAGTTCTAATACCAATTGTTATACATCAAGAGCAATAAACACTGGAGAGATATTCACTAATGGGTCACGAGCACACCATACAAATAAACTTGACAACACCTTTAACCCAAAATCTTAAGGTTTTAAGTTTGTGGATCTTCCTCACAAATTAAATTTAATTCTAAATTTTTTTGTAATTATCTTCTTGAAACAGGATGTGTGGTCTCTATTTATGGACCATGGTGGACGGATATGCATGGTTCACCAAATTCAAAGATATTTTGTTCAGATTTTTTATAAAGTATTATTATTATTATTATTATTTTGATGTTTATCTATTTAATGCTTTCTTGGCCAAGGACCAAATATGTTTTATGGTAGTTTAGAGCTGTGAGAAACTATGGTTTAACCTGTCACAACGTGGAATAGAGGAGACTAAATCTGTAGATTTATTAAAGTTGGAAAACTATATTCATCAAATCGAAAATACAGAGACTTTAATCACATTTGATAAACAATACAGGAATATTCAAACATTTATTGTTTTGCACTATTTTAACTAAAATTCTGAAACTGTCATGTTAACATTCATTAGCAATGTCGACCATGAAAGGACAATGTTGCGACGACGATGTTACGATGGGCATTTGGGAACTTTTTTTTAGGTATATGAATTAAATTCGAACCATGTGATTCTGATTGATTATTGACCAAATGCATAGATCATGATCCTGAAAAATTAAAACTTTGTTGGAAGACTTTTCCGGCGGCCAGGATGAGCTAGGACTGCCATGATTAGACCAATAACCATATCTTTGACTTCTAATAAATTTTCCCTAATTATGGGACATAGAAATAATGCGCCACATTTACTGATTTGAGTGACTTGTCATTTCTTGGGTCCGACTGTGTGCAACCGTTAACTGCATTTTGGAATAGTGGACAAACTACATTAACTCACATGTAGGGATGGTAATGGGTAGGGTCTGGGTAGGGTCCTATAGTACCCGTTCCCATACCCATATTTAAAAAAAATACCCGTATCCGGCCCCATACCCGCGCGGGTAGCAACTTTTCTTACCCCATCTCCGTACCCGCTGGGTACCTATATACTCATATCTGCACCCGCTACCCGCACTTTTCTTATGTATGAAGTTAATAAATCAATAAAAAATAGGCTTAAATGTAATTTTGGTCTCCCTATTTTGCACAATCTGCAATTTTAGTCATCTTATTTTAAAATAGAGACATTTAGTCCTCCTATTTTGCACAATCAGCAATTTTGGTCCCTCTATAGAGACATTTAGTCCCCCAATTTTGTAAAATCCATAATTTTGGTCCTTTCATCAAATTGAAAGCATTGACAGTTAAGAGATTAACGTTGACCTTGACATGACCCAAATATAGTAATGTGACACGAGATTATTTATTTATTTTTTAATTATTTTAAATACTGAGTAATAATTATTTGTTTATCTACGTCACTAAAGCATATGTCTCGTCGATTTTAATGGTTGGGGTAGTTGTGAGTCCTAAAATAGAAATCACTAGTCTTAATCATTTATTTTAAACAAGTTCTACATTATTGAAGTACATGGCACATCATAGTCAAATAAATGATATTACATTTTTTTTAAATATATTTTTCATCAATTATGCTACTCAGCATTTAAAATAATTAAAAACTAAATAAATAATCACGTGTCACGTCACTATATTTGGACCACGTTAAGGTTAATGTTAATCTCTTAACAGTCAACGTTTTCAATTTGATGGAAGGACCAAAATTACATATTTTACAAAATTGGGAGACTAAACGTCTCTATTTTAAAATAGGGGGACCAAAATTGCGGATTGCACAAAATAGATGAACCAAAATTGCATTTAAGCTATAAAAATTTAATTAAAAAAATTATTACAAATAAATTGAAAATTCATGCTTAAATAATTCAAACTTAACATTAAAAACATCCACACATAATATTAAAAATATAAAATATAAAATTATTGTAAGTTATAACATAAATCTTTTACCATTAGTATTAGTTTATGGAAAATATAAAATTATTTTTTTTTACAGAAAAGTATATATATATAACATAATTATTTATTTAAGTTATTTTAATTTTTTTATACATATATATGATAGGTGCGGGGCGGGTACTATAGTACCCGTACCCGTACCCGCACCCGCAAAAAATTGCGGGTAAATACCCGGCCCCGGCCCCAGCCCCAATAAGCGGGTATTTACCCGACCTGCTTGCGGATATTTTTGCAGGTACCCGTAGGGTCCGGATACATTTTGCCATCCCTACTCACATGCAACTTACTAGAGACTTTCCTTATCGAATATTTGGGTTCCACCACAATTATTCCATGAATTATTCGTATCTTTCATATGAGATAATTTTTTTTAAATTGGATAAAATCATGGACAGTAATTTTTTTTTCTTTAATTATTTAATGTAATTGTATATCTAAGACTCAAATTCAAGACCATCAGTTAAGCTAGAACAATCTTGTACCAACTGATCCATAGATTTAGTATTTGGATTCCACCCTGACACAAAACCAATAAATATTGTTAAGAAGGAAAAAATATTGTAAGGTATGTACAAAACATTTACATACACTGAACCTTCTAAAAAAGGGTTGTTATAATTTATAAATATCCAATATACTATGGTCTTATTTTTAGGGGTGGCGGGTGACTGCGCCTGTTGTTCAATATCTAATTCCATCCATGGTTCCACCACATTAACTATTGCCAAATCCTCTTTCAAATAGTTAATACTTTGTAATAAAAGTCCAAAATTAATTTTTTTTATTGAAAAATATTATTTGTATTTTGACCAAAAAAAAAAGTTGTAATGGTCTGTTTTTGTGACAAATTCATTTATAAATAAACATCTGCAGATATTGATCAGGGTATACTCCAATCAATCTAATCGACATGGGAGAAAAGAATGACATTACGGTGACATGGGAGAATTTGGAGGCTACTGTCACAAATGGAAAGAATAGAAAACAAATTCTGCATGGGCTTACAGGTTATGCCCAGCCAGGGAGACTTTTGGCTATAATTGGTCCTTCAGGCTGTGGCAAATCCACACTTCTTGATGCTTTAGCAGGTGATTACTGATTAATTAGTAGCTACTTTACTGCAATTTATGTACTTGGGGAGTGGCACCGTTGCATGCATGTGACTAAGTATATATATATATATGAGTCTAATAGTACGTGCGTAGTTAGACACTTCATTCTTGTACAAAACAATATATGAGTATAATCAAGCTTTTTAATTATCATTCTCTTCATTCTTCATGTATTATATAACTTATAGACACTTCTCTTTTCAACTGAAACATATTTTGTACAAGCATGTTACGTTTTTTTGAAGGAAACCCTTTGTAAATTCTATTTTGGACGTATATGAAATCACTCTAGAGTCAGTTTAATACGTGACAGAAAAAGAAAGTATCAGAGTTTTACATTGATGGCGGTAGTACAGTATAATTAGAAGAAGTTTCTTTAATTTTGTTTGCTGTGGTTGGAAGCTAGTTATTATATAACAGTTATGATCATATGATTCAAACACTGATTCAGGAAGATTGACATCAAGCATAAAGCAAACGGGGAAGATTCTAATCAATGGGCACAAACAAGAACTGGCATATGGAACATCAGTAAGAGAATATTCTCAAACTAAAGTCCTGAAAATAACAAGCATCTTTAGTAGACAAAATGTTATCAAAATCTTACTATTCGATACAAATCGACTCCATATTGATTCATATCATAAGATGAATCTTAAATGACTTTGTATCTTATATGATACATGCATGAATGAATCTATGCAATTTTGTATCATTGATATGAATCATACTCATTATTTTTTCTTTTTCTTTTACTTTTCTTTCACCCCTCCTATTTGATTATTTCACTACTTTATTTGTTACTCATTGACTCAATGCATGTACTCTATTTAGCTATTTGATTGCTTTATTTACATTTTTCTAAAACAAAGGCTTCGTAGACTTTGATATAACTAATAATTTTGTTTTATAAGACTTCATGTTAAGTCATTTTATCCTTTTCTAGTTTAAAATTTTTATATTGAACACTATATATCATTTATATGATATATTTGAAGCAATTTTTTATTGTCCTTGAATCTTATTTCTGAATCTTAGGATTCGATACAAATTATGATTCAACATTCAAAAAAATTAGCTCAACCATTAGCAATTCAAATATGGATTTGATAACCTTAGACAAAAGAATAATTGTAAAAAAGGAGTTTTATTAACCTCTCTCCTACATCATGTTGAATCAGGGCTATGTAACACAAGATGATGCTATGCTGTCATGTTTAACCGCTGGGGAAACTTTATACTACTCAGCTATGCTCCAATTTCCAAACACCATGTCTGTAGAAGAGAAGAAGGAACGAGCAGATATGACACTGAGAGAAATGGGTCTGCAAGATGCCATTAACACAAGGGTTGGAGGGTGGAATTGTAAAGGCCTCAGTGGGGGACAAAGGAGGAGACTCAGCATTTGCGTTGAGATTCTAACACATCCAAAACTCCTCTTCCTTGATGAACCAACTAGTGGCCTTGATAGTGCAGCTTCCTATTATGTTATGAGTGGAATTGCAAGTCTAATTCAAAGAGATGGAATTCAAAGGACTATTGTTGCTTCCGTCCATCAACCTAGCAGTGAAGTTTTCCAACTTTTCCATGACCTTTGTCTTCTCTCTTCAGGAGAGACAGTATATTTTGGTCCTGCCTCTGATGCAAATCAGGTTAGGAACAAATAATTATAAAAAGAAAAAAAAAACATATTGATGATTAGATACATATATAGTGATGCTTTTCATTCGGTGCAGTTTTTTGCTTCAAATGGTTTTCCTTGCCCACCTCTCTATAATCCTTCTGATCATTACTTAAGGATCATAAACAAAGATTTCAACCAGGTATATGTTCAAACTTTGAGTCTGTCTCCCTAGTGTTTATTTGGAAGGTGTTATACTTATTACACCTTGTAGATAATAAATAAAAAGTGCATTTCAAAATTTGAAACTTGATTGATTTGTTAATTTTCAGGATGCTGACGAAGGAATTACTACTGAAGAAGCAACTAATATCCTTGTCAGTTCTTATAAATCGTCTGAATTTAACAATCACGTTCAGACTGAAATCGCAAAAATAAGTGAAAGCGTAGGTTAATTTCATATTGAATTTATTCCTTCCATTTAGACTATATTATTAAATGAGGGATCCACTTACTCAAAGAGTAAGTTCAAGAAAGTTATTCTTCATCTTCACCATTTAGTTTTTTGAAATCTAATAGTTAAGATTAGTTACAACTATTAGATTTCAAGAAAATGAATGATAAGAAGAAGAGTAATTTTCTTATACTTACTCTTAGAGTAAGTAGATCTCTCCTCATATTATACCTTACACCATATATATTTACAAGAATTAAGATTCACTAACTTTTGCACGTGTATATATAGGATTCCGGTGCATTTGGGAAGAAGAAGAAGAAGATCCACGCTGCATTCATTACTCAGTGCCTGATCCTTATAAGAAGAGCTTCACTGCAAATTTATCGTGACACAAACAATTATTGGGCACGTTTAATTGTCTTCATCGCGATATCTTTAAGCGTGGGCTCTATCTTCTATCACAGTGGCGGCCCAAGTTTGCGATCGATTATGGTAATTAATTAGGGAGTAAAATCTTATTTTCAGTCTTAAAAAGAATATATTATATATTTATTTAATAGTCAAAACTTAAAAATTTTAATTGTTTTTATCCCTCAATTTATTTTAGCTTAATATATATTATTAACTTTAAAAGAATTTTCAAAATGTTAAAAGATAAGGTTAATTATATTTTTACTTCCTAAACTTTTTGTAAATTTCACTTTTAGTCTCAAAATAATTTTTTTTTTAGTATTTATGGTCTCTATTTTTTTTCCTATGTTAACTGTTTTAGTTTCTGTTGTGAAGTAATAACGTTAATTGGTAACGTAACATATTTTCCACAGAAGCAAAAAAAAATTGGTAACTTAACAACTACGTTGGCAGCGTAGTGACTTATCACACCATCAAGGAGTCTGATTGGGGTAACCACGTATAATTATTTTTTTTCTGTAAACTGTTTTTAATTCAATAGAGTAAAACTGTTAATAGAGGAAAATTATAAAAACCAAAAACGTTAAAAATTTTGTTTAAAGACTAAAAGTAAAAAATTTAAAAAGTTTAGAGACAAAAAACATAATTAACCCTAAAAAATAATATGACATGTAAAACTTAATTAAGTTATAATAATGTGATCTTGTCAATCTTATATGTACTTACAAATTTGCATACATATAATATTCTATTTTAAAATATATATGCATATATTAGTTTTCTAAATAAATTTGAATTTAATTTATATATACACTATTTTTACACAACCATCTAATAAGATTTTACCTTATCATTCATATCACAATATGATGAATAGGATGAGGTGATATACGTGAAAAAAAAAAAGTTTTAACTAATAACATATATAAATTAAGTTCAATAATTTTTTTGTAAAATGAATATATTTTTTTCTTAATCTGTTAATTTTTTTTTATCAAGCATTGAAGGAAAAAATAAAATAATTTAATGAGATAAAATGAATTAAACTCTTTACATAAATTAATATCAACTTATGTACAACAACCATTTTAAAAGCTCACTCATCTAATTTATTATAAGCACGTATAAACTCTGAAAAGTTTGACATTCTTGCCTAAAAAACGCCTGAACAATAAGGTTTTACAATTAAATTTTTTTCATAAGTTAGATGTTAGTATTAATTCAAACGGAACTATTGCATAACATTGGAAAAAAAAAAGTTAATATGTTGTTAAACTTAAATATATTGAGGGATGAAAAATATTAAAAATTTAAACATTAAATATTATATAAATTGATAGAATGTATCTTTAAGGGATTAAGGCTATGTTTGTTTCCGACGACGGAAATAAATCACCATGGATGGAATTGATGCTGGCTTGTTTGGTACAGTAGATTTAGGTGAGAAATAACTTTAAAAATGGTGGGACTCATTTATACTATTTCTCATCTATTTTCACTTATCTCTCTATGTCTCTTATCATTTCTTCTCTATTTCTCTTTAACCAAACAACTTTATTTATCAATTTATTTTCACCTATTTTTACTCTCCCTTTTTTTTTTCCATCTACTGTATTTCTCTCCTATACCAAACATAGCATAAATTAATATAAGATGTCTTTATCAAGTAAACATAGTTTTACTCTTATGTTTATGATGTGGAAGATTGATGTACATGCTCATTTATGCTTCAGGATAGAGGATCGCTGCTTTGTTTTTTCGTTTCAGTTGTGACTTTCATGACACTTGTTGGTGGAATCTCTCCATTAATCGAGGAAATGAAGGTAAAATTGTTGTTTCATAACTTAAAATTTTCACTGCATTGTACTTATGCACTTGACTTTCTATCCAAAGTAACCTGACTCAACCTATAATACATGAATAATTACATAACATTAAGAGAAAGATAAGAAGAAAGAAGAACATATAAAGAGAAAAAATAATAGATGTGATAAGTGATGTGATGAAAAATGAAGAAATAAATAAAATAGAAAAAATATAGAAGAAAAAATGAGTATATATGTATGGAGTATTTTCTTTAATTTATCTAATTAACAAAGGATGTTGGTTACTCTTAACATGTAGTAATTAAAATGACAGTTAACATAATAAAAAATTCATTGTACCTATACGGAAGTTTTCGGGTTTTTCTTTCTCTATGTCAATATCTTCATATCATTATCCTTAGTGCTTGACCTTCCTCCTTCAGATGTTGGTGGGGGTGAGTATCTGCAAAGACACTTTGATGCTCAAGTGACGATATACTAGCAAGCAAGTGTAAGAGAGTGAATAGTATAATGTGTGTTACCTCAAAAATCTAACCCTTTATTGCGGGCTTAGCTCAAGGTCCATGGGCCTTATCCCTTGATTAAGGGGATGTAATTCAAGAGTACTTGATAGGGTTAAGATAAGATTATGATAAGATAAGCTAAATTTCTTAATTTTCATGAGGCCGAGATGTATTCGATTGACTGACATGTATTCGATTGACTGACATGTATCTATCCCTATATTAACTTGAGAACCTTCCCGGTCCAGGACATGGCCGAGGGGTTCTTGGCCATATCAGTACATTGATAAAGTGGTCATTCACAATCAAATAATTAATTTTATGAGAAAAGAACAAAAACAATTGCCTCCTAACACTTTGTTAATTAGAATTTGGATATATACAAATGCTGAAATGCCTCTCCATAACACAAATTGTTTCCTCTTATTGTGTCAGGTGTTTAAGCGAGAGAGATTAAATGGGCACTATGGTATCACGGCTTTTCTCATAAGCAACATATTCTCTGCTGTTCCTTACACCATATTGATGTCAATCATTCCCGGAGCTGCAGTTACTTATCTTTCTGGACTACACAAAGGAGTTGGAAACTTTGTATTCCTTGTTTCTGTCCTATTCACTACCGTGACGTGGGTTGAGAGCCTCATGATGGTTGTTGGGAGTGTTTTCCCAAACTATGTCATGGGGGTGATCGTGTGTGGTGGAATTGAAGGGGTCATGATTTTAACAAGTGGATTCTATCGACTGCCAAATGATCTTCCCAAACCAGTGTGGAAATACCCTTGTTACTACATTTCCTTCCTCACCTATGCTTTCCAAGGATTGTTGAAGAATGAATTTGAAGACTTGCCATTTTCCTCGGAAGTGCTAGCTGACACATGGCACGTGCAAATGGGTCACTCTAAGTGGGTTGATCTTGCTATCATGTTTGGGATGATTGTTCTGTATCGAGTTATGTTCTTGGCCATCAGCAAGTGCAAGGAGAAAACGAAACAAGTTCAGGTTGGCATTAAACCCCAAACGAAAATTTTCTCCAGAACCAACATCAGTGAAGTCCAAATAAGTGAAATGGATGATCATAGTGCTGTCTAAGCAGTAGTTCAACTTCTGTTCAGGGTGATTAATTGTGTTATATCTCCGTTAGTATTGTTAAGCTTCTTTTAAAGTGAAAAACTCTACAATAGTGACAACAAGGTTACAACCTAGAACCTTGTGCAAATTACCTAGACCTCTTACTATTAAGCCAACCCTAATGGGTTAAAAACAAATTGTATGAAATGGAAAAATAAGAATATATCTTTAGTTAAAGATGTTATTTAAGATTATAAGGTACTTTAATATATATTCCATCCGGCTTCAAATATAAAAAAAAATTGACTTGAGTTTTGAATTTAAATATAAACAAATTTCAACTAATTTTAGTTCATTTAATGAGATCATCTCCAAAATACCCTTCATTTAATAGGGTTTTAATTCCAATGACTTCTTCATATTCTTGATATCAAATTTCAATGAAAGGTAGTTTAGGAAAATAACTTATTTTTTAATGGAGATTGGTCTAATTAAATGTTGTTAACCAACTTTCTTAATTAGCGTGAAACAGTTTTTTTGCTTATATTTAGATTGGAGGGAGTATGTGTGTGTGTGACTTACTCTTAGAGTAAATGGATCATCTCTCTCTCTCTCTCTCTATATATATATGGCAAATGCTAACCAGTGCTTTTAGGGCACTGGTTAAGGAACTAAAAGGAGAAAGATTTTTATTAGAAGGTGAAAAATTGTGCTGTCCATGATTTTTTTTGTGCTCTCCTATGAATTTCACAGTAAATACTTTATCCTTTTAATTTTTTAACCAATGCCCTAAGGGCACTGGTTAGGAAGACCCTATATATATATATATATATATATATATATATATATATATAAGAAAATTGTCATTTGAAATTTAGTGTTGACACTTGTAAAAATTTTATACAAATAATCTTATGTAATAATTATTGGACTTTTTTACATTGTTAGTGTAAAAATAAAATATCTTAAATTTACGTAATTAATGTAACTTGTAAAGTATTTATTGAAATAGTGTAAGTTGACAATGGAAAAGTCAAAATTAGAGAGAAGTCGACTTCTTTATTGTCGACTTATTTATTTACAAGTATTGGGGGTTTGTTTAGAGACAAACAAAAATTAAGTTTGGGGTGGGGGTATAATTAAATTTGTGAAGAAAAAAAGGGTTAGAAAGGCCTATTGGGCCAAAAAGAAGAAGCCCAAATGACTTGTGATGGGAAAGATATAAGTTTTAGTTTAAGGATTTGATTTGTTTATCATTCAATCGAGCTTAAATGACTTTCTCATCTACCTTTACCCATTACAACCAATAAAACACCTCTCGAAGAAATTCAATTTTTGTATTGAAAACTTTTAGAACCTTTGCAAATTTCTTATAGGAATTGATTTTCTTGAAATAAAAGTGCAATACATGAAAATTTTATTTTATTCAAAATAAAAATGTGAAATACATGAAAAAATTAAAAAAAAAAAAAACACTTTTAAAATATCTCAAAAAAATTGGCAAAAACATGATCATTTTGACAAAATGGGTCTGCCTGGCCAAGTAGGCCGACTAAACATAGCAAGCATCTACGCCTTTCAAGCTCAACGCTTGAGGGATCTGGACCATCTGACCAAGAAGGTTGACTATGCATAGTAAACATTGAGATCAGTCCACCAAGGCTAACTCATACATATGTTGGAGTACAATTCAAATTTCAAAAAATGAAGCTTGTGGAAATTGAATAGGAGTTTTTTTTAGGAATTTGTTATATTTCAAATCTTTAGGATATTATCTAAATTTAAATATTTTATTAATTGTTTTAAATTATTTTAGGGATTTGTTTCTTTTTTTAAAGATTAGGATGATGATAATATTTGAATTTTGTATTACAATTTAGCTCTATATATAGAGCCAAGAAATAAAAACCTATGGTGTGTTCTGTCTAAGATCCCTTGGGCGTGTGGGTAATTCCGTTGTGTGCAGAAGAATTTTTTCCCAACAGTGGCATCAGAGCTATGGCAGGGAACACACAAAAGTTTGAAATCTGTTGTTTGATGGGAAAACAAATTTTATGGTTTGGCAGTCTACCATTCAAGACCTTTTAGTGCAGCAAGGTCTTGATCTGGCTTTAGAAGATGAAAAGCCAACTGCTATAGGTGAAAGGGAATGAGCTTAGATCCAAAGGAAGGCTGTGAGCACAATTCGGTTATCTCTTGCTCCCGAGATCAAGTGCAACGTGTTGAAGGAGACAACACCGAAAGCCATGTGGGAGAAGCTCGAGAGCATTTATGCGTCCAAGTCACTAACCAATCGTTTATGTTTGAAGATGGAGTTGTATCAACTCAAAATGGAGATGGGAGGTAATCTCCATGACCACATCAACAATTTTAATAAACTAATATGCCAATTGTTGAATGTAGATGAAAAAATATCCGATGAGGAGCAGGCAGTGTTATTGTTGGCTTCACTACCAAGGTCCTACAAACCTTTGGTTCAGACATTGCTTGTAGGGAAATCAATGTTGAAGTTGGATGAAGTGACCGCAGCTCTAAGAGAAAATGAGAGAATGATGAAAGATGAAAATACTGAAGGTCAAGTATTAGTTATGCAGCAGTCTGAGTGAGGGAGGAGTCATTCATGGAGACAAGATGGACAAAAAGGAAGATCAAAATTACCATGGCGTCTAGAACGAGATATGAGTAATGTGGAGTGTTATTACTGTGGAGAGAAATGTCATATGCAAACAATGTGCCCAGAAATGAGACAAGACCTGAAAAAATTGAGAGTTATGAAGACAGATGATGACAAGTCTCAGACTAATGTGTCCAAAACATTAAAGATGAAGATCTATATTTGGCAACTACTGAGGAGGTTGCTAAATCAAAATGGGTAATGGATTATGCTACTTCGAAGCACATTTGTAGAGACCAAACAGTGTTCGACACTTTGAAAACTAATGGGGAGTTTGGTCATTTCAAGTTAGGAAATGCTGAGAAAATGAAGGTTAAAGGCATTCAGACCGTGAGAATGAAACTCCACAATGGCGTCATCCAAACTTTTCAAAATGTGAGATTTGTACTTTCTTCTACTGCTAATATCATTTCATTGGGGAGATGACATCACAAGGGTACATATATGTTGGTTTAAATTGGGGATGCAAGGTGTACAAGGGGAGGCACTTGGTGTTGTGTTGCGAGGGCAGAAAAATTGGAGAAATCTTTGCTACTTGGAAGGATAAGCTTTGAGAAGATAAAATTTTCTAATGAGGTGGTTATTTAGAAATTTTAATCGAGGGAGGATTTGTTGGAGAACAATTCAAATTTCAAAAAATGAAGCTGGTGGAAATTGAAGAGGAGTTTTTTTTAGGAATTTGTTATGTTTCAAATATTTAAAATATTATCTAAATTTAAATATTTTATCAATTTGTTTTAAATTATTTTAGGGATTTGTTTCTTTTTTTAAAGATTAGGATGATGATAATATTTGAATTTTGTATTACAATTTAGCTGTATATATAGAGCCAAGAAATAAAAACCTAAGGTATGTTCCGTCTAAGATCCGTGTGGGTAATTCTGTTGTGTGCAGAGAAATTTTTTCCCAACAACATATATGTTTAAGCACTCTCGTACGTGCAGACACACTTGAATTCTACACTCACACCCACACTCACACTTGAATTGTACATTAATAAAAAGACACACACACACTTGAATTCTACATTAATAAAAACACAAAACTGATTAATTTGGACACACTCTTGAATTCTACGTTAATAAAAACAGAAAACTGATTAGTTAAGACACACACACTCTTGAATTCTACGTTAATAAAAACAGAAAACTGATTAATTAAGATTAAATTCTATATTAATATTTCTACTACTCAACTCTATTTTCCTTTATATATGTAACTATTATTGTTTGAAGAAGCTTGCAGCGGCCCGAGACTAGCGTTGTGGTGACCTACCGACCACGTTTCTTTCTGGAATAATAATGTTTTATTGACATTCCAAATGCTAGTTTACACATAGAAAGAAAAGGAAAAAAGATAAAAAAATATAGATATGATAGGTGATATGATATGATAGGAAGAGAAAAATAAAAAAAAATAAAAAATATTAATGATGAGAGTGTTAAAAAAAATAGTGTCAAAATAAAACTACTCTTTCTTTATAGAATGACGAAGGAGGCGCAAGATGTCTCTAGTTCCGTCGAAGCATTAACTGTAGACTCAACCAACTTCAGCTACTGTTCACATCCTACATTCAAGAGCCCTACCTTTTTGGTGAGTTTACACATTATTGTTTTCAGCTTTTTTTCAATAAAAATAATGTACTTTTACCAAAGCTTTTGATTTTGGGACCAACAAGAAAGGTTTTAATCTGGTAGCTCTCATGGCTGAAATTTGTTCAGAACTAACAGAGGCTGACATGATGTGTATGTGCTGCAGTCTGATCTGGATGTAACAACTCTGGTCTATTTGTCACGATGCTCTTCAAATATTATAAGAATAAATTATCTTGCTTGAAAATTTTATTAAAATGGTGCTTTTAATAACTTCTTTTTTTTCTTCTCATGTTAAGTTTTATAAATCTAATCAATGCATTTAAAGTTCTCGAAAAATATATTAAGTCTATAAAATTTCATACAATTTAAAAACTAGTTGATAGTTTATTATATTATAGTTATAAATAAAAAAAATTAGTAAATGAATCAAAAGTTTATTATATTAGTTAATTTATTCTAATATATTATTTAAAATATAAGTAAATTTTTACTATTAGAATATCCATTAACAAATATCTAAATTATCTAAAATTTAGTATATACTTTATGGTTAAGATTGTTTTAATTAGTTCCAATCTTAATCGTCTATTTAAATTATATAGTTGGGATTCATTCTTACATTCTTATCTGTTACATGTGAAATATATATGTACTATCAAATATATATCTTATCTATGCAAGAAAAATATACAGTGAGAAGGTTATTTTTACATGAAAATAGAAAGAAATAAATATTTATGGATAAAAAAGAAAGAAATAAATACTAACTATTAAATTTTATTATAAATAATAAAGATTAAAAGCATATAAGTTATATAATTTTTTAAAATGTTATATATTTCACTCTCATATTAAGTAATTCACTAGTATAACTTTATTCATTTCACTCTCATGATCATGTAACTTTAAAAACTTTTAATTTTGATCATTTATGTATAATTTTATTCATTTCACTCTCATATTAAGTAATTTACTAGTATAACTAGTGACTTAGTTATACATAAATATCTTGACCAAGTCAATAATCAATTCAAGTTTGGTACCACTGCTTGGGAGTGTTTCATATGAGGCGGTGAAAATGAAATAAAGGAGCATTGTATTCTTGAGGAGTGTTAGCAACACACTCTCTAACACACTCCTCATAACACATATTCTATCATTGGTTAAAATTTATTGAAAATTACAAAATCAAGAGAGAGAGTCATTAAATAACAAGTAAAACCATAAAAATTTGTGATTTCCAATAAATTTTAACTAATCATAAAGAATGTGTTTAAAAGTGTGTGATAAAAAATATGTCGCTAGCATTTCTCTTGTATTCTTTATTGTGCTTTAATGAGTAATGATACTATGATTTCTTATTTATCCTCCAAATATAAGTTACTATAGTTAATACTTAAACCTTTAAATTTGTTTAACTTCAGTTAGTTTGTGTGAGTGCATGTGAGAGAATCATTATCCATTTTGAAATAACGAGATTTTATTTTTTGCTTGATCCATTATTATTATTTTGGTCTTTATTACTCCTACCAAACACAACAAACAATGAGTGTTGTCTTTTTCCATAAGAATGTGTCGGTTCCTTGACGTTCTAATATATTCGAGTGGGATATTTGAAGGCTCAAATTTGATCATATTTAGACTAGCAACTGTAATTTCTTTTTCTTTCTATTGGTAAGGTATAGCAGTTAAAATATTTAAGATTTTAAGAACAATGTAAAACCTACATAATTAGTGGCTCGTATTTTTTTTTGTTTATAAATTTCTTATTTACCGTGTGGAAAATGTCTATCATTCACGTTATGCATGTTAACATTTCATTTTTTTACTTCACACTGAATATTCAAGAATGTGAAGGTTTTTCCTAAAAAAAATGTGAAGGTTTGACATGAATGGGGCATTCTACACCTTCATACTGTGTATGTAAAGTGTAAACTATGAATATTGCATTTGTTGCATACACTAACATATCAAATCATTCAAACCTAGGAGGCTGGCCTCTCTAAATAGGTTGGTTATTAATTAGTAATTATTACTTTCGTTTCTATTTATAAGACTCAATTAGCTAATTCATCGTATTAAAGAAAGTAGTTGATTTAATTGATAGTAAAATTGTCTTAATTTATATATTTTTTCAAAAATATTATTGTCATTAATTATCCTTTATCTCTTTTAAAGATTTATCAATATAATATCTCTCTTATTTAACTAAGGATACTTTAGTCTAAAAATAATTAATACAAAAAATATTATGAATTGAGTCTTATAAAAAAAATAAAAATCACTTCTAATTTAAGTCTTATAAATAAAAACACAGAGATAGTAGTAATTACATGCTTCTACAAGTTGCTCACCTCATGAGGTTGATCATGATTGAAATAAAGGTCGTGAACAAGGTAGGCAGAATTAACTTGTGACAGGGCTGACACATCACTTCCACTAACTGGCCTGCAACAAAAAAACTAGCAAATCATATTATTTGCAGTAGAGTATTGATGTTTTAATATAAATTTTTATTACACGTTGTTTTTTTTTTTAAAATATATACAAGCTAGTAAACAACTTTCTTTTCTCTTTTTACAAAGGCTATAATCCATCCATATATAGTTATAATAAATTTATCCATATCATTGCCACTAGCCAATCTCTTGAGTTTGCTTCCTACTCAACTAATGACCTTTTCTTTTCTTTTGTGAATTTTAGTAAAACATTGGGTAGCCATTTTTTTTTTTTTTTAGTTAAGAGGTCCTGCATTAGTTATGAATATGACTAAAATACTTCTTACACGACTTAGACAATTCTCCTTCTTTGAGTTAGCTTTTGGGAATTAGGTTCAACTCAATTTTAACATGATATCATAGTTTATTCAATCTTAATATTAAACTACTCGTAAATGTCAAGTCTTACCAACTTTATATTTCATATGTCTAGTATTGTGCATGAAGGAGGTGTATAGGAAGTGCATGAAGGCAAACTTTGGTGCAACAGTAAAGTCGTGTCTTGGTAACTGATTCTCTATATATCCGCAAAGCGAGGGAATCTTCTGGACACATTAGTTTTTTATGTTTGCTATACTTTTCAATGTTCCTACTATAAACGCACTGTCCAGCAAGAAATGTATAATTTTTTTTTTCTTTTACTATTGAAAATATTTTGGAAGTAGGTACAAGTAGGGGTTCCGGTAGAATTCCCCACTTCACTATAGTCCTTTTTTCTGACAACCATATTGATTTCTTTGACTTTGTGAACTTTTGTTAATCTACATTTTCATATTGTTCCTCCAAAAGTGTGGTCAAGTGGTGTTCAGTTTGGTATTCTAGCATTGTCTTCATTAATAGTTACCGTGTATTACGAACCAAACTTTTTATATAATGAGTTGGCTTTGGAAGGCTTCAACAGACCATATTCTTCTACCAACCTATTGCATACTCTCACACTCTCAGTAGCATAAACACACACACACACACACACTCACACTCACAAAATTCACAATGAGCTCTCTTCTTCAAGCTAATGCTAGTGATTGTGAACCAAACAATAGCCCTAAAATTCTGCCATCCCTTTTAGAATTTGAGACATCATTTGAGGTAGAAAGGATCATCAAATCAGTAGAAACTGGTAAAGATGGTCAGGAAGATCAAGAGGAGGGTGTTTTCTTGACATGGGAGGACTTGTGGGTGACAGTTTCAAATGGAAAAAATGGAAGGAAGCCAATACTTCAGGGTCTAAAAGGCTATGCCAAACCGGGGAAACTCTTGGCCATAATGGGTCCTTCTGGTTGTGGCAAGTCAACACTTCTTGATGCTTTAGCAGGTAATCATATTTGGATATTCGTTTTGAACCCGTAACTTTCATGGTTTTAAGACCAACCTATATAAAGACTTTGACATTATGACATAAATTGTACTTCACGGGTCTGATAATGATATAAGAATTGTATTATAATTGCGTACGGACCTCAAATGGAATATTGTCAACTATTAATGTCACTAAAGCATATTTTGCACGACTACACATTTTGCACCACTTGTGTAAGTACTTTTGAATTATAAAATGTAGTTAGTTTAGGGGTCTCCCCCTGGTTCCATATGTTGCTTTGATGGTTAAATTATATTTACAATGTTGCATTAAAGGGAAGATGTACACTAGCAACACACTTTCTATATTATTGGTTAAAATTTATTAAAAATTACAAAATCATGAATATAACTCGATAAATAAAATGTGAGATTCACAAAAATTTTGTGATTTGTAATAAATTTCAACCAATAATAAATAATGTGTATAAAAGAGTACATTAGATACTGTGGTCAAGAGAATCCATACTTACCATGATTGCACTAGTGCATATCTTTAGAATAACTCCATGTAAAATAAGAAAAATTCAAAGGGAACGAAAGAAAATTTGCAATACTTTTCCAAGGTTACAAGCAGGACAGTTATCAACTTCATAAACATCATAATATCCTATACTTCATATGAAATTGCAGGAAGATTAGGTTCAAAGACAAAGCAAACAGGGAAGATCTTAATCAATGGCAGGAAACAAGCACTGGCTTATGGAGCATCTGTAAGAATATTTTTCTAGTCAATGAGAATTGATGAGTCATTTTCTTATACATACATGGAGTCAATTAAACTTTCTTCTTCCTCTTACCATTGAAATCAGGCATATGTAACAGAAGATGATACCATTTTGACAACTCTAACAGTTAAAGAAGCAATATACTACTCAGCCTACCTTCAATTGCCAGATTCCATGTCCAAGTCAGAAAAACAGGAGAGAGCAGATTTCACAATCAGAGAAATGGGTCTGCAAGATGCCATTAACACCAGAATTGGAGGGTGGGGATCTAAAGGTGCTAGTGGCGGGCAAAAGACAAGAGTTAGAATTTGCATTGAGATCTTAACACATCCCAGGCTTCTCTTCCTTGATGAACCCACTAGTGGACTTGATAGTGCAGCTTCTTATCATGTTATGAGTAGAATATCCAACTTAAACAAAAAGGATGGCATTCAAATGACTGTTATTGCATCAATCCATCAGCCAAGTAATGAAATTTTTCAACTTTTCCACAACCTTTGCCTTCTGTCTTCTGGGAAAACAGTTTACTTTGGACCTACCTCTGCTGCAAATAAGGTTGGAGATTACGACCACCTTTTGGTTTTCCACAAATCAATTTGTTTTTGAAAACCAATGAGTGATTGACTTTTACTTTTGGCTCTGCAGTTTTTCTCATCAAATGGTTTTCCCTGCCCAAGTCTTCATAGTCCTTCTGATCATTTTGTACAAACCATTAACAAGGATTTTGAACAGGTAAGTAGAGGCTTTGTAATACTAGCTTTAGAACTTTGCTAAAATGATGTGGATAGGGGAACCATAGTTAAGCTTTTAGCTTCAAACTGTTTTCACTCTCTGATCTTTAGTTCAAATTGCTTTTGTTTTCAGTTTGGTCTATTAACTGATTCACCTCTTCGTTTGCAGGACCCTGAGAAAGGATTAGCTGGAGGGCTAAGCACTGAAGAAGCAATTCATATTCTTGTTAAATCATATGATTCATCTGAGATTTGTCACCAAGTTCAAAAAGAAATAGCCCAAATAAAGAAAAGGGTGAGTCTAGCTACACACTTAGAAGGATGGAAAGAAAATTGAGAAAAAGTCTTGCTAAAATTAAAAAGAACTTTGGTGGTTTCTCCTAACAAGGCCCTATCATAACATGGACATCATAAATATAAAGCAAGTAATTATAGTGCAAGAGAAATCTATACTTTTTTTAGAAAAAATGAAAGTATGTGTGCTTGGACCACTAAAAATCTTTGATGAACAAATGGATGCAGGACTCGGACACAATGGATAAGAAATGCCATGCTGACTTTTTTACCCAATGCCTCATTCTTACAAGAAGATCTTTCGTGAACATGTATCGCGAAGTAGGCTATTACTGGTTACGCCTACTTATCTATGGTGTCTTGGCATTAAGTCTTGGAACCATGTTTTTTGGCATTGGTTCAAACAGTGAATCAATTCAGGTAAGACATGGAGTGTGAGGCAGAGTATGAATTATAGTGCACAAACTTGAACACAAGCTATTTTATCATTTTTTTTATGTTCTAATCCCAAGAAAAGCTAATTTTAAAGCCTAATTTTGATGGTTTCAGGCCAGAGGTTCATTGCTTGTGTTTGTTGTTACATTTCTGACCTTCATAACTGTTGGTGGGTTCCCTTCTTTTGTGGAGGAAATGAAGGTAAAGTAGTTTCTCTATAAGGATTTTGTTGCATGGAATTCTCATTTTACCCTCATGGATGAGGGCAAACTGAGTTTCTTTGTGTCATTATAATCTTAGCCTATTAGACATTTAAAAGCCCTCTCTTGTGATTTAGAAGCTTGATCAATAATATGTCACATTCCTGAATTTTTTAGTGACATTAACATATCTCTTTGATCTTTGGCTAGGTGTTTGAAAGAGAAAGACTCAATGGGCATTATGGTGTCATTGCATTTACCATTGGCAACACATTATCTTCTGTTCCATTTTTGCTGTTGATGTCATTGATCCCAGGAGCACTGGTTTATTACCTAGTTGGACTTCACCAAGGACATGAACATTTTGTGTACTTTATATTTATGCTTTTCACTTCTGTCTTCTTGGTTGAGGGTCTCATGATGATTGTTGCAAGCATGGTTCCCAATTTCTTGATGGGTATAATAGTTGGTTCTGGAATTTTGGGCTTAATGATGTTAGATGGTGGGTTCTATAGGCTTCCAGGTGACATTCCTAAGCCCTTTTGGAAATACCCTTTGCACTACATTTCTTTCCACAAGTATGCCTACCAAGGATTGTTCAAGAATGAGTTTCAAGGTCTAACATTCCCTAGCAATAATCAAGTTGGAGGACACATGACAATTAGTGGTGAACATATTCTTAGACACATATGGCAAATGGAAGTGAATTATTCAAAGTGGGTGGATGTTGCTATCTTGGTAGGTATGGCAGTGCTATATCGAATTCTATTTTTGGTTATCATCAAGAGCTTTGAGAAGGTGAAGCCTATTGCTGCAGCAATTAATTGTCCCCAAGCAAACTTTAGGTTCACCAAAGTGACAAGGAGCAGTGAAATTGATTAGATTCTTGCTATGCCTGTAACCCAAGGCAGAGTAATCGTGGTTGAGATTATCCCATTTTGAGCTGCAGAATTGTGGTGTGGCAATATGTTATGTACTATAGGCATATCAATTTTACCAAGGAATCTGAAGTTTACAAGATGGTGGAATCTTATGAATTAAACTTGATAATATACATGAGATTTGTAAATATTTATTTGTGATGCCTGTGCATGTTGAAGCATATTATGGAGTTTGTTGTGAGATAAATGTTGAGCAATAATTGCCATTGTATCATTCACAAAACAATATATATAATTAGGAAAGGCAGAAGCATTCTTTTTCTGTGTACCAGTCCAGTTTTTGGGACTTTTTGTGTATGTTTGTGATGTGTGTTTTAGCTATTAGTGAATTTCTTGAAATTGTAAGCGTGTTTTTATATTAATATATACCTATTCCTTTCATCAAGTGATTATTACTATCGCGTTTCTTTTGATCATTTTCACGAAGATGACGATGATGATTATTATTATTATTATTATTAGGTTTAAATAATATTTTGGTGTTTTTTATTTTAGTTCATTGAATTTTTATTTTTTAGTTCCTATAAATTTTTTTTTTTTGAATTTAGTCACTGCTGTCAAGTAAGAACCGATGACAACACATCCGCTTCCATTCTTTCTATTGGAAGCAGTCACCCATACATTCTTCCATGTCAGGCAGATACCAATCTCTTGTTTCAGAGTCTCACCTCGATGGATCTTTCTTGGACCTCTAAACGCTTCCATTTCCAGTGTGGTGGCTTCAATGTCTACGACACTTTGCTGGAGTACTGATTTTGAGCTGGGTTTAGTTTCATAAGCACATGTAGAAGCAGATGAAACAGATTCATCATGAAGGCAAGCCATTATTACGTAACAATATTTGTAGCTACTGAGCCAGTACCTGTGAGAGAATGGATATATATATAATTTTGTAACAAATAAACCCACCAAATATATAGATTTATTGTGCTGTATTAATTAACACATGTTTCGCATATATATTTTGTCCTTCATGCATGTATTCGATTCAATTATTCAAATCAACATTAGGTACAATATAGCAAACGATCGAGGGGGCCGGGTGAAGGGGGAGAATTTTAGACCACAAAATCTCTTATTGCTTTAATTAGTTAGGTGGAACCTTGGAGGTGGGGTTACACCAAATGTAGTTTCGTTTGTTTCTCAATCGATGTACTAGTTCTCTACGTGGAAAAATGTGCCACAAAATGAATCCAGTATCTTATGCCAAATCCAAACATGACAAGATTATTTAAAATTTACTAGTATGTATTTAATTTTTCTTCTCATGGATTAACACTAGCCACGAAGATCTCGGGTCTCCTCTAGGAAATTAAGTTAAATTATCTCATATTATGTGTATCAAACGGTATCGTTCTTGCTTTTAATCCTATTAAGGAATAACACTTATTAAAAAAATATGAATTAAGAAAAAAAATATATAAACAATATCGAGGACTTATTCTCTCTCTCTCTCTCTCTCTCTCTCTCTCTCTCTCTCTCTCTCTCTCTCTCTCTCTCTCTATATATATATATATATATATATATATATATATATATATATATATATATATATATATTACTATTAATTAAGGAACATCAATGAATCAATCACTCTGCATTCTTTGTTTGTGACTCATAAAATTTATGTAATATAATTAATGAAAAGTGTGTTGTTAATATATGTTTTAACAATTTAATTGGAATGTATTGCCCGTATAAAAGATATTTTTACATTATCATCAAATCAAGAATTACCATACATGTTAAGATTATTAACTTCTGTAATAATTATTTTAAGAATTATGGTGATTTTCTTGATGGATGGCTACTTTAGCAAAACCTGGGCACAGTGGAATACAACAATACAAGTGGTGACTGTACAACACACTAGTTAGGAGAGGATTTTGGTAGAAAAAGAATGTGAAAAGGAAAAACAAGATATTTGTGAGAGAGAAGATTGGTATTTTATTTATAGGTGGGGATAATTAACCTTGAGACTGTGACAATACCAACTCTAGTGGGTTAATGGCCACCGGCAACTGCATCTTAATGTGAAATATGAAGGACCATAGAATATCTAGATTCGTGTTTAGGATCAATGATCAGAGTTATTCTTTTAGTCCTCTCAAAGTACTTGGTATATATAATAAAAGACACTATGCATGAGACTGTTTTAGGTGATGAGCCAAGGTTGTGGTAGGGGATGTCAGCCTCAATTTATGTTTGACTTGGTTTTAAGGGTTCCTAAGATTTCCAAAGGAGATGGTTCAACTGTCATGTCAGTTTGGAGCATGTATGGTCATTACTTAAATAGGTGTAGGGGATAGTGTCCATACGATTGAGTATACCTAAAGGCTCAATACAAAATGTAATCGATAAATTTCTACATATTTAAAAATTATATAACAAATTATACAATATTACTACTGCACTAGTGGAAGTGTTGGACCACAAATATTTATCTAATTAGTTTATTACAACTAAAATTTTATCACAAGCGGAAAAAGTAAGAACACTATCAGAACTTTCAGAAGAAATGTAAAGCACACCTAATTGATAGGGCCAAACATCATATAGTTCAAAGAACATAGGAGGAGTTCCAAAGAAGTAACTCATGATATTAATTGAATGATTAAAAGATGCGGAATAGGTACACGATGCTCTTATTTATATTAAGTATTGAGCACTAAAAACAAGGAACTAACCATGACTAACTAAATGAGTAACTAACCTTAACAGAATTTTACTCTCCTAATAAACACACTACAACGGCTTATTGATCTTTCACATCTGTGAAGCTGATAGTTTCCCCGTTTCTTAAACCCACTCTCTTTGCACACCTATCCAACTATATATAATGACTGCATTTTAGAAGTACAATTATATAACTTCTCAATGTAAGGGAGTGGCATTGGGGTTTTCCATGACCTGTATTGTTCGCTTGGGAGACGCTGACATGCACGATAGTGATACAACAACGGGCTTCACCTTCTCTTTAATTTTGATGTTAACCAAAAACAAAACTCGATACAGAACAAGCATCCCTATCAAGATTGCAAGATCAAACCACTTTGAGTAACTCATGTCAACTTGCCATGTATTTCTTAAAACCTCTTCACCACTTATGTAACTGTGTGAGCCTCCTCCAACTTCATATGTAGCAAATTTAAATCTTAGTCCTTCAAACTCGTTCTTGAACATTCCTCGGTTGGCAAACGTATGAAGAGCAACAAAGTGTAATGGGTATCTCCAAACTGGCTTAGGGATATCATGTGGCAATTTAAAGAACCCACCAAGTAAAAGCATGACTCCTTGAATTCCAGCACCAGTCATTATGCCCATTAGAAAGTTTGGAACAACGGAAGCAACTATCATCATAAGGCTCTCCACCAACATGAGACTAGAAAATAAAACACAAATGAAATACAGAAAGTGCTCCCATCCATTTTGAAGACCAGGAAGGTAATAAGCTATAGAGCCCGGAATGATTGTAACCAATAGCAAGTATGGGATACACGACAAGGTGTTCCCAATGACAAATGCAGTGACACCATAATGCCCATTTTGCCTTTCTCGTTGAAATACCTGGGAACCAATTAATAGCAGAAAATTATTTAGTGAATATCTTATACAAGGTTTAATTACTCGTTTGTGTACTTGTACCATTTTTAGTCTTGGTCCTTATATTTAAAACTAGGAAAATGATTCTTGTACACCCTTTGGGTGTATATACCTTGAGAGAGATGGAAAAAGAAGAGAGATAAATGATTGATAGGATTAGTGATATGATATAATATGATTGAAACAGAGATAAAGAAAAATAAGAAATTTTGATGGAGTGTTTTAATTTATGAGTGTTCAAATCACCACTTTTAAAACTATTTGTTTTAATCCTTACGCATGCACTTTTGATATAATTTTTGTCCCTGCCATCAAGTGTGTCTTAACAACATTAGCTAAAACTGCTATAATTTTTTTTAAAGTGAAAAATCGCACAAATTTTATGTGTTTTTTATTTTGAGACCAATTTGTGGCAATTTTATAGTCACCAGAAAATCATATCAAAAGTGCATGTGTATACACTAAAACGAATAATTTTTAGATACGTAAAATTGTATAATTATTAGGGACCAAATAAATAAACCCTTGTATACTTATTAACAAAATTGGAAAGAAATTCCAATGAGCAATAATCTGAACTACCTTCATGACTTCCACAAAGGAAGGGAATCCACCAATGGTCATGAAAGTTAAGAATCCATTTATAAATGCAATAAGTGAACCTCGATCCTGAAATAATAAGAAGCAACAGCACGATTAGAGGACATCAGCAAAATGCAAAGCCAATGCGATTTTAGTCAATTATTGTATTTTTTTTATCTGTAAGAATCGAAGACAGTACGAGGAGATTTACAACACTCACACACCCTATTCAACCAACTGAGTTATACCCTCTTGATGTCAATTATTGTAGTCGTCATATCATATACTGTTCCATGTTTTACCATTCTTACCTGAATTGAGCCGTAACTTGTACCCAAATCATAGAAAAGAGTGGCCAAAGCTATGGCCAATGCAACAAATATGGCAAGGCGTAACCAGTAATAGCCTAGGTCACGACGCATGTTCACGAACGATCTTTTAGTAAGAACTAAGCACTGATTAAGGAAGCCCGCATGCCCTCTCTTCCATTCTATTGAACTAATTTCCTGAATCCAATTTAAATTCAATTAATGGTAATGTTAAACTATTTGCGACGTGAGCATCTAGTAAGCCACGAATGATACCTTAGTAGATAGTACAGCTACTTCGTTTTGAACTTCTTGATTCATTTCAGATGATTTGTATGAGTTTACAAGGATGTGGATTGCTTCTTCTGTGGGAATTTTACTATTCCCCGCTAAACCCACCTCAATGTCCTGATGAAATGAAAAATCATTCGATCAGATTATTGTTGACAAAAGCACCAATGCCATGAAATCTTGGTCACCTTAGTTACCTGATCGAAATCCTTGTTTATAGTTTTCAGTAAATGATCAGATGGATTCATGAGAACAGGACAAGGAAAACCATTTGAAGCGAAAAACTACATTCATATTGAAACAAAACCTCAAGTAAGTGGACACTAATTAGAAAAGAAAGTAAAAAGAAATTTTGAAAATTGTAATATAAAAGAGACTTAAATATGTTTTTGGTTCCTGAATAATTTACGGATTTTGTATTTGGTTCCTAATAATTCTTTTTGGCTTTTGATCCCTGAAATTCTTTTTATTTTGTATTTGGTTCTTGTTGTTACATTGGCTATATTATCTTGAAATGTCATAATCTAATGGAAAACATATAGGCAATTGTGATAAAAAAAATTTCAAGGACCAAAAGAAAAATCTGAAAACATATCAGGGGACCACTTAACATAGTCAACATAATGACAGGGATGAAAGACAAAATAAAAAAATTTCAAGGATCAAATGCAAAATTCGTAAATTTTTCAATACCGAAAGTCGAGAAAAAATTTATTAAGGATCAAATACAAAATTCGTAAATTTTTCAAGGATGAAAAACTTATTTAAGCATATGAAAAGACTATAAAATGGGCTCATTACCTCACTTGCAGCAGCAGGAGGTCCAAAGTAAACTGTTTTACCTGAAGACAAAAGACAAAGGTTATTGAAGAGTTGAAAAACTTCACTACTAGGTTGGTGGATTGACGCAATAACAGTTCTCTGAATGTGGTCATTTTGAGCCAAGGTAGCAATTCTTCTCATGACATAATAGGAAGCTGCACTGTCAAGTCCACTAGTTGGTTCATCAAGAAAGAGAAGCTTAGGGCGTGTTAGGATCTCGATGCAGATGCTAACTCTCCTCTTCTGACCCCCACTAATGCCTTTACAACCCCACCCTCCAATTCTTGTGTTAATGGCATCTTGAAGACCCATTTCTCTGATTGTAAAGTCTGCTCTCTCTTTCTTCTCTTCTTTGGACATGGTGTCAGGTAATTGGAGTTGACCTGAATAGTGCACTGCTTCTCTAACGGTTAAGGTTGTCAATAAGGTATCATCTTGTGTGACATATGCCTGTGGTCACAACATGGATTCAAACAATGGTTAAGTAATCATGTGTCTCTTGAAACTAAATTAGCAGTCCAATTTGCTTTTGTTAAAGAATTTAAGATTTTGTACGTACTGAGGTTCCATAGGACAGTGCTTGTTTGTGACCATTGATCAGAATCTCTCCGGTTTGCCTTGTGTTTGAACCTAATCTCCCTGAAATATGAATTCATACATACCATCATTTAATTTATTCAAAATTTCTGTTTGACCAGATGTCTGGTGTGGACCCTATAAAAGACTTGAAACTATTATTAGAAAGAAATGTGAAAAAAGTGTTTCTTCCTTGCAAATTTGTTCCTTTTCCTACTTCAGATTTTCTAATCAAGACCTTTAATTATTTTCTCCTCGCTGAATATATATTGGTTGAATGATTTATGTATTTTGCAAGAGAGGAGAACTCAAAGTATCTTTACCATATACTATCTTTTTAATTCATGGGTTGACAAGTAGTTTTCTTTTTGTTTGTGTGGCAATTGTTTTAGGGATTTTGGGTTCTCTATAATAATAAGGGTAAAGTAAATAAAAAATTAACAGCTAATATTCTAATACATTTATGATTTGTTATGTATATGTACATAAAAATTGATATTTTTTTCTAATAAATTTTTTTTTCAATGTCTAGCTATAGAATTTTATAGGGAATCATATATCTCATTAATTAAGAAAGAGTGAAATATAAAGTTAGGTTATTCTTTAAGAAATGGCTCAAATTTAATACTACCTCCGTCTCTATTTATAAGACGTTGTTGATTAATTTACGTTTATTAATAAAATTTGTTAATTTATGTATTAGCATTAAATTTGTCTGTAATTGTAATATTTTTTCAAATTTACTCTTAAATAATTAATGCATAGAGAGAATAATAGTATTGGAGTTTTAATTTTTAAAACTAAACTTTTAAATTATCTAATCCTCATAAGAGAGGAGAGAAAAAGACAATTCATTTATGAACTGTAATAATTAAGAGTATTTTGGTCAAAAAATAATTAATACAAGAAATCATTAGAATAAAATCTTATAAAAAGGGACAAAAAAAATTCAAAACAATGTCTTATAAAAAGAGACAACGGAACTAGTAATAAAGTTTAATTAAAAATAAACAATATCAAGCATTAAATTATTTAGAAGCCTCGTCACTTGTGATGTATACCTGCTAAAGTATCAAGTAGTGTGGATTTGCCACAGCCAGAGGGGCCCATTATGGCCAAGAGCTGCCCTGGCTTAGCATAACCAGTTAGACCTTGAAGAATTGATATGCTTCCATTCTTTCTATTGGAAGCAGTCACCCATACATCCTTCCATGTCAAGCAGATACCCATCTCTTCTCTCTGAATCTCTTTTCCATTGATCTTACTTGGACCCCTAAAAGCTTCCATTTCCAGTGTGGTGGCTTCAATGTCTAGGACACTTTGCTGGAGTAGTACTGATTTTGAACTGGGTTTAGTTTCATAAGCACGTCCAGGGGCAGTTGAAAGAGACTGATCATGAAGGCAAGCCATTACTATGTAACAATAATAGGAGTGCCTGTGAGAGAACGGATAGTGGATAATTTGTAACAAATGAAGCCACAATTATATAGATTTATTGTGCGGAAATTTAACACATGTTTCATATTTTTCTTCTTCATGCATGTATTTGATTTAAATGATGATTCGGTATAATATAGCGAATGAGGTGGAGAGTTTTAGACCACAAAATCTATTACTGCTTTGATTAGTTAATGTACAGGTGGAGCCTTGGAGGTGGGGTTACACCAAATGTACTCTTGTTTGTTTCCCAGGATCAATCGTTGTAGTTCTCTACGAGTAAAATAATGAACCACAAAACGAATCCATCATCCTAAGCTAAATTCAAACATGACAAGATTATTTAAATCTTCTATTTATTTAATTTTTCTTCTCATAGATTAAGTACATAATTTAAGGACTTATACTAGCCGCGAAGAGCTCGGGTCTCCTCTGGGAAATCAAATCAAACCAAAATTATTGATAAACACCTAGGCACTAATTGTCACTTACAGAGAGAAAGAGAGAAGAGAGGAAAATAAAGGTACGATAAGTGAAATGATGTAATAAAAAAACAAAGATAAAAAAGAAATGGCAAGTGTTAATGACATATTTGATAGGGTTAATTAAGTTTTTAGTTCCTAAACTTTAGTTTGACTGATCAAGGTTCCTAAATTTTTTAAAAATTCTATTTTTAGTCCCTGAACAAAATTTTGACAGGTCAAAGTCCTTAAACTTTTTAAAAATTAAATTTTTAGTTTCTAAACTTTTCAAAATTTCAGTTTTTAATCCCTGAATTAATGAGATTTCATGTACTAAAAACCGAAGTTTTAAAAAAGTTTAGGGACTAAAAACTGAATTTTTAAAAAGTTTAGGGACCTTGACCTGTTAAATTAAAGTTTAGAAACTAAAAACTGAATTTTTAAAAAGTTTAGGGACCTTGACTAGTCAAACTAAAATTTAGGAACTAAAATTGAACTTTAAAAAAGTTTAAGGACTATAAAAACTTAGTTAACCCTATTTGATATATAAAAGTGTTTACGTATCATTAATCCAAATCAAACTACCTAGTATTACCTGTATCAAAAGGTATAGTTCTTTCTTTCCATATCCAATTAATTAACAAATGATACTTATTAAATAAATATGAATTAAGAGAAAAAAATATATATATGAACAATATACACTAGGGCAAAATATGGATTCTACAACGAGGTTTCTAGATCGGTCATATAAAAAATGGGGGCAGAGGCTTTTTTGAAATTCAATAAAAAAAAAAAAAATTCAACCTATTGCTAGTTTAATTGTTGTAAGATATGTTTTTAGATCGATTAAAAATATAACCGATTTAGAAACTGGAAAATTTTAGACCGGTTGCTAGTTTAACCATGGTAGAAAATGCTATTAGATCCATTAATATTATAATCGATTTAGAAACTAAAAAAAAAAAAAACTTCCCTTTGCCTTCACCAAAATTATCTTTCACACTCTCTTGAATTTGCCATGGTCGCGCCTTTCATCGGCTTCTACCTTATCATGATTTATTCTATATTTGGCCATCCCTCTCTTCTTCTACCTATTCATATCTTGTTCTTCCTTTATCTCTGTCATGCCTTTCGTAGATGATGGTTTTCACCAGGTATGATCGACCTCAGTTCAGAGTTTTGCTTCGTTTAGGTTCACTACTCCATCGTTATTAGTGTTTTGATTTTGTTATTTCTAATTTAACTTTTAGTTCTTTCTTAGATTTCATGCTCGGAGCTGTGCGCTCTATGTTCGTCTTATTTTTGGAATCTATTTCATAGAAAGTTTGTTTCGTCGTTTGGGGTATTTTTTTTTTTTTTTAGGTACAACAGAGAATCGATGAGAAGATCGCAAATCCATTGATCGGTCCAACCACTATTGGCCTAGTATGACACAAATTAATCACTCATGGAGTGTTTTTTTCCTGCAACGCATAAAATCCAGGGACACCCCTTTTCAGTCCCAAAGGGATAATCCCAAATGTAATTTTACATTTTAAATTATCCTTTCTGAAATGGAAATGGGATGACCCTTCGATTTATGGGATGCAGCAAGTTGCTGCCACACTCGTGACTAATTCATATTTTTTTTATTCAACAAGTTTTATATTGGTTGTTATAATGAACACCCAATTAAGATTTTTTATTTGAATTTTGTATTATATATAATGTAATATATTATATTTTTATCTTCATACTTTAGTAAAAAAAATATATAATTTTACTATAATAATTTAGATATTAATATGACATCAAGTGAAATGTTCATCTTTGTGAATTAAGTAAATATTTTTTACTTATTTTTATAACTAAAAAAATTTCATCCCTATATGCTATATTTTATATATAATCTCATCGTAATAATTTAGGTATTAAAATTCATATAAATAAATAAAAATTAAAATTAAAATTATAATAATAAATAATATAATCTCACCGTAATAATTTAGATATTAATGTAACTTCAGTTAAATTGCTAATTCCCATGAATTAAGTAAATTTTTTACTTGATTTTATAAATAAATAAAAAATTCATCCCTATATGTTATATATATATATTATATTTTAATATATTGGCATTTACAAATCATTGCCTAAAGAAAAACTTAAATTTATCCATGTAGAAGAAAATCATGAATAATTTATTTAAGTGAGAAAATAATATATAAATGAATAATTATTTGATTAAAAATTAATTTTAGACACTAATTTTGCATGGAGAAAAAAATAGTTATTATATTAATTTAATTTGATTTTTGTAATGTAATTAAATATATTAATTATGCAAATTTTAATTTTAAATTTGATTAAACAAAAATCTTTAGTAAAAAAATTTATCCCTGCTGATTTATTGTAATTTTTTCTACTATTTTTCATAAAAAATTGTTAATCCCCGTGTGTTATATTTTATATGGTAAGTGAAGTCTAAATTTTTCTTTATATTTTCATGAAAAATATTCATCTACACTTGTTATATTTTTTTTTATACTTTCTATGTTTGTAAAATAAAACATTCAGTAAATTATTTAAATCAAGAAAGAGAAAGCCATAAAAATTTCCCTATCAATTTAGATATTAACGTGATTTCAAGTAAATTGTTTTTCCCTATCAATTAAGTGAAAATTTCTACTTGTTTTTATAAGATAAAAAATATTCATCCTTTTTTTGATATATTTTATATTTAATTTTTATTTTAATATATTGGTATATACATATCAATGCATAAAAGAAAATTAAAATTTATCCAAGTGTAAAAAAAATCATGAATAATTTATTTAAGTGAGAAGATAAGAAATAAAAACAAATAATTATTTGCTTAAAAATAAATTTTAGACACCAATTTTTGCATGAAGAAAATAATAGTGATTATGTTGATTTAATTTGATTTTTATGTAATTAAATATATATTAATTATGTAAAAATAAATTTAACATTGATTGGACAAAATTCTTTAATAAAAATGTTAATACCTGTGAATTCACTGTAAATTTTCCTTCTTATTTTTTATTAAAAAAAAATCATTCACATGTGTTATATTTTACATATTTTATATGGTAAATCAAGTCTAAATTTTTCTTCATACTTTCATGGAAAATATTTATCCCTATTTGTTATATTTTTTCATACTTTTTATGATCGTAAAATAAAACATTCAATAAATTATTTAAATAAGGAAAGAGACATCTATAAAAGAATACATTCAAATTAAAATTGTAATAATAAAAAATATAATTTCACCATAATAATTTAGATATTAATGTGACTTAAGCTAAATTGTTCATCCCCGTGAATTAAGTGAAAATTTTTACTTACGTTTATCAGAGAGAGAAAAAATCATCCCGGTGTGTTATATTTTATATATAATTTACATTTTAATGTATTGGCATCCAATATCAATATATAAAGAAAATTAAAATTTGTCTATGTAGAAGAAAATAATAAACAAATTATTTAAGAAGATAATGAATAAATAATTATTAGCTTAAAATTTAATTTTGGACTCTAATTTTGCCTAGAGAAAATAATAGTGATTATGTTGATTTAATTTAATTTTTGTTATTTAATTAAAATATATATTAATTATGTTAAATAAATTTTAACTTTTATTGAACAAAAATATTTAGTAAAAAAATTTATCTTTGTGACTTCACTGTAAATTTTCCTACTTATTTTCATAAAACACTATTCATCCATTTGTGTTATATTTTATATGAAAGTTAAATCTAAATTTGTCTTCATACTTTTATGAAAAAATATTAATCTCCATTTGTTATATTGTATTTATGGAACTGTTTATGTTGGGCCCAAATTTATTATGACTTAAAACTTAAAAGTGAAAACTAATTTAAAAACTTTGAAAATAAAATAAAAGTTGTTTTAATTTTTTATTTAAAAGTTTCTTTAAGTTAAAATTAAGTAAAAATGGATTGTTTGAAACTTTAAAAGTTGTTCTATGGCCGAAATTCAACATGAGATATATAAAGAGCTTAAGATGTAGAAGCAAAGTTAGAATTAATAAATATGAAAATTTAACAAAATAGGAAAGTTACATGGTTAATATACAAAAAATACTAATTAAAGCTAAAAAAATATAAATACATTTTGGGATCATATATATATTTGTTACCGAAGCCTATACAATAACAAAAGAATATATAATTTTATAATTCTTTTCATTTGCTAAATATTTTTCAATTTTCAAACAAATTTTTTATAGTTATTTTTTTTACTTCTCAAAATGAGTTTAATATAAACAACCTTTTTTCATATCTCTAAACTCCATTATGTTTGGTTAAAAAAAAAAAACTATCTAATCGTTTTACTTTTAGGTTCCTATTTAACTAAATAAAGGAAAGTAATAAAGATAACTAATTTCAATTTTTAATTTTTAAAATCAAACAACTAACAATAAATATATTTTTAAAATGATTATTATAATTTTTATTTTTATTTTTTTTAAATGATTGTTGAAACATTGATCTTTTGTATTTATTAAGATATATATTTTAAAATTGGGCAACTGATCTTTTTATTATTTTAGTTATGAAAATTTCTAAATTTATTGATTTGTCCCGGTCTGAAATAAAAAAGAATTTGATTCACTAAAGCTACAACCTAGTTTTATTTACTATCGTTGGATTCCTCGATTTTAATATATCTAATTAATTATAAAAGAATTTTATTTACTAAGAATATTAAAGCTTTTATAATTACAAATAATATTTCAAGAAAACACTAACAACCATTTTGTATTATAAATTAATTATTGTTAAGTTTAGGATTTAAATAATTTTGTATTTTTATGAAAAATAACTATTCAATAATTGTTGTATTATAAATTAACTATTGTTAAGTTTAAGATTTAGATAATTTTGTATTTTTATATAATTTGATGTATGAATTGATTATATGATCTATTAAAAATATTGAAATTAATTATATAATTGTAGCATTAATGTAATTTAATGTAATCCACTAATTTAGCTTATTTATGAAAGTTACACAATGTTAATTAAGATTGAGAAAACAAATAAAATCACATAAAGGGCCCTGTTTTAGGCGGAAAAAAGAAAATTACATAGATACTCATGACTTCTATTTTTATATATATAAAGATTTCAAAATAAATATCAATTGTGCTCTTTCGTAATTAACTATCTTCTTAAGAAATTGTCATTTGGGCTTTATTCATTTTTGGCAAACTTATTTTGCTACCTAAGATTTATGCTTGGATTCTCCTAGTTTTTCTTTGCCACTCTATTTTCATATTAGACCATCTCAACCCAAAACATTTACTAGCAAGGTCCAAGAAGTGATTATGAAGTCTGAAGTCTAAGAATTCAACTCACTAAAGTGCATCATCTCAGCACACATACAGCACCACCAAGCCACGAATCATGCCATCAAGCCCATTCTTCTAACTAAATCACTATCATTAGCCCACAAACAATCTAGACCAAGCCACGATAATCAACTACAAAAAAAATCCATAATATTCAAAAGAATAGAAAACATTGTTGAGGTCAAATCCCTTATGTGATGAAGTTTCAATATAACAAAATTTCAAAGAAGAAAAATTAAGTGTTTTGATCTTAATTTACTAATGATTTGCTTTGATGTATTTATAAGAATAGGACTTGATAAGAACATGATAAAAAGACAGAATCAAGCATGAGAAGCATCATCCAAAGTATGCCAACCTCCAAAAACAAAGTTTGCTCATCAAAAGCAACCTTACCAAAAGGAAAGCTTATCAAAAGCATACCAGAATTTACATATTCAAAAGATCAAAGAACAATAAGATCAGAAGTTGTGTACAGTGATGGTTGTGATGGTGTTTGATTTAGTGATCCCAAGAGCCTGAAGTATTTGTTCAATCAGAAGGAACTAAGCATGAGACAAAGAAGATAGATGGAGCTTCTCAAGGACTATGATTTTCAATTAATGTGCCACCTTAGCAAGGAGAATGTGGTACGTAGTTGACTCTCTAAGTAGGAAGACCATACATATCTCAACAATGATGGTCAAGTAGTTAGAGTTGATCGAGAAGTTCAAAGACCTTAATCTCTGTGTAGAGATGGCTTAGGATCATTTTAGGTATGGTATGATTTTTGTAGTAAGTTTATTCCTCAAGACCGCCAAGGATAAGCAGTTAGTGGACAACTTATGTCTGCGTCTACGGTGGGAAAGTAAGGCAAGTTTTCCACCGTGCGTAAGGGTAACCGTTGGATCTAGCTATTTTTTAGATATACAGTAGGCATGCATATACTGGAATATTTTTTATTCTTTTTCTTAAATCAATTTTTTTTATTCTTTTTCATTTTTCCTTATTTGCCCTTTTCTCTATTTTCTTGTTCTGTCATCCTCTTTTCTTCTTCTTCATGACCATCATCTATCGCCGCCGAAGAGGATTTCCGGCAGCGGCATTTTTTTTCTCCTTTCCTTTTTTAATCTCCTCTTCTTTTCTTCCGCTCTCATTCTCTCCGACCATTGCGCGTAGATCCGAAGTGAGATCTAAAGCGGGAACCAGGCCTCAAACACAGATTCAAAGCAATGGAGATTCAAAGCGGAAATCAATCACACCAAGAACACAGACAAACTTTCATTCATGAAAAACCCCAGATCTGAAGAGGAAACCAAGACCCTATCATCAACAAGCCAATCCCGGAGTCGCAACAACCCACAACGCGTCGTTGTCGTCAATGTTGTCGGCGTTAGAGCAGAAAGGTTTAAACTTTCAAAGATTAATCTCCCATTTAGATGCCCAACAACGATTCTGAGAGAATGACGGAGCCTACTCCACCGTCATATGCGCGACTCTCTCTCTCCTCCGCACCACTCTTTCTCTCTCCTCCAATGGATGAGGCAAGTCTTTGTTGGAGTGTTTTTTAAGGGATTGGGAGAATACCCGGCACTGCATCCATGGAGGGGAATAAATTAGTTTCTGAGAGAATACCCACTGCAATTTTGGTGAAAGAGGATCGGTTACAGTGTTGACGGAGTGCCTCACGGGAAAGGGGGATAGAAGCTGCATATGAGAAAGAATGACACAAGAAGAAGAATTTTTTTTTTAATATAATCCAGTGTAACAATTCCTATGGTAATACTTCACTATCTCAAAAAATATTTGTATCCAACGGTCACGGTCAATTACGCACGGTGGGAAACTTGCCTTCCTTTCCCACCGTAGACGCAGCCGACAACTTATTGCGTGAGAAAAAAGAGTCATTAAGAATAGAAAAAGTTCTAGACTTCAAACTTCTTGATCATGTGATAAGTCATTGTGCTACCACCGTCGCTATTATGTCACCAGTTAATGTGTTACTTGACAGCAGAAACTAAAAGTAGTATTAAAGAAAAAAGTTCATTAATTTTGACCAGTTAAAATTTAGATCAGGAATTAAAAGCAGAAACCTAGAAGAAAAAAATTAGAGACCAATCAAATTATAAACCCAAAAAATTATTAAAATTTTCACAATCAAACTAATTATACAATGTCACTGCACAGGTGAAACCACAAATGTTTACCTATTAGTTTATTACAATTAAAACTTCATCAGAAGCTCAAAAAGTAAGAACACTACAATGACCTATTAATCTTTTTCACCTTGACAAGTGTGAAGCTGATAGATTCCCCGCTTCTTAAAGCCACTCTCCGATGCACACCTATCCATATAAGTAAAATTATATTACTTCTCAATGTAAAGGAGTGGCGTTGGGGTTTTCCATGACCTGTATTGTTCTCTTGGGAGAGGCTGACATACATGATAATGATACAGCAACTGGCTTCATCTTCTCTTTAATCTTGATGATAACCAAAAACAAAACTCGATAAAGAACAATCATCCCTATCAAGATTGCAAGATCAACCCACTTTGAGTAACTCATGTCAACTTGCCATGTATTTCTTAAAACCTCTTCACCACTTATGTAACTGTGTGAGCCTCCTCCAACTTCATTGGAAGCAAATCTTAGTCCTTCATACTCGTTCTTGAACATTCCTTGGTTGGCATAAGTGTGAAAAGCAACATAGTGAAATGGGTATTTCCAAACTGGCTTAGGAATGTCATTTGGCAATTTAAAGAAGCCACTAAGTAAAAGCATGATTCCTTGAATTCCAGAACCGGTTATGATGCCCATGAGATAGTTGGGAACCACGCTTGCAACTATCATCATAAGGCTCTCCACTAACATGAGACTAGAAAATAAAACACAAATGAAATACAGAAAGTGATCGCACCCCTTTTGAAGACCGGGAAGGTAATAAGATATAGCCCCAGGAATGAATGTAACCAGTAGCAAGTATGGGATAGATGACAAGGTGTTCCCAATCACAAATGCAGTTACACCATAATGCCCATTTTGTCTTTCTCGTTGATATACCTGGAACCAAGTAATGGTAGAATTTTTGTTTTTTAGACTACTTATATAATTGTTAACAAAATTGGAACAGAAAAAAATATAGGTTTAATTACATGTTTGATCCTATAATTACATAATCTTTATGTATTAGTTTCTATGCTTAAAAATTAGTGATTTTAGTCTTTATAAATATATACTTTCTAAACTGTTCTAGTTTCTGTTGTCCAAAATTATAACCAAAACAGAGATTAAAAAATGTATGGGTAGAGATTAAAATGAGTTAATTAAAAAGTGTATTTGTAAGAATTAAAACGAGTAATTTTAGGTGTAACGACTAAAACATAAAGATTGTGTAGATACAAAGATTAAATTAGTAATTAAACAAAATTATATATATTTTGATGAACAATGTTATGAAGTACCTTCATGACTTCCACAAAGGAAGGGAATCCACCAATGGTCATGAAAGTAATGAATCCATTTATAAATGCAACTAGTGAACCTCGGTCCTGAAATAATCAAAAGCAACTGAACGATTAAGGACTGTAGCAAAATTCAAAGCCAGTGCGATTTTATTTATTGAGTCTCATCATACTCTTCCGTACTCTGCCTCTCTTACCTTAATTGAGCCATAACTTGTGCCCAAATCATAGAAAACAGTGGCTAAAGTTGTGGCCAATGCAATATATATGACAAGGCGTAACCAATAATAGCCTAGATCACGATACATGTTAATGAACGATCTTTTGGTTAGAACTAAGCATTGATTAAGGAAGCCTGCATTCCCTCGCTTCATATCCAATGTACTGGTGTCCTGAAACGAATTAATGTGTTAATGTTAACTTAGGTGTATTGTGAATATATATTTGCAATGTGAGCATGTAGTAGCAAGCCGTGAAGGTTACCTTCTTAGATAGTACAGCTACTTCATTTTGAACTTCTTGGTTCCTTTCAGATGATTTGTATGTGTTCACAAGGATGTGGATTACTTCTTCTGTGGGTATGTTTCTAGTTCCTGCTAAACCCACCTCAATGTCCTAATCAAATGGAAAGGTATTAATTTTAATCAGATTTTTGTTGACTACAATTATGTTCAAATATCTTGCACTGAAGAAGAATTGAATCGTGAAAAAAGCACCAATTAATGCCATGGAAAATTAGAATCACCTGATCAAAATCCTTGTTTATAGTTTTCAGTAAATGATCAGATGGATTCATGAGAGGAGGACAAGGAAAACCATTTGAAGCGAAAAACTACATTGAAACAAAAGCATAATAAGTAAGTGAAGGAGCCCATAATTATAAAAGAAAGTAAAACTATATATGTAAATTCTATAATGGGCAATAAAATTGGCTAGTTCTTGATTACCTCTTTTGCAGCAGAAGCAGGTCCAAAGTAAACCGTTTTACCCGAAGACAGAAGACAAAGGTTATTGAAGAGTTGAAAAACTTCACTACTAGGCTGGTGGATTGATGCAATAACAGTCCTCTGAATGTGGTCATTCTGAGCCAAGGTAGCAATTCTTCTCATGACATAATAGGAAGATGCACTATCAAGTCCACTAGTTGGTTCATCAAGAAAGAGAAGTTTAGGGCGTGTTAGGATCTCGATGCAGATGCTAACTCTCCTCTTCTGACCCCCACTAATGCCTTTACAACCCCACCCTCCAATTCTTGTGTTAATGGCATCTTGAAGACCCATTTCTCTGATTGTGAAATCTGCTCTCTCTTTCTTCTCTTCTTTGGACATGGTATCAGGTAATTGGAGTTGAGCTGAATAGTGCACTGCTTCTCTAACAGTTAAGGTGGTGAGTAATGTATCATCTTGTGTGACATATGCCTGTGATCACAACATGGATTCAAAGAATTTGGTTAATCGATCATGTGGCTGCTTAAACTAATTAGCAGTCCAATTTGCTTTTGTTGATGAATTAATTTAAGATTTTGTACGTACTGAGGTTCCATAAGACAGTGCTTGTTTGTGACCATTGATCAGAATCTCCCCGGTTTGCCTTGTGTTTGAACCTAATCTCCCTGAAATATGAATTCATATATATTACCATCATTTAATTTGTTCAAAACCTCAAAGGAAACTGTTGTTAGAAAGAAGCGTGATATGATAATGGTGTTTTGTTCCTTTCCTTCAGATTTCCAATCGACCATTACCTTTTTCTCATCTTAATATTGGTTTAATTTTGAATGTATTTTGCAAACGAAGAGAAATAAAACTATCTTTAACATGTGTCTTTTTGCAATTCCATGTGTTGACAGGTAGTTGTGTTTTTATTTTTAGCCATTTTTTAAGATATATCAATTTCCAAGAACAAGAGATGAAAATTTCATGGATTGATAGTACTGTCTTAATTAAATACATTTTCACTGCTAGGATTCTAAGAAAGATACATTTAACTGTTTTCTTCTTTGCTAAGTTAATGGAGGGCCAAAGAGACCCATGATTTTTTTAATATAAAGCTCATGTTTAAATTACAATATTGGCATTGTATTTCTTTCCTTTTTTGGTAAAAAACTTTAGGGCATAGATTTTTCATATATTTTTAAATAAATTATTATTTTACTTAATTTAGATAGAATTAATTTGTGAAAATGTATACTAAAAACAAAGTGTTAATTTTAAACTGACAAAAAAATTACACACTTACAATAAATTGAAAGGTAGTTTGGAATTTAATTTCTTTAAATAAATAGGAAACGCCATATCTCATTAATAAATAAAGAGTAAAATATTTAGGCTACTCTTAATAATAATAATAATAATAATAATAATAATAATAATAATAATAAACTAAAATTTAATAATAAAGTTGGATTTAAAATGAATTATTAATATAGGGGGGCCACTATATATGATGCAGGAGATTATTTAATTAGAAGCTTCAGAACTTGTGGTGTATACCTGCTAAAGTATCAAGCAGGGTAGATTTGCCACAGCCAGAGGGACCCATTATTGCCAAGAGTTGCCCTGGCTTAGCATAACCAGTTAGGCTTTGAAGAATTGATCTGCTTCCACTCTTTCTATTGGAAGCAGTCACCCATACATCCTTCCATGTCAAGCAGATACCCATCTCTTCTTTCTGAGTCTCACCTCCATTGATCTTACTTGGACCTCTAAAAGCTTCCATTTCCAGTGTGCTGGCTTCAATGTCTATGACACTTTGCTGGAGTACTGATTTTGAACTGGGTTTAGTTTCATAAGGACATCTAGGAGCAGATGAAATAGATTCATCATGAATGCAAGCCATTACTACGTAACAGTACTAATTGGAAGGTCTGTGAGTGAATGAATAATTTGTAACAAATGAAGCCACATATATAGATTTTTTGTGAGGAAATTTTGACACGTGTTTCATCTTTTTAACACGTGTTTTCATGTATAGATTTGTATGAATTTAACACGATTGGCAGATTAGGTACAATATAACAAATGAACGGGGGAAAGAGAAGAGAGGGAAAATTTGGACCACAAAACATGTTACTGCATTTATTTGGTTGCTGTAGGGTGGAGCCTTTGAGGTGTTGTGTTGCACCGAACGTGATCTTGTTTGTTTCTCCGGATAAATCGACGTTGTTCTCAGTATGGCGAAAAATAATGTGTCATTTTCATGTGCCACAAAATGAATCCATTCCATCATCTTATGTGATCAATTCTAACACGATAAGACTATTTAAAATTTTGTGTTTATTTTTCCTTACATAGATCAAGCACATAAATTAGACGATATATAATAGCCACGGAAAACTCGGGTCTCTTCTAGAAAATCAAATCAAGTTGAATCACATTAGTTGTTTCAAAAAGTTATAAAGTTGGCTTGGTGGTGAAGAGAGAAGGAAGAAAAGGATAGGTCGTGGGTTTGAATCCCCCACTAACAAAAACAAACATATTAACAACTAATATTGGGCTGATAAAAAAAAACATTAGCTATTTCAAACTGTGTTTGAATACAAGTAAGGCATGACACTAACTAAAAATGTATAATTAAGAAAAAAAATACAAACAATATTAAGGACTTTATTCTCTTTATATTCTTTGCAATTAATTAGGAAATATTAAGGTTTAATTGCACTTTTTACCCCTAACTTTTAAATTTTTGACGAATTTTACCGCTGACAAATTAATTTGGCGTATTTTACCCCCAATTTTTTTAAAAATTTACAAATTTTACCTTTCGTAATTGAGCTGATATGGCAACGTAAAAGTTGGGGGTAAAATTTGTCAAAAAGTTAAAAAGTTGGGGGATAAAATTCGCCAACAAGTGAAAAAATTAGGGGTAAAATTCGCTAGAAAGTAAAAAGTTATTAGTAAAAAGTGCAATTATTTTAGTCTGCCAAATCAGCTCAATGACGGAAGGTAAAATTTGTAAGTTTTCTAAAAAGTTAGGAGTAAAATGAGTCAAATTAATTAATTGAGGGTAAAATTCGCCAAAAAGTTAAAAGTTAGGAGTAAAATGTACAATTAAGCCAAATATTAATGACTCGCTCACTATGCATTCTTTGTTTTACATGACTCACATAAAATTTATCTAATTTTTTTATCCAATAAAATTTATCTAATAATTAATTAAAAGTGTGTTGATAGTATAATTTTTTTTTAAAAGATAATGTTAGTTAAAAAAATTAGTGAAGTGTGATTTTTCAATTGCAAAAACATGCAAAAAGGAAGTGATTTCAACCTATATCTCGTGTATGTGGTTTTGTTTTTAACCACCAAGTGAGTATATTAATTAACAAAGAGTTGTTTTAGTTTAATTAAAGATTTCTAGTTCGAAATTTTCTGAATGTGCTTCGGTAGTTTTCTCAAATTCAACCCAAGTTAATTGAATACTACCACTAATCCTTTGTATAAAACAAATAATTAATTCATAAAGATCAATGAAAATAATTAAATTAATTAAGTTTAATTAAAATATCATAAATTTAAATTTTATTTTGAAAATACTTACAAAACTAAATGATTTAAGTAGTTGTAATTAATCTGTCAAAAAAAAAAAGTAGTTGTAATTAAGTGATGGTTATATTTAAAGATACTATTTAAGGAGTAATTTTTCTTACCAATAAGTGTGACTTATATTATTAATAGGTCATGCATCCACTTGCATAGAGAATGAGTGTCTCATTAATAAATTTTACAATAAATTAAGGATATAAAAAGAAAAATAATAAATAAATCATCTGAAAACATATCTACATTTCTTATAGTAATTAAGAAAAAAAAAAAGTACCTATTTGTTTGATAAATAAAGAAACGAAGTTAGTATTAAATATGGTATTCAAATAGTGATGATTTTAAAGAAAGACATGTAGTCTTTTCAATTTACATATATCAGTTTTATTTATCCATTAAGTTTACAAGAATTTATAAATTCATAAAAAAATCTTAATGTTTGACTAAATAACGAAAATTCTCAATATTATTTTATCAAAATTTTCTATTACTTACTAACATTAAAAATAAATTTAAAAGAATTGATGCTTCATTATTTTTTAAAAGGACAGATTAAAAGGAAGAAAAAATACTTTTTTTGTGAAAAGACAGATTAAAAATGAAGAAAGTAATTATAACTAAACATTTCAAAAGAAAAAAATAATTGTTTATATTTGTGTGTTTGAATTAATTTATTGATATTGATTAAAATATTATAAATAGTTTTCTTTTAAAAAAAAAATTCATTAAATGTTAATTGAATTCAAAGGTACATTTATCAAAGAACATCAATCTCAGAAAAACAGCTATCTTGGTATTGTCATAAATGATGATGTGGCATGAAATCCATCATTCCTTTCATATCCCTAAATTCCAATTTTAGAAGTTTTGACCACAATCCTTAATCCACTATAAAAAAAATTAAAAAAAAAATCAAATAGTGATTAAATTTGGCGATTGAAAATAATGTCTCTAATAGTTATCGTCTTTGCTTCCAAATACTTATTTTTTCAATTGGTTACAAATAATAATTTAGGGACCGAGTTAACAACTAATTTTTGTTGTCACAAAATATTCGGTCGTCAAATATGTTGATAAATGATAAAAAAAAAATTAAATCAATTTGTTGATTATTTAGTGACTATGTTGGCGACAATTTTTTTTAAAATACCTTTCTCTTTTGCCATTTAGGGATTGATCACAATCAAATGCTAACTGTCGCCATTTGAAAATATATGAAAGTCATACAATGATCAAATTTGCAATCAAAATAGTTTGGTTGCATGCTAAACAATAAATTTCTTAAGTTAGTCAAATGACTTTCCTTCCCCCATATGTTGTATCCTATATTGTCTCCCTCTCCTTCTCATGTTTGTTGCAAATACCTATAAACCACTACTCAAGCCATCACCATGCTCTCTAACATTTTTCAAAAGTACCTGCTCACTCAAATTTTCTCAGAATTTTAGTGCTCTTACTACTGCTTAGAATTGTTGTTTCTTCTTCTTGCTCTTTGTGCTCTTTTAGTAAATGTATGTTTTCCCATTCATTTCTCTATTAATTTATCGAAAGTGCCTTATCCCCTTCTTATATAAAGCACTTTAAATATTTGATTTTAAAAAAATGCTTACTCTATTAAGAAGATAGTTGAAGTGATCTTGAAACATTAATTTTCTATAACAAAACTAGTGCTTAATATACTCAACATAATGTGTAATGATGTTGATGTTTAATATGTAGAGGAGTGAGCAATGTGTTTTTTTTTTTGATCGGCTAATAGAACAAATTATATATAATAAAAGGTGGGTATAAGAAGTACCCAATTTTACAAGAAAAAGGCTCTGTAGTTTTCCACCAAACGGTTATATAATATTTATGTATTAATAACATAAATATATAATAACCATTTAACATTATGTGTACCCCTAAGCATCCCAACGAGCCCCCACTACAAAACATGACCTTTAATTGGTGTTTTGCACAAAATGATAAAGACCTCAGCGTAAGTCATGTATGACTACCAAATTATATATATGGTCCACCAATAAAATGCCACCCAAAAAGATTACCATCCACATATTGTCTCCCGAAGACCCTTTTGAGAATGAGCTACCTCAAAGACACAGTGCATCTCTGGCCCATCATGCACCATCCTCACGTGTCCAATGGTAACCTTCGAGATAACCAGCAAGAACACTACCCCTGTTCTGCTCCAATGAACCCCACAAGTATTAAATACATTTGTGAACGCCCAGCGCATAGAAGTTTGGCTCCTTAATTACTAATTGAAGCTTTCTTGAATTTACCAATTCATCCGGCCAACCGCCAACAATACTTACTTCAATTGCCTCCTTACACTTCCATATTGAGATTCGTGTTGCAATTAATACAACTACATCAACACGTCCTTCATACCTTGTTAAAGCATGACGTAGTCTTTCTAGGATTTTAAAGTTGTCGTCAATGTTGTCGGCGTTAGAGCAGAAAGGTTTAAACTTTCAAGGATTAATCTCCCATTTAGATGCCCAACAACGATTCCGAGAGAATGACGGAGCCTACTCCACCGTCATATGCGCGACTCTCTCTCTCCTCCGCACCACTCTTTCTCTCTCCTCCAATGGATGAGGCAAGTCTTTGTTGGAGTGTTTTTTAAGGGATTGGGAGAATACCCGGCACTGCATCCATGGAGGGGAATAAATTAGTTTATGAGAGAATACCCACTGCAATTTTGGTGAAAGAGGATCGGTTACAGTGTTGACGGAGTGCCTCACGGGAAAGGGGGATAGAAGCTGCATATGAGAAAGAATGACACAAGAAGAAGAATTTTTTTTTTTAATATAATCCAGTGTAACAATTCCTATGGTAATACTTCACTATCTCAAAAAAATATTTGTATCCAACGGTCACGGTCAATTACGCACGGTGGGAAACTTGCCTTCCTTTCCCACCGTAGACGCAGCCGACAACTTATTGCGTGAGAAAAAAGAGTCATTAAGAATAGAAAAAGTTCTAGACTTCAAACTTCTTGATAATGTGATAAGTCATTGTGCTACCACCGTCGCTATTATGTCACCAGTTAATGTGTTACTTGACAGCAGAAACTAAAAGTAGTATTAAAGAAAAAAGTTCATTAATTTTGACCAGTTAAAATTTAGATCAGGAATTAAAAGCAGAAACCTAGAAGAAAAAAATTAGAGACCAATCAAATTATAAACCCAAAAAATTATTAAAATTTTCACAATCAAACTAATTATACAATGTCACTGCACAGGTGAAACCACAAATGTTTACCTATTAGTTTATTACAATTAAAACTTCATCAGAAGCTCAAAAAGTAAGAACACTACAATGACCTATTAATCTTTTTCACCTTGACAAGTGTGAAGCTGATAGATTCCCCGCTTCTTAAAGCCACTCTCCGATGCACACCTATCCATATAAGTAAAATTATATTACTTCTCAATGTAAAGGAGTGGCGTTGGGGTTTTCCATGACCTGTATTGTTCTCTTGGGAGAGGCTGACATACATGATAATGATACAGCAACTGGCTTCATCTTCTCTTTAATCTTGATGATAACCAAAAACAAAACTCGATAAAGAACAATCATCCCTATCAAGATTGCAAGATCAACCCACTTTGAGTAACTCATGTCAACTTGCCATGTATTTCTTAAAACCTCTTCACCACTTATGTAACTGTGTGAGCCTCCTCCAACTTCATTGGAAGCAAATCTTAGTCCTTCATACTCGTTCTTGAACATTCCTTGGTTGGCATAAGTGTGAAAAGCAACATAGTGAAATGGGTATTTCCAAACTGGCTTAGGAATGTCATTTGGCAATTTAAAGAAGCCACTAAGTAAAAGCATGATTCCTTGAATTCCAGAACCGGTTATGATGCCCAAGAGATAGTTGGGAACCACGCTTGCAACTATCATCATAAGGCTCTCCACTAACATGAGACTAGAAAATAAAACACAAATGAAATACAGAAAGTGCTCGCACCCCTTTTGAAGACCGGGAAGGTAATAAGATATAGCCCCAGGAATGAATGTAACCAGTAGCAAGTATGGGATAGATGACAAGGTGTTCCCAATCACAAATGCAGTTACACCATAATGCCCATTTTGTCTTTCTCGTTGATATACCTGGAACCAAGTAATGGTAGAATTTTTGTTTTTTAGACTACTTATATAATTGTTAACAAAATTGGAACAGAAAAAAATATAGGTTTAATTACATGTTTGATCCTATAATTACATAATCTTTATGTATTAGTTTCTATGCTTAAAAATTAGTGATTTTAGTCTTTATACATATATACTTTCTAAACTGTTCTAGTTTCTGTTGTCCAAAATTATAACCAAAACAGAGATTAAAAAATGTATGGGTAGAGATTAAAATGAGTTAATTAAAAAGTGTATTTGTAAGAATTAAAACGAGTAATTTTAGGTGTAACGACTAAAACATAAAGATTGTGTAGATACAAAGATTAAATTAGTAATTAAACAAAATTATATATATTTTGATGAACAATGTTATGAAGTACCTTCATGACTTCCACAAAGGAAGGGAATCCACCAATGGTCATGAAAGTAATGAATCCATTTATAAATGCAACTAGTGAACCTCGGTCCTGAAATAATCAAAAGCAACTGAACGATTAAGGACTGTAGCAAAATTCAAAGCCAGTGCGATTTTATTTATTGAGTCTCATCATACTCTTCCGTACTCTGCCTCTCTTACCTTAATTGAGCCATAACTTGTGCCCAAATCATAGAAAACAGTGGCTAAAGTTGTGGCCAATGCAATATATATGACAAGGCGTAACCAATAATAGCCTAGATCACGATACATGTTAATGAACGATCTTTTGGTTAGAACTAAGCATTGATTAAGGAAGCCTGCATTCCCTCTCTTCATATCCAATGTACTGGTGTCCTGAAACGAATTAATGTGTTAATGTTAACTTAGGTGTATTGTGAATATATATTTGCAATGTGAGCATGTAGTAGCAAGCCATGAAGGTTACCTTCTTAGATAGTACAGCTACTTCATTTTGAACTTCTTGGTTCCTTTCAGATGATTTGTATGTGTTCACAAGGATGTGGATTACTTCTTCTGTGGGTATGTTTCTAGTTCCTGCTAAACCCACCTCAATGTCCTAATCAAATGGAAAGGTATTAATTTTAATCAGATTTTTGTTGACTACAATTATGTTCAAATATCTTGCACTGAAGAAGAATTGAATCGTGAAAAAAGCACCAATTAATGCCATGGAAAATTAGAATTACCTGATCAAAATCCTTGTTTATAGTTTTCAGTAAATGATCAGATGGATTCATGAGAGGAGGACAAGGAAAACCATTTGAAGCGAAAAACTACATTGAAACAAAAGCATAATAAGTAAGTGAAGGAGCCCATAATTATAAAAGAAAGTAAAACTATATATGTAAATTCTATAATGGGCAATAAAATTGGCTAGTTCTTGATTACCTCTTTTGCAGCAGAAGCAGGTCCAAAGTAAACCGTTTTACCCGAAGACAGAAGACAAAGGTTATTGAAGAGTTGAAAAACTTCACTACTAGGCTGGTGGATTGATGCAATAACAGTCCTCTGAATGTGGTCATTCTGAGCCAAGGTAGCAATTCTTCTCATGACATAATAGGAAGATGCACTATCAAGTCCACTAGTTGGTTCATCAAGAAAGAGAAGTTTAGGGCGTGTTAGGATCTCGATGCAGATGCTAACTCTCCTCTTCTGACCCCCACTAATGCCTTTACAACCCCACCCTCCAATTCTTGTGTTAATGGCATCTTGAAGACCCATTTCTCTGATTGTGAAATCTGCTCTCTCTTTCTTCTCTTCTTTGGACATGGTATCAGGTAATTGGAGTTGAGCTGAATAGTGCACTGCTTCTCTAACAGTTAAGGTGGTGAGTAATGTATCATCTTGTGTGACATATGCCTGTGATCACAACATGGATTCAAAGAATTTGGTTAATCGATCATGTGGCTGCTTAAACTAATTAGCAGTCCAATTTGCTTTTGTTGATGAATTAATTTAAGATTTTGTACGTACTGAGGTTCCATAAGACAGTGCTTGTTTGTGACCATTGATCAGAATCTCCCCGGTTTGCCTTGTGTTTGAACCTAATCTCCCTGAAATATGAATTCATATATATTACCATCATTTAATTTGTTCAAAACCTCAAAGGAAACTGTTGTTAGAAAGAAGCGTGATATGATAATGGTGTTTTGTTCCTTTCCTTCAGATTTCCAATCGACCATTACCTTTTTCTCATCTTAATATTGGTTTAATTTTGAATGTATTTTGCAAACGGCTTCCAAATAAAACTATCTTTAACATGTGTCTTTTTGCAATTCCATGTGTTGACAGGTAGTTGTGTTTTTATTTTTAGCCATTTTTTAAGATATATCAATTTCCAAGAACAAGAGATGAAAATTTCATGGATTGATAGTACTGTCTAAATTAAATACATTTTCACTGCTAGGATTCTAAGAAAGATACATTTAACTGTTTTCTTCTTTGCTAAGTAATTGTAGCCACTCTAGACAAAGTACACTTCCTGAGGCGTGCAAGAGCACTGCCCTAAAGGACTTATCCGCGGATCTCCGCGCAAGCCCCCAGGATACAACAGGAACTTCTCAGAATGCACTGAGGCACAGAACTGGCAAGAAATAAGTTTAACCCAGGAATAGAAGAGGAAGAAAAGACGAAGAGGGTGTAATTTCGGTACTCCCCAAACGTGTAGCACGAATGGGTATTTAAAAGCGTAAAAATTAAAACGTTAATAAAATGAACGTTAAACTAAATATACGATAATATCTTCAAACGGTAAAAAACAGATACGATCGTAAATTTAAAACGGTCATAAACGGATCTGATCGTACACATAAAACGGTCACAAAATAAAATCCCTTATTTTTCGTAACCACACAACTCAATAAAACGGTAACATGAAAAACATGATTTTCGGATAAGCTTTAAATTCAAATAAACTTAAACCGAAATTTTTTTTATTAAATCACAGTGTAAAAATAGTACATAGCCCATTCTCGCATGCGCAGGGGGGGCAAATCGACAGATTTGCACTACGAAAGGCCCATGAGGCCCAAACTCATGCGCGCGAGGCTTCCACCTCTTACTAGCCTCTTTGAAAGCTATAAACACAAAAGGATATATAAACTAGTGAGGCAAAGCTATCCTAGGCAATGTGGGACTTTGCCTTTTGTAATACTCTCCAAAACTCAAAAAATACAACAAGTTAATGGAGGGCGAAAGAGACCCATGATTTTTTTAATATAAAGCTCATGTTTAAATTACAATATTGGCATTGTATTTTTTCCTTTTTTGGTAAAAAACTTTAGGGCATAGATTTTTCATATATTTTTAAATAAATTATTATTTTACTTAATTTAGATAGAATTAATTTGTGAAAATGTATACTAAAAACAAAGTGTTAATTTTAAACTGACAAAAAAATTACACACTTACAATAAATTGAAAGGTAGTTTGAAATTTAATTTCTTTAAATAAATAGGAAACGCCATATCTCATTAATAAATAAAGAGTAAAATATTTAGGCTACTCTTAATAATAATAATAATAATAATAATAATAATAATAATAATAATAAAAAACTAAAATTTAATAATAAAGTTGGATTTAAAATGAATTATTAATATAGGGGGGCCACTATATATGATGCAGGAGATTATTTAATTAGAAGCTTCAGAACTTGTGGTGTATACCTGCTAAAGTATCAAGCAGGGTAGATTTGCCACAGCCAGAGGGACCCATTATTGCCAAGAGTTGCCCTGGCTTAGCATAACCAGTTAGGCTTTGAAGAATTGATCTGCTTCCACTCTTTCTATTGGAAGCAGTCACCCATACATCCTTCCATGTCAAGCAGATACCCATCTCTTCTTTCTGAGTCTCACCTCCATTGATCTTACTTGGACCTCTAAAAGCTTCCATTTCCAGTGTGCTGGCTTCAATGTCTATGACACTTTGCTGGAGTACTGATTTTGAACTGGGTTTAGTTTCATAAGGACATCTAGGAGCAGATGAAATAGATTCATCATGAATGCAAGCCATTACTACCTAACAGTACTAATTGGAAGGCCTGTGAGTGAATGAATAATTTGTAACAAATGAAGCCACATATATAGATTTTTTGTGAGGAAATTTTGACACGTGTTTCATCTTTTTAACACGTGTTTTCATGTATAGATTTGTATGAATTTAACACGATTGGCAGATTAGGTACAATATAACAAATGAATGGGGGAAAGAGAAGAGAGGGAAAATTTGGACCACAAAACATGTTACTGCATTTATTTGGTTGCTGTAGGGTGGAGCCTTTGAGGTGTTGTGTTGCACCGAACGTGATCTTGTTTGTTTCTCCGGATAAATCGACGTTGTTCTCAGTATGGCGAAAAATAATGTGTCATTTTCATGTGCCACAAAATGATCAATCCATTCCATCATCTTATGTGATCAATTTCTAACACGATAAGACTATTTAAAATTTTGTGTTTATTTTTCCTTACATAGATCAAGCACATAAATTAGACGATATATAATAGCCACGGAAAACTCGGGTCTCTTCTAGAAAATCAAATCAAGTTGAATCACGTTAGTTGTTTCAAGGAGTTATAAAGTTGACTTGGTGGTGAAGGAAAAAGGAATGAAGGAATAGGTTGTGGGTTTGAATTTTCCGCTAACAAAAATAAACATATTAACAACTAACATTGGACTGATAAAAAAAAATGTTAGCTATTTCAAACTGTGTTTGAATACAAGGCATGACACTAACTAAAAATGTATAATTAAGAAAAAAAATACAAACAATATTAAGGACTTTATTCTCTTTATATTCTTTGCAATTAATTAGGAAATATTAAGGTTTAATTGCATTTTTTACTCCTAACTTTTAAATTTTTGGCGAATTTTACCCCTGACAAAGTAATTTGGCGTATTTTACCTCTAACTTTTTTAAAAATAAACAAATTTTACCTTTCGTAATTGAGCTGATGTGGCAACGTAAAAGTTAGGGATAAAATTTGTCAAAAAGTTAAAAAGTTAGGGGATAAAATTCGCCAACAAGTGAAAAAGTTAGGGGGAAATTTCGCTAAAAAGTAAAAAGTGCAATTATTTTAGCCTGCCACATCAGCTCAATGATGGAAGGTAAAATTTGCAAGTTTTTTAAAAAGTTTGGAGTAAAATGCGCCAAATTAATTAATTGGGGGTAAAATTCGCCAAAAAGATAAAAGTTGGAGGTAAAAATTACAATTAAACCAAATATTAATGACTCGCTCACTATGCATTCTTTGTTTTACATGACTCACATAAAATTTATCTAATTTTTTTATCCAATAAAATTTATCTAATAATTAATTAAAAGTGTGTTGATAGTATAATTTTTTTAAAAAGATAATGTTAGTTAAAAAAAATTAGTGAAGTGTGATTTTTCAATTGCAAAAACATGCAAAAAGGAAGTGATTTCAACCTATATCTCGTGTATGTGGTTTTGTTTTTAACCCCCAAGTGAGTATATTAATTAACAAAGTTGTTTTAGTTTAATTAAAGATTTCTAGTTCGAAATGTTCTGAATGAGCTTCGGTAGTTTTCTCAAATTCAACCGAAGTTAATTGAATACTACCACTAATCCTTTGTATAAAACAAATAATTAATTCATAAAAATCAATGAAAATAATTAAATTACTTAAGTTTAATTAAAATATCATAAATTTAAATTTTATTTTGAAAATACTCACAAAATTAAATGATTTAAGTAGTTGTAATTAATCTGTCAAAAAAAAAGTAGTTGTAATTAAGTGATGGTTATATTTAATGATACTATTTAAGGAGTAATTTTTCTTACCAATAAGTGTGACTTATATTATTAATAGGTCATGCATCCACTTGCATAGAGAATGAGTGTCTCATTAATAAATTTTACAATAAATTAAGGATATAAAAAGAAAAATAAAAAATAAATCATTTGAAAATATATCTACATTTCTTATAATAATTAAGAAAAAAAAAGTATCTATTTGTTTGATAAATAAAGAAACGAAGTTAGTATTAAATATGGTATTCAAATAGTGATGATTTTAAAGAAAGACATGTAGCCTTTTCAATTTACATATATCAGTTTTATTTATCCATTAAGTTTACAAGAATTTATAAATTCATAAAAAAATCTTAATGTTTGACTAAATAACGAAAATTCTCAATATTATTTTATCAAAATTTTCTGTTACTTACTAACATTAAAAATAAATTTAAAAGAATTGATGCTCCATTATTTTTTAAAAGGACAGATTAAAAGGAAGAAAAAATACTTTTTTTGTGAAAAGACAGATTAAAAATGAAGAAAGTGATTATAACTAAACATTTCAAAAGAAAAAAATAATTGTTTATATTTGTGTGTTTGAATTAATTTATTGATATTGATTAAAATATTATAAATAGTTTTCTTTTAAAAAAAATAAATTTCATTAAATGTTAATTGAATTCAAAGGTACATTTATCAAAGAACATCATCTCAGAAAAACAGCTATCTTGGCATTTATTTGAATATGTACATCACTTTAACTAAATGTAATAACTCACTGAATAGTACCCACTACTTAACACATTTTTAATATACAGTTTTATCACACTTTTATTATTAATTAAAATTTTAAAAAAGTCATAAAATTAAACATTAGACTTATTAAATTAATAATGAGATTCATAAATCAATTTTTTATATATGAAAGTTTATGTGAGTTGAGTCCCAACAACCCATCACACACACATGATATATATATATATATATATATATATATATATATATATATATATATATATATATATATATATATATATATATATATATATTACAGAATTGAAAATAAATATCAGAAAAAAAAACAGAATTATTTTTTCTATTTCTATAATAAAATGTGACAAACCAAGTACGAGAGGTAAAGTATATTTCAAAGAAAAGCCAAATTTAAATTCAGAACAGTTTACAATACACTCTATACACCGAAAATACAAATACCAAGAATGATCCCCTCCCTTCTAATTAACATATATAAAAATAAAAAAAAATAAAAAAAAAAAACAACAACAACAACAACAAAATAATTAGAGTAAATTACACGGACTCTCCCTGAGTTTTACATATATTACACCGACACCCCCTACATTTTTAAAAATTACTTTTGACCCCTTGTAGTTCAAAAAAGTAGGGGTGTCAGTGTAATATAAGTAAAACTCAGGAGGGGTCCGTGTAATATAAATAAAACTCAGGGGGGATCCGTGTAATTTAGAACAAACAAATAGGGAATTTTTTGTATGGTTGAAAAAAGCAGGGAATATCAGTGTAATATAAGTAAAACTCAGAGGATCCGTGTAATTTACTCAAATAATTATTGTCTACGGTGGCCTTTTCTCCCGTTAGTTTTCTGTACATTTTGTTTTTTAATCTAAAATGGAACCTTCTTTGATTAAAAAAGTCGAAGCTCGAATAAATGGAAAATAAAATACATTAATCAGGAGGATCCTCTAAAAAAACTTGGTGGTGGTCAGAGATTACATGTGATACTCGATTGATTACGCGAGCTATCAGTTCGTGAAACACAGACATAATCAAACCTTTAGTTTTGTAGTTATTTATGGTGTTTTGAATAACAGATTTGCAAACAAGGATCAAATTAAGGTGTATTAACATTTTTATCATATTTACAAAACCTTCAAACATCATAATTTGATTGATCAGATTATCAACACAGAGAACCATTAGCGTCGGCTTATTAGTAAAGAATTTAAATAATTTACACAAGATCCTAAATTTTAACCTTGTTACTATCATTGTACGTATACCTCAAATAAGAAAATTAAATATTGTCTATAATTTTAATAAATAAACATTTTACTTTTTATTTTAAAAAATTCTAACAAATATCTTAGGAATATATTTTTATTTAATAATTAAAAAATTAATTTGAAAATATTATAAAAAATTCTAACAAAATTTTTAAAATTCATTTAATATTTTTATTTAATAATTAAAAAATAATTATAAAAAATTAAAAGTATTCTATAAAATAAGAAAGAGAAGTATTAGTAACATATTCCTAATACACTGAATACATCCTTTGTTATTAATTAAATAAATTATTCAATGAACTTCACTTGTGATTTTGTAGTTTGTTATAAATATTAACTAATAAAAAATATTGTGTTAAAAAAATGTGTTCTTTAACACTCCTCCCACATAAATTCATGTCACACATATCATTCGCCTTCAATTTGTTTGAACAAAAAAATCAACACACACTGAAAGAATTTGTGGCCCCATTAGCATTAACCTAAATATGTTAAATATTTTTGTTTAATAATTGAAAAATTTTGGCATCCACACAAATTTGGATATAGCTACTATAATATCCATTTGTATTCCCATATTTTTTTAAAAGATATCCATGGACCCATACGTAAGATGGCAACTTTAATACTTATTCTCGTGTGAGGGTATAAATACATCTGAACTCATTACCGACAGTTTTGTATGACCAAGGACCAACTAACGAAACTCCTCAACTAACAAGTTTGAAAAAGCATCAATCGTTAGTTTTGTAGTTAATTAACTATTTATGTTGTTTTGAACTAAAGTTTTGATTTACAGATTTGCCAACAAGGTGAAATTAAGGAGTGTTAATATTTTTATTATATAATCATAAAAGCCTCAAATAGTATTATTAAATATTGTCTATTATTTTAATATAATAAACATTTTACTTTTATTTAAAAAATCTAACAAATAGAGACATTAGTCAAAAATATAACAAAAGGAAAAATATTTGATGAAATCTAAAATTTATTAAAATCTCAAAATATAATTTTTTTTTATTTTTTATTACTTAAAAATTGTTAGAGAACTTATTAATAATTTATTTTTAATTTCTTAAATTATAGTGCATTTTGAAGATCAACAAATCTATTTAATTAATATAAATCTTAGATTAATTGTAATAGATAGATTTATTTTCATTTTCAGCTGATATCTTTTTATTAATATCTACAAAAAAATTATTTTACTTATTTTTCAGCTTTTAAAAATCTAAAAAAATGGTTAAAACCTTTATCATATTTTTATACTAGAAACTATAAAAAAAAAATTAATTTCGAAGTCATAAAATTTTTATACTATTTTTATAAAATCAAGTAATAATTTCATATTTTTCAATGAAAAACTATATCAATACTAAACACCACTTAAAAGTTTCATGCTATCCTGGCCTTTGAAATTTAATTTCTGTTAGAATTTTGCCTTATAGTTTAACCGTGTGAAAATCATATATGTTACTAGTAATAGTGTGTGAAATAAATTTGTTTGTGCAAATGTAACAAAAAGATGAAAGATTTAAAAGTATCAAACAAATTTTCAATGGTGAATATATATAAACATTTACTATATATAATAAAATGAATTTTATTATCAGTATCAAAAGCAATAATAATTCAAAATTAAAATTAAAATTAGTCTTTTTTAAAATCTCTATTAAAACCTTTATATTTGGATTAAAAGTTGATAGCGATTATTAACGCCACTCTTTCTATCAAAAAAAAAAACCGTCACTCTTATCATAAATGTTTTTTTTTTTTGGACAGTATCATAAAATATTTATATGCTTCATAATTTTGTTCTTTGAATTAAAACAAATTAAAAGAATTTAAATATTCTATAACATCTAGTGGATGAAATATTTTTTAAAAAATCATAATATTTTTGGGCTTAAATAAGCTTTTATATAATCCCTTAAAAAATATTTTCTATTTAATTTCCTACTTAATTTTTTTCAAATGAATCGTCGGAAAATCCTTTTTTTCATGTGCTTCTGTTAGTGGTCCACTAATTTTCTTCCTTTTCTGCCTATGCGAATCTGATTCGGCTCACCTAATATGACATGGTATTGTCAAAAATGATGATGTGGCATGAAATCCATCATTCCTTTCATATCCCTAAATTCCAATTTTAGAAGTTTTGACCACAATCCTTAATCCACTATAAAAAAAAAAATTTTAAAAACTCAAATAGTGATTAAATTTGGCGATTGAAAATAATGTCTCTAATAGTTATCGTCTTTGCTTCCAAATACTTATTTTTTCAATTGGTTACAAATAATAATTTAGGGACCGAGTTAACAACTAATTTTTGATGTCACAAAATATTCGGTCGTCAAATATGTTGATAAATGATAAAAAAAAAAAATTAAAAATCAATTTGTTGATCATTTAGTGACTATGTTGGCGACAATTTTTTTTAAAATACCTTTCTCTTTTGCCATTTAGGGATTGATCACAATCAAATGCTAACTGTCGCCATTTGAAAATATATGAAAGTCATACAATGATCAAATTTGCAGTCAAACTGATGTTATAGTAATCAGTGACTGTTAGCGACCAAAATAGTTTGGTTGCATGCTAAACAATAAATTTCTTAAGTTAGTCAAATGACTTTCCTTCCCCCATATGTTGTATCCTATATTGTCTCCCTCTCCTTCTCATGTTTGTTGCAAATACCTATAAACCACTACTCAAGCCATCACCATGCTCTCTAACATTTTTCAAAAGTACCTGCTCACTCAAATTTTCTAAGAATTTTAGTGCTCTTACTGCTTAGAATTGTTGTTTCTTCTTCTATCTCTTTGTGCTCTTTTAGTAAATGTATGTTTTCCCTTTCATTTCTCTATTAATTTATCGAAAGTGCCTTATCCCCTTCTTATATAAAGCACTTTAAATATTTGATTTTAAAAAAATGCTTACTCTATTAAGAAGATAGTTGAAGTGATCTTGAAACATTAATTTTCTATAACAAAAACAACCTTGACTCTAAAGCTATTAGCTAGTGCTTAATATACTCAACATAATGTGTAATGATGTTGATGTTTAATATGTAGAGGAGTGAGTAATGTGTAGTTATATTTTCATCGGTTCTATTGATAATATGATAATGATTTCATTTGCATTAACATGCAATTAAAAATCATAAAGGAAAGTTTGATTGACATTAATGGAAGAGTAATTATAAATGTACACCCTTAAATGTATGGTGGAAAAAAAATGAAGAGAAAAAATAAAGAAGGAAAGAGAAAATTATAGATGTAATAATGATGGAAAATAAAGAAAGAGATATAAAAAAAATGAAATGAAAGAGAAAGTAGGTTTAAAAATTATTGGTTTGACATTCATTAAATTTTTTGTGTTGTTGTCAAAGACTAGTATCAATCTTATTTGCTTCTTTTATGTCTCGTTCTTATTTTGCAAGTGAATTAGAATATGATCTAGAGATTGAGAAAACAACCTAAGATTTTAAGAAAGGAAGCTAATTATGAGCCCAGCAAGCTAAATTGGTTGGAGCAAGGAACTTCCTCTCTATCTATGAGATGTAGTTAAACTCTTAAGTTAATTGAATCCTCTAATGAGTCAGAAGTCGGGGAAGAGACTATAGCGAACCTAGAAAGGACATTGAGAGAATTGGCTAGCCTGAATCTTACACAACAACCACTATGCATAGAGTATAATGATTTGGAGCTCATATATGAATTAATACTTTTACTACCCAAATTTTGCAATCAAGAAAATGAACACACACACACACAAGCATTCGAAGGAGTTTCATGTGGTGTGCTTAATTATAAAACTGCAAGGAATTTCTAAAATAAAAATAAACCTATGAGCCTTTGGTTCCTTTCTTTCTAGTCGACAGAGCAAAGGATTGGTTATTCTACCTACCAGAGGGAAGCGTCCAAACATGGAAAGACATGTGTTTTGTCATTGGCAAATATACCAAATTGCACAAGTAATCATTAGTGAGTAAAGTATTGTTTCCATAGCGACCTGCATAATACTTAGCACTTGGTATACGAATTACTATCTAAAGGATCAAATTAGTTGATGGTCTTAAACAAAGTTAATTTAAATTTAAAAACATAAATCAATGCCAGGTTTTAAGAAACACAAGTTAAATATCTTTGTTTTTGGTATTTTATCAAATAATTGGTGAGTATAAAATGATTTGACAATTATTATGAAAATGTTCGGGTTTTCACTTCATGTTAACACTTCTCTAACGTAAATTCATGTCTCACATATTCACCTTCAATTTGATTGAACAAAAAATCAAACAAAGAGTTTGGGGCCCCGTTAACATTAACAAAAAAATGTTTGACATTTTTATTTTATAATTAAAAATAAATAAATTATACTAATTACTTCTGAGATTTTGTAAAATGACATAAACACTCCCTTTTTTTTAACCATTACAGTAATGTAACTTCTCTTGTGGGGAATGTTAGTATATAAGGGATATTAATGTAACATATAAAGAAGTGTCAGTGTAATGTTTTCAAACATAAAATGGAGGTTAGTGTAGGATTAGAAAAACAAAGTAGTATTATGTGCAATTGTGAAAATTTTCAAGAGGACCAATGTAATTTGCTCTAAAAAAATGATATCCACACAAATTTAGAGATAGCTACTATAATATCCATTTCTATTCCCATATTTTTAAAAGATATCCACGGACCCATACGTAAGATGGCAACTTCAATTAATACTGTTCTTGTATATTATGTGGATACTTTCTTTTTTAGCTCTGTGGATACTTAAATACATGGTCTCAATTCATTATCCGCAGTTTTGTTAAATAAAAAATGTGATTTTATACCATAATTATAAAAATGAAGTTACTGAACAACCAACTAATTAATGATGCTCTCCTCAACTAACAACCTTGTATTACACCCATATTAATTTCAACTAAGATACTCCTCAACAAACGGCTTGTAATACCTTCTAACATTGGTTAATTAATAGCAACTAAAAAAATGCCTATAGTTGTATTTCAATTAAAAACTGAAAAAAATCAGCCTTTAATCCTATTTCAATTCGACACCGAAAATCGGTCAAAAGAATGGGTTAATAACATCTGAAAATAAATTTCTAATTATATTTCAATTAAAGACAAAAAAATAAGACTCTAATTAAATAAATGATTTTTTTAAGATCATTAGCAATTTAAAAATGGGTTTCTAATTACATTTTATTTTTTTGATGATTATGGAGACCGATTCAGATACTGCTTTTTTAAGTCTAAAATAACTCAAACAGTCTCTATAGTGACTGAACATTTGTAGTCTCTAAATTTGTCTCTAGTTAAAAAATTACTAGCAGTGATGATTGAAATTAAAATTTATAAGTTGTGACTGTAAAATTATAGAGATATTTTTTTATCATAAATTATAGAGATATAAGTATACTATAATGATTTCTTATTTTAAATTTACTATATTAAATACATGTAATTAGTATAAGACAACTTTAAGTAGTAGTAAAATATTTATACTTATGCTCATTTTCATAAATTATTACAAAATAAATACCTATTCCTAAATGCATATATAGTACTTATTTAGTCGGTAAATCGACTCTCTCTTTGCCTATCCAAAAACATACTATAAAAATAATAGAAAAAATTAAAAAACCACAAGGTGAGCTTGTGGTCCGAATGTGAACAACAAGCAGAAGAGCAGCAATTAATTGTAGCCCCATTAGCATTAATTCTCGATTATTTCTGGCTGTGGGCGCACCCTCCTAATTAATCTGGAAAAGCATGCTGGTCAAAGAGCAATTGTAATTTACTTACTCAATTTCAACTCACACTACCACATGTTACACATGCATCTTCCTGATCAATTGGGCTCCCTGTGCCTAGGAGTTGCTTCTGAATTGCTCTCTTACACTCTATATATTCCTATTATTGTCTCTCTTTTTTTTTTAGAAAATATTAACATCAGTGTTTAATGTTAATTTAAGCATATAAAGTAATATTTTTATTAAGAATATTTATTATAATTTTATATTTACACATGATAAATATTTTTTTAATAAAAAGTTGTAATTTTTAGATACCTAAATCAATGTTAACAATATTCTTAGTAATTGGATTTTTAGTTCATTTATTGGATTTAGGTATCTAAAAATTATAGTTAATTGGATTTTTAGTTCATTTATTATAGGTAATATGTAATTTTAGTTCTTTTAAAAATAGAATTGAAATTTAATATTTTAATTACTAAAATTAAGTCTCCTGATGCTATTAGTAATTATTAAAAAAAAATAGTCTCGTATTATTATTTTCTACTCAAAATCTGCACAAATTAATGAATTAAATTATTTTTAACCTTCTTTCACTTAAAACTCACCAACAAAATTTCAAACATCACTCAAAATAAAATAAAAAAATTCATTTTTTTCCAATTTAAAGCCATCAACCTTGGGATTATGAAACATCTCACGGGCCCATGGCACTGCACAAATGTTTTTCATATTAATGGAATATATCTACTTTGTACGTACCTCTCTTCTTATCTCAAAGTGCATTATAGGTCAAAATAGACTTTTTGACGAAAATATTAAAAAAAAAAACTAAATACCAAAAAAGAGTTGTTTGAAAACAATTTATATTGCATGGGTTATTTTTTCCACTTGGATTAACAAGAGGCGTCACACAAGGTGTAGCCTGATGCATTTCGATTTTTCTAATACAGGAGGCGCCACCCAAAGCAATGCCTCGTGTTATTTTTTTGGAAATAGGTGGTGTCACCCTGTGTGTAGTCACAGGAGGCGTCACTCTGTCAGTCTCCTCCTATTATTTTAATGTAAACAAAAGGCGTCACTCTGTCAATCTTCTCCTATTATTTTAATCTGAACAGGAGGCACCACCATGTTAGTCTCCTTCTTTTTTATTTACCTTGTGTAAAGCGTGGATTCGAGTATAATAGGAGGCGTTACTCTGTCAGTTTTCTCCTTCACACAGGGTGCCACTTCTTGAAAAGAATTTCAAGACAAGTGACCTTCTTGAAAAGAGTTTCAAGAGAAATGACCTAAAATTGGTGTCGCTTCCCTCCAGATTGGTGGTATGCCAAACCGGTTCCTCCTCTTCCCTCGCTGTCAATCACATCAGATTTTTGGTCATGTCAATCTTTGAAACAGTTATGTTTACGAGTATTGAATTGATATTAAAAATGTTGTAATTTGTAGTTGAAGAATGAAAAAATTTAACTTTTGCTAAAAATAAAGTTTATCACGAGCATGCTTTGTGGGTTATTTTTTTAGTATCTAGAGAGTTTTTTGTGCGTTGTAAAATGTTATGTGAACTAGTATTAATGTCAATGAATACAATGGTACCATTCATGAGTATTGAATTGATGTTAAAAATATTGTAATTTGAAGCTTAAGTCTGGTGCATCAAGAGAAGACTCCCACTCTGGCGCCTTCTACAATGCTCCCTCTGGAGAAGACCACCTGTGTGGCGTCTCCTATGACTACACACAGGGTGGCGCCACCTAGTTCCAAAAAAGTAACATGAGGCATTGCTCAGGGTAGCGCCTCCTGTGTTAGAAAAATCGAAATGCAGGAGGTTGCACCCTATGTGGTGCCTCCTGTTAATCCTACATGGCAAAAACCACCCATGCAATGTAAATTGTTTTGAAACTACATTTTTTAGGTATTTAGTTTTTTTTATTTCTATTTTTGTTAAAAGGTCGGTCAAAATATATTAAGTGATTGTACTTATGTCAAGTGTGTTTCAATTTTTCTTGAATATATTAAGTTGCTTAAGTTGGGTTTCAATGCTTTTAAAAAGAATTTTCCCTCTTTGAAAACACTTTTTTTAATATATATATATATATATATATATATATATATATATATATATATATATATATATATATATATATATATATATCTTAAACTTTTAGAAACATGTGCAATTACTTCTTAGTTAATTTTAGCAGTAGATTAGTTTATTTTATTATATTAATATTGGCGCTACAAAGAGGCTAGAAGCCCAAAGCCACGAAAGAACTAATCAGCTGATTAGTTTTTTTTTTTATTCAGCAAAAAAAAAAAAAAAAACTAATCTGCTGAAACATCAGCAATCAACTGGAGCTGAATCCAGGCAAGGATTTTATCGAATACATGCATGCAGTATTCCCTCTGCAAGTGAAAGGCATTTTTTTTTTACTGAATTTGAGAGGCATCTTTTAGCAAGTACATCAACTTAATTGGTTGGACTAGCCAAAAACACACATAATGACAACTACTGATAACTACTAAAAGTTAATGAATTAATTATCAAATTTAGTTATGGAAAATAGTCTTTCTATCACTAATTATGGAATCACAAAATTTTATGGACACATCCTGCTTGTAAAAAAGTCAAATCAATATGAAAATTCACTCTCATTCTTAAAGATGTGATAATTTTATATGTGCTTTCTCTCGTACATTTATACATCTTTTCTGTTTTATGACACATTTTTTAATTTATATATTAAATAAAATCGCATTTTTTTCTCTTTACTCAAATTATATATATTCAATCAAAAGGAAATTTTCATTTTCTTTAATTTCTTTAAACAATAAACGATTTTCATCCATCAACATTCAACAACAAATAAAATTAGATATTTGTATATAATTATTTATAACATTCTATTTTAAGATTTTCTAAATTTAATTTTTTTAAATGTTTATATTTTTATTTTTTTATATAAAATAATATTCTATCAATTAACCTAAATTTCTTTAAAATACTTTTAAACTTAATTTTTTTTACATATTACTTATATTTACAAATATTCAAACAATGTAAGAAATACTTGCTAATATACAATATTTTGTGTTATAAAAAAATTGTTCAAAACCCACCAATAGGTGAAATAATTAAACACATTAACAGTTGGTGGTATGTCAATTTGCATTGTCCTCGATGAATAATATTTTGGTTGAAAAAAAGTGAGTGCATGTGGATAGCATTGTTGCCGTAATTCGACCGGAAATTAAATGTCTTACGGAATTGTATAAATGCAGCGCAGGCAACTTACGTACATCATTTCAGATGATATAACGAAAAGTTTGAATTGGCCTTCTTGTTTCTTTTAATATTAATTAGTGAGAGTCAATTCCACACAGTCATGTATCACCTGCAGCCTCTCGGTAGAACTAATCTGATTTCATTGTAAATTAATTTATAATTAACTGTTAACACGTGATCGAGTTGGCTGTGCGAGGATCTTGCTTTAGGTCTTTTGGGGTGTAAAAGACAAGAAGAATCTCCAAGTATGTTTTTGTTTTGTTTTGATTGCTAAATAATAATCAAAGAAAACTTTTATATATATATTTCATATGGTAATGAAGTTTTTGTAACTTTTTAATATATATTTTTTTGATGTTATAGTTCACTTTTTTTTTCAAGTCTCTTAATTATAAATTTTTTTGAAACATCTATTTTTAATAATCTCGAAGCTTAATCAATTCAATACTAGAATCTATTACCAAGTAGTGCATTTTTTAGTACAAACGATTTCCTATTACCAAGTGCATAAAGTTAGTGTTTTTTTTTTAAATCGGCAAAGGTTATACCATATTAATATCCTAAGTTGGGGTATAAATATAGCATAACCCAAGGCTTAACAAACCACTAATAAAACCCACCAAAAGATCCACCCGAGGCATCTTGAATGCTAGCCGCAGAGAATTTACTAGCCTGACAAGGAAACAATAATACATTGCCCCACATGCTATATCTACCAAACCCCACCATCTGATAAAGGATTCATAATAATGTTACACCATAAATGCTACCGACAAACAATAGAAATCCATGCACCCAACATGTAGAGTCTACCAATCAGACTAAGTCACGATCCCACCCTATCTTTGACTCGATGATTCTACAAATTGAGTGCCCTCATGAGAGTCAGCCTGCAAGGCATGCCGTCAAATTGCTTGCCCACTGAACAAAAGAAAACCGAAATGCTGGGTTATTATTGTGTAGCCAAGACCAAGCCACAAACTTAATTTCCTCCACCAATTTGTCCACATCCAAATTGTTCCTGATTAAATATGCAGCCATTCCTCTGTTTCCAGATACAATAAAACACAACGCACCACATAACTTGCCAGATTTGTCTTGCATAAAGTTAGTGTGTTTGATCATGTGGACACATGTTCCAAAGTTCAATTATGTGAGAAGCTATAAATTCTCATTTCTGCTTGAACGTCCGTTTGGAGGATGTGTAACGGAAAAACAAATACACTCTTAGTCAATAGAAAATCATTTTTATCTTAAATAAAAGTCTTAATTAGTCGAGTATGTGAATATATATATATTAAAAATTTCACAAAACTATATTAGCCTGACTGTAATGCATTGAATCTGATGACGTAGGTCAGAATAATGATTGCTTCTTTTATTTGTGGTGTCATTGTCTTTGAAATCATTGTTTATAGCAGAGGTGTTAGTCGGATTGGCAAGCGTACCAAATCGCACAAGTAGTAAATGGATAAGTCCAAGTATCGTTTTCCCAAGGGATTTGCTTGATATAGGCAATGCTCAAATCAATACTAGCTAGACTGAACTGGTTTTCACAAGAAAGCTATAAAAACGTGAACTTTGGTTGGTTTTATGAAAGATATAACAGAACTAATGCAGAACAGAAATTAAAGAATATATTTTGTGGTTTTTAAGACAAACACAGCAGTAGACAGAGGTTAAAACAGATAAATGAAGATGTTGCAGGGGTTAGACCTCACCATTCTCTACTCTCTTCTTGCATGCACACAATATACATTCTATTTGCATTTAAAAGTTAAAATCAGTCAATAAAAACATTCTCAGCCTAATTCCTTAGGTGCAGAGAGTCTTAGATTACTCCCCCAAGCCTTGATTCCTCAACAACTTAACGAAGCAACTAGCTTTAAGTCTAGAAACCACAAGATAACCCATGAACTAAGTTCCATTCCTAGACACGAAGTTCATGAGGTATATTGCTTCAGTTCTAGACAACGAAAGTGTTTCCCAACAACAGTCATGTCCAAGGATCATGCTATGGGTGATCAAGCCACAACAAGCTTTAAGAAAAGAAGCAAAATACTAACTTTAAACACAAATATGCAGAATATATATAGATAATATTAAAAGATACAAGAGAGTTTTGAGAATGGTTACATCTAACCCCTAACAACTACAGAACTCAGCCACTCATGGGTATGAGCAGCTGGAAATTACACATGGAGGGGGGAGGAGATGAAGAGGAAACTAAGAACTAAAGAGAGAGTTTTTCTCTCCACTACAACAGTACAAACGAGCTATAGAGAATGAGTCCTCAAAAAATGTCCAAGCCCCCTGAACTTCTAAAGGTCAGTCCTTTATATACATGTGCAGAAATGCTCTTAAGTGACATTTGGCTCAGCCTGGAATTTTGGCTTGGCTGATTTGAAATTTCTGCACTTCAACAGATTTCTCTTGCAAAGGACCTTCCACTGCTTCCAAAGCTCATAATGCAGCTCCCAAACGTGTTCTTTAAATTCAATCTTCAATTCCTACAAAAAGTGGGGCAAAACACTTAGATATAACCATAAAACTAGAGAAACTAAAGAAATTCTAACTACATTGCAAAATTAACAGAAATTGAGTAAAACAACACTCCAAATGAGAGAAAAAGATAGATAATTGCCTTAAAAACTACTTGAAAAGTAAGTAATTATAACAACTAACAAGAGGCAGCTATAGAATCGCTGAATCTGCAACCTCTCATTTGACTGGTATACCAAATCGAAACGTAAACGAAGACGCGATCACAAAGAAGGGTTCCGTTATGCATGTGAAAGAGGTGTGGAGTACTACTACGTGAAAAACATTCGTTACTTGATTAGCAAAACTCACTACTTCAGAATTATCGATGAATTATATGTTAACGATTTTGAATCTAGACGGCTTTGAAAAAGTCGGTAATATTTAATTAATCCGCAAGTAATTAGGTCGAATGATTTGAATTTTCAGTATAATTTATAATCAGTTTTTTTATTAGTAATTTGATCCTCAATAATATCGGGAAAAAAAAAAGAAAAAAAAAGCCCTGGACAAGTTTCTTGTGTTTCTAGAAAGCAGAAAGAGTGCAAATGTCGCTGTTTCAATGGAGATTCACTTATCTCATAGAAAAAGAAAAAAAAATACTCATTGCGGTTTAATTAAGCTTCATTTCTGAAAGTAATGAATATGATAGCGAAAGTATTTAGTGCATAAGAGCATTTATAAATGCGTAGTTGTTAAAATAGGCTGTTTATTTTAATTAGGTGGAATGATTTGAATTTTCAGTATAGTTTATAATCAGTTTTTTTATTAGTAATTGTGAAAAAGTTCAAGAGGACCAATGTAATTTGCTCTAAAAAAATGATATCCACACAAATTTAGAGATAGCTACTATAATATCCATTTCTATTCCCATATTTTTAAAAGATATCCACGGACCCATACGTAAGATGGCAACTTCAATTAATACTATTCTTGTATATTATGTGGATACTTTCTTTTTTAGCTCTGTGGATACTTAAATACATGGTCTCAATTCATTATCCACAGTTTTGTTAAATAAAAAATGTGATTTTATACCATAATTATAAAAATGAAGTTACTGAACAACCAACTAATTAATGATACTCTCCTCAACTAACAACCTTGTATTACACCCATATTAATTTCAACTAAGATACTCCTCAACAAACGGCTTGTAATACCTTCTAACATTGGTTAATTAATAGCAACTAAAAAAATGCGTATTTCAATTAAAAACTGAAAAAAATCAGCCTTTAATCCTATTTCAATTCGACACCGAAAATCGGTCAAAAGAATGGGTTAATAACATCTGAAAATAAATTTCTAATTATATTTCAATTAAAGACAAAAAAATAAGACTCTAATTAAATAAATGATTTTTTTAAGATCATTAGCAATTTAAAAATGGGTTTCTAATTACATTTTATTTTTTTGATGATTATGGAGACCGATTCAGATACTGCTTTTTTAAGTCTAAAATAACTCAAACAGTCTCTATAGTGACTGAACATTTGTAGTCTCTAAATTTGTCTCTAGTTAAAAAATTACTAGCAGTGATGATTGAAATTAAAATTTATAAGTTGTGACTGTAAAATTATAGAGATATTTTTTTATCATAAATTATAGAGATATAAGTATACTATAATGATTTCTTATTTTAAATTTATACATGTAATCAGTATAAGACAACTTTAAGTAGTAGTAAAATATTTATACTTATGCTCATTTTCATAAATTATTACAAAATAAATACCTATTCCTAAATGCATACTTATATTTTTGGATAGGTAAATCGACTCTCTCTTTGCCTATAGAAAAACATACTATAAAAATAATAGAAAAAATTAAAAAACCACAAGGTGAGCTTGTGGTCCGAATGTGAACAACAAGCAGAAGAGCAGCAATTAATTGTAGCCCCATTAGCATTAATTCTCGATTATTTCTGGCTGTGGGCGCACCCTCCTAATTAATCTGGAAAAGCATGCTGGTCAAAGAGCAATTGTAATTTACTTACTCAATTTCAACTCACACTACCACATGTTACACATGCATCTTCCTGATCAATTGGGCTCCCTGTGCCTAGGAGTTGCTTCTGAATTGCTCTCTTACTCTCTATATATTCCTATTATTGTCTCTCTTTTTTTTTAGAAAATATTAACATCAGTGTTTAATGTTAATTTTAAGCATATAAAGTAATATTTTTATTAAGAATATTTATTATAATTTTATATTTTCACATGATAAATATTTTTTAATAAAAAGTTGTAATTTTTAGATACCTAAATCAATGTTAACAATATTCTTAGTAATTGGATTTTTAGTTCATTTATTGGATTTAGGTATCTAAAAATTATAGTTAATTGGATTTTTAGTTCATTTATTATAGGTAATATGTAATTTTAGTTCTTTTAAAAATAGAATTGAAATTTAATATTTTAATTAATAAAATTAAGTCTCCTGTTGCTATTAGTAATTATTAAAAAAAAATAGTCTCGTATTATTATTTTCTACTCAAAATCTGCACAAATTAATGAATTAAATTATTTTTAACCTTCTTTCACTTAAAACTCACCAACAAAATTTCAAACATCACTCAAAATAAAATAAAAAAATTCATTTTTTTCCAATTTAAAGCCATCAACCTTGGGATTATGAAACATCTCACGGGCCCATGGCACTGCACAAATGTTTTTCATATTAATGGAATATATCTACTTTGTACGTACCTCTCTTCTTATCTCAAAGTGCATTATAGGTCAAAATAGACTTTTTGACGAAAATATTAAAAAAAAAAACTAAATACCAAAAAAGAGTTGTTTGAAAACAATTTATATTGCATGGGTTATTTTTTCCACTTGGATTAACAAGAGGCGTCACACAAGGTGTAGCCTGATGCATTTCGATTTTTCTAATACAGGAGGCGCCACCCAAAGCAATGCCTCGTGTTGTTTTTTTGGAAATAGGTGGTGTCACCCTGTGTGTAGTCACAGGAGGCGTCACTCTGTCAGTCTCCTCCTATTATTTTAATGTAAACAAAAGGCGTCACTCTGTCAATCTCCTCCTATTATTTTAATCTGAACAGGAGGCACCACCATGTCAGTCTCCTTCTTTTTTATTTACCTTGTGTAAAGCGTGGATTCGAGTATAATAGGAGGCGTTACTCTGTCAGTTTTCTCCTTCACACAGGGTGCCACTTCTTGAAAAGAATTTCAAGACAAGTGACCTTCTTGAAAAGAGTTTCAAGAGAAATGACCTAAAATTGGTGTCGCTTCCCTCCAGATTGGTGGTATGCCAAACCGGTTCCTCCTCTTCCCTCGCTGTCAATCACATCAGATTTTTGGTCATGTCAATCTTTGAAACAGTTATGTTCACGAGTATTGAATTGATATTAAAAATGTTGTAATTTGTAGTTGAAGAATGAAAAAATTTAACTTTTGCTAAAAATAAAGTTTATCACGAGCATGCTTTGTGGGTTATTTTTTTAGTATCTAGAGAGTTTTTTGTGCGTTGTAAAATGTTATGTGAACTAGTATTAATGTCAATGAATACAACGGTACCATTCACGACTATTGAATTGATGTTAAAAATATTGTAATTTGAAGCTTAAGTCTGGTGCATCAAGAGAAGACTCCCACTCTGGCGCCTTCTACAATGCTCCCTCTGGAGAAGACCACCTGTGTGGCGTCTCCTATGACTACACACAGGGTGGCGCCACCTAGTTCCAAAAAAGTAACATGAGGCATTGCTCAGGGTAACGCCTCCTGTGTTAGAAAAATCGAAATGCAGGAGGTTGCACCCTATGTGGTGCCTCCTGTTAATCCTACATGGCAAAAACCACCCATGCAATGTAAATTGTTTTGAAACTACATTTTTTAGGTATTTAGTTTTTTTTTATTTCTATTTTTGTTAAAAGGTCGGTCAAAATATATTAAGTGATTGTACTTATGTCAAGTGTGTTTCAATTTTTCTTGAATATATTAAGTTGCTTAAGTTGGGTTTCAATGCTTTTAAAAAGAATTTTCCCTCTTTGAAAACACTTTTTTTAATATATATATATATATTAAAAAAAAAAAAAACTAATCTGCTGAAACATCAGCAATCAACTGGAGCTGAATCCAGGCAAGGATTTTATCGAATACATGCATGCAGTATTCCCTCTGCAAGTGAAAGGCATTTTTTTTTTTACTGAATTTGAGAGGCATCTTTTAGCAAGTACATCAACTTAATTGGTTGGACTAGCCAAAAACACACATAATGACAACTACTGATAACTACTAAAAGTTAATGAATTAATTATCAAATTTAGTTATGGAAAATAGTCTTTCTATCACTAATTATGGAATCACAAAATTTTATGGACACATCCTGCTTGTAAAAAAGTCAAATCAATATGAAAATTCACTCTCATTCTTAAAGATGTGATAATTTTATATGTGCTTTCTCTCGTACATTTATACATCTTTTCTGTTTTATGACACATTTTTTAATTTATATATTAAATAAAATCGCATTTTTTTCTCTTTACTCAAATTATATATATTCAATCAAAAGGAAATTTTCATTTTCTTTAATTTCTTTAAACAATAAACGATTTTCATCCATCAACATTCAACAACAAATAAAATTAGATATTTGTATATAATTATTTATAACATTCTATTTTAAGATTTTCTAAATTTAATTTTTTAAATGTTTATATTTTTATTTTTTTATATAAAATAATATTCTATCAATTAACCTAAATTTCTTTAAAATACTTTTAAACTTAATTTTTTTTACATATTACTTATATTTACAAATATTCAAACAATGTAAGAAATACTTGCTAATATACAATATTTTGTGTTATAAAAAAATTGTTCAAAACCCACCAATAGGTGAAATAATTAAACACATTAACAGTTGGTGGTATGTCAATTTGCATTGTCCTCGATGAATAATATTTTGGTTGAAAAAAAGTGAGTGCATGTGGATAGCATTGTTGCCGTAATTCGACCGGAAATTAAATGTCTTACGGAATTGTATAAATGCAGCGCAGGCAACTTACGTACATCATTTCAGATGATATAACGAAAAGTTTGAATTGGCCTTCTTGTTTCTTTTAATATTAATTAGTGAGAGTCAATTCCACAGAGTCATGTATCACCTGCAGCCTCTCGGTAGAACTAATCTGATTTCATTGTAAATTAATTTATAATTAACTGTTAACACGTGATCGAGTTGGCTGTGCGAGGATCTTGCTTTAGGTCTTTTGGGGTGTAAAAGACAAGAAGAATCTCCAAGTATGTTTTTTGTTTTGTTTTGATTGCTAAATAATAATCAAAGAAAACTTTTATATATATTTCATATGGTAATGAAGTTTTTGTAACTTTTTAATTTTTTTTTTTTATGTAATAGTTCACTTTTTTTTTCAAGTCTCTTAATTATAAATTTTTTTGAAACATCTATTTTTAATAATCTCGAAGCTTAATCAATTCAATACTAGAATCTATTACCAAGTAGTGCATTTTTTAGTACAAACGATTTCCTATTACCAAGTGCATAAAGTTAGTGTGTTTGATCATGTGGACACATGTTCCAAAGTTTAATTATGTGAGAAGCTATAAATTCTCATTTATGCTTGAACGTCCGTTCGGAGGATGTGTAACGGAAAAATAACTACACTCTTAGTCAATAGAAAATCATTTTTATCTTAAATAAAAGTCTTAATTAGTCGAGTATGTGAATATATATATATTAAAAATTTCACAAAACTATATTAGCCTGACTGTAATGCATTGAATCTGATGACGTAGGTCAGAATAATGATTGCTTCTTTTATTTGTGGTGTCATTGTCTTTGAAATCATTGTTTATAGCAGAGGCAGCTATAGAATCGCTGAATCTGCAACCTCTCATTTGACTGGTATACCAAATCGAAACGTAAACGAAGACGCGATCACAAAGAAGGGTTCCGTCATGCATGTGAAAGAGGTGTGGAGTACTACTACGTGAAAAACATTCGTTACTTGATTAGCAAAACTCACTACTTCAGAATTATCGATGAATTATATGTTAACGATTTTGAATCTAGACGGCTTTGAAAAAGTCGGTAATATTTAATTAATCCGCAAGTAATTAGGTCGAATGATTTGAATTTTCAGTATAATTTATAATCAGTTTTTGTATTAGTAATTTGATCCTCAATAATATCGGGAAAAAAAAAAGAAGAAAAAAAAGCCCTGGACAAGTTTCTTGTGTTTCTAGAAAGCAGAAAGAGTGCAAATGTCGCTGTTTCAATGGAGATACACTTATCTCATAGAAAAAGAAAATAAAAATACTCATTGCGGTTTAATTAAGCTTCATTTCTGAAAGTAATGAATATGATAGCGAAAGTATTTAGTGCATAAGAGCATTTATAAATGCGTAGTTGTTAAAATAGGCTGTTTATTTTAATTAGGTGGAATGATTTGAATTTTCAGTATAGTTTATAATCAGTTTTTTTATTAGTAATGTGATCCTTTAATAATATCGAGAGAAGAAAAAAAACCCCTGGACAACGTGGATAGGAGTAGATAAATTTTAAGAGTTTTGCTAACTAGTGTCCTTAATTAGGATACTGGTTAAGGAATTAAAAGGAGAAAGTTTTTATTGTGATATTTATAAGAGAACGCAAAAAAAATCATGAACAACGTAATTTTTCGTCTTTCAATAAAAATAATTTTTCTTTTAATTTCTTAACCAGTAGCAATAGGACAATGCTAACGTTCGCCAAATTTTAAATCTTTCGTTCTAGCAGTTAGTAACTTATTTATGTCTCTTACTGTATTGGATGGTAACATTGTTGGTGTGTCATAATTGCTGTTTTGATAGCCATGTGTTAGCAGCCTAGCAGGGGTTTATACTTTACTTTTCTCTGTGCATTGTTTGAAGTGTTTAAACCCAGGCAATAAGCTCTTAACTCTGTCAAAAAAAAACCCAGGCAATAAGCACTGCTGGTGGTTTTGTCTCTATCAATTTGATTTTTTAACTGTGGATGGACAATTAAGTGGTACACCGATGGATTACTGTTCGATATTATTAAAAAAAAGGTTTAAATATATTTTAGATTTATGATAAATTAGTAAATTTTGATTTTCTAATAATTTTTTACTTTGTGTTGAGTTTTTAATAAAATAAAAATTTTATTTTTTGTCCTTGTTATTTTATTTTAGTCCTTCTATTTTTTCATTTTTGTCCCTAAAATATATAGATTATTTGTTATTGGTTCCTATCAAATATTTTTCAAAGGGAACTAATACAAAATGAATAAAATATTATAAGGACTCAAATGAAAATATATATATATATTAGAACTAAAAACAAATAATAAGGACCAAAAACAAAATTTTTGTTTTAATAGAGACTCAATGTGAAAAAAAAATATTAGGGATCCAAAACAAAATTCGGTAATTTATTAGGGACTTAAAACATATTCAAACCTAAAAAAAAGGAATGGTAAATATCAATTACTTGATACTGATTAAACCAATAAAGTTAATATATATATATATAGTTATTTGCTTTTTTATCTCTATAAATATTAATTTTATTTAAACTTATTGTGTGTTTGAAATTGCTTATTAGTCCCTTTTGACAAACCCTAACTATTCACCATGAAGATTTTCATTCCAGTTTGTCCCCATCCTTGTCGAAAGATTAACAATTGTATCGCTCTCCTCCCAGGCTCCCACGTTCTCTCCTTTTTTACTTTTTTTTTTTTTTTTCTTTATCTCTACACCATGCACTACCATACCTAACCAGTTGGAGGGAGCTCTAATTGTCGCCTTCCCCAACTACACCTCAGCTATCTTCTTCCTCTCTCCTCTCGCATCAGCTATACCCTTGTGCACGTACGACAGCAACATCGCTTTCCTTCTCCCCTTGCGCATGTCGCCTTGCTATCAAACCGACTCCAACTTCAAGCTCAACACTGTGAAGAACCAAATCCACGTGGATGGGTTGCTCTCATATTTCTCAAACAGAGCGGTGTTCTCCGACTTCTGACCTTGTATTTTTCGAACAGATTGATTGATGGTGGTGTTGTGTCATCAGATTTGTTTTGGGTTTGTTAGGTTGCAGTCGCAATAGTTAATTAATGTGGTTGAACATTGAGCAAGGATTAGAAATTTTATTGCCAAGTGTTTGCTTGTTTAATCATAATGACTATGAAAGCTTGAAGCTGATTGAAGACTTAGTTTATGTAGTTTTGATGATGCCATGTAATTATAAAGTGAAGTTGAAATAGTTTAGGAACTATGCTTGCCTTTGATTTTCCTTTTGATTGCATGATTGTGTATGTGTGCATGCATTAAGGGTAGATATTCTTCGATGGTAGACTCACTTAAGCACCCCTTATAAGTAAAATTGAAGTTAAAATAATAAGATTAAATTTGGGCGAAAATGAGCTTGAAATTTGAAAGTTCTACGATGAAGAACAAAATAATCGATTAAGTGAACAATATAATCTATTATCTCGTGTCCTTTGACTTAGGATTTGTGAATGTGCACAAATAATCGATTACCCACTTAAGATAATCAATTATTTGACCCCTGAGGAAATTCCTTCTTGCACAAATAATTGACTATCTTATAAAACAATTAATTATCATGTTCGATGTGTTGCCCTGGTAGCCTTATGTTAATTAAATCAAGGCATAATCAATTAACTCTGGTTTTGGCTCTATAAAAGCAAACTTACAAGCTTTTTTTCATAAGACTCTCTTCATGTTTTTGTGAGAACTTTCGTTCAAGAGAATTGTAAGCTAACATAGTGCTATTTTGAAGATTCATAACTTGGAGTCAAGATTTCTTAACTTGGACCGATTTGACCCAATTGATTGTACAATTGAACCGATGAACCAGTCCTATTGAACTAGTGAACCTGTTGAACCAATATTTATTATTTTTTTTGCAGCATTATTCTTTTAAATTTCAATTTCAACTTTAATGAAAATACAACAAATATGATACACCCAAGAATCGAACCTAGAACTTGAAAATTATTTAGTGGATCAACGTATCACTAAACCACATTGATTAATTAGTAAACTTATGACACAAATAATCTATATACTCATATTTTATGTTACTTACACTAGTTCATACATGTACTGATTGATTTGACTAGTGATCCATCAATCTAGTACTTTGACCAAGTCGACAACTGGTACAATTTTTAAAACACTGTTATTTTTACTATGCACATTTAACTTTATATGAATTTTGGGATTCTTGGAAATAAAATGGAGTCATAATACACCTAAATTACCTAAGATATTTAAGTTTTAAAAATCCCTAAAAAAATTTATGGAGGTCCTTATCTTTGAAGCAAAGAACCGAGGCATGTAAGGGCTGTTAAGTCTCTATTTTGAGGCCCAAATATATGGACAAAGACAAGGACTTGAAGATTCATTGTTTAACCCTAAAGATAGAACCTTAAATAATTAATTATAATAAACTAAAAATTTAAATAAAATACATTTATCATTTTAATCTTTATACATACATAGTGAGTGGGCATTATTTTAGTAATTTAAAAATTAATTAAAAAAAAAAAAAAAAACGGGTAAACTAAACTAGGTTTGACTAAAAAAATCTCAAATAAAACTAAAAAAAGGTATTCATGTAAACTTATATTTAATAAAATTACTATATTACATTTAAACTAAATTCATTGTAAACTTAATTTTTAGACTCATTTTGGTTTTTTTTTTTTTTACTAGGTTACAAACAAAACTAGCTAGTTGAGTTTTGATCATTTTTGTGAGAAAATTCTAAAGAGGGCAAAATTGTCTTTTTATTATTAGAAAATTATTTTCTAAATTTAAAATAATACATTTTAGTTATATTTATCATAAAATTTCAAATGTAACATTTTATGGAATTTATTACACAATTTATACTTATTCTAATCAACTATTAATTTATTAATAGGAAAAATAAAATTTCATCTCAAATTGAATTTAATAAATTATGAAAAAAATTTAGAGGTATAATATTGTTTTAGTATATTTCTATAAAATTTATAATTCAAAATAAATTTATTTGAATATATTAAGTATTTTCATAGTTTAATAGACTTTGTGAAGTTAAGGGTATTTTAATAAGATTTAATTACTTTGTGGTTCCCTGAACATTTTTCCAAATTTTTAATTAGTTCCCTAAACCTTTTTTTTTTTTCAATTGGACCTTTGAACTTGTATTTGTTTTATAATTAGGTCCAACAAGGATCTAACAATGACTTAATTAAAAAATAAATACAAGTTCAGGAACCCAATTGAAAAAAAAATAGTTTAGAAATTTATTTAAAAATGACAAATATTTAGGGACCTAATTAAAACACTACAAACCTCTGCAAGCTAGTATTCTCACATCTATAAGCAAGTAATCTCACTTCTGTAGGTTTTAAACTCAGCATTCTTAAGTTCTTCAATCAGCTTATAATTAACTTGTAGGGTGAAAATACTGACTTGCAGATATTCATAGTTTTTCTAATAAGGTCTCTAAACTATTTGTTATTTTTAAATACCACCCTAGACTGTCTTTTTTTGTTTCAATTGAGTCCTTGAACTTGTATTTATTTTTTAATTAGGTCCATGACTTGTATTTGTTTTTTAATTAGGTCCAACATGGACCTAATTAAAAAACAAATACAAGTTCATGAACCCAATTGGAAAAAAAAAGTTTAGGGATCTAATTAAAAATTTGGTAAAAGTTCAAGATCCCACAGAATAATTAAACATTTTAATAATTTGAAGTTTTATTTAATTTAAATGTTTAAACCTATTTTTAGAGGTGTTGTAATTAATAAAATTAAATTAAATCAAAATATTTAAAGACTTGAAAGTGAATGTTAGCCTTCATAAAATTTTAATAATTTTTTTTTAAAAGGCAAACGAATTTTATTGAACTAGCACAAGGTGTGTCCAAATTATTGAAACAATAAAAAATAGTGCAAGTTTCGTCAAACCACCTATACCCCTCCAGAAGCATCCATAAAACCACCTATACCCTTCATTATAAGATTTAGCTCTTCGAAGCTAAAAGGTTAAGAGAAAAGGTTTAATTACATTTTTTATCCCTAATTTTTTATTTTTTGATAATTTTATCCCAATAAATTAATTTGACGTATTTTATCTCCAATTTTTTAAAAAACTTGTAAATTTTACCTTCTACTGATATAAGCATAAAAGGTGAGGGTAAAATTCTCCAAAAAAAAATAAAAAGTTTGGGATATAATTCACAAAAAAGTGAAAAAGTTAGAGGTAAAATTCGTCAAAAGATAAAAAGTTGAGGCAAAAAGTACAGTTATTTTAGCATGTCACGTCTGCAAAACGGTGGAAGGTAAAATTTGCAAGTTTTTTGAAAATTTTGGATAAAATGTGTCAAATTAATTTGTTGGAGTAAAATCCGTCAAAAAGAAAAAGTTGGAGATAAAAATTGCAATTAAACCAAGAGAAAATGTAAAACCATAAGAGAAAATATTGGCAGAAATTCTAAAGAATTTTCCTTTGACTACATTACATTAGAAGGTGTTTTAAAAGCTTGAGGGCTATTTGTGGTATTGCAGTCTTATTGACCCTGTGATGTTGTTGTTGGACTGACCCTATGGCATTATGTTCACGGGAGCATATGCCCAGGATGTGCATCAAAATGTTGGACACTTGCACATTGATTTTGTGGACACTAACGTAGGACGCAGTGGTGAAAGGAGTTGATTGGGATACCAACTGGTACGGAGGAGAAATGATTAGATAATTTTATATCACAATTTTTAATTAATCTCTATATAGTAATTAAGTGTGATTAATTTATTTTTGTAAATTAAAAAACTTAGATACTTAATTACTATATAGAGATTAATTGGAATTATAAACACTTAATAATTCTGAACTATCTAATAATTTCTTCGAATACACTATCATTATTACCTTTGCCCCCGCAGGGATTGCAACCCTTTTGTTTTTTCTAGTCGACCAAATATTTCTGGAAAAAAGTTGACCAGATATTATTTCTTCTATAAAATGTATCAAAGAATAGGTAATTTCTTTTAAAATATTAAATTCTGAGCAACATATATAGATTCTATTTCCGCCACGAAATTATCATCATTTTTTTTATCAGCAAATTAATTATCATCATGTTAACTATGAATTTCGTTGAGGTTAAAGCTTAGAAGCAGAAATATTAAGAACACTAGTCATTTATATATAAACGAAGATACAAATCGAGATATTCTTTACTCTCGTTGGAGTACGATAGACTATTACATATCCCTTGATCCTTCACATATCTATATGAAGATGAAAATGATTTTTCGCCCCCACACTTGAACCTGCAGATTCTTCAATTTTATATAACTTGAACTTCTTGTAAAGGAGTGGCATTGGGATTCTGCATGATCTGTATTGTTCGCTTGGGAGAAGACCTTGATGACACGAATGATAAAATGATTGGCTTTAGCTTCTCAGTAGTTTTGATGTTAATCAAAAAGAGAACACGATATAGAACAATCATCCCCAACAAGATTCCAAGATCAACCCATTTTGAGTAACTCATGTTTACTTGCCATGTATTTGTCAGAATCTCTTCACCAGTACTGTAATTGCCACCACCAACATTATTTGTAGCAAATCTTAGTCCTTCAAACTCATTTTTGAACAATCCTTGGTAGGCATATCTATGGAAGGCAACATAGTACATTGGGTATTTCCAAAATGGCCTAGGAAGATCATTTGGTAGCCTAAAGAACCCACCACCCAAAATCATGATTCCTTGAATTCCAGCACCGGTTATGATACCCATTAGAAAGTTGGGGACAATGCTTGCAACTATCATCATGAGGCTCTCTACTAACATCAGACAAGCAAAGAGAACACAAATGAAGTATACAAAGTGCTCAAAGTCCTTCTGAAGACCTGGAGGGTAATAGGCTATGGCTCCAGGAATGAGTGACACCAACAACAAGTATGGGATTGCTGAAAAGGTGTTCCCAATCACAAATGCAGTGACACTATAATGTCCATTTAGTCTTTCACGTTCAAACACCTGGACCAATGGCAGGGAACCAAAAATGAATAAAACAATTAATTATAATCCAGTGACTACCTATATTTATAAATTTGAGAAGGATAAAACATAATTGTGGTCTTTCATTTGAATTTTTTGTTTGAGTTTTGTCTTTTAAATTTAAAATTTTTCACTTTAATCTTTTGAAGTGTTTCTCTCAGACCAAGTTAATATATCTATTAGTTTACATAATAATTTGATATACTTGATGACATGTGACAAATTGTGAGAAGATACAATGTCAAATAGACGATGGCCACACACCAATCAAATTAGTACCTGTATAGTGTAGAAAACTGATTGAAGAACTATTTTTGTCTAATAATTGAGATAAAGAATCATAATTATATTTTATCCATTTGAGAAACAACAAAAAGTTTTAATTACCTTCATATCCTCCACAAAGGAAGGGAATCCCCCAATAGTCATGAAAGTCATGAATGAAGACACAAACATAAGAAATGAACCTCTATCCTGACAAAATGAAAATTGACTTCTGAGTTAGAAGATATTTATTAGCTAAACTAAAAGCCAAATAATGCATAGCGAGTTATTATTAGCCATATATCATGTGCTACTTTTCCACTATTACCTGAATTGAGCGATTACTAGTACCCAGATCATAGAAAATAGTGGCTAAACTTATAGCCAATGCAACATATATGGCAAGGCGAAACCAGTAATAGCCTAGATCACGATACATGTTAATGGACGATCTTTTGGTTAGAGCAAAGCACTGATTGAGGAAGCCAGCATGCCTTCTCTTCTTGTTTGTTGAACTGGTGTTCTACAAACCCATGAAATTAAAGTTTAATGTTAATAAATTTATAATTAACTTTGGATCAAATTTAGGTACATGGTATGAGATCTACTTAGCCATAATTAAAGGATACCTTTTCAGTTAGTACCGCTACTTCTTTCTGAACTTCTTGGTTCATTTCAGATGACTTATATGAATTTACAAGGATCTGAATCGCTTCTTCGGTGGGTATTGTTTCAGTCCCTCCTAAATTCAACTCAGTGTCCTGATAAAATAAAAAGGTGTTTGAATCAGATTTCTATTATTTTGGTTGAGTACAATTATGTTCAAGTATCTTGCATTGGAATTGAAAAATGAAAAAAGCACCAATGCCATGGAACCATGGTCTTACCTGATCGAAATCCTTGTTTATGGTTTTCAGTAAATGATCTGATGGATTCATGAGAGGAGGACAAGGAAAACCATTTGAAGCAAAAAACTACATTATTGAAACAAAAGCATAATTAGAAAGTGAACATTACAATTAGAAATGAACAAAAGGGCTAGTTCCTAACCTCTTTTGCAGCAGAAGCAGGTCCAAAGTAAACAGTTCTACCTGAAGACAGAAGACAAAGGTTGTCGAAAAGTTGGAAAACTTCACTACTAGGTTGATGGATTGAGGCAATAACAGTCCTGTGAGTGTCATCTCTTTTATCAAGGGTTGCGATTCTTTTCATGACATAATAGGAAGCTGCACTATCAAGTCCACTAGTTGGTTCATCAAGGAACAGAAGTCCTGGTCGTGTTAGAATCTCAATGCAAATGCTCACTCTCCTCTTCTGACCCCCACTGATTCCCTTAACACCCCACCCTCCAATTCTTGTGTTAATGGCATCTTGAAGACCCATTTCTCTGATTGTAAAGTCTGCTCTCTCTTTCTTCTCTTTCTTGGACATGGTGTCAGGTAATTGGAGTTGAGCTGAATAGTGCACTGCTTCTCCAACCGTTAAGGTTGTCAGTAATGTATCATCTTGTGTGACATATGCCTGTGGTCACAACATGGACCAAAGAATGTTTAATTAATTGATCATGTGGATACTTAAACTAATTAATTAACATTACAATTTGTTTTTGTTGAAGAATTTTAGATTTTTTACGTACTGAGGTTCCATATGCCAGTGCTTGTTTCTTCCCGTTGATCAGAATCTCCCCCGTTTGCCTTGTGTTGGAACCTAATCTCCCTAGAATATGAATTCAGATCATCATTTAATTTGTTCAAAGACTATAACAGTTGAAATCTTATAGGTATGATTCAGTTCTTAGTTGTGAGCATTATTGGAGGGAACTGATTTGGCAGATATGGTAAAATAAATGCTACTTTTTCTAGTACAAAATATAAATATGTGGAGTAACATGTGAGATTTATTTTAAGTTTTTAAATAATTTCATTAATAAAGTAGAAAGTTATTAAAATTCTTAAATATGATGTGAGTTAACAAAGTTTATCAAAAGTGAGTTAAGAAGGAAAGAACGAGTGTACTATTAGACATTCTCACATTCTAACTAGAAAGAAGTGACGGTATTGTGATATGAGTGTTTTTCCTTTGCAGATTTTGGCTTGGTTCCTTCAGTCCATATATAATACTCCTTCCGGTCCTTTTTATAAAAAATAAAATAATGTTATTTTTTGGTCCTAATTATAAGAAACATAGACTCACTTTAAGATGTATTTATTGCTAGTTTTTTTTTTTATCCTTCATCTTGTGAAATCCATTAATAAGACATCTACTTATTTCTCATGCATTTATTGATCTATTAATAATACAAGTTACACTTATTGATAGAGGTGCAATATCATTAATGTAACCGTTACTTAAACCAATCAATTTAAGGAGTACTTTTGGAATACAATTAAAATTTATGACATTATTAATTATAATTAATTAACTTAACTATTTTTATTGATCTTGATGATTTAGTTATTTGTTTCTTATAAAGTTGTAAGAATGTCTGTTTGGCCGTAAATGGAAATTTGTAGTAAAAAAACGGTAACTGGAAATTAATTTGTAGCAAGACGTCATCATAGTATGATGCATGTATGAGGGAAATATTTCTTCAGCAGAGAGGGATGGAAACTGGAAAGATAAGAAAGGGTAGATAAGATAATTAATATGGAGAGAAAAAATAATGTTGTAAAATATATTATTCAAATGTTATATGAGTAATATATAATGCTTTAAAAAAATCATGTTGTAACAAAAAAAAAAATCATGTATAAGAAATTATGGAGGCGGTTTTGACTTTTGGTTTTCTGATTTGACACTCTACTTCCGCTAAATCTATATTTTCCTTTCTATGTAGAGGAAACCAAGAATATATAAATGCTTTGATAACAATTTTTATTGACATGTTCTTTTTGTTACACTCTTTACAAGAAATCGATTTAATTGAGAATATGACTCCACATTTAATATGTATAACATGAATTTCTTCCAATAATCAAGAGTATATTGAAAAGTATATTACTAACATTTTTTAACTTAAAAATTTCTTGGCAACCCTATAAGAATTTCTTGGAAACCCTATAAAATACTTTTAAGCAACAAGGTTGCTTGTGGTGATTTTTTTTTTTTAAAAAAAAAAATCTATATCTACAAATCCTTATAATGATCTTCTTGTTATTCAAACGAGAAAATATCAAACAGGTTGAGTTCTCAAAACAAAATAATTTATTTTGAACTGTTATTCTTAAGTTATTGAGAAAACATTAATCCTCTGAGGTGAGCTATAACCACCAAAAAAAAAATTAAAATCATGCAATGAAGTTTTCAGAAGCTTCACTTTGAACATACCTGCTAAGGCATCAAGAAGTGTAGACTTGCCACAACCAGAAGGACCCATTATGGCCAAGAGTTGCCCTGGCTTGGCATAACCAGTTAGACCTTGAAGAATTGATTTGCTTCCATTCTTTCCCACAGAAGCAGTCACCCATACATCCTTCCAAGTCAAGCACATACCCATCACTTCTCTCTCATTATTCCAACCTGAAGCTTCTCCTCTTTTGGTTTTGATCCCTTTTGGTTTTGGAGCACTACATGCCTCTTCTATCTCCAGTGTAGTGGCCTCAAGTCTTGAGTTAGGTTTAATTTCATAGTGACTAGGAGCAGGTGAATTAGAGGAAAGAAGGGTAGCCATTATTATTGACAATAAGAGAAGTGCAGAAGACTAGCCTTCTCAATGTATGGATTTGTCTGAAATCAAATCAAATATATAGAGCGAGAGTTTGCGTGAGCGTGAGGAATTTTAATTATCATGTGCGTTTCAAAATTTTCTCCTCTTGTGTTTTGTTTGTTTTAAGAAAATAATAATAATGTGCACATCGTGTTTTTAAGGTTTAGCAATAAAGATAGACAACATGTAAGTTGAAATGGTACTCCCTTCATTCCAATTTATATGACGTTTAAGGTTTTGACACAGGTATTAAGGAATGCAATTAATTTGTTGAATTTTTTAGAAAACATTAGGTAATTTCCTAGTATACCCTTTATCTCTCTAATTAATTACTCATACTACATTACTCTCACTAAGTATTAATTAATGATAGTCTTGAAAAAAGATATTTAATGTAGCATTGATTCTGTAAAACGTCATCTATTTTGGAACAAATTTTTTTCTCTAAAACATCATATAATCTAGAACTGAAGAAGTAAATACTACCTAGGAGTATATTAACAAAAGGACAAGTCGTTTAAGGATCAACAACTACTATATAAAAAGCAACATGTGTGGCTTTAGTTCGATCACAGGAAGCGCACCTAACGTTCTCTTGTTTGTTACCCAAAATATCACTAGTCGCCCTCAACTACTCCCTCCGTTCCAAATTATATGACGTTTTAGAGAAAAAAATTTGTTTCAAAATGGATGTCGTTTTACAAAACCAATACTGCATTAAATGTCTTTTTTCAAGACTATCATTAATTAATACTTAGTGGGAGTAGTGTACTATGAGTAATTAATTAGAGAGATAAAGGGTATATTAGGAAGTTACCTAATATTTTCTAGGAAATTCAACAAATTAATTGCATTCCTTAATATCTGTGCCAAAACCTTAAACGTATATAATTTGGAACGAAGGGAGTAGTAAAATGAGTTTTCTTGGCATGAGGAGTGCTAGCAACACACTCTCTAACACACTCCTTCCAACACACACTCTATCATTTGTTGGAATTTATTGAAAACTATAAAATCGAGAGAGATAGTCATTAAATAACAAGTGGGACCCATAAAAATTTGTGATTTTCAATCAAAACCATTTTTAAAAAATTATTTATCTTTTCTATAAGATCATTTTCTAATTGTATATTGTATTAATTATTTTTTTTCCTAAAGTACCATTAATTAATTAACAAAATTTTTAGCCAAAAGATAATAAATACTAGAAGTTAATGAGATAAATTTTTTCTCTCCCTTATTAGGATTGAAGAAGATGGGTAACAATTAAATGAGAAACAATTAAGTGGGAAGAGAGATATGATTGATTTCATAAAAAAAAATTAGGATAATTTTGGAAGAACATTATAAATTATTGACAAATTTAATGTCCCTAATTAAATTAATCAATTTTCTTAAGAAATGTGAATGAGTTAAAAAAGTCTTATAAAAAGGGATAGAGGGAGTACTTTTTTTGCTATTGATTAAAATTTATTGAAAATTACAAATTTTAGTAGATCACATTTTTAAATTAGGAGAAAATTATTAAATGAAAAGTGAGATCCATTAAAATTTATAATTTTCAATACATTTTAACTAATAAACAAAGAGTGTTAAATTAAGGATCTATTTGGTTAATTTGTTGTGGATTAATTTGAAGTGCTTGTGATAGGAGTATATGTAATTGTCAGAGTTTCAGTTTCATGAAGGTTGATTTTTTGTGTCATTGTTATTCGTAAGGGGAATGTTTTAGCGTATATACTATAGCAAGCTATTTAAAAAGTATGAGGGATATCATAGATAAAGCATTGCCAAATTCATGACAAGATTAATCATCAAGTCATGCAAGATAATAATGTGAACTTTCATTTAGTGTCGAAATTAACCTTGTAGTTCAACAATTCATCAGAAAATAAATTAAGAAACCTTTTTTTTTCGGTCCTTTCTTTTCATTATTCTCAATTTTTGCTTTCTCTTGGTCCTGCTCTTGCTCTTCTTCACTCGAAATCTGAACTTTTGGCTTGCTCTACCTCCTCCATTTAAGTGCATGTTTGGATGAGGATTGACAAAATTAATTTTGAATAAAATTAATTAACTTTTTGCTTCCTCTACCTCCTCCATTTAAGTGTATGTTTGGATGAGGATTGGCAAAATTAATTTTGAATGAAATTGATTTTGCAAAATAAATTTTGGTTAAAATTGATTTTGAAGTGATGTAATTTATGTTTGAATGTTTTTATTATAAAATTAAGTTAATTAGAAGTAAAACTCAATATAAAATGTTCTTGTCTGATGGTAACAAGGTAATCTCCTGCTGATGTCCTCGGTCCGAGATCTCCTGCTAGCGTCCGAATCCTATTATGTGAACGAGGGGTGGATACCTGCAAAAGGCACTCAAACGCTCAAGTCAGCTTTCGGCTCAGAGCATTTAATAAAGAGTAATAAATGAGGGTCAAAAGTTACCTTCGAGGATCGTACTTCTTTTTATACTAACCTTACTGGACCCTTGGACTTTTATGGGCCTTGATAATGTTAATGACTTGTTATTGTTAAAGGTTGCTTAATTACCTTTTAATCTTTAGTTATCCTAGTAATATCTTTCTAACAGATTTTACCTTATTCGAATACTCCCCGCAGTATCCGATCTTCATGATGCTGAATACTTCTCCGGCGTGGAGGGTCTTCGGTTATTCCCCAAACTTAGGGCTTGTAGTGCGGGCGTATTCGGCTGACTGGTTGCCGAATACTTATCTGTTATTGGAGTATTCGGTCAACTGATTGCCGAATACTTATCTGTTGCGGAGGGTATTCAGTTAACTAGATCACCGAATCCCCCTCCAGTATATAAAATTTTTTATCCAACATGAAACAAACACTTAAAAATTTATGTAAAATCAAATCTAGACTCGGAATCAATTCTCCAACACAAACTAAATGCACACTAAGTCCGAAGCCTCCTTTTTTCTACATCTTCTCTTTATTTGAAGTGCTCATTTTTATTTTTATTTGTTTCTCTAATATTTCAAAGTTCAGTTTCAATCTTTTTATAAAAATTTGTCCAATTTTATTATTTCTAATTTTGAAATACATCACTTTTGGTCCTCAATGTGATTTAGATAACACTTTATAAGCGCTACAAAATGTTACCTTTTTTTTTGTCCTAGGTTAGAGACCACGGGTGTCCTTCAACCCATTGGGTTAGAGACTAATCCCGCTCGCGATGCGTGGCTACCGCTGGCCTAAGAAAATTTTGTACACGGAGGGAATCGAACACAGATTCTCCCGTTAAATAGATCATTTCCCCTCATGTGAATGCAAAAGTTGTGCATTTTAAAATTAGAGAGATTAAAATCGGACAAAAAATTTTAGAGAGACTAGAAGTGAAATTTAAAAATTTTAAAAGGATAAAAACATATTTACCCTTCTATTTATAGATAGATGTACATTGTTATTGCTTACAGCTTACGTGCTCTGCCTTTTTTCTAATACGTGTCTCTTCTTTGAAAATCTCAAAATGACGTAATTTTTTTACTTTAAACAAATTAGACAATTAATTTTTAATTTCAATCAAATATTTAATTATGTTATTGTCTTCTATCTTTTAAATTAAATTTTACGCTTTTCTATCTTTTCATTTTTTTATTGGATCGCTCGTAATATTTATTATTTGTTCTCTTTTCTTTCCGTATCATTCTTCCCTTCTAAAGTAAAATTATGGATTTAGAATCCAGCCGCCGACCACTAGTTTCCATATTTTAATTAGCAGCCTGTGTTGGGCTTTTTAATGTTGTTTATTTGATTGCCACTTTGACATATCAATGTTATTATTTGAACATTAAATCAATAAATGACGACAGTGTATATTATTTAATCATTGATTACTATTTTTTTTTCATTTAGTATCTTTCTTTCCTTACTCTTCAAGAATAATAAAAACATTTTTTTTAATGGATTTTGACTCCAGCTGCGTGATTTTGATTCTAGCCACGTTCCTTATATTAATTTGGGAGCATATATGGAACACGATCCTCTATAGTTGTAATATATATAGTTGTATGATCATACAGTTCCATCTTTTATAAAACTTGCATTTTAGTTTTATAATTTAATGTATAAAAAAATATTTTGTATGATGAAGATTTGTTCAGTTGAAATTTCAACGACAGAGAATGTTATTCCGAGCAATATAAATATAATAAAATATATTTTTAGTTTCTATATTTTTTTTAAATCTTGTTTTTAGTCTTTAAACTTTTATATTGTGCAATTTAGTCATGAACTTTATAAAAACTGTGTTTTTAATCCCTCGAAGTTAAAAAATATGCAGAAAAAGGGGAGTAAAGCTTAGGGACTAAAAACATTTTTTTTAGAAAGTTCAGAAACTAAATTGCACGATATAAAAGTTTGAGAATTAAAAATAAGATTCAACGAAAGTATAGATACTAAAAACATATTTTACCCTTTAAAAAATTATTGCTTAGATTATTAATAGTGTCATTATATCTAACCATCACTTTAATCAATTAATTCTATGGATATTTTTAAAATAAAATTTAAATTTATGACAATATTAATTAAAATAAATTAACTTAATTACTTTTATTGATATTGATGAATTAAGTATTTGTTTCTTATATATATAATCGAATGTAATATATTGCAATAGAAAAAACATATTTCAAAATGACTTTATGTGATCTAATTGGAGAAAAAAGCCTTAATTTTTTTTTTACTGCAGAAAAAAGCCTTGATAACAATTGCAAAAGTTTTTAATACCTGGGTAACGATCCTATTTAATCAGTTATAGCTTTTTTTTTCTCTTTCATTTCCGATAAGTAATTACACATTAAGTTGCTTTGTCCTCAGTTGCCACTAAAAGATGAAACATACTCTCTTTTCTACTTATAAGAATTAAATTAGAAATTTCGTTTGATCCTTTTTATAGAAAATAATATAGAATGTTTTCTTCATTAATTTTTTTTACAAAAATGTTCTTAATTATGGGTTGTTTTTTATAGTTCAATAAATTAATAGTAAATGAAATACATTAATATCTTAGACTTTTTTTTAAGAGTCTAACTTTATCTTATAATGATTTGTGTTTTTTATTTCAAAATAATTAAATTTATCCTTTTTATTTCAAAAAGTGTTTTTATTCTTAAAAATAGGGCAATATCTAATTTACTCTCATTCTTATACATTTTTTTTTATTTTGTAACATTTGCCTTATGAACTTTTGTATTAAAAGATATTTTTAGTTTCTTTAATTATGTTAATTAATATTTACATTTTTTCAATCAATAATGAAATATTTAGAAATCATCATTAAAATAATATTCAGTTGATTATACTAGTTTTTAAATATGACAAGCTTCAAATGTCTAATTTTATATTTTCACATATAATTTTTATTAATAACAAAAATAATTTTCGTTTAACATTTTTTAAATTTATAGTATCTTTTTGTATTTTATGTGTTTTAACAAACACTCGGTCGATGTAAAATTTGTTAGTCTGTATTAAAGATCAAACCTCCAATCTAAAGCCCCTGCCTTAAAATTACATGATAGAATCCTCCCATTCTAACTTCTTTTGCTCCTTTAAAAATTTCTGACAACTATATGCATTTCAAGATGATAGCCACAAATTCGCCATACGGAAAAGTATTCATTACCAGTGTCCTAATTGAGGAATTCAAAATATCTTTTTTTATTATTATTAAAATTCACTCTGAAAATGCATTGAAAATCATATTAGAGATGCATTAATAAAAAATTTTAATGAAAAATTTATATTTTGATTTCCTTAACCAGTGTCCTAAAGAGCACTGGTTAATATTTTTTTTCCAAAACAATGATAATACCAAGGTATCTTAAACATAATCAAAATAGTACAATTTCATGAATATATATATATATATATATATATATATATATATATATATATATATATATAAACACGAATTTGTACTTGATCTGCTTATATAGTCCTTGTGGACGCACTAATTGCATTGATGGCCCAACAAATAATGCCAGCATTTATAATTTATAAGAGCCCACACGTAATTGTAGGCCATAAATTCAAAACCCAATCAGAAACCTGCCTGCAAAATTTATGGTTCAACGTTACACTTGATGTAATCGCTGACGTAATTGTTGACAGAAAATTTAAAACCGATCAGAGCATCTTCATTCCTCGTTGCTCGGCAAGTTCTTAGGGTGTGTTTGCGTAAACGTTCCGTTATGTCGAGTAGTAAAAATTTTGAAATCACGTTTGATATATAAGAAAGTGGAAAAATATTTTAAAAAATGTGAAACAGAATTTTTAAGTGATTTCTAAATACACACTTAAATTTAAGAATAGAAAGCAACACTGTATAAGGAATTAAGGATTAAGGGCAAGTTTGGATAAATTTTTGTAACAGTACTTTTAAAAAAAATGAAATAAATTTTTATATAAATTAAAAATTATCATTTAAAAAAGTTAATATAAGAGAACTTCAATAAATTTGTTTATGTATTAGTTAATTTTAGTTTAAGGAAAAAAAATTCTTTTTTTTATTTTATTTTTTTCTTTTAAAAATATTTCTAAACAAGTTTATCCAGACAGTAAGTAATAGTTGCTTATGGAAAAAATGAGCAAAAAATATGATACACCAAGTTTTCTCTTTTGTGACGCCCAGAACCCACGAATATGTCTTGTGCCTAAGCTAATGGTGCATGGCTTTTGCTTCTTACACCCCACTTTTTGCTAACTACACTTTCATATTTTGGAATATCCTGACATTGCTCTTCCATCTTATAAGTTCCTCCGACCCTTGTTGGAGCTTCTTCACCCAGCTCCATTAACCTCCGCACTTACCTCCATCTCATCCTCCGCCACCAAAGTTGCTCCCTTTTCCTCCGTCACACTTATTTCATGCGAAGTAGCTATTAAACAAAACAAGAACTAAGTAGCTATCATGGGTCACCCTTTGCTGCTCTACGTCGAAGTAACTGTTTGAGGTAAGTTCCTAGTTTTTTTTTGGATCTGATTATAATTTCGGATTAATGAACCGAAAATAGACAAAAAAAAAAAACTTGTGCACTTACAAAATGAACAATCCAAAATTGTGCATACATAATTCTAGAACAAGTAATCCGAAATAGATGTTGTTTTCTGAATTACTTATTCCAGAATTATGAATGTATAATTCCGGAATGGACAATCCGAAATTATGCATACATAATTCCAGAATAAGTAATCTAGAAAACAACATCTATTTAGGATTATTTGTTCTGAAATTATGTATGCATAATTTTGGATTGTCCATTCCATAAGTGCACAGGATTTTTTTTTTTTTTCTATAATCCGGATTTGATATTCCATAAATGATTTACGGATTGCCCGTTCCATAAGTGCACATGTGATTTATGGATGGCCCATTCTGTAAGTGCACATCAACTTGATGTTTTAACCCGCTGCACCTTTTTTTTTCCTTCTTAACTTAACCCGCTGCACTTATAGATTATGGATATGTTTGATTTGTTAAAATGATTGTACTAGACGGCACAGTACAGAACAAATATTAAAGTTATTGGACAAACTTTTTTATCATGTACATTGTTTGATGAACAATGGACAGTACAAGCAAAATAATATAAAATTTACTAAAATACATTTTTAATATTAATTATCTTAATATAATTTGCATTATTATTATATATTATGTTAATTCAAAATACAGAAAATATACAAGTAAGCTAGCTAGTAGATAATGTGAATTCAAAATACATGACATGATAAGGTTGTTGTACCTAGCAAATAATGTGAATTTAAATGCAATGACAATTCAAATGCAGATAATGGAGATATATGTGTCTTTTGAATACTTTATATCTGGGACAAAAAGTTGTCCCATGATTTTCTGAGTAACAAAAAATTAAGTTTTTGTCCTATTCTCGTCTATTTAATTTGTGTTGTCTCATAATCCTTTTTCAAATCAAAGATGGAACAAAAATATTTGTCCTGTCCAGTATCATATTTTTTAGCAAATCAAATAGACCCTATATGTTTTAATCATTATAAGTTTATAACCACATGTATCTTACTTGGGTTTTTTTTACATGCTCGTCACGTTTCTTAATGAATTTTCGAACATAATAATTTTGGCATACCATTTTTACAATATTTCATTCTTAAATTATTTTTAAAATAAGAAAGGAAAACGTCTTCCTACTTATAGAGATGGCAAAGAAACCCGTACCCGTGGGTACCCGCTCGGACCCGCCCCGACTTTGACGGGGAATAACATAGTTGATCGGGTACGGGTACGGGTAATACCCGGGTTTTTTATTCGGGGACGGGGATGGGTAACCATCCTGTCCCGTACCCATACTCATCCCCGACCCCATGCATGAATTTTTGTGCTGCACTTTTCATATTTTATTTGAATTTTTCTTAAAAAAATTGCTATAAATTGATCAATATAGAGTCAGTAGACCGGGGATGGGGATGGGAACGGGACGAGGATACCCGACCCCGAACGGGAACAGGGATGGGTGCAAAAAATGAGTCCTGTCGGGGATCGGGGACAGGTATGGTCTTCAGGATCGGAGACGGGGACGGGGAACATCAAACCCGTACCCGTCCCGCCCCGTTGCCATCCCTACCTACTTATCTCAAATTATGTGAGGCTGAGCCCGCTGCCAATATTTTACATTAGGTTTGGACAAGGACTAAAGGGCAACTTTATCTATTTGGGTATTTTAATCTTTCTATGGGGTGCAGGAAGCAACGCCCATGGTGAAAGCTTGTTAGGGCCCAGTGACATTCGCCCAAAGCCCAACACCTACACCCCCGCAAGTCCTTCACCCAGACTCCTGTAAGCCCAACACCCCCAATCCCCAAGCCCATTGTCAAGTTCTTAAGAGTTACATCAAGTGAAAAATTGTTAATTTTTTAAAGTTGTTATGATAATAGGACCCATAAAAAAGTTAATTAGTTAAGTAAATAACTCTAATTTAATTCATAGTTGGAGATGCTTTAAGTAACTTACTGGCAAAATTTATGGTTCAACAATATATTTTTTCCAGTAACCCAAAAGAAAAAAGAAAAGGTACAAAAGAGTGTGCTTAAGCGTGTTTTTGTTTTTAAGGTTTTAAAAACAACTGTGTAAAATAAATTTCAAAAACTAATTTTTAAGTAGTAAAAGTATGGAAAGAAGATGAGATAGAGCAAGCAAGATCATGAGTATCAGAAAACTAAAAGTAGAAAACTAAAACAACTTAGGGTATGTTTGACTAAACAACTTAATTAAGCACTTATTTAATAAATGTTTATCATATAAGCGTATGTGTGTAATTTATTTGTATAATAAAAAAGAAAATGGTGTTAAATTATTTTCATACAAGTTATAAGTTATTTCATTAGTTATTTTAGAGAACTTTAGTAAAATAAGTTGAAAAAACAAATCATAAATTATTTTCATAATTTTCGTAAGCTCTAAGCTCTCCTATATACTTACCTAAAAGAAATAGAGTTTAATGGTGATGCACTGACAGTGTAAAATAGTTTTACATTGTCATCCAATCATAAATCACCTTTTGCATGACTTTTAAGATAATTTTATATAAGTCAACAAATTTACCATACATGGTGGGTTGTGATTGAATAACTGTATAAAATTATTTTACAGTGTCAATGTATAGCCCTTTTTTCTCAAAGAAATATTACTCTTGAAAACAGTTTTTAAAAAACTACTCTTATTAAACGAGCTTTTTCTTTGTTTTCTTGTTTTTAAAAACAGAAAACATATTTCAAGAACAAAAAATAAAATACACGCTAAATGTCCCAACTATGCAAAACTACAATATATAAAGCAAATGTTTAGTCACAAGAGCTAATATGTGCTGAGTCATGCTTGATACTCGACTTTTGTACTAAATTTGGCAACAACACTCTACTTTTTACTTTTCCATGAGATAATATTATCACTCATGAAAACACAATATCCTAAGGTAACAACTACAACTTTCATAATACGCTCAATTTGCATTTAACTACCCAACAATCTTAATGTCTCTTGTTAATGAAAGTAAGTCCCTTTCTAGGTAACCTTTTAATGTATCGAAGAATCCAAACAATTGTCGACCAATGACTTTCACAAGAAGAGTTAAGAAAGGAAGTTACAATGCTCAAATAAAAGAAATATCAAGTTTAGTCATGAACCTCATGGTAAGATAATTTAATTTTCCTATCAATCTTTAGTATCTACCTTGACCAGAATAAGGCTCCCATGGTTTGGAGGAAAATTACCTAATTTATTTACTGACACTAAATTTATTAATAATTTGCATCTTTTCTAAAATTACCTTAAAAATTATTAGAATTTATCATCTTATTCTTTCTACCAAATTATTTTAGTGGAGAGATAATAAATAAAAAGGTACTGTATTTAAGTCTTTTATTAATTTGGGGCTAATAATTTTTTAGTTTAATGGTGATGCACTGACAGTGTAAAATAATTTTATACTATCATTTAATCATAAATCTCCGTTGATATGACTTTTAAGATAATTTTGTAAAAGTCAATAAATTTACCATACATGATGGATTGTGATTGGATGACAGTGTAAAACTTTTTTACACTGTCAATGCATAACCTTTTTTCTCATAATTTTTTCTCAATTTTTTTAGAGAAAGTTTATCTTATCAATTTCAATGTTGTTAAATAACTGTTATAGAGCCACTGTAACGTTATAAAGTGGTGTTTTTCAACCCCTCTGCCATAGACAATTTGTGAAGGGAAATCCACTACAGAGGCACCATAGGCAGTAGTAGCATGTTTATATGGCAAAATTTTGACTTTCTGTGCCATCCGCCATGGATAACCCTTGATTAACTTATATAATATTTATTATTTATTGACTAAAAACTTATACGGTAATTAAAAGTATTTTGAATAAAAAATAATTAATGCAAGAATTAATTTATAAAAAATCTTATAAAAGAGATAAATAAATTTCTCAGAAAATTTGTATATAAAAGGAGGAAGGTAGGTAGTGTTTAGTAGAGTAATCAGAGCATTTTCTTTATTAAAGGAGCCACCGTTGTCATACAGCTGGATAAAAACTCTGCTTTCAGGCAAAGCGTTATTTCATTTGGCTATGGCTGTCGTCAACTGCTTTCAAGTTAGACTTCCCAATAGATTTTCCCAGCACCTAAACAAACATCAATTTACCATAAAATGCTTAATGATATGGAAAATTACAAGAATTGCCCACTTTTGTTGGCTTAATTGATGGAGTAAAAGAGAATGATTATGGTTAATCAATTCTGCCCTATCCCAATAATGGAGTTTTCTGCTTAGATGTTTGGATTATAGTATTTCCTGCTGATAAAAATGTGTAGGAACTGGTTGTGATCAAAGGCTCAATGCTTTTCAATATATTGAAATTGCAATCCTATGGAGGGACCTAACAATAGGCTAATACTGTGACTCTCTACATTGAATCTAAGAAGAAATTACATTTACAAATCAGATTGTGGTATGTGCCTTAAAGACAGTCAACTAACAAAGAGAGTGCATCAGAGATACCATGCTTATTATAGCTATTCATTCAATTAATTTCCCTCACATGCATAAAACTGCAATGACCAACTTGGCCAACTTTCTCACGAAAACATCCAAAAATGTGAAAGAATTTAACATACGATAGATAGATATCTAGAGGCATAGACCAGTCCAAGTTATTGTAGTAATTTCTAACAGATGCCAGAGAGTGTAAAATCAAATAAACCACTGATCTGTACAAAGTATAAACGCCCAATTCTCAAATTATAAATTTTAAACTGCATAATTATTCAATTTTCTCACATTTTCTTGCAAAGTTTTTAATCCGAGTATTTAACGCAGTGAAATACTTAAGATTTCAACTCGAAACGTTTTATCTGGAACAATCCCCCACGCATATTGATCCATACGCCCAGTTGTATTCAATTTTCTCGCATGAACATACAAACCCATAAGCCATCAATCCTTGTTTAAAACTCTCTCACTTTTCTTGAATGAGAAATTGCTTGGCATGGATGGGCAACAGAAAGAGACATTGCATGTAACACCACCCATCAGAGTGTTCTGCTCAAGGCCTTGCCATTATCTCCTTTCTACTCATTTCAAACAAAGACACCCAATCTTTCACCTTTATGTTAACAAAACAATAGCAAAAGCAACCTCACCTAGAGATGGCAACGGGGCGGGTCGGGGGCGGGTTTGGCTCTCCCCGTCCCCATCCCCGCAAAAGACGGGACGGGTACAGATTCGGGTATAAAAGATGCGGATTTAATATTTTAATACCCATCCCCATTCCCGTTGGATTTTATCGGGTTCGGGTATACCCGCGGGTAACCAACTACACTATTTTTTATAATTTAGTTTATTTATATATTTTTAAATAAATCATATATTAAGTTATTAATTATGTTTTTATTCAAATAATATATATATAAAATGAATAACAAAGGAATTAAAGGCAAATAATTAAGAATTAAATTATATTTTTAGTTAAATGTATAATTTTAAATTTGTTATTTAACTATTATTATAATTAAAATTATTTAACTATTAAGCTATTGAATTTATATTTTTAAAAATTATAATGTATATATATGTTGTGACAAAAAAATATAATGGTAGCGGGTATACGGGTACGGATATAGTTTAATACCCATTCCCGTCCCCATCCCCGTTTTAAAAATTCGGATAATACCCGTACCCGTACCCGGTCAAAGCGAGTATTCCCCGTCAAAGTCGGGACGGGTTCGGAACGATATCCACGGGTACAGATTTATTTGCCATGCCTAACCTCACCCCAATCCTCACATTCATAAGGGTACAAACCAAAGCTTATCTGAAATACTATAATTGCAGGAAGAAATAAAAAAAGGACCCACCAAAACCATCCAAACAATGACACCGCTGTAGCCTTTTACATCTAGCAAGTGAGATTCACTTCACCTCGCCAAAATCATCATTACCGATACCTCGCCATAATGGTCTCCCAGCCCCCCAACACCACAAAAAAAAAACACCTTTATTCTCATTTACATTTACCATAAACAAACAAAAAGACCAACCCTATTCCAACAACACAATAATAATTCACACAAAACCCACTCTCATTTGTTTCTCTTAAAAATTACACAAAAACAAAGTTACTATTATAATTATAAACCTAACTTCACACGTAGTGTAAAATAAAATATATCACATTAATGATATCCTTTTTTTTTTAATCTTACTCCTTGATTTTCATAATGTATTATTTATAGGGTAAACTGTCACTTTGGTCCCCAAAAGTGTAATTCACTGTCACTTAAATTTCTGAAAATATGAAACTGTCACTTTAGTTCCTGAATGTACAATTTATCTGTCACTTTAATCCTTTTGATAAAAAAATTTATTTAAAATTAACGTTTGTACTTACAATACACGTTATCTAACTACATGAATAACATGTCACGTAGATAAATAACATATCACGTAAGCACGAACGTTAATTTTAAAGAAATTTTTTTACTAAAATAATAGATAAATTGTACATTCAAGAACTAAAATATAGTTTCATACTTTCAGACAGTGAATTTCACTTTCAGCTACTAAAAATGTAAGGTAGTTTACCTTATTTATATAACATTCCAGTTCTTCCTTCCTCTATAGTCTTTAGCAACAGAATTTACACGTCACACTAAACGACAAAAAGCAGGATTAGAATTTAGAAACACACTCCGAACCCACCACTACCACCTTTATCTCCATTATCCATCCCCTGCTTCCGTTCCCAACGACCAATATCTACAACCCGTACAGTACTACGCCACGTGGCACTCTCAGACTAGGGTCTTGCATGTGGAACTCTGCGGGTCCCACATCGCTGGCACCAGGTACCTTCTCCCGTTCGCACCATGCGCATTGTAGCTCGCCCCTGTAGCCTTATCCACGATGACCCGACCCGGGTAACCCGGGTACGACCCGCTTCCGAAAACGCCAGTGCAGGCTGAAACGGCCTCTAACGGTGCCGTCGGGGGGCCCTGGAAGTAACCGTTGTTGAAAGGGTTAGTAACGGTGCCAGCGAGAAGAGTGGCCAAGTTAATAATCATTCCGTCAACTCCAACGTCGCCGTTAGGCGCGACTAACGGCGGCGTCTGGGGTCCGTAAATCGGTTGGTGGAAGGGCCATGCGCATTGCCCGGGGCACTGTGTCTCGGAGTTTCCAACCCATATATAAGCGGTTCGGGCGTTACTTTTAACGTTTCGGGTGGAGCCGTGGGTCCCACAGCGGCTCATGCAGAAGCCCTCAACGGCGACGTCTTTCGCCGTTAAGACGACCGTTATCGAGTTGAGTTCGTTGAACTTTGACGCGAGCGCGAGGAGGTCTCTCCCTTTGAGATTTTTCCCGAGCGTGTAAGCCGGGTGCAGGAACTGCTTCCCAACGACGAGCGCAGAGGATCCCCCCTTGTACTTCTCCGTGGTTTTCCACCACGTGGCGGTTGATGGGAGCGGCGCGTTCGGCGCGCTGCTTAGGGAGTTTATGAAGTCCACGATTATGGACCGTTGGATCGGGGTGAAGGTTCCGTACCAGATGAGATTGACGGTGATGCGGCCCTTCAGGAGCTGGCCGTTGTGGTACTTGAGCACTAGTGGCTGCTCTTGCACCAGCTCCCCTACGGTTAGTAAGGGAAGGAGGAGCAGCGTCAGCACCGCAGAGAAGGCGGGGGCAATGTTGTAATTAAAGGCCATTTTTATGGATTAGAACGATGAAGTGAGAGAGTGTTTAGAGTGTTTGAAGTTTGACGATAACAACGAGTACGATGGAAAGGGGTATTTATATACCTGGTGAGGGGGGACAGCTGTGGCGAAGGATGTGTCAACATCGTGAGGCTCCACGTGGAGGTTTATGATTGGGTGTATCGTGCCAGCCTGTGAACGTTTGAACTTTGAACCGGAGTGACGCGGCGGTCTACGAGTTTTTTCTTTTTTAATTATGCTTTTGACCATTTTACAATACTACTACTAATTAAAAACTTTAGGTAATGTTATTAAATGTATCAATAATTTATCTTTTTTTTTTAGAATTCTTTTGAAGTTATTATATTTTAATTATTAATATATTTTTTATTAAGTTTATTTTTATAAAAAGTAGTAAGTTATTAAAGAGAAATAAAATATAATATAATATATCATATCATAATATAATAAAAATGACAGCCACAACTTTTTAAAAGATTTTTACAGATAACAACAAAGATAGTATATTTCAAATTTAAATCCGATTGGAACAAGGAATTTGAAAAAAAAAAAAGGAGTTTCTTTCCGTAGATACTTTTTATAATTTTTTATTAGAGTTTAATAGTGATGCACTGATAGTGTAAAATAGTTTTACACTTTCATCCAATCACAAATCATCGTTTGCATGACTTTTAAGATAATTTTTTAAAAGTTAACAAATTTATCATAAATGATGGCTTATGATTAGATGACGGTGTAAAATAATTTTACACTGTCATGACCCTTTTTCTCTTTTTATTATTCTATAAAAAATATCAATCAAAAGTGAGTATATTTGAAATTTTTAAATCACACAAAACTATTTGATATTTCTTATACTTTCTTTAGTTCTTTATATAAAAGATAAATCACTGTGTTTTTTTTTTCTTAATTATAGACTCATCATTAGATGTCTTTAAAAAAAAATTTGTTCTTTAAAAATATAGACTCATATTTAGATGTCTTAATTGTTAATTTTTTATATTTTTAAATTATAAAATTTATTAATGAGATATTTACTTATTCTTAACACAAGTAGATATATTTATTGATTTATTAACAATATAATATACTATTTATTGATGAAAAATTATCTCTTAAATTTTATTTAGTGTCATTAAAAATACTATTTAAATTGTTTACTTCTATGAATATTTTTATAATAAAATTTAAATTTATTAATTATTACTTAAAATTAATAACTTAATTATTATGATTAGTTTTAATGAATTAGTTATTTAACTTTTATATAAATGATAGGAGGAAATATTTTAATAAATAAGAATATTAATACTACCTCCGTCCCTATTTATAAGATATTATTTTTAAAAAAATTGTCCCTTTTTATAAAATTTTATTTTGACTATTTTATGCATTAATTATTTTTTATCTAAAATATCCTTATTTATTATAATGTTATCTTGAATGTCTCTTTCTCTCTTTTATGAAGATTTAAGAAGATGAATAGATTCTCATTATTAATCTCAATAATGTCAAGAATAAAATTAAAAAAATATTATAATTACACACAAATTTATTATTAATATCTAAATTAACTAATTTTTTTAATATGCATAATTTAGTTAACAATATTTTATGGGAGGTAGTATAATAAAATAGTAGTACTATTATATAAGAGAATTTAAAATTATTTGTTGCGATTACTGATTTGACCTTACTGTGATATTATTTCTCAATCCCGAGAATGCTTTAGCATGCGTTTCAGTACAAATTTGAACCTGACTAGGTGGGTCCCACAGGGAATTTTACTCGCAATATGAACCTTAGGATTTGAATAAACGGTGAGATGGGAGCCATATAATTGGAATGGGTTCCAGTATGAGGCAGTCTGCATCGATGTTGATGAGATTGACGTCAGATGCAGAGTTCGAGGAGGAGTGTTTCAGTAAAATTTAACATAGGCGCGCATGCGGGCTGAAGCTGTTTGTCCATTCTTACCGAATAAATTAAAAAAAATTGATTGCTAGTATTTATTAACATAAAATAAAGAGAAATATTGCATGGATATAGGATACCACTATAATTTGGAGTTTGGTGATTAATGCTATGTTTGGTTTAGAAAGAAAAATAAAAGGAAAAAAAGTGAAAGAAAAAAAAAATGAAATGATTTTTTAATTGTTTGATTGAAAAAAAAAAAAAAGATAAAGATGTTCTCTTCTTTTATTTTATTGAAAAGAAAGTGAGAGTAAAGAAAGATATATATTTATAAAATGACAAAAATATTCTTAAATAAAAATGAGATGTGATAAAGAGGATAAAAATGTAAAATATTAAAAAAAATCTTTTAACTTAATGTTAAACTATTATTTTAATAATATTAAATAAATTTAAAAAATCATATTCTTTAAATAATTATACATGTAAAAGTATTATTATTAACATTATTTAAACATTATAAACAATTTATAATGTTTAAATTATTTTTTAAATAAATATTTTTAAAGATAATCATTATTCAAACATCTTTTACGTAAAACTTTAAATGTATCTAACTTAAAAAATTTAAACAGATGATTACAAAAAAAATTTAAATAGCTAAATTCAAATGCAACTTCATAATGAACGGTTCAAAGATATTTTTGCAAACTTGTATAAATCAAGGGTCATTGTGTCTTTTTGCACAAATCCATGCTTCTGTTCATGTTTTCTTCCCAATTTGGGTGAAAACACTTTATGTGTGGGGTCCACATATAAGTATTCATTCCTTCCCTTTTATCCGTCGAACCAAAAGAAGGAAGGTGGCATCTTTCTCTTGCCTTCTTTCCTTTCTCTTCTGTTCTCTTCATTTTCATGTCAATCAAACAATTCCTAAGAGAAATATTAAAAACATATTTTGTATCATACTCTCTATCCTTGTTGATTAATGATATATGCATTTTCATTATTTTTTTATATTGTCTATCAATAAAAAAAAGTTGTATGCTTAAGTCTCTTAACAAGTTCTAAGGTTCAATTTTTAACTTAAACATGGAGTTGCGGTTGGAGATAATATTAATCCCAAAATGAGCTGACCTGATAGGAAAAATATTAGTCAGGTATTGTTCACGTCGAAGAACACCAGAGAGAGAAGGGAAAGTCCTAGCTCAAGCCTCCGCTAGTGTCTCCCCCTAGCTCTATCTAACCATGAACTTGAGGTGAGTCATACAGCTCGCCTCTATTTATACATGGTACTCTCCGACAATGTCATCCATGTGTCCCCATCCTATTAGTGTTCTAAGGTCACGTTACTGTGCGGGCTCAGTGTTGTCACCCCCGTACGTGGTACGGAAGCATGGTTGTGTGTGTCTAAAATGTCAGGGTGTAATATCCTTCTGATCTTGTCGCTGCGTCTCAACGATTTTGCTTCGTACGTGGTAGTACTATGCCTATTTCTTGGGGTGTAAGAGTCGGTCGGCTTTGATTATATTCTTTCCTCGGTCTATGAATATCCATCGTCTAATGACAAGTATGAGTTTGTCTTCATTAAGTCGGTCTCTTATGCAGGTCTCAATCAGGGCTAAGTCGGTCTCTTTTGGGGGAGCCGGCCAGGACAGTCCACAGCCCTTTAAGCATTGAGCCTTGTGGTGTAAATGCTTTAGTGTGAGTCAGCCTCTCTTGGGGGAGTCGGCCAGGACAGTCCACAACCTTTTCAAGCGTTGAGTCTTATGGAATAAATGCTTTAGTGTGAGTTGTTCTATCTTGGGATAGTTGATTAGGATAGTCCACAGTCGTTCAATGAGTCTTGTGGCATAAATGCTTTAGGGTGAATCGGTCTCTCTTGGGGGAGTCGGCTAGGACGGTTCACAACCCTTTAAGCATTGAGCCTTATGGTGTAAATGCTTTAGCATGAGTCGTCTCTCTTGGGGGAGTCGGTCAGGACAGTCCACAACCCTTTAAGCGTTGAGCCTTATGGCATAAAATGCTTTAGTGTGAGTTAATCTCTCTTGAGAAAGTCAGTCGGGATAGTCCACAGCCCCACAATCTTTAAGCCTTATGGCATAAATGCTTTAGTGCAAGTCGGTCTCTCTTGGGAGAGTCGGGCGGGATGGTCCACAACCCTTCAAGCATCAAGCCTTTTGACGTAAATTCTTTAGTGCGAGTCGGTTTCTCTTGGGATAGTTGGTCGGGATGGTCCACAACCCTTCAAGCATCGAGCCTTGTGACGTAAATGCTTTAGTGTGAGTCGATCTCTCTTGGGGAAGTTGGCCAGGATGGTCCACAACCCTTCAAGCGTTGAGCCTTATGACATAAATCTTTAACATGAGTTGTTCTCTCTTGGGAGAGTCGACCAAGATAGTCCACAGCCATTCAAGCATTGGGCCTTGTAGTGTAAATGCTTTAGCGTGAGTCGGTCTCTCTTGAGATAGTCGGCCAGGATGGTGCAGGTATTAAATAGAAATTTCAAATATCTCCTAATTACACACACACACACACAAAATGTTAACTAGTCTCTACATGTATAATTCATTCCATTATTTGGTATAGTTTGAAAAGGGAAGGAAGGGAAAAAAAATTGTAAGACCCACATATATTTTCAATCCTTTCAAATTGGGAGGAAAAACAACTATAGAATTAAAAGACTAAATTACTCTTATTTTATATATTGTACTTTCTTTTCATATTTTTTTTTTATCAAGTAACTTATAAAATCATTTCATATTTTACTTTTTTTTTCCCTTTCCCTTTATTAATGCCCTCTTGATTTCTTTCCTTTCTCTTTCTTTATTAAACTAATAATATTAAATTCAAATAATTCAAATAATAGCTTCCCGAGGTGATCTCAACTTTCAAAACCATGCCCGTGGGTGTGACTGTGACCGTGAGCTTGGAAGGAATTAGGGGTAGGATGTGGGGGCAGAAGGAAGCTGATTAATTTGAAGATCCTAAATAGGTCAGCGTATTGAATTATAGTCATATTCGGCAAAGTAGCTCCAAACTAATAGTGATATTTTGTCTGGTGGGTGGTCCTCCCACCACAAATTGAGATTTTCATTTTGATCTTGTTCTCAAGCACTCTCTTCTTCAATATTTATTTATTCCCTTTTATTTGGTTACCCTTTTTCTTTTCTTCAACAACACTTTCCTTTCTTTTTCCTTTTTTTTATTTTTTTTTTATTTTTTCCTCTTCTTTGCTTTTTATCTTCCAACGTTTTGAAAATTTCGAAGAACATGTTGGGACGGTGCCGGCTCTATGAATTTGCCCACGCATGTCACAAGAAATAATTTAAAATTATTTTGAAGGAAATAATTGGAGTTTTAAATTAAAAGTGTTGTTAGAATGGAAGGAAACAAACAAAAATTCCATTTCAATCTGTACTGCATGAAGCAAGAAAATTTAATGCAGGCGAAGAGATGATGATGACACGAGGGAAATTTTGAGGATGGACACATAAAGTTTCAATGTGTATCACAGATAACAGGAAAAAGCTACCCCAATTTGTTAATTAATTATTTTATGTACTACTTCAAAATAATTTCATTTTGAATATATATATCTATACGACACTAGATTTAGATGCAGGTTGATGTTTTTTTGACAGAAGATGCAGGTTGATGTTAAGGAAATTTAAGTTGGTCATGGTATATAATATAAGTTTTTTTTTTTTTTTTTTCTGAGAGAGGTATATAATATAGTTGACAGACAATTTTACCTCTTAATAATGTAATAAGATGATTAATTCCTAGATTTGTATTGGAAAAAACTCAAGTCACATGTTAACTATAGATAGGGTCAAAATAAAGTATATAAATAGAGGACAACTTTCATCTTACAAGCCGATTTTGTATGATTGAATTAAATCCAAACTCACATTTTAAAATTGTATAGAGCCTATTAAACCCAAAAAATGATGGGCATGAGGAGGTATATTGAGAAAAATTAAAGTCTTACATCGACTAGAAATAAGATTAAGATAGAGTATATAAATAGTAGACAATCCTCGCTTTACAAATCGTTTTTGTAGGATTAAGTTAAACATAAATTTACAAATTTTAAGAATTTGTATATATAAAAAAATCTGTTAATACATGTTAACTCTTTAAATAGATGTTAGTAGCTCAATAAATTTTCGGATGATAGATATCTTTAAGTTTACTTAAAAAGAAGAAAATTTAGGTTGGTTTCTTTGAGCTCTATGGTTTTTGAGATTGACACATAAGACCCGATTTTAAAGCAAACAGCTAGCCCGAAAGCTAAGGAGGCTAATAAGGTGGGTGTTTCATCAGTAGTATGCACTACTCTTAATTAAAAAATCCACATCCATGGAAAAAAAGAAGGTAAAGAAGGGGAATTGAATTTGATTTTGAAGTCAAGTCTGCACTTTTTCTTTACTTATCATGTTGTAAAAGAGAAAATAGGAACAAGTTTCCCGCAGAAAAAGGTAAAAGAGACACGAAAGAAATAGTAACAGTAGCAAGTGTGTGTGTGGATAAAAAGCAGAGCAAGTGGAGAGTGAAACAGAAGGGAAAGGGTCACGTGTTGCGTTAGTGAGTAGCGAAATAAAGAAAACACACATCGTCGGCAGCACACGGAGACAAAGGTTTGGGTCTGCTTCAAAGTTGAAACCATATAATAGCAATAATTAATGATATAACTCACTTCACAATACACGTTAAATTTGTGAGAAAAAAATTTAGATTTAATTTTTATATAATATATCTTTAGAGATAAACGAAAAGTTTTAAATATGACTAAGTCTCATACATATGATTAACTTGTGAAATATCATGAAATTTCACCAAAAAATCAAAAACTCTAATTATCATAGTTAAGAAAAAGAGTTATAAAGTTGGTTTGATGATGAATGAAGAATGAAAAAATGGAAATGTCATGAATTCAAATCATTCGCTAACAAAAAATTAATAATTAATAACTAAAGTTTATCAATAAAAAAATCACGATTAAGAAAAATAAAAATAGAATAACAATTTAATTTTCTTTTGCAATGAACCAATTAGGACCCATTATTTGCCGCACACCACACCACACCACTGGATAAGCCAAATATCCACGCGTCATTGCTTTGCCAGACTTAGTACTAATACTCAGCCACAAAATGTCTGCTCCAACTGGACAGGTTCATTTAACAAAACAAATAAGTGCATGAATGGTACAGTTATCATGTCCAAGTCCTATTTAAGTTATGACGTAGATGTCAAGTGATCTGAATCTCTTTATTTATTATCATAATCAACAGTCTTAATCTTCCTAACTACTCTTTCTATTTCTTTTTAAGTGTCAAATTTTTAGAAAAAAATTTACTTCTATTTATCTGTCATTTATAAAATTTAAGATCATATTAATTACATTTTTATCAATTATATCATTATTTCTCTCCTAATCTTTAATAAATTTATACATGTATTTATTATTAAGTATAAATGAAAAGATGATAAAATAAAAAATCTCATAATTACTTTATTAGAATCAAGAAAATTTAATACATTTATTGATTTCTACAAATAAATTTTAAATGACAGATAAAAAGAAACGGAGAAAGTAGCTTTTAAATAATTTTCTAAAGTAGTATTATATAAAAATATTAATTTTAAAATAAGATGTGTTAAATGGTTTTTAATTAAACACTCAGATAATTATTACGAACATATAGCAACATTATTATTACAAGGGATTTACCTTAAAAAAAATTATTATTACAAGGGGATTGAACCTAACCTAAACTAGCTCATGGTTTGTCCATGCATTTATCGGTTATAATTTGTTATTAAGGAAAATGTTAGATAAACCTACTAATGTCTATTTAGTGGAGAGAGTTTGAGTAATATATAAGAAGATTTAAATTTAATCTTTTTTTAAAAAAAAACAAGATATTTCTATATTTGGTCATGAGGCTAATTTTTTAGATGCAAAGATTACACAAATGGATTTTTTCTCTCCCAATTATTATTATTATTATTATTATTATTATTATTATTATTATATAAAAAAAGAAAAACGTTAAATAACATAATTTATACGCGTCACTAAACCCAAAGGGTTGATGAAGTGGTGTAAGACCCTGCTGCGTTCACATGAGAGGGAACGATCTATTTAGCGGAAGAACCCGTGTTCGATTCCCTCCGTGTGCAAAATTTTCTTGGGCCAGCGGCAGTCACCCACCACGAGTGAGATTAGTCTCTATCCCAGTAGGTTAGAAGACATCCGTGGTTTCTAACCTAGGAAAAAAAAATTTACGCCTCACTAAGTTCTTAACAGTATCTCATGCAGTACTCGACTTATTTAAGCGTGATAATTAAATTTGAATTCTCGCGTCTAACCCAATTCGATTTTAACAGAAAAAAAAAAAACGTTGTTTTTGAATAAAAAAACAATAAAAAAAAATCACTTTGATTTTAGTCGGATTTGGGTTTGAGTTTTCTCCATTTTGTAGAAGTGGGGTCTTTTAAAATCTCAATCAAATACCTCCTTAATTTTTCATACTCGTTTTTTTTTTTGGGTACATATTGTGTTTTTTTGGTAAATATATTCGCTTATTTTTTTGATGAGTAAATGTGAATAACCAAACTTGCCCCGGACTCGCTTCATTGTCATTTCTAGTGCTATCAATCAATTTCTACTCACGTTTTCTTTACTTTTTTCATGGTTATGATGGTGGCTAATATCTTCATGAATTTTTTTTTTACATAAGTGGAATTGTGTTCCATTCAAAAAGAAAAAAAAGTGGAATTGTGTTGTATAACTTCTGAATTTGAGCCTTTTTTGCTAGAGAAGAATTTGGAAGGAAGAACAGATGAAAATTAGTAGAGTTATTTGGTGAAAAAGATTTAGAGAAAAAATAATTTTAAAATTTGTGAGATTTATTATTATTTTTCACTTATTTGTATTTATCTCTCTAGCTCTCTCTCCATCTCCTTTTTATTTCTCTTCAATCAAATACTTTTAATTTCTATTTTATTTTTCACCTTCTTCCACTTATTATTTTTATTTTTATTTACTTTATTTCTTTTTTTTTTTTCCCACTGTTTTTGTTAAATATTTCATCTTACTTTCACCTTTAACAAATATACATGCTTTTCATCTTTCATTGTATTTCACTCTTTTCATTTTCACATTTCTTTCTTTCGTACTAACCAAACAAAGCGTTGGTCACATTTTTTAAAATTATTTTTCGTACGTAGTGAAAAACATTAATACCAAATTTGTACTTGTAAACTAGTACTTGCATAATTTCAATGTATGACAAGTGACAACGACATACAATAAACAAAAATTAAAAGGAAAATATAAAGTGAGCAATAGTGCAATGGTGCTCCAGATGCCGTACGTCATGGCTTGGGCGCCTTCACATCAGAACGACAGAGCCCTTTGAAAAGCAAAATATCAAGGCAAAGCAATGAAGAAGTGATCCAATTAATGACTGATCTAAAAAATAATAGAGTGAATTACAATGACCCCCCTTGAGATTTAGCTTAATTACACCTGACACTCCTACCTTTTTCTACATTACTTTTAACCTCCTGACTTAACAATGTTAACTTTCCGTCCTTTAATTTAAAAAAAGAAAAATAGAAATGAATTATAATAACTTGAAAATCCTATTTTGCCCCTTTCACGTCAGATTAGGTTTTGGGGGTGTTATTTCTCTCTTTCCAGAACACCCTTTGATCTCTCCTTCTCCACCGTCAATGGCCTCACTCCACGTCCACCATCGCCGTCACCTACGGCGCCACCGTTTATGGCATCATCACTCTCACGCTCCCTAGCGAGTAACAGATCCGATGCCTCCATTGCAGTGACATCGACGCCCAAACGCAACCTGGAGGAGCAGCGGCAGTGAACAGTCGAGCACTTAGCAATCTCGATCTAGCCGTGGAGTGAAGCCACATGCAACAGATAGATCTTCCAGGAACTTCCACACGCCGCAACGTCGTTTGGTGCGCATGCCACAGAATCAGTGGCATTTGACTCTCGCGAGCCTTCTCCTTCATCGCGATATCGGAAGATCCACCGTCGTTGCTCATCGTCGATTGTTGTGAAATCCAATGCGAAGGTCAAATGCAAATAGATTGAAAATCAAAAAATGGTTCTCTGGAATGTAATTTACTAATTTTTGCTTTGTTTCTTCTAATTTCTTCATGTGATGTGATTGTGAAATTCTCTATAATGGTTCTCTGGTTTGGTGAATGGTGTTTTTGTTTCATCTTCGTTCTTATTGATAAGACTTGACAAAGCTGTTGTCGCCTCTGCAAGGTTTGCGTGATGTTGCCATTAATAATTCTCTAATTTTGGTTTCCTTTGGTGCCTTGCGTCTTTTGCTTCTTTTTATTTTCAAGTTTTCTCTTCATCTTTTTTATTGGGACATTGGGACTTTGATTCATTGGTGATGATATAAAAATGCACTATTGTTGGTATGGTACATGGAATGATTGTTTTGGAACAATGTATAAGAATAGTGCAAACCTCCATTTTTTTTAGTTGAGCAATTTCTATGCAGAAGGAAGGGGATGAGGGCATTTTTGGCAAATGAAATTCATTAAAAGGCATGTGCTGCTCACACGACAGTTCCAAGTTAACGTTTTTGACATCTAAATCGATAAGGGGGGGCAAGTGTAACAAACCCTCAACAATTAAGGGGTTTTTTGTAGGGGTTAAAAATACAGGGGGGTCCGATGTAATGAAGCTAAACCTCAGGGGGGTTTGTTGTAATTTACTCAAAATAATAAGTTGCATCCAGAAGATTGAAAATAAAGAACCTTTAAAAAATCATTTATGTTAATAAATATCAACTAAAATTTATCTTAACATTCATTCTTAGAAACATAAAAATTTAATGCTAATATGTTAGGACAAAATAATTAAGATTTATTTATTTTTTAATACAGATAAATTGAAATAAAATATATTTTTAGTAACAAATATGTTAAAATGATACAAATATATAATTTTTTTTGGTATTTTAGGGTTTATTTTCTTATAAAATTAATATATATGGCTTTCTTTTATAGTATATTATTATTTGAAAAAAAAATTAGTCAATAAATATTTGTGAAAAAATATATAGCTTTTGTCTTGTCTTTTAGTTATTTTTATGTATAAGAATTTAAGGGTAATGTAATATTAATATAAAAATTGATTATCATCAAAATTGTATGTTAATGTATCATTTAGGATATGTTTGAATAATGAAATTGAAATTATAGTTTAGAATTTTAATTTTAACATATTTAGAGTTGATTTAGAATTATAAATTTTATGTCTTAGGCTATGTAGAGAATTAAATATAAAATTATAATTTTAAATTCAATTTCAATTTTCTTTGTGGTGAAAAACAATATAGTTGGGTTATAAGTGAGTAAATATTTGAGTAAAGAATTGTTTCATGATAGTTCAAATTAATTACATTAAATCACTTGTATTGAGACCCAAATCTTAATAACATCCTTATATATCAAGTGGATTTTTTTATTGAATAATCACTACAAAAGAATTCATTTACTAAAAGTTTGTTATTAGACTTGCTCCCATTGTTATTGAACTGTTAATATAAGTATTGTGAGTTTCTATTAATGATATAATACTATATGGTACTAACAATTAATTTTATATTTTAAAAGCAAAATCAAATAATTGGATATAGATAACTTGAGAATATCTCTCTCAAGTAGGTAATTTTCAAATCAAAACACCAATACTCCCTTCTTTTGCCAACCATTATCAAAGTAAAAAAATCTTCCTAAATCAGAAGTGCTCCAATTCCTAGAGAATTGATTAACACCTTTCAAGTTCATGAAATAGTTTATATGTAACAACCACCTATCCATTTTGCTCCAAAACCCACCGTATACTTTTGAATTGTGTCATGTAAATAAACATACTTCCTTTCAAAGATATACCTAGCAGATGAATACGATATATGAATTGAAACCAGTATAATCAGTCTAGTAGTGAAGTTTGGCTTATTTACACCAAATTTTAAATTCTAATTTTATTGTCTTTATTCTAAAAAAAAAAAATATTTTTTTATCCGTAAGAATTAAAGACAGGTAAACTCACGCACCATGCTTAATTAACTGAGCTAGACCCTTTGATAAAAAAAAAGTACTATTTATGAATTCAAGGGAATTATATCAACACAATTATTGATTTATATTGTTCTTTTTTCCTCATTGAATAAAACGGTGTTGAAATTACCATTCAAAATTTTCTTACCCTCAGGGCATTTTTCAAGCTACGTAAGCACATAGTCATGACAACATTAGGGGCGGACCCAGGTATAAATCTTAGGGGGGGCCAATTTTATTAACCAAAAAATATTTATGTATCAAAATTCATATTAAATACTCATTCACATAAAAACAAATGATAACAACTAAAAATCATTGAAAATAATATGTTTTCAAATTGATAATAGTCACATACTAAAAACAAATTTTGAAAAATATATACGGTGAAACCCAATATTCGCTTGCTTCTCTCAAGATTTATATGACAACGTATTTAGGTCCATAAACGCATTGAAGCATCACAACCAATGTCCCAAAAAATAAAGACAAGAGAAGGGAAAAAAAAGAATATATGAAAAAGTGATAAAGGATAATGAACAGTCTTTAGTTCTCAAAATCATTTATAATAAAATTATATAATATAGAGGGAAAACTAATAAAATGTTGTAAATATAATTATTTATATCTCTTAAAATAATGCATGATAAAAGGAAAATACTAATAAATAAAATAAATGATATTAAAACATTTTGTCTAAAAAGAGAAAAGAATATAATTATCTCTATAATAAAAACTATAAAAAATAAAATATTTATTTAGAAAGGTGAAAGAATGCTATTATCTTCACAATAATAACAAGAGAAAGTGAATAAAATATTTTATCAAAAAATAAGAAAAATAAATGAGACATAAATATCATTATTTGATTTCAAAATATAAATAATATCTGTAATATTAATATGTTATATATTATTATTATTATTATTATTATTTATTATTATTATTATTATTATTATTAAAAATTTCAAAATTATAAAAAATCAGGGGGGCCAAGGCCCCTTACCTCCCAACGTAAGTCCGCCCCTGGACAACATGGCACGTTTAGGGTGGAATTCAGCCTCCTTAACCCCACTTCTCCATAATTGCCTCAATTTCTACCCCGATTGAAAATTGGAACCTAACCCTACGCCTCATCAGGATAGGAAAACCTACTACCACCAAAACATAGATTTTATTTTATTTTTTTTCAAGTAGAAAACAAACATTTTAACACAAATTTATACATAAAAATAGACTTTAAAAACAAGTTCTCAAAAGTACGTACAGACGTAAAGTAGCAAACATAGTTTAGCAAATTTGATTCAGGTTCTCTACTTGTCCCAAAAAGAAAAAAACAAACTTATAAAAATCAAACAGTAGATTATAGCAAATAGGTGAATGCCAAATCCCTAAACTCATACTCGTAGATAAGCTTTCTTTTGCTTAAGATAGACCCAATTTCAGCTTAGAACCCTGAGAGACTTGGATGATATTGAATTAGCCAGAAGGTTCACTCCTCACTGCCGAGGGCACTTGTCTTGGATATGTCCATTTCACTTTCATAAATTGAAAGTAATAGCCTTGTATTTATTAATAGTGAAAATGATACGATAAATATTGCATGCCAACGGGCAGTATTAATTACCAAGTTGAGATTTACACCAACACATGTTTCCATAACTCTCAAGAGTTAACAATTTGGATGTTTTTGGAAATCAGTTGCGTTCAACGTAACTGTCGATAAAAAAAAGGTTATTCTCATATTATTTTTGCTTTTGTGCCTTTGAATACGTGTTTTTCTGTTGAACGTGGATTCAAACGGTTAACCAAACACACACTTCATTTGGTTGCTTTCCATGAGCAATATGGGAAGAAATTTATTTATTTTTTTCCCGGACATATCTTGGATTATCTGTTTAGTTTTATTTTTGGGTTTTATCTCTCTTCTTTCTTCAATTCGTACATACTAGTACCGGTCGAATTGTCTGTGCCAATTGCCATTTAGCTAATAAGCCCGTGGATATTGAGGTTCCACAAGTAATACTTCCTGATACTGTACTATAGTTTTTGCTTAATTTCATTTTTCGTTTATTTTATCGACATTATTTTTCTTTCTCCAATCAAATTCATACCTGTGCTTTCATCACCCGGTTGGTTGCGGTCTGGCGTGCAATGTGAGATTTGTGTAGCTCATTATTTTAGGGCATTGTGATTCATGGCCTACTACGGCTTTGCATTTATGAAAGGGGTCTACAATACGTGCAATATTATTATTGTACATGCCTATCATTGGATTTGGAAGAGAGTGAGAGCATTTTATATTTAATAAAAATGAAACCCACCAACATCAAATTGGGCACACCCATTGTGACCTTAGGGGAGAAAAGAAAACAAAATTGAAAGAACAAAGTGAACCTTATAATAATAATGCAGGAAATGGGCACCTCCAGCTGTCTTACAATTTCGGGCATTTTGAAGTACAATTTATCGTAGCCTATATATGGCTTTCTTCTCTCCTGCTATGCGTGGTGATAGATAGATTCACATTTAAATTGTGTCCAATTGAGACTTGGAGGGGACCATGGCATCTATTCTCAGCAAAAAAGGGTCAAACAAGTTAAAAGTTTTGGGCGTCACCTAACCAATACAGCTGCAAGCGTCCAATTCTTTATTTTCGGCCACTTTTCACAATTGGACAAAGTTGTTTAGGTGGTGGTGGTAGTAAGGCCAAGACAACTTCAGAAAAAACCTTATCTTGTTCATCATTTTGAGGACTTGTTCTATTCTACTACCTTTCGATTTTGGCTTTTTTTTTCCCCCTCCTTTTGTCTTCCTTTTTCTTTGTTCAAAAGAGCAGCGAATCAATCCCTAATTATTTGAGTTGTTATTTTTTCATCCTTTAGAAAGAAAAAGTTTGTAAGAAAACAATCAAGTACTTCTTTTAAATCAAACATAATTAGGAAAGTTTTTGTTTGAAACCCTTTGTATTTGGAAATCTCATTGAATCTAATCTCATTCACGTTGATTTGGAAAGAACCACTTACCTCTCACCTACAATCTTTTATTATGTTTAGAGATGATAGTTCTCTTAGAGGATTAATGTAGAGAAGATAACATTGGAAATTGGACGAATTATAGGATGAAGAAATACATGAAACGATCTATGGGTGGACCACTATTATTAGCCCTTAGATTTATTATTAAAATATTTGAATTAATGGTTGAGATTAAAGTTGAACATGTCAAAACAAAAAAATTCAAAGTAACAACTTTGTCCCTACGTCTTTCACCCTATTCAGAGAATTATCTACCAAAAATTGGGAAGTGTTCAAAGCAAAAATAATCTGCTCACACCAAAATATTGCAACTTGTTGTGCTTGGCACAAATTGTAAATCTATATCGTGATTTTATTCTATATATACTACTATAACTCTATTTGTATATTAATAATAGAAATAATTGTTCTACCGTTGATAACGTAGATATACTTGTCGAACCTCGTTAAATCTTGTGTGTGCGAGTGTTGTTTACTTTATTTAGAATTCTAATTACTATTTATAACACAACCAAACTTCATCATCCAACTTTTGTCTCTACCTCCTTCACCCTATCCGGCCCTTTATTTGGTGGTTTTATATTGCCAAAAAGTTTGTAGCACCTTAATTAGAATCGTTAGAAAATGTCTTGAACCAACAACATTTTACCATGTGAGTGTTGTATTAAACTAATAGTTCACATGATAAGTCACGTGATTGCTATATTATCGCTTAACGATGATACTTGATGACAATGACTAAGAAAATGACGAACAATAGTTGAGGAATTAAGATTGGTAAAAAAAATTGATGAGTGACTAAAAATGAATTTCGTGAAAAGTTGAAAAACTAAAAAATAGTTTAAAAAAAAAATACACATGGCAGTCACATAAGACTAGCTAGAGACATGATAACTTAGGTGGTTGTCAACGTAACTATCATATAATCATTTAATAATCATGCTTGATGGTAGAGGAAAAAAATGTTAACGGAAGACAAGTATATAATTAAAACTGATCAATTTTTTTTTTTAAGAACTAACAACTAAGTAAAATTAAAAAAAAAATTAGGAAAAAAAACACGTTTAATCCAAAATAATATATATTACTCTTTTTTTTTTAAGCGTATGTAGTAAGCACTATGCAGTGCTATGCAATGAGCGAAAGTCAAGTCAACAGGGAGGCTGCGAAAATTGAAGATGCACACAAACAGGCTTAAACAGTAGTAAGCCAATAATTTATAAATTGAGAGCCTAAATGCTTAGTCACGCCTACGACGACCGACATCACATTTTTTGGATGTCAATTTAACCTGTACTCCTGTACCTAAAGGCTCTTACAGAAACTAGAATAATGCTACATTTATTATTTATTTTTCCTTCTTGTCTTTTTCTATTTTAATTAATACGTATTAATTTCATTCTACATTTTTCTTTTGTTTCTATCTCTTTTCTTAATTGTAAAATATGCTGCAGATTTTCGTCATATAAATAGCATTATCTTAAAATCTATTTGTAATAGGTTTGTGTCTAAATTTAGATAATTGTTTTCTAAAAAACATATGTATATAAATATTATAATATTAAACTTGTCCTGTACTCTCACTTTTATATAATAAATGTAATTATAAAATTACATCTTTATTTTTATAACTAGGATATTATTATTTTTAAATATTTTTAGAATTGAATTAAATGTTATGTTTTAATTAATGTTTTCTTATTTATAATATTATATAATTAAAAAAAATTCTTAAATCGTGTTCCTAATATGTAAATTTTTTTTTATAATGATTCTATTTAACTAAAAGCCGGTAATGAATTTAAAACTGAGTATACATATAAATCATTTTCTCAAATGCATGTAAAAAAAAAAAAAACAGATACTCTGGCATCTTCTAAATGCCATACACATAGTCAGAACGATTTGGTTTAACCGTAAGTGAATTGTTATAAATATACATATTAAATTTCCATCTATAAAAATAGAAAACTAGCAAGGAATACTAAATTTTAGGCTCACATAACCTTTTGATCCCTAAAAAATAATATTTTTTATTTTAGTCATTTAAAAACATTTGTAGTCCTGTAAATTTTTTTATTTTATTTTAGTTCTTGTTGTCAAGTAACAATGTTAACTAATAATGTAACAATGACGTTGACAACCTGTTGATTTATCACGTTATCAAGGAGTCAGTCACATGTAATTATTTTTTATAAACTGTGTTTTTAAATCATTCATCAACTAGTTTGACGTCATAAATTATTTTGAATAAATGAGGATTTGAAGACAGTTTGCCACAAAAAACTTAAGACTTACATGTTATTGTCCTATCAGATTTCTTGATAACGTGACAAGTCAATAAGCTATAAACGTTATTGTTACGTCATCAGTTAACACATTTATTTGATAGCAGAAACTTAAAAAATAATTATAGATACTAAAATCAAAACCAAAGTCTTTAAAGGTCTAAATTAAAAAACAAAAAAAATTAACTTTTATTTTATAAAGATGAAAACGTTATTTAAGCCAAAATTTAATAATGATTTTTTTTCTCCAAACTGTGTATAAAAAAAAACTGGGTGTGTATTAATTAGGTTAATAAACTCATCATAATTGATTTATTATAATTAATAATATCATTTTTTTTACTGTATTAAATTCGAATACACCAAATTATGTAAAAATGATGAATTTTAGAACAAGTAGCTCACCAACAGATAAGAGAAATGATATATTTAACAGATACTTTAAGTGTATTTGATAAACCGGACTTTGATTGCATTTTGATGTGAGTTTAGATGTCATTTTCATACATTTTGAATATATTTTATTGGCAAAACTCATTGTTTAGTGTTAGTTGATACAAGACAGGTACTCAAGAGGAGGCTTCATAAGGAAAAGAGTTGAAAATTGCATTTTTTTGGAGCAAAAATGCCACTGTCTGGAGGACCAAGAAAAAAGGGTCAGAATTGAAGTAACGCAAGGACCATGGCCATGGTCATGCTGGTTGCGTAGCAGAATTGGACCTTTATGCAAGGACCACGGCCGTGATCATTTTACCACGGCCGTGGTAAGTTACGCTGTCAGCCCATTTAAATTTTGAATTATTATAAATAGGATGAGAAACCCTTTTATCTTGGATCTTTTGTTCTATTTTCGAAAACTGAGGGTTCTGGGTGAGAAAGAGGTCCTGTGAGAGACTTTGAGCTGCGGGAGGACGTAGAGAACACCATTGGGGATCATCACTGTAAAGTTTCTTCCCTTTTGTAATCTTTATGTCTTCTTTTGAGTTTTCTGGCTTAATCATGAACATGAGTGGCTAGTTTCTCTTAGCCCCGGATTGTGATGTAGCTGTATCTTTGTACCCCGGTTCTAATTTTAATAAAACCTCGATGTTATTCAGTTATTTGTATCTCTTCACTACTTTTATTGCTTTTAGGACCGATCAGTCTAAACATAAGTTAATCTCTTGTCTAGGATCAATTGTTTGCGATTAACTGAACTGTGAAGTGATTAGATTTGTACAATTTGCATGATCAAACTTATTGTATAAATTTCCAGTAGATTAACCTGTTAATCAACCTCTCTGAGATTTATCATTTGCTCTAAATTAATTCACCTATGATCAATTGGGAATTGAATTAGGGGAAATAACGTTATTAACTATGATCAATTGTTAATTAACGAATTTAAGAGGTCGCTGGCAAGTAACACATTTAGGGATTTTATTGATTAGAATTGGGGGAAAAGGGGTACATGTGAAATCACAATCCTAGGCTTCTTTATCATAATTGTTCTCACAGTAATCTTTCTGCTCTGATTCTCTTTCTTTTGAAAAGAATAATTGACCAACATTCTTCTCAATTTGATTTTTATATTCTGGATTGCTTAGTTATTTGCGAGATTAATTATTTGGGAACGCGACCTTTGGGTTCGATATCCGGACTCCTAGAGTCCACTGTTACTACTGCGTAGGGTACGCTTGCCCTTTGCGAACGCATTTTACGCATCAAGTTTCTGGCGCCGTTGCCGGGGACTAGTTGTGTAGTTCCTAGATAATTTATTTTGTGAAAATTAAGCAATTCTTGTTCATTTTGTTCATAGTTTTCGCTCCTTTTAATTTTCTGTTTTATCTATTTTTTTTCCATTTATTTTATTTTATTTATTTATTTATTTATTTTTGGTTTAATTTCTGAAATTTTATTTTATTTTATTTTATTAAAAAAAAAACTCTATTTATTTTAATTATTAATTCTCTTTTGCCAGTTGCGTTTTGATCCCTTTTTCTGTGTTGACAGTTTATGCTAACAAGATCCCAGAGGCCAGAGCTTGTGAACGAACCTGAGATTGAAAGGCTTGCCCGGAAGAACAGAGCGGAACAAAGAAGAAGAGTAATGGCTGAAGAAAATGACGCACCGGTGGAGCAATCTCTGTTAGACTATCTCACTCCTCAAGTTGGGGTAGCTAACAGCATCTTATTGCCAGCACTGGGGGATGTCAATTTTGAATTGAAACATGGCTTCCTCCAGATGATAGAGAGTAACCAGTTTAATGGGCTGGCTACTGAGGACCCAGTGGAGCATCTGAGAAGATTCATGAGGATGACCAACACTGTAAAATATCTCCGGGTGTCTGCTGAATATATCAGACTGGCTGCTTTCCCATTCTCACTCAACGGGAAAGCTCTCAATTGGTTGTGCTCACTTCCAGCCAACAGCATCACTACCTGGGAGATGTGCACCAACAAATTCCTCCGAAAGTACTATTCTGTAGTGAAGACAGACCAGATGCAGAGAGAGATAGGCAACTTTGCTCAGAGGGAGCAGGAGAGCCTGTCAGAAGCCTGGGACAGATATCAGGAGCTGCTTCGGAGTTGTCCACATCATGAGTTTAGCCAGCAGAGAATCATCCAGATTTTCTATGGAGGTGTGTCCAGCCATAATAGGACTAGCCTCGACGCTGCTTGTGGAGGTTCATTGATGGCTAAATCACCAACAGAGGCAAATAGAATCATTGAAGCCATGGCCTCCAACGCCTACAACCACACTGCAGATAGGCGTATTCTGATGAAACCTGTGAACCAAGTGGAAGGTGGAACATCTAGTTCAAGCATTGATCAGAAGCTGGAGAAGTTGTCTAAGCAGATGGAGACCGTGATGAAAGCACAGGTACAACTTCTGACTGCAGCTCTTCCACCACCCACTTGTGATAAGTGTGGGGAAGCCCATAGAGGAGAATGCCCTGTGAGTAATGCACTTGCTCAAGCTATGGAAGAGGTAAACTATGCTAGTAGGAAGAGTGCAGAATATGATCCCTACTCTAGCACATTCAACAAAGGATGGAGGGATCATCCTCACCTTTCTTGGAGAGACCAGATGGACCAAGGTCCTAGGCAGGAGCAGAATCAAAATGTGTATAGGCCTCCACATATGCAAAATCAGAGGTCAAGACAAGAAGAGAGAATGCCATCACTGGAGGATGTCATGATGCAATATATAGCCAAGAGTGATGAGCGCATGAAGTCTATGGAGTCTCAACTTTCTAGCATGCAAGCTTTGCTATCTCAGAGAGCCCCTAGTACCCTTCCTTCTCAAACTGAAACTAATCCTAAGAAGGAGGAGGCGAATGTTGTGATGACTAGGAGCAAGAAAGCTAAAGAAGAGCAGAAGAAGAAGGAAGAGTCAGCTCCAACTCCAGAAGAGGAGGTTCTTACTGAAGAGAACCCAATTATTGAGAAAGATAAGGAAAAGGAGGTACTGACACCTCCTCAGGTAAGTGTTCCTTTCCCCCAAAGGTTGAAAGACAAGAGTGAGGATAGGTATTTTGCTAGATTTGTAGATATGCTGAAAGGTTTGCATATTAATATCCCCTTCGCTGAGGCAATTGCTCAAATGCCAAAGTACGCCAAGTATTTAAAAGAAATTCTTTCAAATAAAGGAAAGCTGGCGGACTTTGCTACAATTGGCCTCAACGAAGAATGCTCTGCTGTGGTTTTAAAGAAATTGCCTCCTAAGCTTAAGGATCCCGGGAGTTTTTCAATTCCTTGTACTATTGGCAATTTGCAATTTGACAGAGCATTATGTGATTTGGGTGCTAGCATTAATCTAATGCCTTATTCTGTTTATAAGAAGTTGGGGTTACAAGAACCCCAAGCCACTGACATCTCTATTTTGCTTGCAGACAGGACTCTCACCTATCCGCGAGGAATAGTGGAGAACTTGTTGGTTAAGGTTGGGAAATTTATTTTCCCTGCTGACTTTGTTATTCTGGACATTGAGGAGGATGAGGAAATCCCAATTATTTTGGGACGACCCTTCCTCAACACAGGAGATGCCGTGATTGAGGTCAGAAAAGGGAGATTAACTTTGAGGCTAGTTGATGAGGAGGAAGTGATTAAAGTGTATGATACTGCAAAAAGCTCCTCCTCTTCTGCTTCCTGTAATTTTGTGCAAGCCATTGACAAGGTGTGGATGATTGATACTGAGCTTCACCCAAGTGTGGGGAAGGAAGCTCCTGGCTATAGAGTGGATGGACATGCTGAAGGTTTACTGGAAGAAGGGAATACCACCTTGTTTGAGGGAGGTTGATTTCCTTTTCATCCGTCAGGCTCGGGACGTTAAACAAGCGCTGCTCAGGAGGCAACCTGAGAAGAGTGGGTTCATGAACCCACTGTATCCTTTTAATTATTTTATTTTGCATTCTAGAGCTTAGGAACTGTTTTATTTTTGGTTGTTCTCACATGTGGGGACCACGGCCGTGCTAAATTGAGCACAGCCGTGGTGGTAGAAGCAAAGCTGTCGTTATATTTGACCACAGCTGTGCTCCCAGCATCCCCAAACAATGTCATTTACGACCACAGCCGTGCTAAATTTACCATGGTCGTGGTCAATGGACCCTGGAAGTGGAAATTTTGCAATTTTTGTGAAAATCAACGTCATTTACGACCACGGCCGTGCTAAATTGACCATGGCCGTGGTTAATGACCACGGGTTGGGTAAATGGACCCTGGAAGTAGAAAATTTTCAATTTTTGTGAAAATCAGCGTCAAAATTTTCCGACCACGGCCGTAGTAAATTTTACCACGGCCATGGTAAAAAAAAAAAAAAACTGAAAAAAAAAATTTAAAAAAAAAAAAATTCTTTCTTTTCTTTTTCAGGTTCATGGTCCCTCCTCACCAGAAGCATTACCAGATACCTTAGAGACCCACTTTTGAGGAGGTTTTTCTATTTCTTTTTCTATTTTTTTTTGTTTTCTTGTTTCAATACTTTATTTTATGTTTCCCTTCAGTACATTTTATTTTCATGTCTTGTTGATTTATGCTTTTGGATGCATTGAGGACATTGCATACTTTAAGTGTGGGGAGGGGGTCACGATTTTTCTCCCCAGCTTTGAATTGCTGTGATTTGTGATTATGCCAGTACATTGTTCTGTGTTATTTTTGAATTCTTGATAGTTATGAAAATTTGTTTTCAGAACCCCTTTGAAAAAATAAAAAAAATAAAAAAAAAATTTTTTTTTGCAGCATTGCAGTGGGATTTTCTTCAAGGAAATGAACATTAGCACCGAACATAATTGAATAAATTGTTTTCCCTTGAGCTTAGCCATAGAAATGTGAGTTTTGAGCTTTTGTTTCTTTTAGTGTGTGATTCTGATCCACCTTAGGTGGCATGTTCTATTTTCTATCCTGAAATACATATCCTTAATTGGCTTTTTATTTTCTGAAACTATTGAGGCATTGGTTAGGCATTTTTCTGGATTCAGATTTTGTGTTACATCCCCATCTAGTTGCCTGTTTTGAGCCTAATTAAATATTCATTTGTCACCTTGCTCTGTGAAATTATGTATATTTGTTTATGCTTGGTGATCAGAAGGATGGGGGAAAAGCCAATGTAATGCAGAGCATCCAGTTAAAAAAAAAAAAAAGAATTCAGTGTCTATCAACTTCCTCTCCTGTGAATTGAATAAAATAAGGTCAAAAACCTTCAAAAAAAAGAAGAAGAAGGAAAATAGAATAAAAGAAGTGAGAGCTGAAATATGGGTAGTGAAAAAGTGGATGAGGGAAGACATTGGCTCCCTTTGATTTTAGATCACTGAGTGTGAACTGCCATTAGAGCCCTTTGTTGTCCTTTCCTTTCAACATCTACCTATCATTATAAACTGGGCCCCATTACACCCAGTCATGCCTCATTTGTTCTGTTGTGAAAAGTTGATTGAGTTGAGTTGATTGATGAATAGATTTGTGAACATGCTCAATTAAGTGTGATTTGAGAGAAATTCTGTTGACCCTGAAACACTGAGAGAATGAGAGATGAGTGAACCAGGCTCATGGGAAATTGGTCATTTATGCAGGTGTTTCAAGTCTAATGGATTCTTTGGAAAAATTCTGCTACACTTTGTTGCTTTTATTGTTGCTTATGTTTCATTTTCCATTCAGAATAAATTGGGGTTCTGTTACAAGTTCTTGACTAGAGGGAATTGGTTTTGATATTTGACTCAGAATAATTACTTGAGGGCAAGCAATGCTCAAGTGTGGGGAGGGTTGATAAACCGGACTTTGATTGCATTTTGATGTGAGTTTAGATGTCATTTTCATACATTTTGAATATATTTTATTGGCAAAACTCACTGTTTGGTGTTAGTTGATACAAGACAGGTACTCAAGAGGCTTCATAAGGAAAAGAGTTGAAAATTGCATTTTTTTGGAGCAAAAATGCCACTGTCTGGAGGACCAAGAAAAAAGGGCCAGAATTGAAGTAACGCAAGGACCATGGCCATGGTAAATTTACCATGGCCATGCTGGTTGCGTAGCAGAATTGGACCTTTATGCAAGGACCACGGCCGTGGTCATTTTACCACGGCCGTGGTAAGTTACGCTGTCAGCCCATTAAAATTTTGAATTATTATAAATAGGATGAGAAACCCTTTTATCTTGGATCTTTTGTTCTATTTTCGAAAACTGAGGGTTCTGGGTGAGAAAGAGGTCCTGTGAGAGACTCTGAGCTGCGGGAGGACGTAGAGAACACCATTGGGGATCATCACTGTAAAGTTTCTTCCCTTTTGTAATCTTTATGTCTTCTTTTGAGTTTTCTGGCTTAATCATGAACATGAGTGGCTAGTTTCTCTTAGCCCCGGATTGTGATGTAGCTGTATCTTTGTACCCCGGTTCTAATTTTAATAAAACCTCGATGTTATTCAGTTATTTGTATCTCTTCACTACTTTTATTGCTTTTAGGACCGATCAGTCTAAACATAAGTTAATCTCTTGTCTATGATCAATTGCTTGCGATTAACTGAACTGTGAAGTGGTTAGATTTGTACAATTTGCATGATCAAACTTATTGTATAAATTTCCAGTAGATTAACCTGTTAATCAACCTCTCTGAGATTTATCATTTGCTCTAAATTAATTCACCTATGATCAATTGGGAATTGAATTAGAGGAAATAACGTTATTAACTATGATCAATTGTTAATTAACGAATTTAAGAGGTCGCTGGCAAGTAATACATTTAGGGATTTTATTAAGATTAGAATTGGGGGAAAAGGGGTACATGTGAAATCACAATCCTAGGCTTCTTTATCATAATTGTTCTCACAGTAATCTTTCTGCTCTGATTCTCTTTCTTTTGAAAAGAATAATTGACCAACATTCTTCTCAATTTGATTTTTATATTCTGGATTGCTTAGTTATTTGCGAGATTAATTATTTGGGAACGCGACTGGTCCTTTGGGTTCGATATCCGGACTCCTAGAGTCCACTGTTACTACTGCGTAGGGTACGCTTGCCCTTTGCGAACGCATTTTACGCATCAGTATTCGTTAACCAATTATTTATAAAAATATTAAATTTAAAACAATTATATTACATTTTAGAGTAAATTACCATAACACCTCCCGAGCTTTTATCAAGTTACATATAATTAAACCCTTTTTTATTTTCCTACACTAATCCCTTTAAGTTTGAAAATATTACACTAACATTCCCTTATATATTTGAAAAAATTACACTGACATCCCTTCAAACCTTACACTAACACCTCCTATAGGAGAGATGAAAGTAATGGTTAAAAAGGTAGGAGGTGCTTGTGTAATTACACGAAATATCATGAAGTATGATTGTAATTTGCTCTATATTTTATTACATTTTTAATATTTAAATGTTTTATTAATCCTTTAATATTTTTATTCTTGATTTTTTTAATTAATCAACATCTTTAATAACTTGATTGAATTTTTATTTTGAACAACTTCTTATAAATAAAAAAGAGGAAAAATTTAGGAGGGAGGGTACACTACAGGTCTTATCCAATGACCCGATGACTCGACTAGATGGATGATTGAATGGTGCAACATACCCTAGTAGGTTCATAATTGAAAGGAAATTGAGTGTGAATGACCCATCAACAAGGAAGAAGCTGTATTTGAAAATAGAGTCAAGCTTAATTAAGCAAGTAGCGAAATGACAGCTTAAACACCAATTAAACTGATCACACTTATCCACTTGCTTGCTCCCAAGTCCAATCCGTATTATATGACTTTTAAATCAAACTTATGTCTCCATAAGAAGCAGTTAATTTGACTTATTTATTTATTTTTTAATTTGACTTAATCATTTTGTTTTTGTCTGTCACCTGCCTCCATATTAAGAGGTCATCACTGGCCAGATTGTTTGATAGCTACTGAAAAATTTTCTTGTTAGGCCAAGGGCAGACATTAGGACTAATTAATTATATGATGTAATTAACTTTGTATTAATTTAATCTAAATCAAGTGATCTTTCAAAACTAAGATATTCCTACCTTTGTGATTTTGAAGACCATGCATGAGCAAGGCAATGGGTTTTTTTTCCTGGAAACAGCTTGCAGCCTTAACAACAATGAAATTTAAACATTAGAATAGTAGCTGTGGGAGTGTGGAGAGGTTCAAACTAAAATAAATTACATTTAGGACCCATTGGACTTTCAATTTGGCTTCTTCTTCTTCTTTTTTCTATGAATTGGAAAAGGATTAAAATCAACGTCTTTTAATTTGGTCGATTAAAATCAAAGTCTTTAAAGGATGGGCAAACAACCCATGGGGCCACACATTGTATTAGAAAAGGAAAAAAAAAAAAGGTAGACATTTTCTTAGGAGTCTCCGTAGAAATAAAATCAACGCAGGCTTCAATATGAGATCTCAGTTGAAAGCATCATATCAGTTGTTCTCAGCAAAAAAATAAAAAAAAATCAGTTGTATATAAACTAATAAAATATTATAAATACAACAAACAATGATAAGGAGAGACATCGATGAAAGAGCGATTTTTTTTTAAAGCAATTATTTCTCACCCGAATTTTTTCACTCATTTTATGCCTTTTTTCTATTTATCATTTTTATTCTCAGTATATAATTTACCACTTTTACTACTTTCATCTTCTTTCTTTTTTTATCTCTCTCTGTCTCTCAAGATATATACACCTCGCTGTGAGAAGAAAAAAAATATATAAAAAAAGCATAGAGTGCTATGATTGAACGTTTGTGTTTTTTTAGCTGAGCTCCGAGTATTTATTATTTTTCATAAAATATAGTTTTTTCCTTGTATTTTTTTGTTCTGATAACTTATTGAAAAATATTATTTATTTTTATGAATTTTGTTATGTACTTTTTAAGATACAAATTAAAGAAATAAACTAAAAATTATAGAAAAATATTTAATTCCTTAAAATTTAAAAAGTATTGAACTTTTTTAATTATTAAATTAACATAATTTTAAAGATAGAAAATATTAATAAGATGTGACCATACAGACAAATATTAAGAAAGCTCTTCTAAAGATAAGAGCATGATTAATCGTCCATAAACTAGCTCAAGAACTCAAAATGAAAACCTTTCAGGACCTAAAACAACTTGAACATAATTTACATTAAATAACGGAGAAAACCTATCATTCTTCAAATAGATTTTATTTTATATTTTCTTTCTCCACTTCCACGTACTATATTTTTATTTGTGTATTTTTCATTCCCTTCTTTCGTTTTACCTCTTTGTTTTCTATACCTCTTGCGACTCTTATTTTGGCTCACAACCAACAGACATATAGTATACTCCCTCTGTTCCAGATTATATGATGTTTTAGAGAAAAAAAATTGTTCCAAAATATATGATGTTTTATAAATCCAATACTGTATTAAATATCTTTTTCCAAGACTACCCTTAATAAATACTTAGTGGAAGTATATAAGGAGGAATTAATTAGAGAGATAAAGGGTATATTAGGAAGTTACCTAATATTTTCTAGGAAATTCAATAGATTAATTACATTCCTTAATACCTGTGCCAAAACCTTAAACGTCATATAAACTGGAACGGAGAGAGTATATTATTAATCCAAATTAATACCTTGTTCGAGCATGTAAAATATAATTAATTAAGTTGACTTGTTTTATTACTTACAGACATTAATTAAATTAAGACATTTGTTGGCTCACCGAACTTAATTAATGCAAAAGAAAATACTATTCCTATGATAGTTGCTAATGCATGGCTGGGGATTCGATTGTTGCTACATTATTGGAATAATTCGAGCCTTATCTTTGATGCTTGCTTGGTTTGCTACTAATTAATCTACAAAGGAAAACAACATTATCTCTTTCTGCCTTTTAATTTTCCTCCCTTCCTCTTTCGGCTGCTTGCTAATTAATGCGTATAGTGCATTACATTCATCATGATGTGATCACAATATATTATAATTGGCGACTCTAGGTTTTCCCTTTTAACATGGTATTCTAATGATCGAGCACTAAGCTTTAATTAGTTCAGGATTTTTGTTTTCATTAGAAATATATAAATGGGTAACCAGGGTAAGTAGTCGAGTTCAGAGTTAATTGATATGCAAATTATCCGAATTCTCATCTTTACACATTTTTTAATCTGTTTTGTGTAAAAAATTCCAAATTGCTCTCATTATCTATATTATACATGTACCTCATAATATATATATCCACTTATTTCAAGAGTAAGTATAAGATATTTATTTTTTATCTTTGTCATTCATTTTCTTAAAATTTAATAGTTGTAATGACTAACTAATCTTAACCATTAGATTTAAAAAAAATGAATGGTAAGGATGAAGAATAAATCTCTTATACTTATTCTTAGAGTAAGTGAATCCCTCCTCATATATATATATATATATATATATATATATTAAAGTAAATATTTTAGATGAATTTTAATATAAAGATAACATGACTTTTTTTTTTGTCTTTAATTAATCAGCAATTTCTACCAGCATCATTATATGAAACCAATCTTTCAAATAGTACTGTTATAGACACTTTTAATGATGACCGTATTTAAAAAATCCAGCTAGCTTAATAGACATAGTACATGTAAGTTTTTTTTTTTTTTTGGTTAAATAAAAGAAACAACACCGTGCAACTTGAGGTCTAAACTGCAAGATGTTCCAGTTGTGGCAATATTTTATATTTTTTCAACAAAATAAGTTGTGGCATAAAATAATAAATTAATGAGATGGATTGCGACAAACGCTAGTATCTATACGTACAGACATTTTACAAATGATATGTATATAGAAAAAAAATATACATATATAAGAAATTTGTAATCTTTTAATCATTCAGAAATAGATTTTAAAATATTTAAGAAATTTGTGCAAATAAGTTTTTGTATTAGTATTATTTACCTTTCTTTTAGGATGTGTGTGAACTGTGAAGCATATCAAGAATGTGTTGCAATCGAGATTGTATTAGTACGGTAAATTAAAAAAACTTTATGGATGAAAAATATTGAAAAAACTATATTTTAAAAGAAATAGGTTTTTTAAAACCATATTAGAGTTCAAGAGCGGATTAAATATAAGGAAAATGTTAATATTTTATGATGCCTGTTCTAAAATAGTTATATTTGATTAAATGTACAAAAAATATGACAACTTTAAGTTATTTTAGCCTCAAAATAAATTTAGATTTTTATTTACATTTTGTATTATTTAGATTTTAAATTATTGTTTTTAAAAAAGTTTTGAAAATACTTTTTACCTCAATAAGGGAGATCGCTTACTTCTACATATCTCCAGTACAATGAAAATCTCAAAGTTATGAATTTCTGTTTTAAAAAAAAAATGTTTGTGTGGTGATGTATTTAATTGAATTTTTATGAAAATAAGAGAGAACGTTGTATTTTTTTTTTCAAGTGAGGACTACCAAGTCATAAGAGTTACATATTTATCACCTTGTTCAACCGTTGTTATGCTTACGTGAATTACCTTGAAGAGGCAATTGGAAAATTTATCACTATATTATGTGACACCAACGGTTCAGTGATGCTTGCGGCTTAAGTGCTCTGTACAGACTTTTGTGGTGATATAGGAAGGACACCTTTCGTTTATTTATATTTCGATGTGTTTCATTTATGCAGCTTTTAGAGTATTATAATATTTGTAAAACTTTCCATTACCAGAGTGGTATACCTTATACCTTTCCCTATTATAATATATTTTCATATTTGGCTGATAAAAAAAAAAAAAAAAGAGTTACATAACTCTTGCTGTAAAAAAAAGTTACTCAACTCTTTGAAAAATGTTTGTTTGTTGATGTGTTTTATTTGAATTTCTTTTTCATGAAAATAAGAAAGAAAGTGGTTGATTGTTTTTTAAGGTGAAGATTACCTTTTTTTTTATCCATAAGTATCAAAGACAAGTATCAGGATGTTATAACAACTCATATACCATCCTGTTTAACTAACTAAAGACCCCTTGATTAAGATGAAGATTACTAAGTTATCACGTCTCAGACATGTTTTGAAAGACAAAGTTTTCACAATAACAAAATAGAAAGTGATCCAAAATTACTATCACTAAATTAATTTTTTTTGAGAAAATATTTAATTAGGATATGATAAAAAATAAGACAAATGATTTTAATCAAACTTATGTAGTTTAGTTAATTTAATTTCTTTTCTACTTAAAAAAATTAATTAATTTTCATAAAAGATTCATAGTCAAGTTAATTACTTAGAAAAATATTTGATTTTAAATTATACAAATATTTGATTGTACATATTTGGTTACCTAAAAAAAATTAATTTTAGTATCATTTTATTATTTTTATTATTTTTGAATTAATATAAGAATGGAACATTTATAACATGTTACATAATTTTAAAATATTTTGAAATTTATTTTCTGCACCAAATCAGATTATTATTATTATTATTATTATTATTATTAACTAAAAAGGGAAAATGGCACAAGCCTAAATATTCATAACCAAATCCCTACATCAGAAATCCAACAACTTGACTCAAAAGTCAAAATGCACACAAAAACGCATAGAGCAACAAGAATGACTGAGCCCAACAATCTAAAGCTTACTCATCAATATGGGCCGAGCAAACTCATCAATATTAGTAAAGCCCAGCAGAAGAATAAAATAAGAGCGGGCTTGGGGCACAGCTTCCTGCACCCCATCGAAGGAGTTTTGTGGGGTGCAGGAAGAAACACCAGCGGGCTTGGCTCTACCCCTGCCTATGGTTGAATGCATAGCTCAACTGAATGACTCCTCTGTTCTGAATTTTTTTTTTCTCTGACTTATTTGAGACTTTAAACTATTATTGATGTTTACATTAGTGTACACTACAAATGCAAACTTTCTCGAGAAATGTATCCTGTAAATTGTTATCGTGTTATCATTTTTATTTTCAATTCTATTGAACATGAATGATATGATTTTTCACACATTTATTGTTATAAAATTAAGATTAGATAAATGAGTGTTCCTCGTTACTCTGTCCAACTTGATAATTTCAATTTAAATTGGACTTATCGCAACTACTGTTTTACGTTTTGATGTCTTGATACAAAGAGTCTTGTTTGCAGATTTCTAGCAACTGAGGAAAGCTATGCTAATCCTATATACAAGAGGAAGATAGTTGAGAAGTTTGCTGGTACAGTCCAATGACTACAACAAGAGATAATGGACATGTTTATATAAATTTTTCCATAAGTACTATTCTAGAAGAAAAAATAAGAAAAAAAAATGAAATGAGTTTCTCCATAAACTAAAATTAATTTAAGTATAAAGTAATTTGTAGAAACTCTGTTATATTAGCTTCTCTAAAAGATTATGATAAGTTTCTCTAAAATGAGATCAAGTAAATAGTTCACACTATAGAGGTAGCCTCACATTTGCAGCCAAACCCACTTCATAGACTTTTGTCATTTTAAGACTTGGTGATTCTAGTGAAGATCCAATCCATATGGATTTTAATAAAGTAAATTATATTTACTTCCCTTAGTTTTGGGCAATTATTCAATTAACTCTTGGCCTTCAAGCCTTCATCTTCTCCTTGCTCTTAATGATTGCCAAGAACATAAGTCTATACAAAACAATTATTCCCAGCAAGATAGCAAGATCAACCCACTTTGAGTGACCCATTTCCACTTGCCATGTCTTTGTTAGTATTTCTTTATCACTTATGTAGGTACCTCCATCTTGATCACTAGCCAACTTCAGACCAATAAACTCATTCTTGAACAATCCTTGGAAGGCATATTTGTGGAAGGAAACATAGTACATAGGGTATTTCCAAAATGGTTTGGGAAGATCATTTGGCAGGCGAAAGAACCCACCAGTTAAAATCATGATTCCCATGATTCCACCAGAGACTGTGATACCTATGTTGGGATTTGGGAAGATACTTGAAACCACCATCATGAGGCTCTCAACCCACAAGATGCATGCAAGTAGCACAGAAGAAAAGTATAGGCAACGTTCAAGTCCTGTGTGAAGTCCAGAAAGGTAGTAAGTGATCACTCCAGGAATCAGTGACATCAGTACCATATATGGAATAGGAGATAATGTGTGGCTAATGACAAAAGCAGCAACACCATAGTGCCCATTCAATCTCTCACGTTGAAATACCTGAATCAGTCACAAAAAAAAAGTTAGGAATAATAAAGTAATAAAATTATATATTGAAAATACATCTGTTTAATTCTTATGTTGATATATTTTACTAATGTCTAGGAACTAATTGGAAAGATTTCTCAATACTTAAAGGACTATGTAGCAGGATTTTTAATACTTTAAGGACTACTTATATAATTTTATTATTTAAGGGTTACTTAAAGAGAAAGGGTAATACTTCAGGACTAATTTGATGGTTTATTCTTAGTTTGAAATATAGAGTGCCTAAAGCTAATTATTTTGATTTATTGCATTTTGAGTAGCCTTTTTTACCTTCATTTGTTCCACAAATGGGGGGAATCCACCAAGAAGGGTTATGAAAGTTAGGACTGAAGCAACAAAAGAGACCAGCGCCCCTCTAGCCTGAAATATGCATAAAGATAATTATTCTTATGAGTTATGAGTTATGCTTCAAAATGTCATACTCTGGTTCACTTTATGTGCTTTACCTGGATAGATGCATTTCCTGAACCAACGTCAAAGAATATAGTGCCCAGACTAATAGCTGCTAGAACAAACATAGCTAGACGTAACCAATAATTGCTTACATCACGAAACAGGTGCACTGAAGATCTTCTCATAAGAATGTGACACTGAGTAAGAAATGCAGTTTGTGTTCTGTTCCTCTCCATGAAACCATATTCCTAAATTCATCAAAAAGTTACTCCTTCATTTATAAAATCCTTGTTCTATACTAGTTAATTATCTCGTAGATTTTTGTTCACCAAGGAAATAATGTGATACTATACTTACACTTTCACCTATTGTTGCTACTTCTTTCTGAACTCGGCTACTGATTTCAGAAGATTTATAGAACTTCACAAGGATATCAACTGCTGCTTCTTTGGGTACTGTCATGTGGAAGCATTCTTCATCATCCTGGAAACAATAAAGATAAATTAACTATGTTTTGTTGCCACAAAACTTTGTGGCCAATTCTAAAGCATTGAAATCTTTTTGTTCTCACCAGTTTGAAATCCTTGTTTATGATCCTCAAGAAATGATCAGAAGGGTTGTGGAGAGGTGGACAAGGACAGCCATTTGAAGCAAAAAACTACATTCAATAAAAAATACAATTTACAAGATATCCTTTCAAATCAATTTGTGTTTATAACAAGATAGCATTTCAAATCTCAAAAAAATTAGTCTTTAACTGAGTCAAATGGTATCATGTGATCCATGTATCCGACTTCACCTAGTCGGCTTTTGCTGTTGTATATACAAGATATCCTTTCAAATCAATTTGTGTTTATAATAAGATAACATTTCAAATCTCCAAAAAAATAGTCTTTAACTGAGTCAAATGATGTCATGCGATCCATGTATCTGACTTCACCTAGTCGGCTTTTGCTGTTGTATACAATGTTTAATATTTATACTTAATTAGCTACTAACCTCGGTTGCAGCAGAAGTGGGGCCAAAATAAACTGTTTCACCTGAAGACAGAAGACAAAGATTATCAAATAGCTCAAAAACTTCACTACTAGGCTGATGGATGGATACAACAATTGTCCTTTTGATGTCATCTCTGATCTTTAGACTTGCAATTCTGCTCATGACATAGTAGGAAGCTGCACTGTCCAGTCCACTAGTTGGTTCATCAAGAAGGAGAAGTTTGGGGCTTGTAAGAATCTCAATGCAAATGGCTAGTCTCCTCTTTTGCCCCTCACTAATGCCTTTAGAACCCTTCCCTTTAATCCTTGTGTCAGTGGCATCTTGTAGACCCATTTGTCTGATTGTAAAGTCTGCTCTCTCTTTCTTGTCTCTGTTGGACATTGAGTCTGGAAATTGGAGATGAGCTGAATAGTACACTGCTTCTCCAACTGTTAATGTTGACAACACAGCATCATCATGTGTTACATATGCCTGGTTTCACATGGTAAGAGAAAGAGATTAATAATATTTCATTTCCTTTTGTAACAAAAAATGAAAGCAAATACATTTCCTTCAAATCAATATTGACTGCTGGTGGCAGCTACCAAAAATGGCTATACTTTATGTTCTTTGTTTTATTTCAAACAAAAGCTTTTGAGGATTTTCACTTACAGATGTTCCATAAGCCAGTGCATGTTTGTGGCCATTGATTAGAATTTTCCCTGTTTGCTTTGTGCTTGAAGCCAGTCTTCCTGAAGAAATTTTCCAAAAGATTAAACTAAACAGTTAGTCCACAATTTTTTTTTTAATATCCGTCTTAATATTCAAATTTTTAGGTTTAGGTCCACACCATTAAACTCTGTCCCTATCTCATTTAAGTTTTATTTTTCATAATTTTTACTAATTACTTATAGATTCAATTATTGAAATATTGGTCATTGAAAAATCAAAATTTAAATAAGTTAAACGATGATGGAGACTAAACGTTCAAAAAATAAATTATATATATAACAACATTCGAATTGGTTGAAACTATAAGAAAATAATATATGAATATCCTTTAATTACAAACGCTCTATCAATACTTATCATTTTTTTTACCTCTCTCTCCTTTTATCATATCATACTATCTATTACATCTATTTTTTTTTTTTTTTTTTATATTTTTGGCTGTCAAATAGTGTATAAAGTGTCAAAGAATAATTTTTGAAACTATAAAGAGTATTGGCTTATTTTAACATTTAAAACGACTTCTTGTAATAACCGAATGATCCGACTTGATTCTCCCTAAAACAGCTAAATGATACTTAATTATATAATTAGAATTTAATTAGAATCTATTGATAATAATATAAAGATATTTTACATTGTCATATTGCGATGTATGATAAGATTACTAAATTTTGTAATAATTATCTTAAAATTATATTAAATTAAGATGACTTCTAATTTATTAATAGTATAAAATTTTATACATTAAAAATATATCAAACTATACTTTATCCAAAAGTTGAGTATTATTACCTAAAACATAAAAGTTATTTGGAAGGATTTGACTCTTCTAAAATGAGAAGGTAACTTTAAAAAATAATGTATACTCATAATTATTGATTAATAAATTAATAATCGAGAATTGTGATAATTATTTTTAATTTTAGATTAATATGAAATTTTGTATACATGATCTATTTGAAAGGAACTTTCAATTCAACGGTGGATTTTAAGAAAATATTATCCAATTGAAAGTTATTAAATGGTGTAATAATTGTTCAAGTTACACTGGTGTAATTTGATCCCTACTATATATATATATATATATATATATATATATTTTGAAGTTAATTACAATCTTTGGTTTTTTCAGATAAATTTATTTAACCTATTTTCACATATCATATTAGGATGAATTAGTAACAATCCAATATAACTCAATAAAAACAAAAACTTTGTCCGAATAAAGCGTCCCATTTGATCTCTTGAATTTTTTGGTCAGGGCACATTTGATCCCTTTATCAGCAAGTTCATACAAAGTTAAATTTTGTGTAGTGACCTTTTTTTCTTACCTCTTCTATTCTATTTTACTTTTACATTTGTTTTACACCCGGCTTTATATCTCTCTTCTTCTAATGTTCCATCAACACCTTACTTTTTAATCTGTTTACATCATGATTCATGAATATGTAATTAAAGTATCAACTTCAGAGAAATGTGGAAGTCATCATACATATCCATAAATTTTATAGTTTGCTGACATTAATATACAATTCAACCAAGAAATTAAACAAAAACTCCAATATACATTTACCTGCTAAAGCATCAAGAAGTGTGGATTTGCCACAGCCTGAAGGACCCATTATTGCCAAGAGCTGCCCTGGCTTGGCATAACCAGTTAGACCCTTAAGAATTGGTTTCCTACCATTCCTTCCATTTGGAACTGTGACCTGCAAATCCTCCCATGTCAGGAAGATACCCCCCTCCTTATTTGTCTTAGTACTAATTGTGTTTCTTTCTTTGGACTTGATGATGGTTTCTTCCTCTATTGTGGTAACAAACTCCAGATTGGACTGCATAATCATTGGACTATTATTGGGGGATTCATAGTCAGTGGCATTACATTGAATTGGTTGATGAAGAAGGAAATTCATGATCGCTTTCGATCAATAACAGAGGGTAGGTGGGAGGTTCCTTGAAATATCGTATAAAAACTGTTGTTACAGAAAATCAAAGCATGTTTTAAGTGCAAGAACGTGTGATACAAGGCATCTGTATATATAGATGATGGAGAATTATTTCTTTAGAAAAACTTAAACAAATTGGCCTTCAAGTTAAAATAAATTAAGGTAGATCAAATTTGTTCAATTAATAATGTGATTGACTTTGAAACCTTTCTTATATTTTCAAAGACATTTTTGGTTATAGGTGTATTAATACCTATATTTTGTCATACACAATTACTGGTACTTTTATGTTGCATTGTCAATAGAGAAAATAGGTGATACACTAATGTAAGGGGAGTTTTTTGACTTTTACAATAATTATCTTAAAAGTCATACTAATGGATTTGTGATTAGTTGACAGTGTAAAATAATTTTACATTGTCAGTGTATCACCATTAAACTCTTGTCAATAATAACATAATCAAAAGAATAAATTTTTTTTTTGAATAGTATAAAAAACATATGCAAATAATATTAAAAATGTAGTCTATAATAAAACATTTAATAAATTATTTTACTTGTGAATAGAAAAAAATGATTGAAAGGGGATACTGCACTAAATATGGTTTGTCAAGTTCTTTGATGAAGATTAATTATCAACAAAGTCAATGAATATTTTTTACCTAAAACATGGTAAAAAAAAACTATCTCACTGTAATTATGTTTAATATATATTTTTTTAACTGTAACCTCACCACAAAGTTAGCAATTTTGTATTAGTAATCTTAATGAAAAATATACATATTACACACAAAAATATTGTCTATATAATAAAAAGTTAAAATATACTATAAATTAATAAAAAATATTTCTTAATAACTTTTTTTTTATAAATAAACCATCACATATATTTTAGCTAGTTAAGTTTTAAACTTAATATTGCATTCTATTTTTGTAAACCCTCAATGTGATTCAGCTTGCTTGAAGTAGGGATCGCACGATGCTAGAAAACCTGGAATAAAGAACTGCAACAGGATTAAATATTTGATTTTTGAGTGTGAGAGGAGAGCATTTGATTTGCATGGTTTAAGTAAAGAGAAGTCAATGATATATTTTTTTAAAAGTTTGTAAACGAGTTAAAGTATAAACAACTCCCCTATGGAAGTGGAACCAAATATATTGGAATTAGGTCAAATCGACGTGCTTGAATATGAAGTGAAGGCACGAAAGAAATCTGCCGCTATATAACCTGTAAAATCTCTAACGAAACACAACTTGGATGTGAAGTACTATATATATATGCTGCGATGATTATTTAAGAAGAAAAGGAAATTAATTATATCACCAAATAGATCCCTCGAAAATCTTAATGTAATGAAAAGAATATTTTTGTTTCGTATGATAACATCAAAGAATATTTTCGTATGAAAAGAAAATCTTAATGTAGTATTAATTATTGGTGACACGATCTCATTTTTAACTAGTCCTTTTATTCCCCGTTTTGATTTCAAAACGAAAAAAAAAGGAAGAAAAACATTATATTCGTATCCATCTCGATAACGAGGACCATATTATATTTCTTTTTCACGAAAGAGGATCATATATTATATTGTAATTATTTGGTGTCACAATAACATTAAAGATATGCATTCCGCGCGTCCTTGTTTAAAATATTTTAAGAGTAAATACTACATGTATTGATATTAAAATATTCAATCATAAATTGTCATCATTAATTTTTATAATAATTATATTAAAAATTATATACCTATCATAGATTTTAATTGGTTAACAAAATGAAACTTTTTTATATTGACAATATATAAAAAATAAACTCATTTTTTATACACTATTAAAAAACTCGTTTTTATGAATAAATAAAAAAACTCATTCTTTAAAACAAAGTTGTATCCATTTTACAAGAATAATATGTAGGAATTAATATAATATATACCAGACAGAGAGGTCAGGGCATGATAAATTGGTCATCGATCATTTTCATGATACGTTATATATCTAACACCACAGATTCCATCATACCACATGTTGATGGAGCTTTCCATCAATTGCCCAGCTTCGTTGTTTTTAAAAAACTACACACCTTTTTTCAATGGAAGCAAAGAAAAGTTTTTGCATTATTAGAATCAAGAATTGTTTTCACTGCCATCACTAATTAATGACTCATCAATAGATCATTTGATAACCATTAAAACTTTTCCATTTGTCTTTGCCCACTCTTTAGGATAAGCCCCATGCTCATTGTACTTTCATTTCAAGACAGGCTCAACCTCAATAATGTCCATGTCAATATTCAACAAATTGAGCGCAAGCTTAATATCATTCTTCCACCTCTTATAATTATTGTCACTCAAGATCTCAATATGGTTGACAATATTATTCATGAAAAACTTTGTAAGAGCTTAAAAAATTTAAGAAATTTATTAATAATATGAGCAATTAACAATAATAATCACTCTAAGAATAAGAATTTTAAACATATATAATACAAACTCTCATGTTCGTAAAAAATATAATAATATTATATAACAACAATTACAAAAATATAGCACTTGTAGGTTGAAGGGTTTTCCCTATCAAGTTCATCCCAATTACGTCACAATAAATTAATAAATAAATTAATTCTCCGTGGATGAGTAAACCCAAAAACTATTTTAAATGATACTAATATCTCAATATTTAAAATTTAAAAGATAACTATTAATTTTACAAATGATCCATTGTAGTGAAATACATTTACCCAATTAATAGAGCTTCTAATAGGAACAACAATTACCATTACCATATACCATTATCTTTTCCCATTCAGCTTTAATTTTGCAACCATATATCAAAAAAGAACAAATATATATATATATATATATATATATATATATATATATATATATATCAATAATAATTAATACTATAAATATGATGGATGAATAAAAGAAAGAGTAAATTTCACACTCAAAACCCTTGAGAGATGCAAATATTACATATCATCCTCTTTTATGTTAAAATATAAAATTTAGTCCATTAACTTAATACCATTAAAGTAAATTACTTTATTATTCCCTAAAAAATGTGAGTTCATACGTTAAAATAAAAAATAAATTACACATTTTTCCTCTTAGAGGTGTGAGTATTAGACTACTTCTCCCCTCTTATTCATCCATCATATTTATAGTATTAATTATTATTATATATATATATATATATATATATTAAAATATATAGTTTATACCATTTAATTTAATATTGTTAAAAAATATTCTTCAAAAGATGCTAAAATATATTTCTAATTGAAATAAAGTCTAAGCCGTATATTTTATCAGACGGGTTTAGAATGGGTCGGTTGCAGGCCAGATGCAAGTCGCGAGCTATAATAGGTTGGGAAAAAAGTCCCAAATTCAATTTGACCTTCTAAAATGAGACCTAAGTTTGGTGAAAGCTCGATTTTTGTAGAGTAAGCCCATATTGAGCCATGATTGAATTAGGCTAAGTAGACTAAATTTAGTTTGTGCTCAAAATTAAAGCTTAAGTCCTACATTTTATCAAGTGGGTATGGGCTCTATGTGGGTTCTGATTGTAGTGGGTCGAGCTAAAAGGACTAGAATAAATTTGGTCATCTAAAATAAGGCCTAAGCTCAATTTTTATAAACCTTTTGGGGATAAACCCAATTTGGGTCATGATTAGATTTGGCTGAAAATGCCTAAATTTAATTTGTGCTCAAAATTTAAAATCTAAATCCAATATTTCATCAGATAAATTTGGATTGAGTAGACCATTTTTGTCACCTCTAGCTCTAATGAAGACTAGATGAGTGGTGAAGATTGAATAAGATGCATAGAAGACTGGAAGGAGGTGAATGGAGGAAAGTATCAAAAGGGACGAGACAACCTCTAAAAGCTTAAAACTATAGCTAGAAAGCATTTTTTTTGGATGTTTCCAAAAAATGAGTTAAAATGATTTTAGAATTTATCTAAATTAAAAATCATTTCAACCCCCTTTTATCAAAATTAAATGAGTTATATTTTCAAATTTAAGTTTAAAAATAAAAAATTAGAAACTTACAACCATCCCAAACAAGGCTTAAAAAAGTTTAAACTTTGGATAAAAAACATAACTTTTCAAAAAAATTATAAAAGACCTAAATTTAAAAGTTCATTTTGCTTTTTCTTTTTGTTTAACCCGAGAACTCCAAACTGACAGAAACTAATCCTTTGAAGTACTTATATTTATTTTTAAGAGCTGATATTTTTTAAGGGATGCTCTTCGATATACACAAATTTGGTAATCAAATTTGTGATCACACATTTAAGAGACATGGTTATTTGCCAATTATATACCACACTTTGTTTGGTGTTCATTTTGGGCTATTATTTACATTGAACCGCCCTTGACAAGAGGTTTCAACTTCTCCTTGCTCTTGGCAATGACCAAGAACAGAACTCGATACAAAACTATCATTCCAAACATGATAGTAAGATCAACCCACTTAGAGTGACCCATTTGCACGTGCCATGTCTCAGCTAGTATTTCTGTACCACTAATGGTTTTGGAACCACCACCATCTTGATCCAAAGTTAGTAACAAGCCTTCAAATTCATTCTTGAATGATCCTTGGAAAGCATAGGTGAGGAAGGAAGCATAATATAAAGGGTATTTCCATAATGGTTTGGGGAGATCGTTTGGCAGTCGATAGAATCCACCTGTCAAAATCATGACTCCTTCAATTCCACTAGCAATGATCACTCCTGCCACAAAATTTGGGAAGACACTCCCCAAAACCAACATAAGGCTCTCAACCCACATCACAAGGGCAAATATGACAGAAGCAAAGTACACAAAGTGTTCTGGTCCTTTGTGCAGCCCAGAGAGGTGATAAACTATTGCTCCAGGAATTAGAGATATCATTACTATGTATGGAACAGGGGAGAATATGTTGCTCATGAGAAAAGCCATAATTCCATAATGTCCATTCAATCTCTCTCGTTCAAATACCTAACATAGTGAAAGGAAAAAATTTAAGTTAGAAATGAGGGCAAATTGTTACTTATTTGATTAACTATATATATAGCCTTCCCAATGCAGCCAATGGAGGGAGGGACATTTGTATCCAGAATTTTAATTACCAACGTGTTTGGAGGCAATTGTTTCAACTTTTTTTCTCAAACGATTTGGATGTGAATGACAACATTATGTTGTCTTAATTTTTTATTAATTTAATATTCTTATTTTAAATTTTAATTTTTAACTAATATATTTAAAAGTAACACACTTGACTAAATTGATTTTGATATAAAAATTATTTTTTATACAATTATGGGACAATTTGTCTGCTGGTTTTAGAGAACATTTAGGGTCACAGAGGAGAAAAAATAAGTGAGTGATAAAAATAAAAATTTAATTGAAATATATTAATAATGTAAAGACTTTTTTACATTAACACTCGATCATAGATTATCATGTAATCGATAGTTATTGTCTTTTGTAATAATTACTTTACGAATCATATTTAATTGGTTGATAATATAAAATTTTCTTATAACAATAATGAATCAAAATTAAATTCTGAAAAATTAACCAAAAAAAAATTCAGAAAATAATTACGTAAAATTAATTATTAAATGTCGAAATAATAGATCTGTTTTAATATCATGTTACTTTTTTTTTATGCTTAATATCATGTTACTTTGGATACAAAAGTTAACTGATGGAGTACAATGCAGTGAAATGAAACTTTAATTTATTGAACACAAAATTTACCTTCATTTCCTCGATTAATGGAGGGAATCCACCAATAAGTGTCACGAAAGTCAGAACTGAAATAAAAAAAGTAAGCAGCGATCCTCGTTCCTGAAGCATGCATGAGGATGTTATATTATTACTGTTCAACGTTGTGTAATTGTGCATCATAAACATTGAAGCAAATTAAACATTATTTATTCAGATAAGTGACAACACTTTTTTATTTAATCCCCCAAAATAATTTTTTTAACTTAGTTCCTAAATTTGAAATGTTTATTGATTTCATTGGTTCGTTGACTTAAGTTTAGTAACGTTATAAACTTTAAATTGTAAAGAACGTTGATTTGTAGTGTTATAAAATAATGTACATTATATGTAACTTAATATATATATAAGTCCACAAACAATTTGTTTGGCTGAATAGAAAAACGTTGTCCATATATAGTGGTTTTCATATTTTACCTGAATATGCCCGTTACTTGAACCGATTTGATAGAAGATAGAGCCCATGCTTATAGCTACTCCAATCAAGATAATTAGACGTAACCAGTAGTTTATTATGTCACGATAGATTTGCAGGGAAGATCTTTTAATAAGAACGAGGCACTGAGTGAGGAATGCAGCGTGGATCTTCTTCTTCCCTTCTGCTGCACCGGAATCCTAAACACATGCAAAGTTAATTAATTAAGATTTCATGTAAATGGTACATCGATCATATCATAGGTTATTAAGTTTGGAAAGTAGTTCTTTGTGATTAGTCTAATTAATCGAAGGAATAAATGCAATATGAAACCTACGCTTTGACTTAATATTTTTGCCATTTCCTTCTGAACGTGATTTCTAATTTCAGACGATTTATACGAATTGACAAGGATATCAGTTGCTTCTTTAGTAGTAATTCCTTCGTCAGCATCCTGAAAGAATATCAATCAAATTTCAAATTTTCAACTGCACTTTTTACTAATTATCTGGAAGAGGTAAAGTATAACATCACCTAAGTGCCCAAAGCAACCAAGTAAACACTAGCGAGGCTCAAAGTTTGCACAAGAGGTAAAGTATACCTGATTGAAATCTATGTTTATGATCCTTAAGTAATGATCGGAAGGGTTATATAGAGGTGGGCAAGGAAAACCATTTGAAGCAAAAAACTGCACCGAATGAAAAGCATCACTATATATGTATCTGATCAACAATGTTTTTTCTTTTTTCTCTTATAATTATGTGTTTCTAACCTGATTTGCATCAGAGGCAGGACCAAAATATACTGTCTCTCCTGAAGACAAAAGACAAAGGTCATGGAAAAGTTGGAAAACTTCACTGCTAGGTTGATGGATGGAAGCAACAATAGTCCTTTGAATTCCATCCCTTTGAATTAGACTTGCAATTCCACTCATAACATAATAGGAAGCTGCACTATCAAGGCCACTAGTTGGTTCATCAAGGAAGAGGAGTCTTGGGTGTGTTAGAATCTCAATGCAAATGCTAAGTCTCCTCTTTTGTCCCCCACTGAGGCCTTTACAACTCCACCCTCCAACCCTTGTGTTGATGGCATCTTGCAGACCCATTTCTCTCAGTGTAATATCTGCTCGTTCCTTCTTCTCTGCTATAGACATGGTGTTTGGAAATTGGAGCTGAGCTGAGTAGTATAAAGTTTCTCCAGCTGTTAAACATGACAGCATAGCATCATCTTGTGTTACATAGCCCTGCAGATTTCATGTGATGTAAGAGGGGGTTTAATAATAAAAAAATGATTTTTGGACAAACAAAAACCTATTTGACACTTAGCAAGAAATAAACTAAAGAGAAAAGTATAAATATGATAGCCATGACACCCATGACTATATAGTGTGAAAAAATTATTCTTGGACACCCATGACACCTATGAGAGGAAGACAAAGAAGGGAGCAATATATGTATGATATATAATATGATGTAGTAGGAAGAGAAAGATGGAGATAAATGATAAATGTTAATTATGTGTGTAAAATTGTGGGTGTATCATTACTTGTTGGTGTGATAAGAAGAGAAAAATAAAGAAAAATGACAAGTGTTAATTAGGTGTTCGAAAAATTGGAGTGTTCAAAACTCATTTCTCTTGGGGTATATGTTTGTTTAGCTAGATTTTGAAGAGAAAGAAGTGGGAGAGAGAATGAAAGTTTTTTTTTTGGTGAACCCGGGTATCCTTCGGCCGACAGCCAATGACTAATCTCTCGAGGTACTGAGATCCATTTAAGGGGTTGATCTCTTAACAAATGTTTTTCTATACGCACTGACCAGGGATAGAACCCCTAACCATATGCTTAAGGGACAAGGTTATTTACCAACCATGCCACACTATGTTGGTAATGAACGTTTTGGTTATTTGGGAAATGAGAGAAGTGGGGGAAGAGAGAAAAGTTTGGTGAGACCCGCACAAAAAAACTCTCATGAAGTGAAGAGATTATATATATGGGAAAAGTGGAAAAAAAATTGGAGCCCATTAAAAAACTAAAATGACTTATCTACCATTTTATTTTGGATTATGTAAATATGTTTAGGGACAAATATGTCATTACAACACACACTCACTTTTTTTTTCTCTTCTACTTCTTTCCTAGGGATGACAAAGTGTACCCGGACCCTACGGGTACCCGCAAAAATATCCGCAAGCTGGTTGGGTAAATACCCGCTTATTGGGGCTGGGGCCGGGGCCGGGTATTTACCCGCAATTTTTTGCGGGTGCGGGTACGGGTACGGGTACTATAGTACCCGCCCCGCCCCGCACCTACTATATATATATAATTAAAATACCTTAAATAAATAATTATGTTATATATATACTTTTCTGTAAAAAAAATAATTTTATATTTTCCATAAACTAACATTAATAGTAAAAGATTTATGTTATAATTTACAATAATGTTATATTTTATATTTTTAATATTATGTGTGGATGTTTTTAATGTTAAGTTTGAATTATTTAAGCGTGAATTTTCAATTTATTTGTAATAATATATTTAATTAATATTTTTATAGCTTAAATGCAATTTTGGTTAATCTATTTTGCACAATCCACAATTTTGGTCTCCCTATTTTAAAATAGAGGCATTTAGTCTCCCAATTTTGTAAAATATGTAATTTTGGTCTTTCCATCAATTGAAAGCGTTGACTGTTAAGAGATTAACGTTAATCTTAACGTGGTCCAAATTTAGTGACGTGACACGAGATTATTTATTTAGTTTTTAATTATTTTAAATACTGAATAGAATAATTGATGAAAAATATATTTTAAGAAAAGGTAATATCATTTATTTGACTACGACGTGTCATGTACTTCAACAATGTAGAACTAGTTTAAAATAAATGATTAAGACTTGTGATTTCTATTTTAGGACTCACGACTACCCTAACAATTAAAATTGACGTGACATGTGCTTTAGTGACGTAGATAAACAAATATTATTACTCAGTATTTAAAATAATTAAAAAATAAATAAATAATCTCGTTTACATCACTATATTTGGGTCACGTCAAGGTCAACGTTAATCTTTTAACTGTCAATGCTTTCAATTTGATGAAATGACCAAAATTATGAATTTTACAAAATTAGGGGACTAAATGTCTCTATAGAGGGACCAAGATTGCTGATTGTGCAAAATAGGAGGACAAAATGTCTCTATTTTAAAATAGGATGACTAAAATTACGGATTGTGCAAAATAGGGAGACCAAAATTACATTTAAACCTATTTTTTATTGATTTATTAAATTCATACATAAGTAAAGTGCGGGTAGTTGGTGCGGGTATGGGTATATAGGTACCCAGCGGGTACGGGGATGAGGATTAAAGTTGCTACCCGCGCAGGTATGGGGCCGGGTACGGGTATTTTTTTTAAACGCGGGTATGGGGACGGGTACTATAGGACCCTACTCATTGCCATCCCTATAATCTTTCCTACTCCACTTCTTTCTTCCCAAAATCTTCCATCATCCTAACAAAGCATTAATAAAACTCCTTTTTGGCAATTAGTCTTTCGTTTACTAAAAACAAGCATGCTAGTTATTTTCAGGACATATATATGTAGCTTTTTGAGAATGTTATCTTACTGATGTTCCATAAGCCAGTTCTTGTTTGTGTCCATTAATTAGAATCTTCCCTGTTTGCTTGATGTTTGATCTCAATCTTCCTGCAACATTGTTTGAATTAATCATATCATAATTTTTATACGATAACATGCTTGTCATGCTTCAGCTTCATTGAAAAGTTAGTGGTTATGAATTCTGATACATAAAGGAAATGCTCAATAATAATAAGCTAGTTAAATTTGTCACCTGCTAAAGCATCAAGAAGTGTGGACTTGCCACAGCCAGAAGGACCCATTATTGCCAAGAGCTTCCCTGGCTTGGCATAACCAGTTAGACCCTTAAGAATTGGTTTCCTACCATTCCTTCCATTGGGAACAGTGACCCTCAAATCCTCCCATGTCAGGAAGATACCCTCCTCCTTTGTCTTAGTTCTTGTGTTTCTCTCTTTGGATTTGATGATGGCTTCTTCCTCAATTGTGGTAACAAACTCCAGGTTGGACTGCATAATCATTGGACTATTATTGGGGGATTCATAGTAAGTTGGCATTACATTGAATTGGTGAATGAAGAAGGAAATTCATGATCTCTATCAATATGCTTTTGATTGCGTATATATCAAAAGGTAGGGTTTTTTGGACTTTGGCTTCCTTGAACTATTGTATCAAAACTGTTGTGTTACAGAGAATCAAAACATGTTTTTAAGTGCAAGAACGCGTGACACAACACATTTAAAACTTAACAATATTGCATCTATTTTTAAATCCTCAAATCATTTAACTCGAGATTCAGCTTGCTTGAAGTACGGACCAATATGCTAGAAAAGCTGGAATAAAGAAGTGTAGTGGGATTAAACATTTGATTTGAAAGTGTGGGAAGAGAACATTTTAATTTGAAGGCTTAATTAAGTAAAGAGAGAATCGTCAATGATATATATTTTTAGAATTTTGTAAACAAGTTTCGCTAATAGCATTTCTATAAAATATAAAAACTTCCTTATGAAAGTGGAACTACATATATAGGAAGGTCAACGTTGTCTGTGCTTGAATGCGCTAAGATATAAGCCAGCTGAAATCACGAAATCTGCCGCTGTATAACTTGTAAATTAAATCTCTAACGAACCAAAATTTAGTTGTGAAGCACTTTTAAGTATATATGCGGCAATCACTATTGGAGAAGAAAAAGAAATTATATCTGCAGAAGGATCTGTCGAAAATCTTTTTGTAACGAAAAGAATATTTTTGCTTCGTTTGAAAAGAATATTAAAGTATATATATGAGAACTATTAATTACATTGGCGACACGATCTTATTTTTAACTAGTCCCTAATTCCTCGTTTTGATTTTAAAATGAAAAAAAGAAAAGAAAGGCATTCTATATCTTTATCAAATTATCAGTCTCACGAGGATCGTATTATATTTTTTGTATGGCAGAGGATCATATTATATTGTAATTATTTGGTGTCACAAAGACATTAAATGTAGCACTATTTTAAAACAAAATATTATCAATTTTGTTTGTCGTATCCATTTTAAAATTATTACTCATTCTAAAACAATTATCCATTTTAAACACTAACTATCCATTTTAAAACACAATCTCGGTTTAAACTATTTTAAAACAAAATTCTATACATTTTACGAGGATAAGATTATGCAGTATGAAATATTTGTTTGTTGTATTTGTAACATCTACCTTCATTAGCAATTCAACATACATGTATATATTTAAATTAGGCTTTGTTAATCCATAGGATTGACGTAGTGGTATAAGCCCCCACTGCGTTCATATGTTGGAGAATGATTAATTTAGCGGGTTATTCCCTCTGTGTGCAAAATTTTCTTGGGCTAGTGGCAGCCATGCACGCGAACGAGATTAGTCTCTGATACAGTGGGTTGAAGGACATGTGGTCTCTGACCTAAGACAAAAAAAAAAAAGGCTTTATTGCACTTAGGATGACAATGGGGCGAGGCAGGCACGGGTAGTAACTACCCACTTCGCTGAGTAAATATCCATCCTGTGCATGCTCCATACCCATGCAAGTACGAGTTAAGTGGATATTTGCGAATTTTTTCGATACACGCAGATATCTGCGGGTATCCATAAATATTTACTGAAAAATAAAAAATAATTAAAAATATTTTAAAATGTAATTTAACTACAATTTTATTTATTCTAATAGTTTTTTCAACAATTTTTTATAGGCTAATAATATTATTAATGTATTCGTGAAATCAACACAAGTTCCGCCAATTAGGTTTGCAATTAACAAGGGAAGCAATGCAAAATTATTCCCCAAATTCATGTACCCCTGCTAACATTTACTAAACAAAATGAATTCCATATAGTCCCCCTACTAACATTTGCTATTACATGAAACCCTCGAGACGGGTACCTTATACCCGTCCCCGCCCTGTTTATTAACGGGTAACAAGTATATATATCTATTTAAATTATCTATGGGCCGGTACCCAATTAAATATCCATTTGCTATCCGTTACGAATACCCACGGATGTCTGCGGGTAGGGATATCTTTGCCATCCTTAATTGCACTTTTTGTCTCAAAAGTTTGACTTTCTTGCGAATTTTGTCCCTAATTAATTTTTTTTCGTGAATTTTACTTCCAAAGTTTCAAAAAGTGGCCTATAAAAAAGTTTCAAAAAGTGATGAATATTGACCTTCCATCAATTATGCGTTAAATCTGTTAGTTGATCGTTGACATTACAACATTGATCGCTAATGTGACAATGTTGACCACTGCTATGACACTTTGATTCTGACATGGTAATGCACGTAGCATTGACATGGTTGATGACGTGGGCATGATGTGAAATTGATGTGATGGCATGTCATTAGGAAACAAAATGTGCAATATTGCAAAAATATGAGGGCAAAATGTGTAATATTGTGAAAATGTGGGGGCAAAATGTGTAATATTATAAAAATACAGAGACAAAATACGAGAAAAATAATAAATGATAAAAATGACATTTGTTGTCTTTGAACCTCCTTGAACACCATTCTAACCTACAAACACTACATTCTCACAGTTTAAATTATTTAGTGTAAATTCAAAATATGTTTTAGGTTTAAATATTTTGTTAGTCCTTGCAATTTAGTATTTTTTTTTTTTTACTTTTTGTCCTTGCAAATTATGTTTTGTTTTTTCGTCCTTAAAGCGGTTTAAATAGTGCTTTTTTTAATGTTCAAAGCGCTATCTAAACCACTTTAAGGACGAAAACAAAATAAACATAATTTGTAAGGACTAAAACGAAAAAAATTTGCAAGGACGAAAAGCAAAAAAGTCTAAATTGCAAGGACTAAAAAGATATTTAAGCCAATATTTTATATATTAAAAAATATTTATTTGTTATAAATTTTAATTATATAAAAATATAGATAATTAGTAGAATAAATAATATATACACTATCAATGTAAAGATTTCTTACATTGTTATTTAATCACAATCTGTCATGCATAATATAAGATAATGGTTTAATTATTCTGTAGGTCCCTATACTTTTACCAAATTTTCAATTAGGTCCCTGATTTTTTTTTCTTTTAATTGGGTCCCTGAACTTTTATTTATTTTTCAATTGGGTCCTCGAACTTTTATTTATTTTTTAATTGGGTCCTCCCGTCTAATTGTTGTTATGAAAAATTAACCACAGACACTTAATTGAGGTGCAGACAGTGGACTAGTGCTTCTAGAGTGTGTTGTAAGCACAACTAAGTTAATTATGAGAGATTTCTACAAAGTTTCAATTTTTGCAGGTCAATTCAACCCAGGTATTCTTTCACAATTATTTGGCTCTGCAAAAGGTTGGAAACTTTGTAGAATACTCTCACAATTGACTTAGTTATGCTTATAACACACTCCAGAAGTACCAGTTCATTGTTTGCACCTCTAATTAGGTGTTTGTAGTTAATTTTTCATAACGACAATTAGACGGGGGACCCAATTGAAAAAAAAGTTCAGGGACCTAATTAAAAGAAAAAAAGTTCAAGGACCTAATTGAAATTTGGTAAAAGTATGGGGACCTACAGATTAAATTAACATAAGATAATTGACTTTTACAATAAATTACTTAAAAATCATGTCAATTCTATTTGATTGAAAATGTAAAAACTATTATACTGACAGTATATACTCATTAAACTCTATCAAATAATACAAATGGTCCAATGGGAGCAAGAATTTCCAGGAACATTTGGACTATTTCATTTCTGAGCAAAATAGCCATTTTCAAGTAGTGTTCGATCGATTACATATTAATCAATATTCGATTGATTGGTTTGAGGTTATTGACAAAAAAGATTTGTCTAAGTCACTTTGTTTCTTTTTGTCCAAGTTACTTCTTTTTTTGCCCAAGTTTCTTCTCTTTTTGCCCAAGTTTCTTCTCTTTTTGTCTAACTCACTTCCTTCTTTTTTCTTTGTGAGTTTTAGGGGTATCCCCATTCATAGGTCCGAGATCCACATCTATGAATTGAAAGGTCCGAATGATCCACCTTGTAATCAATTATTAGAATCAATAGGTTCTAATGACCAAGATACTTCCCAAAAATCGAAATTCTTGATCAATGGAGGAACAATATCACCATTTTTGTTCAATAAGATACCAAAGTGGATGATTGACTCATTCCATACTAGAAAGAATCGCATGAAATCTTTTGATAACACAGATTCCTATTTCTCAATGATATCCCACGATACAGACAATGGTGACCAACTTTTATCGAGAGTTGTATACAGATGATGGTGTGTATTATCCCTTTACGGTTGCTAATGCTTTTCCTTGTTGGAAGATGATTGGTTATACGAGTTAAAAAGAGTTCCTTCTAATCCTGAAATCTTCCAGATTATCAAGAATATGGGAAGTTTAGAAGCTCCCAGGCCAGACGGATTTCATGCAATCTTTTTCCAGAATCATTGGAGAGAGGTGGGAAGAAGAAATGTTTATGACCTTATTCAAAATATTTTTCATGAACCTCAGAGAGTGAAGGAAGTGAATAAGACTTTTATTACACTTATTCCAAAGATAGATGAGGTAAGCCTTGTTAAAGATTTTAGGCCTATTAGTTTATGCAATGTGGTGTACAAAGCTACAACTCGCCTTATTTCTCAAAGAATAAGACATGTTTTGAGTAAACTGGTTGGGCCTTTTCAATCTAGTTTTGTTCCCAATCGTCAAAGTGGGGATAATATCATTGTGGCATGATAAACCCCATTTTGACCCTTATTTTATGGGGTTTCTCGCACCATTTGATCCTTAATTTGCATAATCTTTGATTGATCTTAGCTGATATATGGTGCTTTGGTGCAGGGTGAGCCTTAACTCAGGAAGAGAAGAAAAAGGGGGTTGAAAAAGAGGAAATCTGCATCTCTGACAAGTAAGCATGCCCCTATGCACGACCCCATGCATGAGGCATACTAAACAGCTCACGCTCCGTAACTTGTGCATGAACCCATGCATAGGGCATGCTAAAAAGCTCGTCCTTCATAACTTGTGCACGACCCTATGCACAGGGCATGCTGAACAGCTCGCGCTCTGTAACTTATGCACTTAAGCACGGGGTCGTGCATACCCTGCGATAGTTGAAGTCTTTAAATAAACTAGGTCTTTTTGTTTTACACACCTTTTCTTTTACATTCAGTTTTTATACCTTCTTAAGAGTACTTTGGGAGTCTTTGAGGGAATTACAGGATAGGAAGAATAGAAGTTCATCATGGGGATTGATTCTTATAACGATTCTCTCTCTCTAATGTCTCTTTTGTTCTCTGTTTTGGTTTTATGCTTTCCTATGCCCATGGCTAGCTAAATCCTTAAGCTAGGGTTGTGATGTAGGACCTATCTGTGAACCCTGATTCCTCTATTTTCAATAAAAGTTCTCATTTGTTTTATCAATTAAATTGTTGCGCTGTTCTTCTCTTTAATCAGGATTGATCACCCTGAAACCTAAATTGATTAATTATTATGATCAAACTGTTAATTAATTGACTTGCGTAGCGATTGAATTCTAGGGATTTGCATGAATCAACTATTCCCGGAATTTCCAATCCGATTAACATTTGTTAATTAACCCCTTTGTGCTAAATCTTCTTTCTAAATCAGTCTTTGATGAACAAAAAAGGATTGATTAGAAAGGAGAGGATTTTCAAAACATAATCCAATTCTGTTTATTATTTTAAGAGGTATGATTGGTAATTGCATAAGCAAATGATACTTTAATTGGAATAGGGAATTAGGGGGAACACGAAACAGTCCGAAATCACGACCCTAGGTCCTTTAATCTTTTAGAACTCCTTTCTAATTTACGTTTACTCTTTCCTTCTAATATTCTCTCATACACAGTTGCAACTCAAACACTTCTTTTTTCTTATCTTTTACAAATTTGTTATTTAGGAACCACAATCAATCTCTAGGGTACAATATCTGGACTTAGGTCCACTGTTACTACTGCGTAGTGTACGCTTACCCTTAAGCGGTACACATTTTACACATCATGGCACAAGAAGTTTTTCACTCTGAGGAAAAGGGGGGAAACGGGCTGGATGTCAATTAAAATTTGTAACAATCCGTCGCCGCTACATAATAACTCAAAACTAACAAAGCAGAAGACTTATTATAATTTATTTCAAACTCTTCAATTAATTTATTTATGAAAATACTTGTGAACTTTTTGCGTTTCGAAAGCCAAAAGCTAAAACTCTCAACAAAGAGATGATACACCATATGTAATAAAATCAATCGAATAAAACCATGTGCCTCACGACACTCCAACATGATGTCATAAGATACATGTGAACACCTATTTTTGTCCATCTCTTTTTATTTTATTTATTATTATTATTATTATTATTATTATTATTATTATTATTATTATTATTATTATTATGAGGTATATTCTCTCTGAGGTTATATTAAAAAAAAAGAAAAAAGAAAAAAGAAAAAAGAAAAAGAAAAAGAAAAAGGTGAAATGAAAATAAAAAAAATAAGGTCCAAGATATTTTACAAGAAAGAATAAATAATACAATACAAAAAAATTAAAAATAAAAATAAATAACTTTTTAAGAAACAGGCTAGAGGACAAAACGCAAGTTTCAGGAATGCTTTGGTTTTGCTCCTCAGCCTCGGGTGTATCAGAGAGCTAAAGCTCAATTTGCACGCTTTGACCTTTGTTGCACCTATCTGTGCACTACCTGAACACCAAAAGGGAAGGGTAGATGATGGTAGCATAAAGCATAGTCCTGTAAATGTGATCTTCCTGCATATCTTCCCTGAACCAAATCAAATAAACCAAGCAGATGAGACAAAATAAACCAAGAAAAGGAAACCTGGATTCTGAGTATTAAAAAATTTGAATTTCATTAACACTAGAAGAGGAGGTTCACGGGAGTGGTTTTACAGTGTGACCTTGGTGCCTATAAATTAAGAGGATACATACCAGAGGGGATCCTCTTTTTAAAACGGATACAAAAAAAAAACACATACTCTGGTTCAAAAGCCTCAAGTCAAGATTCCCAGCCTTCATACGGGGAGAGCTCTGGGACATTAAGCTTGAAGACTTGAACAGGATAGGTAATATCTGCATTTCTTCACCCTTCTCAGATCTTGATTCATTGGTGGTAACTGTGATGTAAATAACTATGCTTTTTTATTTTATTTTATTTATTTTTGTATCTTTCCTTCCTTGTAATGTATCAGTGTTTGGATGTAATGCTTTGCTCCTTTTACTATTGATTTAATCCCTGTTATAGTCATACAAAAAGAAACCAGTGGAAACCAAAATAAAAAGAAATAAACAATAACACAGCCACAGACCCACCATCACAGGACCTAAGCCATTTGTCCCCAAATCCCAAATCCAAGAGTCCCTCACTAAAACCTACAATAAGATCTGACCCAGGCAAAGACACAGAGTATTAGAGAGATTAAGCCACAAGAGGTCACTGCATGATCCCCTCCACCGCCATCAAAATCGAATCAGAACCCACATAGAGACCATTAAAGCCTCGTACCTTCATCGAGCCATAAACATACTCCAATCTCATCCAGTCTGATCATCAGGGAGTCGTTCCTCGCTGTTTAAGCCCTCCGCGAACTTTTTCCCCAAAAACACTTCGTCACCACCACCAAACCCATGCCCTGAATCTCACCATCACGAAGCCGGGATCACACCATCGCGGCACCTGCGCATGAGTCTTGAACCTTTCTATGTTTTCCTTTTCTAACAGTGTTGTTCCTAATCTTTTATTTCGGGATAATAAAAGGTCTCGTGATGCTGCTTCCGTGTCAAATTGTGTGCATTTGCTTGGACCAGAGTAATAAAACGTAGATATGTTAGTTTAGATTTTTAATCCAGGATTAAGTCCAATAAATGAAAAGCAAGGACACAAAAATGAAAAAGGAATAAGAGGTTCAGGTAGATGGATCCTTGAAGCACCAGCATTTCTTCTTCTCTTTTTTTGAATAATTTGTCTTTTTTATTTGATATGATTACGTCAGTTTAATGTTTAAATATTTTATTTATATGTCTTGGTTGAAATATTAGGTAGTGTACGAGAACGAGTTACTAGTTTTAAGCAAAGTTTTATTTGATAATTATACCTATGTAATGATCCGTATTCATCACTTATTAATATTTAATGGTTTTCTTAAGTCACTTTCTTTTCTTTTATTAAATCAATTTTTGCATTAATTACGTAATCAAGATAATTGTTAAAAGGTTTAGTAATAATCACTTTGGATGTACTTCTAATTTGATTATTGTAAAAGCCATTAAAAGTTAATGATAGTCACTTTAGATGTACTTCTAATTTGGTTATTATGAAATTTTTTAAGTTAAGATCAAGATAAATAATTTAAAAGGTTTAGTGATAATCACTTTGGATGTACTTCTAATTTGATTATTACAAAAGCCATTAAAAGTTAATGATAACCACTACTTTAGATGTACTTCTAATTTGGTTATCATGAAAACTTTTAAGTTAAGAATTAAAATAAGAGTTTTACAATGGCCACCTTAGATGCACTTCTGATTTGGTTATTGTAGAAATCATTAAAAGTTAAATGATAATCACTTTGGATGTACTTCTAATTTGGTTATCATGAAATCTTTTTATAAAAAATAATAAATAAAAATAGATAAAAATATCCAACACACAAATATTTTCTACAAAGAACTACGTGACTCTGAATTCTCCATTGCACTTGGAGATACGTTGGAGCAGGAGCCCACTTCTGTTGATCTAAAAGGATAAAAAAAATATAAATTAAAAACTTAAAAAATACAATAATAATCATCTCTTTTCATAATAATAAACTTCTCTTTTAAATAATAAAAATTTTCATGCTAATAACAATAAATAAAATATCCAAAAATATTTTCATTTTATTTTTGAGGGGTAAAATAAATAAGTTTAAAGTTATTAAAATATGCACATTTAATTAGAGGTAACCGTCTTAGGATGGACGTCGTAGGGTGCTAACACCTTTCCTATGCATAATTGACTCCCAAGCCCAAATTTGGTTTCTAAGACCATTTTCTTTTTAAACGGGTTTTTCCGTAGTTTTCCTTAATAAAATATGGTGGCGACTCCTCTGTTTTTACCCTTATTTTTTATTGTCCCGCTGCGACCCTGGTTGCGAGAATACAATATCAGAACAACTCAACATGCAATACTATACATATATATACAACTCTTAGAAAGATATATATCCTAAACACCTAAGCTGGTCCACATTATACCAAAGAAAACATAACAACAAGAAGTTAAAGGGAAAAACACGTCTTCACCTCTGTGCAAGCCCATCTGCGATGCTTCCAAAGGAAAGATTCACCTCCTAGCCACTTGCTCCCACGAACATGAAGTTCGAGATCATCATAGTCACAACCACATGTGCCACAACGCAAGGGTAAGCTTACCAAAGATAGACATACTTAAAATAATTTAAAACCTCAACAAATAACAATTATATAAGTTCTATCATCTTTAAATCATGACATTTGAAGGTAAATAAAATAATAACATTTATTTCACATAAACAGGGCATCTCATGTTCAATCATCATGAATCAAAATCAAGAATCAACATCATGCATCAACCATCAAACATCATCATCATGAGTCTATCAATCATCATCATCATATACACCAATCGTAACACCAAAGACAAACTATACTCCATGGAGATTTACACCACATGAGCGATTAACCTAAGTACATCCCTTAACATAGTCGCCTATCTGACCATTCGGGGAGACCCAGATTAATCATGTGGAGGAAGTGTGATTTTTTCGAAAATAGATGAGTGTGGGTAATGCAGTGTTATCAGACCTGACTTGGACTGGCCTGGTCGACCCGTTGACCTGGGAGCCAGACACCCAACCGGTCCGAGCCACCAATTGGATTGGCCATGCAACAGACCCGGTGTGACCCGGTTTGACTCGGTGGGTTTAGAGATTGAACCGGTGACTCGACAACCCGGTTGACTTGGTGGGTCATGCAGTTTTTTATTTTTTTTATTTTTTTTTATTTTTTTTATACAGGAGAACAACAACACTCATATGAGAAAATTCCATTTATATCTTACACTTATGTTATTTATAAATTTGCTTACTTTTTTTTTACCAAGCATAATCGTATCTTAGGATTTGAGATGATAAAGCTATTGTCACTTCCAATTTGGCTTTTTCTCCTTGGTTTATATTGTCATCTACAAGTAAAACTTGTAGTTATCTTATCTCATCCAATATACTTACTGGTTTGAAAAATATTATTTTTTATCAGAGCAATAATGGGATGAATGAAAAAATTGTATTGTCTAAATAAAATAGGTTTACACACACACACACACACACACACACACACACACACACACACACACACACACACACACATATATATATATATATATATATATATATTAGATTATGTCTGTCGGTGTACAACAATGATAGTTTTAATAAACAGATGATAATGATATATTTTAAATTATAACTTAAGGTTGTGTATGTTGAATTATGAAAAAAATATGTTGCTCAAGATTCTTAAACAAGTTCATAACTATGCTTCTAAATATGTTGAATTTTGTTAAACTTTAAATCTTTAAGGGTATAAGTTTATAAGCTATCTTTTCTGCACCAACAAAAAGTGTACAAGTTTACAGGTTATGAAATTATTAGAATTTTTTAATATAGACCGGGTTATACGGGTCCACTAGTGACTCACCAAGTCGACCCGTGACTCAGTGATCTAGTATCCTAACCAAGTTGATGTCCGGTTCGAGTCTGATAACATTGGGGTAATGGCTTACCTCAGTAAAGCTTGCACATACCTTAAACTTTATAGGGATTCGCCCACCCATCTATTTTATAGGCCCATTCAGCGTTAGCCACCACGAAAATCTCCAGCACTAGATTGAGGGCCGACCAAGCACCCTCAACTTACGTGCCTACTCACAAACAACAACAACTAAACTTGAATTGCTTGAGGTTTGAGATATGACACCTCCGTACCCACCATTTCACTCATGGTCTGTCTCAAGGAACCAAGTTTCACCACCAACAACAATCCATCTCATATACACTAAAAGAGTCAACTAATTAAACCTTTTGAAAAATTAATTTTCGTCACTCCGATACGCCATTCGAAGTTAAAAACATAGGGGTGGGTACTCGGGAAGATATCCAACCAAGCGAGACCCCCAGGTTGCTTTATTGGATCAGAGTCTTAGAGTGGAACTCACCTTCCCAAAGTAGCCATTTTTCTATAAAATCTTTCCAAAAAGAACATAACTAACTCTTTTTAAATACATAGGGACAGTTCCAACACCAAACTCACATTCATATCATCATCTCATCAAGGGTATGATATTCTCAACAACAAATAATATTCTCCACAATAAATATAAGCATCTCAATCAACAATATGACAATCTCAACAATAACTAGTCATTTCTCATCTTTACAGGTAAATAGAAACTTGAAAACAAAGGGTGCATCAACTCAACTTTCTTTCAAAGCCATACAACATAAATAATCATTTCCAAGCTCTCAAACATTCATTAACTACACTCCAAGGCACTATCAAGTCATTGCATTCACCAACATTACTAAAAATATAACACTTCTTTTTCCTGACAGATGGCGCTTAGCACAAAATATTCCCGCGCTTAGCTTGAAATTTCATGCTTAGCACATAAATTCCTCATGCTTCGCATATAAATCCACTAGAAAAAGAAATCGCACTTAGCATAGAAATATTTCGCGCTTAGCGCAGAGGGTCTAGAGACTCATCTTCTTTTAGAAAAAGTTTGCACTTAGCACAAAAAATTTCATGCTTAGCACGGAGGGTCCAAAGACTTCTCTTCTCTCAAAAAAGCTTGTGCTTAGCACAAAAAATTTCATGCTTAGCACGGAGGGTCCAAAGACTCCTCTTCTCTCAAAAAAGCTTGTGCTTAGCACAAAAAATTTTTGCGCTTAGCACAAAAAATTTTTGCGCTTAGCACAAAAACCTGACAACAACGAATTCTTGCAATTGTTCTGCATAACTTGGGATTTTCACTACCCCAAATCGACCCAAAGATCAACTACACAAACAAAGAGGTCTAAGATTAATTCCCTACATGTTTTTAATCAACTGTAACACATAATTTCGTAATCCTAACATAAAATCATTGAATCCTCATTCAATCACAAATACTCAAATCCCTAATTTTCAAGGACATGAAAAGGGGCAAGAAGCAAAGCTTCCCTTACCTTGGGATTTTGCAAAGCAACCAACAAGAGGAGATTATAGAAATTGTAGCTGATACTACTAGCCCTTCTTCTACCATTAATGCATCTCACCAACCAAAAGGAATGAGCCACCATGGTAACCCCCAAAAGAAAGGTTATTAGAGAAAGGATAGAGAGTGGGGAAAGGTAGAGAATAGGGAACCACCAATGGAAAAGGGGATAAACCCACTCACCTAGCTTAGGAGCTCCATAAAACATGAAGAGAAACTGGAGAGTGTGAGAGATGAAGAGAGAAATTGAGATAGAGCTCTAAGGGTGACTCCACTTCAAGGAGAAGAAAATGAGAAGGAATAAAGGTTTTGGCTCTTTTGTGACAAAAGGGTGTTGGGTCTTGGTTCATGGGCCTAGCCCAAGCCTTTAACTAACCCTTCTACTAATAACCCTTTTAAACTAAACAAACCATCTCATAACTCAATTAATTAAAAATTTCCACATAATTAATTTAATTACATCTTGCTATTTAATTAAAAACACTTTACTCATGCATTCAAGAAAATCACAGTGTTACAAAATTGACTTGCAGAAAGCCTATGATAGGCTAAAGTGGGGTTTTATCACAAATACCTTGCACGATATTGGCGTGCCGGATAATACTGTGAATCTTATTTCGAGCTATATTTCTACTGCATCTATGAGGGTTCTTTGGAATGGTGAAGCTCTAGAGGAATTTAACCTGGTTAGAGGCATTCGTCAAGGTGACCCCATCTCACCCTATCTATTTGTGTTATGTATAGAATGCCTGTTCCAAATGATATCTATAGCTGTGGATCAAGGAGTGTGGTGTCCTATTTGCCTAAGTAGGAGAGGCACCTCTATTTCTCATTTAGCTTTCACGAATGGTCTCACATTGTTTGTAGAAGCTTCTATTGATCAGGTGCATTCTGTTCAAAATACCCTAAATCTTTTTTGTAGGAGTTTGGGTCAAAAGATTAGTTTGGAGAAATCTCGTATTTATTTCTCCAAAAATGTTGGAAGACAGTGCAACTAAGAGATTAGATGGGTATTCAACGGACAGAAGACCTTGGGAAGTATTTGGGTGTCCCTATTTTCCACAAAAGACCTTCTAAGAGGACATTTCAATTCATTATGGATAAAGTTTATCAGAGGCTAAGTGCTTGGAAAGCCAAAACTTTATCTTTTTCTGGCAGAGTCACAATAGCAAAATTAGTGTTGCAAGCTTTGCCTACTTATGTCATGCAGTCTACTTTCTTGCCTAAAGCTGTGTGTGATGACATAGATAAAGCCTGTGAATAAGTGACGATAAGTGGGGTTTAAAGTTTTTTTTTTATTTTTTTTTATAGAGTTTTTAATAATTCATCACTTGGGTCAAAACGAAAAATCTACTGTGAATAAGTGAGGATTATTTGCATAGATTATAAAATGAGGTTAGAATGATATTCACTTTAAAACAACTAACATACATAGAGAAAGAAAAAATAAAAAAATATAAGTAGCCTCCAACTATTGGTATTAATCATCACAACAGTATTCATTAAACGAATGTAATAACTTACTGCTAATATTCTTAACCTATTTAAATGAGACATTTGAATTTTGGTCATAGAAAAAAAGAAAAAAGAAAAATAAATACACAACCATATGAGGAAAATAAATTAAAAGAAAAACCATAGGGGGGGGGGGGGGGGTAAACTTTTCTCACCTTTATGTTTAATTAGGGGAAATTTTTTAAAAATATTATCAAGATGTACTGCCTGTGCGTTGCACGGGTCCCAGTTGGTAGTAAATTAGATTTTCAAGATTTTTTAAAATGATAATTAAATTTATGTTCAATGTAACATATAAAGTGGAAAATTAAAGACACCCAAAATCAATTTAAGCAAAGTATATTTAAAAATACTTCAATTCAAAATGATGAATAATGTCTCACTTTCTCATTTTGCATATCTCTTTACTTTATATAAATATTTAAATTTTATTAATGACTTTGTTTACTATTATCTTTAAAAATGATAGTCAAAGATTAAAACTACTATTTTTATTAAATAGCTAAATTTAATATTTTACCAATATATCCTTAATTATTATTATTATTATTATTATTATTATTATTATTATTATTATTATTATTATTATTATTATTGTCAATAAATGTTTTTTAACAAAAAAGATTTATCAAATTAAATAAACTGTTAGCATTATTCTTGATATAAAACATAAGGAAAAAAAAGACATTATAGTAATGCTCTCATTTAGTAGTCAAGAAATTAAATTCCATTTTTGGAGTCATATTTTCAAGATTTATATTCAATATTATGCATTAAATACTTCTAATAAGTTGAAAATAAAATAGCTTTAATTAATTAGAAATAATAAAGAAATTGTTAATAAGCTGATTGAGTAAAAAAATAAATGGAAAATGTTAAAAAAATTAATAAATTTATGTCCTTCTAATATAATATTTTATCATTAATTAATTCTTTAAGAAATAAAATTTAGTTTAAAATAACCTTTTTCATGATAATAAAACTTAAACGAGCTCTCTTTATGAAAATTATTTTGGTCGTAGTAAAGCAAATTAAAATATAAATAATAAAATATTAGAAGAGTTATTTTTAAAATTTTAGCAAATATTTTTATTAATAAAAAATTATTTAGTTCTAATTTATTTCGTGTATTGTTTTCATTTTAGTGTTTGTCTGTATTCTTTTCCCTATGATCTTGAAATGAAATAAATAATTATTCTGTATACTGCATGAGTATATTTATAAAATATGAAAATATAAGTTGAGACAAAATTATTGATATTTGTTTTTTTTTTCGAACTTTATTGTATATAATTACATTTGGGATAATTTATGTCTTGTATAATGTATTTATTTAAATTTATTTCTATTTTTAAAAAAAATTATATTATATTATAAAATATCCCATGTATCGCTTGGGTATTTATCAACTATGTTCTTAAAAATAATTTTGAATTATAAAAATGCTATTAATTGTGATAAAAATTAAAGTATAAATAAAAATATTTTATTTTTATTTTAAAAAATCTAAAAATTATATGAATTAATTAAAAATTAATTACAATTGTGCCATGCATTACTTTTTTTTTATTTAATTTTTTATATTTTTATTTCACTATTATCTTTAAATCAAACTATCAAGTATCGTGTGTAATTTTTTTGTCTAGATCACAAGTATCTTCCGCGGGAGACAATCATTTTCGAGTCTTGTAGGACCACTATCGACGACAAACTCTCCCTCCAAGTATTTAACGTAGTTGTATACTCAATATTTGAACTTAAAACTACTGGTTAAGTTGGAACATATCCTTGGGTATTTTTCTTGAATAGAAAAATTAAATCACAAAATCGTATGACTAAAATTTAGATGCTAAAAATATATAGTTGTTCTAAAAATTCTTTAATGTTTTCAAAATATTATAATTTTTTATCATATGATATTCAAATCTATAATCACATGAAATTTGTATTAATAAATACCTTGAATTTCAAATTAAAAAACAAATTAATTAGGCCATTAACCTTTTGCCTGAATTTGGGTTTTGAAGTTTTTTAGCTCGATTAATAGATCATCGCTAGAGCCTAACCACAAAATATACAATGGGCAAAGGAGTGTTGTTTGCATAGATTCCAAAATGAGGCTAGAATGATATTCATTTAAAAAACAATTAGCATACCTTGACCAAAAAAGAAAATACAAAAACACAAATAGCTTGCATGTATTTCTATTCTAAAATCACAATGGTATTCATTAAAAAAAAAAAAAAAAAACTTACTACTATGAGCGTCCTTAACCTTTTTAAATGAGACATTTGAATTTTGGTCATTGAAAAAAGGAAAAAGAGCAATGCATAAAACCATAGAAGGAGAAAGATTAAAAGGATAACCATAAAAAAATAAGAAAAAAAAATTAAATTACTTTTATTAACTTTATGTTTAATAAGAAAATAAAAAATAAGTAAAAAAATATTATCAAGTTGAATGTACCACCAACGCGTTGCAAGGGTCCATACTAGTAATAAAATAAAATTTTAAGATTTTTTAAATGATAAATTTATTTTGAATTTTAACTTGGAGTAAAAAAAGTGTAAAGTGAAAAATTAAAGACATATCCAAAGTCAATTTAAGCATGTTATATTTAAAAACGCTTCAGTTCAATCTAACAACGGAATATGTCACATTTTCTCATTTTATATAAATATTTAAATTTTATTAATACTTTTGTTGACTATTATGTTTAAAAATAATAGTCAAAGAATAGAAATTATTATTTTTCATTAAAAACAATATATTTAATATTTTACAAATACATCATTATCATTATTTTCAATAATTGTTCTTTAATAAAAACATTTATCAAATACAATAATCTATTAATGAAATTCTTGATATGAAATAGAAGGAAAATGCATTTGACTAATGCTCTCAATTAATACTCAAGATTCTAAATTCCTCTTTGGGTGTCATATATTTGTTAAGATTTCTGTTTAATATTATGCATTAAATTAATTAAATATAAAATACATTTAATAAATTAAAAGCAATAAAGAATTTTCCAAAAAGTTGATTGAGTAAAAACTTAAATGAAAAATGTTAAAAAAAATTAATTAATTTATGTCTTTCTAATAAAATATAAAAACATTTTATTATTATCTCTTTAATTAATCTTCATAGATCCCAAGCAAAATATTACCTACTTTCCTGCGAGTATTATTTAAATTATTTATTATAATTAAAATATAATTTATTTAATCAAAACAATTTTTTTTTGTAAATTCTGAATTTTAAATAAAATATATTTTATATAATAAAATATTTATTTATTATAAATTTTAGTTCAATAAAAATAAATAATTGTTTTATGCAAGCCACAAGCCAAAATTCTATTTTTTTTTAAAATTTGATTACAATTATTCGTACTTATGAGCTTTCCAGTGTGTTAATTTATTAATAATATGAAATGTTTGTAGTTGACAAATATTTAATGCTTAAAGCTTAGAAAAATAAAAATTTAAAATCTTTAACATATAATATTTTTTTATATTTAATGTTTTTTTTTTCAGAGTCAAACTATTTTTTGTTTTGAAAGTTTTCCCAGTCAAACTATATTAATTTGATAAACTAATTTGTTGAAAGAGTGAGAGAAATTCCCAGTCAAAATTATTTTTCCTTTTCAAGCGTTGAAAGATAAATTTGTAAATTCTCAATAACAGAATGGATGACATCTACAAACACCCACCCCTTGTGCCTATTTAATAACCACTTTCAAACTCTATTCTGCACATATTCACACACATTGTCTCTGATATCCTAGGCACTGTTTTTTCTTTCTGCTTGCCTTTCCCTTGTTTCACGTTCCAACTTTTTGCCATGGAGTTCAAATATCGTGATGACAAAAATCGAAGGGCTCCATCACCAATGCCGCGACCTCCTTCCACAATGGCCTATGTTTCTGGATGCCCATTACAAGGTAACGCTTGCTTTTCTTCACGTTCATTTCAAGAGACCCGTTTGTTTATTTTGTTGTTTATAAAAATAAACATTTTCTAACATTAGTTCATTCCTACGGTGTAAGTTTGCACCAGGTGGCTTTCCTGGCTTCGTTCCGGTGCCCAGTGTTTTCCCAACACCGGTGCCCGTCAATGCCAACGAAGCGTTGCAGCAAGAGTTGGAGGAAGAGAATATACTACGGAAGTTGGAAAGGGAGGAAATCAGGAGAGAGATTATCGCCAACGAGATAGCATTAGCACGGCGGCGAGAGATGGAGGAGGAAGTCAAGAGGGAAATGGCGTTGGAGAGAGCGTTGGTTATGCCGATGCAGAGACAAGAGGGAATCTCAATTTCGATTCCTTTTAATCCAAGAATGAGCCGGGACTGCCGGGCTAATAACAATAACATATTTCGTGGGCCACAATTCCAGTTGCCCAACACTAATGCACATACTTGTAGGGATCAAGTGATCTTATTGGTTAGTGTTAGTGTTAGAGTCATGTTTAATTTATCCTTCTTTTATTGTCTTTATCTTTCTTTTTAATTCTGTTTATTTTTCTGCTTCTTCTTTAATGAAAAGGTTTTTCTCTTTTTGTATATCCCATTACAGGCTAAGCCAAATGCTGATCATTATGATGCAAAGCGCAAAGCTCCTGCAGTTGATGACAGTGAGCATTGTTCATTTAGTTTGCAGAAGAAACCCAAGCAGGGATGGAGTTGCGTGTTATGTGATATTACTACCACAAGTGAAAAGGGGTTGAGTGACCATCTTCACGGAAAAAAACATAAGGCTAAAGAAGCATCATTGGGAAGTCAAAAGATGGGTAAGGACATCAAATCATTATTATCATTAAAGAAAAGTAAAAAGTGTGTGAAATCTAATCCATTTGTTATTACATTGAATTCAGGGTTGGATTCAAGACCTATCGAAAAACACTTCAACAGTGGTGGAGCTTTAGATAAAAGTTTGAAGGGGCAAAAATAATTAAGATTATAATATTTATGACTATTATCATGGGACGCCCCATTTTGGTGTAATTTTCTTGTTGGACATTATTATCTTTAATTTTATTAAGGGCTATTATCATGGGACACCCCATTCCAAACTGTATGTGTAATTATTAAAAATATTCTTAAAAATAAAATTTAATTGTATAAAAACTAAAGTATAAGAAACAATATTTGATTTTCTTGTTTTGAAAATTCTACAAATTAATTGAATTAACGGAAAATATTTTAATGACAATTTTGTAACGCATTATTTTTCTTTTTAAATTTGGTTATGTTTTTATTTCACTTTAATATTTAAACCAAATTACCAAGTATAGCGTTTATTATTTGGGTATTTTTCTTGAATAAAAAAAATTAAATCAGAAAATTCTATGAGTAAAAGTTAGTTGGTAAAAATATATAAATTTTTTAAGAACTCCTTCATTTTTTTAGAGAATTATTAATTTATGAACATACGATACACACAAATATAAAATTACATGCAGTTCGTATCAATAAATGCATTGAATTTTAAACAAAAGCTAAATTAGTTAGGCAATCAATACTATGCTTGAACTTGGGTTTTAAGGTTTTTTTTCTTCTTTAGATTTTTTAACATTTCATCACTTGGGTCAAAACGCAAAATACACTGTGAATAAGTGGGAATTATTTGCATAGATTACAAAATGAGACTAGAATGATATTCACTTAAAAACAACTAACATACCTAGAGAAAGAAAAAAAAAATACAAAAATATAACTAGCCTCCAACTATTGGTATTAATCACCACAATGGTATTCATTAAACTAATGTAGTAACTTACTGCTAATATTCTTAATCTATTTAAATGAGACATTTGAATTTTGGTCATAGAAAAAGAGAAAAAAGAAAATTAAATACAACCACATGAGGAAAATAAATTAAAAGGAAAACCATAAAGGGGGGAGGGGGAGTAAACTACTTTTCTCACCTTTATGTTTAATTAGAGAAAAAAAAAAGTAAAAAATATTATCAAGTTGAATGTATGGCGTGTGCGTCGCATGGTCCACTTGGCAGTAAAATAGATTTTCAAGATTTTTTACAATGATAAATTTATGTTCAATATAACCTATTTAAAGTAAAAAAAAATATAAAGAAAAATTAAAGACATATCCAAAGTCAATTTAAGCAAGGTATATTTAAAAATACTTTAATTAAATCTAATGATGAATAAAGTCTCACTTTCTCATTCTGGATATCTCTTTACTTTATATAAATATTTAAATTTTATTAATGACTTTGTTTACTATTATCTTTAAAAATGATAGTCAAAGATTAAAATTATTATTTTTATTAAATTGTTAAATTTAAATATTTACCAATATATCCTTAATTATTATTATTATCATTAATAAATGTTGTTTAACAAAAAAGATTTATAAAAAAAAGATTTATAAAAAAAATAAACTGTTAACATTATTCTTGATATTAAACATACGGGGAAAAAAAGGACATTATGGTAATGCCCTCATTTTGTAGTCAAGAATTTAAATTCCGTTTTTGGAGTCATATTTTCAAGATTTATATTCAAGATTATGCATTAAATACTTCTAATTAATTGAAAATAAAATACCGTTAATTAATTAGAAATAATAAAGATATTGTTAATGAGTTGATTGAGTAAAAAAATAAATGGAAAATGTTAAGTTTTTTTAATTAATTTATGTCCTTCTAATAAAATATTTTATTATTAATTCTTTAAGAAATAAAATTTTTCATGACAATAAAACTTAAAACGAGCACTATTTATGAAAATTATTTTGGTGGTAATAAAGCAAATTAAAATATAAATAATAAAGTATTAGAAAAATTATTTTTAAAAGTTTAGCAAATATTTTTATTATTTGAAAAATATTTAGTTCTAATTTATTTCAGTATTGTTTTATTTTAGTGTTTGTCTTCATTCTATTCCCTATGATCTTGAAATGAAATTAAGAAATATTATGTATAGTGCATGAGAATATTTATAAAATATGAAAAAATAATTGAGACAAAAAAATTGATATTAGTTTTTTTTCCAAACTTTATTGTGTATAATTACATTTGGGATAATTTATGTAATGTATTTATTTAAAGTTACTTCTATTTTTTGAAAAAAATTAGATTATATTATAAAATATCTCATGTATTGCATGGGTGTTTATCAACTATGTTCTTAAAAATAATTTTGAATTATAAAAATGATACTAATTGTGATAAAAATTAAAGTATAAATAAAAATATTTGATTTTTATTTAAAAAAATCTAAAAATTATATGAATTAATTAAAAAATTAATTACAATTGTGTCATGCATTACTTTTCTTTTTAATTTTTTCTATTTTTATTTGACTATTATCTTTAAATCTAGCTATCAAGTATCATTTGTAATTTTTTTTGTCTAGATCACAAGTTTCTTCCGTGGGAGGCAATCATGCCTGAGTCTTATAGGACAACTATCAACAACAAACTCTCACCCCAAGTATTCAACGCAGTTGTATACTTAAGACTTGAACTTAAAACTACTGGTTAGGTTGGAACATCCCATTGATCGTGTGTATTATTTGGGTATTTTTCTTGAATAGAAAAATTAAATTAGAAACTCCTATGAGTAAAATTTAGATGCTAAAAATATATAGTTGTTTCAACAATTCTTTAATGTTTTCAAAATATTATAATTTTTTATCATATGACATTCAAATCTATAATCACGTGAAACTTGTATTAATAAATCCTTGAATTTCAAATAAAAAAAACAAATTAATTAGGCCATTAACCTTTTGCTTGAATTTGGGTTTTGAAGTTTTTTAGTTTGATTAATAGGTCATCACTAGAGCCAAACCACAAAATATACAATGGACAATTGAACATTGTTTGCATAGATTCCAAAATGAGGCTAGAATAATATTTGTAACACTATGGTTTTTTCATAATGCATGTATGATAAGTGCTTGATTTAAAATACAAGAGAAATTAAGATTAATTTTGTGTTTTAAATAATTTAAGTAATAAAATATGTGAGTGATTTATGAGTTTGTTTTGGGTTTGTATTGGTACCCTTTGTGGTCGGATCCTAGTAAGAATAGAGTGACAAATGAGAGGTTCATCTCAGCCACATTTTCGCTTAGGCAAGGATGTCCAATTGCTTAAGCTAGGTGGGTCGCTTAAGCAAGTATTAGTGTTTGTTTATGTGAGAATGTGTAGAAATGTGATGGATCCCTGGTGGTATTCTCACCTAAGTGAGAATGAGCGTCGCTTAAGCGAGAATAGTCGTGGACAAATAAGGCATATAAAGAGGAAACTTCATTCTTTCCCCTCATTTTTCTCTTCCTTCTTCTCTCCTTCTTTCCTTTTCTTTTTCCTCCCATGGATTCCTTTTGAGCTATGACCTGAACCCTTCATGGCCAGTTGATTCCTTTCTCTTTTTGAGCTTGGTTGAGTTTCCATGGAAGGTGAACTCTCTTCCTCCTCTCCTTTCTTTCCTTTGGCTTGACCCATGATGGGTTTTGATGTAGAGACCCTCATAAATGTTGCTTTTGGTTTGTATTCCATGTATATGGTGGGATGGTGTTATTGATTGGAGGAAAACCACTTGAGTTGAGCTCGAGATCCCTCTTTCCATCTTCTTTTCCAAAAACCTAGCTTAAATACGTTTTTATGGTAAAGGAAGCTTTTTATGGAAAGGGAAGCTGATCCTTTGAATTATGATGTGTTTTGTTGTTTTAAATTGTTGTTTTCTGACTTTGAATCCTATGAACTGAATTTATACTTTGATATTAGAGTTTTGGAACCCTTGGGAAGCCATGAAAGGGCTTTATTTTGCATTTTCGTAGTTGCAGAGATCCCTAGCTTAAGCGAGCCAGTTTTGGGCGCTTAAGCTAGGGAGCAAATTTGAAAATTCGAACCTGCTAGCACCGCTTAAGTGGGCTGTATTAGGCGCTTAAGCACGCCTCCTTTTTTGGCACATAATGTTCCTATGCTAGCTTAAGCCGCTAGTTATGGCCAAGCTTAAGCTAGCTATGTTAGGTGCAATGTCGGAAATCCATGACTTCCCAAGGGTGATCAAAATGACGTCTTGGTTAATTGTATGAATAATTAGAAAGCGTTTAAAGCTATTTTAAGTTAATATCATGTGATTAGCTTTGTCTTATGAGCTTTTATTTAAATGAGTAAAGTTGATTTATGATGGTATCATGTGATTCACTTTTGAAATGAAGGTTATTCCCTTTGTTTGAGATGTTGTTATGAAGAAGGTGATTTTAGATGAATCGTGATTCCTATAATATGATTTATCATTGGTATGTTGTATGTGCACAATTGTTGTTGCATATGAGTAAGCACGTAAGTTGATGGTGCTTAGTAGACTCTCAACCTAGTGCTTGGGTTTAAAGGGAATGGGCTTATAGAATAGATGAATGGACGAATCCCTATAGATGTAAGGCCTTGCAAGCCTTACAAAGGTGAGCTATTACTCACACTTGTCTATTTTTGATACAACCACACTTTTCTCGTAAGGTCAGCCCAAGGGACTCTCCGAATGGTCAGAGAGTGAGACTATGGTAAGGGATAAGGCTTATGGGGGACCACTCATATGGTGTCGAAACTCCATGGAGTAGAATCAATGTTTGATGATTGAAGTTGCCTAGTGGCTTCTGGTATATCAGTTGTGATGATAGCTTGTGATGATTGAGTTTAGTTCACTTCTGAAGATAGCTTTGAGTTAATGGCCTCCCTCCTACACTTTAGGGTTTAACTTGAGTAGGGTTGGTCTTGAACTTGAATCACCTTTTCCCCTTGAGCTCCATGATTCCAAGCTAGCATATACATAAAGTGTTATGTTTGGAGGAAAGTGGGGTGAATGTGTGTGGTTATGTCTTGGCTAATAAGAGACAAGAAGAAAAATGCTATTGGAGTGGGTTGCCATGAGAAAGTTGAGAGAAGGGAGAGGGTTTCACCTTTGTGTGAGTTTTCTAAGATGAATAGAGTTGAGGGGGTGGGTTCGGTCTCACTATTTAACAACAAACAAAAGGACAATTTGTAACACCCTGATTTTTATTATGTCTATTTTCTTTTTTATTAATAATTTAATATTGAGAAATCATGACAAAATATTGAAACATTGATTCACACTATTGTGATCAAGATTTCATGTTCTACTTAATCTTGAATTTTAATAATTATTTCGGACCAAAGTCCGGGTAACTATTAAAACAACGATTAAATACATAATTGTTTGTCTCTATGGCAAACATGAGGAAAAGTCTCAAATGATTACAAAATAATTATTTAAGCTTAGAATCATGTTTTATAGGTCTAAATACGGTTAGGATAATTTCTCAGAAAATTTAGAACTTTTTGAGAAATTTTACAAAACGCTCTAGATAGTCTGCTGATGAGTCAGCTAGTATAGAAAAAATATTAAAACTTGGTGAAACTGACAAAGTCAATTCATTTTTGAGTTAAATACATAAAAATATATTTTTCATAAAAAATTGAGAATTTATTAAGCTAAAATGAATTTAATATGAATTTTGACTAAAAAATACTTAAATAAATATTAAAAATTTGAAATTAATTATAAAAATTAATTTTAATTCATGATAATTAATAATAAATTCAATTTAAGTCTCTTAAAAATTTTCAACTCAAGATAAATTTATTTGATCAAAAGTTAGAAATTACGCATATAAACTTATATCGGTAATGTCTATAAACTATCGGGTATCAGTAGTGTGATCCAAATAAAATTTTTATGTGGACCAGGCTTTTTGCAAGCCCAATCCATCAGCTTCCATCTCTCACACACACAACATGTGCCATTCTTGTAATTCAACCATTTTAAGAAGGTTAAAAGTGTAAAAAATGGCCTAGACTTTTCCTATTTATAGCTACCCATTGAACAACTCTCCTCTCATTCACTGTTCTCACTTGCCCAATGCCCAATTCTTCTATTCAGCACTCTTCACTTTCTCTCTCCCAGCACTCTCATTTTTTTCTCTCTCTTAAATGACACTCTCTTTCTCTCAGCCCTCTCTTCGGTTCTCTCTCTTTCTCTTGTCTTCTTCCTCACAAAACAAACCCAAAACTCCATTGTTGAGTTCCAAAGCTTCCACCTTTCTTCTTTGCAAGCACCACTGAGGCTACAAGCTCGGAGCTCTTGCCTTCCTCTCCTCTCCTTGGTGAATCCGAACCCACTTCCTTGGTAAGGGGGGAGTGAGGCCTTGATTCCTTTGTTGTTTCATGTTATATTTGTTATTTTGGGTTGTATTTCTTCTATTTCCTTGTATTTTTCTTTGATTCATGTTGTATTCCTTTTCCTTTTCAGCTTTTTGATGTATATTTCTTGTTCCTCTGTATCTTTTCTTGTATATTCTTAACCCTTGTTCATTTCCTTGTAAAAATTTCATTTTTATTATGTTTATGGACTGTTTGGTGTCTGTTGTAAAAGTTCCTCTTTTAGAGGAGACTATGTTCAATTTTTGTTGTGATTTTAAGTTCTAATCTCTCAAATTTATTCCACTGATGTGTTGATTTGGATTTATACCTTAAAATTTTGATTTCTCTTCTCTTTTAACCCAAATAAGCTACGGCTTTGGCACCCAAAAAGAAAGGGATTTTGTTTTCAATTTGTAAGTCCAATCAATTAAAATAAATTGGTTAAGATGATGAAAATCCTCATTCAAATAATTGAATCATGGTTAGGATATGAATATTTCAAATAAAATTTTAGTTTTCAACTCCCTGTGTGTGTGTACGATGGTGTTGAGGGGATAAGGGAGAATGATGTTTCATTTTTCTTATACTTGTTTCAAAGTGTTAACAAGGGATTTTGAAGGCTAATACCTTAAAAAGATTTAACTTCTGTGTATTGAACAGAAAAGGAAACGTTTTTATTTTTATTATTATTTTCTTTTCACTAACATTAAAATTGAATTTTATAACTTGAAGATAAAAACAGATTTGGAATTTCTTTGCCCTTAAGTAGTCACGGCCTACTGACCCATTTTGCAAAGCTGTGATGTTTTAAAATTGTTCAGTTATTTTCTTACCTCTAAGATTTTATAAGAAATCTTTTTAAACACTTGATTCTTTCTTTATTTATAGTCCCAGGTTTAGAGTGAATAAAAGGAGAAAATCTTGAAAACAATTTGGCTATTTCTTTCCTTTTGTTCCAGGATCAGCGTGAAATAAAGGAAAAAATTGCCAACCTTGATAATTTATTTTAACACTAAATTCCGGTACCTAGAAATAAGTTTTAAAAACCAAATTTGATCTTGGTTTTCTGCATATGTCAGTTCTCGGGTTTGGCAGGAAATAAAAATACAACGAGTCAAAATTTATGTTAACAAAGTAAGTATTTAAGCCTACCACTTAGGAATAAAACTTTAGAATTTATACTTGATTTTTTTCTGCCTTGGTTGGTTAAGAAAAGAAAAAAATTGTTATTTGTTATTAATAAATTTTAAACACTTAATTATATTTTTTTGTAATTAAGATGGATAAAACTCTTAAGTCAATTTTCTTTACAAACATCTCACGTTTTCATAAGTAGGAAAATGACACTTTTAGAAATTAAGAAAGAAGTTAGAATCTTTGTTTTCTTTCCTAATTAGCCACGGGTTGGAAAAGAAATAGGTGAGATCAAATATTAAATATTTATTTTAATAATTAGAAAAATGACCATATAATTATGTGTTATTACTTTTAGTAATTTTAAAGAAAAAGAAGACAATCACAAAACTAGTTTTTCTTTAAAAATAAATTAAGTTTAAAATTTATAGAATAAAATTTGGAGTATGCTCTGTGGTTGCAGTTTTAGCTGATATTCCACATTAGAAAAAAGGATTTTCTTACTATTAGTTTATAAACTTAATCTATGGAAAGTATGCTCTGTGATTGCAGTCTAATCTGATCTTCCAAATCAGAAAGGAATTTCCCAATATTAAAAATCTATTTATGTTTGTACAATAAATATTTTATAACAAGTTAGAAAGTTATTTCTTTTTAACTATTTAAGTAAGGAATTAGGCAAAGGAAAAGATAAAACGAATAAATTTAACTTTAGATGTTTTTAATAAGAATTTAATAGAAGAAGAGAATTAGTTAAATATTAGCTAATTGTTAAATTAATGATTAGCGACATTAAAAATTAAGTATCTAATGTCTTGCTTAATTACTTTGTGATATTACATAAATCTTTATATTAGATGCTTAATGTGTGATAAGAGGCTTTGATGTGGTGAAGTACATATGTGATATTATTGATTACTTAATCATGTGATAAGATGCGTTATGGCAATGTTATTTATCTGTCTATAAGACAGAAGTGTTGTTACTTTGTACTGGTGCTCGATGATTGAGACTAGTGATGTTAGATGTGACACAGTGAATGGTGATGCACTGTTTGATCGTATACTGGTTATACTGTTGATCTGTCTTAGGGACAAAGATGTATCTCCTTATGTTGGTACTCAGTAGTTGAGGCCAAATGATGATGAGTAAAGTGAATTGTGAGTACTCTAGTGTGAGTACTATTAAGAGAGGAACATGCAGCGGCATGTTGCCTATAGTGGAAGACACAGCCTGGTAAGCTGAGGAATGAAAGGCAGGGACTTACTGACGGAAGTCTAGGAGGTACGGTGTCGAGTGATGAAGTAACTAAAGGGCCAGGGGGAGCACCCTGTGTCGGGAACTTCATCTGACCAAGCTTGGCAACCCTAACAACTGCTCAGCATTCTATTGATTGGCGTGAGAGTACGCTTGAGTTATATAAGACTGTGGATGTCCTGAATTGAGATAATTTGAGTTCATCTATGGAAGATGAAAGTTTTTGCCATAGGTTGAGGTGTATGTACTCCTAATCACTTCCAATCGGGGAGTATGGATCCATACTGCTTCTAGAGGATTGAGTTGTTAAGAGCTTGAGAGGTTATGACTAGAAAAACATTAGGTCCCCCGCTATTATATAATTATTTAACTGACGGTAGTTACTACCGTTAGTTAGAATCAGGTCTCACTCCTCTGCTTTTCTTTTCTTTGTATGTACTTGTTGGATGGATACGCGAAGATGATGACAATTCCTAGCGACCAAGTCTCTTCGCGTGTGCAGATGGTTCAGAGGTTGCAGAGGACAATGCGAGGATGCCAACTTTGAAGGCCAGTTTTATTATTAAGGGTAGAATTCAAGTACTGCCCTGACTAGGATAATTAATGTATGGGTTAGGACTAGCTAGTACATGATTCTTCTCTACTTGTTAAATTATGTATTTATTCTTGTATTATGTTATACGTCACTTTTATAAATTCATTGTTTTAATAAGCTTTATAAACGTTTCTTTTAATCACAAAAGAATTTACCCTCAATTTTATAATAACTAAAAAAAAATTTAGTGTGGTTTATGTCTAATGAAATGGGGTGTTACACAATTCAACCCATTTAAGTAAATAGTGACAATTACACCCTTACTTAAGATTAATTAAGCAGAGGTAAAAGGATAATAATCTCTCCACAATTTTTGAATATGATAATTTTAATAAAAAAAGGGGATGAATAAGATAAGTAATTTCTATTAGTTGTAATTTAAAATTTTGAAACAAAAACAATAATGTTCAAAATAAATTGAACATTTAAAATTTTAATTTTTAAGGCTATCAAAAAAGAAATAAGGAATTTCATAACGGGTATAAATTTTGAGGATGTTACAACATAACTCAGTTTTCTAATATGGTAAATCGATTACGAACTTGATTACAATTGAAAGAGTGTATTTTCTTTTTGTCTTTTATTTCTATTTCTAAATTGAATTTTAATATATTTTTTTTAAAAAGAACTGTTAATAATTAAAAAGAAACCTTATATATCAAAATTTAAATTGTTCATAACAAATTTAAAATATAATTTATATATTTAAAAATATTTATTTAATATAAATTTTAATAATAGATACTAAAATGCTAATTATACATGTATGTGCAAGTCCACCATATAGTTTATATACCTGCAACGGCCAGGAAAAATAATTAGCTACAATTACAATGAAGCTCTTGGTCTGTTGACGAGAACATATTGAACACAACATATTCATTGTACATTAGTTGTGGCCAAGTGTCTTATTGATCTCTTTCAATTGCAAAACCAAATTGGTGTAGTTATTGTAAGAAGATCCACCAAGTGATGTGACTGCCTCGGCCTTGTGCTTCCACTCCAATGCCCTCTGCCTCATTTCTTTCCCTTTCTCTCCCCTCATTAGTTCCCTCACAAGCCTTTCAACCTGCTCTCTATTAACATCACTCCCAATTTCAACTCCAATTCCCCATTTGTTGCAGGCATAAAAGCAATTGGTTTGTTGCTCAGCAAAGAAAGGCCAACACGCCATTGGCACTCCCTCACAAACACTTTCCAACGTGGAGTTCCACCCACAATGAGTTAAAAACCCTCCAATTGATGGATGCCCTAGCACTTTCTCTTGTGGACACCATTCCAATACCAAGCCCCTCTCATTAGTTTCTCTCACAAATTCATCATTAGATATGACCTCAGCTCCACAATCCACAAGATTAGGCCTAATGACCCACAAGAAATGGCACTTGCTATTAGCCAATCCCCAAGCAAACTCTCTCAATTGATTAGCAGTCATAATTACTAAGCTCCCAAAATTCACATAAACCACAGATCCTTTGTCTCTTTTATCCAGCCATTCCATGCACTTAACATCTTCCTTCCACAAATTCATATCAATGGTCTCCAATTGATTATTTGAATTTGAAAACTGTTTGAGGAGCATTTGTAGTGGACCAATGGCGTACAACTGGGGGTATTTGGTTCTAATTGCATCCAAAACCTCTGCCTCTAAATCTTCAAAGGTATTGAGGATGACCCCTTTGGCTTTGATAGCAGTGTTCACCGACACTTTGTTGTAATTGAACATTGTATCAGAAGAATTAGTAGTCCTAAAGAAGGTGGGAAGGTCTTTTAGTCTAACACCTCTCATTGCTGGTATCCAATCAACTTCAGTTTCAAGATATCCATCAGAGAGATTCTTCTCATCTAAAATTAAACAATTTGAATTAAAAAAAAAAGAAGGAAAGCTTGGATGTGGACTAAAATATTTATAGACACAGACACAGCGTTTGACGCGATATGATCCAACACGTGTACATTAGTTTTATGAAAGAATTAAAATATAGTGATGTGGACTAAAATATATATATATATATTTATAAATATAAAAAATAAATGCATCTACTTGTGATTACGTAACCCATCTCATCATGAATAATAAATAGATATTTTAAAATTTAATTTTGTCTAAATTAATTTTTAAATTTTATCTTTTTTATAAATAAATACCATAAACTTAATTTTATTTTTATTGATCATTAAACTTTATTTATTTATTTTACAAATAGACACATTGAACTTTAATCTCAATTCAATTGATCATTAAATTTATCCATTTTATAAATATCTCTTTTATCAAGTTGGAGTTAAAATACTAACCGAAAAAAAACAAAATTATTTATTTCTAAAATGTCAACCCTTTTTCTTTTGATTTTGGTACAATTCATTTTTTTTTCATATATTAAATTATAAAAATTATGAATTTAGAAGAAATAAAAAGAAAAAATAATAAATAACAATAAAAAATTTTATTTGATTTTTTTAATTCTAAATTTTATTATGTTTTAATTTTGAAAATGTTATTTATAAAAATAAAATTAATAAATAACTGAGATTTAAAATAAATAAACGTTTGAGATTTCTTCTTCTGTTAATAATTCAATTTTGAATTAATATAAGGGAAAATTTATAAAAATCTTAAGGATTAATTAAGATGAAATTGAAATTTAGGTGTGTACATATAAAAATAGGTAAAATTTAAATATTAATTGAGATGAAATTAAAGTTTAAGATATTAATATATTTATTTGTACAAAATGTAAAGTTTAAAAATCAATTAAGATTTTTTTATGAATTATGGATCAATTTTATATTTATAGAAATGATAAAATTTATAATAGTTGAATATTTTCTTACATTTTAAATTTATATATAAATTAATGTATAACTAGTTAACAACAATATCAAAATTAGACTCAATAAATGAAGTTAATATAAGAGAAGCAAGTTAATGAAACTTTGCCAAAAATTCGAGGATGAGTATCAGGTACGCAACAATTTTGGAGTATCCAAATATCACACGCATCTCATGATCTCAGAAATACAGTAATTAAGTTTTAGGATAAAATATGTGTTTGATGCATCATTTTATCTAAATTTCTGTTTTTAGTCCCTCATAATTTTTGTGTGTGTTTTTAGTCCCTTAAAAATTATTTTTTTTTGTTTTTAGTCTCTGACATTAATTTTAACTATTAAGTGATGTCTGATGAACATAATTTGTGCTTGAAAATTTTTGTTTAAGTTTCTAGCAGTTTTTAACTACTGCAAATTTTCTGACAAACTAAATCTGTCAGAAATGTTAAAAAAATAATAAAAATAATAAAAATATCGAACATCAGATTATCTGAAATCACAAGAAATGTTATAAAAGTAAACATTTTTTACCGCTAAAAAATTTGTAGCGGTTAAAAGTCACTAGAAACTTAATTAGAAAATTTTCACACACACAGTTTATGTCTGTCATGTCATCACTTAATAGTTGAAATTAACGCCAGGAATTAGAAATAGAACAAAACAATTTATAAAAGACTAAAAAGGGAATAGAACAATTTATGAGGGACTAAAAACAGTAAAAAAATTTATGAGGGACTAAAATAAGAAATCATGATAAAATGAGGGACCAAAAACATATTTTATCCTAAATTTTAATATTGCAAGAGTCAACGTTGAGATAAGGATGCTACCTTTCATTGGAAAATAGCCTCTTTTCTCAAGCTCTTCAAAGTTAAGATAGCCAAGCATGCCGCAGCCACTAGGGGTGAAAAGCATGAACTCAGGGATGTTGAATTCTTGGGCAACTTTTAAAGTAAATCCCATGACACCATCAGAACTATGCAAGTAACTGGGGGCACATCATCTGCTGAAGAAACAAGCTTTGCTATGAGGTCTCTGAACGAACACAACCCCTCAACAGGCATTTTTATGCACAAGTCTGGAAGGTCTAGTATTCCTCGTTGATTTTCTCGAGGCAATCCATCAGATATGGTCTCAAACCTGAAATCTTGAAGACCCTTTAGGGTGTTTGAGCCATTAGACTTGACCAAGAGATCAAAGTTGAATTGTGTGTGGACAAAGGTGATGTAGAAGCCACTGAGATGGAGAAGTTTTGCTAGTTTTAGCATGGGGTTTATGTGGCCTTGTGCTGGAAGAGGAACACACACCACATGGGGCCTTAGTGCATTGTTCATTTCACCGTTCATGGCTTCAATTGGATCATGATTAGTGTAATTTATAGATTTATTATTTTAAATATCGTTTTATATACACAATCTTATATTATTATACATTTTACTATAGTTTTTTTTTTTTTTTACATTAATATTCTTATTCTGTTTCCTAACTTTAGTGTGAGGTGATCTGTAGCAAGAACCATTTATTCAATTTCTTTTAGCTGAGAAGAGAGGTCCCATTGGATTTAAATTATGAACAACGTAAAAAAGGACAAATCAATAAATACAAATAACTTGTTAGAAAATGCAGGCAATTAATTAATTAATAACAAATAGGTGAATATGAGGTGAAGGCCGGCTCAAAAGTCAATACCCTAATTTTTAAGGCAAATGCTAACAAGTGGCATAAGGACACTGGTTAAGAAAGTAAAAAGAGAAAAATTTCTATTGGGATGTATAAAAATACGTTTTCTTATGATTTTTAAATGCACTTCCATATATTTTTCAATAATTTTTTTTAATTTTTAACTAGTGCCTTTAGGATATTGATTAGCAAGACCCAATTTTTAATATTCCATCCTTTCCGCTTTATATGACGTTTTAGTAAAAAAAAAAACAATTGTTCCAAATTAGTTGTCGTTTTGGAAAATCAATGAAGCGTTAAATATTTTTTCCCATGGAATATCCTTAGTGGGAGTAATTGTTATTGTGTAATAAACGAGAAAAAATCTAATTAATTAGAGAGATAAATGGTATATTAGAAAGTTACATAATATATTTTTTATTTTCTCTTTCCTCTTAAAATGTATACTTAAATGAATGTTAATTAAATAATCATTTTTTTTTATAAAATTCAATTTGTTGTTTTTGCGTGTTTTTAAAAATATATAATTTAATAACTTTGTCTTATTTTCCCATTGGTGAAAGACAAAACCTAATGTTAATAATTTTTTATAGAATTTAATTTAAATGCACTAATAATGTAAGAAGTTTTTATAGTGTTATCTAATAACAAATTGTCATGTATAATAAGTTGACTTTTATAAAAATGATCTAAAAAGGTATATCTATCATAATTTCTTATTAGTTGATCGATATTATAAAATTTTTTACATTGACAATACATAAAAATTAGTTGGAGACCCTCACTATAAATAGCTGAACATAATGCAAGCAAATATCATTCAAGCCCAAAATTAAGTCATCAAATGTGACTTATTATGTGGTGGTGATCATCCCACTGGTCATTGTGAGACAAAATCATGAGCAAATAAGTTATATGGAGAACTTTAATAGGCCAAGAGGTAGGACATATTCTGATAATTATAACTACAGTTGGAGAAGTTATCCTAACCTTTTTTGGAAGCAAGACGCACCCCAATTAAATACAAGCTCAACCACCAACTCCACCAATAGGTAATCATGTCAAGTTAGAGAGACTATCCTAAATAAATTCATTCAATTTACACAATTAAGTTTTAAAAATCATGAAACATCCATTAAGAACTTGGAAAATCCAATAGGACAATTCAAGGTCAACCACTAACTCCACCAAAGATAACCATGTCAATTTAGAGACTACCCTACATAAATCCATTCAATTTACAAAAATCAAGTTAATTTTTTTTCTTTTTTAGTAAATATTCATGAATATTCATAGATAACAATGAATTAATATTGATAAAATTTGTGAATATTCACTCAATAGATATCCACACTAGTATAAGTGAGCACAAAACAAATTTTCATTTGGCAGGACAGGTAGCGGGAGGTTACTTCTTGTGCCCGCCTCGCTCTGTTTCCATCCTTATTAGTAAGGTTAAAGAAGCCCTATATTGGTAACCCATGTGTTAGCTCCACAACTGTAATATGATTTGAAATGGTCAAATTAAGTTGGCTACTGTTGAAGTAGATTGGGATTTCCTTTTTTCATTAGTTAGAATTTAAGAACTTTTAAAATTTTCAATTTGGTAGGTTAGTAAAAAAGTAGGTAAAATTAATCATAAATAGAAATTTCTATAAGGAATAATAAATAAAAATGAAGACAATTAGAAACTTAAAAACAAAAAATAAGAGACCAAAAACTCTATAGGCAAAATAATATCATTAAAAGATGAAAAAGACCATAGCATAAGATTTGTTTGCGGTCAAAAAACAGTTTTTTTTACATAGGTACCAACCCAAAAAACAGAACCTGCAGTCCTATACAAAATGTTAGGAAGAAAATCAAATAACAGCACCCAAAGAACTCCAACAACTTCTTCAGATAACAAGCAATGTTGTTCCTATTTTACCGACCATAGCACCCACCCAAAGACTCTGTCACCTCACTAATTAATCTATTGTAATTTTTTTTATTGATTACCTATTGTAATTAATGTGTATTGTTGTTGTGACCTTTAGACCTTCTTGATGTTATTTCTTGTGCCTCTTCTAGCGCTTGTTCATTTGTGACTTGCACATTGTTTGTCGGTTCATCAATTGTTTGTTCATCCCGGGGAGAAAGTTTAGGTGAAGAAGAATCACTACGAGTCTCTATAATATCCACCTTTCGTTATTTGTCACTCCTGCTGAACTAGATTGTTGTGCATCGAAGGGAATTAAAACACCGTGGAGATTTTCACCAATGGGTCACGAGCAAACCACACAAGTGAACCTAACACCACCTTCAACCCAAAATCTTAAGGCATTATTTTTGCCAGTCTTTCCACTTATATGTTACTCAACTTACCCATTTCTACCCAATGTGGGACTTCACCTTCACACTTGTACTCCAACAATCTCCCCCTCAAGTGTGAGTCTCTTCCACATGGTAGCTCCCCCTCAAGCGGAAGCCATTTTTCCCACGAGTATCCAATGATGGCGCCTCTAGTACCTTGCACTGCCGCGCTCCACGTTTCATGGCCATGGGACACGCTGCCTGGCCTCCATGTATGGACCCATCGCCAGGAAGACTTTCGATATAAGGGATCCCCATGCCTATGTCTGGATCTATCGCCAATCCACTCCTCTGAGCCGGTCACCTAGTCGAACCATCGACTCTAATACCAATTGTTGTGCACCGAGGGGGATTAAAACACCGGGGAGATCTTCACCAATGGGTTACGAGTAAACCACACAAGTGAACCTAACGCCACCTTTAACCCAAAATCTTAAGGCATTAGGTTTGCAGGTCTTTCCACTTATATGTTGCTCAACTTGCCCATTTCTACCCAATGTGGGATTTCACCTTCACACTTGTACTCCAACATAGACATTACCAGACTCAACTATTCTTATACTATAGTTAGAATAATAGAATATGTAACCTTTAGACTTTTTAGGATAACCGTTGAAGAAGTCACTAATTGTTCTTGCATCAAGCTTCTCTTCTTGTAGATTATACAACTTTAATTCTACTAGACAACCCCAAATGTGAAGATGACTCAAACTAAGTTTTTTCTTCCCATCCATAGTTCATAAGGGGTCTTAGGAACTGCATTACTAGGAACCCTATTAAGCAGATATGCAGCGGTCTTTAATACATTCATCCACAAAGATAAAGTTATAGTACTATAATTCAACATAGACCTAACCATATCCATTAGGTTTGATTTTGTGTTTTAGCCACACCATTATGTTGCGATGTGTCAAGGCATAGTATACTGTGCACATATGCCTCTATTTTCGAGGAACTTTGCAAATGGACCTAGACATTGTCCAATCTCATTATATTTTCTATAAAATTCACCACCCTTATAAAACCTTACAACTTTCACTTTCTTGTCCAACTGCCTTTCTAACTCATCAATGAACACCTTTAGGACGTCCACTGCTTGAGGTTTTTCATATAAAAGATACAAATAATAATAACGTGAAAAGTCATCAATAAAGGTGATAAAAATACTTTTCACTGCCCCAAAATGGAAAATCAAAGGGTTCATATATATATATATATATATATATATATATATATCAATGTGTATCAATCTAAGTTCAGTACTTCTTATAGCATAATTCTTTGATATTTGTTTGGTTTACTTTCCTTTAATGTAATCCAAACATATATCGTAATCACCAAAATCCAATTAAGGTAAAGTTTCATTTTTCATTAACGTTACTATTCTTTCTTTGGATATGTGACCTAATATTTGATGCCACAAATAGGCAGAACTACATGCACATTATGCTTACTACCAACAACACATTCAACATTAAACAAGGATTCCATAAACTTTATATCAAGATTGAAACAATACAAATCATCTATTAAAGTATCAGATTCATAATAGTTCATATCTTTAAACAAAGAAAATACATTGTTTTCAATCTTGAAACTAAAACCTAATTCCTAATTCATCCAACTTTGCAATAGAAACTAAATTTCTGGCACATCCAGGTACATAACGACATCCTTCCAAATCTACATGACACCCAATGTCTAAGATTAATCTATACGTCCCAATGCCTTTTAGTTTTTACTTCATTTTGTTTCTCAAGTAAAGAAACTTTTCAGTTCCTCTTATGGTTTGGATTGAAAGGAATTCCTACATAATATGTGACACATGAGTAATTGCTCTAGAATCAAGCCACCAAGTATTATTAGGTACTTCAATAAGATTTTATTCAAAATTTACAGATATATAATATATACCTCTCTTTTCAAACCATTTATTTCTTTTCTGACAATCCTTCTTAAAGTGACCATTCTGCTTGCAAAAGTAACACTTTTTCTCTTTATGGACTCCTCCCTCATTAACCTTCAATTGGGCGTTGCCCTTGTTCTTCTTACTTGGCTTACTCTTACTCGTACTAACTCCATCATGAATCATGAGATGAACTGAGTTGTCCTTCATTTTCTTTAATCTCCCTTCCTCTTAACATGGCCTTAATTTCTTGAAAGTTCCATTTCCCTTAAGGGTATTATAGTTCACTAGGAACTGGCCAAATTCACCAGGAATTGAGTTCAAAATAAATTCTACTAGAAAGGACTCACTCACTTCCATTCCCATGGAATTCAACTTTGTCGCCAAATTAGACATTTCTGTCATATGATCATGAATTGGCTAAGACCAATCAAACTTCTTATTTGTCAGCTCACTTGAAAGGTTCCCTACATTGACTTGTCAATAATGTTAGATTGTGAATAACCCTGACCAATTTCATGAACTCCCTTGCATTATTTGTTTTGGGCATAGATGGCTTAACATTTGGAGCTATACTCAATCACATCAAGTTTGTGATAGTCTATTAGACTGCTCCCAAGCCTAATGGATAGACTTGTTAGCTTCTGTATTGGTCTCTGTAATGATTGGAAGGCTTTCATCCACTATCAATGCCAGATCTAAGTCCATTACACCCAGTTGAAATTGGATCATTTTAGACCAATCAAAATAGTTCAACCCATTGAACTTTATCATACAATTACTCAGTGCAAATATGTTAGGCATAGTTACATACATTGAAACAAACTCACATTAATGCATTGAGTAAACCTAATGGATTCAAACTATATACACTTTAACCATGCATCTAAGTTCACCTTTAAACAAGTTTCCATATCAATAATGACGCTAAACAAATATACTTTAATGGATAAATAAAGGGTTTACTATGTTTTTAGCCCCTAAACTTTTTAAGATTTCTATTTTTACCTAAACTTTTTTTGACTGGTTTTAGTTCTTTAACTTGTTTTTCATCTTTACTTTTAATCCATGTTAGCTTTGGCTACTTTTAATTATAAGCAATAATTTACCTTTGGCTGATCCATATATATCTTATAATTAACAATTTCATTCAACTCAAACATACTAATCTCATAACATCATTATATCAATTAACCATATAATTTAGAATTACTAACTTCATAAATTTGATCATTTTGATGATTAACAAATCTCACTTTAATGTATAATTCCAAAATATATTTGCTTTCCGTAAAACAATGTCTTTTTCAAGAAGCCACCGAAAAAATAAACCCAATTGCATATGCAGAGGCCGTATACACACACATCCACAAATTAACAATTAAAAAGGACGTGCAGGCTATAAAATAAATTTCAAACACCAATTGCATATAAAATACAATACCATTATGCCTTTTAAAAATACCCGCAGGCCATAAAAGCTTTTGTATCATAATGTAAGGCATGTAAGTTTCTATCATATAGCAATTGAGTTTCGTACAGGGCCATCAAAAAGTTTTCTATAATAATAATATGTCTTTTATAAAAGAATTTTTATAAATTTAAAAATATGTACATCATTAATATTTTTTTATAATAGTTTTATCATAAATTTACTATATATTAATAATCTTAATATATTGCGTTACACATGTTACTATACTAGTATTCATAAAATTCAAAACCGAAACTACATATTCTATATTCAACCAATAAAAGGCATTCAATAAAATAAATCGATATATCTTACTCAGTACACCCTCCGTAAAAGCAAAAAACAGAGTAAGCACATTAATGGAGAAAAAATGATATACTATAATGTGTAATTTCCTAGAATTCAACATATAAGAAATTATACTACAAGAATTTTGAACACCTATTTCTCGCAACATTAATACTCTGTAATTTCTATAAGAAAGTTCAGAAAACTTACCCGGATCCGCAAACACTTTGGCGCCATCACCCTTCAAGGAGGTCATAAGCGGGAAGCCGCCACAAGTTTTTTTTATTTTTTATTTTTTTTCTATGTAAGACAAATGTGTATTCTGTTATTTCATTTGATGAACACAGACAAATGTGTATACAGCAGGAAGTTGAAAGAAACAAAGAATTAGTTGGGAAAGTCAGAGAAGAAAAAGAAGTTAAAAGTTATTGATAATAAGAGAAACTCACATTTCTGTCCACTGTTTCTTCAATTCCATGGCATACAAGAATGCAATCCTCACTGTTGAAAACAAAGATGTTATATTCATCAAACCTTCAAAACCCACTCCTACCACCATTCTTTCACTCTCTAGCATTGACAATGCTCCCGATAACAATTACTTCATGCAAAGCCTTCATGTATACCGATCGGAAAATCACAATTATCATGATACCAAACTTGACCCTGCAAATGTTATCAAAGAGGCCCTCTCAGAGGCTCTCTTTTACTATTATCCTCTTGCCGGAAAGCTAGTAAGACATGCTGATGGAAAACTCAGAATCAACTGCAACTCCGAAGGAGTTCCATTCATAGAGGCTATTTGTAACTGCAACCTCTCATCTCTTCATTACCTAGATGGCAATGGCGTTGAATTCGCAAAACACTTTGGGATCGATTTTCCTTCTCAAGATGAATTTGGAAACCAATATCCTTTGGTTTTGAAGGTGACTAAATTTCTCTGTGGGGGTTTCACATTTGTAGTGGGCTTGTCCCACGCTATTTTTGACGGTACTGGGCAATCTCAGTTGTTACGCGCAGTGGCTGAACTTGCAAGTGGAAAAACTGAGCCCTCTGTGAAGCCTGTGTGGGAAAGAGAGAGACTGGTGGGCAAATTTACTAGTCAACCCATGCAAAATCCCATGGATGTGGCTTCTTTTGCAGTTTCACCATTTCTGCCAACCACGGATTATTCGCATGAATGCTCTAGGGTGGACAGTGAGAGCATAACAAGACTCAAGATGAGTTTGATGAAAGAAAGTATAATTAAGAAAAAAGGATTCACAACTTTTGAAACCCTAGCTGCGTACATCTGGAGGTCAAGAACTAGAGCCATGAAACTAAGTTACGATAGGAAAACATTGCTGGTTATCACAGTGGGGCTGAGACCGCACTTGCTGGATCCTTTGCCGGATGGATATTACGGAAATGCCATCATGGATGCATTTGTTACGTTAACAGTGAGGGAGCTGAACGAACGACCGTTCTTGGAGGTTGTGAAACTCATCAGAGATAGCATAAAAGTTGCTTCTGGTCATGACTATATTAGACACTCAATCGACAGTATGCATACGAAGCCAACGGAATATTATTATGAAAGAGGTGGAATAACGTTTATAACGGATTGGAGACATTTGGGTTTGTTGGAAAATGTTGATTTTGGGTGGAAGGAGCCAGTGAATACTATGCCAGTCCCATCGTACATGTATGGATTAACGGGTTTGTGCAATATCTTGCCTCCCAGTAATTTGGATCCTTCAGTGAGTGGAGGAGCGAGGGTTTACGTATCCCTGCCTAGTGCTGCCATGCCCAAGTTCAAAAAAGAGATGAAAGCTCTAACCAGTTTCCACAAGATAAATTCAAAATTTTAAGAGTTTTGTATTTATCAAAACTCTCAGATTTCTCTTGGTACTATAATAACTCTCTAACCAAAATGCGTGGGATTGCAACCGGGTTCAAGTTAAGTGCAACAAATTAAGTGTGTATTGTTTCTATATTTCCATCCTTTTGGCTTCTTTTCCCTTTTTATCGTCGCCTTTAAGTTGTTTGATTATTGCATTGATCTGTTTTGCTGTCTAATAGTTGTGAAAATATGTTAATAAAACTCCTTTCTCTCGCTACCTGCAGTTTAGTGTGAAGAAGAGAAAGGAGATGAACCCCTGTTTGTCGATGTGCTGCATCTGCTTTTCTCTCATTTTGTTCACGTCTTGTAAAATGTTGTTATAATATTGCAGAAACTAATGAACAAGAATGATGTGCTTTTGTTTGTTTCACTCTTTAATTTCTATTGTGCTTTAGAATGATCGCATATGATGTTAAATTGTTAATTCACATATCAATCTCATCCATAAGGAACTAAAGGACCCCACCCACCTCACCAAATGCATTAAACGTACCCACGCTTCACTCTTAACCATGAATGAATCTCTATTGAGTTGTCACTCTACCAATATTGTTCACTCCGAACCGAAGCATGGCCTATTCTACAAGCTAGATGAGTAGCCTCTGGATTTCAAAGTTCATTCAAAAAGAAGAAAAATATGAATATAATAATTGAAATAAAATGTTATAGAAAATATCATTTATATAGACGTATAATTATTAATTGAATATTTCAAATTTTGAAAAAAAAAGTTCAAATATATTTAAAACCAAAAATATAAAAACTATTATACAAATTATAATGGTTTTGAAGCAATAAAATAATATTTGAAAAACTAAAAATTTCATTATTTGAATCTTTTAAAGTTCAAAGTTTACTTTTTTTTTTTACAAAGACAATATTTCAATGTCAAAATACATCTTAATTTAATTTTAAAATTTTTAGAGAAAAAATGAAGGTAAAAATGAAAACTAAACCTGACAACCAACCATAAAAGCCTAGAAGAGTTGTACAAGAACCTCGGAATCCGACACCGAGTGACTTCAGTTGAGTACCCTCAAAGTAATGGGCAAACCGAAGCAACGGACAAAGTTATATTAAGAGAATTGAAGAAACACGTAGGTGATGCAAAAGGAAATTGGGCCGAGGAGCTTCCCGGTATCCTCTGGGCATATCGATGCACCCGACAATCGACAACAAGGGAAACCCCTTTCCGACTCTCATATGGGTCAGATGCCATGATACCAGTAGAAGTGGGAGAACCTTCCTTGCGGCGAACAAACTTTGTGCAGATTGAGAACAATGAGTTGCTAAAACAAGCACTTGACCTAACCGACGAAACCATTAATGAGGCCGGAGACCTAGTTTGGAGGAAGTGTGGCGAAGCAAGGAAAGAGGCCAGAGAAGGAAAGTTAGCAGCTAACTAGGAGGCCCTTTCAGAGTGACCGAGTCGCTAGGGAATGGAGCTTATCGGCTGGAACACTTATCCGGAAAGACCATCCCTTGCTCGTGGAATGTCACACATCTGAAGTTTTATTACAGCTAGAATATTGTAAGTGGTGATGTATTCTTTTTCCTACTTTGACATTTTTTTCCAAGAGGTTTTTTGTCAAAGAGGTTTTAATGACGCACACCCAAAACTTACCATCAATAAAAGCTTTTTCTTTTGGAAATTCATTTCTTACTTATCCAAATACGAGTAGATCAATGGGTCTCTAGGGATCCTAATTAAAAGAAAAAGGAAATTATGAAACTTTACAAATTATCTCCTTTACTCGCGCCAATGGAAAGTACACTATTACAGGGAATACTTTTTACGTCAATTATTTTGGACATTCTACATCGGTTGTAGAATCGATGTAAATCCTGTAGATATAGAAAGTTGAAAGTTTTTAAATCGGTTCTATTAGAACTGATGTTGTACTTGCTAGTTTACAGACAACATAATTCCCCACACAAAAACCCAAATCAAAGCAAAAAAACACAGATATGAGCAACCGAAGGAAAAATTGGAAGATGAGAAACTTAAAAATTGTTTTCTTGAAAGTGAGAATGGTAGGGATCAGAGGTTGTATGCTGAAAACGAGGATGGTAGACGGTCTCATTAAGGGTTTAACAATGAACCAAAGGGAAAGTTTGGAGCAAGTGAGGGACGAGATGAAGAGGGCAGAGAGAGAGAGAGGTTTTGGAGGCAATGGCTTCCGTTCAAGAAAGCCTAGCGAGTTCGCACGTGGTGGGGCTCGTAAGGGTGGTTAACAGCGAGATAACATAGCATTGCGAGTTCGCACATGGTGTGGCTCGTGAGGGGCTAAAGAAGGCGCTCAGATTAGGGATGGCAATGGGTAGGATCTGGGTAGGGTCCTATAGTACCCGTCCCCATACTCGCGTTTAAAAAAAATACCCGTACCCGGCCCCATACCTGTGCGGGTAGCAACTTTAATCCTCATCCCCGTATCCACTAGGTACCTATATACCCATACCCGCACCCGCTACCCGCACTTTATTTATGTATGAAGTTAACAAATTAATTAAAAAAAAATAGGCTTAATGTAATTTTGGTCTCCTATTTTGCACAATTCGCAATTTTAGTCCTCCTATTTTGCACAATCTGCAATCTTGGTCCCTCTATTTTAAAATAGAGACATTTAGTCCTCCAATATTGTAAAATCCATAATTTAGGTCTTGTTATCAAATTGAAAGCATTGACAGTTAAAAGGTTAACGTTGACGTTGATGTGGAATATAATGACGTGACTATATTTGGACCACGTTAAGGTTAACGTTAATATCTTAACGATCAACGCTTTCAATTTGATGAAAGGATCAAAATTATATATTTTACAAAATTTGGGGACTAAATGTCTCTATTTTAAAATAGGGGGACCAAAATTGCGGATTGTGCAAAATAGGGGGACTAAAATTGCGGATTGTGCAAAATAGAGGAAGCAAAATTGCATGTAAGCCATAAAAATATTAATTAAAAAAATTACTACAAGTAAATTGAAAATTCACACTTAAATAATTCAAAATTAACATTAAAAGCATCCACACATAATATTAAAAATATAAAATATACAAATATTGTAAGTTATAACATAAATATTTTACGGTTAGTGTTAGTTTATGGAAAATATAAAATTATTTTTTTCAGAAAAGTATATATATAACATAATTATTTATTTAAGTAAGTTATTTTAATTACATTAATATATTAATATTATATATATACATATATATATGGTAGGTGCGGGCAGGGTGGGATTGATACTATAGTACCCGTACCTGTACCAGCACCCGCGAAAAATTGCAGATAAATATCCGACCCCAGCCCCAGCCCCAATAAGCAGGTATTTACCCGACCAGCTTGCGAATAATTTTACAGGTACTCGTAGGATCCGGATACACTTTGTCATTCCTAGCTCATATTTAGAAAGGTGGTGTGTGGATCTTAAGCACACTTAAATCTAAAAAGCGCTTCCCCTTTTTCTCAGTCTCACGGAAGCTGTGTCGGTGCTCTCTTAGATGGGTTTCTCATGAAGTTGATCAGTTTTTACATCTTTTCTAATTTGAACCATGTAAAAAAGTTGCACAAAATTACAAAAATATTACCACACAATTTTAACATGGGTTCTATTATAACCGATGTAAAACAACGTTGTACAATGTATGTTTTATACCAGTGTGTAATTTATATGATAATTATATATAAAAAATAAGTAAACTAAAATTGTCCTCGTGATTTTGCACAAGCACAGTGGACAAAGTTAAAAATCAACAAACAGTGCCTGCATTATTTTTATTATCAATTCAGCTGCGAGTAAAAGACAAAAAGTGTAAAGAGAGAGAAAGTGCAAGGGCTGAATTTGATAGTATGTTGACACCTGGAAGTAAAAATCAAGCTCGGGTAGTTTTTATTTTATTATTACAATAAGAAAATTATTTTAAATAAATTCTAATTTGTTTTTCCACGCTCTACACATCAGCATGCTTAGGGGAGTGTACTCTCTACAGTAAAAAAGAAACCACATGATCTTATACAGTGTTACAATCTCACCATTGATTTTTTTAAAACCTCCATTTTATAATAAAAATTAGTATATAAATTTGGGTTTGTTGGAAAAGATTGAAAACCCAAATTTATACAAATCGATTTTGGATGGAAGGAGCCAGTGAATACGATGCCAGTGCCATGAGATGTGTATGGACCAACAGGTTTGTACGATATCCTACCTCCCAGTAATTTGGATCCTTCAATGAGTAGCGGAGTAAGGTTTTACATATCCTTGCCTAGTGCCACCATGCCCAAGTTCAAGGAAGAGATGAAAGCTCTAACCAGTATCCAAAATAGAATTCTATGGTCCTCTCCAAAATTTAAGAGGTTACAAGTCAAGAGCAACAAATTAAATGTGTATTGTTCTATGTTTCCATCGTTTTGGTTTCCTTCTTTTTCCATTTTTTTATGGTTACGTTTGCTTCATTATTGCGATCTGAATTGTACCTCTTTTCTAATATCAGCCAGTCTAATAGCTGTTAAAATATGTTAACAAAACTTCTTCATGGCACTAACTGTTGTATATTTTGTTGATATTTCAAAAGGTCAACTTTTGTATTTAATTAAATATAGAAAATCTTTTTTAAATTAATTTATTGCTTATTAAAAATAGATATTTTGTTGGACTTGGTACTTAGTCAGTTAGACTAGATCTCACCTTATATTTGATTTGGTATTGGATAGTTTTAGAAACCCTATTCTGTTCATTATAAATACTTATGTTTCATATGTTTTATAGAGAGCTTTCTTTTCTTCTTTCCCTTGTGAGTTCCTGGGTTAATCTCACTAAAAACTTGTTAGTTCTGTTGTTCCAATCTATTATTGGGAAGAGTCTGTTAAATCCTGGAGATTTACGCTTTAAGCGGACAAATCCTTGAAGATAGTGTGTCTAACACACGTCTCAGACTTATTTTGATTGTGATTTTATATGTCATGGGCAACAATTTCAAGGACTTAACTTTGATGCTGTCTGTGGCAATCCCTATTTTTTTTTCCTTTTGCAAAATCTCCGATGCTGGTGTGATTAGAATCCACGGTTTAGGTCGCATGAGAGCCGCCAAATGTTTTCGTTCCCTGCTTATTCAGAGCTCCAGGTATTTGTTTTTCCTTTTTAATTTAAAGGAAAATCAGGTACGTTTTCTATTATAGCACTTTCATTATACGGTGCTGTTTTTGTTTGTGTTGCGTCCTGTATCTAATTAAAATTTTGAGTACATTTTATTAATTAAAGTATATATGGATTTTACATATCATAATGCCATTGAATTCTGTGATTTAGATTTCCCAACATATTGTGGATATATCAAACGGGGGAGTTGGCAATCGTGTGTGCAGTGGCGTTGTGGACCTTGTTTCCTCCGTGCATATTGATGTTTCAAATGGAGGAGAAATTCTTATTGGTGATTCCAGAGGTGAATCCTTGAAGTGATGCAAAACATCACAGGTAACATCCCCGAAAATTGTGGTTGTGAGAAATAATTTATTCTGAGAAGATATCATCTTCTAACTCAATATTGTTGCATCCCGGTGAGGTGATATCATCTTCTAACTCAATATTGTTGCGTCCCGGTGAGGTACGTATTCTTCTTCATATATATATATATATATATATATATATATACACGTGGAAATAAAAATTTAACCTTGCAAAAGGAGAAGAAATGCTATGGTGGGGGTTGAACCCCACAACTGGAAATTAAAATCCGTAGTTCTCTATCATAGTTACAATGATTAATGTTACGGTCAATGATTTGTGAATTTGAATTTAGAAGGGTGAGATAAATTGTTTGACTTGGAAAATGCCTGGATGGGAAAAAGTTTGAAAGCGTTGTTTGTGACATTTATAGATTAACCCTTGAGTTAAAAACTTATAGGGAAGTTGGCAGTGGTGGCCTATTTGAGAGGCTTTATATGTGTTGAGACAAAAGCCTTAGAGTAGAACTAATAATTTTATGACACCGAGACCACTAGTCCCATGAATGAGATGAGATTCATTCTTGAACCAATATGTGATTGAAGTTTTATTTGATTTTATATGCAACATGTTTTGAGAAGTTGTGTATATTTGTTCTATGATTTAGAGATATTGGTTTCAAGTTTTTCTCAAAATTTAGTCACCACATATTTGGTTTGACAATTAGCATTTTCTTTTATATTTGCTTTTGAGGCAATGCTTTAAGTGAGAAAAATGCTAAGAGGAGGTAGCTAGCAACAGGCAATTCATTGAGTATCTTGATTAAATATTTCAATTGCATTACTATTGGAAAAATGGATATTTCATAGAGTTTCACTGGCAACCAATTTCAATGGTTATATCGAATGGTCTAGCTGCTTATGTGAGCTTGTTACGTTGATTGATTGTTACTGTGGAGGAATTTGAGAATTTTTTTTTTCTTTTCTTTCCTTGACTTATATAACGCTAATATTAATGTGAAGTTGTGAACATTAATTCACATGAATGCAGTGCGTTTTCCATTTCTTTTTGCAATATCATTTGGGTAAATCAATTATTAAATTGGCTATTGCCATACTGATAAAAAAAAAAGTAAAAAACTGATCAAAAAAAATTGGCTATTGCGATTAAAGCTCTTTTATTATGCATGCATATGTTATAATTTTCTATCTTATCTGATTGTGAGGATAACCTTTACTATTTATCACATTAAATTAATTATGTGTTGTTGTTTTTGTTATGTCTACTATTTGTTAAAAAATAATAATAATAATTATTGATGGAAGTGTCTATAATTTATTTATATACATTTGTTAGCAATATTTTGAGTAATTAATTTTACTTGATTGTAGTGTCAAGTGTGATGTTCTCCATATTACATAATTTGTATAATATGAGATACTTGAGAGAGGTACCATAAATTATGGTATTTACATTGTGGACTTTCCATTGTATTAGAAAATACAATGATGTTAAATGGATTTTTTGATCCATATGAGACAAAATCAACCAGAGATTGTGTCACTACACTTGGTTGTAATTTGTTACTTAGATATCAACCAAACAAATAATAATTGAGTCAGAGTTATTACTCATGATATGGTTGGTTAAGAGGCTTAGTGGTTGGAAAAATCACATAAGCAAATATTCCTTTTGGAAAATAAATTGAACAATAATGTTATAAAGCAATTGCTTAAGATAGAAATTTATTGTTTTATGTGAAGTCAATAATGGATTCGGCCGATCCTCAGACTTAAACCCCTAGGGAAGAATTTATTGTATGAAACATCGAGGAGAATGGGACTTTATTAAGTCACTTGAAAACAAACAAGTGATGGTAACCCAACCTTTGTGATTAGAGATCCCATGAAGAAGGTTCAATGGGAAAAACAAGTCATTTGTTAGTTCTGCTAGCACTAATGAGAGGTTAAACTTTATAATTAAGCTTTACATGGTTGTGAGAAAGCTTGATGGCTTATAAAGTTTTTAATGATTTTCATATCCCTTATGGGTGGTGAATGGTTTGCATCACACACTTGATGAAATCACCTATATGAGTGTCAAGTGGGCCGCTTGTATGAGATCCTGACATGATCTCTAGAGCACTCATGAATACCGGGCGCGCGCATGGCCTAGTAGCGCAAAACAGCGATAACGACAAGAATTGTGGGGGTGTAATGTGATTGGTAGACCGCTAACACATGCCAAGTGTTTTGGGTTCAATAGCTTGCTACACCCACTACACTATGTGTTAAGTTTTATCAGTCTAGGTCTGGTTCAATAGCTTGCTACACCATGTTCGACGCGTTACATCCTATATGAGAACCTAGGACTTTTCTTTTTCTTTCCTTCTTAAAAGTTTTAAAAGTTTTAACCTTTTGAAATATGTGGGGGATTGTTGTATATTTTGTTGATATTTCAAAAGGTTAACTTTTGTATTTAATTAAATATAGAAAATCTTTTTTAAATTAATTTATTGCTTATTAAAAATAGATATTTTGTTTGACTTGGTCTTATTGACTTAGTCAGTTAGACTAGGTCTCACCTTATATTTGACTTGGTCTTTGGTGATTTTAGAAATCCTATTCTGTTCATTATAAATACCTATGTTCCAGATAGTTTTACAGAGAGCTTTCTTTTCTTCTTTCCCTTGTGAGTTCCTGGATTAATCTCACTAAAAACTTATTAGTTTTACACTTTACGCGGATAAATCCTTGAGGACAGTGTGTCTAACACACGTCACAGACTTATTTTGATTGTGATTTTATGCATCATGGACAACACTAACTTCAGTTCAGTGTGAAGAAGAGAAAGCAGATGAACACCTGTAATTGACAATGTCGTTGCGTCTACTTAGTTCTCATTTTGTTCACGTCTTGTAAGGATTGATGATAGTACGACAAATTGCACCAAAAGTAACGCACTCCCGAGAATGCATATTTTTTTTATGTGTCCCGAGAATGCATATGGTGCTTTTGTTTGTTTCATTCTCTATTTTTTTATTATTATTAGTGGATATTTTATTATTAGTGGTTATATATATATATATATATATATATATACACTCCAAGAGTAACTCTTCATCCTTATAATTCATTTTCTTGAAATCTAATGATTAAGATTAGTTACTCATTATAACTATTAGATTTTTAATAAAATTTTCTGTCAATAAAAAGAAAAGTAGGCGGATGTAGAGCTTTCCACGATACTTCTATAATTTTAGTTCTTTATTCAAGTGGGAATACATGGTTTATATAGTGTGTTTTTTTTTTTCATAATGCTGGAATTTTCTACTACTTGGGCCACTAATGCTTTGTTTGGTAGATATGAGAGAAATAAAATAAATGAAATAAAAGAGAAATATTTAAATTAAAGTAGAATATTGAAAGTGTGGTATCCTTACTAATTTTTGAATTTCTTCTCCTCTTTCCCACTATTTCCACTCTAACTCCACTGTACCAAATGAAGCATAAGTGTGGACTTTTATTTCTTAAAAAGTAGTTGAACACGTGATTTAAATGTCAGACAAGCATGAACCATAAAAACAAATATAATTAAGGAATTGTATACTGTGAGAAACATGATATGACAAATGATAAATGAGTTAAACTGTTTACTACACAATTTATTATGGGATAATACATCAGTACATTTGTGGATTTTTACTAAATTTTAATTAGGTCCTTAAATTATCAAAATTTATAATTGGATCTTTTATCTTTTTCAATTTTTGTAATCAAGTTCCTAATAAGGTCAGTGATCTGTTTACAAATAGTTAACTTTGTCAAACTATTACTTATAATTCCCTTATAGCCGGGAGTTTTGGAGATTTTTCGAGATTGGAAACAGAGTGATTGAAAGACCACTCTTGGAGATTGTGAAACTCAACAGAGAGAGCATAATGGTTGCTTTTAGCAATGATTATATCCAAGGTTTTAAATATCGTTCCTAAACGAATATATCGTTCGCAACAATACGGTATTGGAGAAAAATGTTACCGTTTCAGAACGAAATCGTGGTGTTAAAAATCGCAGAAAAACGCCACAACAAAACAGCATTGTGGCCACAACAGGCATTACAAGATCCTGTTTCAGTAAAAAAAAAAAAGTGTTTTCGCCCAAGAATCCCGTTTGAAACCCAGAAGGATCCCAACAATGAATAATGTAAAGAATCTGAGATACACACTGTAAGAGCCAAAACCCCCTCTCCTTAGAAGTTGTGTATATTTAAGGATGGAGAGTCAAGAAATTGAAGAACTGAAAAAATCGTGACTTGTTCCTGGAGGAGAAAGGTGGAGACGGGAAAGACCAAAGGTAGAAAAAGGAAAAAAAATGTCTTGACAGTGGGAGAAGAAAGAAGAACAAAGGTGGAAACCGGAAAGACCAAAGGTAGAAGAAGAAAGAGAAAAACAAGTGTCTCGATAGTGGGAGAAGAAAGAAGAATGTGCCATGAGGAGAGAGGAGAAGTCAGTGTTAAAATAAAATAAGATTAAGTGATTTAAAATGAAAATTAAAAATAAAAGTGAGAGTGGGAATTGGAAATAAGGGCGGGACTGTGAAAAACAAAAGGTGAGAATTGAAAATATGAGTAGGAGATTATTTGGATCATGAGATAGAAGGGAGTAGGTTTATGAAAATTTCTTCATTACAAAAATCAATTAATTGGGTGAGAAATTAGTGGGAATTGTTTAATTGAGTGAAAAATTGATTAATTAGGTGAGAAATGGAAGGAATTGATTAGGCTCTATAATGTTTATTAAGGTTTAAAATGAAATTAAAGATTAAAATTATTTTTAATTAATTTAATATAGTTTAAAATCAATTTAAATTATTAATTATATGTTGTCATGGATTATATAACGATACAAAACTTTTTAAGATAATTTTGTGCAAAGTTGTGAGGCATTCATGCCGGAACAACCTCAATCCGCATCGCAGTATCCGCAATATCCGTAATCGCGATAACCTTAATGCAATTGCAACCACAACCGCGACTGCAATTTAAAACCTTGATTATATACATTGGATCGACAGTGCGGAGACAAAACCAATTGAAATATTACGGAAGTGGTGCAATAATGACTTTGACAGGTTGGTGGAGACATTTGGGTATGTTGGAAAATGTTGATTTTGGGTGGAATGAGCCAGTGATTACGATGCCAGTCCCATCGGACTAGTACGGATTAACAGGTTTGTGCAATATCTTGCGTCCCAGTAATTTGGATCCTCCAATGAGTGGAGGAGTAAGGGTTTATGTATGCCTACCCAGTGTGAAGCAGTGGACATAAAGCCACTTTTGTGGCATGTAAGTAAAAAAGGAATGGTTGAAAAAAAAATTTACTCTACGTAGCTAAGCCAGCAAGCTTGGTTGAAGGGTAGAAATTTTTCTCATGGCATTTAATGCAAACATTCCAATTTGTGCCTATAAATAGCAAGTCATTTTGCTCCTCTTTGCATCCCACTACAATTGTAGTATTTTCATTTGAGAGAGTTAGCAACATTAGTGTTGTGTGTGTTCTCCTATTATAAGAGAAAGTGTAATTGTTCTCTCCTTATATTTAGAGAGAGGTTGTAATTTTTCTTCCACTTAGTAAAAATATTTCTCTGGTCTTGCCCGTGATTTTTTTCCCCTTATCAGTTGAGGGTTTTCCATGTTAAAATATTGTGTATCAATTCATATTTTTCTCATCTCTTATTTTAGTTGAGTTATTATTTTGTTACATTGGTACCCAACAGTGGTATCATAGCCAATAGGTTCTGATATTGTTCCACTGCGATACACGGTGGTACGTTGGTATAGTGCCAGAGAAAATTCTTAGTATGCTCTGTGGTTGCGGTATAGTCTGATCTACCACATCAGAAAAGAATTATTTTTGTTACTGGATATAGAGTGAGGTAGTGTGAAAGTGCATGTCTAGGAAAGTTCTGGCTAAGGAAAGACTTGGTATTTAAGCGTGTCCGTTGGTGACCCACCTCTCTTTCCTGGAAACTTACCTGGTGCACTGGTTCACGGTCTATAATCACTGTTCCAGTAGGTGGTACTATATACGGTGGAAGTTGTGTAAGTCGATTCTTTAGTGTGAAACCATGGCAGCAAAATACGAGATTGAGAAGTTCAATGGGAATAATTTCTCCTTGTGGAAATTGAGGATAAAGGCAATTTTGAGGAAGGACAATTGTCAATATGCAATTGAAGGCAGACCTGCAGAGATCACTAATGAAAGGTGGAAAGAGATGGATGACAATGTTGTCGCCAATTTGCACTTAGCAATGGCGGATTCAGTTTTGTCCAGTGTTGCGGAGAAGAAGACTGCGAAGGAGATTTGGAATACTCTCCACAAATTGTACGAGATTAAGTCACTTCACACTAGAATATTCTTGAAGAGGAAACTCTACACTCTTCGAATGAGTGAATCCACTTTGGTGACGGACCACATCAATAATCTGAATACTCTATTAACTTAACTTTCTGTGTCAGATTTCAACGTAGAAGAAAATGAGCGGGCAGAGCTTTTACTTCAGAGTTTACCAGATTCGTATGATCAACTCATCATCAACATAACGAACAATAATATTGTCGGTCGTCTAACCTTTGATGATGTTGTCAGAGCTATTCTTGAATAAGAATCCAGGCGAAAGAATAAGGAAGATAGGCTGAAAAATTCCAAGCAAGCAGAGGCTTTAACGATAACGAGAGGCAGATCAACGGAACGTGGCTCCAGTGGGAGTCAAAATCATGGTAGATCAAAGTCTCGAAGAAGGAAGAACAACAAATGCTACAATTGTGGCATGAAAGGGCACTTGAAGAAAGATTGTTGGCACAAGAAGACTGGAGGAAAGAATTCTAAAGCATCAACCTCTCAAGGTTGTGTTGCAAGTACCTCAGATAATGGAGAAATCTTGTATAGTAAAGCAGTAATTACTTCTAAAGGCGGAAGACAACTTCATGATTGTTGGATATTGGATTCGGGTGCAACCTAGCACATGACACCACGTCGAGATTGGTTTTGCACTTATGAGCCTATCTCGGAAGGATCCGTTTTCATGGGAAATGATCATGCCTTAGAAATTGCTGGAGTCGGTACTGTCAAATTAAAAATGTATGATGGTATTGTTCACACAATTCAAGGGGTACGACATGTGAAGGGCTTGAAGAAGAACTTATTGTCCGTTGGGCAATTGGATGATCTCGGGTGCAAGATCCATACTAAAGGTGGGATCTTAAAGGTAGTGAAAGGTAATCTTGTAGTGATGAAAGCTGAGAAGATCACAACTAATCTATACATGCTTTTAGGAGATACGTTGCAAGAAGCAAATGCATCAGTTGCAGCAATAAGTCAAGAAGAAGCAACGATGATCTGGCATTGTAGACTTGGACATATGTCAGAGCGACGCCTAAAAGTCCCTGCGGAACGTAATCTCCTGCCTGGCCTCAAAACTGTCAATTTACCATTTTGTGAGCATTGTGTGATATGTAAGCAACATAGGTTGAAGTTTGCTAAAGTAACAACTAGAAGCAAACACATACTAGACTTGATCCATTCAGATGTGTGAGAATCACCAGAAGTATCCCTGGGAGGAGCGAAGTATTTTTGTATCATTCATTGATGATTATTCCAAGAGATTGTGGGTGTACCCAATCAAGAAGAAGTCAGATGTGTTTCCAGTATTTAAGGAATTCAAAGCACAAGTGGAGCTTGAAACTGGAAAAAGAATTAAGTGCTTGAGGACAGACAATGGAGGAAAATGTGTAGATGGCGACTTTCTAGCATTCTGTAAACAATAGGGTATTTTAAGACAATTCATAGTTCCACATACACCTCAACAGAAGAGCAGATGAATAGAACTCTCCTAGATAGAACAAGAGCTATGCTGAAAACAGCAGGAGTAGCCAAATCTTTCTGGGCAGAAGCAGTTAAAACTGCCTATTTCGTGATAACTCGATCACCATCAACAGCGATTGTTTTAAAGACACCGATGAAGATGTGGAAAGGCAAACCAGCTGATTATTCTTCCTTACATGTGTTTGGATGTCCTGTGTACGTGATGTACAACACCCAAGAAAGAACAAAGTTGGATCCAAAATCCAGGAAATGTATATTATTGGTTTATGCTGACAAAGTTAAGGGGTATCGCTTGTGGGATCCCACTGCCCACAAGGTTGTTGTTAGCAGAGATGTATTTTTTGGAGAAAATGAATTGCAAAGTGAGCAGAAAAATGATAGCACTACCAAAGACATTACTATAGTACAAATAGAGAAGGTGTCTGGAGAAGATGACTTTTCTGAAGCAGAACAGGAGCACGAAGAACAAGAGCCAAATGAGGTAAATGACGGAGGAGGTCTTCGACGATCAACACGACAAAAATTTAAACTAAGTTGGCACTCATAATTTGTCATGGCAAACCATGATGCGTACTGTCTTCAAACTGAAGAAGGAGAACCATCAACCTTTCAAGATGTCATGAGTAGTTCGGATGCTTCTCAATAGATGGTAGCAATGCATGAAGAAATGGAAGCTTTGCATAGAAACAAGAAATGGGAACTTGTTGAACTTCCAAAGGGTCGAAAAGCCATCGAAAACAAATGGGTATACAAAAGCAAACGAGATGACAACGATCAAGTGGAACGATATAGTGCAAGTTAGGTGGTCAAAGGATATGCTCAGAAAGAAGGTGTTGATTTCAATGAGATATTCTCGCCATTTGTTCGATTGACAACAATTAGAGTTGTTCTGGCTATGTGTGTTGCATTTGATTTACATCTTGAGCAACTTGATGTAAAGACTGCTTTTCTCCATGGAGAACTTGAAGAGGAGATATATATGCTCCAACCGGAAGGCTTTAAAGAACAAGGAAAAGAAAACTTGGTTTGTAGGTTGACCAAATCTCTGTACGGTCTAAAGCAGGCACCAAGATGTTGATACGAGAGATTTGATTCCTTCATTATTAGCCTTGGTTACAACAGACTGAGTTTAGTCCATTGTACGTACTACAATAGGTTTGATGATAATGATTTTATCATTTTGCTGTTGTATGTGAATGACATGTTGGTGGTAGGCCCCAACAAAGATCAAATATAAGAATTGAAGGCAGAGTTGGCTAGGGAGTTTGATATGAAGGACTTGGGACCCGCAAACAAGATTTTAGGGATGCAAATTCACCGAGATAGAAAAGATAGGAAGCTTTGGCTTTCTCAAAAGAATTACTTACAGAAGGTCTTGCGGCGCTTCAACATGCAAGACTATAAGCCAATTTCTACCCCATTTCCTATCAATTATAAGTTATCCTTAAGAATGAGTCCTAGCAATGAAGCAGAGAGGATGGAAATGTCTTGAGTATCGTATGCATCAGTGGTGGGAAGCCTTATATACACTATGATCTGTACAAGACCAGACATTGCATAAGCAATGGGAGCGGTTAGTAGGTTCATGGCAGATCTTGGTAGAAAGCACTGGAATGCTATTAAGAGGACCCTTAGATACATCAATGGATTCTCGGATGTTGCATTATGTTTTGAAGGATCAAAATTTATCGTCAGGGGCTATGTTGATTTAGATTTTGTAGGAAATCTTGATGAAAGAAAGTCTACTACTGGCTATGTGTTTATACTTGTAGGAGGGGCAATGAGTTGGTTATCCAAATTACAGACTGTTGTAGCTCTGTCTACTATAAGCTAAGTACATGGCCGCTACCCAGGCATGCAAGGAAGCTATTTGGATCCAAAGGCTATTGGAGGAACTTGGGCACAAGCAGCAGAAGACTACTGTGTATTGTGACAGTCAGAGTGCCTTGCACATTGCAAGGAACCTAGCCTTTCATTCCAGGACAAAGCACATAGGTGTTCAATATCACTTCGTCAGAGAAGTAGTAGAGGAAGGAAGCATGGACATGCAGAAGATTCACACCAAAGATAACCTAAAAGATGTTATGATGAAGCCAATCAATACAAACAAGTTTGCATGGTGTCGATCCTTATTTGGTCTATCATAAACGTAAGCAACAAGGAAATGGCAAGATAGAGAGATATTTGAAAACTCACAAAAGTAGCTTCAAGTGGGAGATTGTGAAGTCATGGACATAAATCCACTTTTGTGGCATGTAAGTCAAAAAGGGAATGGTTGAAAAAAAAATTTACTCTACATAGCTAGGCCTGCAAACTTGGTTGAAGGGTAGAAAATTTTCTCATGGCATTTGATGCAAACGTTCCAATTTGTGCCTATAAATAGCAAGCCATTTTGCTCCTCTTTGCATCCCACTACAATTGTAGTATTTTCATTTGAGAGAGTTAACAACATTAGTGTTGTGTGTGTTCTCCTATTATAAGAGAGAGTGTAATTGTTCTATCCTTATATTTAGAGAGAGGTTGTTATTTTTCTTCCACTTAGTAAAAATATTTCTCTGGTCTTGCCCGTGATTTTTTTCCCTTATCAGTTGAGAGTTTTCCACGTTAAACTATTGTGTGTTAATTCCTATTTTTCTCATCTCTTATTTTAGTTGAGTTATTATTTTGTTACTCTGGTACCCAACACCCAGTCCTGCCATGCCCAAGTTCAAGGAAGAGATGAAAGCTCTTACCACTGTCCAAGAAAGAAACTATATAATGCTCTAAAAAATTTAAGGGTTTTGTATCAAAACTCTCAGGTTTCTCTTGGTACTCAATAACTCAAATCTGTTTTGCTGTCTAATAGTTGTGAAAATATGTTAATAAAACTCGTTTCTCTCACTACCTTCAGTTCAGTGTGAAGAAGAGAAAGGAAAATGAACTCCTGTTTGTCGATGTGTTGCATCTGCTTTTCTCTCATTTTGTTCACTTGTAAAATATTGTTATAATATTGCAAAAATGTGATGAACGACAATGGCGTGCTTTTGTTTGGTTTCATTTAACTCTTTAATTTCTATTGTGCTTTTGAATGATCGCATATGATGTTAATTGACATATCAATCTCATCAATCAGGAACTAAAGGGCATCACCCACCTCGCCAAATGCAATAAACCAACGCTTCAATCTTTGTACCATTTTATAAGGCTTAAATGCAATCTTAGTCCCCCTATTTTTTAAAATAAGCAATTTTAGCCCCCTATTTTAAAATAGAGACATTTAGTCTATTTATTTTTCAAAATTCACAATTTTAGTCTCCCTATTTTAAAATAGAGACATTTAGTCTTTCAGTTTTGTAAAATCCACAATTTTGGTCCTTCAATCAAATTCAAAGCGTTGACTGGTAAGAGATTAACCTGATGTGACCCAAATTTAGTGACGTTGCATGAGATTATTTGTTTAATCCACGTCATAGTCAACGTTAATTTTTTAATAATCAACGCTTTCAGTTTGACAGAAGGACCAAAATTGCACATTTTACAAAATTGGGGGGCTAAATGTCTCTATTTTAAAATAGGGGGACCAAAAATTGCGGATTTTGAAAAATAGAAGGACTAAATGTCTCTATTTTAAAATAGGAAACCAAAATTGTAGATTTTGAAAAATAGGGGGACCAAAATTACATTTAAGCCTTTTCTTAACCATGAATGAATATCTATTGAGTTGTCACTCCACCAATATTGTTCACTTCGAACCAAAGCATGGCCTATTCTACAGGCTAGAATGAGTAGCCTCTTGATTTGTTTTTATTTTTATTTTTCTTCTCTTCTACATTTTATATTTTTAATTATATTTGAAATATTAATTATATTATTAATATGCTATAAAAAATCATATTATTCATATTACTTTTAAAGTTTAATTGATTATATTATATTATTAATGCTATTATATTAATAATGTTGTTATTTATACATTAAATTATAAAAAATACAAAATGAAACATGCCTATCAAGTTTGTCTTCCCTTTTTCTAAAAAAATAAAATAAAAGGTAAATATTTTCTTATTCAATTTTTAAAAATAAATGTAGTACATTTGGTGTAGTAAAATCATTTACTTTACCACACCAAATTCAACTAATAGCTGAGTTATATATATTTAGGGTGGTAAAATAAAGGTTAAATTACTTTTTTGTCCTCTAATTTATTTTTTAAGTTCAATTTGGTCCTCTTATTATTTTAATGTTCAATTAGGTCCTCTATTTTTTAAAAATGGTTCAATTAGGTCCTTTATTTTTTTTAAACGTGTTCAATTTGGTCTTATTTAAAATCAATTTTAGTCTTATTTAAAATCATCTTTCCCCCAATTAACTACCTAATTGTTCATGTAGGGTTGAAATTAGGAAAAAGTATAAAGCACAGAGAGGATGATCAGTAATTTATTAATCTGATTAGAAGTTTAGTAAACACGATTGTTCATGCGATGTTCCTCTAAACCCAATTATTCCATAGGTCTACCAATTAATCACAGTATTGGTCGCTAACAATTAATTGATTCAAACAAGTCCATATTGGCCAATTCCAAACAAGAAATAATAATAATGAAATAATAATAATGAAATAATTCAATTGACTGAATAAAAATAGGAATTCAACTAAAATAGAGAAATTGGGGTTCACAAGCACATCCTACATCACAACCCTAGCTTAAGGTTTTAGCTAGCCATGGGCATAGGAAAGCATAAAACCAAACAAGAGAACAAAAGGGACATTAGAGGAGAAGAATCGTTACAAGAATTAATCCCCGTGATGCACTTTTGTTCTTCCTATCCTGTCATTCCCTCAGAAACTCCAAAAGTATTCTTCTAGAAAGTATAAAACTGAATGTAGAAAAAGGTCCCTCAACATAAAAACCTGATCTATTTAAAGACTTCAGCTATCGCAGGGGTGTGCACGGGGCTGTGTTTAGTGTAACGACCCATCTTCGTTACAGATTTGTTATACTAAAGATTTTATTTCATTAAATTAAAAAATAAACTCTCTAATTAGTTTATTGATAAAATACTGGAGAATTTTTCACGATTCCCAAAACCAACATATAAAATTTAAAGCTCAATTTATAAACATCTCTTATACAAAGTTTAACTAAATAAAACTATGTGTACATACATCTTTTCACATGATAAATACACAATACCCCTAACTGGTTCATTTTATACATAAGACCAAACAAAGAAAGAAATGATAATGTCTTCAATCCCTTGTACACTCTATCCACTAAATCTCCAAGAGAAAGATCCACCTAAAAACCATCTGCTCCCCCGAACACGATGTCCGAGATCATCACAGTCACAACCACATGTGCCACACGCAAGGGTAAGCTTACTAGAATAAACACACTTAAATACAAATTGCTATTAAATAAAAACATCAAGATACATATATATAATTTTCTCAACGTTAAAACTTGGTATTTTAAAAGAAAGAATACATGTACATTTAACTCGTCATAAGAAATCCCATATACTCAACCAATCATCAACAACATAGTTCAAACATCCATTATCAACATAAACCACCAAACATCATGAATCATATCTAAGCATTAACCATCATAAATTCTCAATCACTATAGTATATCAACTATAGAAAGTCTCATCATAAATCAATCATCACAATTGTCACAGACCAACAGCCACTACGAAACTTTAAACCTCAAACACTGACTCTACTCCATGGAGTTTCAACATCATATGAGCGGTTCTCATAGGCCCCATCCCCTACCATAGTCTCACCTTTGACCATTCAGGGAGTCCCATGAGCTACCCTGTGGAGGAAGTGTGGATGTAATCGAATATAGACAAGTGTGGGTATTGGCTTACCTCTGTAAGGCTTGCAAAACCTTTTATCTATAGGAATTCGCCCACTTGGCTATTCTATAGGCCCATCGTTGGCCACCACGAAAACCTCCGACACTAGGTTGAGAGCCTACCTAGCACCCTCAACTTACGTGCCTACCCATATGTTTGTGCACTAACTGTGCACACTGATGCACTAACTATGCAAATACAACATCGGAATATTTCTATGCATTAACTATGCACACACTGTATTCCAGCGGCAAAACATATTTGGAACCTTTTACAGTCTTAGATACGGCACCTCCATACCCGCCATCTCCAATGGCCAGACTTATGGGTCCAAATACATCTCAACGATCCACAACCATGATAACAATCCATCCCTATACACCAAAAGAGTCAACTAAATCTCTTGGGAAGTAATTTTCATCACTCTGACACGCCACTCAAAGTCAAAACTTAGGGGTGGATACTCGGGAAGATATCCAACCAAGCGAGACCCCCAGGTCGCTTTAGTGGATCAGAGTTCTGGCGTGGAACTCACCCTCTCAAAGCAGTCATTTTTCTATAAAAAATCTTCCCAAAGGTACATAACCAACTCTTTTTAATATATAGGAATCGTTCAAACACAAGGTTCACATACACATCACTCACATCATCATTTCATCAATAATTCATCATCTCAACAAAACATATACATCTCAATAATAAATAATGTTCTCAACAAAAATTTAAGCATCTCAGTCAACAATATAATATCTCAACCATAAAGACATTCTCTCATAGGTAAACTTACTACATTTGCTTAAACATTTATAAGATTTATAAGTATCTACATTTTTCTTTTCATGGCAATTCCTCAACTTAAATGTAAAGTACATGATACCTTATGTAAAACAACTTTACCCCTTCTATATAACCCATAAAACAATTATATATACACTTGGAATTGGCTAGGAAACTCTCAAAAAGGCATTCAGGTAAAACAAAACATTCTGCCTTAATTTAGCTTAAACCAGAAAATTTAGCTTGAGCTAAAAATTCTAGCCAGAGCTAAATTCGCGCAGACCTTATTTCGTTGATTTTAGCTTGAGCTAAAAATTTTAGCTTGAGCTAAAAATTTTAGCTTAAGCTAAAACTGCGATTTCTGCAATAAAATTTCTTCAAAAATCTGAGCTTTCAACCCTTTTAATGGCTACCCAAGCATCCAAACTCATAATAAACACATCAATAATCATTCCTTAAGCTTCTAAACACTAAACCCCAACAAAATAACTCAAGATTCAAACCAAATAACTCAAAATTCATTATAAAACAAAAGGAGAAAGTGAGCTTCCCTTACCTTTGGGGTTTAGTTCCAACCAAGAGAGAAAGAGAGCTTTCGGGAGAAAGGAGGAAGAAATGAAGAAATTGGAAGAATCGGGAACATTTGAACATTGAAATTTGGGATAATTTTTTAATTTTACTATTGACACCTAGTTTCCTCTAAAGGCACCTCCTTCTCTTATTATTTTTTTTTCTACAACTCAGGGAACTCACGTAAAAGTTCCAACAACAACGTTACCCTCTAAGTCCAACCATACATGATAATTATCAACAACACTATAGCACATAACAAAACAATCTATTTATTAATTATTTTACATCAAATAACATAATTTAAATTTAAATTTAATTTCCTTTTATGGTATTTATCAAGTACTTAATATACATTTTGAAAAATCACAGTATTACACTTAGGGTCGTGAATGGGGTTGTGCTGAACTTTCGAAGCGCTACTGAATTAACACGTCTTGTGCTTAAGGTCATGCATGGGGTCGTGCAAAAGTTACGGAGCGCGAGCAAATAAGCACGCCCTGTGCTTGGGGGCGTGCAAAGGTTACGGAGCGTGAGCACATCAGCATGCCCCGTGCTTCGGTGCGTGCAAAGGTTACGGAAGGCGAGCACATCAGCACGCCTCGTGCTTAGGGTCGTGCACAGGATCGTGCTTACTTGTCAGAAGTGTTGTTTCCTCATTTTCAAGCCATTTTTCTTCCTTTCTTGAGTTCAAGCTCACTCTGCACCAAAATAACATATATCAATCAAAATCACCCAAAGATAATGCAATTTAAGGATCATATGGTGCGAGAAACCCCATAAAATAATTACCAGAATGGGGTTTATCAAATATTGTATGAGAAATTGATGTTTAAAAATTTTAAAAAGTATTTAACTTGTGTTAAATTTAAATATTTTGTATATTTGAAATGTGAAATGATAAAATAATTCAATTATTTTACAATTATATTATAAATAAAAATTATTAATTTTATGATATCTATAATTTATAAGCAATATTTTGAAAAAAAATAAAATGTAAAAATTAATTAAAATTGGATGCAACTACTGAAATTAAATATTACTTAAAATAAATTATTAGTATTTTAATTTCTAATAGACAAGTTATATTTCATTAGTACTTATATAAAATGAGTTGTTATAGGTGTTTAATATTATATTTGTCTTGTGAGAAGAAAATGTACTAAGTTACAAACTATTAAAATTAGAAATAGTTTTATTAAAAAATAATATTATAAAAATAACAAAGTAAAATTATTATTTAATTATATAGATTTTACAAAGTTAATATACTCATTGAAATTATCTTCGTATAATTTTTTTTACTTCAAATAAGTATTTAATTAATATATAAAATACTTCAGTGATTTAAAATGTAGAATAATTCTAATTTTAAATAATAATTTATTTAGGGAAGAAAAAGTAGGAATATATATATATAAAGTATTTATTATAGAAGACCATTAAAATATATTATTATGAACTTATAAAGTTTTTAAATAGGCATGACAACAGGATGGGTCAAGATAAACAGATCATATGAATTTAGAGTGTTGTACATTTAAGTAGATGATAAAATATATTTTCTATTAAGTGGAGTATGACAACTTATTGTAGGCAACATGTTGTGTATTGTATGCAAGAAATGAAAAAAAAAAAAAAAAAAAAACTATTACATTAGTTAGGTAAGGTAAGGTTGGTTATGTTGAGAAATTTGCATTCACGATGTTTGAATTTGGGGTCTGAAAAATTAGACCATCTAGACTACCTCCAAAGGGCCTGATAACATCCATAACAATATAAAGCCAATTTTCTTTTTGGGCTAACCAGTGCCCTTAGGGTACTGGTTAAGGAACTAAAAGGAGAAAAGTTTTTATTGGGAGGCGAAAAATTGCGCTACCCATATTTTTTTTGTGCTCTCCTATGATTTACACAATAAATATTTTCTCTTTTTAATTCCTTAACCAGTGCGCTAAGGGCACTGGTTAGCAAGACCCTTTCTTTTTTAGTCTCCACATTTATGGACTATTTTGCCTCTTAATTAACAATATAAACTACACCGCTATTATGTTATAAATTTCTAGTTTTTATGTTGCATGATTGTAACCATGTTAAAAAGAACCATGTTAAAAAGACAATTTCATAAGGGACTAGGTTCGAATGCTGGTAAGAAAAAAACCATGTTAAAAAGAAGAATTTCACCAATTTTATTTCAAAGTTCATGCAAAAAAACAAGAAAAATATGAATATAATAATTAAATTAAAATAGAGTGTTAGAGGTGTGGGACCCATACTAATTTTTGAATTTCTCCTCCTCCTCCCACTATTTCCACTCTAACTCCACTCTATGAAACGAAGCCTAAGTGTAGACTTTTATTTCTAAAAAAGTAGTTGAACACATGATTTAAATGGCAAACATTCATGAACCATAAAAACAAATATAATTAATCAATATTGTTTATATATCCATTTTTCATATTAATTAAAGTACGGGTAACTCGTACGGATATGGGCATTTAAGTACCAACGGAAAAGGACAAGGGTATTAAAGTTATTACTCATGGGCATGGTTCCGAATACGGAGAGTTTATAAAGGTGTGGATATAGAGATGGTACTATAGTATCCTACCTAGACCTACCTATTGCCATCGTTATCAGTATATATGTCGTCCATGGCACGCATTGCTTGAATTTAGGTTTTAATTTAAAAATATATAGTTAAAAATATCATTTCATACAAAAAATATTTTCATTTTTTATTGTAAATAGGAACTCTTACATTCAGCAAAAAAAAAAAAAGGAACTCTTATTTTAGATTGATTGAAATATTATTTCACAATAACTATTTGAATTGCTATGTTACCTAACATGTAGCTAATTTTTATTTCTCCTATTTATTTTATTTTAAAAATCATAGTCTATCAAATATATAATTAACTGTATATTTATAATGTATACCAATAATTAATATTTAAAAATTTTATATTTAAATTATAAATAATTCTTAATATAAGTTTAAGAAAATATTTATATTTTTAAAATATTTTATAAAAATATTCATTAACAATATTTACCCATGCATGGCACGGGTCACCCATTATAGTTTCTAAAAAAGTAGTTGAACACATGATTTAAATGGCAGACATGCATGAACCATAAAAACAAATATAATTAATGAATTTATATTGTGAGAAACATGATATGACAAATAATAAATGAGTTGTACTATTTATAGTACACAATTTATTATGGGATAATAAATCAATAGATCTGTGAATTTTTACTCAATTTTTAATTAGGTCCTTAAATTATCAAAATTTATAATTGGATCTTTTATCTTTTTTAATTTTTGTAATCAAGTTCCTAATAAGGTTAGTCATCTGTTTACAAATAGTTAACTTTGTCAAACTATTACTTATAATTCCCTTAGAGCCAGGAGTTTTGGAGATTTTTCGAGATTGGAAACGAGTGATTGAAAACATTCTTTCCTTTAATACATTCAGGAATTTGGTTTATGGGTAGAGAGATTAGGGAACTTCCACATATTAGAGATTAGGAATTTGGGGAATTAACTAATGAAGTGATACACGTGAATGATGACATGGAACAATAATTTCATGTGAGAATCCAACTGTAAGCCAATAAGAAATATTCTGTCAAAGTTAACAGTTTCTAAACAGACCTCTAACCTCAGGGACTTGATTACAAATATTGGAAAACATCATGAAGGATCCAATTAGTTAACGCTATCTTGACGGTGGGACTAAAAAAATATTTCTCGAATTTGATAGATTAAAAAATATATATTTTAATTTATGAGACTAAAAAAGATAGACCCCAAATTTGATGGATTCAAAACATATATATTTAAACTGAAGATTAATTTCCAACTTTACTTCACTGTTTAAATTTTGCTTCTTATTATTAAATTAAAAAGTTATTGTTAGGCACTCAACATATAGTACACTTACTAGAGAGATAAAAGATAAAAATATGTATACATGATAAATAATATAATGTGATAAAATGAGAAATATATATAAAGAAGTAATAGATATTAGTTGGATGTATAAAATGTTAAGCTGTCTAAATATTATTCCTCTGTTATATTTTATTGAGAGTTTTTATGGTACCCCTAATAATTTTGAGGGTTTTGATACTGTTAGATTTTTGACTAATCAAATTATATATCATCTTTTTTATCATTAATTAATAAAAACTTTTATTTTTTTCAAATTAGTCCTTGATTAATTAAAATATATTTTTAAAAAAATTTAAAATTACAATTATTTTAGATTAAAAAATCTGATTAAACATAAGAAGTTTCCCTAATGTTTGTGTAAGTGTATAACAGAAGTGAAGTGATTGGAAGTGTAACCCTTGAGTAAGAAAAAAATATCACTTTAATCCCAAGCAAGGTTGCATATATAAGATAATTGGAATTTTCGTCAAAAACTGCATTTGGAAGTGGTGCACTTTCTGTCTTCTCAATTTCCTTCTCGACAGCCATTCTTCGGCCAAAATCAATGGCTTCCAACCGGTATAATGGAGCGTCACTTCTTTGGAGATCTTGAGCAACCTCAATAAAGCAATTCATTTACCATATGTCCAAAAAGCAACAAAAGGGTGAAATTCTGGTATTACCTCCAGGGATTCATCATAACTAGAATAAAAGTTATTGCTACTGGGTGAAGGAGATTCTGGTCAAAAAATTATTCTACTTTTATTTTAAAATTGGGTGAAGGATATTATGATTCAAATTCAACATGGTTTACCGGTGAAGGAGGTGAATGAGATTAGGGTTCAGATTCCACATGGTTTACCAGTGAAGGAGATTATGATTGAGACTTTGTTTACTGGTGAAGGAGGTTAAGAAGAATAAGGAAAGTGATTTCACCTTCTTATGTTTAATGTTTAATCAGATTTTTTTAATTTAAAATAGTTGTTAATTTTAAATTTTTTTTAAAATTAATTAATCAAGGACTAATTTAAAAAAAACAAAAGTTTTTATTAATCGATGAAAAGAAAAATAATATGCAGTTTGATTAGCCCCAAAATTATTGAAGGTACCATAGAAACTCTCTAATTAGAATTACATGAAATAGGCATGCTGAACAGACACTACATATCAATTGAAAAAGAACTGGAAGAGAATTAACCTCTTCCTCTCTTCATAGTTGCTTCCGTGCGTGTGAGTGGGAAAGTGAGAGTAAAACAAGTTAGAAGTGATTAATATCAAGAGAAACTCACATTTTTGTTCACTGTTTTCTTAATTCAATGGCATATGAGAATGCAACCCTCACTGTTGAAAACAGAGAGGTTATATTCATCAAACCTTCAAAACCCACTCCTACAACCATTCTTTCACTGTCTAGCATTGACAATGCTCCCGAGAACTATTTCTTCACGCAAAGCCTTCATGTATACCGATCTCCAAATCAAAATTCCCCTAACACTACCAAACTTGACCCTGCAAAAGTGATCAAAGAGGCCCTCTCAAAGGCTCTCTTTTACTATTATCCTCTTGCAGGAAAGCTTGTAAGACACGTTGATGGAAAACTCAGAATCAACTGCAACTCTGAAGGAGTTCCATTCATAGAGGCTATTTGTAATTGCAACCTTTCATCTCTTCATTACCTAGATGGCAATGGCGTTGAATTCGCAAAACACTTTGGGATCGATTTTCCTTCTCAAGATGAATTTGGAAACCAGTATCCTTTGGTTTTGAAGGTGACTAAATTCCTCTGTGGGGGTTTCATATTTGCAGTGGGCTTGTACCACGCTGTTTGTGACGGGACTGGGAAATCTCAGTTCTTACGCGCATTGACTGAACTTGCAAGTGGAAAAAAAAGTGAGCCCTCTGTGAAGCCTGTGTGGGAGAGAGAGAGACTAGTGGGAACAATCATTAGTCAACCCATGCAAAATCCAATGGACAAGGCCTCTCTTGCAGTTTCACCATTTCTGCCAACCATGGATTATTTGCACGAATGCTCGAAGGTGAACTGTGAGAGCATTTCAAGACTCAAGATGAGTTTGATGAAAGAGAGTGACAACGAAGAATGCATGACTAAGAAGAAAGGGTTCACAACTTTTGAAACCCTCGCTGCGTACATCTGGAGGTCAAGAACCAGAGCCTTGAAACTGAGCTACGATGGGGAAACTATTCTGGTTATCATAGTGGGGGTGAGACCACACTTGCTGGATCCTTTGCCCATTGGATATTACGGAAATACCATCGTGGAAGCATATGTTACTTTAACCGTGAGGGAGCTGAACGAAAGACCTCTCTTGGAGGTTGTGAAACTCATCAGAGAGAACATAAAGGCTGCTTTTAGCAGTGATTATATCAGACACTCGATCGACAGTATGGAGACGAAACCAATGAAATTTAATTACGAAAGTGGTGCAATAATGACTTTGACATATTGGAGACATTTGGGATTGTTGGAGAAAGTTGATTTTGGATGGACTGGGCCAGTGAATACGACGCCAGTCCCATCGGACATGTATGGATTAACCGGTTTGTGCAGGATCTTGCCTCCCAATAATTTGGATCCTTCAATGAGTGGAGGAGCAAGGGTTTATGTAAGCCTACCCAGTCCTGCCATGCCCAAGTTCAAGGAAGAGATGAAAGCTCTTACCACTATCCTAGAGAGAAACTATATTTAAGGGTTTTGTATCAAAACTCTCGGATTTCTCTTGGTACTTTAATAACTCTATGTCTCTATCCAAAATTAAGTGTGTATTGTTTCTCTGTTTCCATCCTTTTGGCATCCTTCTGTTTTGCTGTCTAATAGTTGTGAAAGTATGTTAATAAAACTCCTTTCTCTCAGTACCTTCAGTTCAGTGTGAAGAAGAGAAAGGAGATGAACCCTACCCCTGTTTGTCCATTGCGTGAGTGACTGGTCCAATAGTCAAACCGGACCGATTAGAGCACCGATTCCCGGTCGAATCGGTCCGGTTTTCACAACTATGAATTTGTTTTTTATTTTTATTTTTCTTTTCTCTTGCTCTACATTTTATATTTTTAATTATATATGAAATATTAATTATATTATTAATATGCTATAAAAATTATGTTATTAATATTAATTTTCAATTTTATATTAATTATATTATATTATTAAATTAGATGCAACTATTTAAATTAAATATTACTTAAAATAAATTATTATTTTAATTTCTAATTGACAGTTTATATTTCATTAGTACTTAAATAAAATGAGTTGTTATAGGTGTTTAATATTATCTTTGTCTCATGAGAAAAAAAATGTACTCAGTTACAAAATACAAACTACTAAAATTAGAAATGGTTTATCAAAAAATAATATTATAAAAACAACAAAGTAAAATTATAATTTAATTATATAGATTTTACAAAGTTAATATACTTGTTGAAATGATCTTTGGATAATCTTTTTACTTCAAATAAGTATTTAATATATAAAATACTTCATTGATTTAAAATGTAGAATAATTCCAATTTTAAATAAGAATTTATTTAGGGAGAAAAAAGTAGGAAAATATATAAAAAATATTTATTATAATTAAGAGAACATTAAAATATATTATTATTAACTTATAAAATTTTCAAATAGGCATGACAACAGGGTGGGTTAGGTTAAATAGATCATCTGAATTTAGAGAGTTGTACATTTGCACATATAAAATATATTTTCTATTAAGTGGAGTATGACAACTTATTGTGAGCAACAAACATGTTGTGTGTTATATGTAAAGAATGAAGAAAAAAAATAATTACTCTCTCCGGTCCTTTATATAAGAAACAAATAACTAAATCGTCAATACCAATAAAAATAGTTAAGTTAGTTAGTTATAATTAACAATGTCATAAATTTTAATTTTATTCCAAAAGTACCCCTTAAATGAATTGGTTTATGTAGTAGTTACATTAATGACACTGCACCTCCACCAATAAGTATAACTTGTATTGTTAATAGACCAATAAATGCATGAGAAATGAGTATGTGTCTCATTAATGAATTTACAAGATGAAGGATAAAAAAGAAAACTAGCAATTAATATAACTTAAAGTGAGTCTATGTTTCTTATAATTAGAACAAAAAAAAAATACCATTTTGTTTCTTATAAAAAGGACCGAAGGGAGTATTACATATTACTTAGGTAGGGTAAGGTTGGTTATGTTGAGAAATTTCCATTCACGATGTTTGAATTTGGGGTCTGAAAATTTTGCCCATCAAGCTAGACTACCTGCAAAGGCCTAACAACATCCATAACAATATATAAAGCCAATTTTCTTTTTCAGTCTCCACATTTATGGACTATTTTGCCTCTTAACTAACCATATAAACTACACCACTATTATGTTTTAAATTTCTAGTTTTTATGTTGCATAATTGTAATCTTGTTAAAAAGAAGAATTTCACCAATTTTATTTCAAAGTTCATGCAAAAAGAAGAAAAATATGAATATAATAATTGAAATAAAATGTTATAGAAAATATCATTTACATAGATATAATTATTAAATGAATATTTCAAATCTTGAAAAAAGTTAAAATATATTTAAAACAAAAATATAAAAAAATATTATACAAATCATAATGGTTTTGAAGCAATAAAGTAACATTTGAAAAACTAAAAATTTCATTATTTGAATATTTTAAAATTTAAAGTTTACTTCTTTTTTACAAAGATAATATTTCAATGTCAAAATACATCTTAATTGAATTTTAAAATGTTTAGAGAAAAAATGAAAACTAAACTTGACAACCAACCATAAAAAAATATTTTTTGTATTTTTTGAAAAAAAAAAAATTAAACATCTTTAAATATGAATGATTGTTAAAATAAAAGTTCATTATTCAATTCATCACTAGAATATTTTTTATCAATAAAATTAATAAAGTTTTGAATATCTATTTTTTATTTTAAAATTAAAAGTTTAAAATATTTTTTTTTCATTTTAGAATATATTTTTTTATTTCAAAAAATGCCTCATTCCTTTAGATTTATAATATTATAAATAAAGTTGGTTCGCTATTAAAATTAAGTTATTTCGCAACCAATTACTTTGATAAAACTCTTTAAAATTGCTTTTATGAAAGAGTTAACATGTAATTATAAGTATATTTAAATATTTATGTTAGATGTTAATAAATTATAATGTTATTAAAAATAATTAATATCTATTTAAATAAATACAAAATTTATAATATTATTCATGCTAACAGGGTTAACATTGTCCAAGTAACTTATGAAAGGAATGTTTGTCCTCTTGTACATGTACACATAAGAAGAATCAATACACTTTTCTTGTGATGCCTTTGAAGTAATGAGAAATGAAATGCATAATATTGTGACATGCGTACCAAGAGGACCTTCTTTTAATAAATGTGTGTTTGATTGGGTTTTTGGTTTTTAATTTCTAACAAATATTTTATAAAACGATTTCAAAAACTATTTTTTAGAGATAGAAATAGGAAGTGAAAATGTGACAAGAACGAGGGGATTAATAAAAGGAAGCTACTTTTATAAAATAAAAAAAAATAAAAAAAAACTGAAAGTAAAAAAAAACTAAAACAACTTAAAAATGTTTTTTTTTTAATTTAAAAGGAGATATTTTTTAAAAATAATTTTAAAAATTACTGTAATTAAATAAGATTTTTTGTTTTGTTTTTGTCTTTCTAAAAAAAAAAGTTTCCAAAGAAAACAAATATGCTGTTAAAATTTTTCATTGAACTCTTTCTTTCTCTTTTACAAAGTCCATTTCACACTAACATCCTCTTCTCCGTCTTTTAATTTGTACCTCAGTTAGAAAGAAACAAATGTATCTATGAAATTAAACATGATTCTCTTTAGGAACATTCCTAAAGTTTGACATCACTAACTAGGACATTGTTATTTCAAGTGTCATTAGAAGGTTAGCAGCATGCCTATGTAATAATATATTGATTACCAACAAGGTTTAGCATAGTTGGTAGATAGTTGGTTTCATAAGCATGCTGACAAGCGATTCAATTCATGATCGTGTATATGGAAAAGATTTTGTTGGAAGAGACAAAATCTACTTCGATGATCTCTACGCCTCAAGGAATTAGTCTCATGGCATTTGACAATGAAGATACATTGCTTTCAGCAAAAAATAATATATTGATTAAAATTGACCATGTTTTTTTTAATAATAAATTTGACTATGGTTATTGTTAGCCCAAATTCCAATGTTAAAAATTTAGAGTAAATTACACAAACCTCCTAAGGTTTCCAATTATTACACTCGATACCCCCTCCATTCTATAACCCTACAAAAAATTCCCTAATTTATTTCCTCGTATAACATAAGGCACCCTTCCCCTCCACTCTCACCCCTTATTTTTTTGCGAATTACACTTGATACCTCTGTTTTTTTTTTTTTTTAGTTTTAGTCCCTACTTTTAAGTAACAACATTAACTGATGATGTAGTGATGTTGACAGTCTAGTGACTTGTCACGTCATCAAGAAGTTTGACGGGGCAGCCCCATGATATTTTTTTTGGTAAATTGTGTTTTTAATTTCTCATTTATTCATAACAGTTGATGACGTCAGATAAGTTGATAAGCAATTAAAAAGATAGTTAACAAAAAAAAAATTATATGTGGTTATCCTGTCAGACTCCTTGATAACGCGACAAGTCAATGAAATGCTAATGTCACTATTACATCATCAGTTAACGCTTTTACTTGACAATAGGAACTAAAACCAAAACAAAAATTCAGAGAAGAGTATCATGCCCAATTTGCATAAAATACAGGGGGTGCGAGTAGAGGGGAGGGATGCCCTATGGATGCCCTATGTTGTGAGGTAATAAATTAGGGGCCTTTTTAGGGATACAGAACGGAGGGGTATCAAGTGTAATTGTCCGTGTAATTTATTCTGAAATTTATAGCCACCATCAAATTTGAAGCTGTATTTAATAAAGCAGGGTTGTACATATTTGTAGTTAAGAATTGGCTTCCACATCCAAGTTGAAAAACGACTTAAAGTTGAGTAGTGACCATTTCCCATATGTTTAAAAAACCATAATATTTTTATCCTTAATTAATTTGTTTAGATGTTATGAATCTCCAATACTTATTTTGGCTTAAATTTATTTCGAATACTACATCTTTAATCTCTGTCAACTGTCAAGAATTCAAGACGGTTATAATCTCATAATTACTCATTTTCTGATGAGAATTTACCATCATAGTACAAACCGCTTAGTATACACGTCAAACATCTCAGAAGACGATAGCTGTGGCTCCTGCAAATCCAATTTCAATCCATTTATATATAGTACCAACTTCATACATTATGGTAAGTATATTCCAAAATATATGAAGCTTATGTGAAAGAGAGAAAGTAACACTAGTACCTGTCTGAGGTCCAGGCCAAGAAGTCTATTCAACAACGAAGCAATTGGGCCATTTAGTTGCGCTATGCCTGTTTTTGTCCCACGGATGGTTGAACGCATGGCACTGAGCAAGCGACCATAACTTAGTCCAGGTTCATTTTGCACGGTTTGGATGAAACTATAAGTCAAGGCACCGGTAACTTCATAGCCACTTAAGGCCTACACAAACCAACACACAAGAATTCATGAATCTTCATCTCCACACAGTTATATGAAAGAACTTTACATGCATGGTAATTACATGCAGGAAAAATATTACATACAGAGGTATCTACGGAGGTTTGACCATCCTCACAAGCTGAAATACATATTGCTAGCCCTCCGCTTGTACCTTTATTAGTTCTGGGACATCTTTGATCTTCCCATGAGTAATAACCTTCCCTGATATTACAGAAGAAACATATTCAATTCACCAAAAAATATAAAATAAGAGTTAAATTATTCAGTTAATCCCTAAATTATTTGAGAATCTTCAAGTACGTTCCTAAACTATTTTTTTAATTAATTGAGTTCTTAAATAAATAAATAAAGTAGGTCCTAAAATTAGTTTATGATAATTGAAACGGTCAGAAAATAATAATTTATGTCGGTTTTGAAATCTCTAGAAATTCAATTGAGAAAAAAATTACATGATCAAAGGTTCAATCAATTTTATTTTTTTAAATATTTAGTTTACTAACCTACTTAAAAATTTCCAAATATTCGTGAAACAACTTAGTAATTTAATTAAAAAAACAATAGGCAAATTAAAGAGGTGTTCATTGTTCACAAAGCAAGCATTCCCAAACTGACCTATTCATCTTGCACACAAAAGCTAAATCAAGAACAGTCCCACTATGGCATGCATCAACAATGGCATGGAGTTTAGCACCGCGTGGTAGTGGCCTAACAATGGCAGCATTAATCTCATCATCAAGTATCTTTCCCTGCTCTTCATAATCAACAGGACATATTGCTTCGTCAAACCCATCAATCTCATCCCCATACATATTCATCTCCTGTGTGCCATGTCCTGAGAAGTGGAACACCAATGAGTCCCCTGACTGGCTACCCTCAATAAGCCACCTCAAGGCCATTTGAATGTTATATCTCGTTGGGATTCTTAGCGGGTTTCTCTCCTCCCTATCATCTGCCAGTAGGTTCTGAATGTTCAGATATGGCATATATGAAGAAAATAACATCGTACGTCGTGCTTTAGGAGTATATTTACCATTGATCTACCCTGAATTCCTTACTTGTCAGCCCATGATCATAACTATGGATATAGATATTTATTTTTTGTTTAATTACTCGTTTGATTCCTATACCTACCTAGTCAATCTTTACATTTCAGTCCCTATGCTTAGAAATTACATCTTTACGTTTTATTTTCTACATATAGACTTTTTAACTCACTTTAGCTCTTATACATATACTTCTTAATTTTTTTTAGTCCGTACAATTTTGAATGACAAAAACTAAAACAAATTAAAAAGTATATATGTATAGGGACTAAAACAATTAGTTTTTAGGTACAGGAACTAAAATCTAAAGATTATAAACAGGTATAGAAATTAAATGAGTAATTAAACCAATTTTTTTTTTTTTCTGAATGTTAATATCATAAGAAAGTATATGGGAGGACCTGTGAGCATGAGAATGGAGTCACTAGGAAACCCAAACTCCTTAATCAGAAAGTATTTCATGCAATTTACATCATTCACGGAGCCTTTCAGTTTGTAACTCTTCCCATGGTAGCGGATTCCGCATAGCACAGCCCGCTTTGAGCCATATACATGGTATGATGGCCTTAGTGACTGAGGCTGAGGATAATACCCAAAATTATGAGTTGTCCCATAATAACTCGGATTGCTGTTAACTGAACTAGTCATCATGGTATTTACAAAGCCTCTAAAACGACCTGCAAAGTGATGAAAGGAGTTGTAGGCTTGACTCCATGGACCCGTGGAGGGTCGAATCTGGGTGATGCCATGGCACACTGCACACTCAAAGACATGGACCTCTGGTGGAACCATTAATAGTGTTCCACACTGGTTACATCTTTCTTGTCTACTTGCCATTTGTTTCCCTTTCTGTTAGAGGCTATTGCAGAATGGTGTGGCCTATGAAAGAATGAAGGGTATTAGAAATTATCAACACACAGGAAACGTGTGGGGTGGGTGACCTTTTTCAAATGTGTCTGTGAAATTCAGCTTCCTATCTGGAGAGGAAAATGCAGAATAGGAATCCAATTCTTTTTCTAGTGGAGAGTGAATATAGTGACTAGCTTGTTTTTCTGTCGAATGGACATTACCGTCGAAAAATTAAAGAATCAGGAATAAGGAACCAATAGTGAAATATAGCTTTCTAATTTGCTCCAATCCAACCGTTGAATAAATTCTTTAATAAGCATTTTGTATAAGTTAAAATCAACTTTTATTAGAAATTAATTTTCTTATTAACTTTCCCTAAAAACTGATAAGCTGTATAAATTGATTTTAACATATATAAATGAATAAGTTTATCTATGTTCTCATTGATTCACTCTTCCCACTCTCCTTCACATTCACTCTCATTTGAATATTCTCCTCTCATGAAGGAGTGTAGTTCACTCTCCTAACATATATATGGTTCTTCTACTTTTCTTAAAATTTCTCTTATCAATTTCTGTAACTACTCACATTCACAATATTTCTATAACTATCTTCATTTTTTAATATTTCTTTTACCAGTTTTTCTAACTATGTTTCTTAATTCCAAGATTTCTCTCTTTCATCAATAATTTCAAATACTTAATTCAATTTACTTTTTAATTTTCAAAGTTAATATTAAAAAAATTAAAGTTACATCATTACATCTTTCCTTTTTTTTTTTTAATTTTATAGTTTATAATTTCTTTTATAATTAACTTTTTTTAAAATTTCTTTTGATGTGCTATATAATCCTTTTTTTTCCTTACAAATTTTATAGTCTCTAATTTTTTTGGTTTTTTTAATATTTCTTTTATCAGTTTTTCTAACTCTATTTTTCAATTCCGAATATTTATATCTTTCATCAATAATTTCAAATCTTTAATTCAATTTACTTTTTAATTTTCAAATTTAATATTAAAAAATTAAAGTTACATCGTTACATCTTTCCTTGTTTTTTTTTTAAATTTTATAGTTTCTAATTTATTTTATCTCTTTTTTAAAATTTCTTTCGATTGACTATATAATCCTTTGTTTTTTTTTCTTTCAAATTTCTTTCTATTGATTATATAAACAAGGTAATAAAAATTTGAATAAGCCCGTGCAATGCACAGACTAAAACACTAGTTATAAAAAATAAAGATAAAAAAAAAGATTACGAAGAAATTTATTTAAAGAGGGAGTTTGTTGCAATATTTGATGATACATAGACAAGAATACGAGCATATTCCTGCGATTTTTATACAGCGGAACTAGCTCAATGGTTTATCATTTTCTCAGTGCATGGAAGCCCAGGCCATTATTTAAATAAGGAGGTCCTCCTTTACAACCAAGAATGAATTTTCTTGAGAGAATCCATTTTCTCATCATTGAAATTACTAGATAATTAAGTAGATAAATATAATAGAGATTTGGTTTGGACGTGCCTCGTTCTGGAGGACCAGAAAGTTTTTTTTTTTTTGTTGCCCTAGTTGCTTATATTTAATAATATTCATTATTTATTATTAAATTACTAAATATTTAATAATAAAGTTATAAGTAATTTTTAATAATAAAATTTAACTAAAATTTAATTATTTTGATTAATTATTTAAAATTTAAGTAAATATAAATAAAAAAGATAATCATTTTAAGTAAAATTTAGTAATTAAAAAAAATAAGTGAATTGATTAAATATCTAAATTAATAAATTGATTGAAAATTAAATAAATTAAAAATTGCGACTTAATTCTAATATGTGTTTAGTCTCATAAAATTTAGATTTGTGTTAAGTCTTATTTTTTTAAAAAAAAATTAGTTAATAACATTAAATTTGTCAATAATTTATATTATTCTTCAAAATTATTCTTAATATTTTTAAAATTAATTATTTCTCTTTTCTCTTAATTATTTTTTACTTAATTGTTACTCATCTTCTTTAATTTTAATAAAAAAGAAAGATTTAATCTCATTAATTTCAAGCATGTATTATTTTTTATAAAAAGACTTTGTATGGATTACTATGTTTTTCATTTTGTCACATTTTAGAGCCACAAAAGTTTTGAATGATAAAGTTGAGGACGTGAGTTTTCACTGCTAAAGAGGTCAGTCAACTGCACAATGTTCCACTTTTCAGATATTACAGCGCACACTGTTCTATGCTGCAACGTCACTTTCTTTTTCTGATACATGCTACATCACTTTAACTCCTACTCTAAAATTTAAAATCAGAATCATTATAAGAAAAATAAAAAATCAATGTCAAAATGAGTTTTGAACCTTGAACCAGACGACTTCTACGGTACGTGCGGCAAACGTGTTTCGCACCGTGCGAAACAAATTTTTTTCATCCCCTTGCCAATTTTGCCCCTTATTTTTTCCCTCTTCTCTCTTAGTTTTCTCCGTTCTCTCTTCCTTCCTCTGTTCTCTTCTTTCTTCGCTTCTTTCTCCGTCCCCTCTTCTTCTCTTCCTTACCTCCTTTACCAATGTTGATGTTCACTGCAAGGTCGCGGTAGCCGGTGACGATGACGAGGTAGTCGCCGGCTCACCGTTGACTATGGCTTCTTGAGCCGGCGATGACGCGTTTTAGATCTCCGACATCCTTGTGTATTTTAATTGTTGATTTTTGTATTGGTTTCTTAGATCTGAACGATATACATTTTATTTTGTAGATTTTAGACTGAAGATCTGAGTTTAATTAAAGTATTGATTGAAAATGTTATTTTCGTTTTGCATTCTCGAATTTTTTTTTTTTTTTAGATATGTAATGTGTAATGTTTGCAATCTGGAGGTGGCGATGCATGGTGGGGCCGTTGCCGTGGCCACCAAGCAACTGTGGTTGTGGGATAAGGAAGAAGGAGAAGGGGAAAAAAGAAAAAGGGAGGAGAGAGGGGAGGGCCGCCGGAAATCACTTACCGAAGCGGCGTGCAATGGTCGGAGTAAAAGAGAAGGGAAGAGGAAAGGAGAAAAAAAAAATCAATTCCGACAATGAAGGGTTCGTCGGCCGGCGAAGCCTGTGAGGCAAAGAGAGGAGAGAACCAGAAGAGAGAAGAGGGGAATTAAAGGGTAATCTGGGAAAGAAATAAATAAAAAGAGAAAAAAAGAACAAAAAAGAAAAAATCACAGCCATTCAGTTTATAAAATAATATATCGGACGATTGATATTAGTTTCACATGATGCGAAACACGTTTCAGGCACGCATGTAGAAGTCGTCCCTTGAACCATTTATACAGCACATACAGCACAAAGCACACGAAGATAACTTTATAGTTACGAATAAACTACATTTCCAATTGGTATATAAGAATTATTTACCATATCTTATATATATTATTTATATAATATCTTATATATATTATTTATAATATATGTATATTATAAATATTATTTATAGTATTATATATATAATACTAATTTTATTTTTATTATACTGGTTCATGCGGTTCAATTAGTGACCTACTGGTTCGATCATTAATCCATTGATCTAGTATCCTTGTTGGGTCGATAACCGGTCCAGTTTTAATAACCCTGATTAGTCCTATTTTGACAGGTTTAGCTTTTAGGTAGGATATTATGTACTTTTGCTGGAATGTTGGGTAGAGGTTCGAGAGGATGTTTTGGTGTAATACTGTGATTCCTTTCTGTTATAGGCACTACTTGTGCTAATACAGTTTTAATAAAATTCATAGCTTTAAAAAAAAAAAAGCATTTATTATTTTTGGCAAAAAATTGTTAATTAATTAAGGATACTTTAGGAAAAAAAATAATTAATGCAACAAATAATTAGAAAATGATCTTATAAAAAAGGACAAACAATTTTTTTAAAGAGAGTCTTATAAACAGGGACGTAGGGAGTAAAAATTAATTGACATTCGAAATTGAATTATATTATAATACTTAAATTAAAAGATTGAATAATCAAAATTAAATTATAGAATAATAATCATAGTTGCTCTCTTTATATATATACATGACATTAGGAAAAGGTGACACCCCCCACCTCGACCACCAATTGGTGGTAAGGAAAAGGGTAAGGTTGTCGTACCAGATTACAACTCGTGACTTGTTGTGTTGTAGATGCATTTGTGTCCATGCCATCGACATCTACTCCACCATCATCTACTCTTGCATTGCAGCCACTAACTGTACCTCCATTGAGACACCTGTTAATGTCTATCCCCATCAGATTCGTACCTGTCCTAACAGCACTGCCACCAACCATGCCGAAATTTGCAGTTGCACCAACTTCAACATTTCATCTGCTAGGCACATCCAAAAGTATCACTACGATGCCCACCTTAAGGTTCAACACACATTCAGGGGTGGAGGGGACTTAGGGTGGGTTTGGATTCAAAAATCCCAATCTGTGGAAAATCGTCAAATGGAAAATACAACCCATAATCGTCCTTTGGCCTCTCGGATATAATCAGATTAGGTTTGAATCAGGTGTGGGTAAGATTGGGTGGGTTTCGTCAGGTATGTTGTTCCAAAAGCAAAATTAAGGAAAACAAAAAAAGAAAAGGAGGTTCTCTTAAACGCAATAGAAACACATGGAAGACGAACTCTCCTTCAAGGAAGCGGTAGAACTTATTGAAGCTTTCACAGGTTTCCTTGATCTTCATTTTCTCTCACCTCCCAAAGTCGTGTTGAATATGCACCTCTTCTCCTTCATGCGAATCAAATTCGAGAGACAGGTCAAGGAGATTCGGTGCGAAGGGCAGATCAATTTATTACGGAGGTCGATGCCGCTCATCACCTACTGAAGGTGGTCGAACCATTCTATGTTTACGAAAGCATGAACAAACTTTTGAAATACTTTTAAAGCTTAAATTATAAAATACTTCATATTAATGGCATAACAAAGTGAATAATGTTGTGGTGAAAATTCAATCGCATCATGTTGATGGCTATTCAATGCATTGTCACTTCCAATGTCAATGGCTCCCTACTTTTCCACTTATATAAGAAATTTCAGCTTTTGATTATTTTACTTTTATCAATTCGGTCAGGTCCGGTTATGTTGAAGAAAAAAATTCAAATCTGAATCCGTCTGTAACACCCGTTAAATATCATTTTTGGCACCCGTTTCATCAAATTAAGTCGTCCAAACCCGACCAAATACTTTTTTTTCTCTTCGGTTACAGCGAGTGTGGGTCGGATGATAAATCTTTGCCTACCCCTAGAGGGGAATTCGCATAATGACCTCGCATAATGTTTCCATTTTATATTTGGGTTGTGCATTTCCAATACAAAAACTCGTTCCCAATACAAAAAATGATGCAAAACAGAAAGATGTTTTCATTTTGTATCATCTTTTTAAAATAAAAATGCATTTTCTATTAATGGCATTGTAAATCCAACTACAAAAATAAGTCCATCATAACATAAAACAATACAAAGTACATGCATATAGTGAAACAAACTAGTGACAATCACAAAAACGAACAAGTGAAACAAAGTTGTGTTTAATTTTTGTCATGGTTGAGTCAAATTGGTGATAGTCTCATTGGAGCTGGTTGATCGCTCTGGTTGATGCAAGCACTATTGTCGCTCTCTCCACTGCCTCTCTCTGTTTGGCTCTATGAGTGGAAGTTGTAGGTGGTACTCGCTTAGGCTCTAAACAACGACCAACGCATTGACGTTAATGAGATCATATGTGGAGTCATACCTAAAAAGAAGTAATTTAAAAACAAGTAAAAATAATAATAACAAAAGTAATAATAGCATTACAAATCATAATATTATAAAATAAAATTATAATATCACAAAAAAAAATATTAGGTAAAAAATAAGGCAAAAATAATATAATAATAAATTATGATATTATAAAAAATTATAATATCACAAAAAAATTATAATAACTTAGGTAAGAAAATACCATAAAAATAATATTATAAATATATTATTATAATTTTAAAAATATATTTAAAATTGGTAATAATATAAAAAAAATTAAAATGTGGTCTAAATGCAAAACAGAAACATGTTTTCATTTTGCATTTGTTCATTTTGCATTTGGTATGCATGCAAAATGGAATCACGTTTCCGTCTTGCATGCATACCAAATACAAAATAGAAACATGTTTCTGGGGGTCTATCAACAATTGAAACACATATGCTCCAATGTCAGATTCTCTATTTGCAGTGAGGAGTTAAGTTGCTTCCATTGTTTGCTTTTCTATCCAAATGCCCAACAAAACCAATTCTCACTCAAAATACCCTACACTTGATATGTATGCAACCACTATAGCACCATGAACAAAGCTTGGTGTAGATAGGTGAGAGTACAAGGTTGAGGCGGCTAATGGTAGTGAGTACGACGTTTAAGTCAAAGGAAGGATTCAGTGCTCCGCCACAACCGAGCCTCATCACCATCCTCCGAAACCCGAAGCACCACAGTGATTAACGTGTAAGAGACAAAATGGAGTAAATCACGAGTGGTAGGATGGAGAGCAAAAGGAAGGTTAATGGAGTTAGGGACAAGCATGCACATCATTCTCAAAAGGAGTATGAAAGAAGGGATATAACCACATTCTACTTCTCCCATTTTCCAGACAATTATGGGGTTGTAGACTTATGGAAAGTGTTTCAAAGGTGGAGATGTGGGATGTGTTTGGAAGGTATATGTAGCACACAGGAGAAACTATGCTAGACATAAGTATGGATTTGTGAGATTTAAGGGAGTTAAGGAAACTAAGAGGTTGGAAAGACAATTGGATCAAATTTTCATCGGTGACATGAAATTATATGTAAATCTGCTGAAATATGGAAGGAATGCCACTTGGAAAAGGGAAGATACTAGGAAAGTAAATAAGATGGTGGAGAAGGGAGCATCGACAAGTACACATCAGAACTACCAAGAAGAAGGAAAAGAAGTATTAGGTGGAAAAATGAAGGAGATTGGGAAATCATATGCACAAGCAGTTGCAAAGGGAAGGAAGGATGGGATTAGAAGATGGCAAAGAAAACTAGGTAGGGAAAATTTAGATGAGGCAGACGCATGGAAGGGGCAGTATTTGATGGTAGAAGTGGCCAATGTAGCATGGTTGAAGGGAAGTTTGGTGGCAAGGTTGTGCGATCCGGGGAAGTTATCAATGATCCATGAATCCTTTATTTTGGAAGGATTTAGCTTTGTGAGGGTGAGATATTTAAGGGACAATTTAGTGTTATTGACTGGTGTAGCAGGAGAGAATCTCAACTAGTTATTTAAAGGTGCCGAAGAATGGTTGAGTGGCTAGTTTGAATCACTTCAACCATGGAGTCCAGAGGTTGTTCCAAGGAATAGACTGGTTTGGTTAAGATCTGCAGGTCTACCTTTGCATATATGGAGTGCTGATTGTTTCACAAAGGTCCTTGCTCCTTTTGGCACATTCGTGTCATTAGATGAAAAAACAAGAATGTTTGAGAAATTGGACTATGCAAGAGTTTTATTAAGAACGTCATCCTTGGAGTATTTTAATAAGATTGTTAGGATTAGAATCAATGGATTCATCTACTTTGTTAGGTTGATGGAAGAAAATTGGTGTGGGGAAGCTGAGCTCTTAGGCGAACACTATCCGGTGATGGTGGTTGGAGAAACGGTTGAGTCATTTGAATTTGAATTCAAATTGTGATGACAATAGGACAAGATACAAAAAGGATGAAACATTAATTGTTGATGGGAGTGGAGACGTAGTTGTGAAGGCAACTAGGAAAATATGATGCATTCCTGATGATAAAAGGAATTATAGTACAAGGATGGTGCAGGGAAAGAAAGAAGAAGTAAGGGATTTACAAGAAAAAGTGGAAGCGGTGCAGACTTGTGCATAGAATGGTGGGCCCATTGATGTATTCAATGAGAGGAAAAAGCACACAATGGAAAATGTGCATAAAGTAATGCAAAATTTTGATGACATAGAAACGGTGGGATCAAATGTGGAATTAAGGAGTGTGTGTGTTGGGGATATAGAGAACTCAGTTGATGGAAGTCCCAATTAACAAAGTGGATCGATTGGGAGTTTCAAATGGATCGTGTATTAAGACCCAATTAGATTTACACGGTGCTTTGATTAATGGCTCAAGGGAAAAGGGGTCACGTAAGGGTAAATTTAGGAGTCTTAAAGAAATAATGAAAAAAGAGGAAACATGAAGACTACAGGGGGAGTGGCTAGCGGTGCAAACGTTGCTTATTGGGAGGAAAATAATCTAGTTTTGGGCGATGATGAGGAATATAAAGGCATACTGAGGGCTAGTGAAGGGATTCAGGTTACTTATTGTCTTCATTTGGAAGATGGGCTAAAAGGCAAATCTGAATGAAGGATTCACGCAACCAGCAAATTAGCAAATTGGAAATAGTTAACAGTTGTTATGGTTTAAGTTTGGCTTCTTTGGAGGAGGTAAATTCAGCTATATGTTCTTTTTTTTTTTTAACAGTTATAGACTTTATTGCTTATCTTTTATAAAGCTGGTTGTATATGAGTTTTGGTACCCCTTGTACCACGTTAATATATATTCTACTTTTGCTGATAAAAAAAACAATTGAAACACATTTTTGTTTTGTATAGGAACCACAAAAACGTATTTTCATTTTAGTGCGTGACATTGAAAAAAAAATGAAAAAACAAAATGAAGCTTATCGCCAGTGGGGTGTTTGGCAATTCGTGGTAAGAAACTTTTAAGTAGGGAAAAAAAAGATGGACCAAACAAGAAATCATTTACCTCTCTTCAATTATTGCATTATTTTTGTTTGATTAAGTGTGTGTTAGGTTTTTCGTTTTCAAACCTCGAACAGATGTTCAACTTGAATCCATCACTCACCCTAATATGTCTACACTTTATAAATGAGTATGTGCAAAGGAAAATGGAACTATAGCATTTAGTTATGTTTGGATGTCTATTGGGAGAGCATAAAAGTAATTTTACTCTTAAAGTTATAATTATTTTCTTCTTTATTTTTTTTGTCTCAAAATTAGGGGATGTGTGTTAAAATTTCCAAAAGCATGTAGTCAACTTTTATCCAAATATAGATCTAGTTTGTTTAAACTTAAAATAAGTGGTTTTAAAAAAAGTGTTTTTTAAGAAGCAAATATGATTTTTTTTTCTTAAATAAAGGCAGAAAACTTTTTTTAAGAAAAAAACAGTTTGGACAAACATATCAAAAAAGCAGAAAACTTCTTATTTTATTAAAAAAAGTTTTTTTTTAAAATAAGCTTAAATAAACCCACCCATAATGTTAAAGTCCTAATTTGTGTTCGATTTGAGAGATAAAGGAGTCAATAAGGACTAAATCAAGCAAAAATGGATATGTGTGTTGTGTGTGCACGCGCGCATGTGTGTCTATAAGCAAAAATTGGCATGGAATGAAGATGCAACCATCAAGCTTTGTCACACTAACTCAAACAAGTTTCTCATGCAACGCTCTATAATCATAACTCTCAAAGCATATAAAAATTGTTACATTAGAAAATGAAAGAAATAAATATTCATGAATCAATAGATTACGCAATATATAACATGTTTTGTTTTGCCATCCAGAATTTACTTCACCACCATTGTTTTGGCTAAATTTCTTCATATCAACCATGTTCTTTTTTCCATTTTTATGGTTTTGCATGACAAATTTTGAGTGACTTCCAACTTCACAAAATGCAAAATAAAATTTAAATTTCTTTGTTATTTTCTATGCATTTGTTTCCCTGCTTCTTTCCCCATAGTTGTTTCATTTTCATTATCTAGACCACCTAAACTTGGTTCTTCTGCACAACTTGATCCTCTTTTCTAGGTTCCAGCATGCCTGTGTATGCGGGGGTTATGCCAAGTTGAAGTGTTTAACGATCTGGTCTTGAATCCAACCCTAAATTCATGGTAAATATAACTTCATTAGATTTCACACACTTTTTATTTTTCTTTAATGATAATGATGTTTTGATGCCCTTACCTATTTTCTAAGTACTTAGGGATGCTTCTTTAGCCTTGTGTTTTTTCCCCTGAAAATGATCATTCAGCCCTTTCTCACTTGTGGTAGTAATTTGACATAACGCGCAATGCCAGTCTTGCTTGGATCTCTTCTGCAGATTACATGGAGGATGCTCATTGTCATCCGCTTTGCGCTTTGCACCATAGTGATAAGCATTTGACTTAGCCTACAATGGGATAAAGAGAATAAAATATATTAACTATATCCTTTGTTTAGGATGTATGAATACGATACATACTATGATTGCACAACATAGTTCCATTGGCAGTAAAGTTATAATAATGCAAGTACCATGAAGAAAATATATTGTTGAGTAGTGGTTTTTTTTTTATTCATTGTTTGAGTAGTGATTAGCCAAACAAAATAGGATGAATAATTCATTTTACCTTTTTTATTTTTTTCTATTATAAATATTTTTTGAAAAGTTTATCCAAATATACACTTATTCTATTATTAATAGAATTGAGCTCTAATCCCCTACTATCCATTTATTCTTCAAAATCTAGAGCCTTACACTGGATGGATTACTTACATAGTAAAGTCCTCTTTGTAAAGTAAACTAAACATATGCAAACTAGGAAACAAGAAAATATATTCTTAAAATAAATTTACCAAATACATTTTTCTACTTTCTCGTCTCCAAAATTTTTTTCAAAATTAATTCTTACCAAACATGTTATTTTTCCATATTAATTTTATCATGAAAAACAATTCTTCAAAATTATTTTACAAAATAGTTTTCAAAATGATAAATCAAAGCACAATCAAGCTATTCCTTACATTTAGCTTCCTTGAGATATGTTCAAATTACATTACTCTCCTCACTTCAAACTCTTTAGAGATAATTATGTGTCACATTCTAGTTATTTAGTCCATTGTAATAGGAACAATTTTTCTCTCTTCACAACTTGCAACATCACTTACAATTTTGAACTCATTATTGACTTTGGACTTGGATTGCTTGCATTGCATCACTCACAAATTTTCTTATATTTTAAGAATTTTGTAAAAGCTAAAAAATGAAGCTTTATTTTTTTAACTTTTACAAAAATATTGAAATATAAGAAAAAAAATTCAGCCACTACTATATCATGATTGCAGGATTAATTGTGTCAAAAGTGAATAAGTGGTTGTAGGCTATTCAGCTACTATCAGGAGAAATTCTCAAACAAAGGTGACATTTTCTTAGTAAAAAATTAAAGAGAAAACCTTTTTCACAATCCAAACACCACCAAAGAAGAAGCGGGAAAAAATAAATAATAAAATTGAAGACAAAGATAAAGAGAGAAAAAGAAGGATAAATTAAACAAAACATTATAAACTTACCAGTGTGATCACAATATCCTTGTTAGCAACAGTATTCAAACGCGTAAAAGGTTGTATGATATTAGCTTGGGGGGGGGGGGGGGTAAATTGGGTTGGAGCCCACCAGATATGTTGTTGTGATTGACCAACCGATTGTTTATTCTTTGATTAAAATTCGAAACTCATTGTTGAAACATGATCCCCTCAGGTCTTTGCACCGAGATCCTCGACCCTCTCTCCATCGCCATTTCCCTCCTCACTTCCTCATCTAACTCTTGTCGTTGTGCCAATGCCATCTCATTGGTGATTACCTCTCTCCTAATTTCCTCTCTCTCCAACTCTCGTTGTATCTGTTCTCTCTCCAACTCTCGCTGGAAAACTTCATCTGCATTAACTGGCACTGGCATTGGGAAAACTCTGGGCATCGGGACACTATCAGGAAAACCACTCGGCACAAACTCACACCCTACAAAATTGGATGGTGAATAAAATGAACTCATGTGGGAAATTTTTTTTTTAAATAGCAAAACAAATGGGTCTTCCTTGAAAATAACATTAAGAAAAGAGAGAGTTACCTTGTAATGGGCGTCCAGAGACGTAAGTAGTTGTGGAAAGATGGCACGGAGCTGGTGATGGTAGCCTTTGGTTTTGGCCATCATGATATTGGAACTCCATAGAAGTAGTTGGAATGTGAAACAAAGGGAAGGAGAGGCAAAGAGGAAGAAAAAACAACACCTATGCAATCAAAGAATGTGTATGTGAGTGTGTACAGTGTTGAGTTTGAAAGCGTGATTAAATAGGACCGTGGGGCAGGTGTATGTAGATGTCAATCAATGATGGATGGTCAAATCTTCAAAATTTACCAAATTTATCGGTCAAAGCTTGAAAAGGGAAGGAAAAGGAAAAAGGATTTTGACTATAAATGTCTCACTTTTTCAACAAAGTTCATCAAATATAAATTGACTTGGAAAACAATTGAATATAAATAAATATTTGATATGGTAAAAATTTGAAATATTTATTGTTTTTTGTTTTAAGCATTAAATATTTATTGATTACAAACATTTGATATTATAAATAAATTAACAAAGTGGATAACTCCTAACTATAAATAATTGTCATGAAATTAATTTAATCGGCATTTTTCCTATAGGTCACATAATATAAATATTTATTTTCATAGAATTAGAATTTATAATAAATAATTTTTTTAATATATAAAAATATGTTATAGTTAAAATTTATAATTTATAAGAAAAAGTATTTTGAATATATAAATTATATTTATATTAATAAGAAATAATTTACATAATACTTGTAAGAAACCAAATAATATTTTACTTGGATCTCTAAAGATTAATTAAAGAATAAATAATAAAATTATTTTATTTGAAAGACATAAATTAATTAAAATTTTTTAATATTTTCTATTTATGTTTTTATATTATTTTACTAAGTCAACTTATTTGAAAATTCATTATTATTTTTAATTTATTAAAGGTATTTTAGCTTTATTTAATTAAAGGATTTTAAAGCATAATATTGAATATATATCTTGACAAATATAAGACACCGAAAGAAGAATTTAAAATCTTGAATATTAAATGAGGGTATTACTTTAATGCTTTTAGCCTTTTACCTTATGTTACATATGAAGAATACCATTAATAATTTTATATTTGATAAATCTTTTTTTGTTAAGAAAACATTTATTCAAAATAATGATAAACTTGTATTGGTAAAATATTAAATATAATGCTTTAAATAAAAAAAAAATATAGTTTGTCCTTTGACTATTATAATTTAAAGATAATTGTACACAAATCTAATGCTTTTTTCCATATATTTCGTATCAAGAATTCAATTAATAGTTTATTTTATTTGATAAATTTTTTTGGTCAAATACATTAAATCAAAATAATGATCAGGATATATATATTGGTAAAATATTAAATTTAATGTTTTTAATGAAAAAAGATCATTTTATTTTATGACTTTTTTTTAGGATAATATAAAATCGTTAATAATATATATATATCAAGTAAAGAGATATGTAAAATGATAAAGTGATGAGACTTTATTTATCATGAGATTGAATTAAAGTATTTTTAAATATAACTTGCTTAAATTAACTTTGGACATTTCTTTAATTTTTCACTTTATACATTTGTTTTTTAACTTTGAATATGTTAAATTGAAAGTAAAATTTCATTCGAAATAAATATAACTTGCTTAAATTAACTTTGGACATTTCTTTAATTTTTCACTTTATACATTTGTTTTTTAACTTTGAATATGTTAAATTGAAAGTAAAATTTCATTCGAAAAAATATTGAATCTATTTTACTTCCAGTGTATACTGAACCCTTGTGATGTATAGGTCATACATTCAACTTGATAATATTTTTTATTTTATTTTATTTTCTAATTAAATATAAAGTTGAGAAAAGTAGGTTTTTTTTTTTTCCTTTTACTTATTGTTATGCTTTTGATTTTTCTCCTTCTGTGGTTAATTGTATACAATTTTCTTTTTCCTCTTTTTTTGTGACCAAAATTCAAATATCTCATTTAAATAGGTTAAGGATGTTTATAGTAGTAAGTTACATTTGTTTAATGAATATCATTGTGATCGTAAATACCAATAGTGCAAGCTACTTGTATTTTAGTAAAAAAAAAAAAAAAATTGTCTAAGTATATATGTTACTTACTATTAAGTGAATATCATTCTATAGCCTCATGTTGTAATCTATGCAAATAATTCTTACTTATTCACAATATATTTTGCGATTTGACCCTAATGATGAATTATTAACAAAGCTAAAAAAAAAACCTCAAACCCCATATTCAACTATTGATTGCCTAATTAATTTAGTTTTTATTTAAAATTCAATGTATTTATTTATACAATTACATGTGATTCTAGATTTGTGTATCGTATGTTTATAAATTAATGATCCTCTAAAAATAATAAAAGACTTTTACCAACTAAATGTTACCCATAATTTTTGTATTTAAATTTTTGGTTTTAAGAAAAATACCAAAATAATACATACTATACTTGATAATAAAATTTAAATATCAAAGTGAAATAAAAACATAAATAAATTTAAAGTGAAAAATAATGCGTTATAAAATTGTTATTAAAATAATTTTTATTATTTTCATTAATTCAATTACTTTTCAGATTTTTCAAAACAAGAAAACAAATAATTTTTTCTTATACTTTCATTTTTATACAATTAATATCATTTTTATCAATTAATTTTATTTTTATGAATATTTTTAATAAATACCCATGTAATACATGAGATATATGATAATGTAATTTTAAATTTTAAAAATAGAAATAAATTTAAATAAATAAATGATAAATGACATAATATAATTATATATTAATAAAAATTAGTGGAAAATAAAAAGTAAGAAAAAATGTTGTATTTGTTTGAAGGGTGCTACAATAAGGACATGGAGAATATTAGAGAAAGAGTGGAATAAAAAAGAATGAACTGGTATCAAAAAGAAGGAACACATTTAAAATTGACTTTCAAGGTGTGAAAATTTGAAAAGAATCTATGTGATTATTGGGAAGTGAAAAGGAAAGGTAAGATTTATGCACTTGGATCCACACTATCATTTTATTGCATAGAGGTATGACTGTACGAGGGAATGAGGAATTGAGTAAAATAAGGAAAAGATACTAAATAACAGGAAATGGAGCGAGAACCAAAAGGAAAGACTTCGTGAAGAGAGAGAGAGAGGAAACCATATAAAGAATGGAAAAGTAGATAGCAGTGGGTGTTTATGACTTTTGATGGATGGGTAAAATAGGTAAAAAAAAAAAATTGATTTATGACTTTAACTGTTTTTTCAATTGAATTCACCGATAAAAATTTATGTTTGAGTTTTGGGATAAAGAAGTCTTAAAAAAGTGTAAATAAATTGGTTATATCTGCTTTTATAATTATTGTAGATGTTCACCATGAGATTAGAGTTAATCAATTTAAATTTATAGCTAAATTTCACATTATTCATTGATGGAATCTTTCATCCCTATCCACGTCTAAGAGTTTCCAATCTACTCCTATATTGTGAATTTGAATCCCTTTTTTGGATGATGGTATTTTTAAGAGTTATTCCGTAACATTCCCAATTTTGGATAGTAGAAATAAGGTTATAATAGATGATTAAGGATGCCTTTAATTTAAGTATTACTAATTATTGTCACCTTCATATTAGAATTTTACAGAAATGGGATAACAAGACCCAAATGAGACTCTAGGGCCCAAGATGTGTCAAAGCCCACTAGTCTAGAGAGAGCGTTAAAGTGTTGTTAAACACACTCAAGAAGCGTTGGGCTAGAAAAAATTCCAGAAAGCAGGCTGATAAACCTTGTATAGGGGAGCTAAGCCTTATGGTTGCGCTAAACAAAAGTGAGAAAAGCACTAAGCGAGACATTAGTCCTGCTAAGCAAGGACCTCCATCAAAAGGAGTGGCTTGAAGTTGTAGAGAAACGGTGCCAGGCGCCAATGGTATGACGCAAAGTGAGACCCTCTAGAACAGTAGGTGATGTTCCATCTTCAAGTAAAGGTTGCCTATGCTTATGTAATTGCTTCTTATGCATGTTCCTTTTATGCTTGCTATTACTTGATGTTTTGATTATTGTGTTTGTATTTAGTAGTAATGGTAGTCTTGTATGGATGTAGTGTTATCTTTGTTATCATGGCTTGTGCTTATGTTGAGTGTATGATGTAACACCCTAAGAGGTGTGTTACCTTTTGCCTATTTATATTACTAAATTTTAAGAATTTAGAATATAAGGATATCAGAGTTTACTATGCAGAAAAATAAAACTTAAAACATATCTTACATAAACAAATCATATACAAAGCTCTTGACACTTATGTGCTGTACAAAACATAACCAAAAAGGGTATTTGAACATAAACTAACTCCCATACATTGGGAGATACAAAACTATAATTATCTTCCTTCATGCAAGCAGCTCTAAGCTTCTCCCTTGAGCTCATCCACCTGCTTAGCCTGTAAAAACATGAAACTAAACAGGATGAGACATAATGTCTCAGTGAGTGCTCTAAAGACTCTAAGTTGACTCTCTATTTTAAAGACCCTTTTTCTTAACTCTCATGGCTTCTCATTTCTTTTCTTGATACTCATACTCACAACTATAATCTCAACATCTCTTCATTTATCTCTAAGCTGGACCAATCTATACATATACATAAACAAATTCCAATCAAGGAAAAGGAAAGAAACTAAACTTTATATACTTTGAAAATACTGTATATAATTACCATAATTTATAACAAAACCCAGTTCATATTATTTATCAATAACCACCAACAGACAACAACATCATGAGTCACCCATCTAATAGTCATAATATAAATCCTCATCTAACACCAACAACATAATACAAACACCAACATCCAACATCAAAATGATGTATATCATAAATCATTAGACAACCTTAATAATCAAGACTAACTTTACTCTATGGAGTTTCAGCATCATATGAGCGGTCCCTCATAGGCCTCATCCCCTACCATAGTCTGTACATTATGACCATTCAGGGAGTCCCTTGAGCTGACCCTACTGGGAAAGTGTTGTTTTATCAAAAATAGACAAGTGCTATAGTGGCTTACCTCTGTAGGTTTGCAAGACCTGACATCTATAGAAATTCACCCACTCGTCTATTCTAAAGGCCTATTCCCGTTAGCCACCACGAAAACCCCCAACACTAAGTTGAGAGCCAACCAAGCACCCTCAATTACGTGCCTACTCATATGTATGTGCACTAATTGTGCACACCTATGCACCAACTGTTCAAATACAACATTCAAAATATTTCTGTGCATCAACTATGCACCCACTATATTCCAGCGGCAAAACATATTTGGAGTCCTTTACAGTCTTAGATACGGCACCTCCGTACCTGCCATCTTCTATGGCCTGACTTAAGTATCCAAATACATCTCAACAATCCACAATCCTTAATCACGACAACAATTCATCCCCTATACACTAAAAGAGTCACTAAACCTCTTGGGAAGTAGTGCTTAACACTCCAACACGCCATTCGGAGTCAAAACATAGGGGTGATATTTGGGAAGATATCCCACTAGGCGAGATCCCCGGGTCGCTTTAGTGGGCCGGAGTTCTGGCATGAAACTCACCCTCCCAAGTATACCATTTTTCTATAAAAATCTTCCCAAAGGACATAGCTAACTCCTCTTTAACATATAGGGATGATTCCAACACATAGTTCACATACACATCACATATATCGTCATCTCATCAACATTCCATTTCAATTTCTCAAAACATCGTAATCTCTTTAATATCACATTCAACAAATAGTAATTTATATTTCTTCATGTGTGTGTGTGTGTGTGTGTGTATTCCTCATTCAACATTGATAAATCTAATGCACATCACTATATTTTCATAAGAAAAGCATAAGTCTAAGTGACTCATGTGGAGAATAAGAAAAACATATCATCATCTCATCAATAATTCATACTACATTTGTATAAATATTTAAAATCATTTATTCAAAAAGGGAAGTATTTAAAGAGAATTTAAAATATAAAAAAATTCTAGCCCAGCCGGCCAAAATCGCGGTCCAGCCAGAGCTCCCCTGAAGCTAATTTCTCTATTCTGCCACATTTCGCCTCAGCTGCACCAAATTTCGGTTAGGCCAAAACTCCCCTGAAGCTAATTTCTCCATTCTATCACATTTCGACTCAGCTGAACCAAATTTCGACTGAGCCGAAACTCCCCTAGAGCTAAATACTCCATTCTGACACATTTTGGCCCAGCTGAACCAAATTTCGAGTAAGCCAAAATGAAAATGGGGCTGCAAATTTGCAAGCTCCATGGCTATCAATGGCATACCCACTCATCCCAAACATACAAAATCAAACCCTAAACATTTCTATAACATTTCCAATCAATTGATTTATCCGAAAAACCTCTTAATCAAACATAATCACCAAAAATCCAAAATCTCCAAACCTAAGGTTCAAAAGAGAAAAAGGGGAAAACATGCAAATCAAGGGATAAGGAAGGACTAGGGAGAAGCACTCACCTCCTGAGACACGTAGAGATGAGCTCTGGGCACGGGTCTTTAGATCTCTGCTCCATCTCTTTCTTCTTCTTCTTCCTCTTTTTCTCCTTTTCTCTTCCTTCTCTCTACCTTTCCCTTTCTTTCTTTCTTTCTCTCTCTAACACTCCCTTCTCTCATCTATATAAAGTGTGTGGTGTGTGTGGGTTAAGTGGGCCTCAGCTCACCTCGGGCTTTGGCTTCCCATCTAAATCCTATTATCTCATTCATGACAACTCCTATAAAAAGATAACTATTATTAATAATACCTAAGGGTATTCTTTAACCATTAAATATAAAGGCTATTCCATAAAAGATGTCTCTTTATTATTTATTTCTAAAGTCCATAAATTAGGGATGTTACATATGAGATGATGAACCCCACGTAAGAAACAACCCAAAACACTTAAGATTTAATTAGGATGCCTCCTTAGAAAAAGAAAGGGTCATTCCCTAAGTTTTTAAGGAAAGGAATATGTTTTCAAAGAAAAAGATATGTTTTAAAGAATGATACCCTCTTAGTAATTATAGGGTAGATCCTCCTCAAATTCCCAAAGTCTAAAGTATGCATCCATGGCATAGTGATGGTGTGCATCCCTTATAATTACTAAGTTATGGGGATTTTATGAGAAAGGATTTTATGCAACTTAACTTGAGTTGAAAGGAAAAGGCTAAGAGGCCCCCTATTTCAAAGGAAGGGATTGTCACTTTCAGATCAATGGTTGAGGATAGCATTCTTCAATAAGAGAATAATGTAAAGTGAACTCATTCAATAATGAAAGGTAGTTAAACCACTCAAATTGAAGGATTATATAAATATGAGATCAAAAGTAAAAAGGACATTTCTTGACAATCATTTTGATCCAAAATTAAGTATTAATCAAATGGTCAATTAGATTTGAAAATAAAATAGGCCAGCATGGATCCATTCATTTAATTATATGATTCATCTAATTCAATCCAAATCTTTTCTATTTTATCAGTTGAGCAGATTCTATTAGATTTTACTTATAGATGGATCACATATAAATGAATTATTTTGCTACCCCTACACACAACCTAAAATACACTCATGACATCAACACATCTACACAAAAACTACTATCCACTACATAAAAAAGACACAAATCTAAAGGCAATGATACCCAAAGCTAACAGAAAATAAAACAAATTATAGAAACACCTTAATTTATACATCTTTTAAAACCCCAAAACTATTCCACAAGAAAATTTGATCTTCCCCAAATCTAACAAGCAAAATAAAAAGAGAACGAAACCACCGCCGATTGATGCACAATTATCCATAGAAAACAAAAAAGAAAACTAAGCCCCACCTATTCAAGCCCATTGAAACACCAATTACCATTTTTTTTCACCGAATAAAAACAAAACCAAAACCCACCAATTGAAACACCAATCCAAAAATCGATTTAGGGTATTGTTAGTATACCATTTGCTTCTTTTTTTTTTACGAAAATACTGCTAACAAAAACGCATGTCCATTGATCATGAAAAATAATGGAAACATGTTTCCATTTTATATTTAGGTTGTGCATTTCCAATACAAAAAGTTGTTTCCAATACAAAAAATGATGCAAAACAGAAAAACGTTTTCATTTTGTATCATTTTTTTAAAATAAAAATGCATTTTTTTGTGAACGGCATTGTAAATCCAACTACAAAAATAAGTCTAACATAACATAAAACAATACAAAGTACATGCATATAGTGAAACAAACTAGTGACAATCACAAAAATGAACAAGTGAAACAAAGTTGTGTTTAATTTTTGTCATGGTTGAGTCAAACTAGTGATAGTCTCGTCATTGGAGCTGGTTGATCGCTCTGGTTGACGCAGGCACTATTGTCACTCTCTTTGCTGCCTCTCTCTGTTTGGCTCCACGAGCAGAAGCTGTAGGTGGTACTTGTTTAGGCTCTAAATGACGACTAACACGTTGACCATTAATGATCATACTTGGAGTCATACCTAAAAGGAAGCAAGCAATTTAAAAACAGGTAAAAATAATAATAATAACAAAAAAACAATAGCATTACAAATCATAATATTATATAATAAAATTATAATATCACCAAAAAATATAATATTAGGTAAAAAATAAGGCAAAAATGATAATATTATAACAAATTATGATATTATAATTATAATATCACAAAAATAAAAAAAATACAATATAAGGTAAAAATAACACAAATAATAGTAGTACATATTATAAAATAAAAAATATAATATCACAAATAAAAAATACAATATAAGGTAAAAATAACACAAATAATAGTAGTGCATATTACAAAATAAAAATTATAATATCACAAAAATTATAATAACTCAGGTAAGAAAATATTATAAAAATAATATTACAAATATATTATTATAATTAAAAAATTAAAATTAATAATAATATAAAAAAAATTAAAATGTGGTTCAAATGCTAAACGAAAACATGTTTTCATTTTGCATTTGATATGCATGCAAAATGGAAATACATGCAAAATGAAATCGCATTTCCGTTTTGAATACGTACCAAAAGCAAAACGGAAACATGTTTTTGTGGGATCTATCCACAGTTAAAACACATTTTTGTTTCGTATAGGAACCACCAAAACGTATTTTCATTTTAGTGCGCGACATTGAAAGAAAAAACAAAACGAAGCTTACTGCCGGTGGGGTGTTTGGCAATTCGTGGTACATGGCGGTTGGTCATAGTCTTCAACGTACGGGTCACTGAGAGGAAGAAAGGAGATGAAAAGAGGAAAGGAGTAGAGGATGAAAGTGAAATGGGGAGTGAGGGGTTCTGAAGGGGTACGGGGTTAGGGATATAATAATAATTTACTTTTTTTTTTAAAGGTGGGGTGCTAATAGTAAAAAAGGTACCGATGGTCTCAATTGAAACACACCAAAACAAAAAATCTAGGAAAGAGAACCCACCAATTTGAAACAAGTAGTTTTGGTGGAAACCATGTCGCAATTTGGATTCATACGACGATGGTGCAATGGCCTTCTAAGTAGAGTGGATTTCCCAGGTGTGCAGGGAAGATGATCGGGTGCTTAAACGAAAATGATCATTGGTTTTTATGTTGGATCGATGATGACGTTTCACTTTCTTATTGGCTATACTAGTTTCGTAAGAGTCGATGACATCGATCTCTTTTGTCCATTCCTAAAAAAACGAGAATAGACGGCCGTGATCTAAAATCTTTCAAATGACTAGATAATGCTTTTTGTAGGAAATGTTATCTAAAAAGACAGAGCTTTCAGATTACTTTTCCTTTAAAAAGTGTTATTTCATATCCATCATCAAATAGTGTTCTTTTTCTTTCTTAAGGAAGTAGTATCTTAAACTTGTGTGTTTTTTAAGACAACGCTTCCTAGGGCACATTTAGGGTGGTTGCCATTTGATCGATTTTCAAATGCAATTTTCAAAACAAAACGTATTTAGCAAAAATGGAGTTGAAATTGTCTTTAACTCAAATTTAAAATAATTTTACATTCATTTTCAAAATCAAGAAAAAAGATTTGTAAATTTGGTTTTTAGTTTCAAAAAAAGCTCATTCTTCCTACATTTGACACTGACTCTTCCCACTGCCACCACCACATTGGCATCACCACCATCACCTCTATCCCCCCCCCCCCCACCATCGGCACCGCTACCACCACCATCATCATTGGCATTGTCACTGTTGCCATCGCTACCACCTACGTCGTCGCCCTCGCCACCAACTATCATTACCAGCATTGGCATCGCCATCGCCATTATTGTCGTTGTCGTCATCATCACTACACAAAGACACTAATTTTAATAGGATAGGAAACTTTCAAATTGAGTTTATTTTGAAACTAAAAAATAAAGAAAAAACTAAGCTTGAATATGTTTTAGGTTCCTAATAAATTAGAGAAAAACTAAAAATTCGTTCATTTATCATTGACTTAAAACATATTTAATCCAAAAAACTAAAACAAAATTGTAAAAACTAAAAATTGGTTGCTGTTTTTAAAATTTTTTAAACTTACAACTAAAAGTCACCCAAATGGGGCCTAAATAAGTTCATTTTTGGTGTAGTGATTGCAATAAGTGGCCACAATTACTGAATGTAAAATCCTGATATTCTACAACCATAACCATTGGTGCTGCGCTTGAAATTGAATACAAATACTGATCCAGATTAATGAATTAAACATAGTACAAGTGCGGAGTGCCGTTTTGTCAACTCCCAGTTATCAGAAAATATAGTAAGTGGAGATGCTCAATTCAAGTCCTTGCAACCAATTAACTCATAGCAAGATTGTCTTTTCGAACTTACATTCTCACAATGTGAACATTGTCGTAGAAACATCAAATTTCGCTGATGATGATAAAAGAGGATCCTGCAATGTGTATTCAGTTTCATCATGAAAACTATATCATGAACTGCTAATTTATGACACTGTATAAAAAGAATTGGATTAGCTAGGGATATAATAAATCACAATTGGAGAAAAAGATTATATATGAGATATTAATGAGCCTCGTGTAGGTAACATGTAACTCCTCTCGTATTTTCCAAATAATTTTTGTTGGGGACAAAATCCATATGGTAAATGATATACGTGGATTTTTCGCTTTAGAAATTGAAAAAAGAAAATATTGATTTTAAAGAATCGATTAGGTCATTCTGTCAAAAAAAAAAAAGAATCGATTAGGTCACAGCATCAACTATTTCCATTAAGAGGAAAGCTAACAATAATATACTTTTTCAAACATATTCCTTCTAATACACTTTTTTATTGATTAAAATTTACTGATAATTACAAAATCATGAGTGATACTATTTAAATAAGAAATAAGACCTATAAAAATTTGTAATTTTTAATAAATTTTAATTAAAAGAGTATGTTAAGAGTATATTACCAGCATTTTTCTTCACACTAATAGTTTCATGTTAATACTCACGCGCATGCATGAGAACTGGATGTTTAGTTATCTCATTCGTTGAAAGAATCAAATCCACTCAAAATTACACAAACTACTGGACTTTCGAAGATTGTCTCAGATATTTTACAGAAAAGTTAAGCTGTTAGGTGAAAAGTAAGAATGACATTTATATTTCCCAAAAAAAATGTTACGGCCAATTTCACACGGATGGCTGTTAATGGAGACCATTAGAAATAGGATATATATATATATATATATATATATATATATATATATATATATATATATATATATATATATTACTTAGAAATTAGTCACAATAAATGGTGATGGAATCCAACCTGTGCAATTTTACGATTGAAGATATGTTGCAATATGCGGTTATTGCATCTGCTTTGGTTAATCTTTTTAATTTCGTCATGCATCTTATCTAGGAGACCCCCATAAGTTATTCCAGGGTATTCTCTGATTGTTTTTGTGAAAAGATAAGTCAGAACACCATTCATTCCCTTTCCACCAAAAACCTACGTAGGTTGGTCAAAACCCACCATGAGGTAAACAAGTATATATATCTACATCGTACTGCATGGCAATGTCAAAGAAAAAAAAAAAAAACTCAAAGGATTCTTACTGAGCTATCAGCAGCTGTCTGACCATCTTCACAAGCACTAAGACAAATGGCCAATCCACCACCTGTATGTTTTCTGATAGGTTCTTTTGAAGGGGGCTTGTTATCCTCCCAAATGCCACTACAAGCATATAATAGACAAATTCAAATTGTTTAAGGGACTGTGGTAAAGTTGGGAATGCAAACAGAAAATCAAATAGCAGAAAACCTAAAAAAGTGCACTTACCTTTCATGTTTATAAACAAACAAAAGATCAAGAATTGTTCCACTATGACAAGCATCAACGATAGCATGAAGTGTGACACCTTCCTTTAGTGGCCAAACTATGGTAGAATTTATTTCATTGTCAATGATCATTCCTTCCCTCAAAAAATCAACAGGACAAAGAGTCTCATCAAACCCATCAATTTCATCTTCCTTGAAATCTGGCTGTTGCAAACCGTGTCCCGAGAAGTAAAAGAGCAATGAATCTCCTGCCTGACAGTCCTTCACAAGCCACCTTAAGGACTCCAATATGTTGTGTTTCGTTGGTATTAGATTGACATTTTGCTCTTGTTCTGCAATATTCATTTTAGTTTTGAAATGAAAAAATTTTGTGACACATTGGAGATGTTGAACATGTAACTGAAAACAGGTATTAGATACTTGTCAAGGAACAACTTAGTGGTGCAACAACAACTATATTAATAATTGCATTCCTATATTAACAAAGCTTTCAAATTTATTGTCATCTAATTTTTCATTCAATTGTCTAAGAAATATATTGTTCCTTGTAAAGTACCAAATTACTCTTTTCGAGCAGTCAATTTTATTTTGTTAAGCACTAATAATACATACTAGACAGATAAAGTATAACTGAATAAGGCAAATCCAAATGAACAGAAACAGATAATAAATTTCTAGACATACCTGTGAGGACTCGTATGCACTCCTTTGGAAACTTAAAATTCTTTATCAGCAGTTCCTTCATGTTCCTAATGTCATTAATGGTTCCTTTGAGCCTGAATTTCCTTTTTCTGTAGGTCACTCCACAGAGAACCGCACGTTTATTATATCTGCTAGTGCTAGGCAGGGCTGAGGAAGAAGAGGGCATTGAAGGAGATAATAATGACCCACTCAGCAAATTTCCATTTTTGTTTGAACTTCCTAGATCACCAAGTTTCAACAATTTGGCTCCAATTTTCTTCACTGGACGGCATATTGCACATTCTTTCTTTAAACCACGTGGTCCCAAAGTTGAATTGCTAGCATTAAGGCACGCAGAACAACGGTGTAAGGTTGTTCTTGAGGGCATTAAACAGTGGCACTCTTCTTTGCAAACTCCGCAGGTAACTTTTGCTTCTCCATAATTTGGCTGAGAACTAGAGATATTTTTGGACGCATAGCAACCATGCATAGAAGTGCTTGTGGGACCCTTTCTGTACCTTCTGCATTTAGATGTAGCTTCCATCGTTGACAGTGTAGTTTTCCCTGTAGGCCAAGCATGTGAGCAGCATCAACCTATAAACCTATCATTTTTCTCTTTTATTTGTTTTCTCTCTTTAGGTGTTGATGGGCATTTGGGTGTTCACCAACCATTTTTCCAAAATTTATGATGCGGACTCGAAGGCATAGACACGGTGAAATGAACAGCATAGGCCAGTTCAAACTTCAAACTAGGGTCCTAGCTCTCACCATATGTTCATGCACTTGCCTTGACTTTAAGTAAACTTTTCCAATGGTTGAAAATTGTGTTGCACATAATTGAAAATGAAAAAGTGAGGGGCCCCAAAAAGCGTGTATTAATTTTTTTTTTCTCTTTTAAAAAAGAGAGACAAAAATAGAATCCAATCCTACTGTTGGTCGAAAGTCCCCAGATGCTTACTTTTAACAAGTCTAAGGTTATTGAATTCTCCAACGTAGGAGAACCCCACACAGTGAGTTACGGACTTTATTAAAAGAGGAGAAACTGAAAATTGAGTGGGAAATCAGAAAATGTGTTGCGAATGCCGTATCTCATTTGCGTCTGAGAAAGATATGATTCTGATCTTTATTCTCACAATGATAGCAGCAAGAACCAGATGCTCTCAACTTTGATTTCTTAAGTTGCTCAAAATGGGTATAGTATAAATTTTCGTTTTCTTTCAACACCAAAAGAAATCTAAGACAGTCTGGCTTCCAACTTGGTCTAATCCGTTAGATTCTAGAATACTTGAACCTTTAACAAAGACGTTTCACTATATATGATTGAGTATAAAAGTGAAGTTATATGCATCAGAGGAAAAAGAAATCATTTGGATTAATACAAAATTATAAATATTAAAAAATATTATCTAACTAAATTATTTTTTGAGAAATGCTATCGACTCACGTTTTACATCACCCACCTTCAGAATTTGGTGCGGGAAAGACTTTAAGATTTTATTTCTTCCGTATGATGTCACTTCATACTGGAATATCATGGACAAATTAATAAGCAATTTTGTGACTATAAATTGCCACAATATCTACTTTTATTTCTATTGAAATATGGTATTTCATTGATATGAATCCAAGGCTGATACAAGTATTTATATCTATATATACATCACCTAAGAAACAGTAACCGAAAAACAAACTCTATCAATATGCTTCTACCTTATCTCATCTAATCAAAAAATTGTTATATCATTTATCTATTCAATCTGCTACATTTTGAATTTTCGATACTAGCTCATCCTCTAATACTTACCCTCAAGTTGGAGTGTGAGGGTCATGAACGCCCAACTTGACCGTAAGTTTTTGGAATTGCTTTGCTACTAATGCTTTCGTGAATATATCAGCTTGTTGCTTTTTAGTGTGAACATAGCTAGTGGAAACTATACCCTTCTGTAAATGCGTGCGAATGAAATGACAATCCACTTCGATGTGCTTTGTCTGTTCATGGTAAACTGGATATTAGCTGCAAGATGGAATATTGCAGCTTGATTGTCACAATGTAACACAGTAGGTGAATCATAATGGACCTGTAAACTGGATAATAAGCTACATAACCAAATAATTTCGCTAACAGCTCGGCCCATAGCTCTATATTCTGCCTCGCTTGATGACTTTGACACAATAGATTGCTTCTTTGTTTTCCATGATATTGGGGCTGATCCCAACTTCATTAAGTATCCTGAAGTTGATCTTCAGGTCAATGGACACGATGCCCAATCTGAATCACAATAGCCCACTAGTTGAAGGTCATTCTCCTTAGGTAAGACTAAGACAATGCCTTGCCCCGGTGAAGACTTGAGATACCTTAGCACATGTATGGCTGCGTCCCAATGAGCTTGGTGGGGAGACTGCATGAATTGACTCAATATGTGAACGAGGTAAGTGATCTCTGGGCAAGTAATAGTCAAGTAAATCAAATGACCAACAAGCCTTCGATAGCGAGAAGGGTTTGAAAAAATAGGTCCTGTGTCTAAAGCCAGTTTTTGGTTTTGCTCCCATTGGGAAGGAAGATGGCTTGCAATCAAGCATTTTACATTCACTCAAGATATCTAGAGTGTACTTGCATTGGCAAATGAATAGCCCAGCTGCTCTTCATGCTAGCTCAAGACCTAGGAAATATTTGGGAGGTCATAGATCCTTCATGTGAAAACATCTTAGATATTGTTTGAAATCGCTGCATGTGGAACTATCATTTCCTACAACTACAAGATCATCAACATATATCAATACGGCCATGAACTCATCAATTTTCTAAGTGTTTTCTCAGCTAGACTAGCATCCTTGTTCTGTGGTTCAAGAACAAGAGCATGCTTGAAATCTGCATAGCAAAAAAATCAGATGGTAAAAGGAACAACGTTAAATACTTAAATATATATAAAGCACAAAGTCCAAAATTAATGGCAAGACAATGAACTACGAATGAGTAAACAAGTGCTGCAAACATGGCAATCATTGTACACAACAATGAACCCTGCATCAATGCAAGAGTCCAACCTAGACTTGGAAATGACCAATACTCAAGACATTTGGGTTTGTTGGAAAATGTTGATTTTGGGTGAAAGGAGCCAATGAATACAATGCCAGTCCCTTGGGACATGTATGGATTTTGGGGTATGTGCACGATCCTGCCTCCCAGTAATTTGGATTCTTCAATGAGTGGAGGAGCTAGGGTTTACGTATCCTTCCCTCGTGATGTCATGCCCAAGTTCAAGGAAGAGATGAAAGCTCTTGGGCGTGTCCAAAATGTGTAGGATGATTGCAACTGGGGTGATAAGTTAAGAGCAAATTAAATGTGTGTTGTTCTATATACGTAGGATTCAATAACCTTTGTTTTTCTTTTTTTTTTAGGCTAAATATCACTTTTGGTCCTTTATCTTCTTTTTTTTCAATTTGGTTCAGCTCTTATCTTTTAAAAAATTCAATTTAGTCATTTATGTTTCTAAAGTGATTAAAAATGGTCCTTCTATCAATGTAGATTTAATACCGTTAATAATTTTAAGATATTGGTGGTTAAAAACTACCACAAAATGCATTTTTTTTTTTCTGAAATATCTCTATGTTGTAATTAACACAGTACCAGTTTTTAATCGCCACAATAATATTTAAAAAAATTTAAAATACAAGCTTGGAAAGGAAGAAGTGAACACGTAGAAGAATTGCAATTAGAAAGAAGTTGTTGGCAACCACAATATCACCATCTTCGCACTGTGAAACCAAGCCCTGGAACACGACCTCAACCCCGAATTTAAGAGCTTCTTACTCAAACCTTGCAATGTCAAGTCACTTCAAATACTCCTAATGCGTCACATTCTACAGACATGAATCGCCTCTCACAACTAGCCCACCACCGACCTTCGCCATCATACTCTCTCTGACCACCACCTACATTTGGCCACCAAATCCTCTAGCCAAAGAACCATCAAATCTGCCAAGATCCTCCCCGTCGATGACGTCATCTATCCCAATGGCATCATCCATGGTATCGAGCACCTCATGCCCTCATCCACTCCATGCTTGCTTCTTCTTCTCCAGGCTTGCATTTAAATTTTTAAATATTATAGTAGAGGTTAAAAACCGCCACTATATTACAGTATGCAGATATTAAAAAATATATTTTGTGACAGTTTTTAAACACCAATATCTTAAAATTATTGACAGCGTTAAATTTATTTGTATTAATGTAATGGCCATTTTGAATCACTTGAGCAACATAAAGGACTAAAGAGAATTTTTAAAAGATAAAGGATCAAATTGAATAAAAAAAATAGGTTTAATTGTAATTTTTACCCTTAGCTTTTTACTTTTTGGCAAATTTTACCCCCAACAAATTAATTTGGCGCATTTTACCCCCCAACTTTTTAAAAAACTTGCAAATTTTACTTTTCACCGTTTTGCTGACGTGACATGCTAAAATAATTACACTTTTTACCCCCCAACTTTTTACATTTTGGCAAATTGTACCCCAACTTTTTCACTTTTATGCGAATTTTACTCCAACTTTTTACTTTTTGTTAAATTTTACCCCCACTTTTTGGTAAAATGCACTAAATTAATTTGTTGGGGGTAAAATTCATCAAAAAGTAAAAAGTTGGGGGTAAAAAATGCAATTAAGCCAAAAAGAGATAAAGGATCAAAAGTGATATTTAGGGTTAACTAAGTTTTTAGTCCCCTAAACTTTATCAAAATTTGATTTTTTAGTCCCTAAACAAAAGTTTGACGGGGCAAGGTCCTTAACCTTTTCTTCTGTCACCTATTTTAGTCCTTGTCATCCATTTGTCAGTTAAATGATGACATGGCAGCCACTGAGACTGCCACATGTTATTTTTTAAATTATTTAATAGGGCTCATTTCCTAACAGTTAAAAAGTGCTAGAAAATACTTAATTAGTTGATGTTTTAAAGGTATTAAACAATTTCTTGCGGCTAAAAACCGTAGAAAATTACTTCCTTGTGCATTAAAAACAAACTCAATGATGAATCCAAAAAACCAAACCAAGAATCAACGAAATCAAAAATGGAGGATTCAAACCCAACTTTAACCAGTGAAAGTTTTCAACAGAATACATGAATCCAAAGCAACCAATCAAATTTCTCTAATTTTTCTCCTAGTCACCAAAACGCTCCAGATCTAGGTCTAGGAATTCGAAGGAATCAACTATCAAAGGCAAAGGAGACAGTAACGGTGAAAGGACGATTTGTTAGATCAAATGGCTCTATCGCAGGAAATCCAAGAGGGGGTGAATTGGATACTTTTAAAATTTTCTTGAACTTGAATCTTTAATGAAAGCTTTTTGCAAGATCAAATACTTTTGAATCCGTAGGAAGATGAGAGTGTGTATTTCACTTGTATCTACTATCTCTTATTTCCAAAATCAGTTTTAACAAAAAGATCAAAAACACAATACAAGATGTTTAAAGATAAGGGAAAAGAGAGAATGACACAAGAATTTATACTAGTTCGATTTCAACCTGAAATCTACATCCAGTGTTATTCAAAGCAACCTTAGCTTGGACCTTTTCCACTATACAGAATTTGTATACACACAAACTCACATGCACATGCACCACATGTCACTACAAGAAATTTGCATATTAGCGAGGGCGATTAGCGCGGGAAAAAATCCCTCGCTAATCCCATGCTAGGTAGCAAATGGTTAGCGAAGCACACGTTCCCCTCGCTATTCCGCCGCTATTTAGTGACAAGTTTGCGGTAACACATAATTCCTTCGCTAATCCCTCACTAAGTCAAAAAATAATTTAGCGAGGGATACATTTGCTCGCAAATCCCTCGCCAAATGTCATATAAAAATTGTAGGCCCAGTCTATATGGTTAGCGAGGACAAATATCCGACACTATTCCCACGCTAACTTGCGAAGGAAATGTTCGTCGCAAAGCGGTCGCTAATTAGATTAAATAAATAGAATGTAGTTTAGCGAGGGAATATTGTCTCGCAAATCCTTCGCTATTTTGCGGAGGATTTTTTCCCTCGCCAATCCATCGTAACTGTATAAGCAATTGTTTATCTGGCGAGGGAATATTTCCCTCGCACTTTCCCTCGCCATTCCGCAGCTATTCAAAAAATTAATTTTGAAAAAAAAAATAATGTATAAAAATTAAGTTCTAATTTGATAAGGGAGGTCCTTATATATGTTTATCTATCAATGATCTGAAAATTTAAAAGTGAAGTGTTTTCTTCTTAAAAATAATTATGAATTGATTGATTAATTTTAATTTTATTAAATAATTTTATTAATATATGTTTATACACACATATACAAATGGTGAGTTTAGAATAATCATCCATAAGCAATAGTGTTCTAAGTTTACCAAAGTCTATCAACAGTAACAACAAAGTATATATTTATTGGTGGTTGTTTTATAATGGGAACACGATGGTGCTTGTCATTCACATCCAGTAAAAATCGAAAAACAACATATGTAGCAAAAATAAAAAATAAAAAGAAAAAAAGAGGAGATATCAATTAGATAGAAGAGGCACGATGCTTCGCCGTAGCGGTGCAAGCGGGGGAGTGAGAAAGAAACAAGTGACGGGAAGGAAAGGGGAAGAAAGGAAAAAGAAGCAGGTAAAAAGGGGTTGCCAGAGGGAACATCACAAGGAGATGAAGAAATAAAGAAGCAGGTAAAAAGGGAAACATACAAAGAAATAAAGCAAAATAAAAAAAGAAAAAGGAGAAAAATTTGTACCATTAATTGAAAATTTGTTTCATCTAACAATGGGAAGTTTTTTGAATTGCAAAGTTGTAGTGGACCTTTGCCGCCCATAGTGGTTCCTACTCAGCTCGAACAAGATTGATTCCAGTGGAGGATATCTAGACAAAAAAAATACTTTATATGACAATATAAATTTTTTATCACAAATTTAAAATATAATTTTATATGTTAAAAAATGTATTTATTATAAATTATTAGAAATATAAAATATTATTTGATATTTATCATTTAAATAATTTAAAAATATATTATAGATAAAAGTATATTATATATTATACGTGATTTGATCCAGATTATATATATATAAATATAATATATTTATATTTATGTATTTTCTATAATATATATATATATATATATATATATATATATATAAATTATATTAATATTTATATTTAATGCACATATATACGTAATTATTAATCTATGTTTAATACACACATACTATTAAATATGATGCGTGTATATTACGGAAAAGAAAAATGGAATAAAGATTATGTTATGGGGTTATAACCTCCTATGATAGAATCTTAATATTTGTTTGCTTTTGGTAAGCACAGATTAATTTCATTTCTAAGAAAACTGGACCTCAGCTCAAGGTATGCCAAAGTCCAACAATGAATGCTCTTGGAGGTCTCATATTTAAGTAGTGTAAAAAATTATTGTAATTACTTTTACTATTAGGACAGAGCATTAGTAATCATATTTTGCTTAGTCTAATAATGTAATTCTACGTATAGTTTACATTTATTCAGAAATAATATACAGTTCTTTTTAATTCAATTTCTAGTTCTCATATTATTGGCCATTTATTTTCAATGTTTCTGACATAAGCAATCAACCTGAAATGTTGTTTTAGCAGTTAGATTTGGTACTTTGTTGCCATTGTGTGTAACTAACCATTCATATTCGAGAACAATTTATATGTCTAAGAATTTATATCCTTTATATATGTGGAATGTGTGATTCTGTACAGGGCAAGCAAAATACATATTGTATACATGATTTTTACATATTCAACAAATTTTATTTTAATGTTATTCTAATATGTTATCACAAGAGGCGGAGCACAAGAGAACTGTTTCTTATAATGAATTGTACTCCAAAGTCCATAAAAAAAAAAAGACGGTGAATTTGTCTCTAGCAGGGCAAAGAACTTCATTGTATGTATTTTTTAAAATGTATTTAAAAATTGATGTTATATATAATGAATGTATTTTTTTGTTAATTGTTGTACTAAAATTTTATCGATTTGTTGTAGGAAACATATGAAACTAGTTTAGTAGAGAAATATGGATATGACAAATCAAAGCATCCCACAGTTGACTCTGAAGTTTGATTACAGGCAGCAGGTGAAAATAGCAAAGGTAGAGTCCATGGCACCGGTCATAGCTTAGAAATTGTCATTAGTGGCTCCGCACATGGTTCATCTACAACAATTGTAGGTTCCTCTTCCACAAATTCACCTTCCACAGACATCACAACTATTGCTAGACAAATGTCTCAAATGCAAGAGCAAATGTCTCAAATAAGGGAGCAGATGCAAACACAGTTGCAAATACAGTCACAGTTGCAAATGCAACAAGTGCAAATGCAATTGCAAACACAAATACAGGTGCAGATGGAGGCACAAATGAAGGCTCAGGGAGAGATGAAGACAGAATTGAAGGTGGAGATGAGGGCGGACTTGAAGGAAGCAATGATGATGCAAATGGAGTTCTTCCGGACAGAAATATTGCCTGCCTTACAACAACAACAAAATGAATCATTTACTTTTTTGTTTGGTTGCACTTTGAGTTAAACCATGTTTTTCTTATTATCCTTTGTAAGACTTTGATAGATTTAGATATGTTATGCATTTACTTTTTGGTTGACTACTGCACTTTGGTTTAAATCTTATCTTTGTAAGACTTTATGACAGATTTAGTTATATCATGTTTTTTATTACTTCACTTGGGTTAATAATGTTTTTTATTTTTTTCCCTTTAATTTTATTATATCATGTGTTAATTTTGAATATATCTTTAATAACATAAATATGTCATTTATTTAAACGAATACAGGCATTAACGATCAATTCAAAATTAATTGTTTGCAATAGAATATAGGTAAATCGTCAGCAATTGCGAGGGAAAGGCGAGGGAGTAGCAAGGGGAAATCTGCGAAGGAAAGGCGAGGGAAAATCTGCGAGGGAAAAAGTGAGGGAATAGCGAGGGTACATGTGCGAGGGAAAAGCGTGGGAGTAATGAGGGGAAGGCGAGGGAGTAGTAAGGGCATAAATGGGAGATCATTATAGCAATGGCGAGGGAATGGCGAGGGATTAGCGAGGCGTTATTTGCGAGGGGGCAGCGAGGGATTAGTGTGGGAACATTGCGAGGGGATGGCGAGGGATTAGCGAGGGGTAGACGTGAGTTCTTCATAACTATAGCGAGGGAATAGCAAAGGATTTGCGACAGAAATCTAGCGAAAGATTAGCGAGAGAATAGCGAAGGAAAATTTGCGAAGGATTTGCGAGGGATTAGCTTGGACCACTTCTCAGTGATTAGCGGAGGAATTGTCTGCATCTGACCACATTTGTCCACATAATTAGCGAGGAATTTTGCGAAGGAGTTGCGACGAGGATGTATGAAAGTAGCGGAGGATTTGCAAGGGAGGTTTCCCGTCGCTAATTTGCGACTTGCTTTTTAGCGAGAACTACTTTCTCTCACTATTCCCTCGCTAACATCATTTGAGAGGGATTAGCGAAGGATTGGCGACGGAATGGTCCCTCGCTAATACGCGAATTTCTTGTAGTGTGTGCAAAACCTTCTTGAAAACCTATCAAGAAACTCTAACTATGTAGAAAACCTATCTACATGTAATGAAACTGGGTAACCCACCCAAAAACAAAATTACAGAGCAAAGTTAAAGGAACGAATTCACCTATGCAGTGAGGATATCAAACTTGATGCATTTCCTAACTTGCTTTCAACTTCCCTTCATGTAGCTTGATCAAGATCCATTGATTTCTTGAAGATAAGAAAAGTGTAGTTCAATGAATCTCAGAGATGATGACACTCAGTTTCTAAGCTCTCTCAAATGAAAATTACTAAGTGATTTGAGAAAAATGGGTGTCACGTGCCTTCGAAATCTTGTTTTTATAGACTTCAGAACAGAGATAATTGATTTTGTTCTTATCATCATCTGGAAACACTGAAGAACGAAATAGTCAATTATTTTACCAAATAATCGATTAATTGTGAAAGGCTCATTTTCCTTTCAGGGCTAAATAATTGATTATTTCATGTAGATAATCGATTATTTGTGAATCTATGACAATTCTTATAAAAACAGAGCATCGAGATAATTGATTAAAATGTTCAGATAATCAATTATTTTGTTCTTGGATTGAAATCTTATAATTTTCAAAAAGATTTTCGCCAAGATTCAATCCTTAACAAAAAGATATAAAGAATCAATTATCTATCAATGTAAACATAAGAGAATAAAAGTATAACTAGCCTAGATGCATGATATTCACACATTCACATGTTAAAAGGCTATAAACAAACATCCTAATAGACTAGTGTTCTCATTATATATGGAGCATACTAAACTTATTACAAATAGAACATCATCAAAACAACTAAGCTACACAGATACATCAGCAACTTAGATGGACTTCATTCATTACAAGATTTGCTCATATACTGCCAAAGTGGATCTATGTAATCCTCTTGCGGCTACAATTACACGAAAACAAAATCAGAAAATGCATACAATGATCAATATCCGGTGGTACCCCCTGCGCCAAATCACTTCAAAGTTAATGTGGATGGGTTTTTTGTTGTGTCCACGGGCAAAGTTGCATCTGAAGGAGTGATTAGAGGCTCTGAAGGAAAGGTCTTATCCTGTTTTTACCAAAATTTGGGATCATGTAATGCTCTTTTGGCAGAAAAGTTTGGTATACAAATAGAGAGACAGCTCCAACTCCAAAATGTATTGTTAGAATCAAATTCGTTGTTGGTTGTCAATTGTATTCAATCTGGTTTCTCAGCTTCACCTCACCTTCCCATCATCAAAGACAGTAGGATGATGTTGTCCCTTCCTGATTGGAGTACTACAATTTCTCTCATTTACAGAGAAGCAAACAGATGTGCCGATTTTGTAGCGAATGTATTTTATTATAATAATTAAAGTGATTTTAACAAGTATATTTTTTAAATAAATTAATCGATTAAATTATTAAATTGTAAATGAAATTTGATTTTACATGGTATGGTAATTAATTTATTAAATTATGAATTTTTTTAGAATTATGGTGACTTTTTTGTTTATTATCACGATTTTATAATAATTTATCATAAATAATAATAATAATAATAATAATAATAATAATAATAATTCTTTTTTAAAAATATAATTATTATACAATTATATATTTTGTTTCAAATTTATTATATGATTATATTATTATAAAAGAAGGTTTTGTGACGTAAATAATTTTGACTAATATATTTATTCATATTTAAATTAATTGAGGTAATTATGATAATATATATTAATTAAGATAGTAAGATTATTTTATATTAATTAGAATAATATCAACCAATATATATTCTTCTTTTCCTTCTTTTCCTCCAACCACCCCTTGCACACATGATTCTTGTGTTATTTTCCTTTTTTTTCCTCCAACCACCCCTTTCACACATTATTCTTGTGAGGTTTTACTATATAGTTTACTATTTTGCAAAGGTTCACCATTTTTGACAAAAATAGGGAAGAAATCACGGCTAACTTCATGTCTCGCTTTTCTTTTTTTATTATTCTTTTCATCTCATTATTCATTTTCTTACTAGATATTTTCATTTCTTCTTTATTTCATCCTTCGACCATACCTTACATATGTTCCATTATTTTACTTCTTCGGTCTCATTTTTCAGTGCTTGACAAAGGTGAAATGTTCAAGACAAATAAGAGGAGAATTTGTGGGTAAATCCATATTATTTACTAATTTGTGGTCATTAGACTGCACAATCATAATCTTTTATACCATTGTCGGGGAAAAACCCTCACACACAATAATGAGGATCAAAGGATAGAACACATTTTAAACTTTTATCATAACCTCCTAGAATCTGATTGTAATGGGACAATTTTTATATTGGTTAAAAAGCTTATGAAAGCAATTTCTGACGGTTTTTAATCGCCAGAAAAGGGTTCAACACATTTTAAATGTTTAAAAACCACTAGAAAAAAAAACCTACCACAAATTTGACTGCTACGTCACCATTTGATGAAGAGACTTGACGGCAGAGACTAAAAATCAAACGGAAAAATAGTTTAGGGACCAAGACCGATCAAATAAAAGTTTAGGGACTAAAAACGAAAATTAGTAAAAGTTTAAGGACTAAAAACAAAATTTACCCTAAAGTTATAATGACATAATAGTTTATATAAGTTATAAAAATGTGTTGGTTTTCTACTAAAGGTGGTCATCCAGGTTCTTTGGCGGAGATTAGTCATCAGCAAACAAAGTTGGTATATACTTCGCATTAATGTTATGGTGACCTAAAAAAAATGTGTTGGTTTCCCACATGACTAGTTGGCTTAGAGCTACAATGTCAAGCAACAAATACGGATTGAAACCCACATAAACAATATTGGATATTGGAGTTATAACAATGTATTTTCATCTCTCTACCCACATTGACACACTTCATTTTATTTTCTTATGGAATACAATATTGTAAATTGCAAGTCATAATTTGCAACTTTACTTCACAGCTGTTTGAATTTTGATTCTTATAACTATTACTAGTACTATATATGTTAAATGTATTTGCCTATAAGTAGGCTAGCTGGACCAAGCTAAATATCAATTGAAAAAGAATTGCAAGAGAAAGAAACTCTTCCACTGTTGTCTGTTGCTTCCGTGCGCGAGTGGAAAAGTGAGAGAAAAAAAGATACAATTGATTTTCTGTCCACTGCTTTTCTCAATTCCATGGCAAACAAGAATGCAATCCTCACTGTTGAAAACAAAGATGTTATATTCATCAAACCTTCAAAGCCCACTCCTACCACCATTCTTTCACTGTCTACAATTGACAATGTTCCCGAGAACAGTTTCTTATCGCAAAGCCTTCATGTATACCAATCACCAAGTCACAATTCCCATAATACTACAAAACTTGACCCTGCAAAAGTGATCAAAGAGACCCTCTCAAAGGCACTGTTTTACTATTATCCTCTTGCAGGAAAGCTAGTAAGACATGCTGATTGAAAACTCAGAATCAACTGCATCTCCGAAGGAGTTCCATTCATAAAGGCTATTTGTAACTGCAACCTCTCATCTCTTCATTACCTAGATGGCAATGGCGCCGTTGAAATTTGTTAGTATTTTAAGGGAATAGAAAGGTGGGTTAGTTGTTTGTAGGTTGTTGGCTTAGAATTTAGGAGAGATTAGTAAGTTAGTTTTTTGAAGGGAAATAGTATAGTGGCCGTGTAGCTCTTATACAATAGTGGAGGAGCTTGTATTGATATCTCAAACTCAAACTCACTTACAATAAGTGTTGCCATGCCTATTTATAGGCATCACTCCACCACCTACTACATGTGTTGGTGGACTATTAAATATATTTTACTACATTCTAGATCTTACAAGATAATTGGTTTCTAGAGTTACATTATTCTAGAATTTTCTTAACTTAAGAACTATCATGACATTTCTATTACATGATTGAGACTACTATAGCTTTATAGAAAGTTCTAGAATTCTAACATCTACTTATGTCTCAATCTTTCTAGATTTTTCCTATAGCTATGTTTCTAGAATTTTGTAGCACATTCCGACACTCCTCCTTGATGCAAAATTCTGAAACTCCATGCATAGCTCAGACTTGTAGTAGCTTCGTAGAAACGTCCACAACTTGGTCTTTTCTTGGTCTTTTATCTTTTAGTGCTCACCTTGGACTTTTCCTTAGTTGGCTTTGCTTCTTTGATGAATCTTCATTGCATTTAGGTTCCAGTATAGCTGTGTTGCAAGTTTCATATATATCCACCAAAGATCTTACTCGTCTTGGAGTAGTTTCTGGTGAAAAATCTTGTTGTGGAGGTGACGAAAGCATACCTGCTTCTTCTATCACTTCTTGAACTTCTTCTTGAGGATGTTGTACTGGAACGAGAATGTTGCTTCTTGCAAATTTTTCTGCTTCCCAATTCCATGCAGCATTTTCATCAATCTCAGCATCTCGACTGATGGTGAGCTTTTTCGTTTGCAAATTGTAGACTCTGTAGCCTTTTGACTGTGTACTATACCCCAAGAAGATTCCTCGTATAGTCTTGTCCTCTAATTTGTGTCTCTTCTGATCTGGAACATGTATGTAGCATATAGATCCAAATACTCTTAGGTGTTTAGCGGATGGTTTTCGTCCACTCCATGCTTCAATAGGAGTCTTGTCTTGGATTGCCTTTGTTGGACATCTGTTGAGTATGTAGACTGCAGTATAAACTGCTTTTGCCCAAAAAGTATTAGGCAAGCCTTTTTCCTTTAGCATCGATCTAGCCATCTCCATGACTGTCTGATTCTTTCTCTCAGACACGCCATTTTGTTGTGAAGAATATGCGACTGTAAGTTGTCGCTCAATGCCTTCATCTTCACAGAACTTATCAAACTCGTGTGAGTTGTACTCTTTGCCTCGATCACTTCTAAGTACTTTTATATGCTTCCCACTTTGTTTCTCGACAAAGGTTTTGAACTTCTTGAATATTCCATGGACTTCTAATTTTTCTTTGAAGAAGTAGACCCAAGTCATTCTAGAAAAGTCATCTACAAACATGATAAAGTACCTGTTGTTGTTTAGCGATGGTGTCTTCATCGGTCCACAGATGTTAATGTGGATCAACTCCAACATGTCTTTAGCTCTCCATGATTTATCAGTTGAAAATGGTAACCTGTGTTGCTTCCGGAGAAGACATCCTTCACAAGCTTCATTATTTTCATCTAGACATGGTAGATCTCTCATCATATTCTTTTGATATAGTAGCTTCAAGGCTTTAGTGTTGTAGTGACCAAATCTTCGATGCCATAGCCATGAATCATCAACTTTTGCTCTCATGGCAATGTTAGTAGTAGTATACTTGAAGCTTATCGGGAAACTTCTATTACCTCTGTCCATTCTAACTTTGGCAATCTCTTGCCTTTTGTTATGGTTATCATAAATTATGCATGTATCTCCTTCAAAGTGTAGAGCATAACCTTTCTCCATCATTTGGCCAATGCTCAAGAGATTTTCTTTAAGATTAGGAACTAGTAAGACATCTTTGATGAGTCTTATACCTTTCTTTGTCTCCACCATGACAATGCCTTTTCCTTTTGACTCCACCATGGTGCCATTTCCCAGTCGAACTTTCACTTTGACGGTGTCATCAATTTCTTTGAAGATGCTCCTATCATTAGCCATATGATTGCTGCAACCGCTATCCAAGTACCAGTTTCCACTTGTTTCATCACTGGAATCTCGGGTAGCATAGAAAAGATGCTGCTCATTATCATGCTCTTCAACGAAATTTGCGTGATGCTTGTTTTTGTTGCGGCAGTTCTTCTCCACATGTCCAAATTTCTTACAATAGTGACATTGGGGCTTTCCACGATGCCAACAATCCTTTTCCAAATGACTTGTCTTTTTGCAGATGCCACATGGAGGATATTTTTCTTGATTGGTATTAGAGAAACTTCTATAATTCTCTTTGTTTCTAGAAACTTCTACATTTTTCTTTCCACCATTTTCTTTATTCTGAGACCGTAATTTGAGCTTTGATTGAAAGCCATTTTCGACAGAGTCTTCATCATGCCTTTTCAATCTTTGCTCATATGCTTCAAGAGAACCCATAAGTTCTGTCACTGATAAAGTAGACAGATCTTTGGTTTGCTCTATAGCAGTCACGATTGCATCATATTTATGGGGAATAGAAATTAGAATTTTCTCAACAATTTTCTTGTCAATAATATTTTCCCCACATGCTCTCATTTGACTAACTATTTCTTTTATCCTAGAATAGTAGTATTTTATGGTCTCAGACTCCTTCATTTTTATTAACTCAAAGTCACATCTTAGACTTTGAAGTTTAATGGCACGTACCTTAGCGCTGCCTTGAAACTCCTCCTGCAGTGTACTCCACGCATCTTTAGCACTTGTTGCATCCATTATTCTTGGAAAAATTGTGTCTCCCACTACTAGTTGTAGAAAAAATAACGCTCTTGAATCTTTTTGCTTATTCTCCTTCAACTCCTTCTTCTGAGCTGCAGTTAGCATAGAAATGTCTGTAGGAGCGATGAATCCTTCTTCTACAATGTCCCATAAATCTTGAGAGCAAAAAAAATGTCTTCATTTTAATGCTCCAATAATCATAATTTTCTCCTGTGAAAATAGGTACAGGAATAGATGAAGCTTGGGAAGTATTGGCCATGGTTTAAGGGAAATGTAGAAGTGATGTAGAATATAATAGGATTATTTTTTGGAAATAGTTGGGTAATATATCTACGCCCAGTAGATGACCGAACGTAGCTCTGATGCCACTGTTAGTATTTTAAGGGAATAGAAAGGTGGGTTAGTTGTTTGTAGGTTGTTGGCTTAGAATTTAGGAGAGATTAGTAAGTTAGCTTTTTGAAGGGAAATAGTATAGTGGCCGTGTAGCTCTTATGCAATAGTGGAGGAGCTTGTATAGATATCTCAAACTCAAAGTCACTTACAATAAGTGTTGCCATGCCTATTTATAGGCATCACTCCACCACCTACTACATGTGTTGGTGGACTATTAAATATATTTTACTACATTCTAGATCTTACAAGATAATTGGTTTCTAGAGTTACATTATTCTAGAATTTTCTTAACTTAAGAACTATCATGACATTTCTATTACATGATTGAGACTACTATAGCTTTATAGAAAGTTCTAGAATTCTAACATCTACTTATGTCTCAATCTTTCTAGATTTTTCCTATAGCTATGTTTCTAGAATTTTGTAGCACATTCCGACAAAATTGCAAAACACTTTGGGATTGATTTTCCTTCTCAAGATGAATTTGGAAACCAATATCCTTTGGTTTTCAAGGTGACTAAATTTCTCTATGGAGGTTTCGTATTTGTAGTGGGCAGGTCTCACGCTGTTTGTGACGGAACTGGGGTATCTCAGTTCTCACGAGCCGTGGCAGAACTTGCAAGTGGAAAAACCGAGCCCTCTGTGAAACCTGTGTGGGAAAGCGAGAGACTAGTGGGAACAATCACTAGTCATCCCATACAAAATCCCATGGGCAAGTCCTCTCTTGCAGTCTCACCATTTCTGCCAAGCACGGATGTTTCGCATGAATTCTCTAAGGTGGACAGTGAGAGCATAACAAGACTCAAGATGAGTTTAACCAAAGAAAGTGGCAATGAAGAAAGTACTAAGAAGAAAGGGTTCACAACTTTTGAAACCCTCGCTGCGTACATTTGGAGATCAAGAACCAGAGCCTTGAAACTGAGCTACGATGGGGAAACTATGCTGGTTATCATAGTGGGGGTGAGAACACACTTGCTGGATCCATTGCCCTGTGGATATTACGGAAATGCCATCGTGCAGGCGTTTGTTACGTTAACAGTGAGGGAGCTGAACGAAAGACCACTCTTGGAGGTTGTGAAACTCATCAAAGAAAGCATAAAGGCTGCTTTTAGCAATGATTATATCAGAAACTCGATCGACACTTTAGAAACGAAACCAATGAAATTTAATTATGAAAGTGGTGCAATAACGATTTTGATAGGTTCGAGACATTTGGATTTGTTGGAAAATGTTGATTTTGGGTGGAAGGAGCCAGTGAATACGATGCCAGTCCCATTGGACATGTATGGATTTTCGGGTTTGTGCACGATCCTGCCTCCCAGTAATTTGGATTCTTCAATGAGTGGAGGAGCAAGGGTTTACGTATGCCTACCTAGTGCTGCCATGCCCAACTTCAAGGAAGAGATGAAAGCTCTTACCACTATCCAAAATGCGTAGGATTGCAACTGATACTTGACTCAAAGAGCACCTACTGTGTTCACACAAACTTTACAAGGAGCAATGCCAATTTGCAAGGTTTCTATATTTCCATCCTTATGGCTGGTTTCCTACTTTTCCTTTCTTCTCGTAACTTTTAAGTCGTTTGTTGTGAAAATATGTTAATAAAGCTCCTTTCTCGCACTACCTTCTGTTCAGTGTGAAAGAAGAGAAAGGAGATGAACCACTGTTGACCATGTGCTGCATCTGCTTTGTTGTCATTTCGTTCACGTCTAGTAAGAAATGTTTGGTCAACCCTGTTAGATAGAGAAACGCGGCCTATAGTCTTGCATTTTCTATATGCATTAATTAGTTAGGCGTAGCAACGCAGATGCTTAATTATTTCCTGCCTTCTAATTAAGTGTTGCACTTATTTATGATAAGAAATCAATAAAAAAAGAAGAAAAAATATATAGAAAGAAAAAAAAAACAAATATAGGTGTGCACCCACCAGTTTCGTCCCTATAAGAAAATAATCTTCAATTGTGGGTTAGAACTGTTGTGGCCAACGAAAGGACAACTTTTTATTGAGCCATTTTGGATTGTTTCGCATAAAATGGTCTCCTAAAAACAAAAACAAAACAAAAAACAAAACAAAACAAAACAAAAAATAAAACGGATGATTCATCGTCTGTCTCGATCGTACCACAAGATTTCTTATTCATGCCATGGATATGATATATTACTTATAATAATTTACAGATTTAATGGCATTTTTTTATCTTTCTACTTTAGATTGTATACAATTTTGTACACCAAAAAAGATTGTACATAACTTTGTTCTAGTAAGGTTTTTTTTTTTTTGCTTACATTTTATACATTTTTTATGTCACCATGACATTGGTATAGAGTATCCACCAGCTTTGATGACTAATCTTTGCCAAATCTCCTCTCCCAATTACGTTTTTTTTCATCCACAAGACTCGAACCCGAAACCTTGCTTACGAGAATCGAGCCCAATATCACTTAGACCGACTTGTTAGTACACATTTTATACTTTTAGTCCTTATAAAAAAAATTATGATTTTGATTCCTATAAAAATTTATTTTATGATTTTAAGCTCTATCATTATCTACTAATTAATGACATGGCAACCATCTATAAGATAACAAATTAATTTGATGTTTCTATAATATATAATAAGGACTAAAATGAATATCTTATAATAAAGAGGCATTGATATCAAAAGTTTACATTTCTATAAGGACTAAAAAAATACCATTACAAACTAAAATCGTAAAATAAAACATCAAATTTTATCTAAAGGTGGTCCATCAGTTTTTTCAACAGAAATTAATCGTCAGCAAAGTTTATGGATGCTTCGCACCAATGTCATGGTGACATAAAAATTTTCATCAAAAATAAAATCTCAATTTTTTTCTTTTTTAAACCTTAATTTTACATCATATATATTCCTTTATACTACCTCTGGTCCTAATTATAAGCAACAAAGTGACTTTTTCTTTGGTCTTAATTATAAGCAACAATCACTAGTTTTTAAAGTAAATTTCTTTTATACCCTTACTTTATTGTTTACTATATTTCCTATGCATTATGACAATCACTTAAAGAAAGGGTGTTTTTGGAATAAAAATTAAACTTTTGACAAAATTAATTAAAAAAAGCTGTAATAATTATTTTCTTTGGTATTAATGATTTGTCCTATATTGCTTATAATTAGGACCAGGGGTAGTATTTTATTAAATTTCCTCAAATTAAATTTCTCACATCTAAACTTTTAAAATTGTTTGATATCCCAAACCTATTATAAACCCTCAATTAATTGGATAAAAAAAATAATTTGAGAATTTCAGGTACAAAAACTTTAACAAGGAGACTAAATTTGGTTATTTTTAATAATAAAATAACTTAAGTAGTTCAAAATTTTGAGGGACCAAAATTACACACAGGTCAAATTAAAGAAGGCAAAGATGTAATGAAGCTTAATTTATAAATGTAATAAAATTTAAAATTTTAGAATAATTATTATTTAGTCCCTCATCCTAATTTTTGTTTCTCAATGAGCCTTGGACCGAGCATCAACATTTAAGAGTGGGAGGTTGGACAATGGATTTCATTTATGTAAGAGGTTCAATGGATATATAGGAGACTTGTGGTTTATGATGGTCGAACAAGTTGTCATGCATCAAACTCATTAATCAGCAACCAAACCAAATGTTGCCACCCACCTTGCTCTTAGAAATGTGGGTTATGGGTATGAGGACTGAACATCTCGAGCGTGAAGTTTGCAGGACTGAGCATCTGCGAATGATCCAATAACGGGTGGCACGATAGACCCGCAACAAGGCATGGTAGACTCTGATACCATCTTAGAATTATGGATTATGGGTTTAACTCAACCCTAAAAAATCGTCTTGTAAGGTGAGGGTTGTCCTCCTACTTACATACACTAACTTGACCGTATCATTAGTCAATATGGAATCTCCAACACTTGCCGAATGTCTTTAAACTCGTGCTTTAGTCCTTCACACCACCATTTTAATATAGACATCAACTACTTTTTTGTTGGATTAAGGTGGAAGAAAGAAAGAAAGAATTAAAAATAAAATAGAAGAGTACCAAAAAAAGAAGAAAAATAAAAGGTAGAAAAAAATAAATGTGATAAATAATATAATATAAAAATGAGATAGAAATAAAATAAATAAATAAATAAATACATATTTATAGTACTTTTTAGTTGAGTTTAATTCTTATGTATTATTAAAAATTAACACTATCAATTGATTTAACACTGTCAATTAATAAATAATTATCATTAATATAACTTTTTTAAAATAATTATTATAAAAATCAATCATATAATTTATGATTAAATAACAATATAAAAAACTCCTTGCACTAATCATACATAATCTATTTACTCTTTTCTTTTCTTCACGTGATGTCAGAGCTAACTCCAGTTCATCTTTTGGTTTTTATTCCAAGATAGTGAATGTGATCATCAAAGAAGAAAAACCTTTCTTCCCAAAAATAAAGAAATCAAGAAAATCCTTCACACACACTATTATGTCCTGCTAGCATTAATCGTGTAAAACAGTAAAAGAAATGCAGCGACGTACGTGATGCATGTATTATTGGTCCCTTCTTTTGACTAATAATTTGGCATAACTTTCTTGTATGATTATGAACGTAGTCTACGGTGGGAAAGTGAAACAAGTTTTCTACTGTGGAAGAGTTTTCTTCATCTGTTAGATTATGTCATTTATGGGACTTTTGGTAGAGGAGAAATCGTTGATTTTCTAAGAATTTTAGATTGGAAATTTTGGTTTTCCATGTTTGGTATCATTTTAAAAAAATAAACTTTCCCAAGAATATGTTTAAGGGTTAATATAGTTTTTAGTTCCTAAACTTTTTCAAAATTCGGTTTTTAGTCCCTAAACTTTAGTTTGACTGGTCAATGTCCCTAAACTTTTTAAAAATTCAATTTTTAGTCCCTGAACAAAATTTTGACCGGTCAAAGTCCCTAAACTTTTTTAAAAATTTGGTTTTTAGTCCCTAAACTTTTTAAAAATTCAGTTTTTAGTCCCTGAATTAATGAGATTTCAGGGACTAAAAACTGAATTTTTAAAAAGTTTAGGAACCTTGACCGGTCAAACTAAAGTTTAGGGACTAAAAACCAAATTTTTAAAAAGTTTAGGGACCTTGATCAGTCAAATTAAAGTTTAGGGACTAAAAACCAAATTTTGAAAAAGTTTAGGGACTAAAAACTTAGTTAACCCTATGTTTAACTAGGTTTTCCACAAAAACTCTCTCATGGGGAAAAATGGGAATCTAACTTTTCTTACTGGAGAAAGTTTTAATAACATGAAACGACTACATTACCCCTATTTCAATTACAAAATATTCTCACCTAGGATTCATCTTTATCCAGAAGCTTATCTACATTGTTGAACGTTACACTTATCAATGTAATATTCTATCTTTCTTTAATTTTGAAATTTGTAAAAAATCTTTTTTATCTTTATCTTTTAAAAAAAAAGTATAGATCTAGGGATGGCAATGGCAAATAATCTCGAACCTTTGGGTACCGCACCGAACCCGCCAAGACTTTGACGAGTAATATCCGCTTTAACCAAGTACGGGTATGGGTACAAGTATTACCCGATTTTCTTAAACAGAGATGGGTATCAAACTATACCTATACCCGTATCCGCCACCATTATATATATTTTTATAATTTTTTTGTCACAACATATGTATACATAATATATTATATATATATTATATATATATATATATATATATATATGTGTGTGTGTGTGTGTGTGTGTGTGTGCGCGTGTGTGTGTGTGTGTGTGTGTGTGTATTAAAGATTTTATTGTTATAATTTTTAAAAATATAAACTAATTAGCTTAATAGTTAAATAATTGAAATTATAATAATAGTTAAATAACAAACTTAAACTTATACATTTAACTAAAAATATAATTTAATTCTTAATTCTTTATCTTTAATTTCTTTGTTATTCATTATTTTTTATATATTGTTTGAATTAAAATAATATTAATAACTTAATATATAATTTATTTAAAAATATATAAGTAAATTAAAATTATAAAAAATAGTGTAACGGGTTACCCTCGGATATATCCGAACCTGATAAAACCCGACAGGGATGGGGATGAGTATTAAAATTTTAAACTCATCTCTTTTATACCTGAACTCGAACCCGCCCCGCCTTTTGAGCGGGACGGGGACAGGGAGAGCCAAACTCGTCCCCGACCTGCCTCATTGTCATCCCTATATATAGATCTCAACTACTTTATTATCTAAGTTTATCTCATTATTTATTATTTCATCTTTTACATTATTTTGTAATTGTTAAATAACTTCAACGATTCTTATAGTAAAAAAATATTTAATAAAGTTGTTTTCGTGAAAGGTATATTTGTAAAAAATTATTATATAAACAGGAAAGTTCTACTCTAATCAAACAAGGAATCATGATTTTTAGGAATCGACTTTCCCAATAATCATGATTATCAGTATGAAAATATTTCCCCCCTACCAAATGCCCCCTTAAAGATCTACGGTTGTATTTTTTTTCTTTTTTTTTTCTTTTTTCTTGTTGTCTGCCTCTTTCCCATTATGCCCATTTTTTCTTTGTCTTCCTTCCCCTCTTTTTATCAGCCACAGTGGTTGTTGTTGTCGTCGTCGCTACCGAATCCCCAACTGATGTCATTCACCTTCAATTCCGCAGCACCTGAGAAGGCAGCAAAGCACCCGAGCCTTCTTCGAAAACGACATCGCACCGACTCCGAAAGTAGCAACCATCCAATGCGAACATGACTAAAATTGCTATAAGAATCAATGCAACTTTTTTTCTAAATCAAGAATCGAAGTGAATGAAAAAAGAAGCACAAGAATCAAGAAATGATCAAAGCTAAATGCAAGTAAAAACACAATCAAGAAGGGAATGAAATTGAATATTGAGAAATTACAAGATGACATCAAGAAATTACAAGTTAGATCTTTAAATGACAAAAAAAGTCTTAAACCCAGATCAAGAAAAAAAGTTTCAAATACATGCATCCCAATTTTGGTGTCGCTGCGTTCGTAAGGAACCCTTCATCGTCGTTCTCAACAACGGCCCTCCGCTGCTGCACTCGCATTTTGAAGGCGAACACCCTCCACCGCACTCTCTTCTCACCGATAACCATGGAGATGTTCGCACTCCTCCACTATTGTGCTCGCATTGTGAACTAATCTCTGCACAGGAAGTCGAACATGCGATCTTTGCGACACCACAAGTGATCGTCTTCGACTTCGCGCCACCGCCACAACTGTTGGAGATGTCTGTCGTGGCTGCTGTGTGCATGACTCTCCCCTTGGGAAACTGTTGGGATATTGGCAGGAGTACCAAATCACTCAAGTAACAAGATGATGAGTAAGTATCGTCTCTATAGGGACTTGTGCGATAATTGGGTAATTAATAATAAATTTAATAGAGTACGAATTTTGAGAAATTAAGTAACCAAAATTAAAAGACAATTGCATAAAAATAAAAGATTAAAGCAAAAGAATTTGGTTTTTGGGATTTTTCAAACGCTAGGTGTGTGCAGAAAACTTGGGTTTAAATCAGATGAATGAAATCGCCGGGATTTAACTTCATTGGACTTCCTAACATACAATCACTACTTATTCCTATTCAATTAAGTCTATGTTATCATCAACCTACAAATTTATTCAAGCCTTAATCTCTTAAGCGAAAAAACCTAAGTCCCTTGATTCCACTATCAATTTCTTGAATTAGTGTAACCAAGTGACTTGCATTAAGAAAAATGGTTTTAGCGATGATCAATCCTCTTTACCCTATCCCTAGGCATAAAGATTATGGGTTGCCTTTTTCAGTTCGCGATTCAAAAGAATTTCCCAATTACAATTGAAACAATAGAATCATGCAATTAGTTGATCAGGCTAAAAACAAGCATTAGGCATAGAAGAAAAGCAATAATAATACTTTATTGAATAGAAACAATCATAGCAATTACATGGAAGTAGGTCCAATTACATTAAAACCCAACGAATGAAGAACTTAGCTACTCATAGTTATGGGGGAAGCAGGAATTGATGATGGAAATGGAACCCTAAGCATGGATGTTGTCACGAGCTCTCTCTCTCTCTAACTCTGAACCTTGGAAACATAAGAATAGGATGTGTCAAAGCATGTGTCAAAGGCTCCTTTATATAATGCTGGAATTGGGCTTTCAGTAATCGTGAGCTTATCTTTTCCTATCTTTTCCTGATAAGCTAACTTAAGCTTCCATCATGGCGGCCTAAGCCAGCTAAAAAAAATCGAGTGTTGTCACTAGAGAAGCTCGCTTAAGCGCCCATCATGGTGGCCTAAGCGAGCTTGAAAACTTCAAAAATTGTCCAGAGAGTCTTCTTTTCATAACATGGCAGCTAGCTTAAGCTTGTCCATCATGGTCGCTTAAGCTAGCTCAACAACTTCTCAAATCTTCAATTTCTTCTTCAATTGACAACTTTAAACCTCTCTCCAATCAACTCCTTAATGTAATTCCTATAAAATAGACAAAACAACCAAAAATCACACGAAAAAAGCAATAAACTAAGTTCCTAAGTAACAAACACATTTATTCAAGAACTAACTAAATAAGGCTCATACAAAGTTCAAAAGCATAAGAGGCATACAAAAATTGCACCTAAAATACTGCAAAAATGCAAGTATTGGTGACAATTATTCATAGAAGAGTGTTTGACCATTTTTGGTTATTTTTATAAACAAAATACCAATATGGGTTTGTTCTAAAATAATTTACCGACATTAGTCTGTTTTGACCATGAACGTTCAAAATTACAAGTTTGACCAGCATATTTAAGGAGAACATGACACGTGTCATGTTCTCCTTAAATTTGTTTGTCAAACTTGTAATTTTGACCGGTCAATGGTCAAAACAGACTCATGCTGGTAAATTATTTTAGAACAAACTCATATTGGTATTTTGTTTATAAAAATGACCCAAAATGGCCAATCAACCATTATTGGAAACCTAAGGTAGATGAGAGAGAAGAGGAAAAAAGAAGGGGCAAAAGCGGTAAAGAGAGGAAAAGAAGAAAAAAAGAAAGAAAAATATAAAGCGTTGATTTAAAAATTAACTAATCTAATGGCTCATAATAAGTTTTCCATGGTGGGAAACATGTTTAACTTTCCCACCATAAACTCCGTCATGATTTTGGCTTATCTTTAGTTAGTAGCAGGGGATGATTAGACACTACCTAGGAAATATAGGGACTTTCTTGTATTATTGATCCTTTCATAATAACTTCTATATTTTTAATTTCTCTAGTTTAAATTGGGCATGATTTTGCTATTTTTAAGCTATTTTTCAATTATTTAAATTCTTATATTTTTAAAATTAAACAAATTTATTTTTCATATTCTTTCTATCTAAAATTTTTTAAAAAAATTTCTACTCAAAATTTTCTCAAATTAAAATAATTAAATTATTTTACATCAAATTTTATTTAAAATATAAAAAATCTCAAGATTTTTTCTATTCAAACCCTAATCATACATCTACCCTTCAAATTTTATTAAGTTTTCATTAGAGTCTGTAAAAAAATAAAAAGTTTTATAATTAGAGTAAATTATACTTCTGGCGTCTCTCTCTTGAGATATAAATATTACATTTTTATTTCCTCTTATATTGAAATATACAATTTAGTTCATTTAATATAACATCATTAAAAAAAAATAACATAACATCTTTAAAAAATTATTTTTTTAAATTATACATTAATTGTCCTTCCTTAAAAATAATGTAAATATTACATTACCTTCCTGTCTTATGGAAAATAACCGATTGAAGAAGGTAAACATATATTACTTAAACACACAATGTCTGGTTTTGAATTTTCTAAAACATGTTAAAATATACCTTTTGTTTAGTATATTGAAGAATATTAGGGAATGTGGAGTTCTCAGGCATCCTTGTTAAAATCTAGCAACTTATTAAGAGAGTATAATCTTTGGGAATATAGACCCAAATTTAGATGGTCTCTCAAGTCTTTTGAACGTGCCGGAGGTTGACAATATTAATGAACCTTCTTCAAAGAATAAGACTGCACTTACTTAAAAATTATTCGACAAACTTTATTTCCCCTTTCAACAAGTTTGGATTGTTCTAACTGAATTTATTTTATTTTTTAACAAATTCAATGTTTTTTCTAGCATACATGATTTTTGAACTTTTGTGTAGGGTAATTTGACTTCAATTTTTTGTAGCAAGGTTTCAACATGGTGATTATATATATTTGTAAAACATATATACTTGTTGCTTCCTGATTAGAATTTGAAGTTAATTTCCTTTTTTATTTTTGCTTTATGCTCACCTTAATTTGCAAATAATTTAAGGATGGGCTTTTAAGAGTTTGACTTCAATGGTATATTTTAACCTTTTTTAAACTTACAATCTAAAGCTATGCAAATTAAGCAAACAAAACTTAGAAACCAAGGCAAGCTAGATGTCACAAACGTCTAACTAAAATTGTTGTTAGTAGTATATAAAAAGATAGAAATGACGTTTAACGGACAAAAAAATTATGACAAAATATATTATAAAGATCAAATAGTTTACTAACATATATATTTGTAAAAAAAAAATGTACAAATATATTAACAAATAATTTTTCGGTAAAAGACTTAATCTTGAGTAGAAATTATTAGAATTTTTATAGAATATATAAAAATACTGAAAAGTGTGGTGTGTTTTTGTGGATTAAAGGAGAAAATGTATATTTTAAAATAATTAAGATAAGTGTAATTTTTAAATATCTCAGAGTAGGGAGTGTAAATAATAATTTAGTCATAAAATTATTTTAAACGAAAAATTAAGAATAGAGTAAAGTGTAAGATATTTGCATCTATCAAAGAAAAAAATTATATTTTTAACACAATATATGAGGGTAGTGTAATATTTGTATATCTTAAGAAATGTAGTGCAAAAAAACACATTGGTAAATACAGATTTTTAACAAAAAGCTATCAAAACTTTACAAAAAAAGTATAGAATGAAGAAAATATATCATGTACCCAAATATGTCAGAGGTACCGGTGGAGAGTGTATAAGTATGTTAATAATATTATTAATAACAATTATTATAATTTTAACATTGATACTTTCAATATCAATTTTATATTATTATATTATATTATTAATACTATTATATTATTAATATTATTATTTATAAGTAAAAACTTTTATAAAAAAAATGAAACATGCCTACTAATTAGGTGTCTTTCTTTTTTAAAACAAATAAAAATGTAAATATTCTCTTATTCAATTTTTAAAAATCATAATGTAAAATAATAATAATATAATAAAATAATTTTATAATTGTTATACAATCATTATTATTTAATTTTTTTAATTATACATGAAACACGCCTTTAAATATTTAAAAAACAGTAAAAACCTAGGTTGCATTGCATGGCTAGCAAATCTGTGAATGGTAACATGTTGACATGACTTGTGCATGGCTAGCCGTAGGATGCGTAGGTAGTAGGATTCTTTGCTGCCAAAATAAAGCCACCTAGAAAGCATAATCAACTTTAATTAGATGGAAAAGATAAATTAATACATTTTTTTAAAAAATAGAAATTTTATTAAACTTTTTAATAAAAGAATGATCAAATTAAATAAAATAAAACAATAAAAAGATCAAATTAATAATTAAGTTTTATATCTATTATAAATCAATTTATTTAAATTTAAAAAAAATTAAAAAAAAAAGTGAATTACATGTATTTTAAAAATTAAAAAAAAACTTAACAGAAGTATCTCTGTATTACATGTATGGAAAAAGATTTCTAGACATCTATATGTATTATCATTCTACATGTACATGTATTTGCCTACAAGTAGGCTTGCTGGACTGAAGCTATAAGAAACACTTCCTCTCTTCCGTTTTGCTTTCGTGCCTGTGAGTGGGAAAGTGAGAGGGAAAAAAAAGTTACAAGTGATTGATAAGAAGAGAAAGTCAAGTTTCTGTCCAAAGTTTTTTCAATTCCATCCATGGAATACAAGAATGCAATCCTCACTATTGAAAACAAATATGTTATATTCATCAAACCTTCAAAACCCACTGCTATTCTTTCACTGTCTAGCATTGACAATGCTCCCGAGAACAATTTCTTCACGCAAACCCTTCATGTATACCGATCGCCAAATCACAATTCTCCTAATACCAAACTTGACCCTGCAAATGTGATCAAAGAGGCCATCTCAAAAGGCTCTATTTTACTATTATCCTTTTGCAGGAAAGGTAGTAAGAGATGCTGATGGAAAACTCAGAATCAACTGCAACTCAGAAGGACTTCCATTCGTAGAGGCTATTTGTAATTGCAATCTCTCATCTCTTCATTACCTAGATGGCAATGACGTTGAAATGGCAAAACACTTTGGGGTCAATTTTCCTTCTCAAGATGAATTTGGAAACCATTAACCTTTGGTTTTGAAGGTGACCAAATTCCTCTGTGGGGGTTTCACATTTGCAGTGGGCATTTACCACGCTGTTTGTGACGGAACTGGGTTATCTCAGTTCCTACGTGCAGTGGCTGAACTTGCAAGTGGAAAAACTGAGCCCTCTGTGAAACCTGTGTGGGAAAGAGAGAGACTAGTGGGCACAATCACTAGTCAACCCATCCAAAATCCTATGGAAAAGGCCTCTGTTGCAGTTTCACCATTTCTGCCAACCACGGATTATTCACATGAATGCTCTAGGGTGGACAGTGAGAGCATAGCAAGACTCAAGATGAGTTTGATGAAAGAATGTGACAATAAGAACAAAGGGCCGTTCACAACTTTTGAGTCCTTTGCTGCATAGATTTGGAGGTCAAGAGCGAGAGCCTTGAAACTGAGCTACCATGGAGAAACTATGCTGGTTATCACAGTGGGAGTGAGACCACGCTTGCTGGATCCTTTGCCAGCTGGATATTACGGCAATGCCATCGTGGATGCATATGTTACGTTAACAGTGAGGGAGCTGAACGAAAGACCACTCTGGGAGGTTGTGAAACTCATCCGAGAGAGCATGAAGGTTGCTTTTAGCAATGATTATATCAGACACTCAATCGACACTATGGTGACCAACCCAGTGAAATACAATTATGAAACTGGCGCAGTGACGTTTTTGACTGATTGGAGACATTTGGGTTTTCTGAAAAAGGTTGATTTTGGATGGAAGGAGCCAGTGAATACGATGCCAGTCCCATGCGATGTGAATGGACCAACAGGTATGTACTATAGTCAACGAACACAAAAAATCCACTTCCTGATACGTGCAAAAATACTGTCTTAAAAGATTTATCGATGGACACCTACGCAAGCCTTCCAAAATACAACAGGAACATCCCAAAAAGAGGTAACAGAACTGGCAAGCAAAAATAAATCCAGGAACAGAAAAAATATTTTTTGAGAAAAGAGAGAACCTCCAAAGGCAATCTTTTGCGTTGCTCCGATAAATGGTTATGGAAACACGTGCCATGACAACTTGAACTGAAACTTAAACATCCTCTAATAGTTCTGAAAATGTGTTAATAAAGCTCCTTTCTCGCACTGACTACACTTAGTGTGAAGCAGAGAAAGGAGATGAAACCTGTTGACAATGTACTGCATCTGCTTGCTTTGTTCCAATTTTGTTCACATCTTGTATGAAATATTGTTCAACCCTGTTTGATAACAACGCCTATAGACTAAAGACTATGGTGTGTGTTTTTTTATAAAAAAAAATACTTTTTAAAAAATCATGTTTTTAATTTTTCATGTGTTTTTTCAACTTTCCAAATAATCAAAAGTCGAAAAAAAATATTAAATTTTATTAAAATTGAAAATTATTTTGAATAGTTTATCATAAAATCTGTTGTTTCTTTTCAAAAATGATTTTCATATATACCTGCCAACAAACAAAAATTAGTTTTGATTTTATTTTAGGTTAAATTGATCCATCGGTCCTCATATTTTTATTAAATTTTCAATTAGATCTTTGAATTTTTTTTTAATTGGTTCTCTGAAATTTTATTTTTTTAATTGGGTCTTCCCGTCTAATTAAACTGCAAAATGTGCAAACACTAAACCGGTACTTCTAAAGTATGTTGTAAGCACAATTAAGAGTTTGTTGTAGAGTTTTAACATTTTGCAAAGTCAAACAATTATGAGAGACTTTTAAAATAATACTTGAATTGAATTGATCTACAAAGGTTAAAAGGTTAAAACATTGCAGGATAAGAGTAAAACAGTGCCTTTGAGATCACATTTGCAGGAAGTTCGGTAGTATTTTTTTTTATAGCATCAAGTTCGGTAGTATTAGAGGAATTGTTATTTGCCGATCGGTATACATGAAAGCTTTGAGAGAAGCAATTGTTCTGTGGAGCACTGTCATTGCTAGAGAGTGAAAGAATGGTGGTAGGAGTGGGTTTTGAAGGTTTAATGAATATAACATCTTTGTTTTCAACAGTGAGGATTGCATTCTTGTATGCCATGCAAATGAAAAAACAATGGACAGAACTGTGAGTTTCTCATGTTATCAATCACTTTGTATCTTCTTTTTTTTAAGGTAATAATAATTTAAACATCCTTATATTTTAAACACTCCATTAACACTTCATATATCTTTTTATCTCTCTCTTCCTATCACATTATATCACCTATTATTTCTATATTTTTTGAGTAATAATATTTAGACATCCTATTATTTTGAACATCTCATCAACAGCTCTCAATTCTCTTTATCTTTTCCTATCACATCATATCACCTATCATACCTATAATTTTTTATATTTTTTTTGTTATCTCTCTAAGTGTCAACTAGCATATTGGGTATCCATTTATATTTTTCCATATTTTTCTCTCTTTTTTCACTCTCTCTCTTTAGGTGTCCAAAGCCACATGGATGTCTAAATATCTTTTTCCTTTCTTTTTTTTATACCATCACTTTGTATTTTTTTTTTTCTCACTTTCCCACTCCCACACGGAAGCAACATAGAACAGAGGAAGAGCTTCTTTCTCTTGCGATTCTTTATAAATTGGTAGCTTCGATCCAGCAAGCCTACTTATAGGAAAATACATTTAATATAATAATAGTTAAAAGAAGCAAAATTAAATAGTGAAGTAAAATTGCAAATTATGACTTGCATATCGTATGCCATGAGGAAATAAAATGAAGTGAATCTATGTGGAGAGAGATATCAAATGAGTAAGAAAAATGTTTCATAGACACACATTGTGTTATGAGACACTTAGAGAGAGAGCAAAAAGAGAGAAAAATATAAGTATTATAGGGTCTATGATGTGATAGGAAGAGAGAAATACATATAAATGAGAGGTATTAGTGAGGTATTTAAAATAAATGGATGTATGTGTATCATTACTCAATGAGTAATTATATTTAAACACTCTTCAATATCAAACACCTTATCTTCCCTCAAAAAAAAAAAAAAAAACCTTATTAACACTTCTAATTTCTCTCTATCTCTCTCTTCCTATCAAATCATATCATCTATCATATCTATATTTTTTCTCTCTATCTCTTTTTAGGTGTCTCATATATCATATGGGTGTCCATTTAATTTTTTCCATATCAAATAACGTTGCAATAACTTATATTAACTAACTACATCATTATAAACATTATATTTATTGTGATTTTAATCAATTCAACAATAGAATTAAAATTACATATTATCTTAATGATTGTGTCAAACTTTATCAAAATTGAACAATTAAAATATATAATTAAATAATATTTGTATGCATGTTAAAAGTATATATTACATCAATTTTAATATATATAAATTAAAAATTAAATAATTTTATTTTAATATTTATGATTTATATATATGAAAAAGAACACACACATTAAATTAATGGGAATTCTTCTTATGGTAAAAAAAGATAACTATAAATATAGATTGTTAATTAGAATGTGTTTGAATGATTTAGATTAAAAGAAAATTGTATATGACTTTTTAAGTGATCATAAGATTTTTTTTTTTTAATAAGTGATCATAAGACTACTAACTTAATTTTAATCTTAACTATCAATATATAGTTATGACGTAAATTTATATAATTTGTGAAAAATGAGAATTGTAAATTTGAGTCGTATAACCATCTTAAATGAAAATTGTGGTGGGACTTTGGTTCGCAGCAAGGTAAGAGAAAGTGAGGTGATTCCCATGAAGAAAAAGGTATCGCGCGTGCCTTGTCAGTGAAGTTGGCTTGAAGGTACCATGCACAACGATTTTGGATGGATATTTGGTAAGATAGCATTAAGCAGTGGCAAATCCAGAGGACCCTAAGTCAATAGAGGTACGTAATTTATTAAAAAATAAATTAATAATAATTATTATCATAATATAAAAATAAAATATGAAATGAAATAAAATGTCAATTAAGTGAAATAAAGTGGAAAAGTATTTAATGAGTTGAAAAGAAAACAAAATTTAGAAAGAAGCTAGCCACTAAAAGATAAAATATAAGAAAAACTAGAAATTTGTAGGCAATGGGTTCAAGTTATATAAAAAGGTAGTGTCATATCTTGTTAGCAATAGTTTAAGTGTTGACGTTTGGACGACGCAACCACGTTAATGTCGACTTTGTTATCATTGGCCTCGAGGCAACAATTGATAGCTAATATGTGTTTTTGTTGTAAGGTTCAAGCCTGGAAATTACATTTTTTTTTTAATTTCTTAAATGTTGGATGTTTGAACTACCCCCCACCCCCCTCCCTCCCCAACAATATGAAAAACATAGGAAATAAAATTGATACATGGATTGACATAAGTGGTAGTGACTTGTGTTTCTTACCTAAGTAATCTAGGGTTCAAATCCTGGTAATGTCACTTTGGGTATGGAATAAACTGCTTAAATGTCAAATTAACAAATAAATTAAAATTGTACAATTAAAATAGTGAGAGAAAAAAATTGGGGAGAGCTAAATTCAAAAAATCACGATAGTTAATTAGTTATAGAGGATCAACTCAAGCAAATAAAATTTGGTTCATTAAATCACCCAAACTCTAAACAAGATTTTTTTTTTAACTAACTCTAAACGAGATTACAAATAAGTAATTAAGCCCTTTTATTTATAAAGTAGATATTGTGGCGATTTTTAGTTACAAATTTAAACCACCAAAAACAAAATTTAATTTGAGGCAAGCAATGATCTCCCAGAAAATTTATAAAATACTGATGGCTTCTCTTAACCATCAATTAATGATAAACCACCACAAATACTTTTTTTTTTTTTGGGAAACGAGTGCTTGAATTTATTTACGTATATAAATTGGTCATTAAATTAATTTACTTAGCTCATATCTCTATAATAACTTTGGCAGGTAGAAACTAGAAATATTGCATTTTCAGAATTCTGGCTAACAACCGCCAAAAAAGTTTTGGCAATTTTACACCACCAGTTTTGATTTTGTGGCAGTGTTAGAGAGCCTAAAGCTAATTGAGTTACATGGCGCAAATACCCAAGTGTTTGATGCAACAATATTAAATCGATACAGCAAGTCTACACCATTGCAAGAAATGTCAACACAAATCACTACTCTCATACTAACTCGTCTTGTCCAAGAAGCGCATTAGAACTTTGCAACTTCAACACTCTCTAATTTAAGGTCAACGAGAATAGTTGATGTAAGAGGATTTTAAAAAAAAAAAAAAACCTGCAAAATAAAAAGAAGAGGAAGAAGTTGATGAGGAAAAAGAAAAAAAGGAAACAAAGGGAGTAGAAGAGAAGAAAGGAGGGAGGTGTTGATAGGGACTAAGATATTAAAAAAAAAGTTTGTATAGAGACTAAAATAAATCATTTTTAAGTATAGAGATTACTAAAATGTAAAGATTGTATAAGTATAGGAACCAAAACATAAAATTTGTACAACTATAAAAATTAAATGAACAATTAAACCTTCATTCATTTATGAAATAAATCACATCAAATGGGTAAAAGTTAAATCTAATAGCTTCCATTTGGATGTAAAAAATTACAACCAAGAAGTGTGACAAATCACTTAAGTTTTTATTGAATTTTCATTATAATAATGTTAAAATACTTCTTTGCTATATAAAGATATGAATGTATAATTTATTTTGTTATATTTTTTTATGTTACTCTAATATTAATTTATATTTTGCTAGTCTAAATATTTACTAATTTCAAATTTATCTATAACAATATATAAAAGAGATACTCCTTTTTGTAACTAGATCTTCACAATTTTTAAACCATTCTACCCTTAATAATATTTCAGAAATAACAATTTTATTCTTACAGTTCTTTTTAAACTTTCACTATTCTCTTTTAAACTACATAACTACTCCACTACTCATATTTCAGTTTTTTTTTTCTATCAGGTTTATTTTTTAATTTAACCTCCCAACCTTTTTTTTTCTTCTTTTATATTATTTTTATTTAAAAATACAGAGAGGCTAGTGCCTCTCTCGTTGTAATTTTTAACTATGAGGATGAGGGCTTGTGTAATTTAAAAAATAGATGGAGTATTGTATAATAAGGCCGAAACATGCAATAAGATACTTTTATCAATTTCATACAAAAAATATATATCCGTTGCCTATTAACTATCAATTTTGTGAAGTGCACCATCAAAAGTTAAACTCAAGTGTAACATTTATTAAATATGAGAAGTTTAGAGTAAATCTTAAAAATTAAGATAAAAATTGTTACAATCACAAAATGGGTGAGAAACGAGTAATTTACTCTAAGAAAAATAACACCCAGCACCTCAGGAAGGCATTCTTTTGTTTCAACCATTTTATTTTTTTAGAAGATCTGTATCCTTATACTTATTTTTCTTTGAATAATGTTATTTCCACTTCACATTCTCACATTTTAATACTACTTAGTTCTCTTTATGTCTCACATTGTTCGTAGTATCTCGTACTTCTCTCTTCTCTTCTTATCTCTCTCCTTGTTTTTACTGAGAATGTGTAGCACTACTCTCTTTTCCTTCATAGAAAATGCAACACCTAAAGCAAAGTAAATGACCTTTCACCATTCACTAACACTAAAAATGTACAGGGGATACTAGGCCATTCTCATGAATGTGGATCCAAAATTGTAGGCATAATCAAACAGGGTTGAATAAGATTTCTTATAAGATATGCACAAAATGAGAACAATGAAGCACCTCATCAACAGAGGCTCATCTCTTCAATTTTCCTTCACCCCGAAGGGGGTCAGTGCAAGAACGGAACCATAAATTTCCACAGCTATTGGCATTATCTTGAAGGAGGGAGGACAAGGGAGAAAAGGCACACCAAGTGTTAACTCATCAATTTTCTAAGTCTTTTCTCAGCTACACTAGCATCCTTGTTCTGTGGTTCAAGAACAAGAGCATGCTTGAAATCTGCATAGCAAAAAAAAAATGAGATGGTAAAAGGAACAACGTTAAATAAATACAAAGTCCAAAGTCCAAAAATAATGGCAAGACAATGAACCATGAATAAGTAAACAAGTGCTGCAAACATGGCAACCACTGTACACAACAATGAAGCATGCATCAATACAAGAATCCAACCAAGACTTGGATATGTCCAATACTCAGACAGATCTGTCTCAACCAACTGCTTTTCACCAGTTTTCATTAAGTTGCCAAGACATTGTCCAGTGTCACAAATGAATGCAAGATTTAATAGAAATAACATAGGTAGAACCCAAATAATTTACAAAACAATTAAGACTTGCCTTCAAGTGCCTCTTCATAACATAGTAGTGATTCTCTAGCAGCTCCACGTCTCAGATATGCCTTCACATTCTGCATGGAAATAATTATGCACTATTCTTAACAAAACAGATTCATGTTATAGATATTTGTACAGATTCAGATGGCTTCATAACTGTTACAGCATTTGTAATTGCTGTAATGTTGCTTTATTTTAATTCACATAATACAGCTGTTCCTATTTTCTGTTTTTTATTTTCAATATTAGGAATTAGCTGATGTGGCTTTAGGCTTGTGGGAAAAGTTTGTTACAACTTTTCACCCTTAGCACTGTAACCACTTTCTACTTTTATGCGTTGCCTGGGGCTCAGAAAAAATATACACAGAATATTCATAACAAACTTCTCTCTCAATTCTCTCTACTGTTCTAATCAAACTCTTTTGGGTAACGGGTTTTATTCATGAATTAATTCCCCTACTCATTAGAGCAAGGAATTTTCGGAGTTCAACTCCCTAAATCCAAAGTTCCATTTCAATTGGTATCAGCCTGACGATCCACCATGGCGGACGCGACGCGAAGTCAACAAAGTATTCGGGAGGTGGAGCGCACCTTATCACAGAAGATCGCGGAATCCAACTTGGAGATGCAAGCGAAGCTCAATGAAGTAACTGCATGCCTTTCTGAGCTCCGAACCCTGTTTAGCAACCACGTGAGCAATCAGCAGCTCGATGGTTCCACTGCTTCCCATTTGGGTGTATCCCAAGCTGATCATCGGGAAGAATTTCAGAGGAATTCGGGTGCTCCTCATCATTCTGAAAATTCTACCCAGATCCTTTATTCTACTCGGATCTCGAAGATAGACTTCCCCAAGTTTGATGCTTCGAAGATCAAGGAATGGTTGTACAAGTGTGAGCAATTTTTCTCCCTAGATAACACTCCCCCTGAATCTAAGGTACGATTGGCTTCAATTCATTTAGAGGGCACTGCATTACAATGGCATCTTAATTATATGCACTCAAAGTTCAACATGTACCCCAGTTGGTCCCAATACATAGCTAATATTACTATGAGGTTCGGTGAAACCTATAATGATCCTCTGTCTAATTTGATTCAAGTGAAACAACAAGGCAAGGTACAAGATTACATTGAAGCCTTTGAACTGGCTCTCACCCAAGTGATCCTACCCCCTGAACACTCATTGAGTATATTCTTGGCTGGTTTAGAGCACCACACTCAGATGCATGTGAGGATGTTCAACCCCAATTCAATAGCTCATGCTGCTAATTTAGCCAAGCTACATGAGTCTTCTCAAACTAGTGTGACTGGCTCTAGGTATAATAACCGATCCAATTATTCTTCCTCCAAACCAAGTTATGGTACCACTTCCAATTTCCAAAACCAGACAACTAAACCTATCTTTAGTAAGGCTACTCAGTCTTATAATGCAACTGAGATGGCAGATAGGAGGGCCAAAGGACTATGCATGTTTTGTGATGAACCATTTACTCCTGGACATCACCTTAAACATAAGAAATCTCAGCTTTTATTGATGGAATTGGACGATGATGATGATTCAATGGATGAGGAACTAGAGATAATAAAAGAGAATGGGGTGGTGTCTGTTCACTCCTCTCATGGGGACAAACCTCAGTTGTCTATGAATGCTCTATTCGGGACATCTACTTATCAAACCATGAGGAGTAATGGACTCTATAACAAGAAGATGCTGCAAATTTTGATTGACAGTGGCAGCACACATAATTTCCTTGATTTGGAAGTAGCCAAGAAGTTGGGTTGCAAATTGGAAGCCATCAACCCACTCCCTGTCACAGTGGCTGATGGAACTAAGTTGGATGCTCCTTATATATGCAGAGGGTTCTCTTGGCAGATTCAGCAGTTCACTTTCACTTCTGATGTCATGGTGTTACCTTTGGGTTTTTGTGATCTGGTTTTAGGAGTGCAGTGGCTCACTACACTGGGTCCTATCATATGGGATTTCACTAAGCTGCAGATGGAATTTTCTGTTGATAAAAAAAGGTTTGTGTTGAGGGGTGCCAAACCTTCTGGTATAAAACTGATTAACAAGACCTTCACTCAGACTGTGCACCAAGGTGCCCAATTGTGTTTCTTATACATGCACCAGTCCAACAATCACTTTGACACTCCTACTTTTAGTCTCAATTCTCCTGAAGTTTCTGCTCCCAAGATTCCAGTTGAGATTGAGAATCTCATCAGTGTTTTCCATGACATATTTGAAGAGCCTAAGCACCTACCTCCTTGTCGACCTGGATTTGATCATAGAATTCCTTTAAAGGAAGGAACCATCCCTTTTAATCTAAGACCTTATAGATACTCCATTATCCAGAAGGATATAGTGGACAAGCTCGTCGATGATATGCTTGATCAAGGGATCATCCAACATAGCAACAGCCCTTATGCTTCCCCAGCTGTATTAGTGAGAAAAAAAGATGGTTCTTGGAGGCTGTGTGGATTTTAGATGGCTCAATCAGGAAACAGTGAAAGATCAGTTTCCCATCCCACTCATTGAAGACTTGATGGATGAATTAGGTGGTTCTACTGTGTTTTCTAAGTTGGACTTACGTTCAGGTTATCATCAAGTGAGGATGGTAGCTGGGGAAGAACATAAAACAGCTTTTAAGACTCATGCTGGGCACTTTGAATACTTAGTTATGCCTTTTGGGCTAACTAATGCCCCTGCCACATTTCAAGCACTGATGAACCACACTTTTCACCCTTTTCTTAGGAGGTTTGTTATCATTTTCTTTGATGACATTCTTATATATAGCCCCACTGTCAAGGATCATGTGTTACATTTACAAGCAGTGTTCCAAGTTCTCAGGGATCACAAACTATACCTAAAAAGGGAGAAATGCAGCTTTGCCACCTCTACAGTTGAGTACCTTGGGCACTTGATTTCTGGTGCAGGAGTTTCTACTGATCCTTCTAAAATTCAAGCAGTCGCAGATTGGCCACAACCATCTAACATCAAGCAACTTCGTGGTTTTTTGGGTTTGGCTGGCTATTACAGGCGGTTTGTGAAGGACTTTGGTAAAATTGAATGATATGCTAAAAAATGATTGCTTTATGTGGTCAGAAACTTCAACTAATGCCTTCCATGCATTGAAACATGCCCTCATTTCAGCACCAGTTTTGACTCTCCCAAATTTTTCTAAGAGCTTCATTGTACAGACAGATACATCAGGATTTGGTATTGGTGCAGTTTTAATGCAAGACAAGCACCCTATTGCTTACATTAGCAAATCCTTGGGTCCTAAGCACCAAGTTATGTCAATATATGAGAGGGAGCTTCTAGCCATAGTATATGCCGTTCAAAAGTGGGGAGCTTACTTATCACATAGCCATTTTATCATTAAAACTGACCAAAAAAGCATTAAATTCATGTTGGAGCAGCGACTGAATACCCCATTCCAGCAAGTTTGGATGTCCAAACTCATGGGGTTTGATTTTGAGATCCAATACAAAGGGTGTGGAAAACTTGGCTGCAGATGCTCTGTCCAGAAAACCAGGGGCTGAACTCTTAACAATGATGCTCAATAATGCTCAAGATGGGTTATTGGAACAAATCAAACTCAGTTGATCTACTGATAACAGTATTCAATTACTTATTAAGGAGCTTATGCAGGATCCTAACAAGCATAAAAAATACTCTTGGCATCGTGGTGAACTTAGACGCAAAAGGAAATTAGTTATTGGTGACAATTCTGACCTCAAACTTCTAATATTGAAATGGCTTCATGACTCACCTGCTAGGGGACATTCTGGCCGAGATGTCACAGCTGCCAGAGTGAAATCTCTGTTTTTCTGGAAAGGTATGCTCAAGGATATCCAGCAGTATGTCAGAAATTGTGATATTTGTCAAAGGTGCAAAGCTGATTTGGCCGCTTCCCCTGGCCTCCTCCAGCCTCTTCCTATTCCTAATCGTATCTGGGATGAAATTAGCATGGATTTCATTGAAGGCCTCCCACCTTCTCATGGCAAGCAGGTGATTTTTGTGGTGGTGGATAGACTCAGTAAATATGCTCATTTTCTTACCTTGTCACATCCTTATACTGCTTTGGATGTTGCTCAATTATTTTTGGACCATATATTCAAATTACATGGCCTCCCTAGCACTATTACTAGCAACAGGTACCCTATCTTCCTTAGCAAGGTCTGGTCTGAATTTTTCCAGCTCCAGGGAGTTTCTTTGAACAAATCCACTGCATAAAAGTACTGATACGTGCAACTATCATTCTGCCATACACACCACTCCTTATGAAGTGGTTTATGGTCAAGCACCCCCCATTCATCTACCATACCTTCCTGGGGAAGCTACACACCCTGCTGTGGAACGCACTTTAAGTGCTCGGGAAGCTGTGATCCACTTACTGCAATTTCATCTTCTTCGGGCTCAAAACAGAATGTCACAACAGGCCAACAAGCATCGCAGTGATAGAGTTTTCAGTATTGGTGACTTTGTTTATCTGAAACTCCAGCCTTACAAACAGTTTTCCACCCGCAAGCACTCTTTTCATAAGTTGCAGCCCAAATTTTTTGGTCCTTATCGGGTGCTGGACAGAATTGGCTCTGTTGCTTATCAGTTGGAGCTTCCTCCAGATTCTGAGATCCATAATGTGTTCCATGTTTCACAATTGAAGAGCTGTAAAGACTCACACTCTGCTGCCATGCACCCTTTACCTTCACACTTTCCTGAACAATTCACCAAAGGGGATCCAGAGGCTATATTGGATAGAAAAATGGTCAAGCGAGGTCGCATTGCTGCTACTAAAGTGTTAGTGAAGTGGAAGAATTTACCCAATGATCAAGCTACTTGGGAATTCTACTATGATCTCCTGAAGAAATTTCCCAATTTCCAGCCTTGAGGACAAGGCTGCTCTAGAACGGGGGTATTGTTACAGCATTTGTAATTGCTGTAATGTTGCTTTATTTTAATTCACATAATACAGCTGTTCCTATTTTCTGTTTTTTATTTTCAATATTAGGAATTAGCTGATGTGGCTTTAGGCTTGTGGGAAAAGTTTGTTACAACTTTTCACCCTTAGCACTGTAACCACTTTCTGCTTTTATGCGTTGCCTGGGGCTCAGAAAAAATATACACAGAATATTCATAACAAACTTCTCTCTCAATTCTCTCTACTGTTCTAATCAAAATCTTTTGGGTAACGGGTTTTATTCATGAATTAATTCCCCTACTCATTAGAGCAAGGAATTTTCGGAGTTCAACTCCCTAAATCCAAAGTTCCATTTCAATAACCTAACGGAATCCTAGAAAATATAGGAATCAAATAATTGAACATTATCAAATCAATCATTATCAAGGTACACAACCAATAATCAGCTCCTATAGTGAGCTTCTCTGCAAAAGACAGATAGATACCTATTCAAAAAAAATATATCTATATTAGAAGATATAACACTTCGTACAACATTAGGAAAACCCTATTCCTAGGATTGGAGATTATTGGAGTTTAAAAATTATAATAAACTAGAAATCAGATATCAGAAAATAAATTTTCCATAGCCACTACTCCGTGCCCATTTTCTCACCTTCTTATCAAGCAATATTGCCTTATTGCAGTCTTCTACAGCTTGCTGAAAGCTGCATAATTTCACAGGGGAAATACCAATCAGACAGAAATGATGCAAATATCACAGTACCAATTGACAAACATGAGAAACCTCGTACCTTCCTAACTTTAAGTGAGCAGCTGCTCGGTTGCAGTAATAAGTTGAATTCGTCTCATTCAATTTGATAGCCTCGGTGTAGTAACTGAGTGCCTTACTCCACTGCCTTTCTTTGAATGCGGCATTTCCCTGAAAAGTATGCCTTTTAGTAGCTTATATCAAATATCAAATTATCCATCCTAGATCTATACCACAATCTGCTCTTAAAGCACACGAATTCAAGCATGATTAATTGATTTTGTTAAGTAGCATTGTCTTTAAATTTAACATTGATATACATGTTTCCAGAGCCATTACCTTTTCATGCTGATCTGATCTAGCTTTTTTGTTATTAAAGAAGAAAATCATCAAGACAAAAGAAAAAAATTATAAATAGAAAGGTGCTAACGAATCCTCCTAAACAAAAGATCGAAAGAATTAAAAAAAAAAATAAAGAAACAGCAGCAGAACAATGTGAGAGCAGGTGAGGAACATATTCCAAGCAAACACCATGCATTACATACATATCAAAGGTAAAGAACCTTATGCAGTCTATGAACCCATCACACATCATTTGAATTCTTTAATGTACTGCAGTCCAAATAAAAACTTGACCTAAAGCTGCTTTGGACTTCAAACTCCAACCTGATCTAAATACTTTTATAGCAAGCAACAGTTTTTACTGTCTCAATTCTGATCTTGTTGTGCATCTGATGAAATATAGTTAGAGCCAGTTCTATAAGTGAATGGGCTGCTGGAGAAACTCAAGGCCAGTTGACTAATGGTCCAAACCAAAGGCTCAAAATGTGGAAGGTTTATACCAGAAAAAATAAAAAAGGGCGGAATGGGGAAAGGCTTGAAGAACATGCTGACTGGCATGTTAGTTAGGCTTAAATAGTTAAATTGGAGAATCACATGAAAGAGTTGGTATCAGGCAAGGGGAGAGAAAGAGTCAGTGGGTATGATTTTTGCGAATTTTGGCTGTAAATTTGGGCTGTGGAGCCCAAAGCATTGGGCATTTTTCTGTGTTTAGGAGAATCTATCCTTCTGGAATGTTTTTCTTTTCAGTTTGATATCCATTAATAACACTTCATCTTACACCATGTCATTTGGTCTTTCTACCAGGCATATATAACAACATATATACCATAAGTAACAATTTTGTTCCCAAATGCTCCTTAAAAGTACATTGATGTTTCTTATTAACCAAAACAGAGTTAGCTATCATTTTACATTACACCAAATGATATAAAATTATTTTAATTAACTTTGAAGAAATAATTAAGAAAAAAGTTAAATAATTTAGTTGAGCCAGTTCAAGAGCCCATGAACAGAGTATGACTATGCTCAAATTCAACTTTGTCAGTAATATAGCCTAACATTCAAGTTCAAATTCAATAGAATTGATCTTTGAATTAAGCCAAGCTAAGCTAGTGAGTTTTCACTAAGGCAAGCAGACCCATACTGTCAATGGTATTGTTTCCCAACCCTTCTTGCTTGCTACTTCAGATAATAAAATATAAGTTGATACTGTAGATGCATTCAGTCATCATTTGCTAACTACTAGAAATAGAAACAAAAACAATAATTTCAGTTCACATCTTATCAAAAGACTCTAAAACATTTATATCTGAAACTCAAACACCATGTTTGGCAACATCCAGCTTCACATCATGGAATTTACCAGATAACTAAACTGAAAAACTTTTAAGAAATGATATCTGACTGAAGGAATGCTCAGAGAAATCTAACCTTCTCTTTTAAAATTTCAGAAGTTTCCCGGTTGCCATTGATATCAGGTAATGGCAAAGTATAGGAACCAACACTAACTTGCTCTTGAAGAGTTGAATAAATATCCAAGACCGTATCTAAAAGAAATTTATCAGCTCCATGAAATGAGATGAATGAAACAGAAAGAGAACAATCATCATGATATCCTAATGGAATTGTAACCTGCAAATAATGTAAAAGCCTATATGTAAGTCAATGTATCCGAACAATTAATAAAAATTTAGAGAAGAAAAAATATTTACCTCTGAACCTAAAAGATATCAAATTACCTGGCAACATCCAGATACACTAGCAATGCTTGATAATTCAAATGTTCTGTCATGGAACTCAGAGGAAAAACCTTTCTTTGTATTAAGCTTTAGTTGACTGTCTGCTACAGTAGGAATAACAAGTATTCCATCATCCTGTGGGACAATCAAAACCAGGAGATAATAGGGTAGTATTGAAGTATACAGTGGACTTGCCAAAATTATTTTAGCCACTTTCATTATAAGAATCAGAGTACATTGTTACACACGACTACTTGCTTATCTATTTTCCTGTCTTCCAATAATCTAATCTAATTTCTAACAATTTAAATAAAAGTTCATTGCCTTAAAAAACCTATACAAGAAACAAGAGTAAAAACAGACTAATACCTTTAATAGACTTTGAAAAGCACCTCGCATCTCAGTCCTGACTTTATACAGGGCTTTTATATTATCATATTTAGTATTAATGGCTGCAATAACATGATCAGACACACCACGACCTAACTTATATTTGAGTGATTTAACCCATTCTTCATGATTGGTTTTAAATTCATACCTGAAAAGCCGATGAAAACATGTCTGTCAAATAAATATAAGGCCATTGACATAAAACAATGATGCAATATAATCTATCAAAAGTAAATAAATAAAGAAGGCATGATTACACACCACATGGCATGTAGTGCAGAGAGAATTACATGTTAATTGTGATGAACATTTCCTTTGGTAGGAAACCTTATAAATTGTTTAAGGAAATATTCTAGGCACAGGCATATCCATAATATGTTATTAAATGTAAGTACTAAGAAACAAATATCAAATGTCCAGTACTCGGATAGGTTTAATGATACTCATATTAGCGAAAGAATGGAAACTCAGGACTCTTAAAAACAACAGAGTGATTGAAATTTCTTTTAAGTTGCTAATGAAAGCACCATTGGCAATGAATGAAGAATTATACACAATTTACATAACCTTTTTTGAATGGATTGCACAGAACAAGTTGGATAAGAATGAGCAGTTCAGATATATTTTCAATTGAAAAAAACTAAAAAAAAAGGAAAATTTGAAATTATACAGTTACAGACCATGCAAAACAGATAAATTCAAAACAAGTATATTGCTCATTATGTAGGGAGGATCTCTTTTTAATCAAAGGACATATGTTATTACAATATAAATGTAACACCAACTATGGCACCTGAACAATTGCTTTCTCATTATTGGAGGACAAAATGTAAGGATATTTATGAACCTCAGTTATCCAATATAAATGCATGAAATTCTGAGCATATTATAGAATTGAAAATTAGCTTTTGCTTTGTAGTTACCATCAGTTGCAGATTTTTCACAGCTAGTTGCCACTGTTATTAAACACGCTTTTGCTTTATGCTTATCCAACATAAATTTCCATGTGTTCAGTTTATGACTTTTTTTGGAGTACTCCAATTACTGATACCCAGATTGGTATTATTATTATGTTTTCTTTTTTATTTGTAATCCATTTAGAGAACCATCAATCCTTACTCATACGACTTCATTCTCTTTCATAATAATTTTTTAATAGAAAAGCATGCAGAGCAAGGTAATATATTATAATAAATGAAATGATAAAACTTTTAAAAGAATACCCTTGTAATGAAAGCATAACCGAAGAAAGAGTTTTCAATATAGATGATTCATTTTGTTGGTGGGTTGATTGCTCGTGAAGCCTTAGACTGGGCACCTTAGAATCTATATACTGACAAAGATTCAAATGCTTTGGAGCCTGATCTGCAAATCCAAAATGACTAAAACACTTCATAATTTACACAAATTTTCTCTTCTTTTGGTGATTCAGTCAAGAGATCAACTTTTTCTTATAGAAAACTAGTATTTTAACAATCAATTTACTAAATCTGAAAGGAGCAATTGGTCTTCAAAGATCCAGAAACTTACACCCAGACATATTCTCAATAGCTTTACCAATAACATATATTGTATTCTGTGTAGGAATTTTAGATAACTGAAAGAGATCGTCAGCAAATATGATACTCCTGGACCTTTTGGTCTCCACTGAATTCAATTGAAGTAAAACATGTCCAACACGATGCAGGATAGATGGATCGCGAGCAAACCATCCTGCAAAGCAATTAAACAATAAAGTAATCAACAATCTAAAGAAAATAGCATAGAATATTTTAAAAAAATGTTAGAATAATTGAGTCCCATTCACCTCACCATGCGGTGATTTCTTATTAACTTAATCATATTTTCAACTCGGATGGCAGATCAAGACCTGGAGCATATTTACAAGAGATGTTCAACTATAGAAAGCACTGCCAACCATAAATCGTAAGATAGGACTCATGACAATTCTTTAACCCAAGTATATAATTGCTCTATGTTCTTTCCACAAAGCTAGCCACGAGGAAAAATGATGCAGAATCTCAAGAGTTGATACATATAACTTATGATCAACTAAAATCATAGCAACAACACAAAATTATGAATCTTACCAATAGTGTCTAAGCTTTGTGCATTTGGAAGAACTCCAATGGTAGATACAGCCCCATGGGATGGACGAAAACCAAAAATACCACAGAATGATGCTGGAATTCTCACACATCCTGTAGTATCAGTACCTACCAAGACACAATAATCTTCCATGTTTACATATATAGTTATGTAAAATCAAGCAACCAGTTTTCAAGGCAGTGATATAATGGCATGTGCGAATTAAGTCTATCCTGGATCAGAAAGAAACAGATTATGCTTGGCAAGCCATGCAGCAATAACACAATGAAGAGATCACAAAAACGAACTAAGACTTAGAATCATGAAACTTATGCAGCTATTATGTTACGTAAATCACACATATTTAACTTTATTTTAATAACATCAGCAAGCCACTACTCACCTCAGTACTGCAATAAGAATTATAATAGGTATAAGGAACAAGACAACAAGGAAACTGCTTAAAATATGTAGATGTTTAACTTTGTTTTTACAAGAGAATTTAAAACATACAAAAAAAATATTACTATAATAATAATTAAATAAACCAGGATTAATGAAGAAAGAATGAATAGATAAAATCATCCCCCAGAATTCCAGACATTAGAAATATTGTTAGACATAACTTTATCTTTTACTAAATTGACACTTAGTTCAATAGAAATATTGAGGGAATAAACTAATTTTATTTGATAGAACAAGTTAACAGAACAATTTAAAATTCAAAGAAATACACCCCAAAAACATTTTTCCAGGTCTTAAAGTATTTGAGGTCCATTGTATAGAACAACGGAGAAGTAGAGGAAGATGAATTATAGGATTCAAGCAGGATACATGAAATGGAGAAGTGCTTCATATGTTATTCGTGACCAAAAAAAAAAAAACATTTCAACTTAAAGGAAAATTTTACCACACAGCTGCAAGACTGGTGATATTGTAAGGAATAGAATGTTGGAAGGTAGAAAGTCAACAAGAAAATAAATTCAACGTAGCAAAGATGAGAATGTTGCTTTGAATGAGTGGACATACCACCAGACAAGATAAGATTAGGAATGAATGCGTTAGAAAAAATGTCAGGGTAGCACCTAACGTAGAAAAGATGGTAGAAACTCACCTTAGGTGGGGTTTGGAGTTTGGACACATATGGAGAAGCTGTAGAAGCCCCATAAAGGAAAGTAAATCAGATCGCAGGTAGCCTAATCGCTAGAGGTAGAGAGAATTCACGTAACGCTATAGGCAAAACTATTAAGAAGAATTTAGAGGTTGATAGTTTGTCTATTGAGTATTGACATGGTTTATGATAGAACATTGTGGTATTGTTTATACTTTATACACCTAACAGCTAAAGGCTTGGTTGTTTTTCTTATAATTTAATAGAATACAACAACAACAACAACAAAGCCTTATTCCACTAGGTGAGGTTGGCTACATGGATCACACAACGCCATTCGGCATGGTTAAAAACCAATGTTTCAGGAATATTATTTAGCCTGGCATCTCACTTGACATTTTCCTCCAACAGTCATAAAACACAATTGCATCAGAATCAACAAGCAAGATAAAGGGTGGATTGCTAGATTGAAAATGACGGATCCACAAATGACCAAAATACTAAAAAGGTAATAATTATACATACAAAATAACATTTCAAGCAATTAGGGGTAACCACATAAACTTACCAACGGCAAAGTCAACAAGCCTTGCAGCAACTGCTACTGCTGAACCACAAGAAGACCCTCCCGGTGTACATGATAGCATCTGAGGATTAGTTGGAGTTCCATAATACTTGTTCTCACCAGAAATCCTGAAACAACAATGCCTTAAGTATATCAAATTGTTTCAGTTGACTACACAAAGCCAAAGGACTTCAAAAGGACTCATCACCCAAAAGAGAATTCATCCACAACAGTCTTGCCAACACAAGTGGCCCCGCTCTTGAGCAGAGCAGTCACCACAACCGCAGTCTTCTCCGCTGCCTTGTGTGTACTCTTCCAGGTAGGATTTCCAAACCCCGTCACATAGCCCATCACATCAAATCTTCCAACACCAAGAACACAACCCAAAAAATCATTTAAATCAGAAACCTCAACAATATCATGAAAAATGCAAGCAACACACTCTCACACATGCTTTTAAACACACTCTCTATTATTGGTTGAAACTTATCAGAAATTACAAAATTCAGTAATTCAGTAGGTCTCACTTCTTATTTAATGAGTCTAACTCATAATTTTGTAATTTTCAATAAATTTTAGAGAGTATGTTTCCCAAATATCATATACCAAACCTCTCAGCAAATTTTCTCTTAAACCCAGTAAAGAAAAACCAAAAAAAAAAAGGTAAACCTTTACTCAAACGAAAACTAAAACAGAACCATAGCTTAATAATAATAATGATGATCCTTTATTGCAAATCAAATGTCATAATATACACAGACATAACAAAATATCAGCAAATTTTCTCCCACCCCATCAAAGAAAAACATGAATAATTAATAAAAAAAAAAAAAAAGGCCAACTTATAAACCCAAACTGAAGCAAAGCTTAAAATTTTTGGAAGGATGTTGAAACGAACGTGTCGCTTATGGCAAAGGTTAGAGCAGAGAGCGATTGCTTGGCAGCAGGAGGAGGAAGCTGAGGGAAGGGAAGTAGCTCAAAACGCTCAAGAAAAGCACCAAAGTCCTGATTAAGTGTCTTCCCCCGCCGTGTTCTCCGCCGTGTCTCCGCCAGAACCACGATTCCGGCGACTCCTATTCCGATAAGCAACCAGAGTTTGGGGTTGGAGGCATGTTCCTTGATTAGCTTCAGTGGTTGGGTCATGGTTAAGCAGAAAAGGAGTGTTGAAAGGGGCTTAGAATAGTGGGTTTTGGGAGGGTTTTAGAGTGGGTGGTGGTGGGTGCATAGCTGAGAAAAGAAAACAGAACTCTCAAGGAAGAAGTGGGATCACCAGATTGTTCTTATGTGCAATGTGCAATTTATGTGGGCCCTTTTTTAATTATATTTATTTGAATAGTCATTTATAAATACCAAATACCAAGATAGTGTAAATATCATTATTTTTTATTTTAATTTTCTTATCGCATCATATTATTAATTACATCAATTATTAATTTTTCTTTTTTTCCTAATTTTGTGTCTGTAACTAAGGGATCTTTTTCCTAATTATTTTGCCAATTATATCAAAAGCCAAGATTAGCAATACTAGTACATAGTATACTATCAATTAATAAAATCATTTTAAATGTAACATTTAAAATTATTATAAAAGTCAATAATACATAATAAATTATGATTGAATGATAAACCTCACTTTTTCTTATTTAATTAAAATACAAAAATAATATAAAGTTTTTTATATTATTATTCAATTATAGATTGTTAGATATGATAAATTTGTTGAATATTGAAAAAAATTACTTTTAAAATCATATTTAAGGTGCTTTATAATTCAATGATAGTATAAAAAATATTGAATATGAGAATTAAACTCTGTTTTAAAAAGTAGACTTACATAATGTTTAGTTGGGGAGAAATGGAAAGTAGGGAGGGAAAGGGAACAAAATCCTTCTCATTCAATTTTTGCTACATTCCAATAATGAAAGAATTTAGAGGCTAAGGAGAATTTAAAACATTTCAAATGTTGATTAAAATATTTCTACTTATGCTTTGAAATCCAAAATTATAAAGATACAAAAATAAATTTATTTTAAAATTTCTTTCTTTTCTTTATTAACTAAACAAAAAGATAATTATTTTCACTCATCTCCTCTCCTCTTAATCAAACAAAATGTTTAATCAAAATCTTTTCCTTCCCTTCTCCTTCCACCACCTCTCCTCCTTTGAATTAAATAGTCTATTAATTCACTTTTTAATTCTTGTAATACACTATCATTTTATTTTGTATCCCTATAAAAACGCTTGCCAATTTTGATCTCTCAAATTAGGTTTAAATACATGTTTAATCCTTACAATTTAGTATTTTTTTATTTTTCGTCTTTGCAAAAAAAAAATTGTTTTAGTCCTTGCAAATTATGTTTATTTTATTTTTCGTCCTTAAAGCAGCTTAGATAACACTTTTTTATTGTTCAAAATGATTTTTTCACTGTTCAAAACGCTATCTAAACCTCTTTAAGGACGAAAACAAAACAAACATAATTTGTAAAAATTAAAATAAATAAAAAATTTGCAAGGTCAAAAAATAAAAAAACGCTAAATTGTAAAGACTAAAAAGATATTTAAGCCCTCAATTTATGTTTGTTTTTTTGTAGTTAGTATCAAAATGTTATATGATGAGTTGGCTCACAAAAATGATATTTCAAATTTTATTTAAGAATTAAAAGTGAATTTTATAAAAAGTTTATAAATCAAAAATATATTTAACTCTAAAAATATTTATTTATTATAAATTTTAATTTTAATTATATAAAAGTAAATATCTATGATTTATCGTAATACAACATACAAGCTAAAATACTACTAATAATAAAAGATATAAATTGAACCGATCAAATAACAATTGTTTACAATTATTTAAAACATACATTAATTGTTAATATTTAAATAATAATAATAACATAGTAACTTATAGAAAAAATAGGCTATGTTTGTTAACTTAATTACCTTAAAAATCATACCAACAAGATTTTGTTCCGTTTGCAATATACAAATTTCTATAGTGACAGTACATAGTAATTAAATTTTAAATTCTGAGTTATAAAATAGACACTCACGCGCATCATTAGTATACATGATGCGCTATTTTCTCTTAAAATTAATTAATATAAGAAATGAAACGTACCAGCCACGATTTTTCCCAGCAAAACACCTCAAGAAGTAACGTTCATCAATCATCTAGATTTAATTCAAGTAGCTGAATACTTGAACAAACGAATAGATTGAACTTTCAAATATACCCCTCAAAAAAGAGGAGAAAAAAATGGAAAATGGGAACAAAATAATAATTCATGTCTCAAACAATTGCTATACTCGCTTGAATTGTAGCCAGAGATCAAGCAACTCAAGCTAGGGTCATTTCAACTATATCATACACTCAGTTTAAAACAAATGCACAAATCCCATGTTCAATGTATAAACTGCTGCCATCTTCTTCACACTGCTCCACGACATAACAATGCATATTACAAAGAAAAATTATGGTGTCATTCTACACAACGAAGAAATCAAGAAATACTAAACGGCATGACCTAAATTCAAGAACTTAAATTTTATATTTTTACATATGAAGGGAAGGGGCAAAACCTATTTTGCAGGAAATTCCAAATAGATAATGGATTTCATGAGTATGGAATTGCATCTTGATGTGTAGAATATATAACTGAATTTAAGAGAGTATGTATGTTCCCTTTTTCAACCCTTGAAACGAACTACAATGCAGGAAATATCATCCTTACTGTCTCTGTTCAATGCCTCAGTGGCTAGTTGTTTCGCTGCCTTTTGTGGATCCTTTATCCTTATTGCAATATCAACAGCTTCTTGATTTGCCATTACCTGGAATAAATGAAAATTTTAAGTATATGAAATAGTTATTTATGAAAAAATGCCTTGTTACTTGGCCTAATTCCCCAAAGTTATCATTTTTTTTTTTTTCATTTTTTGTTCTCAAGTCCTGTTTGGATAAAATTCTCCATAAACACTTACATGAGAAGAAAATAAGATAAGACGAAATAAATTTCTCTAAAAAAACTAAAATTAGCTTATGCATAAACTCATTTATAAAAAAAAAACTCTCATTTAACTTCTCCAAAAACTGATTTTAACTTACGTGTAAGTTAATTTTTAGCTTATAGCAGAAGTTTATTTGATTTTTGCTTTTTATTGTCTTATCTAAGTGCTTGTCGAGAAGTTCATCCAAACAAGGCCCAAGTGTTTTCAACACCCATTCCAATCACTAACCCCAATGAAAATGCTAATGGAACTTGCAAGTCTGACATTAAATATGAACACAAGTGCACACTTCACAATGCACCCCTTTTAGATTAGTATTTTGGGAAGAGAAGTGTTGGCAGCAGCACACACTCTAACACTCTTTTTACACACTCAATTATTCACTAAAATTTATTGGAAACTACGAAATCATGTGTAAGACTTATTAAACTAGGAGTGGGACCCACATAAATTAGTGATTCTTAATAAATTTTGGACAAATGCTAACCAGTGGGCCACTGGTTAAGGAAGTAACGGGAAAAGTATTTTATTAGGATGAGCAAAAATGCACACTCTTGTGATATTTAAATGCGCTCCTATATGATTTCCAATAAAAACTTACTTCTTTTAATTCCTTGACCACTAGTTAGCAAGACCTAAACGTTAAGTTTTAATCAATAATAGTGTGATTGGAAGAGTGTTTTATTAGCCTTTCTCTTGGGGGAAAATATTTGGGTTGATAATGAAATGAAATCCTAGATGATGTAGTGCAAATGGTGCACTTGTCCATACATAGGATGCCACTATTAGCAATTGGAATGCAGTTAGTTAGGACTTGGACAAACTTTTGGATCAGGGGAAAATTTGGAATAAAATGAAATAAAATTAGTTGTAGGACAGATATTAAAAAAACTTATGGTAAAGTCAAAGAATGAAAAGTGCAGTTTTGCCTTCATGAAAAAATAGACTAAAAGCGAATAATCAAAAACCTTCCATAGACCATCACTAGCAAGTATCAAAAGCTCAACATCTGGGGTAATATCAGTATACTGAATGTCAGGATCAGATCGCAAGTGTGTTTTGAGGTTTTTGTCTCCAAAGGCTCGAGAAACTGCTAGCTGCCCATTTACTCTTGCTACATCTCCTGATATAACCCACAAATGAAGAAATTATTACAAAATATAAAGCATTCCGACAAAAAGGAATCACAGTATTTTCACGCGTATATATTGGGTTGCTTGATCAATTGACCTTGGCGTAAAATTTGACAGTTATTTCCCATAGAATGTAATTTTTATTATTATTTGTTATCTTAACCTTTGAATGTAATCAAATGATTCTTAATTTATTTCAAAAGTATATAATACGTTGATTTTGATGTGCATCAATAAAGTATTAAATAACTTCATATTAATGTTATAGTATAATTAATATGATAAAGAACTTTTAATTTGATAGTAACTTTTGTGATAGTTATCCAATAAAAAATCATTCATGTAAGAGTTATGTTGACTTACAGTGACATCAATTCATTCCTCCTCATATATATATATAGAGAGAAAGACAAAGAGACAATTAACCTCCCTTTCTAGTCTAGCTTGACCACTCTGGCATTCTTAGGCTACCCGTATTCATTCTTTTCATCGTATGATGATGAGTAGGAGGGGCGAAACTGCAGATCAACTGGTTATTACAAGTTTAATGGATATACTTGAGAAATCCTTCTTATATAGTGTATCACTCTACAAACTCGAGTCTCTCAGTCAAAAGTTACACGAGATCAGATAGTGGCTCCCCCTAATTAGGTAGAAGTTTGACATTCAACAGACCAGTCTCTTCAAGAATGTCAAGAGCGTATTTTCTTTGGGAGATCACCACACCATCCTTGGATTGGGATACCTCGATACCTAAGAAGTATCAAAGCTTAACAATTGGAATTGTTGAGAGATATTATTTCAAGTGATATATACCTTGTTGACCATAGCAATTTATGACAATGTTGTCCACATATACAATGAGATAAATGCATCCTTGAGTTGAATGGCGATAGAAGACAAAGTGGTCGACTTCACAATGAATCATACCAAACTGCTGAACTACAATACGAGATCTGCCAAACCATGCTTAGGGAGATTACGTAAGCCCATATAGGGACTTATAAAGCCAACAAACCATTGGTAGAGGACTCTCCATGAGCAACAAACCTAGGAGGTTGCTCCATGTAGACCTCCTCATCAAGATCACCATGCAAGAAAGCATCTTTAATGTCAAGTTGAAATAAAGGCCAATGGCGAATAGCCACAATGGAGAGGAGTCAAACAAAGGCCATTTTGGCTACAGGTGAAAAAGGTGTCAATGTAATCCTCCCCAAAGATTTGAGTGTATCCCTTAGCCACCAAACGAACCTTAAATTGGTCAATCATGCCATTTGGACTAACTTTAAGAGTGAACAGCCATCGACAACCAACAACAGTCTTGCCAAGAGGCAGAGGGACCAATTCCCAAGTACCACTACTTTGGAGAGCACACATCTCGTCAATCATTACTTGCCACCATTTAGGGTGAGATAGAGCTTCGCCTGCAGAGTCAGGAATAGACATAGAAGACAAGCAAGTGTAGTGCAAAAGGGAAATTTTGTGATAACTCAAGTTAGTGTAATGGAGGTTTGCCATGCAACTTCCAACAGCGATCAATGGTACACTCTGTCTGATGGTAGTGATCACACTTGTGACGATTCTGGGAGTGGGATGATCCATCCTTGGACTGACCAGAATGGTTGGTCTAGGATGCAAGAACAGAGGTGTCATCAACCAACGGTGTAGTATAGGACTCAGCCATGGCTTTAGGAGGAACCCAAAGAAGAGTAGAAAACGTTGTGGTCATAGTAGGTGTAAAGTGCAAAAGGCATAAAGGTTTTGTGATTCTCAAGTTCCTTCTTCATTTCTGCCTGATTAGTAGCTGCCAATGGTAACAATTCATTAAAGTCATAAAGAGCAAGATTCAACCAATATAAGTCGAAATGGAACCATCAAACTTCTGAGAGGCAATGAGAGTCATCAAATCTTGACACACGCTATAGAGGCGTTGATTGTCATTAGTGTATAAGGTACAAGCCTCGGACCAAACGACTCACAGGTGATATGAAGGCGAAAAATCGATTTGATGGACAGGTGGAGGGTGGACTTGATGACGTTGCATAGCTAGGCATCAATCTTCTCCCATTACGATCAAGGGCAGCAATAAAATCAACAATATGAGTGAGGTGGTCCTTGTACCCTTGACCACTAATCCACAACAAAATATCAGAGGCCCAAGTAGCATAGTTGGACCTGTCCAATTTCTCAGTGGAGGGAACAAAACTTGAAAGGAGAGGAGGCTCTGCCTTGGGTTGATTTGAATGTCCAAAAGCAACCATTAGCACAAAAAATGAGGTAAGAGAAACGAAATAGTTCCAAAAAGGTGAAACAAAGCAGGCCTAGTCAACTGTGCTCGAAACAGCCCGGAACTAACTGGGCTTTGTTGGCCTAGGTCAAACAAGTACAACGCCGGAAGCGGTAGCGGGAATGGTCGCCAGATGCACCACCCCTCGCCGGCGAAGGTACTGTTTGGCACGTGAAACAAGGCAAGCGTGAGAGCGCATGGATGCATCTTTTGAGACGTGACTTGGACCACAACGTAGATCAGGGGAGGGCGCACCTTGTGGCGGTCTTGCACATCAAGAAAGTCGCTAGAAAATTTTCCAGCGAATGGTGGCTGCTGGAAAACTCGTGAAAAACACTGTAAAAAGTCGCGAAAAAAGGGGGCAAACCAGAGAATGACGTAGCTTGCCAAAAAAAAATGTCACCAGAGAACAGTGGGTCCCCCGGGTAGGCACAGTTCTGGCTGCCTCTTTGAGGCTCTAGATACCATGTTGAAAGGAAAGAAAACAGAGGACAGGTTTGCTGAAAACGTGTGTCCTAGATACACAATGGTGATTTTATTATATAGGCTCATAATAATAAATACAATCGATTATAGGAGATTCTGTTCCTATAAATCATATTTTGTTTCCGTTATACAATAAATACAAAACATTTAGATTGATTCTCAACAAAAATAAATGCACTCTAAATTAGCTAGATAATTCCAAACCAAAACATCTTTTTTGCCATGGGAGTAACAAGTCAGTTCACAATCCCCATATACTAGTAACTAGGTCGCTGTTGTTCAAATTTTAAGATATACTAAGAAAGCACTGGATCAAGGTTTATTGTATGACGATATAGGAAACAAGCAAACAATAGGATATTTTGATGCATAAAGTACAATGTCATTATTTGATCAAGTGTTTAAGGTGATTATAGAGCTATGGCCAAAGCTACCTGTGAGCTCATTTGGATAAAACAATTACTTTAAAAATTAAAATTCAGGGAACATTCAACAAATGGTGTTGTGATAACCAAGCAGCTTTGCACATAGCATCTAATCCATTTTTCCATGAAAAGACTAAGCATAAGCATATGAAGATAAATTGTCATTTAGTACGAGAAAAACTATTCCCCATCACAAGATGTGAATGAAATCTCATAGTATGAAAAGATAAATCAGCATTGTAACATCTAAAGCAACAACTCATAGAACACAGGGTTAATTGAAGAACCTGGCATGTTTGAGACAAAGCCACCTCTGGTCTCAATGCTGCCCCGCTCAGTATTGGGTTCATGATCAGTTGTCATCTGTCCAGCCACCCCTCCCCTTGACACAACAGCTCGTGAATCTCCAACATTGGCTACCCATAATTTCTGATTATTTATGAGAATTGCAGTCACTGCAGTTGATCCTCCTCGCCCCAAATCAGGACTGTGAGAAAGAATTGCCTGATCTGTTGTCTCATACGCATTAGAAATGGACATGAATGGATCATTCCAGAAGTCCTCCTAGGTAATGAATCACAAATTCACAATCATAAATATAATTACAGCAAATGGCATTATAACAAGTATAATAAGCCAAATTGACCATTATGCATCCTTTCAAAGTTCTTTTGAAAGGACAGAGGTCTTACCAACCTCTTCAAGATATTAAAACTAAAATGACTTATCCTTTTATATGGTTGGTATTGCCAAAAAAAGTATGGGAAGTTGAGAACAGAAAGAAAATTGTCATGCTATATGCAAAATATAAGATAGAAAGGAAGAAAAACCCTTTTCCAGATAAATCAGACGAGATCAAGGTAAATAAATGCATATCTTTAGTTTGATTCAACAACTTACTTCCTTCAAGATGTTAGAAAACAGATGCTTTTGTAAATAGGCTGGTACACTGTCACCCAGGTGTCCATCATATATAGCAAAAAGCCCAAGCTCTCGCCCTTCGAACTGAACAAATTTTGCTACGTGATAGTCCTCCATCGGGTGGTTTGCTTTCCCTTTAACTAGGCTATAGCCATACTTGACTGAGGACTGACTGCTCTTGCCTTTGCCAGAGTTACATGAAGAACGCCCTCCAACCACCTAAAGATACAGAATTTAAAATACAATAAAAGAAGAATATATAGGTCTTGTCTTGTTTAACATATTTCAATAATGTATATTAAAGGAAAGAAAACCTTTACATCTGTGATTACCAAAAGAGAATATAAGTTGGAAGATATCACTAAGACAAAGTCAGAAACAAAATCAATGATCTCATATTCACTAGTTATAGTGTCTCCAATTTAATCAAGTTTATCTATTACTAATGTCTTCACATTCTTGAGTAGCCTTCTGTCAGTATATGCCAACTTGTTTTCAGCTTTCAAGTTAACTGATAGCCATTGTTAACAAAAATAAAGTCAATTTTAGGCCTTCATTTAATAGCTTAAGCAGTTAGGAGAGTTAATTGACATGGCATCATCTCTGATGATCTGATTCCATCACTATATCTGCTGCTGAGTCTAAAGTATCTGACACTCCTATTTGATAACATTTGTATTATCCAATTGGTTGCTCTTCTCCCCCTTGTTGGACTTGTTTGGGTCTTATTCCTGCATTGGGTGCTGTTTTCTTGCCTGTGTTTAGCTTTATTTCTCTCTCTTTTTCCTCAAATTAACTCCTTCCTATGTGGGTTTATCTGCTTTCGCCTTCTTTTGCTCATTTCAGTCCATTAGGCTATATTATAGCTACTTAGTTCTTATTCCTAAATTGGTTGGTACTTTTTTGGCAGTTTGTCTCAATTTAATAGCTCTATTCTTACGTCATTCATGATGTTCTCTTCTAGAAGATTCTATCTGTTTATCAAGCCAACTCAGAAGATTCAAATTTTCTCATTCCAACCATCAACTACTCTCATGGACATGCATCATGCCTACCATCTACTGCTCTTCTGACAGAACATTATTCCAGCCATCATTTTGCAGTGCCTCCACAAAAGGCTGTTTGGGAAGAGAACAATGGAGTAAAATGAGAATTCCAATCATAAGGAAAGGAATTCTTCCAGGATTCGAATTTCCAAGGTTTGGATAAGTATTGTATGGCAGTTAAGAAAGTGGACTGCCCGCTTTAATGGGGAAGATCCCGTGGAATGGATCACCAAGGCAGAAACATACTTTGAAGTGAAAAATACTTCAAAAGAAGTGAAGATCATATTGGCTAAATTAAATATGGAAGGATCAACCATCCAATTGGTTCAATCTTTTGAGAGAAACAGAAGATGATCTCACTCAGAATTAGTTCTTCTATGACCAAGTGGTCAAGAGTTTATTCTGTGCAACCTCTATTATATATCCAACAACAAAAAAAGTCTTTTCCCACCGGAAGAAGTCAGTTACCTGAATCAATCAATACCAATGTGTTATGTTTAAAACCAAATTATGAGAAAGGCGTTTTAGATATACGTTTTTTCAATGTTTTCTCTTGGAGTTTTCCTTGGTCTTTCACTACTCTCATTATTGGTCTATCCTCCATCTAATCAATGCTTCTTACAGGGGCTTCAATTGTTTTCCTCCACACATAGACAAACCATGTCAGGCAAGATTGTGTCATACTTTCCTCAATAGGTGGTATTCCTACTTTCTCTCTATAATATCCATTATTAATCCTATCTTATCTAGCAAGTTCATCCATCATCCAATTCTCATTTCTGCAATACTTGTGCTCTGGTTGACAGTTCACCACCCAACATTCCATACCATAAAACATAGTTGGTCTTATGGATATTTAGCCAAATCTCCTTTTAAGCCTGATGAGCACCTTTTGATCACAAATAAGAAAGGCAATTATCCATTTCATCCACTCTATCTAAATTCCATGATTTACATCTCCAATTTCTCAGTCACTTTGCATGTTAAATAGAAGATACCAAAACCACATAACCTTTTTAGAGTAGTATGATTGCCAATTTTCACATCCAAGCCAATGCTAGCACATGTCCCGCTGAATTTGCATTCCATATACTCCTTCTTTTGCTTAATCAGAAATCATGAGATTTCTTCTCTCCACAATTTTTATTTCCTCTCGACTCTCTTACTAGGACTATATCATATTCAAGAAGCAAGCATCGAGTCACCAGCTCCTAGATATACTTGTTAAGCACATCCAAAAACAAGGTAAGAAAATCCTTGTACTGCAATCCTATTGCAGGAAAATCCTTCATGACCCCACTGTTCTTTATAATTAAATGCCAGTATGAGATAAAGAAGGCACGTGCACTGTCTAAAACCATTGTTATGCCTCTACTCAAAAGCTTAAGCTTTTAGAAGAGTTGGTCCTTGACAACTGTTAATACACAGAAATAATCAATATACAAAACCTTTCTCATCAAGTAAGATTAGGAAAATAAAATTTGGAAAAGACCCAAACCAAGTCCATTCACCAGCACAGCACCAGAACTTAATTCTCAACTCTCAAGCAGCCATTCAGCACATGACATCATTACATGGAGATTGATTATTTCCAATACAAAAAGAGGAGCAAAAAGTTATTACAAAGGGACAGAATTCCTCACCTGACTGACAGAGCTGAAGCAACAAAGACTATCCATATAATCCAGCCCCACCTCAACCTTTCGGTCTATCACTCAACATCTAACTCTTATCACAAAACTGCAAACAAAAAATAAAAACACAACGCAAGAGGAAGTCCAAAACTTCCCAAAAAAAGGAAATTCCAAAAAGACCGATCAATAAACAAGCAATTCAACACCCCAGAAAAAAAGAGAAAAAAAAGGGAGAAATTCCCAACATGGTAATCCAAAAACTCTCTTACCGATCAAAAAATCCAAACTTTTCCCTGGAAAAAGATCTGCAAGGAAAGTGGGTCGTCTCTAATTAATTAATTGTGGAAGGGTGAAGAGAGAGAAAAATATATTAAAGGCAAGAAGAAGAAGAAGAAGAAGAACATAAGAAGTGTTATTTTATTTTATTGATTGATAGAATAGGAATAGGGGGAAGGTTGGAAGACTAGATAACCGTCTGGTTTTGTTGAGAAAGTCTTTGTTGTGTTGTGTGCAATGGAATGAATGGGGGCCAAAAGGCATAGGTTGCCCTTATTGACTTTTGCAGTTTCTGAGTGTCCTTGTTTTATTGCTGACACTGTTTGTTTGATTGTTACAGCTGTTTTTGTTTCGAGGATTCACTTCATAGTTAGTTCCTTCCTTCCTATAAACCCAACAACGAACGAGCCTAATTGTATTGTTTTGTTTTTGTTTTGTATTGCCATTGGTTGAGTTGAGTTTGAGGGTGTGGGGTCCACTCAAAGGTCGGCCAAATTTTCAACCTTCTATATTCTATTTCTTGCCGCACATACAATACAAATACTACAGTTTTCTCACCGCCCGCTCCCTCTTGTCTTGTCCCCAAAAGGGTTAAAAAGAAAAACAAAACAAATTTGTATTTGTTTTTTAATTAGTTCATTATCGTTAATGACAAGATGACAGTCTAGCAAGGGAGTTTAGCTCAATTGGTTGAGCAAGGTGTGTAAGTTGTTGTAAACTCTCTTAATACCTATCTTCAATTCCTATGGATAAATAAAAAAAATTATTTTTAGTCCATGGACTTACTCCCATTTTCTGCATTTTTTTAACTTCAGGTTGTGATGAGAGACTAAAAACATAATTTTTATAAAGTTCAGGGACTAAATTACACAATATGAAAGTTCGGGGACTAAAAACAAGATTCAACGAAAGTATAGGGATTAAAAACATATTTTACTCTTAAATAAAATACAGATTCAGAAACCCAATTAAAAAATAATTCAAAGACCTAATTGAAAAAAAAATTGACAGCAAGAAAATCATATTCTTTCCATGTCAATAACATGATGGATACAATGAGGAACTTCAATAAAGATGAAAACATGAGGAAAAGTAATAGAGTTCCTAGCTAAAGTATGTGCTACAAAATTGGTTTGTCTTCTAACATACTTGACAGAAATCATAGGATAATTCTTAATGACATTCTTTATTTGATCAATAATAAGCCCACACTCAGTTAGATCCTCCGCCTAATTAAAAAAATTTAAACAATTTTTTTTTTTTGAAAAGAAATTTTAAACAATTTAGAAACATACAAATTAATTTAACCATAAAATTATTACTATCAAGACTTCCATTTTGTACACCAAAAAAGGACAATACGGTAGATAGACAACAATATTCATAATTTTTTAAGTACCTATTTATGACTTTAATATTCATGCAATATTATTGTAAAAGTTTTTTTACTCCTAACTAATTAGAAATTATCATACTTTTAAAGTAAGTATTATAAAATTCGACAAATTTGTCAAATATAACAATAAGTGATTATTAAAAAAAATTAAAAAAAAAAGTGATTAGATAGCATCGTACACTATCGTGACAGGATCTACAAGGAAGTTTAGCTTGGTTGAACAAAGTGCATGAGTTATTATAACACATGCATTCCAACTTTTCTGATTTTGAATTTTGTCTCACAGACAACTTTTCTGAAACATGCATTCCAAGTAATCTGAAGCTTATGGAGGATAGCAAGAAGTTGAGCATTCATAATGGTTGTATGGCCAAAAAATCCCGAGAATCCAACATAAGAATTTAAATGTCATGCATTATTGCCACCAAAAAAAAATGTCATGCATGGTTATGGTAAAAAAAAACTACATTATTAGTCAATTAGAAATCTTTTTTAGAATATTTTTAAATTAGTTAATATAAAAATCAACAAACTAATCTTATATAGCAATTTGTTATTGAATAATAGTATAAAAAAAGTTTATATTATTGGTTCATTTTAATTAAATTCCAAAGATAAAATTATTTTCAGCATCTATTTTTTATTTATTAGGTTTTAATTATTTCAAGAGAAATATTCCTAAAAAAATGAATATAGGAATGTTACATTATCATATTTAGTACAAGTTTTAGAAAAATATTTTCAGAAATTATTGATTTCCAAAAATACAAGTTACTCATATTTGTCATCCTATTCCTATGATGAGAGGTGGGTATTTTTCATTATCATGAAAATAATTTTTTTTTACGATAATTACCTATCTTCACTTTCTTCTTTTATGTTTCTACTTTCACTTATATTATTAAATTTTTTAATTAAATGAATTTTATTTTTTAAATTACTAAATATCAATCAAACATGTTTAAAAATAGTATTTCTAGTTTGGTTATAATATTTATGAGAATATGATTCCCAAAATATAATTTTATACCATAAAACAATTGTCTCCTTATCACTGAACGCGTGGATCAACTAACATGGAGTTGTTCTGCCTTAACCAGAGGTCTCGAGTTTGAGTCCTAAATATGCAGATGTGTTAAATACTTAGAGAGTTATAGACAAAAAAATAAAATTGTCTCCTTAAACTCAAAACTAAAATATTATTTACAGTTTGACGAATTCTATGGTAGACCACCCCAATAGGTGGTCTACCATGCACCACAAATTTTGATCCTAAGATTAATCTCATCCTCATTTTAATATAATGCACCCTCCACACCATATTTCTTAACCCTTCTCAGATATGAGCCAACATTCGTTGTCGACCACTGCACGCTGTCATAAGAAGTGATTTCCAGTGTTGCTTTTTTTCCCTTTTTTTCTTCCCCTCTCCTTTCAGATTCATGACGTGCATCTAGTTCCTCCCGACCAGCAACCTCATCCTCTTAACGAGAGTCTCAACTGCTTCCACCACATCAAGTTTTGGAGCAACCGACTCCACCAACGGTTGCATGCCTCTTCTCTTAGGTGTAACACTCCGAAAATTACAACCCAGTAAGCAGGAACGCGAGAGATTTAATTAGAATTAATAGGAATCTAATTGTTTGTTTTAAATAAGAAAAAGATAGATTTTGTGTAATTAAAATATAGTTAGTAATTAATTGAGTAATGAAGGAAAGTAAATAAAATAGGTATTTCTTTATAATGGTCAAATAGAACATTTATAAAATCAAAGATATAAAATTCCTTGTAACTGAGTTGTCTATGAGATTTCTGTGTAATTAAATTGTCTGTGATTGATTCCTTAGAATGCCTGTTAGTAATTAATTGGGCTGAGATTAATTACTGGTAGTAAATATGAAAAATATTTGTTACTATGTACTAATTAATTTATTGGTTGCAAATTGGTTTTAATTATTTTAATTATAAGTTATCTCTTATAAAGTTTATCTGAAAACAATTTCTTTACGGATGAAATTTTATTTGAGCAACTAGAAAAGTTTTTATTATAAGAAGTTTTATAAAAATTAATTTGGATGTTTGAAATTAAGTTTTAAAATTTTAAATCACATTCCATTATAATTACACAGTGTAAAATTACACTGTGTAAATTAAACTCCGTACCTAAAACTATCACCTCACATCCCCTTAACAAATCAAAATTCATGCAAACCCATCCCCACTCACAAAAATCCCACGGTCACAACATTGCACACACACTCCACTCAGTTTTTTTATGTTCATTTCTCCCACCAAGGCAAAACTTGGTCACTAAGTTAGGAAGAAAAAGAAAATATCTTTTCTCTCACTTCTCTCCACTCACGGCTCTCCCTCCCTAAACAGCATACTCTTTTCTCTTACTTCTCTCACTCACTAACACACACACAACTTAGCAAGCAAGTTAAACACAAAAGCTCTCTTCTCTCTCTCCTTTTTCTGCTGCTAGCCGAGAGCTACCAAGGGAGAAGGGAAGCCATTTTTGTTGCTTGACTGGTTGCATACAAGACTTGGTGGTCCACTCTCCATTACCAACAGCTTGTCTTCTCTTCACCTTCATCTTCTCTTCCTCTCTCTCAGCTAAACTCCCCAAAGGTGAGGAAACTCTCTTATGGACTCTTTGCTTTCTTTTTCTGTTGAGAATATGGTTAAGGGCTGGGGGCCTTAACCATAGCATACATACATGCCTCCATTGCTGAGAATTGTGATGTGTTTGAATTGTTTGTTGAGTTGAAATTGGATGGGTGGTGTCGAATTCTCTTTGGAAGTAGTTGTGAGCCCTTGCATGTATGGAGTAAGTTCATTTTCACCTTGTAAGTGGAATGAAAATGGCCCTGGAAACAAGTGAGGTCATGTGCCATTTTCTCAAAATGGTTTTGATCAAGTTTTCTTTAAAGGTTAACTAAAAATTTGTTGGCAGTGGCTGTATTTTCGTTTAGCATGGAACAACCCTCACTGTTTTGTAATTTTCGAAATATCTAACCGTTGGTTTTTCGTGAAATTTCTTTTGAATGAAAATAGACACAAAATGAAACAACCTCTGTGTTGACACCTTTGAAAAATAATTTCATCTTATGGTTCATCCACGGCTCGAAAGTGGACTGTCCTGTTTTGGGGTTTCACTGGAATAGGGCTCAGTTTTTGTTAAAATTCTCTCTGTGTACTTAATGTTTTTGAAATGTAATTAAACCTTTAAAAATTAGACACAATGAGATTTTTAACCATGTATATTACAAGAATTACCAAGCACAATTTCTAAATTAATTTTTTCAAAAAGAAACAGAACAATGGTTTAGGACCCTGTTTTGAGTCAAAATTGTAGGCTGTTAGGAATATTTTTACTGGGAACAATAGAAAATGAATTTTGAATCAAGAAATACCGTTTTGGAAAGATCAAGATGTTAGCTTTAAACTATAAAAATTTAAATTTAATTTAGATTTGGGAAGTGGGAGAAATTTATATTTCTTTGAGCTATGTTCAGTGAGCACTCAAAATTCAGGGCTGTTGACTTAGAAAATTTTTATAAAATTTTTTAGATGTTGATTTTATAAGTGGTAAACCTTTCTATAAACTAGATTTCAATAGCTTCGATTTGATATAAAAAAATTTAAATTTAGAGGTCATTTGCTTGTTTCAGTGAAAGCTTACATTCAGTACTGACAATGAAAATTTGACTAAATAGTCAAATGTGATTGTTAACACTTGTATTTTTGTCACTTTACCTTCAATTAATATTTTGGATTTTGTGAGATAATGGATAGAATACAACCATTATTATGATTGATTCATCCAAGTCTCAAGGAGGAAAACCTTGAGTATTTGATATTTGAAAGTGTAATTTTCTCTGTTTTTGTGATACGGTCTGTTGACTATAGTTTGAATCTTGTGGTAAAATTATCTCTTGGTGTGATGTGTTTACAAGACTCGGGCGCGAGTGCTTGTGAAGATTAGAACTTTGTTCTAGTGTTTATGGCAAGTTTGCCATTTAAAGATAAATACAACCTTAACAGAGAGCAAAATTAATTATGCTACAAGATGTCATTGTTATTTTATTATATAAGAATTAATTTAATTAACTCTTTATTTTTTATGTGTTGGACATAGAAATAATCTTAGGACCTTTGCGTGGAGGAATAAATGGTAAGTTAACATTTTATAAAATCATAAAGTTTTGAGAGAGCAAGAAAATACATAAAACATAATAAAATTGTCGACGCGTGGTGAATCATTTTGAGTTGAGAGTCGTATAAGGATGATACGAGTGTACGGCAGATTGCTGGAATTGCAAGATAGCAAGAAGGTCGCGTGGGATATTTCAACTGCGAGTTATATGTGAACCAAGGTCGGATTACGAATGACGCATCACTTAGGGTAATGAGATCGTTACGATGTAGCTATAAAGGCAAAGTCCTTATTTATATATGCATATGTGAGCGTAGAGGTGGTACCTTTAGTCGGCATCAATTCGTCCGCACCTGTACCATGTGCAGCAGGAAACCCACAGGCGACGAAGAAAGAAAATAAACTCTGTGAGGAGAGTTGTTGAGGAGTCAATCCTAGAAGTAATGGATGACCACATTTGGTACCTGGAAGATGATCGTAAGGCAGGTTGTTCTTGGAGGGTAAGACACTGAGTTGTGACGATAGATCACGTAGCTGACTTGACCACCCTGACAAAAATACGAGACATCGTTGGTTAGTGAGAGCCCGCCATAGTACCATGGTGAGAGGTATACTCCTAACAGTCATCCAACTCAAAAATGTGTAAGACCACTGAGTTCTGAGAGTTCCAGTGGCAATTGGCCAGTGAAAAAGGAGTTAATAGTTCTAGTAATGAAAACGATTGGGTGTCGAGTGTGATCGGTAGATAACCACATCGAAGTGGTTGATCGTAGATATTTGTGACTTCTAAAGTCGTTGTGTGTGTATTGTTTGACGAAGCAGAGAGTTACCCTCTTGTTTGTTTGTTTTTTTAGGATCAGATGGCAGTCTCGGATCTTCAACACTTTTAGGTTGAGTCTTTCACATGGTAGGTGTAGATGATGACTGCTCTGAGACTAGGTTTTTCCCTTTTTATGTATTTGAATATGGGTAGACTTAGGTTTCAGATTTATGGTATGTACATTCAGCTTTCATACTCTATTACCCTATGTATTTGGAATACCCTTTGGAAATGTACATATTACTATTACTCAGGAAAATATTTTGGTTATGAAAATCTCTATTTCATGTATATATGTATATTTTATAGCCAGAGCTATTTACTTTATTTATTTTGTTTTACTCACTTTTAAATGTATACTTAAAATTGAGGCGGCGATACGCAACTTCAGAAATTAATTAATGAAAAGTTTTAAAAATTTAGTAAAATTCCGATATATGTTTTATTAACTTCACAGTTTTTGGAAAATTTAAAGTTAGTTAAGATGCCTATTGAATTAAAATAAGTTTAAAAATGAGAATATATGTAAATCCGGATTTATGGTGTTACACTAGGGACTCAAAATACCAAGGGGCGCTCATTTCACATCATTTTCTTTTATTCTTAGGAATATGAGGGTGAGAATGAATATTCTCATGTTTGGTAGAATGTTATAACTATATATTCCTGTGTATATTTTATTCCCAAGAAAGTTGTGCTCTCATGTTGTAAGCAGTTTCTATTCCCATGACGAAGGGGTGAGTATTTGATATTCCCATGGGAATGGAAGTTATTGTTTACAATAACTACCTATTCCCACTACATTCTTCTACCTTTCTTTTTCACTTTTTATTTTTTATTTTTTAATTAAATAAATTTTAACTTTTTTCTAAAATTACTAAATACTAAACAAATATGTTAATGTGAATAACATTCCCAGGTATAATATTCTTAGGAATGTGATTCCTCGAAATGCAAAATTATACTGTGAAACAAACGTCCCCCAATAGTGTGAAATTCGATCTGTCAACCAGATCTCGTAGTGGATTGATGTCGCGACCTCAAATCTTGGCAGGAACCACCGCGAAGGGTTCATATCTGACGAGTGAGGCGTGTCCTTGTAACTGAAGTCGTGGAGCACCATGTTGTCGTAGAGGCACGCCTATGTGAAGTCAGTGTGAGTGTCAAGGAGCGTTGATGGAGATGTCGGCACAGTGCACGACGCTAGTGTTGCATGTGGTTTTTGCATCGACGATTTCCAAAGTGATGGAAGGCGAGGCAAGCAGTGACAAGTGGGAATGGCGATGGCGGAGGCTTCATTGGAAGCAACAAAGAGGGAGGGGAGGGGAAGGAGAGGTTGTCGAAGCAAAGCAGGTAAGAGGCGCAACTTGAAGAAAAGAGGGAAAGTTTCAGATAAGGAAGGTCTATGATAAGAGTATATACTCTAGATTGATCTAATGGTTATTAAATGTGGTACATGGTAGATCACTTATCATGATGGTCCATCCTAAAATTTGTCTTAGAGTTTAATACACTTAAAAAATGAATCCTCTTGGCTCTTGCATGATAGTACCTGTCCATGATAAATAGAAAAATTAGATCTGGTCAAACTTGCAGGTTAGATTTTTCGCACGGGTCATTAATTCTCCTGCCCTCCCTGCCATCTCTGAAGTCTAAATACACAAGTATACAAATCTGCAATTGACGACAAATAAATGTCAAGTCTCGTGGGTTTGGTTTTTTCAACACCCAAGACAAGAGGGTTAATTTTAGATGCAGTTAAAAGGTGATGGCATGGTAGATTCATTCCTAATAAGCATTGCTATCAGTTTCTCAGAAACTTCAACCTCAATTCTGCTCTTTTACTTATTCTTTTTTTTTTTTTTTTTAAATTCTAGAATAGGTCCCATGCATACACAAGCGCCATCGGAGAAAATTAATGATCAAATTGCATTAATTAGAACTATATGATGAAGAACACTCGTGTGGTCCCTTCGCGCCTCCATGGGTTCACAGTAGGAATTACAGTGTGGCAAGTGTAGTAACTCGTTACTTTAGTTGAAAATATGTTCTGGTACTTGCTATTTACTCATTACTTTTAAGATATTTATCGTAAAAATTAATAAATTTATTATATACAGTAATTTATGATTGTAAAATTATTTTATAATGTAAATGCATAACTTTTTTTTTTCTTTTTAATTTGTAACAAATTTTATCCACAAATATTCATGGATGCCTAATCCTTAACTAGCAATTCATCCAATGATGTAGAATTTCATATTCTAGTTCAGACTCGGTAAAAAAACGACAGCTCAACCAAATTGTTTTTTTTCTTTTTTACTATTTTTTCTTCTATCACTTGACGATCCATTGGTTACTAAACTTTTAGTATATATTTTGATTTTCTTTTTTATTTTATTCATAAGAATTACATCGCTTAATTAATTGAACTGGACCTCTTGATATTTTGATTTTCATATATCCTACATATTTATACTTTGATATAAAATCTTATAATACTTAATTTTGACTGTTACTTAGAAGTAGGACTGTATGAGACTCTTATAATTGCACATAAATAACATATGTAAAGAGGAGTGTTCTCAGTATTTTCAGTATTTAAATGAAGATTACACTCAAAAGAATTAGAAATCTTACAAGAAAAATTACTTATTAGTGTAAAATAATTTTATAAAAGATTACAAGAATTTCTCAAAAAACATATAATGTGCATAATGAATGTTTTAAATTTTATAAATATGAACAATAAGATAACCCAGATTAATTGATTTAAGAAAGGTTTAATTATTCTGCGGGTTTTCATATTTTTGCTAAATTTTTTAATTAGGTCCCTGATTTTTTTTCTTTTGATTGAGTCCCTAAACTTTTTTTTTAATTGGATCCTTCCATCTAATTATCGTTATGAAAAATTAATCGCAGACACATGATTAAAGGTGCAGACAGTGGATCCGGTGCTTTTGGAATGTGTTGTAAACACAATTGAGTCAATTGTGAGATATTTCTGCAGAGTTTCAACATTTACCGGTCAATTCAACCCCGTTATTCTTTTACAGGCCTTTCATAATTGTTTGGCTCTACAAAATGTTAAAACTTTACAAAAAACTACACTTTAGAAGCATCAGTCCATTGTTTGCACCTCTAATTAGTTGTCTGCGATTAATTTTTTATAACAGCAATTAGACAGGAGGACTCAATTAAAAAATAAAATAAAAATTCAAGATCTAATTAAAAATTTAATAAAAGTACGAGGACCGCAAAAAAAATTTGAGTAGCAGAATAATTAAACCTTTAAGAAACTCAAACAAAAAAAACGATAATTAAAAAAGACATAACGATGAGAAAGAAATGAAAATGGGATATTGGACATCTCACTTGCCCACTTCAGCACTTGAACTTAGTTGAAGAATCAAACAGCAATGAAAAAAACGAGTATGAATAATTAATGCTATATCCGTTCTTATATATAAGAAATAAATTAGAGATTTTTTTTTAAATATAAGAAATATATGATCACGTTCAAATTCACTCACTTTTAATTTTCTTTTATATCCTTAATTTATTATAAAGTCTATTAATGAGATAGTCATTCATTTCTAATGAAAGTTTATGCATTTATTGAATTATTGATCATATAAGTCATATTCATTGGTTGAAAAAAATTAGAGGTCTTGTTAACCAGTACCCTTAAGGCACTAGTTAAGATGAAAAGAGAGAAGTTTTTATTAAAAATCATATAAGAGCGCATTTAAAAATTATAGGGTTTCGTATTTTTGCGCATCACAATAAAATACTTTCACATTTTTTTCTTCCTTAACCAATAACCGTAGGGTTTAGTATAAATTTTTTAACATTATTAAACTTAATTATACTTATGGTTCTTTTTTTGGATGAACCAGATATCTCTCATCTTCCGAGGTACTGAAATCTATTTAAGGAATTGACCTCTCCCAACAGATATTTTTCCATACGCACGGGTTAAGGATCGAACCCATGACCACATGCTTAAGGACTAAGGTTATCTATCAACTATGTCACATCATATTGGTTACTTATGGTTCTTTTAATTTGGATTATGTGTGATTTTGATTATTTAAGCCTTTCTCAAGTTAATTAAGTACTTTTATATTTAAAATTAAGTAAATTTGGTCTTATTATCAATTTTTCTACCTAAAACTTTTAAATTATTATCTTTATTCAATTATTTGGGGTTCCCTATGAATTTAAAATATAAAATAATTTTAAAAGTTGTTAGAAGTGAGAAATTTAGTGAAATTTGGATAAAATTTAAAGGATTTTATGGGTTATTTGAATAGTTTTTTTTATATGTAAAGTATGGGTGTTTGCTGTTATTTTGGTTAGTTTTTAGATAAAAAGTCATTCTAACAAAACACAAAAGCAAATGTGAACTGATTTGAATGTAATATCAAATTCAAACTAAACTAAATAGATCTTTTACAATTCAGATTAATTTTTGCGGTTATTTTTAATTTTAATTTTTAATAATTTTCTTAATTTTAAATTTGACTACTAGCAAAAGTGTAAAACGAAGCTTAAGGGGTGTTTACTTGTGTTTTTATTTTTTGTTTTCATTTTCTATTTTTACTTTTTTAATTATAAAATAGCCACCTTATTTTTAATATGTTTCCTGTTTTCAAAGATTTAAACAAGAAACACCAAAAATAACTTTTTTTTTTCTATGTTTTATGTACAAATCTATGAAATCAGGAAATAGATTCAAATACAAGGTGGTAAATTTGTAATTAAAAAATGAAAACAAAAAATAAAGACAGCAAATAAAAATACAAGTAAACACCCTCTAACCTAATAACTATTTTAATCATAATCAGACATTCAAAATAAAATTTAAATAATCATAAACAATAGAGTAATAAAAGACTACACATAATAATAATTGTATTACAAATATAAAAATAAAAGTGCAATACAAAATTAATTAGTCAAATATTGTCAACGTCATAAATTCATAGTGTAACATAATCAAAATGTCTAACACATATAGATTCATATAATATTATTATCAAATGTTCAAAATACTACTACCTTCGTTCTTATATAAAAGACTATTTTTACTTCTTTGTTTATCCCTTTTTATAAGACTTTCTTCTAATTGTCTAGTGCATTAATTATTTTTTCCTTTAATATCATTCATTAATTACAGTATTCTCTCTCTAAACATTAATTACTGCTAGATGAGAAGCAATAAGTGGATAGAGAAATAGGGGTAATTTTGGAAGAGAAGTATAAATAATTGACAAATTTAATGTGATTAACTAAATTAACCAATTTTCTTAAAGGATGTGAATTAATTGAAAGAGTCTTATATATAGAAACAAAAGTAGTACTAAAGATACAATTTGGTTCAATTTTAACAATAGGATTCAAAAACTAAACCAAACTATAATAAAAAAAAATGCATTTTTAATTGATTTTCAATTTTTTAGATCAATTTAATAGTTTAGAATAATATGGTTTAGTTTTGAACACCCTTAGTTTCAAAATAGAAAATCTGAGATTCTTTAAATTTATGTAAAATTTGATATTTAAATTAATGATTTTTGAAAAAAATTATTGTTTAAAATAATTTAATTGATTCATTTTATGAAAAAATTAATATAAAATGAGAACTTAAGGGCTATAAAAAATAAAAATTATAGTATAATCAAATTTATTTAATTTAAAAAGAAATTGAATTAATTCAAAAATAACTTAAAAGAGAATTTTTTGTAAAATGTAAATTAAAATATTAAAATATAATTAAGAATTTAATTTTTATATATTATTAGTATAAAAAATTGTACACTATCAATTAATAAGAAATTATCTTAAACATGACTTTTAAAATAGGTATGATAAAAGTTAATAAATTTAACACTCACAAAAATTTATAATTAGAAGATAGAGTAGAAATAAATTCATTCAATTTAAATTCTATAATTATACACATTTTTTTTAATTCAGCACAGAAAACATTTTTTTTAACGATGTAATGACATATTAATAGATACTTGTATAAACATTTGGCTTAATTGCACTATCACCGAACTTTTGTGATTTTACGATTTTACCACCAAAATTTGATTTTTATGAATTTTATCATTGTATTATTCAATTTTCTTGAATTTTACCACTTCGTCTTTGTCAAATGTCAAACAGAAGGATGATAAAATTGAATAGTACAATTGTAAAATTCATGGGAAAAAAACTTCGATGGTAAAATTTGTAAAATTACAAAAATTCAATGATAAAATATACAATTAAACCTTAATTGAAATTTTATTTTTTAAAAACTAAAATATTTTAATTCTTTAATTATATTTATATATGTATTCGAACATTACATCTATGCCACCTGCCATGTCATTCTTCCATTTGACATTTGAAAGAGACTTAACAAAGTGGTAAATTTTGAAAAAATTAAATAATACATTGATAAAATTCGTGAAAAATCAATTTCAATAATAAAATTACAAAAAATCTATGATAAAATTTGTAATTAAATCTAAACATTTTCACGAAAAGTATATAAAAGATGAGCTTTTATTAAAAAAAAAAAAAACCCACCGAGGCTTAAGTATTTTAATAATCTACCCGCATTAGGAATATTAAAAATTAAATTTTGGTGCACGAAAGGGTCAACCCGGAGGCATGTATCTTTGCACTGATTGATCGGAGGAATATGATAAAGTCAAGTCAAAACATAAACCCCTTTTGATGACACAAAACAAAAGTTGTTGTTGGCAACTTGGCATCAACATCATCGTAGTAATCCCTTCAAACAAAGCAAAGTATAGCATGTCCTCTGCATAATAAACGAATATGCCACGACGTCACACGTGTAAGACGAGACACCTACGTGTACGATGTGGGACATAGCCACGTGACATTCCATTAACTTCTTCCCATGTTGTACACCGAAAAAGAACTGCTCCTTTTGCTTCTTCTTCTTCCTCGACATTCTTCATTGTTATTATTATTAATCAATTAATTCCTTTGTGATTCCAAATCCAATTATGGCATTTGGACTCAGGACAAAGAGCTTTGGGTTCATAGAAGGAGAGGGTGAGTTTGTGGGTGCACTTCAATGGTGGAACCAGATTGATGACTCAGATCAATGGCAGAGAGGCACTTACTATGTCCTTTGTGCCGCTTATACGTTGGTCTCCTTTGTTGCCCTGGTTGGTGTTTTTCTTTCATTTTCATGGAAAATCATGAGCCTAGAGAAGAATGAACCAGTTTTTCCATTATGACCTTGGATAGGCAATAGGCATTGTTTGTTTTTTAATCACTTTTTTCTGTTTTGGTTTTGGTCTGAACTTATATATATACTACTCAATTGACACCCCATCACATCAAATCCTAATAAGGTTTAAACTTTAACCCCTGACCAGATTTTGATGATCCAATACTGATGTTTCTCCATGAGGGTCCTTGTTTTGCCACCCCTATGAACCAGTTTAACTTAGAAAACGTAGGCTTTTTTTCTTTTTTTTTTTTGCAGAATGTGAACTGTTGTCTTTTGCAGCTTGAGATGTGAATTTGTTGAGGAACTTGGTAGAATATGTGCTTATGAGTGTTTGTTTCCAAGCCAGATTTTCTCAAAGGAATCAATAATCATAATCATCATTTGTTTATTCTCAGGTGCAACTGGTACGAATTCAAATGAGGGTACCTGAATATGGGTGGACAACACAGAAGGTTTTCCACTTGATGAATTTTGTTGTCAATGGATGTAAGTGAGAGTAGTGAATAGTCTGTAAACAGCTCTGTTAGCTTATTTGTTTTGATTTTATGCTTGATGAATCCGTATTACATTTGCAGTGAGGGCTGTCCTTTTCGGTTTATACAGAAGTGTTTTTGCAATTAGACCAAAGGTATTTTTCTCTTCTTAAATCTCAATTAACTACTGGAGTTTAGGCATTAATCTTGTTTCTTCCTTTCTTGCTTTGGTAGGTTAGGGAAGTATGATAAAAATAGAGCATATCATGTCTTTGGCTAAGCTTGGATTTTGGGTGTGTAAATTTGGAATGGAATATGGATTATGAAATAGTTTAGTTTCATCAAGTTGTTTTATTTTGTCGGTTGGTAAAGGCCATGACTCTAAAGTTTTCGGTCAGTTGCATTTTCTTACCCCAGTTATGAGGTCTATTACACATTTACAGTTTCCACTATGATTTATAAAGCAAGTGCATCTCCTTAAATTAATGTATAGTTCAGAATCACCACGTGTCTAATGTCTCGGCCAATCTCTACGTGATGCGTAACTGAATTTTATTAACTCTTTTTCATAAGTTGAAAAATTCAATTACATGTTACGTGGAAAGACCTTAGACACATAAATCATAATGATACCTTAGACACATAATAATCTGGACCACGCAATAATTTCTCCTTTCCTAAGAGAATAAAAAACAAAGCAGATTCATAAGGAAATACATAAATAACCTGATTATCTGAATATTACAAATTAACTGCCTTTCCGCTTGACCTTCATTTTTCTGTTTATTTTATCAAACTTTTCTTTTTCCCCTTGACAATTCAGCTTATATCTACCTTATTTGTTTCTTATCATGTTCTGACCTATTATCATATCATGTTATAGGCACTAGAGCAGGTGCTAATGGA